>CM057343.1:196770679-198121726 GCA_030015575.1 Agapanthus africanus | reverse complement strand
ATCGGGCATCCGTCAGTCCGGGTCAGCCCACAGGCTCCGTCTGCGGTATCGACCCTCGGCCCCGGCAGTACGGGTCATCCCGCATCCATCTATCGACTCTGGTCAGTATCCTCCGGATAACCGCCAGGTCCAACCAATCACCGGTAAGTAGTGGTCCCATTGCCTGGCTCATCGTCTACTGCACGACAGATCCGTTCTCGCCCCGGGGTACCATACCGGGTCCACCATGTTCCCACAATCGGCTTCATCCAACTCCTCGATTCGGGTTCACAAGTCACACGTCTTAGAACCGAGAAAACGTATGGTGGACGCACTGAAATATCATATCAAGAGGAACCGGGTTTTTAAAACAGTGCATAATTTCATAAATAACCCCTCAGTCCTCAAAACCAAAAATCACATGAAATCCAACACCAATGAGTAAATCAAATGTGATGTGCTATGTACATTGAGCCACAATATAGGTAAAAGGGAGAAACCGCGTTTTAAAAAAGTTTCAGTTTTTCAAAAGGCATAATGCGGCTCCCAATTTCTATGAAAATCATATCGAATCATATATGAGATGAGCTACAGTATAATGATCATGGCAATTCTACCGTGAGTCATGGCAATTACTAACGGTGTGTGTGTAACATGCAGATTAGTGCTAGTGCAACATGAACCGTTAGTAATAGTGCGGTGTTCTATCAATTCTAAGTTTATATACATATATCAGGGAATGCGGTATGCAACAAACAGTAGCCACGTAGGTAAATGCAATATGTAGCTATGAGGTCCTATCAGCCCTGACGCATAACGCCATGCGGGTGATATCCCCGTAGATGTTAAATCTACTCACCGTAATCTCTCGCTAAGTATAGCCGACGACCTGTTTCCCCTTCTTCGCGGCGTCCGTCGCACTGGACTGCGAACCTAGAATTACACAATATATCACACATAAGCTCAAAGTCACACAAACACGACATTGGAGTCAAACTAGAAACCTGTGTCGCAAACCAAGCGCGCATGTGCGCGATACGCTATAACATGTGATTACGCGCCTGAAGCTAACCCGACGCGTCGCTATACGCAGAAACCCCAAACCCACTCGCGTAACACGCGTGTCGCGAAGATTTAAAATATGAGAAATAGGGTATTTAACTCCAGATTTTGATACAGAAACTATTTCACAAAAATATATATTCCAATGATCATAAAATAGTAGCAGACTCCTGCTGCCCAAGCCCCAACCCCCAACTTATCCATCTGGCCGTAATTTGCGGCCAGAACACTTTTTCCGGCGGCCTGGGTAGGGAGGTGGGCCCCCAGGTTTGGTGTGTGCACTCTATACCCCATATACATTCTAGAGTAATTACAGATTTAAGTTAGAGCAACTAGGGTAGCAGCAGATTTAACAGGGCCCAATTTCAAGTTAAAAATCACATTTTTGCACTAAAAAGGTACTTTAGGGTATTTTGTGAAATCTGAAACAAACCCAAGTCTAAAACCACACTAATATCATATTACCAAGCTAAGCAAGCCATAAAAAGGTTATTTTAACATAAACTTCACTAAAACCATTCATTTGCACTAAAATTGCACAAAAAAGTGATATTTTGCTAGAAATACTACAAGTTATGCAGAAAGGATGTTAAACATGAGTTAATACCTTCTAAAGACCTTAGAACAACCCAAAATTTCCAGCTCCCTCCTCAAGTATGCAGACTTGCCACCAAACACCTCAAAGGAGCCATTAAACCAAGGTTTTTGTGAAGACAATGGTTAGATTTGTGTGGGGTTTTGTGTAGATTCAAAGAGAAGTGAAAAGAAGAAGAAGAGATGAGGAAAATGGTGTTGTTGCTGCTGCTTTTCTGCAGGAGGTGCAGAAAAATGAGAGAAGAGAGAAGGAATGGTCAATTAAAAGTCAAATTTTCCTACCTAACCACCATGCCTCATTTTCTAATTGGATTTTTGAATTTTAAAAAGAATTTTGACTTGATTTAAAAGGGTGGGGATAAATTATCAACCATGCAAGAAAAGAAATGGTTAACATGTTATCATTAAAAACCTAGTTCACAAAATTTGGCTGAGTGTGCATGTGTACACTAATACAAAGAAAATTTCCCAATTAGGGTAAACCCGACTAAAAATAATTAATAACCCTATATATATATATATATATAAATACTTCACAACACAATTATCACTAGCCAAGAAGGAAAAATAAGATATCCGTTTTTATGACAAACACGCACACTTTCTAATTAACGCGAAAACATCCTAAACGGATTTCAAGGCGTTACAATCTACCCCACCTAAAGAAATTCGGTCCCCGAATTTAAAAATCTGACTACACGTACCTTCGAAAAGATGGGGATACCTCTTCCTCATTTCGCTCTCGGTCTCCCAAGTGACCTCCTCGCTGCTCGGACCACGCCAAAGTACCTTGACGGACGGTATCTCTTTCGATCTCAATTTCTTCACTTGTCGATCCAAGATAATCACCGGCTGCTCTGTATAGGAAAGGTCGCGCTCAAGCTGGATCGTCGGGTGCTGAATCGCATGCGAAGGATCGTGAAGATACTTGCGGAGCATCGAAACGTGAAATACGGGGTGCACGTTTCGAAAACTGGGCGGAAGGACTAACCGATACGCAACTGCACCCACACGCTCGAGGATCTCGAAGGGGCCCACATATCGGGGACTAAGCTTCCCCTTCTTCCCAAATCTCATCACACCTTTCATTAGGGAGACCCTCAAGAAAACATGATCACCAACAGAAAACTCAAGTCTGCGCCGACAACGGTCCGCATATGATCTCTGCCTACTCTGGGCTGCTATCATCCTATCGCGAATCAACTGGATCTTCGCGGTCGTCTCCTCGACAATCGTGGCCCTAAGATACTGCTCTCACTGAGCTCCGTCCAACAAGCGGGCGATCTTCATTTCCTACCATAAAGAGCCTCAAATGGTGCCATCTGAATGGTCTCCTCGTAGCTGTTATTGTAGGAGAACTCTACTAAGGGTAAATGATATTCCCAGCTACCTCCGAAGTCTACTACGCATGCTCTGAGCATGTCCTCGAGAGTCTGAATAGTCCGCTCTGACTGTCCTTCGGTCTGCGGATGAAATGTTGTGTTGAAACTCAAGCGGGTGCCTAAAGCCTCCTGAAGCCTCTGCCATAGTCGGCTGGTAAATTGGGTGCCCTTGTCGGACACGATACATGTCGGAACTCCGTGCAGTCGTACAATCTCGTCGATGTATATCTGGGCATACTGAGAAAATCTGAAAGTCGTCTTCACCGGTAGGAAGTGAGCCGCTTTCGTCAAACGATCCACGATCACCCAGATGGAGTCATACCCTCGACTAGTCCTCGGTAGACCCACAATGAAGTCCATAGAAATCTGTTCACATTTCCACTCCGGAATGGGTAACGGCTGTAGCACTCCCGTGGGCCTCTGGTGCTCAGCCTTGACTTGCTGACAAGTCAGGCATCTCGACATGAATTCTGCGATGTCCCTCTTCATTCCATCCCACCAGTAAACATCCCTCATATCATGGTACATCTTGGTGGAACCTAGATGAACACTATACACCGATCGATGCGCCTCCTCGAGAATCTCACGTCGCAGTCCCTCAACATCCGGTATGCACAGTCTAGTCCCAAATCGTAGTATCCCCTGATCATCGATCACGAACTCGGAAAATCTGCCCTGTCCAATCTGTGTCCTGATCTCTGAACATCGGTCATCACTGTGCTGTGCCTCATGTATATGGTCAAGCAACTGTGGGCGTGCACGAACATGCGCAATCTGTCCTCCGATCGGCGTAAACACGAAGTGTACCCGGCTGTCGCATAAAATCTGCCAATCTGCCGACGACTGCCTCTGTACTGCGCTCAAACAAGATAGACTACCCCCGGGCCTCCTGCTCAAAGCATCCGCCACTACATTCGCCCTGCCCGGGTGATACAAGATCTCGCAATCGTAGTCCTTCACTAACTCCATCCATCGGCGCTGTCTAAGATTCAGTTCTCGCTACTGAAATATATATTTTAAGCTCTTGTGATTAGTGAATATCTGGCACGACTCACCATATAGGTAATGTCGCCAGATCTTAAGTGCAAATACCACTGTAGCCATCTCCAAATCATGAGTGGGGTAATTCTGTTCATGTTTCTTCAATTTCCGTGAAACATACGCAATCACCCTGTCATGCTGCATCAATACGCACCCTAGCCCCACTCGTGAAGCGTCACAATATACCACAAATCAGCCTGATCCTGAAGGTAACGATAACACCGGCGCCGTAGTCAGTCGAGTCCGTAACTGCTGAAAACTGTGCTCACATTCCTCCGTCCAATCGAAAGGAACTCCCTTCCGAGTCAACCCGGTCAAAGGTGTAGCAATACGGGAGAAGTCCTGCACGAATCGCCTATAATAGCCGGCCAGCCGTAGAAAGCTGCGAATCTCCGTAACTGATGTGGGTCTGGGCCAACTCCGAATGACCTCGATCTTCCTCGGGTCTAAACATATACCATCTCGTGTAATCACGTGGCCCAAGAAGTCTACGCTGTCCAGCCAGAAGGCACACTTGGAGAATTTGGCGAAAAGCTGATGCTCCCTCAAGGTCTGCAGTGTAATCCGCAGGTGCTGCTCGTGCTCCTCACTACTCCGGGAAAACACCAAGATATCGTCAATGAATACGATGATGAACAGATCAAGATATGGCCGGAAAATACAGTTCATCAAGTCCATGAATGCTGCTGGCGCATTGGTGAGTCCGAACGACATCACCAAAAACTCATAATGGCCATAGCGCGTGCGGAAAGTCGTCCTAGGAATGTCCTCCTGTCAAACCCGCAGCTGATGGTAGCCTGATCGCAAATCGATCCTCGAAAAGTATCCTGCGCCCTGAAGATGGTCGAACAAATCGTCGATGCGTGGCAAAGGATACATGTTCCGCACTGTAACCCTGTTCAGCTGGCGGTAGTCGATACACAAATGCATATTGCCGTCCTTCTTCTTGACAAACAGGACTGGAGCACCCCAAGGAGAAACACTGGGTCGAATAAGTCCCTTATCCAGCAAATCTTGCAACTGTCCTTCAATTCTCTAAGTTCCGCCGGGGCCATCCTATAAGGCGGTACAGAAATTGGCCCCGTGCCAGGAACCAAATCAATACAGAAAGAAATATCACGCTCGGGCGGTAGCCCAGGAAGCTCATCAGGGAACACATCAAGGAACTCGCTAACAACTGGAACCTGATCCAACGGAACCTCTGTAGCTCTAGTATCGCAAACATAGACGAGAAATCCCTAACATCCCTTCCTCAAAAGCTGTCCAGCGTGAAAAGAAGAAATCACACTGTGAGGGGCGGCACCACGGTCCCCCAACACAACAAAAACCGACTCGCCAGGAAAACAAAATCTAACTATCTTCTCACGGCAGTCCACAGAAGCATAGCACGTGGCTAACCAATCTATGCCCAAAAGAACGTCGAAGTCCAACATCTCAAGAAGGATCAAATCGACAGGCAACTCTTTCTCGCCAATAGAGACGGTGCAGGATCGGAACACGTGCCTAGTAACAAACAACTCTCCCACAGGAGTGGTCACAACAAGCGGCTGATCAAGCAGACTGGACTCTCTACCCAAACTCGGCACAAAGTGTGTGGAAACGTACGAGTGCGTGGATCCGGGATCGAACAACACGTGTGCCTCAACAGAACATACTGGAAGGATACCTGAGACCACCGCATTGGACGGCTGTGCGTCCTGATGCGTCAAAGCAAAAACTCGCGCATGTCCTCCACCTGTAACTGACTGTCCCCTGCCGGCAGCTGGCTGCCCTCTGCCTCGGTCACCTTGTCCTCTATGAACAAATCCTCCGCGACCACGACCTCTCTGTGCATGAGTCTGACGCGGAGTAACAGTAGGTACAATAGGCAACGCCATCTGGGGTGGTGAAGGTGGTAATGTGATATGCGGTGCTGCTGCCTCCCTCTGGGGTATCTCAGGAAAATCTCGTACACGATGATAAGAACTCCCGCAGCGAAAACATCCCGACGATGACCGCTGACCCTCCTGGGGATAGGAACTGAACAACCGGCCTCGCCCTAAATCACTGCCACCTGCAAGACATCTATCACGGTGCCGAAAAGGCAGTCTCTGCGCTGATGTATCCGCACGAACTCTCTTCGGTTCTGGAACTACCGAAGTCTCAGCTAGGCGCTCCTCGACTAATAGGGCTGTGTCTACAGCGGCTGCATATGTCTCGTAATGCTGTGCGCTGATCGCAAGGAACAGTGGTGTAAGCAAGCCTCGGACAAATCTCTTGACTCGCAACTCCTCAGTAGCCACTAGGTACGGAGCATAAACTGATAGCTCGGTGAACAACACATCATACTCTGCCACTGACATCTCCGGAGTCTAGCGTAAGGACTCGAACCTGCGTGCTCTAGCATCCCTGACGCTCAGTGGAAGAAAGCGGGCAAGGAATATGTTAGTTGTATGTATGCCCTAGAGGCCAGTATTGTACAGATGATGTATATTATAATGGATTCTTGGACATATATAGAGAAAACTTTCTTGCTCGATATGATAGTATGCTATCTGGTTGCTCTTTATCTTAACATGTGTACTTGTCTCTTGATGCTGTCTTATAGTTACAGGTTGGTAAAGCCCTTAGGATGTGTACTTGACTACCTGGACTATGATGCAGATCATACTAGTGGGGACAGAGTAGTCCATAAGTACATCCTTTAATGTTCCTAGTCGTGGGTGTATCGAGACAGGGCATCGATAAACCAGTATAGACTAGCGTATACGCTTCTCGACCCATGAGATGGGCGATGGATGATCCCATATCCATTGGTGTTTGACATCAGAGATGGTATACAGGTGCTCAGTGGAGACAGGGTACACTTGACGGACTCGCCGAGAATTCCCAGATGGTATTATACCTCACGTCAGATGGCAGTTCTCTGGTGACACTTGTGCAGGTTAGTCTGTAGACCCGAGATCGTCATAGAGTCTTGTTTGAGTCCCACTGTGCTTTGATTTACACCTTACCACGTCCATGAGGGCGTGCAAAATGGTAGTTTTTGGGTACAGTCCCGAGTCACATGGAGGCAATGAGCGATAGGAGGGGTTTCGTCTCTCCTGGTATTGGGGGTTGATGATGCGCTGTGCTTGATTGGCCATAATAGGAAAGTCCCTGGCCTGGGCTGATTTAGAGATTTACTGGTAAGTGTTACCAGTAGTTTCTCAACCCGTTATGAGACTCACATCGGCACGACTTATCGGTTATTGGGGTCTGACGATTACCACACCTAGACTTGATATGCGACATATCAGACGAGGAGACCGGACTGTAGGGGAAGTGTTACCGGCAGGCTTTTACAGGAGTTGGAGCGGGCTTGCTTGCTGATCTTTTGATCGCTCAATACCCGGGTGGCCATTACGTCCATCTAGTACCGCTGATGGCTTGTGGGTGCTTGATGTGATCATCACCTACTGCCGGCGTATTGACGAGTCTTTAGAGTCCTACATAAAGGTTTTACTGGCTCAGGAAAAATGAAATAGGAGCACGTATGTGATATGTGCGGGACCGAGAATAATGCGTGTATGTGATACCGTATTCTATTCCCGCAACTTTTTGTATCGGTCGGTTATATATGATATAGCCGGGTTATCGAATCTAGTGTTGATTCGATAAGTCGATACAATGGATGTTAGTCGGTTATATGAGATATGACCGGATTATTAAGTCAAGTGTTGATTTAATAATTTAGTGTATAATTGTATATTAGATATACTAGTTTTACATTAACTAACACTTGTTCACTTAAGGATTTTTCTCACATGTTCACAACTTTAATATATATGTGATATATATTTAAATGTGTTTTCTTTTTGTATCATGGTTGATGATACATCATACATGGGTGTGCAAGACATACACCATTCTATTTTAAATGGTGGTTAATAATTATATAAGGTAATTACAAATTAGTGGAGCTTTTGTCACAAGCATGAAGCTTGTAGAAGCTTGTGGATGCTTTGATAAAGTCCACTAACTTTGTTTTACTTTAGATTTTTATTAACCTAACCATTTAGGATTAGCCATGGTAATGTCTCTACATGAGTTAGTATATGATACTCACTCACCATGGTTAGCTCACTCACTTGATCATTATCCTCATCCTTTTTCTTTTGTTCATCTTCTTCTTCTTTGAGCAAAAAGAAAAAAGCTTGCTAGGGTTTTAAAAAGAGAGTGAAAGATTGTGAGAAATAAAATTCTAAAGAGAACCCACTTCCTATTTCTCCATCCTCTACTAGATTTGAACTTTATTATAGGGTGTTTGCTTCCTTAATTCTCTTGTTAGTGAAGTAGTACCTTGAGTTGATATTCCCTCGACGTAGATCATCTTCGGCCTCGAAGACTTCAAGCAAGGACGCTTCTTTCGCCTCGTGAAGCCATGCAAGAGCCCGGGAGAGCAATGATCGCAGCGAACGGACTACAACAAGGAGCTTTAGAAGTGAAGGACCGATCTACAAAGGTTGTATTTCGTTTTCACTTAGTTGTAAATGTTATCTACTAGCATATGAAACCCTAATTATCTAGCAAAGATCTTGTTTAGGGTTGTTAGGCACGGCTAAAATTTTAATCGGGCAAGGTTGATACTTTCTTAACCCTTGTTAGAGTGCCTAGTAACCATACAGTGGTATCAGAGCTAAGCTAGAGCATTAGGCGATGTGTTTACGAAGTTAAAACTCCGATCGAACCCCGATATATCGAACTTAACCCCCTCTCTGGACAATTTTTGAAAACTGTGTTTTTTCTGAATTAAAAATACCTAAAAAATTCAGCAGGGAATTATAAATATTTCAGTGAAAAACGAGAGCATGATCCATACAAACCGCCGTGGAACCGCGGCCGTACCTCTCTTGGGCCGCGGATCCGCGGCAATAATGAGGATTTATGCACTCATTTTTGCACTGTAATTTCTATTTCTGTGATTTGTATTTTCTGGGTATTTTTAAAATGACTCAAGTGTTGAGTGTTCTGGGGATTATTTTGTATTCGTTGATTCAATCGGAATATTTAATTTCGTTATGTTTTCCGGATAATTTAGTAAGTATTAAAATGTTCGAACGTATATCATTAACTCAATTTTTCCCGGCACGAAAAACTTTCAAGTGTTGAATTTTTCTTGAGTTTAAATCTTTCGGAAAAACGTGCATGTGACGCGATAGACCCTCTAGAAGAACACAAACCTTAACTCGATTATGTGACCGTCTTGAACTGCCTCTAAACCTTAGGGTTTGGGTCAGTACGGCGTGCCACATGTGAGGCGTTGGCGTGACCCTTCTACGGCTGGACCGTTGCTACTGTGACGTATTCTGGAATTTTTGAACTCCGCTCAAGTGTTGAGCTATTATGGAAATCTTGGATATTTGATTATTCGATCGGAAAGTTAAATACTGTCTATTTATCTGGAATGTGATACAATATGTGGAATTCATATAGTTAGGCATGAAATGCGAAGTATGTGATATTTCGGATTTACGATGTCTAAAGAGATTGTGGATTCCAAATGTTGTAGTTTTACACTTTCTTTTCTGCGACCGTAAGTTTAATATGTGATATCGCCGGTTTCGTTGCTATATGTCAACGACAATTGGGATGCGCATATTTACTTACGTTGATGACATATGATGTTATGTGTTGCTGGATATGTTATATTGGATCGTCATGTTATGAATAGCCGGGGGTTTTATGTGAGATGAGGGGTTTTATTTTCATTTATGTAAAATTAAATGTATGTAATATTCTTTTATTGGGGCACTTCCGGGATGAGGTCGATGTCACCATTTGTATATTATTTACTTTTCCGCACTAGGATAGACCCAAGGAGGAGAGCACAAGTAACCGGGTTCTAGAGTCCAGTGGGAGACCAACTCAAGGAGTCGAGTCCGGGTCTCCTAACTCTAGAATTGGAAGGGTTTCTTGCCGCTCTCGTAAGGGTCTAGGGGTATGGGTTTTGGCTATTCTTCGCGACCGTGGAATCCGTGTTTTATAGAGGCTCAAAATAAAACACGGACGTCCTAGTATATCCAATGTTTCATATGTTTCTTTTGCTGCGATATCTGTGATGTGATCATTTGATATGTTGTGATAAATACTGTATATAGTATATATGATATATTATATAGACGTTACTTATGTTTTAAACCCGCGCTAGCCCTGCCCCGCTCTGCCGTTAGTTACCTAACCTAACGGTGCACGAGGGGACATCGAGGCGAATGCGGATGGCATAAGTGTACGTCGTATTTATCTGTGATGTTTAAGTGACGTAAATGATGGGACTTCATTAATATGATTAATGAAAGAAAAGAAGGCTAAAAGATGTTGCAGAATCAAATTTTTCAAAAAGGGTAGCTATAGTTTTTGCTTTGCGTAGTGATATATATGATATATCCTGTGCCTTATTCGATGAGGAAAAAGCCGAGATCCCTTCACTGGGAGTGACCTCTTTAGCAAAACTGGCAGATGCTACAACACTCGGTTTGTCTTTTGATTGCTTTTGGAGTTTTTGCTTTGCATAGTGATATATATGATATGTTCTGCACCTTATTCGATGAGGAAAGAGCCGAGATCCCTTCACCGGGAGTGACCTCTTTAGCAAAACTAGTGAAATCCTAAAAAACACTCCTTTTCAAAATTTCACATGATTCTACAACGATATCAAGTTCATTACGCAATAGGTTTTCAGAAAAACCTGTCGTAGCCCTCCGTCATTTCAGATAAGTTGTATATAGTATTCGTGCAACATTTGTTGGCTTTCGTCAAGGTGTAGTGTGCGGTAGCTATATGCTGCTTATCTACTGCATATGATGCGATTGGATTAGGGTAGTCGTACGGCTTTGTTGGCTTTCGTCAAGGGTCGTGCGAGTGGGTTTAATTCAATCAAGAAATATACGAGTTGAACTTGACTAGCGGGCTATGGTTTGTTGGCTTTCGTCAAGGTCATAGCACGTTAGGGGCAAAATATTAACAGGAATTTCAAGTGTTGAAATTTGCAATGAGATTGCATACCTTCTATGAGATAGTTGGATCCCGATACCCACTGCGAGTAATTGTTACTCCTGGGAGAGTTTTACACAGGACAATTAGTCGATCAAGTAGGTGTCTAGAAAGGTGTCAACGGGGTTACGCCTCTGGGAAAACGAGGTTTACTTTAATTAGGTCCGTGCGAAAGCACGGGGAACCTCCCTCAAAGTACCGACACTGACCTGGCTGAAAGATTGGCGAAATTGTAGGGTGTAATTAATCCCGGCTAGACTTTCCTTTTAGGGTTTGAAGGAAGATTTGATAAAAACAGTGGGAGCTATCCTGATTAGATAAAATAATAACCAATCTGATTTTGCAAGAGCATACGCTAAAGTGTTTTCTTCTCTCTCTCTCCAGGTAGCGACCATATCATGTCTTAATAAAGATAATAATATGGATGTTTTGACCGAACCCGCATGTTATACAGTGCTGGGGAACGTTGGTTCCGTTCTTTCTTATAAGAGTTATAGGACTGAACAGGATTTAGGGGAATACCAGGATTCCCATGCCACCCGTGTGAAAAAAGTTCATGTTGATGCATTTTCTTCGGATGTGTTCGTTACAGAGAACTGTTTCTCCATTTGCTCTACGTCCTGGGTATTAGATACCGGGTCAGGATCCCATATATGTAATCAGTTACATGGGCTTAGGAAAGGTAGAGAACTTGGAGAAAGTGATAAAGACATAAGGGTTGGAAATGGTGCAATTGTTGCAGCTAAAACCGTCGGGGAATATCACCTTGTATTGCCAACTGGTAATACATTGATTCTGAACGAATGCTATTACATGCCGAACCTGATATGCAACATTATATCGGTTTCTTTGTTGAGTAAAGAGGGATATAATTTTGTATTACAGGATAATGTTATGAACATTTTCCTTAACCAAAAGTTGGTTGGATCAGGCACGTTGTGCAATGGCATTTATGTTCTAAATCAATCAACAGTTCTGAGCATAACAAACACACACAAGAGGAAGAGTTCAGAACTGAACGAATCCTTCTTGTGGCATTATAGACTCGGTCATATAAATGCGACACGGCTAGCTAAGCTGCATAAGGATGGATACTTGAAACCGTTCGAATTTTCATCTTATGACACTTGCCAGTCATGTCTCCAAGGAAAGATGACCAAAACTCTGTTTACGGGACACGGAGAAAGAGTTACCGAACTCTTGGGACTGATACATAGTGATGTATGCGGTCCCATGTCTACACATGCCAGGGATGGTTCTTCGTACTTCATTACATTCACTGACGATCTCTAAAGATACGGACATGTGTTCTTAATTAAACACAAGTCTGAAGCTTTTGAGAAATTTAGAGAATATAAACAAGAAGTCGAGAACCAAACCGGGAAAAGTATTAAAATCCTTCGATCAGATTGAGGAGGTGAATACTTGAGCAATGAATTCCTGGACTTCCTAAAAGAGAATGGGATTCTCTCTCAGCTGACTCCTCTATATACACCACAGCACAACGGTGTATCAGAACGGAGGAACCGCACCCTATTAGATATGGTGCGCTCTATGATGAGCACAGCTGAGTTACCTATTTCCTTCTGGGGGTATGCGCTAGAGACAGCCATACATCTATTGAATATGGCCCCCACCAAATCTGTGCCCACCACTCCATATGAGATATGGAAAGGGAAGAGACCGTGTCTTAACTATGTTAAGATATAGGGTTGTCCAGCCTATGTCAAACGACAAAATCCGGACAAACTCGAGGCATGGTCTGTTCTATGCAAATTTGTAGGATATCCCAAGAATTCACAAGGGTATATTTTCTACCACACTGAGGAACAAAGGGTGTTTGTTTCTCGGCATGCCACCTTTTTAGAAAAGGAATTTCTTGCAAAAGAGATTAGTGGTCATGAGGTAGAACTGGAAGAGGTTCCAGCTACAAAAGCTACAACAGAAGATCTGGTGGAACCAGAGGATTCTGAAGTTCCCGATGAACCCCAGCCACTCCGCCGATCTAGTAGGGTTCCTCACCCACCTGAGAGATACTACGGTTTTCTCATGGATGGTGGGAGCGAGGATTGCATCATGGAGGATGATGACACAACTAGCTTCGAGCAGGCCATCACGAGTGGAGACTCAGTGAAATGGCTGGATGCAATGCGGTCCGAGATGGAATCCATATACACCAACAAAGTATGGACTTTGGAAGTTGCTCCTAAAGGGGTAAAACCCATTGGGAGCAAGTGGATCTTCAAGAAAAAACTTGGTGTAAATGGGAAAGTGGAGACTTTCAAAGCTAGACTTATTGCAAAGGGTTTTCATCAAAGACCGGGTGTGGACTATGACGAAACCTTTTCTCCAGTGGCTATGCTTAAATCCATCCGGATCATGCTTGCCATCGCTGCATATCATGACTACGAAATCTGGCAAATGGATGTTAAGACCGCCTTTCTAAACGGTGATTTAGAAAAGTGCGTGTACATGACTCAGCCATAGGGCTTCGTAGATAGTGGGAGCAGCGGGAAGGTGTGCAAGCTGCTTAAATCCATTTATGGATTAAAGCAAGCATCGCGGAGTTGGAACATCTGCTTTGACGTCGTTATCAAAGAGTTTGATTTCGTCAAAAACGTAGATGAATCTTGTATCTACAAGAAGGTGGCAGAGAGTAAGGTTGTCTTCCTCGTATTGTACGTGGACGACATACTTTTGATAGAAAATGACATTCCTATGCTGCGATCGGTCAAGCTCTTCTTATCACAAAGATTCTCAATGAAAGATCTAGGTGATGCCTCATGCATATTGGGAATTATGATCTATAGAGATAGATCTAAAAGGATATTGGGATTGTCCCAATCCAGGTACATTGACTGTAACGTTTTGAAAATCGTTTCGGTGAAATTTCTAAAAAACGGTAAAATAAGAGGGTTTTCTGTAAAAAGTCAAAATACAAATATCTTTATCATAAAATTAAATATACATATTCTAGCTATGAATTTGCTAGTATTTGGTGTTTATTGAGTCACTGGTGAAATTTCAAATTTTCTGAAATTTTTTCCGAAATTAATTATTTTAATATTATTTTAAGCCGTCACTAATACATTTAATTAGGGAAAATTACAAATTGGAATGAGTTGAAACAAATTTTGTGTATCATAACACATTAAACAAAATTTTATCATATGGTTTTTGAAATGAAATGGTTTGCCAAAACGGTTTAGAAAATATCGAAGAAAAAGGCTTTTTTCGGTGAAATTAGTGTTAATGGGAATTGGGGTAATACATTTATCTTTTTCCCTCACCCACACTCACCCACACCCTCTCTCCCCTCTCCAAATCAGCAGCCCCAAGTGCCCCCTCATTTTCTCACTTGAATGGCTAAAAGAAAAGAAATGAAAAGAAATGAGAAGAAAGGGTAATATATATAAGTATTGGTTGGGTTGACTTGGACTTTCTTTGACTTGACTTTTCTCCCCACACCCACACACTTCACTCCCATCCTTCCCCATTTCTGGCCGAGCCCTCCCCAAGTGCAGCCCCCCAATTTTCTCCTCTCATTTCCTCATCAAAAACCTATCAAAAACCTCCAAAATTCCATCACAAATCAAGCTAAAACCCAAATCCAACTCTTACCCATTTTTCCTTGACCTATTCTAGTGTGGATCTTGGAGCAAGAAGCAAGTTTGTGAGGCTAGGTTGGATGTTGATTCAAGTTTTGTGAGGTATAAATCCTTGTTCCATAGTTTGTTTGTTGCTTAGTTACTTAATTGTTGCTATCATACCTCATTTGAAGCTAATTAGGTGTTTAATTAGGTTTAATTGCTTGGTTGGAAAATTCAAGAAAAGGGTTTGTAAATCAAATTAGGGTTTTCTTCATTGGGTATTGATCTTGATGTGGGGATTAACATGTTAATGTGATGCTAAAACTAACCTAGTTGCTAGTTTACTAATTGATGCTTGTAATTGTTAAAATTGGAATTTTATGCAAACTAGGTTTTGGAAATTTATTGCAAATGTTAGACTAAAAATCTAATTAGATTTTTCATGACTTCATTAACATTATTAAGTGTAGTTTAATGCTTTAGATCATGCAAATCTAAGCTAGATTGTAGTTTGTGCATTTTTGCAATGAAATTGTTAAAATTTAGGCATTTTGTAAACTAGAATTTTAGGGTTTTTGGAATTTAATGAGATTAAATTATGGGAATTGTTTTTATGACTTATTTAAGATATTTAGTGAATATTGTGGCCGCTAGATTCATTTATACATCGAGTTTTGTACTAAAACCGTGATTTGTGCTTGCTAGATTTTCGGGAAAATGACTTTTTAAGTGAAATTAGGGTTTTTGTGAATTTTAAGCTATTTTATATTATAATTAGTGCTTGTAATTGTACAAATGAGTGTGTTGAGAGCTTTCTCGATGGTTTGGCGTTTGTACGCCGACGTCGAGGGTTTTTGGGTCGATTTGTGAAGGCAACCATAGGTTTTGACCTATGTGGGATTCGTGCGTCGTTTTGGTCATGAGTCGGATTTTAATGCGATACGGTGCGTTATGATATGTAGGTACCCCATGTGGACTTCGAGACGACAAGCAAGCGCGTGGCGACGTCGGCACCGGCGAGCGAGGACCAGGTGAGTAGATTTATATCTATGGGGAGAAGTCGGGTGGATGGCGTATAGCACCCCCGCAGTTCGTGGTGATGTATACGAATACGTATACACACATTTATTGATTATATTTTTGTTTGAGTTTATTGATGATAAATATGGATGGTTTAGTATCGCGAAACCGTAGAGTAGTGGTCGCACCATACATGCACACACCCACCCATACTTGCATACATTCTTCTTCCATTTGTGTTTACGGGAATATATATATAGTTATGTGTTCACATGGGTATGGGACTATGTGTTCACATACGGATTTGTGGATGATACTTGGGTTTGAGATGAGTCGATAAGATTTGTGTTGAGGTTGTGATATCGGTGATATGGCAGGATTCGTATTTGAGATACGTCCTGATATTATAGCGGGTCTTTGAACGACGATACGGGTGAATAGTGCTATAATCAAAATGGTCGACATGTGATCGTGATATGAGATATGATATGCTAGGATATTGATATTAGGCCGTATCGGGCGATGTATACCCTTAATGATGCTATGTGCTGACGGTATCGGTTTGTACGAGATCGTCGATCTGTAGTCAGATCATGAGTATATTGAGGATATTAGTATTGTACTAGACATAGGTCAGTACCCTAGACTATGATCTTGAATAAAGAGAATACCAGAGGAATGGTGTGAGGAATATGATATTGACCCGTACCCAGATTTGGGGATGCCGTACGACGGATTTACGTACGAGCTATATCTTGATGATCGATCCGCACTCTTGACTTGGGATGTCTGATTGTAGATATGGTATCGGATATGATATTATTGAGGCGAGATCACCGACTAATATATATACAGGTATGTATATGGATCGACTCAGATGTTAGGCGGTTTCCTTACCTGTAGTCCAGCTTGTTAGCTTAGCCCTTTAGTTTAGTTTAGTTGTTAGATTAGATTCGATTCTTACCTATTTCAAAAACCAACGAATCGTGGTTATTTTAAAAGACAGCCCAAGGGATCCTACGGATATTTCAAAAGACGTATCTTTTCATAAAAACACCGTAGCCCCTATTTTCAAAACCCCATGGTTTGTGTTATTTCAAAAGGCACCATTTGTAGGACTTATATTAGATTAATGCAGGTTAGTTACAGTTGCGTCTTGTATTCAGCTCCCGCTTATTATTGTGGTTCGCTTCGCATCGCATACTTATGTTATAATTTCTTATTGCAATGTTGATATCATATTGTTAGGACACCAGCACCATTACTGATGATGTGTATGTACCACGTACACTTACTTGTCGGCTCACACACATCTTCATCGGTAATTGTCATGTCACGTACACCTTAGAAAATATTATTGTTTGACTTAGCTTGTTAGTTAGTAATTTGACATGATATTAGTGTACCTGCCTTATATGCCAGCTTAACATTGTAGTTATTACTTGCCACTTCATGCATACTGTTATTCATTGTTATGCCTATATTCATGGTTTTACATGCTATTGATGATTTGGATTCGGATTTCCATGAGATTTTCTGGATTTGGGGGGGGGGGAACCGCAAAACTTATATAAACAGATTTCTCTCTTTTTAAATAAAAAGTGCGGTTTTTCCCATGATGTATGAGTTGTCCACCATGAGTTTGCTGATGGATTTCGAGACCCGATTCGAGGAGACAGATGAACCGTTTCGGGTACATGGTGGACCCGGTAAGGTACCCCGGGGCAAGAAGCACGTGATGATAACGATGTGAGCCAGGCAGGGGAGCACTACCTACCGGTGATATTACCTGATGCGTCGGATATCCGGAGGATACCGTCGTGGTCTTGAGATGGAGGGTAGGGGCCGGTCTGGACTGACGGCGCCCTAGATATTGTATTTGAGACATTGAGATTTCGAGATATTGAGGTACAGAGACTGTGATACAGAGATATCGAGATATTGGGATTACGTTTTGTGCCGATGCTAGGCACTGTTTTATGCTGATTTCATTTATGATATCTCATTTAAAAATACAAAGGAAATCTCACTAAATTATGAAGACAGTTTCTTCATTTACATGTATTCTGTTTCATGCATTCATACCTCATTCATATGATATATTGCTACCTGAGGCACTGACACAGGCACATGAGATTACACTCGGGTTAGATATTTACCCTAGCCTTGTTATAGGTTGCATGTTATATATATAATTGAGGATTTATATTATGATCATTGATCTAGGTTGCGTTATTTATTCGATTTCTTTCCGTAGATGTTTTTCTATTCACGAGTTGGCAACTCACCCCCGTTGTGCCCCAGTTCCTTGCAGGTTTGCCGTACAGGTTTCTTTACGGCTTGCGGGCATAGTTTCCTTCGGGTGATTTGCTTGTATGTGGGTTTACTTGTATCGTACCCCCCATTATATAACTTGTATATTATTACTCTGTTGTATCTAGAAGTTCCATCAACCAAACATGTATTTATTTTGAGATAGAGACCAGTGATGTTATTCTTTCGACCTTAGAGTCGCGCGTTATATTTCTGTGGTTTTCTTGTGGTTTTGAGTTTCCTTTGAATTTTAATCCTCGCCGTTGGCGTTGTATATCATATTGCTTGTGTGGTTGTGACTGTCAATTGACGAAGAGCTAGCTCCCGCTTGGGGATGCCTTTTTATTGATTTCGTATACTATTCATGTAGTATCCTGTTTGGGAGCCAGTATTTACAAAGGAGACTCTGCCGAAATTTTCAGGAAATATTTGATATTTTTAAAACCGCATAACTCGGCTTATGCTATTAAAACTACTTGATTTTAAATTGGTTTTCCTTCACTCTACTACTTTTCTTGGTTTGGATTTCTGGGTTTTCGGTTTACTTAGATTACGTACGCCTCGAGACGTTCGTAGTTTAAGTGCCGGTCATGTTCCGTACTTTCGGGTCGTGACATTGACACCATACTAAAAGGGTTTAGTATGGAAGAATCTAAGGTGGGAATTTACCCACGATCTCTGGACCCACTCTCTCCAAAGAGATGTCTCCCAAGACTGATTTGGAGAGAGCTCGCATGCAAGGGATATCCCATGCTTCAGCTGTAGGCTCTATCATGTACGCGATGCTATGTACCAGACCCGATGTAGCATACTCACTAAGTGTAGTGAGTAGGTATCAAGCTGATCCTGGAGAGAGTCACTGGACAGTTGTGAAGAGCATTCTCAAGTACTTGCAAAGGACTAAAGAGATGCTCTTTGTGTATGGTAACGGAGAACTCCAAGTGGAGTCCATTACCGATTCGAGCTTCTAGAATGATAAGGACGACTCTAAGTCGCACTCGGGATTTGTCTTTACCCTTTACGGAGGGGCGGTTAGCTAGAAGAGTTCCAAGCAGGAAACCGTGGCAGACTCGACGATGGAGGCTGAATACATCGCTGCCAACGATGCTGCCAAAGAGGCTGTCTGGATCAAGAAGTTCATTACCGAACTTGGAGTGGTTCCATCCATTGAGCATCCAATACCTTTGTATTGCGATAACAATGGAGCGATGGCTTTGGCCAAGGAACCCAGGTCCCATCAGCAATCCAGGCATATTCTGAGGCGGTATCACCTAATCCGGGAGATAGTAGATCGCCGGGAGATCGAGGTCAGGAGGGTTGACACGAAGAACAACACTGTGGATCCACTCACGAAGGTCATTCCCCAGATACAGTTTGAGAGACTCTTCGGGATGCTTGGTATGCGATACTACAGCAGCTGGCCCTAGTGCAAGTGGGAGATTGTTAGTTGTATGTATGCCCTAGAGGCCAGTATTGTACAGATGATGTATATTATATTGGATGCTTGGACATATATAGAGAGGACTTTCTTGCTCGATATGATAGTATGCTATCTGGTTGCTCTTTATCTTAACATGTGTACTTATCTCTTGATGCTGTCTTATAGTTACAGGTTGGTAAAGCCCTTAGGATGTGTACTCGACTACCTGGACTATGATGCAGATCATACTAATGGGGACAGAGTAGTCCATAAGTACATCTTTTAATGTTCCTAGTCGTGGGTGTATCGAGACAGGGCATCGATATACCAGTGTAGACTAGCGTATACGCTTCTCGAACCATAAGATGGGCGATGGATGATCCTATATCCATTGGTGTTTGACATCAGAGATGGTATACGGGTGCTCAGTGGAGACTGGGTACACTGTACGGACTCGCCGAGAACTCCCAGATGGTATTATACCTCACGTCATATGGCAGTTCTCTGGTGACACTAGTGCAGGTTAGTCTGTAGACCCGAAATCGTCATAGAGTCTTTTGTGATTCCCACTGTGCTTTGATTTCCACCTTACCACGTCCATGAGGGCGTGCAAAACGGTGGTTTTTGGGTACAGTCCCGAGTCACATGGAGGAAATGAGCGATAGGAGGGGTTTCGTCTCTCCCGGTATTGGGGGTAGATGTCGCGCTGTGCTCGATTGGCCATAACAGGAAAGTACCTGGCCAGGGCTGATTTAGAGATTTACTGGTAAGTATTACCAGTAGTTTCTCGACCCGTTATGAGCCTCACATCGGCACGACTTATCGGTTATTGGGGTCTGACGATTACCACCCCTAGACTTGATATGCGACATATCAGACGAGGAGACCGGACTGTACGGGAAGTGTTACCGGCAGGCTTTTACAGGAGTTGGAGCGTGCTTGCTTGCTGATCTTCTGATCGCTCAATACCCGGGTGGCCATTACGTCCAGCTAGTACCGCTGACGGCTTGTGGGTGCTTGATGTGATCATCACCTACTGCCGGCGTATTGACGAGTCATTAGAGTCCTACATAGAGGTTTTACTGGCTCAGGCAAAACGAAATAGGAGCACGTATGTGATATGTACGGGACCGAGAATAATGCGTGTATGTGATACCGTATTCTATTCTCGCAACTTTTTGTATCGGTCGGTTATATATGATATAGCCAGGTTATCGAATCAAGTGTTGATTCAATAAGTCGATACAATGGATGTTAGTCGGTTATATGAGATATGACCGGATTATTAAATCAAGTGTTGATTTAATAATTTAGTGTATAATTGTATATTAGATATACTAGTTTACATTAACTAACACTTGTTCACTTAAGGATTTTTCTCACATGTGCACAACATTAATATATATGTGATATATATTAAAATGTGTTTTCTTTTTGTATCATGGTTGATGATACATCATACATGGGTCTGCAAGACATACACCATTCTATTTTAAATGGTGGTTAATAATTATATAAGGTAATTACAAATTAGTGGAGCTTTTGTCACAAGCATAAAGCTTGTAGATGCTTGTGGATACTTTGACAAAGTCCACTAACTTTGTTTTACTTTAGATATTTATTAACCTAACCATTTAGGATTAGCCATGGTAATGTCTCTACATGAGTTAGTATATGATACTCACTCACCATGGTTAGCTCACTCACTTGATCATTATCCTCATCCTTTTTCTTTTGTTCATCTTCTTCTTCTTTGAGCAAAAAGAAAAAGCTTGCTAGGGTTTTAAAAAGAGAGTGAAAGATTGTGAGAAATAAAATTCTAAAGAGAACCCACTTCCTATTTCTCCGTCCTCTACTAGACTAGCACTTTAGTATAGGGTGTTTGCTTCACTAATTCTCTTGTTAGTGAAGTAGTAGCTTGAGTTGATATTCCCTCGACGTAGATCATCTTTGGCCTCGAAGACTTCAAGCAAGGACGCTTCTTTCGCCTCGTGAAGCCATGCAAGAGCCCGGGAGAGCAATGATCGCAGCGAAGGGACACAACAAGGATCTTTAGAAGTGAAGGACTGATCTACAAAGGTTGTATTTCATATTCACTTAGTTGTAAATGTTATCTACTAGCATATGAAACCCTAATTATCTAGCAAAGATCTTGTTTAAGGTTGAGGCACAGCAAAAATTTTAATCGGGCATGGTTGATACTTTCTTAACCCTTGTTAGAGTGCCTAGTAACCCTACAGAATAGCGCCACGAACTCTGTCCAGGTCATAGGAGGAAGACCTGCTGCTCTACCCTTCTCGACTGATTCACACCATTTCTACGCAAAACCTTCCAGGCGAAAGCTCGCAAACTCTACCCATCTCGCATCTGCGCATCTAAGCGAACGACATATCCGAGCCATCCTATCAATGAAAAACTGGGGGTCCTCGGCTGCATCGGTGCCTGTGAAGACCGGAGGCTTCAGCCTCATAAACTCTGACAGCGATACCGTAATGACCTCTGTAGCTGTAGGGGTTACTGCCTGTGCTGTGGGTATCACCACGGTGTCTGCAACGGGGGGAACTACCTCTGGTCACTGCGCTCGAAGTGTCTCAACTAGAGATCCCATCATCTGGCGCATCTCCAGCATACTGGATCCCACTGTCTGGCGCATCTCCTACATACCAGTCCTTAAGATGGCAATCTGATCTGTCACGAGAGGAACAGCCTGCTCGGGCACAACCAGTGTACTACCCGGATCAGTTCTCGTCTCGGACGAGTCAACTCGAATCTCGGCCCTCGCGGCCGCTCTCTGCGCCCTCGTAGTCTTTGGCGGCATAATGGCCGAAAGGAAAAGTAGGATTCGATAAGGATACGGAAATTGAAGCGCAAGAATGTATATACTCAAGAAGGAATTTAAATCAACAAGTCCTAAGGTCGCATTGGCGGAGTACCGTGTCGTGAGTATGCCGCGGAACATACACACGCTACGCCACTCTGCTTCAGCTACCTACTCTATCATACCAAGGTCATCCTACACTCCGAAAGGTAAAACCTACGCTCTGATACCAACTTTGTGACGACCCGAAATTCGACTCGTGAACGGCCCTTAACTACGCAACGTCTACAGGCGTAACGTGACTAAGTAAGTGTTGGAGATAGTGCCCTCAGAGTCAATTATTGGATCACCGGCATGTGATTGCAATGATTGAGAGAGGACCTATCCCGGTAGGACAGTCTTACTCGAGATGATAGTATGCTATCTGGTTCATCTTTACCATCGTGTACTGCTTTAGGTGACCTGAAATGTCGCTATTGCACGTTGATATAGCCCCTAGGATTCTTGCTTGACTACCAGCAGTATGATGGCGATCATATACGTGGGAGCTGGTAGTCTATGAGCACATCCTTAAAAGGTCCCTAGTCATAGGAGTTTCGAGACAGGGCATCGATACTCCATTAGTAGACTAGTGTATACAGTCGAGACCCCGACGAGGGGCGGTGGCCGGTCTCACAAGCCACTGGTGTCAGTTGGTTCACCTAAGATGTATACAGGTGCTCATTGGGTTATGAGTACACCGGACAGGACTCGCTGGGAACATGCTAGTTGGTCTTATACCTGACGTCAGATAGCAGTTCCCTGGTGACATGTGTACAGGTTAGTTCATCGACCTGAGATCGTCATTTGTCTCGTGTGAGTTCCCACTGTGCTTTGATTACTACCCTACCACGGCTCAAAGGAGTCGTGCAAACAGGTTTTAGTTGGGTACAGTCCCGAGCCACATGGAGGCAGTGAGCGGATCTGCAGGGGTTCGTCTCTCCCGGTATTGGGGGTGAGGTCGCGCTGTGTCTAGGAGAGCCATTACGCAAAGCCCTCGGCCGAGGCAGGAGATTTACTGGTAGGTATTCCAGTAGTATCTCAGGGCGTTCTGGGCTACACTCCGACACGACTTGTACCGCCTTTGGGGGTCTGACTTTTACCAACCCCCTAGGCCCGACATGCGATCCTCATAGACGAACGGACCGGACTGTACGGATATTGTCACTGACAGGCTCAGTAGGGTGTCAGGATGAGTTCGCTCATCGACGTCCCTTTTGGTCAATAGCTGGTGGCCCGTTACGTATTGGCTTATACCTCTGACGTGCTAGTGGTTAAATCCACAGCCATAGTATTGACGAGTCTTTAGAGTCCACCACACTTTCAGTTACTCAGCTTTCGGGCGAAACGCTATAGAGGCCGTATGGAGATATGGCAGGGTCCGATCAGATACGTGCGGTATTGCACAGATCAGGATCGGACTGCTTTGTACTAGTGGCCGTATGGATATATGGCAAGGTTCGATCAGATGCGTGCGGTATTGCACGGATCAGGATCGGACAGTTTTTACTAGCCGGTTTTGGTTTAAGCCGGTCCTAGTTTAGTACAGTGTAGATTTTGTCTTTTTGCATTTGTATCCGGACGGAATACAGATGCGGGTATGTATGCACAGTATCGGGGTTTTCCTGTAATTTATTACGAGACCAGTTTTCTGGAGTTGCCAGTTTGCATTCCGTTCCGGCCGGTTTTCCTTTGTTCTTTCCCTGCCGGACTTTTCTGATGGAGGGGGTTATTTGCAAGTTTGCAAATAACACTTTGTGGAGGGTTTTATTGCAAAAGGATTGATTATGATAGGATTGATATCTTTCATCCATGATGCATTTATTGTGATTAGATGAGGGTATGGGTTTAATAGTAACAAGCATGGTTCATGTTTGTTTGTGGTCACCCTTTCTACATCTCCTACACTCACCTCCCTTCTTACTTCATAATCTTTTCTCCACCATTTTCTATGGGAGGATAAGTTTTTCATGAGAGGAAAAAGAAAGAGAGAAGAAGAAGAAAAGAGCTTCATCTTGAGTTTTTCATTCATGATCTCATTTTCTTGCTAGAAAAATGCAAGCACCATTTTTCTATTCTTGATTCCTCCATCACCATGGCAACAAACCCCAAATGAGACAAGCATCTTCTACACTACATTCTACAGCACATCTTGAGCATGTTGAGTTGCCGGCTTCATGCTCGAGTTGCCTCGGTATTGAGGCGGGAGCCCGTAAAAGACGCAGGCGATGTGGTGCCCTTTCCGGCGAGGAGGCGACGGTATGGAGACAAGACTTTCCGCGGGAGATCGGGACGATGAAGAGAAGACCAGAGGACTCGGATCACTCGGTATACTTCTCACCCTATCTCTTGATTGCTAGCATTAGGTTAATGGTTACGATCTGGGTTTTCATTGTCCGCGGTAGCGCCGGTTTCCGAGTAAGGAAAATTTTTGATTCCGCATTTTGGCCTCGAGTACGAGGCCGGGGCGCTGCCGTGGCGCAACATGGTATCAGAGCCACGCCATTAACCTTACCTAGCTTCGTTTGATGTGTTTGCATTTCCGATCGACCGAAATTTCCAAAAACCGTATTTTTCTAGCACATCAGTTTCTGTCGAAATTTTTTGAAGTCCAAAATTTTTTCAGGTGGTTGCAGAATGATGTGCAGGCAAATATAAGAGATCTGATAAAAATTGGTAGCCTGAATCCTTCATAGCACCGCGGAAGAGCGGCCAAAGCATTGCTTTGGCCGCGCTTCCGCCGCGAGTTAAATTCTTCACTGTACCAAATTTTTCCAGATTGTCTTGCACTTGAAAATGGGGTTTTTGGAATATTAAAATTGGGCCCAGGTTTTCTGTGAGTGCTACAGTTTTGATTGGGGGCCCACTTGTTAATTTTTGGTCAATCGGAAAATTTTAAACACATTTTTTCACAGTGTTTACATTATATCTGCGACCGTGAATGTCACTCGATCGGTAAATCCGGTCTAACTGCTATAGCCCGGTTAGACGGATTTGCGAACGTGACTTTCACGTTGATGTTCTATGTTTATGCTGTGATGTTGCGGATCGGTCGTGGGGGATAGCCTGGATGCAATGTTAGTACAGTTTTGTTGTATTATGTACATTTGATATTGCGGGGCGAGCGTCCGACATGTGGACTGCCGTCACTGCCTGTTTGTATTATTCTTTTGGGGCACGACCTGGTTGCGGTCGATGTACCCGGTGCATGTATATTTTACTATTCTGTACTAGGATTGCCCCGCGGTGGGGTGCACGGATAGCCGGGTTCTAGAGGGCAACAAGCCCGCATCTCATGGCATTGGGAAGGAGAGGGCTTCACTCCAGGATTGGCAGGCTATTCGCCGCACTCGTAGGGGGTACAGGTTGACCCAGGAGGGGTGCCCAAGTTGCCGGATTCCGTGAAGTGCTGGGTGGTCCATTCACGGTGCTGGAGGGGGCTGCCTCGCTTCAGGTTTTGGCGGGTGACTTGCCGCGCCCGTAGGGGTCTAGGATTTCATTGCACAGGCTATCCATACGACCAGGGGAACGTCGGGTTTCAGCAGCGGCTCTGTGAAACCCGGGGCTTCCAGATATCTGTATTGTTCTGTGATGCTGTACATTTCTGTGATGTTGCATTTTATTCACGCCTTGAGCGAAATACTATATATTGGTATATATATTAGTAGATGTTGTATATGTTTTTCATCCGCGCTAGTCCAGTCCCCGCTCTGTCGTTAGTAAGCTAACCTAACGGGTGATGACGGGACCCAGTGGCGAATGCGGATGGCATATACGTACGTCAGTATATTTTCGTTCTTTGTGGTGTGATCAATTGATGGGACTGCATTGATTCGGATCAATGCAAGCTAAACAAACCTAATCTGATGTTGTTGGAACGCTTTTCAAAAAGCTGTTATTGCAAGGACGTTCACTTTTGTTTTGCATCGTGGTATTCAGTTGGAATATCCTGCTCCTCAGTCGACGAGGCAAGGGCCGAGATCCCTTCACCGGGAGTGACCCCTTGGACAGAAGTTTGCGTCAGGGCAATAACTTCACTATAGCCGATTACTTTTGCTTTGCATCGTGGTATTCAGTTGGAATATCCTGCACCTCATTCTGCGGGGAAAGAGCCGAGATCCCTTCACCGGGAGTGACCTCTTTAGCAAAGGTTTTTCGTCACTATATTTTATAAAAGGCTATGCAGTTCCTTCAACGATATCAAGTTCATTACGTTAAAAGTTTTTCGCCAAAAACTAGACGTAGCCCTCCGTCATTTCCTACAGGTATTATTTGGTATTCGTGCTGCGTTTGTTGACCTAGTCAAGACGTAGTGTTCGGTAGCTAAGTGGTACTTGTTTGTTGCATAAGTGGGATTGGTTAAGACAGTCGTGCGGCCTTGTTGACCTAGTCAAGGGCACGTACGGGTGGGTTTAATGCAATCCAGAATAATGACGGGTTGAACTTGACTGGTGGTTTATGGTTTGTTGACCTAGTCAAGGTCATAAACCGCTTGGGGTAAAAATCACATCGGGAGTTTCAAAAGAACTGAAACTTGCCAGGCATGCGCATACCTTCTGGAGTGTGGTGACTTGAGTGGATTCCGTCAAGTTATCATGCGATGATAGTTGGATCCCGATTCACACTGATGAGTTGGTTTACTCCTCGGGTGATCCCGACTAATTCTTCTTTCAGGTTTGGAGGAGAATTTGAGGTACAGTGGGAGGTTTCCAGATTAGACAAAGTGATAACCATTCTGATCTAGGTTAGAGTGCACGCTGAGTGTTTCTTTTCTCTCTCTCTTTGGCAGCGACCATTGACCCGACCCTGGACTTTGACTCAGTGACCAAGTTGACCGAACCTTCTTAACACTGGCTTTTGGATTGTCAGAGTTGCAAACCTCATTGCCACTCCTACTTTTACCCTTTTCTCCAGGACACCCCGTATTGCTACGAACGTCCACTTCCATTGGACAAAACCATCGTATGGTTAGATACGAACACGAAGGAATTCGAGGATGGTTTCCGGTTCTGGAGAAAACGGATAGGATTATTCAGTTGTCTTTTCCCTTTTACCTTCTCTCAAGTTGCGAGTACTCCTTGGTTTAGGAGTAGTACACCTATTACGCAAATTGGATAGTCTTCTTCCAAACCATAGGCTGGTGCCGACCGGTAGGGAATGAAGAAAACCAGTTAGCCTAAACGATGTACAGAAGGTATTAAGTTAAGACAAAGCAAGGGATTAGTAAGAGGGCAAAGTAAGTTGCGACTGCTATTCACGACCAAACCAAGTATTTCTTCGCCAATCCTAAATCACCTTTGTATTTCTCCACGACACTCCGTATCACTACGAAGATCCACAGTTTATTGGATACTCCATCGTATGGTTATATACGAACTCGAAAGGAACTTGTTCCAGTTCGGGGATGGATTCTGGTTCAGGAGAAATAGGAATAAGGATTTATTCGGTTGTCTTTTATCTTCACCTTCTCTCGCTTTGCGAGTGCTCCTAGGATTAGGACAGTACACCCTTTATGCTTTTTGGATAGTCTTCTTCCAAACCATAGGCTGGTGCCGAACGGTAGGGAAGGAAGAAAACCATTTGGCCTAAAGGGGTGTACAGAAGGTAATGACTAAAGACATATGAAGGGATTTGGAGAGGTGGAAAAGAATTATACGGTTATAGTTGTGAATCTGGATAATGGTAGAGGCATTACTAGGAATACCAGGATACCCCATCGAAACATTTCAATGTTTCAGTTCAACTGTGTACTGTTAATTGAAAACTGATTTCCCGATTAGACACTTACTCCAGGGTATGTATTTACCAGGTATGATTCTCACCTCTGTATGGTTTTACAGATGATGAGTGGGAGTAAGTTATTGGGAATAGGGTAATCATCCTCATTATATCGGGATTCGTTGTAATCGGTGATATTTGAGGAGATCATCTGGGTTGTTTGCCGGTCGGCAAATATTTGGTTTTGAATATCCGCTGTTGTGCACCAATTTCAAATTGATATATCTGTACGTCTATTTTTATAGAGTGAGATATACCTTTTGATATTATGTCGATGACATTTACCTATATCAGTGGATGGTTAGGTAAGGAGCATTGAACAGCGGTGTAATTCTTCTTAACCATAAGTACCGTTTTCAACCTACGACACACAGTGAATGAGTTATCTGACTCAAGGGACTTATACAGAGTATTGTATGTTGTCCAGGGTCCATCAGGACAGAGGGGTTGGTCCTCATACTATATTCTGTTTACTTTTAACTTCTCTAGTTCTTAGACATGTGTTTCGTAGGAACACAGGGTCTAATTTTTGAGGAGTTATAGGTATTTGAATACAGTAGAGTACCAGGTGTAGCAAGTATCGGGATTCTTCAAAGTGATCGAAGATGTAGATACTTGTGTATGGTATTCAGTTGATAGTAATGATAAAGAGAACTTGCTTCTCTTTCAGGTTACTCATAATTGGAAGCATTCCTAAGTTGAGTAACGCTGATCGGCCTCTCTCCATTTAGTTGACATGCACTGGAGATAGCTGCATGATTTGAATCTGGTTCATATCTTAACGTTGTTAAGGTACGGGGAGTTGTCCGGCTTATGCTTAAAACCAGACACTGGACAACTCAAGGCACGTTTCTGTAATGGCTGTTTTGTGGGTTGACCCAGGTTATGACGAGGGTTGACTTTCTACCATCTGGATGAACAATAGCAATATTGTTCTAGACTCGCCACAGTTTTTATTAAAAATGGATTTTTTTCAGAAAAAGTAGTGGGGGTATGGTAGGACTGGAAGTGATTCCAGAACCGCAAACGATTACTGAAGATTTGATAAGGAACCTAAAGATTCAATCTGATTTGACATTCCATTGGCCACTCCGCAGATACGGTGGGTAACTTCAGGCACCCGAGAGGTACTTCGGTAGCCTCAAGGACGGTGACAGGGAAGTTCTTGTTTACCCACACTTGCCATTGCTGTTGTTCCAGGCTGCGAGACCCGGTGGGAGGATGAGTATAGCGTCGTTCTAAACTAGCTTTAGAAGTGCATGTCTATATGACTCTGCCAGAGGGTTGTCGTAGTCAGTGGGAGCAGCGGAAGCATTGGTGGACATCAGTCTTATGTCTATTTATAGACTAAAGCAGATATAGCGGAGTTAGATCATCTGTTTCTGATGTGACAGTCATAGGTTTGACGTCATCAGAATAGGGGATGGATCTGTTGAGAAGGTAGTAGGAAGTGATATTCCTATACTACGATCGGTTATATTTTGGTCGTCACACAGTGGTTTCTCCACAAAGGACTTGGACATTATATCAGACATACTGGTTACTAGATCTATGGTTTTAGATCTAGATTTGGGTAGTTTCCCAATCTGGGTACCTTGACAGCATTCTATGAGTATTTAGAATGGACGACTCCTGACACGGTAGTGCACCTGCAGTTGATGGAGTCACCCTCTCTAAAGGTGTCTTATAGACTAAAGGGGAGAGGGATACTCATGATTGGCAGATCACTTGCTTAGGCAATTGAGTCAATCATGAGATGTCAAGTACCACACAAGATGTTGTTCTTGCACTAGATACAATAAGTTGATATTGATCCAATCCTGGAGAAACAGTCGGAAGCAGTCTTAGAACATAAGTGGATGTTCTAGGGATATGATAACGACAGCCTCATTTGGGAGACAGTTATCATTCCAGGCTTCCAAGGTGACATGGACGACAAGGAGGTTGTCAGAGTTATATTTTTCCTTCTGACGAGGGGCAGTATTTTGGACAGGTGATCCAAGGCAATACTGAGGGAGGCATGGCGCAAGATGCTGATTAAGTTCAGTTGACGATACAGTCTAAGAAGTTTGGATTTGGAGTTCATTTATGAGCTAGGTCCCATCAGACATCCAGACATTCTAAGACAGGTATTACTCATTTCGGGAGATGGTTTTCTCCGCGAACTTGAGATATAGAGAGACATAGAAGGAAACATCACAGCGGATCCACTCACTGAGGCTATTCCTCGAACGCTATAGTTTCGCAAACGAGCTTTGTGAGACTGACTAGTAGAGGAGTTGGGTGTTCGGTATCACACGGGCTGTGAGTATGCGGCATCGCAATAATTAGCCTTGAGTGCAAGTGGGAGATTGTTGGAGATAGTGCCGTCAGAGTCAATTATTGGATCACCGGCATGTGATTGCAATGATTGAGAGAGGACCTATCCCGGTAGGACAGTCTTACTCGAGATGATAGTATGCTATCTGGTTCATCTTTATCATCGTGTACTGCTTTAGGTGACCTGAAATGTCGCTATTGCACGTTGATATAGCCCCTAAGATTCTTGCTTGACTACCAGCAGTATGATGGCGATCATATACGTGGGAGCTGGTAGTCTATGAGCACATCCTTAAAAGGTCCCTAGTCATAGGAGTTTCGAGACAGGGCATCGATACTCCATTAGTAGACTAGTGTATACAGTAGAGACCCCGACGAGGGGCGGTGGCCGGTCTCACAAGCCACTGGTGTCAGTTGGTTCACCTAAGATGTATACAGGTGCTCATTGGGTTATGAGTACACCGGACAGGACTCGCTGGGAACATCCTAGTTGGTCTTATACCTGACGTCAGATAGCAGTTCCCTGGTGACATGTGTACAGGTTAGTTCATCGACCTGAGATCGTCATTTGTCTCGTGTGAGTTCCCACTGTGCTTTGATTACTACCCTACCACGGCTCAAAGGAGTCGTGCAAACAGGTTTTAGTTGGGTACAGTCCCGAGCCACATGGAGGCAGTGAGCGGATCTGCAGGGGTTCGTCTCTCCCGGTATTGGGGGTGAGGTCGCGCTGTGTCTAGGAGAGCCATTACGCAAAGCCCTCGGCCGAGGCAGGAGATTTACTGGTAGGTATTCCAGTAGTATCTCAGGGCGTTCTGGGCTACACTCCGACACGACTTGTACCGCCTTTGGGGGTCTGACTTTTACCAACCCCCTAGGCCCGACATGCGATCCTCATAGACGAACGGACCGGACTGTACGGATATTGTCACTGACAGGCTCAGTAGGGTGTCAGGATGAGTTCGCTCATCGACGTCCCTTTTGGTCAATAGCTGGTGGCCCATTACGTATTGGCTTATACCTCTGACGTGCTAGTGGTTAAATCCACAGTCATAGTATTGATGAGTCTTTAGAGTCCACCACACTTTCAGTTACTCAGCTTTCGGGCGAAACGCTGTAGAGGCCATATGGAGATATGGCAGGGTCCGATCAGATACGTGCGGTATTGCACGGATCAGGATCGGACTGCTTTGTACTAGTGGCCGTATGGATATATGGCAAGGTTCGATCAGATGCGTGCGGTATTGCACGGATCAGGATCGGACAGTTTTTACTAGCCGGTTTTGGTTTAAGCCGGTCCTAGTTTAGTACAGTGTAGATTTTGTCTTTTTGCATTTGTATCCGGACGGAATACAGATGCGGGTGTGTATGCACAGTATCGGGGTTTTCCTGTAATTTATTACGGGACCAGTTTTCTGGAGTTGCCAGTTTGCATTCCGTTCCGGCCGGTTTTCCTTTGTTCTTTCCCGGCCGGACTTTTCTGATGGAGGGGGTTATTTGCATGTTTGCAAATAACACTTTGTGGAGGGTTTTATTGCAAAAGGATTGATTATGATAGGATTGATATCTTTCATCCATGATGCATTTATTGTGATTAGATGAGGGTATGGGTTTAATAGTAACAAGCATGGTTCATGTTTGTTTGTGGTCACCCTTTCTACATCTCCTACACTCACCTCCCTTCTTACTTCATAATCTTTTCTCCACCATTTTCTATGGGAGGATAAGTTTTTCATGAGAGGAAAAAGAAAGAGAGAAGAAGAAGAAGAGAGCTTCATCTTGAGTTTTTCATTCATGATCTCATTTTCTTGCTAGAAAAATGCAAGCACCATTTTTCTATTCTTGATTCCTCCATCACCATGGCAACAAACCCCAAATGAGACAAGCATCTTCTACACTACATTCTACAGCACATCTTGAGCATGTCGAGTTGCCGGCTTCATGCTCGAGTTGCCTCGGTATTGAGGCGGGAGCCCGTAAAAGACGCAGGCGATCTGGTGCCCTTTCCGGCGAGGAGGCGACGATATGGAGACAAGACTTTCCGCGGGAGATCGGGACGATGAAGAGAAGACCGGAGGACTCGGATCACTCGGTATACTTCTCACCCTATCTCTTGATTGCTAGCATTAGGTTAATGGTTACGATCCGGGTTTTCATTGTCCGCGGTAGCGCCGGTTTCCGAGTAAGGAAAATTTTTGATTCCGCATTTTGGCCTCGAGTACGAGGCCGGGGCGCTGCCGTGGCGCAACAGTAAGCCGAACCCAGAAATCAAAACCATTTAAAAGTAGTGAGTGTTGAAAACATTTGATTAGAACATTTAAAAAACCTTGAGTAGTTTAATGAAGTTCTTTAAGGTTAAGTTATCATTTTAATAATTTTGGCAGCATTTCCATTGCAAAACTAACCCCGAAGTCGGGTATAAACAGGATATAAGTGAAGATGATACAGGATATAAATAAGCATCCTAAATGGGAGCAATCACACCCAACGGCGGAAACCATCACCAGAAGAGTAATAAGTAAAACATCACAGAATAATACAACTGCATATATAAAGTCGGCTCCCACGAGCTCGACACCAGAATACAAATAATATACATCATCGTCCTCACACTGTCTCTAAGTCAAGTACATATAAGGTAGATGGAGAATACTAGATACAAAAGTGTGTACAATAGTAGTAACCAGATACTACAACCCACCTAACAGCAAAACAGCTCTCGCACCAACTGTATTGGTATCTGTAGCCAAAAGATGTAAGAAGACAGCCTGCCGCGACTACTCTGAGGGGCAACCTGCAAATACTGTAGCACAACGGGGGTGAGTTGCCAACTCATGAATAGAGATAACATATAAAGGTAATCGCAAGCATGCACGTACTGCTCTACTCTAATCAAATTCCAGCAGATAAAGTCTATATACGCATAATCATGTAAGTGCTCTGTCAAGTAAAATAACTACAGGATGAGATACATAATAATAAATACTGAGCATGGGATGAAATAATATCTACACGGAATGTCAACGTGGAAAGATAATCGGTGCCCACCAATGCACCCAAATCCCAACAACCCAGACGCCGGCACTCCCATCGGCCCTCAAATCCTGTAAATCACTGAGAATCACGAAAGCCCAACATCGGCACCCAAATATCATAAATACTCGTGTCCAGCATCGACACGCAAATCCTTATATATCGGGCATCCGTCAGTCCTGGTCAGCCCACGGGCTCCGTCTGCGGTATCGGCCCTCGGCCCCGGCAGTACGGGTCATCCCGCATCCATCTATCGACTCTGGTAAGTATCCTCCGGGTAACCGCCAGGTCCAACCAATCACCGGTAGGTAGTGGTCCCACTGCCAGGCTCATCGTCTACTGCACGATAGACCGTTCTTGCCCCGGGGTACCATACCGGGTCCACCATGTACCCGCAATCGGCCTCATCCAACTCCTCGATTTGGGTTCACAAGTCACTCGTCTCAGAACCGAGAAAACGTATGGTGGACGTACTGAAATATCATATTAAGAGGAACCGGGTTTTTAAAACAGTGCATAATTTCTTAAATAACCCCTCGGTCCTCAAAACCAAAAATCATATGAAATCCAACACCAATGAGTAAATCAAATGTGATGTGCTATGTACATGAGCCACAATATAGGTAAAAGGGAGAAACCGCGTTTTAAAATAGTTTCAGTTTTTCAAAAGGCATCATGCGGCTCCCAATTTCTATGAAAATCATATCGAATCATATATGAGATGAGCTATAGTATAATGATCATGGAAATTCTACAGTGAATGTGTCATGGCAATTACTAACGGTGCGTGTGTAACATGCATATCAGTGCTCATGCAACATGAACCGTTAGTAATAGTGCGGTGTTCTATCAATTCTAAGTTTATATACATATATCAGGGAATGCGGTATGCAACAAACAGTAGCCATGTAGGTAAATGCAATATGTAGATATGAGGTCCTATCAGCCCTGACGCATAACGCCATGCGGGCGATATCCCCGTAGATGTTAAATCTGCTCACCGTAGTCTCTCGCTAAGTGTAGCCGACGACCTGTTTCCCCTTCTTCGCGGCGTCCGTCGCACTCGCCTGCGAACCTAGAATTACACCATATATCACACATAAGCTCAAAGTCACACAAACACGACATTAGAGTCAAACTAGAAACCCGTGTCGCAAACCAAGCCCGCGTGTGCGCGATACGCTATAACGTGTGATTACGTGCCTGAAGCTAACCCGACGCGTCGCGATACGCAGAAACCCCAAACCCACTCGCGTAACACGGGTGTCGCGAATATTTAAAATACGAGAAATAGGGTATTTAACTCCCGATTTTGATACAGAAACTAGTTTACAAATGTATATATACCAATGATCATAAAATAGTAGCAGACTCCTACTGCCCAAGCCCCAACCCCCAACTCACCCATCTGGCCGCAATTTGCGGCCAGAACACTTTTTCCGGCGGCCTGGGTAGGGAGGTGGGCCCCTAGGTTTGGTGTGTGCACTCTATACCCCATATACATTCTACAGTAATTATAGATTTAATTTAGAGCAACTAGGGTAGCAGCATATTTAACAGGGCCCAATTTCAAGTTAAAAACCACATTTTTGCACTAAAAAGGTACTTTTGGGTATTTTGTGAAATCTGAAACAAACCCAAGTTTAAAACCACACTAATATCACATTACCAAGCTAAGCAAGCCATAAAAAGGTTATTTTAACATAAACTTCACTAAAACCATTCATTTGCACTAAAATTATACAAAAAAGTGATATTTTGCTAGAAATACTACAAGTTATGGAGAAAGGGTGTTAAACATGAGTTAATACTTTCTAATGACCTTAGAACAACCCAAAATTTCCAGCTCCCTCTTCAAGTATGCAGACTTGCCACCAAACACCTCAAAGGAGCCATTAAACCAAGGTTTTTGTGAAGAAAATGGTTAGATTTGTGTGGGGTTTTGTGTAGATTCAAAGAGAAGTGAAAAGAAGAAGAAGAAGAGATGAGGAAAATGGTGTTGCTGCTGCTGCTTTTCTGCTGGAGGTGCAGAAAAATGAGAGAAGAGAGAGAGAGAAGAGAGAAGGAATGGTCAATTAAAAGTCAAATTTTCCTGCATAACCACCATGCCTCATTTTCTAATTGGATTTTTGAATTTTAAAAAGGATTTTGACTTGATTTAAAAGGGTGGGGATAAATTATCAACCATGCAAGAAAAGAAATGGTTAACATGTTATCATTAAAAACCTAGGTCACAAAATTTGGCTAAGTGTGCATGTGTACACTAACACAAAGAAAATTTCCCAATTAGGGTAAACCCGACTAAAAATAATTAATAACCCTATAAATATATATATATATATAAATACTTCACTACACAATTATCACTAGCCAAGAAGGAAAAATAAGATATCCGTTTTTATGAAAAACACGCACACTTGCTAATTAACGCGAAAACATCCTAAACGGATTTCAAGGCGTTACACTACCACGGCTCAAAGGAGTTGTGCAAACAGGTTTTAGTTGGGTACAGTCCCGAGCCACATCGAGGTAGTGAGCGGATCTGCAGGGGTTCGTCTCTCCCAGTATTGGGGGTGGGGTCGCGCTGTGTCTAGGAGAGCCATTACACGAAGTCCTTGGCCAAGGCAGGAGATTTAGTGGTAGCTATTCCAGTAGTATCTCAGGGTGTTCTGGTCTACACTCCGACACGACTTGTATCGCTTTTGGGGGTCTGACTTTTACCAACCCCCTAGGCCTGCCATGCGATGCTCATAGACGAATGGACCGGTCTGTACGGATATTGTCACTGACAGGCTCAGTAGGGTGTCAGGATGAGTTTGCTCATCGACGTCCCTTTTGGTCAATAGCTGGTAGCCCGTTATGTATGGCTAATACCTCTGACGTGCTAGCGGTTAAATCCATAGCCAAAGTATTGACGAGTCTTTAGAGTCCCTCACAGACAGTTTCTCAAGTTTCGGACGAAACGTTGTAGAAGCCGTATGGATATATGGCAGGGTTCGATCATATACGTGCAGTATTGCTCGGATCATGATTGGACGGATTATACTAGCGGGATTTGGTTTAAGCCGGATCCTAGTATTGTACAGTGTAGATTTTGTCTCTTTGCATTTGTATTCGGTCGGAATACAAATGCGGGTATGTATATACAGTCGCGGGGTTTTCCTGTAATTTATTACGGGATCAGTTTCTGAAGTTGCCAGTTTCCATTCCGTTTCAGCCAGTTTTCCTTTCTTCCGTCTTGGCTGAAATTCCTTTGATGGAGGGGGTTCTTTTTGCAAGTGTGCAAATTAGCAAATGTGGAGGGTTTTATGTGGCATATGGATTATATGATGGTTATAGCATCTTTAGATTCTTTTTATCTCATCATGGTGTGCATTTTGTTAGTTATATGTATGCCCTAGAGGCCATTACTGTACATGAGATGTATATTGTAGTGGATGCTGGGACATATATAGGTAGGACTTTCTTGCTCGACATGATAGTACGCTATCCGGTTGCTCTTTATCTTAATATGTATACTTACCGTCTCTCTGTTACATGTTGATAAAGCCCTTAGGATGTGTACTCGACTTGCAGGACTATGATGTAGATCATACTAGTGGGGCCTGGGTAGTCAATGAGTACATCCTTCAATGTTCCTAGTCGTGGGAATATTGAGACGGGGCATCGATATTCCAGAGTAGACTAGCGTATATCTTCTCGATCCATGTGATGGGCGATGGATGATCCCATATCCATTGGCGTTTGACATCAGAGATGGTATGTGGGTGCTCAGTGGAGACTGGGTACACTGAACGGACTCGCCGAGAACTCCCAGATGGTATTATACCTCACGTCACATGGCAGTTCTCTGGTGACACTGGTACAGCTTAGTATGTTGACCCGAGATCGTCATAGAGTCTTGTGTGTCTCCCACTGTGCTTTGATTTCCACCCTACCACGGCTCTACTGAGTCATGCAAATAGGTGGTTTTTGGGTACAGTCCCGATTCACATGGAGGCAATGAGCGATAGGAGGGGATTCGTCTCTCCCGGTATTGGGCGTTGATGTTGCGCTATGCTCGACTGGCCATAACTGGAAATCCCTGGCCAGGGTTGCACTGATTTACTGGTAAGTGTTATCAGTAGTTTCATGCTTGTTATGGACCTTACATCGGCATGACTTATCAAGCTGCTGGGGTCTGACGTTTACCACCCCTAGGCGAGATATGCGACATATCAGACGAACAGACCGGACTGTGCGGTATGTGTTACGGATTGGATTCGCAGGAGTGTGAGCAGGCTTGCTCGTTGATCTTCAGATCGCTTAATACCCGGGTGGCCGTTACGTTTAGCAGACCGCTTGCGGCTTGTGGGTGATTGATATGATCACCACCTACTGCCGGCGTATTGACGAGTCTTTAGAGTCCTACACAGAGGTTTCCTGGCTCAAGAGAAACGAAATAGGAGCGCATATTAGATATGTGCGGGACCGAAAATAATACCAGTATGTGATACTGTATTCTATTCTCGCGATTTGTATCATCGGACGGTTATATGAGATATAGCCGGGTTACCGAATCAAGTATTGATTCGATACATTGATACACTAGATATAAGTCGGTTATATGAGATATGACCGGATCGTTAAATCAAGAATTGATTTAATGCTTTAAAGTATAATTATATATATTTGATATATTACTTTACATTTACTAGTATTGGTTCGCTTAAGATTGATTTACTCACTTGATGTGCATAAGTTGTATATGTGATATATGTTTGTGCACTAGTTTGTATCATGATTGATGATACATGCAAACTTGGGTGTGTGTATGACTTACACCATGTTTAAGATAATGGTTTAGGTTTTTATTTATTTTGGTAAAACAAAATGGTGGCTTTCTTTGTCTTTGCTTGAAGCTTCATGAAGCTTTCAAGCATCTTTGACAATGTCCACTAATTTTGTTTTGCATAAGAATTTCATTAACCTAACCATTACCTCAAACTATGGTTTAGTCTCTACAAAGGTAAACTCACCCATGGTTGCAATATAATAGACTTCACTTGATTATTCATTTTAGATAATTCATTTTTCTTTCTTATTCTTTTCTTCTTCTTCTTCTTCTTCAAGAAGAAGAAAGCTTGCTAGAAAAATTTTCAAGTGAAGAAACAAAGTGAGAAATCCAAATCCAAAGTGAACCCACTTCCTATTTCATCATCCTCTACTGCTTGCCATTTAGTTTAGGGTGTTCTCTTCACAAAGTTCTTGACCTAGTGATGATGGAGCTTGAGTTTGAGTCTCCTCGACGTAGATCATCTTCGGCCTCAAAGTCAATGACCTAGCCCGCTCATTTCTCCGAAGAAACCATCGCTAGAGTCCGGGATCCCGATGATCGCAGTGAAGGGACGTCAACACGGAGCTTTAGAAGTGAAGGACCGGATCTACAAAGGTTGTAATCCCTTTCACTTGTAGTTAAAATGTTTAACTTGCTAGTTTTCGCATAATCTCTAGTATACGATCTTGGTTAGGGTTGTCCGGCACGGCTATTTTTTTTGAATCGGACATGGTTGATACCTTGTAGAACCTTGTTAGAGTGCCTAGGAACCCTGCAGTTGTATCAGAACCAAGCTAGAGCTTTACGCGAAGTCTAGACGAAGTTTAAAGTCCGATCGAACCCGGTAACCCCGATGAATACCCTTCTCTGTATATTTTTTTAAAATGTGATTTTTTATGAATTAAAAATGCTCAGAAAATTAAGCAGGAAAAACTAAGAATTACTGTGAAGTACGGCCCACTGATTCATCTATATGACCGCGGAAGCGCAGCCAAACCATGGGTTTGGCGGCGGTTCCGCGGCCCAAATTATGACTTAGTCCCTCATACTTCATATATTTATTCTTAGGTCCTTTCTTGTCAATTTTTTCTGGGAATTTTTTAATTCCACTCAAGTGTTGAGTTTACTTAGGGTTGTATTGGGGACTCGTTGATTCGATCGGATAATTTAACTTTGTTTAGTTTTTCCGGGTAATTTTAGAACGTGTTAAAAAGTTCGAATGGATATCAATAACTCACTTATTCCCCTGCCGGAAAATTTCCAAGTGTTGGATTTTTCCGTAGTTTAAGAATGTTCTAAGTCGTGCAAGTAACGCGATGGACCCTCTAGAAGACAACAAACCTTAACTCGATTATGTGACCGTCTTGAACTGCCTTTTGAACCTTAGGGTTTGGGGCAGTACGGCGTGCCACATGTGAGGTGTTGGCTTAACCCTTCTACGGCTGGACCGTTGGTACTGTGGCATGTGATGGATGTTTTTAAACTCCCATCAAGTGTTGAGCTATTTGGGAAAACTTGGGTGTTTGATTATTCGATCGGAAAGTTTAACATTGTCTATTTATCTGGAATGTGATACAATATTTGGAATCCACAAGTAGTTATGAGATAACTAATTGGTATGTTATAAATCTAGAACTTTAGTCTCATTTGATCGGTTGCCACGGAATTTTGATGTGATCAAAAGTATGTCGCAATCACGTAGCGTACGCGGATACTCGCCGGGTAAACTTAATAGACAGCCACGCCCCATAGCCCCGGCCAAGTGACTGTAGGAGAACCCCGTAGCCAAAAGCATCCGTTCGGGTGCTTGCGGCAGCAGTGTTCCGCCTTAGTACACTTCGTCGGCGGCATCCGAGGGTACGGCCGTCTACTAAAGTTTGCGACGAGCAATCGATCAGGATGTCGGGAATCTTGTTGAATTGCCAGACTTGATATTGAAAAGAGTTTTCGATGATAAGACTAAAATGCGGGGCTTATAATTGTTAGGCATGTGATGTCTAAGGAATTCATTTGGTTAGGCATGCGATGTCTAAGGTGGTTGCGGATTCCAACAGTTGTAGTTTTACACTTTCTTTTCTGGGACCGTAAGTGTAATATGTGATATCGCCGGTTTCGTTGCTATATGTCAACGACAATTGGGATGGGCATATTTACTTACGTTGATGGCATGTGATGTTATGGGTTGCTGGATATGTTATATTGGATCGTCGTGTTTGAATAGCCGGGGGTTTTTATGTGAGATGAGTGTTTTTTCTTTTTCATTCATGTAAAAACTTGTATGTAATATTCTTTTATTGGGGCACTTTCGGGCTGAGGATGATGTCACCATTGTATATTATTTACTTTTCCGTATTAGGATAGACCCAAGAAGGGGAGCACAAGTAAACGGGTTCTACGGTCCAGTGGGAGACCATCTCGAGAAGTCGAGTCCGGGTCTCCTAACTCTAGAATTGGTAGGGTTGCTTGCCGCTCTCGTAGGGGCCTAGGGGTGTGGGATTTGCTGTTCATCACGACCGTGGAATCCGTGTTTTATTGGGGCTCAAAATAAAATACGGATGTCCTAGTATATCCAATATTTCATATGTTGTTTTCTGCTGCGTTATCTGTGATGTGATCATGTGATGTGTTCAGATAGATATTGTATATAGTATATATGATATATTATATAGACGTTGCTTATGTTTTACACCCGCGCTAGCCCTGCCCCGCTCTGCCGTTAGTTACCTAACCTAACGGTGCAGACGGGACATCGAGGCGAATGCGGATGGCATAAGTGCACGTTGTATTTATCTGTGATGTTTAGGTGGACTTAAATGATGGGACATTCATTAATGTGATTAATGAAAGAAAATAAACCTAAAATGATGTTGTGGAATCGAATTTCAAAAATCACGTAGCTCTAGTTGTTGCTTTGCATAGCGGTGTTCCTTGTAGAACATCCAGCACCTTATTCGATAAGGAAAGAGCCGAGATCCCTTCACCAGGAGTGACCTCTTTAGCAATAACTAGCAGATGCTACAACCTTCGGTTTGTCTTTTGACTGCTTTTCTAGTTCTTGCTTTGCATAGTAGTATTGTGAATATCCTGCACCTCATTCGACGAGGAAAGAGCCGAGATCCCTTCACCGGGAGTGACCTCTTTAGCGAAAGTATCAAAAGCCTAAAAAACACTCCATTTAAAAACCATTTGATTCTGCAACGAGATCAAGTTCAAAGCGTTAAAGGTTTTCTTAAAAACCATCCGTAACCCTCCGTCATTTTAGGAAGTAGAGTACTTAGTATTCGTGTTGTGTTTGTTGACCATAGTTAAGGCACAGTGTATGGTAGCAAAGTGATGTCTTCCTACACAGCATATGATGCGATTAGTTAGGACAGTCGCGTGACTTTGTTGACCTTATTTAAGGGTCATGTGGGTGGGTCTAATTAATTACGAAATGACGGGTAGAGCTTGACTAGTGCTTATGATTTGTTGACCATAGTTAAGGTCATAAGTGCTAGGGGTAAAAACCATTATCGGGAGTTTCAAGTGTTGAAATTTGCAGAGAGATTGCATACCTTCTATATGATAGTTGGATCCCGATACCCACTGCGAGTAATTGTTACTCCTGAGAGAGTTTTGCACTTTACAATTAGCCGATCAGGTAGGTGTCTAGAAAGGTGTCGACGGGGTTACACCCCTGGGAAAACGAGGTTTATTTTAATTAGGTCCGTGCGAAAGTACGGGGAACCTCCCTCAAAGTACCGGCACTGGCCTGGCCGAAAGATTGGCGAACTTGTGGAGTGTAATTAATCCCGGCTAGTCTTTCCTCTTAGGGTTTGAAGGAGTATTTGATAAAAACAGTGGAAGCCATCCTGATTAGATAAAATATATAACCAATCTAATCTTGCAAGAGCGCACGCAGAGTGTTTTCTTCTCTCTCTCTCCAAGTAGCGACCATGCCACGCCTTAATCAAGATAATAATATGGATGTATTGACCGAACCCTCTTGTTATACTGAGCCGGGGAACGTTGGTCCCGCTCCAACTTATAATTTTTATAAGACAGAGCAGGAAATTGGGGATTACCAGAATTCCCGTGCTGCCCAAACGAAGAAAGTGCATGATGATGCATCTTCTTCGGGTGTGTTCATTACAGAGAACTGTTTCTCAGCATCTTTTACGTCCTGGGTATGAGATACCGGATCAGGATCCCAGATATGTAATTTATTACATGGGCTACAGGTAGGTAGAGAACTGAGGACGGGTGATAAGTTTCATGAGACAGAAAACGGTACAAGTGTTGCAGCCAAGTCTGTTGGTCACTATCACCCTATATTACCAGAATACATTGATTCTGAATGAATGTTATTAGATACCGAACCTGATATACAACATCATATCAGTCTCTTTAAAAGTAAAGAAAGGATATAATTTTGTATTGTTGGATAATGTTTTGAATATTTCCTATATCAAGAGTTGATCAGTTCAGGCACGTTATCTAAAAGCATTGACGTTCTAAATCAAACTACAGTTCTTAATGTACAGAACACAGACAAGAGGAAGAGTTCAGAAATGAACGAATTCTTCTTAAGGCATTATAGACTAGGTCATATCAATGCGACCCGACTAGCTAAGTTACATTTAGATGCATATTTAAATCAGTTTGAATTTACATCTTGTGAAACTTGCCAGTCATGTCACAAGGATAAGATGACCATAGCTCCATATATTGGAAACAGAGAAAGAGTTAGTGAACACTTGGGACTGATACATAGTGATGTATGAAGGTCCCCAGTCTACATATGCCAGGACTGGTTCTTTGTACTTCATTACATTCACTGATGATCTCTCTAGATTCAGACATATGTTCCTGCTGAAACACAAGTCCAAAACTTTTGAGATAATCACCGAATATAAGTTAGAAGTAGAGAACCAAAAACGGGTATAAGTATTGTCCTTCGATGTGATCAGGGAGGAGAATACTTGGGCACGGGATTCCTGGACTATTCTAAAGGTGAATGAGATTCTCTCTTAGCATTACTCCTCCGTATACACCACAGCACAACGGTGTATCGGGGCGGAGCAATCGCACCCTATGAGATATGGTGTGCTCTATGATGAGTACTACTGAGTTACCCATTTCCTTTTAGGGGTTATGCACTTGAGAAGCTGCATACCTATTAATTTGGGTTCCAATCAAATCAGTGCCTACCACTCCATATGAGATATGGTATGGGAAGTGCCCATCTCTTAAGCAAGTTAAGATTTGGGGTTGTCCGGCCTATGTCAAAAGAAAAATCCGGACAAGATCGAGGCAAGGTCAGTTCTGTAGAACCGGAAGGATTTCCAGCTATACAAACTACAGCTGATGATTTGACAGAACCAAAGGATTCAATAGTCCCCGACAAACCTCAGCCTCTCCGTCGATCTAGCACGGTTCCTCATCCGCCTGAGAGATACTTCGGTTTCTCGATGACAGTGGGAGCGAGGATTGCATCATGAGATGATGACCCAACTAGTTTCGAGCAGGCCATCGAGAGTAGGGACTCTATAAGAATGGCTGGATGCTTAGCGATCTGAGATGGAATCGATGTACACCAACAAAGTATGGACTTTGGATGCTATATCTGAAGAGTTAAATCCCAATTAGGAGCAAGTATATCTTGAGAAGATTACTTGGTGTAGATGGAAAAGTTGAGACTTTTAAAGCTAGACTTGTTAAAGGTTTTCGTCATCGACCAGGCGTGGATAATGATGAAACCTTTTCAAGTGGCTGTGCTTAAGTCCATCCGGATCCTACTTGCCATTGCTACATACCATGATTACGATATCTGGTGGTTGGGTGTCATGACTGCTTTTCTAAATATTGATTTAGAAGGGAGCGTCTATAAGAACACAGCCAGAGGGCTTCGTAAACAGTGGGAGCAGCGGAAACGTGTGCAAGATGCTTTATGTGATAAAGCAGGCATCGCGGAGTTAGAACATCCGTTTTGATGTAGTAGTCAAAGAGTTTGACTTCATCAAAATAGTAGATGAACCTTGTACATACAAAAAGGTAGTGGAGAGTAAGGTGGTCATCCTCGTATTGTACGTGGACAACATACTCTTGATAGGAAAAGAGTTTTCTTTGCTGCGCACGGTCAATCTCCGCTTATCACAAGGATTCTCCGCATAGGATCTAGGTGATACCTCCTAAATCCTAAGTTTTGGATCTATGAGATAGATCTAAATGGATGTTAGGATTCTCACTAGTTGTAGTGAGATGGTATCAATTGATCCTGGGGAGAATCACTAGACAGCTTCCAGGGTGGTAAGGTTGACTGAATGTCAGTCACAGGCATTGTCTTTACCCTCAGTAGAGGGACGGTATGTTGGAAGAGTTCCAAGCTAGATACCGTGGCACACTAGACGATAAAGGCTGGTGACATTGCTATCAAAGATACTACCAAAGAGGCAGTTTGGGTGTATATTAGATCATGAGATGAACTAGGTTCCTGCCATTGTATGACAATGGAAGTGAGGCTTTGGCCCAGGAACCACGGTCCCATCAGTGACCCAGATATATTCCAAGGCAGTATCACCTGACCATGGAGATAGTTGATCTCCAGGGTGATCAAGGTTAGGAGAGTGGACTCAGAGGACAACACGGCGGATCCACTCACAAAGGCCTTTTCCGAGAGAGAGACTTATATGGGATGGTTGAGTATGAGATACTTCAACCACTACTACAGATGGCCCTAGTGCAAGTGGGAGATTGTTAGTTATATGTATGCCCTAGAGGCCATTACTATACATGAGATGTATATTGTAGTGGATGCTGGGACATATATAGGTAGGACTTTCTTGCTCGACATGATAGTACGCTATCTGGTTGCTCTTTATCATAACATGTATACTTACTGTCTCTCTCTTACATGTTGATAAAGCCCTTAGGATGTGTACTCGACTTGCAGGACTATGATGTAGATCATACTAGTGGGGCCTGGATAGTCAATGAGTGCATCCTTCAATGTTCATAGTCGTGGGAATATCAAGACGGGGCATCGATATTCTAGAGTAGAATAGCTTATATCTTCTCGACCCATGTGATGGGCGATGGATGATCCCATATCCATTGGTATTTGACATCAGAGATAGTATACGGGTGCTCAGTGGAGACTGGGTACACTGAACGGACTCGCCGAGAACACCCAGATGGTATTATACCTCACGTCAGATGGCAGTTCTCTGGTGACACTGGTACAGCTTAGTCTGTTGACCCGAGATCGTCATAGAGTCTTGTGTGTCTCCCACTGTGCTTTGATTTCCACCCTACCACGGCTCTACTGAGTCGTGCAAACAGGTGGTTTTTGGGTATAGTCCCGATTCACATGGAGGCAATGAGCGATAGGAGAGGATTCGTCTCTCCCGGTATTGGGGGTTGATGTTGCGCTATGCTCGACTGGCCATAACTGGAAATCCCTGGCCAGGGTTGCACTGATTTACTGGTAAGTGTTATCAGTAGTTTCATGCTTGTTATGGTCCTTACATCGGCATGACTTATCAAGCTGCTGGGGTCTGACGTTTACCACCCCTAGGCGAGATATGCGACATATCAGACGAACAGACCGGACTGTGCGGTAAGTGTTACTGATTGGATTCGCAGGAGTGTGAGCAGGCTTGCTCGTTGATCTTCTGATCGCTCAATACCCGGGTGGCTGTTACGTTTAGCAGACCGCTTGCGGCTTGTGGGTGATTGAAATGATCACCACCTACTGCCGGCGTATTGACGAGTCTTTAGAGTCTTACACAGAGGTTTCCTGGCTCAAGCGAAACGAAATAGGAGCGCATATGAGATATGTGCGGGACCGAAAATAATACCAGTATGTGATACTGTATTCTATTCTCGCGATTTGTATCATCGGACGGTTATATGAGATATAGCCGGGTTACCGAATCAAGTATTGATTCGATACATTGATACACTAGATATTAGTCGGTTATATGAGATATGATCGGATCGTTAAATCAAGTGTTGATTTAATGATTTAATGTATAATTATATATATTTGATATATTACTTTACATTAACTAGTATTGGTTCACTTAAGATTGATGTGCACAAGTTGTATATGTATATGTTTGTGCACTAGTTTGTATCATGATTGATGATACATGCAAACTTGGGTATGTGTATGACTTACACCATGTTTAAGATAATGGATTAGGTTTTTATTTATTTTGGTAAAACAAAATGGTGGCTTTCTTTGTCTTTGCTTGAAGCTTCATGAAGCTTTCAAGCATCTTTGACAAAGTCCACTAATTTTGTTTTGCATAAGATTTTCATTAACCTAACCATTACCTCAAACTATGGTTTAGTCTCTACAAAGGTAAACTCACCCATGGTTGCAATATGATAGACTTCACTTGATTATTCATTTTAGATAATTCATTTTTCTTTCTTATTCTTTTCTTCTTCTTCTTCTTCTTCTTCTTCAAGAAGAAGAAAGCTTGCTAGAAAAATTTTCAAGTGAAGAAACAAAGTGAGAAATCCAAATTCAAAGTGAACCCACTTCCTATTTCATCATCCTCTACTACTTTCCATTTAGTTTAGGATGTTCTCTTCACAAAGTTCTTGACCTAGTGAAGATGGAGCTTGAGTTTGAGTCTCCTCGACGTAGATCATCTTCGGCCTCGAAGTCAACGACCTAGCCCGCTCATTTCTCCGAAGAAACCATCGCTAGAGTCCGGGATCTCGATGATCGCAGCGAAGGGACGTCAACACGGAGCTTTAGAAGTGAAGGACCGGATCTACAAAGGTTGTAATCCCTTTCACTTGTAGTTAAAATGTTTAACTTGCTAGTTTTCGCATAATCTCTAGTATACGATCTTGGTTAGGGTTGTTCGGCACGGCTATTTTTTTTGAATCGGGCATGGTTGATGCCTTGTAGAACCTTGTTAGAGTGCCTAGGAACCCTACACATTTATGGGATGGGATTGAGATAGGATGTGAGGGTGACACATTCTTCTCTTTATCATACATTTTCTTCTCTTGGTTATTCCCTTTTTCCTCCACCATTTAGAGAGAGGCCGGCCACATTTTTGTGGGTGAGGGAGAGGTTTCATTTTAGTATGAGGGGAAAATATTCATCTCATTTTTTTTGGCTTGCGACAAAAATCCCTCACCTCTCTCCAATGTTCATTCTTCACCTCCATCATTATGGCAACTTTATACCCGCTAGAGACAAACTATTCTACACTTAGCCTACAGCATTCTTAGGCACGTCGGCTTGCCATCATCGTGCCCGAGTTGCCTCGGTCCAGAGGTGGGAGCCCATAAAAGGATTCGGCTATGTGGTGCCCTTTCCGATGAGGAGTTGAAGACCGGAGATTCCGCGAGGAGATCGGGATCGAGGCTGAAGACCGAAGGACACGGATCGCTCGGTATAGCATTCTACCCATTCTCTAGTTTGCTAGCATTAGGTTAATGACCCGATCCAGGTTTTTAGTAAGCGGTAGCGCCGTTTTTAAAAGTTAAAGAAAAGTATCGTTTCCGCATTTTGTCCTCGGAATGACGGCCGAGGCGCTGCCGTGCACTTACATTGGTATCAGAGCCACGCCATTAACCTAGTCTAGCTTGATCTAATGTGTTTACAAGTTCGATCGATCGGATTTTCCAATAACCGTATTTTCAAGTCCAGTTTCTGTCGAATTTTTCCTATGCTCTAAAAATTATTTGGTATATTAGAAAAATACGTGCAGGGTTTTTGGTGAACACTGCAGAAAAATGGTCACGTTCGGTCACTCTAGCGTCGCGGAACCGCGGCCATAACCCCCATTTGGCCGCGGTTCCACCGCGGAACAGTAACATCCCTGCACTATTTTTCTGCAGTGATTCCTGTATTGGAAATGGGGTTTTTTGGAATATTCTTTTTGGGCTCAGATTTATTTTGAGTGCTACAGTTGTGCTTGGGGCCCACTTCGGAAAATTTAGTCGGTCGAAAATTTTAAACATGTTAGTTCACAGTATTTACATTATATCTACGATCGTGAATGTCATTTGATCGGTAAATCCTGTTTAACTGCTATAGCCCTTTTAGACGGATTTGCGAATGTGACATTCATGTTGATGTTCTGTGCTGTGCTGTGATGTTGCGGATTTGTCGTGGTGGATAGCCTGGATGCAATGGTAGTACAGTTTGGTTGTATATGTACATTTGATATTGCGGGGCGAGCGTCCGACATGTGGACTGCCGTTACTGCCTGTTTGTATATTATTCTTTTGGGACACGACCGGGCTGAGGTCGATGTACCCGTTGTATATATTTTACTTTCTGTACTAGGATTACCCCACGGAGGGGTGCACGGATAGCCGGGTTCTACAAGGCAACGGGCCCGCATCTCATAACGTTGAGATGGAGGGGGCTTCACTCTAGAACTGGCGGGCTATTCGCCGCACTCGTAGGGGGTATAGGTTGACCCAAGGAGGGGTGCTCAAGTTACCGGATTCCGTGAAGTGCTGGGTGGTCCATTCACGTTGTTGAAGGGGATGCCTCGCTTCAGGTTTTGGCAGGTAACTTGCCGCCACCGTAGGGGTCTAGGATTTCATTGCACAGGCTATCCACACGACCAGGGGAACGTCGGGTTTCAGTAGCGGCTCTATGAAACCCGGGGATCCCAGATATCTGTACAATTCTGTGATGCTTATTATATTTCTGTGATGTTGCATTTTATCACGCCTTGAGTGAATATTATATATTGATATATATACTAGTAGATGTTGTATATGTTTTGCATCCGCGCTAGTCCAGTCCCCGCTCTGTCGTTAGTTAAGTAACCTAACGGGTGATGATGGGACCCAGTGGCGAATGGGGATGGCATATACGTACATCATTATTTTCGTTCTTTATTGGTGTGATCAATTGATGGGACTGCATTGATTCGGATCAATGCAAGCTAAACAAACCTATTCTGATGTTGTTGGAACAACTTTTCAAAAAGCTGTTATTGCAAGGGCTTTCTCTTTTGTTTTGCACAGTGGTATTCGGTTATGAATATCCAGCACCTCAGTCGACGAGGCAAGGGCCGAGATCCCTTCACCGGGAGTGACCCCTTGGACAGAAGTTTGCGTCAGGGTAATAACTTCACTATAGTCGATTACTTTTGCTTTGCATCATGGTATTCAGTTGGAATATCCTGCACCTCATTCTACGGGGAAAGAGCCGAGATCCCTTCACCGGGAGTGACCTCTTTAGCGAAGGTTTTCGCCACTATATTTTTCTAAAAAGCTATCCATTTCCTTCAACGATATCAAGTTCATTACGTTAAAGGTTTTTCGCCAAAAACCATTCGTAGCCCTCCGTCATTTCAGGAAGGTAGCACTTAGTATTCATGCTATGTATGTTGGCCTACGTCAAGGCATAGTGTATGGTAGCTATTTGTTACTTTTCTGCTGCATAGATAGATGCGTTAGTTTCGGACAGTCGTACTACTATTTTGGCCTACGTCACGGGTATGTACGGGTGGGTTAAAATTAACCTGGATAATGATGGGTAGAACTTGACATATGACTTATGATATGTTGGTCTACGTCAAGGTCATAAGAGCATGGGGCAAAAAAAAATCACATCGGGAGTTTCTAAAGAAACTGAAACTTGCCAGATATGCGCATACCTTCTGGAGTGTGATAACGTGAGTGGATTCCATCACGTTATCATGCGATGATAGTTGTATCCCGATTCCCACTGATGAGTTGGTTTACTCCTCGGGTGATCCCGACTAATTCTTCTTTCAGATTTGGAGAAGAATTTGAGTTTACAGTGGGAGGTTTCCTGATTAGATAAAGTGATAACCATTCTGATCTAGGTTAGAGTGCACGCCGAGTGTTTCTTTTCTTTCTCTTTTTGGCAGCAACCATGGCCCGACCCTTGACTATGACTCAGTGACCAAAATTAACCGAACCTTCTTAAACACTGGCTTTTGGATTGTCAGAGTTGCATATCTCATTGCCACTCTTACTTTTACCCTTTTCTCCAGAACACCCGTATTACTATGAACGTCCACTTCTATTGGATAAAACCATCGTATGGTTATATACGAACTCGAAGTAACTTGTTCCAGATTCGAGGATGGTTTCCGGTTCTGGAGAAAACGAATAGGACTATTCAGTTGTCTTTTCCTTTTACCTTCTCTCAGGTTGTGAGTGCTCCTTGGATTAGGACAGTACACCTATTACGCAAATTGGATAGTATTCTTCCAAACCATAGGCAGGTGCCGAATGGTAGGGAATGAAGAAAACCAATTACCCTAAACGGTGTACAGAAGGTATTAAGTAAAGACAAATAAAGGGATTAGAAGGAGGGCAAAGTAAATTGCGACTGCTATTCACGACCAAACCAAGTTTCTCATTACCACTCCCACTTCACCTTTGTATTTCTCCAGAACACTCCGTATCACTATGAAGATCTACAGTTATATGGATACTGCATCGTATGGTTATATACGAACTCGAAAGGAACTTGTTCCAGTTCGGGGATGGATTCTGGTTCAGGAGAAATAGGAATAAGGTTTATTCGGTTGTCTTTTATCTTCACCTTCTCTCGCATTGCGAGTGTTTTTAGGATTAGGACAATACACCCATTATGCTTATTGGATAGTCTTCTTCCAAACCATAGGCTGGTGCCAAAAGGTAGGGAAGGAAGAAAACCATTTAGCCGAAGAGGGTGTACAGAAGGTAATGACTAAAGACATATGAAGGGATTTGGAGAAATGACAAAGAAATATACGGTTACAGTTGTGAATCTAGATAATGGAAGAGCCATTACAAGGAATACCCGAATACCCCTACGAAACATTTCAACGTTTCAGTTTCACTGTGTACTGTTAAAAGAAAACTGATTTCCCAATTTGACACTTGCTCCAGGGTAGGTATTTACCAGGTTTGATTCTCACATCTGTATAGTTTTACAGATGATGAGTGGGAGTAAAATATTGGGAATTAGGTGATTGTCCTCATTATATCGGGATTCGTTGTAATTGGTGATATTTGAGGAAGTCACCTGGGTTGTTTGCCGGACGGCAATTATTTGGTTTTGAATATCCGTTGTTATGCAGCAATTTCAAATTGATATATCTGTATGTCTATTTTTATAGAGTGAGATATAACCTTTTTGAAATTATGTCCATGACATTTACCTATATCAGTGGACGGTTAGGTAAGGAGCATTAAAACAGCGGTGTAATTCTTCTTAACCATAAGTACAGTTTTCAACCTATGATACACAGGGTTTGAGTTATTCGACTCGGGGGACTTATACAGAGTATTGTATGTTGTCCAGTACCCATTATGACAGAGGGGTTGGTCCTCGCACTATATTCGGTTTACTTATGACTTCTCTAGTTCTTAGACAAGTATTTCGAAGAAACACAAGGTCTGAGTTTTGAGAAGTTATAGGTATATGAATAAAGTAGAGAACCAGGTGTTGCAAGTATCGGGATTCTTCAAGGTGATCGAAGATGTAGATACTTGTGTATGGTATTCAATTGATAATAATGATTAAGAGAACTTGCTTCTCTTTCGGGTTACTCATAATTGGAAGCACTCCTAAGATGAGTAACGCTGATCGGCCTTCCATTTAGTTGACATGCACTGGAGACAGTTGCATGATTTGAATCTGGTTTCAATTAAATTAGTGGCTCTGTTTCTGTATTGGATATAGAACAGTTCATTTCTTGACATTGTTAAGGTACGGGAAGTTGTCCAGCTTATGCTTAAAACCAGACACTGGACAACTCAAGGCACGTTTCTGTAATGGCTGTTTGTGGGTTGACCCGGGCTATGACGAGGGTTGACTCTCTACCATCTAGAAGATCAATAGTGATATTGCTCTTGACTCGCCACAGTTTTAAAAGAAATGGATTTTTTCAGAAAACAGTAGTGGGAGTATGGTAGAACTGGAAGTGATTCCAGAACCGCAAACGATTACTGAAAATTTGATAAGAACCTAAAGATTCAATCTGGCTTGATATTCCATTGACCAGTCCGCAGATATGGTGGGTAACCTAAGGCACTCAAGAGGTACTTCGGTATACTCAAAGACGGTGACATGTAGGTTCTTGTTTACCCAGACTTTCCATTGATGTTGTTCCAGACTGTGAGACCCGGCATGAGGATGAGTATAGCGTCGTTCTAAACTAGCTTTAGAAGTGTACGTGTATATTATTCTGCCAGAGGGTTGTCGTAGTCAGTGGGAGCAGTGGAAGCATAGTGTACAGGTAGCTTATGTCTATTTATGGACTAAAGCAGATATAGCGGAGATAGATCATCTATTTCTGATGTGACAGTCATAGGTTTGGCTTCATCAGAATAGGGTATGGATCTGTTAAGAAGGTAGTAGGGTGTAATGTCCTGGTATTTAGATGACATACACATAGTAGGAAGTGACATTCCTGCACTACGACCGGTTATTCTTTGGTTGTCACACAGTGGTTTCTCCACATAGGATATAGATAATATCTGATATTCTGGTTACAAGATCTATGGTTTTAGATCTAGATTTTGGTAGTTTCCCAATCTGGGCACTTAGACAGCATTCTAAAGGTGTTTTAGAATGGACGACTCCTGGCACGGTAGTATACCTGCAGGTGATGGAGTCACCCTCTCCAAAGGAGTCTTACAGACTAAAGTGGAGAGGGATGTGCATTATTGGCAGATCAGGCAATTCAGTCAATCATGAGATGTCAAGTACCACACCAGATATTGTTTTTGCACGAGATGCAGTAAGTTGATATTGATCCAATCCTGGAGAAACATTCAGAAGCAGTTTTAGAACATAAGTGGATGTTCTAGGGATATGATAACAACAGCCTCTTTTAGGAGACAGTTATCATTCTAGGCTTCCAAGGTGACCTGGATGACAGAGTGACTGTTAGAGTTATAGTTTTCCCTCTGACGAGGGGAAGTGTTTTGGACAGGTGATCCAGGAGGATACTGAGGGAGGCATGGCGCAGGATACTGATTGGTTTCAGTTGACGATACAGTCTAAGAAGTTTGGATTTGGAGTTCATTTATGAGCTAGGTCCCATCAGACATCCAAACACATTCTAAGACAGGTATTGCTCATTTCGGGAGATGGCTTTCTCCGCGAACTTGATATATAGAGAGATATAGAAAGAAACACCAGGGCGGATCCATTCACTGAGGCTATTCCTCAAACGCAATAGTTTCGCAAACGGGCTTTGTGAGACTGACTAGTGGAGGAGTTGAGTGTTCGGTATCACACGAGCTGTGAGTATGCGACATCACAATAATTAGCCTTGACTGCAAGTAGGAGATTGTTGGATATAGTGCCTTCAGAGTCAATTATTGGATCACAGGCACGCGATTGCAATGATTGAGGGAGGACCTATGCCGGTAAGACAGTCTTACTCAAGATGATAGTATGCTATCTGGTTTGTCTTTATCATCGTGTACTGCTTTAGGTGAAATTACTGATCACTATTGCACGTTGATAGAGCCCCTAGGATTCTTGCTTGGCTGCCAGCAGTATGATGGCGATCGTATACGTGGGAGCTGGGGTCTATAAGCACATCCTTAAAAGGTCCCTAGTCGAGGGAGTTTCGAGACAGGGCATCGATACTCCGGAGTAGACTAGTGTATACAGTCGAGATCCCGACGAGGGGAAGTGGCCGGTCTCACAAGCCACTGGTGTCAGTTGGTTCACCTAAGATGTATACAGGTGCTTATTGGGTTATGAGTACAATGGACATGACTCACCGGGAACATGCTAGTTGGTATTATACCTAGCATCAGATAGCAGTTTCCTGGTGACATGTGTACAGGTTAGTTCTGTAGGGTTACTAGGCACTCTAATAAGGTTCTACAACGCATCAACCATGCCCGTTTAAAATTTTAGCCGTGCCGAATAACCCTAAACAAGATCGTTGCTAGAGAATTAGGGTTTCATATGCTAGTAAACTACGTTTACGACTAAGTGAATACGAAATACAACCTTTGTAGATCGGTCCTTCACTTCTTTAGCTCCATGTTGAAGTCCCTTCGCTGCGATCATAGTTCTCCCGGACTCTTGCATGGCTTCACGAGGCGAAAGACGCGTCCTTGCTTGAAGTCTTCGAGGCCGAAGATGATCTACGTCGAGGGGATGCCAACTCAAGCTTCTACTTCACTAACTTGAGAATTAATGAAGCAAACACCCTAAACTAAAGTGCTAGTCTAGTAGAGGATGGAGAAATAGGAAGTGGGTTCTCTTTAGAATTTTATTTCTCACAATCTTTCTCACTTTGGATCAAACCCTAGCAAGCTTTTTCTTTTGAAGTAAAGAAAGAAGATGATGAACAAAAGAAAAGAGATGAGGATAATGATCAAGTGAGTGATTTAACTATGGTGAGTGAGTATCATATACTAACTCTTGTAGAGACATTACCATGGCTAAGTGTTATTGTTAAGTTAACCAATTATCCACAGTAAAAACAAAGTTAATGGAATTAGTCCATGCATCCACAAGCTTCCACAAGCTTCATGCATTTATCAAATCCTCCACTAATTTTGTAATTACTTTAGATATTAAAAACCAACATAATAAATAGCATGGTGTATGTTTTACACACCCAAGTATGATGCATCATCAACCATGATACAAAAAAGAAAACACATTTTAATATATATCACATATATATTAAAGTTGTGTACATGTGAGAAAAAACCCTAAGTGAACAAGTGTTAGTAAATGTAAATTAGCATATCTAATATACAATTATACACTAAATTATTAAATCAACACTTGACTTAAAAATCCGGTCATATCTCATATAACCGACTAACAAACATTGTATCGACTTATCGAATCAACACTTGATTCGATAACCCGGCTATATCATATATAACCGACCGATACAACAAGTCATGAGAATAGAATACGGTATCACATACACGCATTATTCTCGGTCCCGCACATATCACATATGCGCTCCTATTTCGTTTTGCCTGAGCCAGTAAAACCTCTATGTAGGACTCTAAAGATTCGTCAATACGCCGGCAGTAGGTGATGATCACATCAAGCTCCAACAAGCCGTCAGCGGTACTAGATGGACGTAACGGCTACCCGGGTATTGAGAGATCAGAAGATCGGCAAGCAAGCCCACTCCAACTCCTATAAAAGCCTGCCGGTAACACTTCCCGTACAGTCCGGTCTCCTCGTCTGATATGTCGCATATCAAGTCTAAGGGTGGTAAACGTCAGACCCCAATAACCGATAAGTCGTGCCGATGTGAGGCTTATAACGGGTCGAGAAACTACTGGTAACACTTACCAGTAAATCTCTAACTCAGCCCTGGCCAGGGACTTCCCTGTTATGGCCAATCGAGCACAGCGCAACATCAACCCCCAATACCGGGAGAGACGAAACCCCTCGTATCACTCATTGCCTCCATGTGACTCGGGAATGTACCAAAAAACCACCGTTCTGCACGCCCTCATGGACGTGGTAAGGTGGAAATCAAAGCACAGTGGGAATCACATAAGACTCTATGACGATCTCGGGTCTACAGACTAACCTGCACAAGTGTCACCAGAGAACTGCCATCTGACGTGAGGTATAATACCACCTGGGAGTTCTCGGCGAGTCCGTCCAGTGTACCCAGTCTCCACTGAGCACCCGTATACTATCTCTGATGTCAAACACCAATGGATATGGGATCATCCATCGCCCATCTCAAGGGTCGAGAAGCGTATACGCTTGTCTACACTAGTATATCGATGCCCTGTCTCGATACACCCACGACTAGGAACATTAAAGGATGTACTTATGGACTACCATGGCCCCACTAGTATGATTTGCATCATAGTCCAGGTAGTGAAGTACACATCCTAAGGGCTTTATCAACATGTAGCTATAAGACAGTATCAAGAGACAAGTATACATGTTGAGATAAAGAGCAACCAGATAGAATACTATCATATCGAGCAAGAAAGTCCTTTCTATATATGTCCAAGCATCCAATATAATTTACATCATCTGTACAATACTGGCCTCTAGGGCATACATACAACTAACAATCTCCTACTTGCACTAGGGCCAGCTGCTGTAGTATCGCATACCGAGTATCCCGAAGAGTCTTTCAAGCTGTATCTGGGGAATGGCCTTCGTGAGTGGATCCGCTGTGTTGTTCTTCGCGTCAACCCTCCTGACCTCGATCTCCCGGCGATCAACTATCTCCCGGATCAGGTGATACCGCCTCAGAATATGCCTGGATCGCTGATGGGACCTGGGTTCCTTGGCCAAAGCCACCGCTCCATTGTTATCGCAATACAAAGGTATTGGATGCTTAATGGATGGAACCACTCCAAGTTCAGTAATGAACTTCTTGATCCAGACAGCCTCTTGTTAGTTATATGTATGCCCTAGAGGCCATTACTGTACACTGGATGTATATTCTAGTGGATGCTGGGACATATATAGGGAGGACTTTCTTGCTCGACATGATAGTATGCTATCCGGTTGCTCTTTACCTTAACGTGTACACTGATTGTCTCTCTGTTACATGTTGGTAAAGCCCTTAAGATGAGTACTTGACTACCTGGACTATGATGCGGATCATACTAGTGGGGACATGGTAGTCCATAAGTACATCCTTCAAGGTCCCTAGTCGTGGGTGTATCGAGACAGGGCATCGATATACCAGAGTAGACTAGCGTATACCTTCTCGACCCATACAGATGGGCGATGGATGATCCCATATCCATTGGTGTTTGACATCAGAGATGGTGGGCGGGTACTCAGTGGAGACTGGGTACACTGGACGGACTCGCCGAGAAGTCCCAGATGGTATTATACCTTACGTCAGATGGCAGTTCTCTGGTGACACTGGTACAGAGTAGTCTGTTGACCTGAGATCGTCATAGAGACTTGTGTGATTCCCACTGTGCTTTGATTTCCACCTTACCACGTCCAAGGGGGCGTGAAAAACAGTGGTTTTTGGGTACAGTCCCGAATCACATGGAGGCAATGAGCGATAGGAGGGGATTCGTCTCTCCCGGTATAGGGAGTTGATGTTGCGCTGTGTTCGATTGGCTATAACCGGAAATCCCTGGCAATGATTGCTGAGATTTACTGGTAAGTGTTACCTGTAGTTTCTCGAACTGTTATAGACCTCATATGGACACGACTTATCGAGCTATTGGGGTCTGACGTTTACCAACCCTAGGCGAGATATGCGACATATCAGACGACGAGACCGGACTGTATGGTAAGTGTTGCTGGTTGGATTCACAGGAGTGTGAGCGGGCTTGCTCGTTGATCTTCTGATCGCTCAATACCCGGGTGGCCGTTACGTTTAGCAGACCGCTTGCGGCTTATAGGTGTTTGATATGATCATCACCTACTGCCGGCGTATTGACGAGTCTTTAGAGTCCTACACAGAGGTTTCCTGGCTCAAGCGAAACGAAATAGGAGCGCATATGGGATATGTGCGGGACCGAGAATAATACCAGTATGTGATATTGTATTCTATTCTCGCGATTTGTATCATCGGCAGGTTATATATGATATACCCGGGTTACCGAATCAAGTGTTGATTCGATACATTGATACACTGGATATTAGTCGGTCATATGCGATATGACCGGATCGTTAAATCAAGTGTAGATTTAATGATTTAATGTATAATTATATATTTGATATATTACTTTGCATTAACTAGTATTGGTTCACTTAAGATGGATTTTCTCACTTGATGTGCACATTGTATATATTATATAGTTTTGTGGACTAGTTTGTATCATGTTTGATGATACATGCAAACTTGGGTGGGTATGATTAAACCATGGTTATGTTAATGGTTAGGGTTTTGATTTACTTATTTATTTATTTTCTATATTCTTTTTGGAAAAGGAAAAAGAAATGGTTGCTACTTTTGGATTTACATTGAAGCTTCATGAAGCTTTGAAAAGTTCAACCATTTTTGTTTCTTTTGCCTAACCTAACCATTCACCAAACCCTAGTATATTGTCTACACTTAACCATGGTTGCTTAATGATAACCATCACTTGATTTTGTTTTCATTATCATTATTCTTTTTCATTCTTCTTCTTCTTCTTCTTCAAGATGAAGAAAGAAAAGCTTTCTACAAAATTTCAAGTGATGAATTCAAGTGAGAAATCCAAATCCAAAGTGAACCCACTTCCTATTTCTTCATCCTCTACTACTTGCCAAGTAGTATAGGGTGTTTTCTTCACAAGTTTCATGGCTTGGTGAAGTTGGAGCTTGATCTTGTGTTGCCTCGACGTAGATCATCTTCGGCATCGAAGCCGACGACCTAGCCCGCCCATTTCTCCGATGAAGCCGACGCTAGAGTCCGGGATCCGATGATCACAGTGAGGGGACGTCAACGCGGAGTTATGGAGGTGGAGGACCGGATCTACAAAGGTTGTATTTCCGTTCACTTAGCACTAAAGTAGTTTAGTAGCTTGTAGTTTCGCCTAAACTCTAGTTAACGATCTAGTTAGGGTTTCTCGGCGCTGGAAAAATTATAATTTGGCATGGTTGATGCCTTGTGAGACCTCCTTGGAGTGCCTAGGAACCCTACAGTGGTATCAGAGCCTAGCTAGAGACTTAGGCGATGCGTTGACGATGTTAGAAATCCGAACGAAACATGAAACCCTAATCCGACCCATTCTCTGTACTTTTTCCAAAACCGTGCATTTTTCCTAATTAAAAATATGCAGAAAAATCAGCAGGGTTTTATAAGGGTTACTGTGCAAAACGAGCGTCTGAATCCACTAAACCGCCGCGGAACCGCGGCAAGAGCATGGCTCAGGCGGCGGTTCCGCGGCCATATAGTCCCTTCTTTTAATGATTTTAGCACAGTAATATCAATCTGAAAGTGCTGAATTTTCTGGGAATTTTTAATATTTACTCAAGAGTTGAGTATTCTGGGTTGTATTGGGAGTTCGTAGATTCGATCGGATTGTCAAACTTTGTCTATGTGTTTTTCCGGGTAATTTCAGAATATGTTAAAAAGTTCGACCGGATATTAATACCCAATTTTTCCCCTGTCGGGAAATTTCCAAGTATTGGATTTTTCCGTGGTTTAAAGACGATCTAAGTAGTGCAAGTAACGCGATGGATCCTCTAGAAGACAACAAACCTTAACTCGACTATGTGACCGTCTTGAACTGCCTTTTGAACCTTAGGGTTTGGGGCAGTACGGCGTGCCACATGTGAGGCGTTGGCTTGACCCTTCTATGGCTGGACCGTTGGTACTGAGACATGAAGTGAATGTTTTTAAACTTGTTTCATGTGTTGAGCTATTTCGGGAAAACTTGGGTATTCGATTGTTCGATCGGAAAGTTTGACATTTTCTATTTATCCGGAATATGATACAATAATTGGAATTCACAAGTTGTTATGAGATAACTGAATGAATGTTATAAATCTAGCAGTTTAGTCTCACTTGATCGGTTGCCACAGAATTTTGATGCGATCAAAAGTCCGTCGCAATCACGTAGCGTACGCGGATACTCGTCGGGTAAACTTAATAGACAGCTACGCCCCATAGCCCCGACCAAGTGACTGTAGGAGAACCCCGTCGCCGAAAGCATCCGTTCGGGTGCTCGCGGCAGTGGTGTTCCGCCTTGGTGCACTTCGTCGACGGTATCGGGGGTGCAGCCGTCTACTAAAGTTTGCGACGAGCATTCGATCAGGATGTCGGGAATCTTGTTGAATTGCCCGACTTGATATTGAAAAGTGTTTTCGATTTTGAGAATAAAATGCGGGGTTTATAATTGTTAGGCATGCGATGTCTAAGGAATTCATTTGATTAGGCATGCGATGTCTAAAGAGTTTGCGGATTCCAACTGTTGTAGTTTTACACTTTCTTTTCTGTGACCGTAAGTGTAATATGTGATATCGCCGGTTTCGTTGCTATATGTCAACGACAATTGGGATACGCATGTTTACTTACGTTGATGACATGTGATGTTATATGTTGCTGGATATGTTATATTGGATCGTCGTGTTTGAATAGCCGGTTTTTTTTTATGTGATATGGGTGTTTTTTTCATTTTCATTCATGTAAAAACTTGTATGTAATATTCTTTTCTTGGGGCACTTCCAGGTTGCGGAAGATGTCACCCTTTGTATATTATTTACTTTTCCGCACTAGGATAGACCCAAGGAGGAGGGCACAAGTAACCGGGTTCTGGAGTCCAGTGGGAGACCAACTCGAGGAGTCGAGACCGGGTCTCCTAACTCTAGAATTGGTAGGGTTGCTTTCCTCTCTCGTAGGGGTCTAGGGGTGTGGGTTTGGCTATTCATCGCGACCATGGAATCCGTGTTTTATACTGGCTCGTACTAAAACACGGACGTCCTAGTATATCCAATATTTTATATATGTTTCTTCTGCTGCGATATCTGTGATGTGATCATGTGATGTTCTGTGATAGATACTGTATATAGTATATATGATATATTATATAGGCGTTACTTATGTTTTACACCCGCGCTAGCGCTGCCCCGCTCTGCCGTTAGTTACCTAACCTAACGGTGCACGAGGGGACATCGAGGCGAATGTGGATGGCATAAGTGTACGTCGTATTTATCTGTGATGTTTAGGTACTTAAATGATGGGACATTCATTAATGAGATTAATGAAAGAAAAAGAAACCTAAAGATGTTGTGGAATCGAATTTCAAAAAAAAAACAGGTAGCTACAGTTCTTGCTTTGCACAGCGGTATATATGATATATCCTGCACCTTATTCGATAAGGAAAGGACCGAGATCCCTTCATCGGGATTGACTCCTTTAGCAATAACTGGCAGATGCTACACACTCGGTTTGTCTTTTGATTGCTTTTAAGAGTTTTTGCTTTGCACAGTGATATATATGATATATCCTGCACCTTATTCGATAAGGAAAGGGCCGACGATCCCTTCACCAGGAGTTACCCCTTTAGCAAAACTAGAAAAGCCTCGAAAACACTCCATTTCAAAATCATTTGATTCTACAACGATATCAAGTTCATTACACAATAGGTTTTCAGAAAAACCTGTCGTAGCCCTCCGTCATTTCAGATAAGTACTAGTTAGTATTCGTGCTACGTTTGTTGACTATGTTAAGGCGTAGTGTGCGGTAGCTAATTAGTGCTTATCTGCATAAGCATATGATGCAATTGGATTAGGGTAGTCGTGCGACTTTGTTGACTTTGTTAAGGGTCGTGTGGGTGGGTTTAATTCAATCGAGAAATGACAGGTTGAACTTGACTAGCACTTATGATTTGTTGACTATGTTAAGGTCATATAGCTGCTAGGGGCAAAATATTATCGGGAATTTCAAGTGTTGAAATTTGCAATGAGATTGCATACCTTCTATGAGATAGTTGGATCCTGATACCCACTGCGAGTAAGAGTTACTCCTGGGAGAGTTTTACACATTACAATTAGCCGATCAAGTAGGTGTCTTGAAAGGTGTCAACGGGGTTACGCCTCTGGGAAAACGAGGTTTACATTAATTAGGTTCGTGCGAAAGCACGGGGGACCTCCCTCAAAGTACCGACACTGGCCTGGCTGAAAGATTGGCGAACTTGTAGCGTGTAATTAATCCCGGCTAGTCTTTCCTTTTAGGGTTTGAAGGAAGATTTGATAAAAACAGTGGGAGCCATCCAGATTAGATAAAATAATAACCAATCTGATCTTGCAAGAGCGCACGCTGAGTATTTTCTTCTCTCTCTCTCCAGGTAGCGACCATATCACGCCTTAATCAAGATAATAATACGGATATTTGACCGAACCTGCTTGTTATACTAAGCTGGGGAACGTTGGTCCCGCTCCAACTTATAATTGTTATAAGACAGAGCAGGAAATTAGGGATTACCAGAATTCCCGTGCCGCCCAAACGAGGAGAGTGCATGATGATGCATCATCTTCGGGTGTGTTCATTACAGAGAACTGTTTCTCAGTATCCTTTACGTCCTGGGTATGTGATACCAGATCAGGATCCCAGATATGTAATCTGTTACATAGGGCTACAGAAAGGTAGAGGACTGAGAACGGGTGATTAGTTTCATGAGGCAGAAAATGGGGCAAGTGTTGCAGCCAAGTCTGTTGGTCACAATCACCCTGTATTACCAATACATTGATTCTGAACGAATGTTATTAGATACCGAACCTGATATACAAAATCATATCAGTCTCTTTATTAGTAAAGAAAGGATATAATTTTCTATTGTTGGATAATGTTTTGAACATTTCCTATATCAAAAGTTGATCGGTTCAGGCACGTTATCTAAAAGCATTAATGTTCTAAATCAAACTACAGTTCTTAGTATACAGAACACACACAAGAGGAAGAGTTCAGAAATGAACGAATTCTTCTTGAGGTATTGTAGACTAGGTCATATCAATGCGACCCGACTAGCTGAAGTTACATAAAGATGCATATTTAAATCAGTTTGAATTTACATCATGTGAAACTTGCCAGTCATGTCACAAAGATAAGATGACCATAGCTCCGTTTACTGGAAACAGAGAAAGAGTTAGTGAACTCTTAGGATTGATACATGATGATGTATGTGAGGTCCCCTGTCTACACATGCCAGGACTGGTTCTTTATACTTCATTACATTCTCTGATGATCTCTCAAGATTCAGACATATGTTCCTGTTGAAACACAAGTCAGAACCTTTTGAGATATTCACAGAATATAAGTTTGAAGTAGAGAACCAATAAGGGTATAAGTATTATGTCCTTTGATGAGATCACGGAGGAGAATACATGTGCACGAAAATCCTGGACTATTCTAAAGGAGAATGAGCTTCTCTCTCAGCATTACTCCTCCGAATACACCATAGCACGATGGTATATCGGGGCGGAGCAATAGCACCTTATATGATATGGTGTGCTCTATGATGAGTACTGCTGAATTACCTATTTCCTTTTGGGAGTTATGCACTTGAGAAGCTGCATACCTATTGAATAGGGTTCAAATCAAATCAGTTGCCTACCACTCCATATGTGATATGGTATGGAAAGAGCCCATGTCTTAAGCTAGTTAAGATTTGGGGTTGTCCGGACTATGTCTAAAAGCAAAATCCGGACAAACTCGAGGCAAGGTCTGTAATGAAGAACTGGAAAGGTTCCAGCTATACAAATTACAGCAGATGATTTGATAAAACCAAAGGATTCAATAGTTACCAACGAATCTCAGCCTCTCCGCCGATCTAGTAGGGTTCCTAATCCAACTGAGAGATACTTCGGTTTCTCTATGACAGTGGGAGCGAGGATTGCATCATGAGATGATGACCTAACTAGTTTCGAGCTGGCCATCAGGAGTAAGACTCTGTAAGAATGGCTGGATGCTTAGTGATCTGAGATGGAATCCTTATACACCAACAAAGTATAGACTTTTGTTGCTATATCTGAGGGGTTAAATCCCCATCAGGAGCAAGTATATCTTGAGAAGATTACTTGGTGTAGATGGAAAAGTTGAGACTTCCAAAGCTAGACTTGTTAAAGGTTTTCGTCATCGATCAGGCGTGGATAATGATGAAACCTTTTCCAGTGGCTATGCTTAAGTCAATCCGGATCCTACTTGCCACGGCTACATACCATGACTACGATATCTGGCGGTTGGGTGTTATGACTGCTTTTCTAAAATGATGTTTTAGAAGAGAGAGTCTATAAGTACACAGTCAGAGGGCTTCGTAAACAGTGGAAGCAGCGGAAACGTGTACAAGATGCTTTATAGGATAAAGCAGACATCGCGGAGTTGGAACATATGTTTTGATGAGATAGTCAAAGAGTTTGACATCATCAAAATGGTAGATGAACCTTGTATATACAAAAAGGTAGTAGGGAGTATGGTGGTGATCCTCGTAGAGTACCTGGATGACATACTCTTGATAGGGAAAGAGTATCCTATGCTACGCTCGATCAATCTCCGCTTATCACAAAGATTCTCCATATAGGATCAAAGTGATACCTACTAAATCCTGGATTTTGGATCTATGAGATAGATCTAATTGGATGTTAGGATACTCACTAGTTGTAGTGAGATGGTATCAATCGATCCTGGGGAGAATCACTGGAAGTGTTCCAGGGGGATAAGGACGACTGAATGTCAGTCACAGGCATTGTCTTTACTGTAGCGTCTTGAAAAGTCGTTTTGGTGTTTTCCTGAAATTCGGTGAAAATTCGGTATTTTTCCGAAAACCGTCTTTCTCGATATTTTGCAGTTTAGGGCTAATTATACCTTAAATGGATAGGTAATTACTTATTTTTAGTGACTAATGAGTTAATTATAAAATTTTGGTCATTTAAAAATTTTTCCCTATTTTTCAATTTTTTAATATTATTTTAAGCCGGTAAGAAAATACATTAAATAAGCGATAAATACAAATTTTTCCGGGCTAATTTTAATCTATAAAATTATGATAATTATAATCTAGTGATAACATGAATTTTTAACAATTTATTTTGATTTTTAACAAATTTTTGTGTTATGAAACGAATTTATTGAATTTTGGGCTAAAACTTGCAATTTTTGAGTTGTAGGGGGCCTTTTTGCATAAAATTTCTTTTGTAAAATCCCTCTCTCTTTTTCCTCAGCCCTAGGACAGCCCCACCTTGTGTGAGACCAGAAATTTCTGGCCTCATTTTCTTTGGTTGCTTTCTTGAGTTGTTTTAATGGTTTATGGTTTTATTTTAATTAAAATGGATAAAGTATGATACTTTGACTTTGTGGACTTGACCCATGACCTTCCCCACTTGACCACACCCTCCCCCATCCCTCTTCTGGTCGAAAATTCCAGCAGCCCTCCCCCTTCACCTTCCTCTTTTCATTTCCTCCAAAATTTCATCAAAATTGCTACAAAAATCCATATAAATCCACAAATCCTTCTCTTTTTCAACACAAAATCCTTGTGCTACCTCTTCTCAAGCCTAATATGGTTGAAATCATGTGGAAAGGAGGCATTTTTGGAGCAAACTTTCTTGCTTGATCCATTGATCAAGAGGTATATTTCCTATCTTGTTAAATCCTTTGTTTAAGTGCTTATATTATAGGGTTTAGTGATAATTTAGTGTAGTTAATCTAGATTTCTTAGACTTTGTTTGAAAATTGAGACTAGGGTTTGAAGCCATAATAGTTAATTAAGTATTTTATAGTTAATCTAGTTGTTAATGACTAATCTATTTGGTTACCTTGTTGATATAGTTTTCAATTATGCTAATTTGATTAAATTAGAAGTGTGAAATTTGCTTTTTAGGATTTTCAAGAAAAGGTTTTTGTATGGAAATGGTATTTGAAACATGATTAGTGAGTTGATTAAACCTAATTTGTGTTGATTAAACCTAATTTGCTATCTAGTGTTTTGCTAACCTTAATCTAAGTGGTTAATTTGCTTATTAGGCTAAAATATAGTGTTAAATTAAGGTTTTCATATATAGTTTGATTTATGGTTGCTAAGTACAAAAATCAAGAAAAGGTTTTGTTATGTAAATTAGGTTTTTAAGCTTAGTTAATGGTTTAGAAATTGTGTATTGGCTAGCTATTTGGTTAGTTTGGATGTTGGTGTTGGGTGGTGTTGACTTGTCGCTAAATTGTCGATGTTTGCATCAAATTGCAATTTCTGCTTACTAGATTTTTATAAAAGTTATGTGATGAATTAATTGTGGCATCTTGATAATTGTAATGGCTTGTCCTACGACTTTTAGGATGCGTGAGTGCAGTTTTTGGGTAGTCGGGTTTTAGTTTTGCCGGGTGACCCAAATCGGCGTTTTTGGCAGTTTTTGCGATTTTCGCGTGTGTTCCGCGCACCTTGTGCACGTTGTACCTAGCTAGCGAACTTTAGTAGTTTCGTTGGGGTTTTGCGTCGTTCTTGATATGTAACCTTATATTTGGTATTGATATAAATTCCAGGTTCGGTCGCGGAGACGTCTGACGCGGCGCGAAAGGGAAAGGCGGTGATCGGACACAGCTAGCCAGGGATCCCGGTGAGTAGATGTAACATCTACGGGGGACTATCGTTGGATGGCGCAAGCCGCCCGATAGTTTTAGTGACTTACAAGATCCTTAGTAATGTTAATAATTAGGGGTGAAATACTTAATTGACTATTTGCTGCATCCATGCATTATATTGACATACCTATACGAAACCATTTCATAGGACACTTGCACCATTACCAGGGTTTTTATATGCAGCACGAGCACTATTCATGTTTACACACACACCCTGGTAATTGCCATGCCACCACACTAGATAACATTTAAATTTAAATCTTTTACTAATTGATACTTAAACTGGTGCTATTGCCTTTAATTCCTTAAAATGAAACCGTAGAATTGCTATTCATGTGCATGTACTTCATCATATTAATTGTTCATGCTTAATCCATTAATCACACATCGCAACTTGATTATTGATATCATATGCATTCATTATCACTGATATATGCACTTATGAGGATTTCTTGAGATTTTATGATATTGCTGGATTTCGGGGGAAAGCCGCAAAATTTCCAAACTTATGATATTTTTAAAACATGTAAATTGCGGTTTTCTAGTGATGTAAGTGTCGTCCACCATGAGTTTGCTGTGGCTTTGGAAATCCGTGTCGAGGAGTGGAGGAACCGGCACGGGTACATGGTGGGCCCGGTAAGGTACCCCGGGGCAAGAGGAATGTGGTGATGACGTTGAGCCTGGCAGGGGACGGATTACCTACCGGTGACTGTTTGGGACGGCGGATATCCAGAGGATACCGACCGTGGCCGCTAGATGATGAGATATTGATATTTGAGATGGGTCAGCCGGACGGCTGAGGCCTGAGATACATTTATGAGATTTGAGACAGCTTTTGGGTGTCGTTGCTGGACACCGATTTTCGTCGATTCATTGACATTATGCTGGCATTCTAAAAGAGTTTCAAAAAAACAAAAAGAGATAAAATGTTTCTTATATATACCTATTGAGACCTCAGATTTTCATGTTGCATACATATTAGCACACTGATATGATATACACACCTGCTAGTGCATCCAGTCATACCTGTATTTAGATGCTAGGATGCTTGTGTGCATGCATACGATAGCCTTTGTAGATGCTATTTATTACTCACGAGTTGGCAACTCACCCCCGTTGTGCCACAGCCTTTTGCAGGTCCGCTCCGTCAGTTCAGTAGCGGCGGGCGCACTTGTCTTTTGCCTCTTTTGCCTGAGCTCGAGATTTGCTCATAGGTGGGTTATGTTTTTTTTTTTGGTACCACCTTGTATATTCTTGTATCTAGTGTACTCCATCTACTGTTCTACCAGATTATTGTATATTGACCTAGAGATGAGACTGTGAGGTTTGTGGATTTTATACTGTATCTGGGGTCGAGCTCACTTGAGCCGACATGCTACTTTTTCATGCTTCCTTATGCTTTATTATGCTTATTGTCATTTACATTGCGTGGGATTTGTGACCGCCGTATGGCGAAGAGCTAGCTCCCGCTTGGGGATGCCTTATTTTGTTGGATTCATGTATATATTTTGTTGTACCCATTTTTGGGGGTCAGTATTTACAAAGGAGACTCTGCCGAAATTTTCGGGAAAAATTTGTATTGTTTTTAAAAAGTGTTTTACATGACTTATTTGATAACTCGCTTTCAATTGATTGGGTTTTCTTCACTCTTTTGCTTAACTGGTTTTGTTTTCTGGGCTTTGGCTTACTTATTTTACGAACGCCTTTAGACGTTTCGTAAACTTAAGTGCCAGTCACATTCCGTACCCTGCGGGTCGTGACAAAGTTGGTATCAGAGCCAGGTTTTACCTTTGTGAGTGTAGGATGACCCTTGGTAGATGGAGTAAGTGACTTAAGCAGGGTAACGTAGCGTGCGTATGTCCGCGGCATACTTACGATACGGTACTCCGCCTAAGTGACTTTAGGATATACTTGCTTGAAAAATTTCTTCTTCAATTCCGTGTATCCTATGATCCTATTGCACTGTTCTTATTATCCGTTTTCCTGTAACAGCCACTATGCCGCCGAAGGCTACGAGGGCACAGAGGGCTGCCGCCAGAGACGAGATTCGAGCTGGCTCGTCCGAGACTAGGACTGAGCAGGGTGGTATGCCTACGCCGCAGGGACAGACCGATCTACCTTCCCCAGGCCGTATGGATAGGCTCGAGACCGGTATGGAGGAGTTGCGACAGATGATGGGAGGCATGCAGGAGCTGCGTCAGATGGTAGGATCCCTAGTTGCAGCCAGTCGTACACCGAGGCCGGATGACGTACCTACTACGTCACAGACGACCATGATACCTGCTCCTACTACTACCATCGTGTCCATTCCGGTTTCACTACAGGACTTCATGAGGCTGAGACCTCCAGTATTCACCGGCACCGAGGCAGCGGAGGACCCACAGACATTCCTTGACAGTTTAGCCAGGATCTGCCGTTCGCTGAGATGTTCGGATGATCGATGGGTAGAGCTTGCGAGTTTCCGGCTAGAGGGTCTCGCGCAGACATGGTGGGAGTCAGTCTTGAGAGGTCGAGCTGCAGATCTACCGCCTATGACTTGGGCCGAGTTTACAGCGGTCTTTCTAGCCCGTTTCCTTCCAGAGAGCGTTCGTGACGCCAGAGCTCGCAGTTTCGAGGCCTTAGTCAAGACACCTGGGATGACGGTGTCTGAGTATGACATCCAGTTTACACAGTTATCCCGATATGCTCAGTATTTGGTGGATACCGAGGAGAAGATGGTGAAGAGGTTCGTACAGGGACTTGATGCCCAGCTATACCTTGCCATTGGCGCCCAGCACTACGACACTTATTCAGCTGCTATGGATACTGCATTGCGGATGGAGGCACGCATATCACGGACTTCGGCCGTTTCTGGGCCGAAGAGGATGCGCACCGATGTACCGTCTCAGAGGCAGCGCGCCAGATTCTTTCCGAGAGATAGGCCTGGCAGAGGATTTGGGCGGGGACAGTTATATGGTTCTTATTCCCAGGGGCAGCAGCCGTCGCCAGGATGTTTTGGGTGCGGGAGTTTGCACCATCTTGTCAGAGACTGTCCGGTGAGACGACAGGGAGTAGCGACAGTTCCGCATGTGACCCTACCACCATCACCACCCCCTCCTCAGAGAGCCCTACTTCCTACCCCAGGCGATGCTCCACGCCAGTTAGGTGCACCGAGAGGCCGTGGACGCGGCGGTCCTGTTCAGAGAGGACGAGGAGGCAGAGGCCGAGGTCGAGGTCAGCCCGCTATCGGTGGAGGACAGGCCCGAGTTTTTGCTTTGACACCGCAGGATGCGCAGGCATCCAATGCCGTTGTGACAGGTACTTTGCCAGTTTGTTCTTTCGATGCACGGGTATTATTCGACCCAGGTTCCACACATTCGTACGTCTCTACACACTTTGCACCGATGTTGGGCCGTGAGTCGTCGTCGTTAGATCAGCCGCTTGTTGTTGTTACTCCGGTAGGCGAGTCGTTTGTCGCTCGGTTTGTATTTCGTTTGTGTTCCGTTCGTATCGGGGAGAGGGATTCATCAGTTGATTTGATACTCCTCGATATGTTGGACTTTGATGTGCTTTTGGGCATGGATTGGATAGCCACTTGTTATGCTTCGGTGGACTGCCGTGAGAAGGCAGTCAGATTTAGCTTTCCGGGAGAGCCAGTCCTTGTTATTCAGGGAGACCGCAGTGTCGCCCTTCCCAGCTTAATTTCGTCTCTTCGCGCTGGTCAGCTCTTGCGGAAGGGATGTCAGGGATTCTTAGCGTTTGTTTGTGATACTCGAGCTGCAGAGGTTCCGTTGGACCGGGTCCCGATAGTTTGTGAGTTCCCTGATGTCTTCCCTGATGAGCTACCTGGGCTACCGCCTGAGCGCGATGTTGAGTTCTGCATTGATTTGATTCCTGGTTCGGGGCCTATTTCTATACCGCCTTATCGGATGGCCCTGGCAGAGCTTCGAGAGCTGAAGGAGCAGTTGCAGGATTTGTTGGATAAGGGGCTTATTCGACCGAGTGTTTCTCCGTGGGGTGCTCCGGTCCTGTTTGTCAAGAAGAAGGATGGAAGTTTGCGCTTATGTATCGACTACCGCCAGCTGAACAAAGTTACCGTTCGGAACAGATATCCGTTGCCGCGCATTGATGATTTGTTCGACCAGCTTCAGGGTGCGGGGTATTTTTCGAGGATCGACTTGCGATCAGGATACCATCAGCTGCGAGTTCGACAGGAGGATATACCGAGGACAGCTTTTCGCACGCGCTACGGCCACTACGAGTTTTTGGTGATGTCGTTCGGACTCACCAACGCCCCAGCAGCATTCATGGATTTGATGAACCGTACATTCAGGCCGTATCTTGACTTGTTCATCATCGTGTTTATCGACGATATCTTGGTGTACTCCCGGAGCAGAGAGGAGCACGAGCAGCACTTGCGGATTACGTTACAGACTCTGAGGGAGCACCAGCTGTTCGCGAAGTTCTCCAAGTGTGCTTTCTGGCTGGACAGCGTCGGATTCTTGGGTCACGTGGTTACGAGAGACGGCATTTGTGTGGACCCGAAGAAGATTGAGGCTGTTCAGCAGTGGCCCCGACCTACATCGGTTACTGAGATCCGTAGTTTTCTAGGCTTGGCGGGCTACTACAGGCGTTTTGTTCAGGACTTCTCCCGTATAGCTGCACCGTTGACCGGTTTGACCCGGAAGGGAGTTCCTTTCATCTGGACAGAGGAGTGCGAGCGCAGTTTTCAGCAGCTGCGGACATGTTTGACTACGGCGCCGGTATTATCTTTACCTTCGGGATCAGGCGGATTTGTTGTCTACTGTGATGCTTCACGAGTGGGATTAGGATGCGTTTTGATGCAGCATGGCCGGGTGATCGATTATGCTTCTCGGCAGTTGAAGAAGCATGAACAGAACTACCCCACTCATGATTTGGAGATGGCTGCAGTGGTCTTTGCACTGAAGATTTGGCGACATTACCTTTACGGCGAGTCGTGTCAGATATTCACCGATCACAAGAGCTTAAAGTACATATTTCAGCAGCGAGACCTGAACCTCAGACAGCGTCGTTGGATGGAGTTGGTGAAAGACTACGACTGCGAGATCTTATATCACCCCGGCAAGGCGAATGTGGTGGCAGATGCGTTGAGTAGGAGGCCCGGGGGTAGTCTATCCTTTTTGCGCGCAGTTCAAAGGCAGTCGTCAGCAGATTGGCAGATGTTATGCGACAGCCGAGTTGAGTTCGAGTTCACTCAGACAGGGGGACAGCTCGCGCATGTTCGTGCACGCCCACAGTTGCTTGACCGTATATATGAGGCACAGCGTAGTGACGACCGTTGCTCAGAGATCATGGCACAGATGGGACAGGGCAGATTTTCCGAGTTCGTGATTGACGATCAGGGGATTTTACGATATGGATCTAGACTGTGCGTACCAGATGCTGATGGATTACGGCGCGACATTCTCGAGGAGGCACACCGATCAGTGTATAGTGTCCACCCCGGTTCCACCAAGATGTACAATGATATGAGAGAGACCTACTGGTGGGACGGGATGAAGAGGGACATTGCGGAGTTCGTTTCGAGATGCCTGACTTGTCAGCAAGTCAAGGCCGAGCACCAGAGGCCCGCAGGAGAGCTACAGCCGTTACCCATTCCGGAGTGGAAATGGGAGCAGATTTCGATGGACTTCGTTGTGGGTCTACCCAGGACCAGTCGAGGGTACGACTCCATCTGGGTGATCGTGGATAGATTGACGAAAGCGGCTCACTTCCTTCCAGTGAAGACGACTTTCAGCTTCGCTCAGTATGCTCAGCTCTATATTGACGAGATCGTGCGACTACATGGCGTACCGACTTGTATCGTGTCAGATCGAGGCACTCAGTTCACCAGCCGACTTTGGCAGAGACTTCAGGAGGCTTTGGGCACTCGTTTGAGCTTCAGCACAGCGTTTCATCCGCAGACAGATGGACAGTCAGAGCGGACCATTCAGACTCTCGAGGACATGCTCAGAGCGTGCGTTTTAGACTTTGGTGGTAGCTGGGATCGTCATTTACCTCTAGTGGAGTTCTCCTACAACAACAGCTTCCAGGATACTATTCAGATGGCACCTTTCGAGGCATTGTATGGGAGGAGATGCAGATCGCCCGTTTGTTGGACAGAGCTCAGCGAGAGCAGCATTTTGGGGCCGCAGCTTGTTGAGGAGACGACATCGAAGATCCAGTTGATCCGAGACCGGATGAGAGCGGCTCAGAGCAGGCAGAAATCCTATGCAGACAGGCGCCGTCGCAGATTAGAGTTCGCAGTTGGCGACCATGTTTTTCTGAGAGTCTCTCCGATGAAGGGCGTGATGCGTTTTGGGCGAAAGGGGAAGCTTAGCCCTAGATTCGTAGGTCCCTTCGAGATCCTCGAGCGTGTCGGCGCTGTTGCATATCGTTTGGCTCTTCCACCCAGCTTTCCCGATGTTCACCCCGTCTTCCATGTTTCGATGCTCCGCAAGTACCTTCACGACCCTTCGCATGCGATTCAGCACCCGACAGTCCAGCTAGAGCACGACCTTTCTTTTGCAGAGCAGCCGGTGGCCATCCTGGATCGGCAGGTGAAGAAGTTGAGGTCGAAGAGTATACCAACCGTCAAGGTCCTTTGGCGTAGCCCAAGCAGCGAGGAGGTTACCTGGGAGACCGAGGGCGAGATGAGGAAGAAATATCCCCATCTCTTTGAAGGTACGCGTAGCTATATTTTTAAATTCGGGGACCGAATTTCTTTAAGGGGGGAAGATTGTAGCGTCTTGAAAAGTCGTTTTGGTGTTTTCCTGAAATTCGGTGAAAATTCGGTATTTTTCCGAAAACCGTCTTTCTCGATATTTTGCAGTTTAGGGCTAATTATACCTTAAATGGATAGGTAATTACTTATTTTTAGTGACTAATGAGTTAATTATAAAATTTTGGTCATTTAAAAATTTTTCCCTATTTTTCAATTTTTTAATATTATTTTAAGCCGGTAAGAAAATACATTAAATAAGCGATAAATACAAATTTTTCCGGGCTAATTTTAATCTATAAAATTATGATAATTATAATCTAGTGATAACATGAATTTTTAACAATTTATTTTGATTTTTAACAAATTTTTGTGTTATGAAACGAATTTATTGAATTTTGGGCTAAAACTTGCAATTTTTGAGTTGTAGGGGGCCTTTTTGCATAAAATTTCTTTTGTAAAATCCCTCTCTCTTTTTCCTCAGCCCTAGGACAGCCCCACCTTGTGTGAGACCAGAAATTTCTGGCCTCATTTTCTTTGGTTGCTTTCTTGAGTTGTTTTAATGGTTTATGGTTTTATTTTAATTAAAATGGATAAAGTATGATACTTTGACTTTGTGGACTTGACCCATGACCTTCCCCACTTGACCACACCCTCCCCCATCCCTCTTCTGGTCGAAAATTCCAGCAGCCCTCCCCCTTCACCTTCCTCTTTTCATTTCCTCCAAAATTTCATCAAAATTGCTACAAAAATCCATATAAATCCACAAATCCTTCTCTTTTTCAACACAAAATCCTTGTGCTACCTCTTCTCAAGCCTAATATGGTTGAAATCATGTGGAAAGGAGGCATTTTTGGAGCAAACTTTCTTGCTTGATCCATTGATCAAGAGGTATATTTCCTATCTTGTTAAATCCTTTGTTTAAGTGCTTATATTATAGGGTTTAGTGATAATTTAGTGTAGTTAATCTAGATTTCTTAGACTTTGTTTGAAAATTGAGACTAGGGTTTGAAGCCATAATAGTTAATTAAGTATTTTATAGTTAATCTAGTTGTTAATGACTAATCTATTTGGTTACCTTGTTGATATAGTTTTCAATTATGCTAATTTGATTAAATTAGAAGTGTGAAATTTGCTTTTTAGGATTTTCAAGAAAAGGTTTTTGTATGGAAATGGTATTTGAAACATGATTAGTGAGTTGATTAAACCTAATTTGTGTTGATTAAACCTAATTTGCTATCTAGTGTTTTGCTAACCTTAATCTAAGTGGTTAATTTGCTTATTAGGCTAAAATATAGTGTTAAATTAAGGTTTTCATATATAGTTTGATTTATGGTTGCTAAGTACAAAAATCAAGAAAAGGTTTTGTTATGTAAATTAGGTTTTTAAGCTTAGTTAATGGTTTAGAAATTGTGTATTGGCTAGCTATTTGGTTAGTTTGGATGTTGGTGTTGGGTGGTGTTGACTTGTCGCTAAATTGTCGATGTTTGCATCAAATTGCAATTTCTGCTTACTAGATTTTTATAAAAGTTATGTGATGAATTAATTGTGGCATCTTGATAATTGTAATGGCTTGTCCTACGACTTTTAGGATGCGTGAGTGCGGTTTTTGGGTAGTCGGGTTTTAGTTTTGCCGGGTGACCCAAATCGGCGTTTTTGGCAGTTTTTGCGATTTTCGCGTGTGTTCCGCGCACCTTGTGCACGTTGTACCTAGCTAGCGAACTTTAGTAGTTTCGTTGGGGTTTTGCGTCGTTCTTGATATGTAACCTTATATTTGGTATTGATATAAATTCCAGGTTCGGTCGCGGAGACGTCTGACGCGGCGCGAAAGGGAAAGGCGGTGATCGGACACAGCTAGCCAGGGATCCCGGTGAGTAGATGTAACATCTACGGGGGACTATCGTTGGATGGCGCAAGCCGCCCGATAGTTTTAGTGACTTACAAGATCCTTAGTAATGTTAATAATTAGGGGTGAAATACTTAATTGACTATTTGCTGCATCCATGCATTATATTGACATACCTATACGAAACCATTTCATAGGACACTTGCACCATTACCAGGGTTTTTATATGCAGCACGAGCACTATTCATGTTTACACACACACCCTGGTAATTGCCATGCCACCACACTAGATAACATTTAAATTTAAATCTTTTACTAATTGATACTTAAACTGGTGCTATTGCCTTTAATTCCTTAAAATGAAACCGTAGAATTGCTATTCATGTGCATGTACTTCATCATATTAATTGTTCATGCTTAATCCATTAATCACACATCGCAACTTGATTATTGATATCATATGCATTCATTATCACTGATATATGCACTTATGAGGATTTCTTGAGATTTTATGATATTGCTGGATTTCGGGGGAAAGCCGCAAAATTTCCAAACTTATGATATTTTTAAAACATGTAAATTGCGGTTTTCTAGTGATGTAAGTGTCGTCCACCATGAGTTTGCTGTGGCTTTGGAAATCCGTGTCGAGGAGTGGAGGAACCGGCACGGGTACATGGTGGGCCCGGTAAGGTACCCCGGGGCAAGAGGAATGTGGTGATGACGTTGAGCCTGGCAGGGGACGGATTACCTACCGGTGACTGTTTGGGACGGCGGATATCCAGAGGATACCGACCGTGGCCGCTAGATGATGAGATATTGATATTTGAGATGGGTCAGCCGGACGGCTGAGGCCTGAGATACATTTATGAGATTTGAGACAGCTTTTGGGTGTCGTTGCTGGACACCGATTTTCGTCGATTCATTGACATTATGCTGGCATTCTAAAAGAGTTTCAAAAAAACAAAAAGAGATAAAATGTTTCTTATATATACCTATTGAGACCTCAGATTTTCATGTTGCATACATATTAGCACACTGATATGATATACACACCTGCTAGTGCATCCAGTCATACCTGTATTTAGATGCTAGGATGCTTGTGTGCATGCATACGATAGCCTTTGTAGATGCTATTTATTACTCACGAGTTGGCAACTCACCCCCGTTGTGCCACAGCCTTTTGCAGGTCCGCTCCGTCAGTTCAGTAGCGGCGGGCGCACTTGTCTTTTGCCTCTTTTGCCTGAGCTCGAGATTTGCTCATAGGTGGGTTATGTTTTTTTTTTTGGTACCACCTTGTATATTCTTGTATCTAGTGTACTCCATCTACTGTTCTACCAGATTATTGTATATTGACCTAGAGATGAGACTGTGAGGTTTGTGGATTTTATACTGTATCTGGGGTCGAACTCACTTGAGCCGACATGCTACTTTTTCATGCTTCCTTATGCTTTATTATGCTTATTGTCATTTACATTGCGTGGGATTTGTGACCGCCGTATGGCGAAGAGCTAGCTCCCGCTTGGGGATGCCTTATTTTGTTGGATTCATGTATATATTTTGTTGTACCCATTTTTGGGGGTCAGTATTTACAAAGGAGACTCTGCCGAAATTTTCGGGAAAAATTTGTATTGTTTTTAAAAAGTGTTTTACATGACTTATTTGATAACTCGCTTTCAATTGATTGGGTTTTCTTCACTCTTTTGCTTAACTGGTTTTGTTTTCTGGGCTTTGGCTTACTTATTTTACGAACGCCTTTAGACGTTTCGTAAACTTAAGTGCCAGTCACGTTCCGTACCCTGCGGGTCGTGACATTTACCCTCAGTGAAGGGACGGTATGTTGGAAGGGTTCCAAGCTAGATACCGTGGCATACTAGACGATAAAGGCTGGATACATCGCTACTTAAGATGCTACCAAAGAGGCAGTCTGGATGTATATTAGTTCATGAGATGAACTTCGTTCCTACCATTGTGAGACAATGGAGTTGTGGCTTATGCCTAGGAACGTCCGTCCCATCAGTGATCCAGACATATTCTGAGGCAGTGTCACCTGATCATGGAGATGGTTGATCTCCAAGGGATCGAGGTTAGGAGAGCAGACAAAGAGGACAACACGGCGGATCCACTCACAAAGGCCTTTTCCTAAAGAGAGACTGTTATGGGATGGTTGAGTATGAGATATTACAACCACTGCTATCAGATGGCCGTAGTGCAAGTGGGAGATTGTTAGTTATATGTATGCCCTAGAGGCCATTACTGTACATTGGATGTATATTGTAGTGGATGCGGGGACATATATAGGGAGGACTTTCTTGCTCGACATGATAGTATGCTATTTGGTTGCTCTTTATCTTAACGTATACACTGATTGTCTCTCTGTTACATGTTGGTAAAGCCCTTAGGATGAGTACTTGACTACCTGGACTATGATGCGGATCATACTAGTGGGGACATGGTAGTCCATAAGTACATCCTTCAAGGTCCCTAGTCGTGGATGTATCGAGACAGGGCATCGATATACCAGAGTAGACTAGCGTATACCTTCTCGACCCATACAGATGGGCGATGGATGATCCCATATCCATTGGTGTTTGACATCAGAGATGGTGTGCGGGTGCTTAGTGGAGACTAGGTACACCGGACGGACTCGCCGAGAACTCCCAGATGGTATTATACCTTACGTCAGATGGCAGTTCTCTGGTGACACTGGTACAGGTTAGTCTGTAGACCCGAGATCGTCATAGAGTCTTGTGTGATTCCCACTGTGCTTTGATTTCCACATTACCACGTCCAAGAGGGCGTGCAAAACGGTGGTTTTTGGGTACAGTCCCGAATCACATGGAGGCAATGAGCGATAGGAGGGGATTCGTCTCTCCCGGTATAGGGAGTTGATGTTGCGCCGTGTTCGATTGGCTATAACCGGAAATCCCTGGCCAGGGTTGCTGAGATTTACTGGTAAGTGTTACCTGTATTTTCTCGAACTGTTATTGACCTCATATCGACATGACTTATCGAGCTATTGGGGTCTGACGTTTACCACCCCTAGGCGAGATATGCGACATATCAGACGACGAGACCGGACTGTACGGTAAGTGTTGCTGGTTGGATTCACAGGAGTGTGAGCGGGCTTGCTCGTTGAATTTCTGATCGCTCAATCCCCGGGTGGCCGTTACATTTAGCAGACCGCTTGCGACTTGTGGGTGTTTGATATGATCATCACCTACTGCCGGCGTATTGACGAGTCTTTAGAGTCCTACACAGAGGTTTCCTGGCTCAAGCGAAACGAAATAGGAGCGCATATGGGATATGTGCGGGACCGAGAATAATACCAGTTTGTGATACTGTATTCTATTCTCGCGATTTGTATCATCGGCAGGTTATATGTGATATAGCCGGGTTACCGAATTAAGTGTTGATTCGATACATTGATACACTGGATATTAGTCGGTCATATGCGATATAACCGGATCGTTAAATCAAGTGTTGATTTAATGATTTAATGTATAATTATATATTTGATATATTACTTTGCATTAACTAGTATTGGTTCACTTAAGATGGATTTTCTCACTTGATGTGCACATTGTATATATGATATAGTTTTGTGCACTAGTTTGTATCATGTTTGATGATACATGCAAACTTGGCTGTGTATGATTAAACCATGGTTATATTAATGGTTAGGGTTTTGATTTACTTATTTATTTATTTTCTATATTCTTTTTGGAAAAGGAAAAAGAAATGGTTGCTACTTTTGGATTTACATTGAAGCTTCATGAAGCTTTGAAAAGTTCAACCATTTTTGTTTCTTTTGCCTAACCTAACCATTCACAAAACCCTAGTTTATTCTCTACACTTAACCATGGTTGCTTAATGATAACCATCACTTGATTTTGTTTTCATTATCATTATTCCTTTTCATTCTTCTTCTTCTTCTTCCTCAAGATGAAGAAAGAAAAGCTTTCTACAAAATTTCAAGTGATGAGTTCAAGTGAGAAATCCAAATCCAATGTGAACCCACTTTCTATTTCTTCATCCTCTACCACTTGCCAAGTAGTATAGGGTGTTTTCTTCACAAGTTTCATGGCTTGGTGAAGTTGGAGCTTGATCTTGTGTAGCCTCGACGTAGATCATCTTCGGCATCGAAGTCGACGACCTAGCCCGTCCATTTCTCCGATGAAGCCGACGCTAGATTCCGGGATCCGATGATCGCAGCGAGGGTGTTAGTTATATGTATGCCCTAGAGGCCATTGCTATACATAGGATGTATATTGTAGTGGATGCTGGGACATATATAGTAAGGACTTTCTTGCTCGACATGATAGTATGCTATCTGGTTGATCTTTACCTTAACGTGTATACTGTTTGTCTCTCTGTTACATGTTGGTAAAGCCCTTAGGATGTGTACTTGACTACCTGTACTATGATGTGGATCATACTAGTGGGGACATGGTAGTCCATAAGTACATCCTTCAAAGTCCCTAGTCATGGGTGTATCGAGACGGGGCATCGATATACCAGAGTAGACTAGCGTATACCTTCTCGACCCATACAGATGGGCGATGGATGATCCCATATCCATTGGTGTTTGACATCAGAGATGATATACGGGTGCTCAGTAGAGACTAGGTACACTGGACGGACTTGCCGAGAACTCCCAGATGGTATTATACCTCACGTCAGATGGCAGTTCTCTGGTGACACTGGTACAGAGTAGTCTGTTGACCCGAGATCGTCATAGAGTCTTGTGTGGTTCCCACTGTGCTTTGATTTCCATCTTACCACGTCCAAGAGGGCGTGCAAAACGGTGGTTTTTGGGTACAGTCCCGAGTCACATAGAGGCAATGAGCGATAGGAGGGGATTCGTCTCTCCCGGTATAGGGAGTTGATGTTGCGCTGTGTTCGATTGGCTATAACAGGAAATCCCTGGCCAGGGTTGCTGAGATTTACTGGTAAGTGTTACCAGTAGTTTCTCGAAGTGTTATAGACCTCATATCGACACGACTTATCAAGCTATTGGGGTCTGACGTTTACCACCCCTAGGTGAGATATGCGACATATCAGACGATCAGACCGGACTGTACGGTAGTGTTACTGGTTGGATTCACAGGAGTGTGAGCGGGCTTGCTCGTCGATCTTCTGATCGCTCAATACCCGGGTGGCCGTTACGTTTAGCAGACCGCTTGCGGCTTGTGGGTGCTTGATATGATCATCATCTGCTGCCGGCGTATTGACGGGTCTTTAGAGTCCTACACAGAGGTTTCCTGGCTCAAGCGAAACGAAATAGGAGCGCATATGAGATATGTGCGGGACCGAGAATAATGCGTGTATGTGATACCGTATTTCATTCTCGCGATGATTGTGTCGAATGGTTGTATGCGATATAACCTAGTTATCGAATCAAGGATTGATTCGATAAGCCGATACATTGTATACTAGTCGGTTGTGTGCGACATGACCGGATCATTGAATCAAGTGTTGATTTAATGATTTAATGCATAATTATATATTTGATATTTTACTTTGCATTAACTAGTATTGGTTCACTTTAAATGGATTTTCTCACTTTTTGTGCACATTGTATATGTGATATACTTTTGTACACAAGATTGTATCATGTTTGATGATACATGCTAGTTTGGGTTTGTGTAAAGAATTAAACCATGGTTACTTAAGTGGTTAGGGTTTCATTTCCTTTTCTCATTTATTTATTTCATTTATTCATTTTGAAATAAATAAGAATAAAGAGAAAGAATGGTGGCTTTATTTGTAGTTTAGTTGAAACTTCATGAAGCTTTTACCAAAGTCCACCATTCTTATCTCATTCTTAACCCTAACCATTCAACTAACTTTGGTTAATTCTCTACACATTACCATGGTTAGATTATGATAAACATTCTTTTTATTTTTCCATTTTTGGAATAACTTATCATAAGACTTTCTTCTTCTTCTTCATCTTCTTCCATGAAGAAAGCAAGCTCCATCAATGGTGATTGATGGAAATGAGTGAGAAATCCAATTCTAAAGTCTACCCACTTCCTATTTCTTCATCCTCTACCTCTTGCCAAGTAGTAGAGTGTGTTTTCTTCACAAGTTTCTTGACTTGGTGAAGTCGGAGCTTGATTTCGCGATGCCTCGACGTAGATCATCTTCGGCATGGACATCGATGACCTAGCCCGTCCATTCTCCGATGAAGCCGACGCTAGAGCCCGGGACTTGTTATGGACAGCGAGGAGACTTCATTGCGGAGCTATGGAGGTGGAGAACCGGATCTACAAAGGTTGTATTTCCGTATCTCTTAGTTAAGTGTTAACTAGTTTACTTTTTCGCCTAGACATCTAGCCAACGATCCGTAGTTTAGGGTTTCTCGGCACCGTAAATTTTTAAATTGGCATGGTTGATGTCTTGTGAGACCTCTATAGGGTGCCTAGGAATCCTACAGTGGTATCAGAGCCTAGCTAGAGCCTTAGGCGAAGTCCAGACGGAATTTGAATTCCGAACGAACCCGAAACCCCAATACAAATTGCTCTCTGTACTTTTTCTGAAAACGTGGATTTTTCCAGATTAAAAATTACCAAAAAATTCATCAGGTAATTGCATGAGTTACTGTGAAGCACGTGATAATAACTCGACTACAGAGGCACGGAACCGCGGCCGCCACCATGGGATTCGCGGTGGTTCCGCGGCCACTGTGTTGAGTTACACCACGTGGCTTGCACAGTAATTCATGTTTTGTAATGCTGAGTCTTCTGGAAATTTTTAGTATTTATTCAAGTGTTGAATTTTCTGGGGTAGTGTTGGGACTTCGTATATTCGATCGGAGTATCAAATTTTGTCTGTGTGGCTTTCCGGATAAATTTTAGAATATGTTAAAAAGTTCGACCGGATATAAATACCCAATTTTTCCCCTGTCGGGAAATTTCCAAGTGTTGGATTTTTCCGTAGTTTAACGACGTTCTAAGTAGTGCAAGTAACTCGATGGACCCTCTAGAAGACAACAAACCTTAACTCGATTATGTGACCGTCTTGAACTGCCCTTTGAACCTTAGGGTTTGGGGCAGTACGGCGTGCCACATGTGAGGCGTTGGCTTGACCCTTCTACGGCTGGACCGTTGGTACTGAGGCACGAACTGAATGTTGTTAGACTTATTTCATGTGTTGAGCTGTATCGGGAAAACTTGGGTGTTTGACTGTTCGATCGGAAAGTTTAACATTTTCTAATTATCTGGAATGGGATACAATAATTGGAATTCACAAGTAGTTATGAGATAACGGAATGAATGTTATAAACATAGCACTTTAGTCTCACTTGATCGGTTGCCACGGAATTTTAATGTGATCAAAAATCCGTCGCAATCACGTAGTGTACGCGGATACTCGCCGGGTAAACTTAATAGACAGCCTCACTCCATAGCCCCGACCAAGTGACTGTAGGAGAACCCCGTCGCCGAAAGCATCCGTTCGGGTGCTCGCGGCAGCGGTGTTCCGCCTTGGTGCACTTCGTCGACGGTATCGGGGGTGCGGCCGCCTACTAAAGTTTGCGATGAGTATTCGATCAGACTGTCGGGAATCTTGTTGAATTGCCCGACTCGATATTGAAAAGTGTTTTCGATAATGAGACTGAAATGCGGGGTTTATAATTGTTAGGCATGTGATGTCTAAGTAATTCATTTGGTCAGGCATGCGATGTCTGAGATGGTTGCGGATTCCAACAGTTGTAGTTTTACACTTTCTTTTCTGTGACCGTAAGTGTAATATGTGATATCGCCGGTTTCGTTGCTATATGTCAACGACAATTGGGATGCGCATATTTACTTACGTTGATGACATGTGATGTTATGTGTTGCTGGATATGTTATATTGGATCGTCGTGTTTGAATAGCCGGGGGTTTTTATGTGAGATGAGTGTTTTTCATTTTCATTCATGTAAAAACTTGTATGTAATATTCTTTTATTGGGGCGCTTCCAGGTTGCGGAAGTTGTCACCGTTTGTATATTATTTACTTTTCCGCACTAGGATAGACCCAAGGAGGAGGGCACAAGTAACCGGGTTCTGGAGTCCAGTGGGAGACCAACTCGAGGAGTCGAGTCCGGGTCTCCTAACTCTGGAATTGGTAGGGTTGCTTGCCGCTCTCGTAGGGGTCTAGGGGTGTGGGTTTGGCTATTCATCGCGACCATGGAATCCATGTTTTATACTGGCTCGTATTAAAAACACGGACGTCCTAGTATATCCAATATTTCATATGTTTCTTCTGCTGCGATATCTGTGATGTGATCATGTGATGTTCTGTGATAGATACAGTATATAATATATATGATATATTATATAGGCGTTACTTATGTTTTACACCCGCGCTAGCCCTGCCCCGCTCTGCCGTTAGTTACCTAACCTAACGGTGCACGAGGGGACATCGAGGCGAATGCGGATGGCATAAGTGTACGTCGTATTTATCTGTGATGTTTAGGTATATAAATGATGGGACTTCATTAATGTGATTAATGAAATAAAAGAAACCTAAGATGTTGTAGAATCGAATTTCAAAATAAAACAGGTAGCTACAGTTTTTACTTTGCACAGCGGTATATGTGATATATCCTGCACCTTATTCGATGAGGAAAGGACCGAGATCCCTTCACCGGGAGTGACTCCTTTAGCAATAACTGGCAGAGGCTACACACTCGGTTTGTCTTTTGATTGCTTTTAAGAGTTTTTTCTTTGCACAGTGATATATATGATATATCCCGCACCTCATTCGACGAGGAAAGGACCGACGATCCCTTCACCGGGAGTGACTCCTTTAGCAAAACTAGAAAAGCCTCAAAAACACTCCATTTCAAAATTCATTCGATCCTACAACGATATCAAGTTCATTACACAATAGGTTTTCAGAAAAACCTGTCGTAGCCCTCCGTCATTTCAGATATGTACTAGTTAGTATTCGTGCTGCGGTAGTTTGGCATTCGTCAAGGCGTACTGTACGGTAGCTAACTAGTATTTATCTGCTTGAGCATATGATGCGATTGGATTAGGGTATTCGTACGGCGTTGTTTGGCATTCGTCAAGGGTCGTGCGGGTGGGTTTAATTCGATCAAGAAATGTACGGGTTGAACTTGACTAGTGGACTATGGGTTGTTTGGCATTCGTCAAGGTCATAGAACACTAGGGGCAAAATGTTATCGGGAATTTCAAGTGTTGAAATTTGCAATGAGATTGCATACCTTCTATGAGATAGTTGGATCCCGATACCCGCTGCGAGTAAGAGTTACTCCTGGGAGAGTTTTATACATTACAATTAGCCGATCAAGTAGGTGTCTAGAAAGGTGTCAATGGGGTTACGCCTCTGGGAAAACGAGGTTTACAGTAATTAGGTTCGTGCGAAAGCACGGGGGACCTCCCTCAAAGTACCGACACTGGCCTGGCTGAAAGATTGGCGAACTTGTAGTGTGTAATTAATCCCGGCTAGTCTTTCCTTTTAGGGTTTGAAGAAAGATTCGATAAAAAGCAGTGGGAGCCATCCTGATTAGATAAAATAATAACCAATCTATTCTTGACAGAGCGCACGCTGAGTGTTTTCTTCTCTCTCTCTCCAGGTAGCGACCATATCACGCCTTAATCAAGATAATAATACGGAATTTTGACTGAACCCGCTTGTTATACTGAGCTGGGGAACGTTGGTCCCGCTCCAACTTATAATTGTTATAAGACAGAGCAGGAAATTGGGGATTACCAGAATTCCTGTGCCGCCCAAACGAGGAGAGTGCATGATGATGCATCATCTTCGGGTGTGTTCATTACAGAGAACTGTTTCTCAGTATCCTTTACGTCCTGGGTATGTGATACCAGATCAGGATCCCAGATATGTAATCTGTTACATAGGGCTACAGAAAGGTAGAGGACTGAGAACGGGTGATAAGTTTCATGAGGCAGAAAACGGGGCAAGTGTTGCAGCCAAGTCTGTTGGTCACAATCACCCTGTATTACCAATACATTGATTCTGAACGAATGTTATTAGATACCGAACCTGATATACAAAATCATATCAGTCTCTTTATTAGTAAAGAAAGGATATAATTTTCTATTGTTGGATAATGTTTTGAACATTTCCTATATCAAAAGTTGATCGGTTCAGGCACGTTATCTAAAAGCGTTGATGTTCTAAATCAAACTACAGTTCTTAGTATATGGAACACACACAAGAGGAAGATTTCAGAAATGAACGGATCCTTCTCAAGGTATTGTAGACTAGGTCAGATCAATGTGACCCGACTAGCTGAAGTTACATGTAGATGCATATTTAAATCAGTTTGAATTTACATCTTGTGAAACTTGCCAGTCATGTCACAGAGATAAGATGACCATAGCTCCGTTTATTGGAAACGGAGAAAGAGTTAGTGAACTCTTGGGATGATACATGTTGATGTATAAAGGTCCCCTGTCTACACATTCCAGGACTGGTTCTTTGTACTTCGTTACATTCTCTGATAATCTCTCAAGATTCAGACCTATGTTCCTGTTGAAACACAAGTCTGAACCTTTTAAGATATTCACAGAATATAAGTTAGAAGTAGAGAACCAATAACAGGTTTAAGTATTATGTCCTTTGATGTGATCGAGGAGGAGAATACTTGAGCACGGAAATACTGGACTATTCTAAAGGAGAATGAGATTCTCTCTCAGCATTACTCCTCCGTATACACCATAGCACGATGGTATATCGGGGCGGAGCAGATACACCCTATTTGATATGGTGTGCTCTATGATGAGTACTACTGAGTTACCTTTTTCCTCAGGGGGTTATGCACTTGAGAAGCTGCATACCTATTGAATAAGGTTCCAATCAAATCAGTTGCCTACCACTTCATATTTGATATGGAAAGGGAAGAGCCCATATCTTAAGCTAGTTAAGATTTGGGGTTGTCCGGCCTATGTCTAAAAACAAAATCCGGACAAACTCAAGGCAAGATCTGTTATGTAGAACTGGAAATGTTCCAGCTATACAAACTGCAGCTGATAATTTGAAAGAACCAAAGAGTTCAATAGTTACCAACGAACCTCGGCCTCTCCGCCGATCTAGTAGGGTTCCTCACCCACCTGAGAGATACTTCGATTTCTCTATGACAGTGGGAGCGAGGATTGCATCATGAGATGATGACCCAACTAGTTTCGAGCTGGCCATCGAGAGTAAGACTCTGTAAGAATGGCTGGATGTTTATCGATCTGAGATGGAATCCTTTTACACCAACAAAGTATGGACTTTGGTTGCTATATCTGAAGGGTTAAATCCCCATCAGGAGCAAGTATATCTTGAGAAGATTACTTGGTGTACATGGAAGAGTTGAGACTTTCAAAGCTAGACTTGTTAAAGGTCTACATCATTGACCAGGTATGGATGATGATGAAACCTTTTCTAAGTAGCTATGCTTAAGTCCATCCAGATCCTACTTGCCACGGCTACATACCATGACTACGATATCTGGTGGTTGGGTGTCATGACAGCTTTTCTAAATGATGTTTAGAAGAGAGTGTCTATAAGTACACAGCCAGAGGGCTTCGTAGACAGTGGGAGCAGCGGAAACGTGTGCAAGATGCTTTATAGGATAAAGCAGGCATCGCGGAGTCGGAACATCTGTTTTGATGAAGCGGTCAAAGAAGTTGACATCATCAAAATGGTAGATGAACCTTGTATAAACAAGAAGGTAGTAGGGAGTATGGTGACGATCCTCGTAGAGTACGTGGATGACATACTCTTGATAGGGAAGGAGTTTCCTATGCTACGCTTGATCAATCTCCGCTTATCACAATGATTCTCCATATAGGATCAAAGAGATACCTACTAAATCCTAGGTTTTGGATCTATGAGATAGATCTAAATGGATGTTAGGATTCTCACTAGTTGTAGTGAGAAGGTATCAATCGACCCTGGGGAGAATCACTGAAATGGTTCCAGGGTAATAAAGATGACTGAATGTCAGTCACAGGCATTGTCTTTACCCTCAGTAAAGGGACGGTATGTTGGAAGAGTTCCAAGCTAGATACCGTGACATACTAGACGATAAAGGCAGGATACATCGCTACTTAAGATGCTACCGAAGAGGCTTTTTGGGTGTATATTGGTTCATGAGATGAACTACGTTCCTACCATTGTGAGACAATGGAGTTGTGGCTTATGCCGAGGAACGCCGGTCCCATCAGTGATCCAGACATATTCTAAGGCAGTATCACCTGATCATGGAGATGGTTGATCTCCAGGGGATCGAGGTCAGGAGAGTAGACTCAGAGGACAACACAGCGGATCCACTCACAAAGGCCTGTTACCAGAGAGAGACTTTTATTGGATGGTTGAGTATGAGATACTTCAAACCACTGCTACAGATGGCCCTAGTGCAAGTGGGAGATTGTTAGTTATATGTATGCCCTAGAGGCCATTGCTATACATAGGATGTATATTGTAGTGGATGCTGGGATATATATAGTAAGGACTTTCTTGCTCGACATGATAGTATGCTATCTGGTTGATCTTTACCTTAACGTGTATACTGTTTGTCTCTCTGTTACATGTTGGTAAAGCCCTTAGGATGTGTACTTGACTACCTGGACTATGATGCGGATCATACTAGTGGGGACATGGTAGTCCATAAGTACATCCTTCAAAGTCCCTAGTCGTGGGTGTATCGAGACGGGGCATCGATATACCAGAGTAGACTAGCGTATACCTTCTCGACCCATACAGATGGATGATGGATGATCCCATATCCATTGGTGTTTGACATCAGAGATGATATACGGGTGCTCAGTAGAGACTGGGTACACTGGACGGACTCGCCGAGAACTCCCAGATGGTTTTATACCTCACGTCAGATGGCAGTTCTCTGGTGACACTGGTACAGATTAGTCTGTTGACCCGAGATCGTCATAGAGTCTTGTGTGGTTCCCACTGTGCTTTGATTTCCATCTTACCACGTCCAAGAGGGCGTGCAAAACGGTGGTTTTTGGGTACAGTCCCTAGTCACATGGAGGCAATGAGCGATAGGAGGGGATTCGTCTCTCCCGGTATAGGGAGTTGATGTTGCGCTGTGTTCGATTGGCTATAACAGGAAATCCCTGGCCAGGGTTGCTGAGATTTACTGGTAAGTGTTACCAGTAGTTTCTCGAAGTGTTATAGACCTCATATCGACACGACTTATCGAGCTATTGGGGTCTGACGTTTACCACCCCTAGGAGAGATATGCGACATATCAGACGATCAGATCGGACTGTACGGTAGTGTTACTGGTTGGATTCACATGAGTGTGAGCGGGCTTGCTCGTCGATCTTCTGATCGCTCAATACACGGGTGGCCGTTACGTTTAGCAGACCGCTTGCGGCTTGTGGGTGATTGATATGATCATCATCTGCTGCCGGCGTATTGACGAGTCTTTAGAGTCCTACACAGAGGTTTCCTGGCTCAAGCGAAACGAAATAGGAGCGCATATGAGATATGTGCGGGACCGAGAATAATGCGTGTATGTGATACCGTATTTCATTCTCGCGATGAATGTGTCGAATGGTTGTATGCGATATAACCTAGTTATCGAATCAAAGATTGATTCGATAAGCCGATACATTGTATACTAGTCGGTTGTGTGTGACATGACCGGATCATTGAATCAAGTGTTGATTTAATGATTTAATGCATAATTATATATTTGATATATTACTTTGCATTAACTAGTATTCGTTCACTTTAAATGGATTTTCTCACTTTTTGTGCACATTGTATATGTGATATACTTTTGTACACAAGATTGTATCATGTTTGATGATACATGCTAGTTTGGGTTTGTGTAAAGAATTAAACCATGGTTACTTAAGTGGTTAAGGTTTCATTTCCTTTTCTCATTTATTTATTTCATTTATTCATTTTGAAATAAATAAGAATAAAGAGAAAGAATGGTGGCTTTATTTGTAGTTTAGTTGAAGCTTCATGAAGCTTTGACCAAAGTCCACCATTCTTATCTCATTCTTAACCCTAACCATTCAACTAACTTTGGTTAATTCTCTACACATTACCATGTTTAGATTATGATAAACATTCTTTTTATTTTTCCATTTTTGGAATAACTTATCATAAGACTTTCTTCTTCTTCTTCATCTTCTTCCATGAAGAAAGCAAGCTCCATCAATGGTGATTGATGGAAATGAGTGAGAAATCCAATTCTAAAATCTACCCACTTCCTATTTCTTCATCCTCTACCTCTTGCCAAGTAGTAGAGTGTGTTTTCTTCACAAGTTTCTTGATTTGGTGAAGTCGGAGCTTGATTTCGCGATGCCTCGACGTAGATCATCTTCGGCATGGACATCGATGACCTAGCCCGTCCATTCTCCGATGAAGCCGACGCTAGAGCCCGGGACTTGTTATGGACAGCGAGGAGACTTCATTGCGGAGCTATGGAGGTGGAGAACCGGATCTACAAAGGTTGTATTTCCGTATCTCTTAGTTAAGTGTTAACTAGTTTACTTTTTCGCCTAGACATCTAGCCAACGATCCGTAGTTTAGGGTTTCTCGGCACCGTAAATTTTTAAATTGGCATGGTTGATGCCTTGTGAGACCTCTATAGGGTGCCTAGGAATCCTACAGAGGGGACGTCAACGCGGAGCTATGGAGGTGGAGGACCGGAGCTACAAAGGTTGTATTTCCGTTCACTTAGCACTAAAATAGTTTAGTAGCTTGTAGTTTCGCCTAAACTCTAGTCAACGATCTAGTTAGGGTTTCTCGGCACCGGAAAAATTATAATTTGGCATGGTTGACGCCTTGTGAGACCTCCTTGGAGTGCCTAGGAACCCTACACCTCTTTGGCAGCATTGTTGGCAGCGATGTATTCAGCCTCCATCGTCGAGTCTGCCACGGTTTCCTGCTTGGAACTCTTCCAGCTAACTGCCCCTCCGTAGAGGGTAAAGACAAATCCCGAGTGAGACTTAGAGTCGTCCTTATTACTCTGGAAGCTCGAATCGGTAAAGGACTCCACTTGGAGTTCTCCGTTACCATACAACAAGAGCATCTCCTTAGTCCTTCGTAAGTACTTGAGAATCCTCTTCACAGCTGTCCAGTGACTCTCTCCAAGATCAGCTTGATACCTGCTCACTACACTTAGTGAGTATGCTACATCGGGTCTGGTACATAGCATCACGTACATGATAGAGCCTACTGCCGAAGCATAGGGTATCCCTTGCATGCAAGCTCTCTCCAAATCAGTCTTGGGAGACATCTCTTTGGAGAGAGTGACTCCAGAAATCGTGGGTAAGTTCCCACGCTTGGATTCTTCCATACTAAACCTCTTTAGTACGGTGTCAATGTACCTGGATTAGGACAATCCCAATATCCTTTTAGATCTATGTCTATAAATCATAATTCCCAATATGCAGGAGGCATCACCAAGATCTTTCATTGAGAATCTTAGTGATAAGAAGAACTTGACCGATTGCAGCATAGGAATGTCATTTCCTATCAAGAGTATGTCGTCCACATACAATACGAGGAAGACAACCTTACTCTCTGCCACCTTCTTGTAGATACAAGGTTCATCTACGTTTTTGACGAAATCATACTCTTTGATAACGACGTCAAAGCAGATGTTCCAACTCTGCGATGCTTGCTTTAATCCATAAATGGATTTAAGCAGCTTGCATACCTTCCGGCTGCTCCCACTATCTACGAAGCCCTCTGCCTGAGTCATGCACACGCACTCTTCTAAATCACCGTTTAGAAAGGCGGTCTTAACATCCATTTGCCAGATTTCGTAATCATGATATGCAGCGATGGCAAGCATGATCCGGATGGATTTAAGCATAGCCACTGGAGAAAAGGTTTCATCATAGTCCACACCTGGTCTTTGACGAAAACCCTTTGCAACAAGTCTAGCTTTGAAAGTCTCCACTTTCCCATCTACACCAAGTTTTTTCTTGAAGATCCACTTTCTCCCAATGGGTTTTACCCCTTCAGGAGCAACTTCCAAAGTCCATTCTTTGTTGGTGTACATGGATTCCATCTCGGACAGCATTGCATCCAGCAATTTCACTGAGTCTCCACTCGTGATGGCCTGCTCGAAGCTAGTTGTGTCATCATCAACCATGATGCAATCCTCGCTCCCACCATCCATGAGAAAACCGTAGTATCTCTCAGATGGGTGAGGAACCCTACTAGATCGGCGGAATGGCTGGGGTTCATCGGGAACTACCGAATCCTCCAGTTCCACTAAATCTTCAGTTGCAGTTTGTGTATCTGGAACCTCTTCCAGCTCTACCACTTTGCCACTAATTTCTTTTACAAAAAATTCCTTTTCTAAAAAGGTGGCATGTTGAGCAACAAACACCTTTTGTTCCTCACTGTGGTAGAAAAAATACCCATATGAGTTCTTTGGATATCCCACAAACTTACAAAGAACTGACCGTGCCTCGAGTTTGTCCGGATTTTGTCTTTTGACATAGGCCGGACAACCCCATATCTTAACTCGTTAAAGATACGGTCTCTTCCCACTCCATATCTCATATGGTGTGGTAGGTACAGATTTAGATGGAACTTGATTCAATAGGTATGCTGCTGTCTCCAGCGCATACCCCCAGAAGGAAATAGGTAACTCAGCTCTGCTCATCATAGAGTGCACCATATCTAATAGGGTGCGGTTCCTCTGTTCCGATACACCGTTGTGCTGTGGTGTATATGGAGGAGTCAGCGGAGAGAGAATCCCATTCTCTTTTAGGAAGTCCAGGAATTCATTGCTTAAGTATTAACCTCCTCGATCAGATCGAAGGATTTTAATACTTTTTTCGGTTTGGTTCTCGACTTCTTGTTTATATTCTCTAAATTTCTCAAAAGCTTCTGATTTGTGTTTCATCAGGAACACATATCCGAATCTAGAGAGATCGTCAGTGAATGTAATGAAGTACGCAGAACCATTCCTGGCATGTGCAGACATGGGGCCGCATACATCACTATGTACCAGTCCCAAGAGTTCTGTAACTCTCTCTCCGTATCCCGTAAACGGAGTTTTGGTCAGCTTGCCTTTAAGACATGACTGGCAAGTGTCATAAGATGAAAATTCAAATGGATTTAAATATCCATCCTTATGCAACTTAGCTAGTCATGTCGTATTGATGTGACCCAGTCTACAATGCCACAAGAAGGATTCGTTCAGTTCTGAACTCTTCCTCTTGTGTGTGTTGTTATGCTCAGAACTGTTGATTGATTTAGAACATAAATGCCATTGCACATCGTGCCTGATCCAACCAACTTTTGGTTTAGAAAAATGTTCGTAACATTATCCTGTAATACAAAATTATATCCCTCTTTTCTTAGCAAAGAAACCGATATAATGTTGCATAACAGGTTCGGCATGTAATAGCCTTCTTTCAGAACCAATGTATTACCAGCTGGCAATACAAGGTGATATTCCACGACGGTTTTAGCTGCAACAATTGCACCATTTCCAACCCTTATGTCTTTATCACCTTCTCTAAGTTCTCTACCTTTCCTAAGCCCATGTAACTGATTACATATATGGGATCCTGACCCGGTATCTAATACCCAGGACGTAGAGCAAATGGAGAAATAGTTCTCTATAACGAACACACCCGAAGAAAATGCATCAACATGTACTTTCTTCACACGGGTGGCATGGGAATCCTGGTATTCCCCTATATCCTGTTCAGTCCTATAACTCTTATAAGAAAGAACGGAACCAACGTTCTCCAGCACAGTATAACATGCGGGTTCGGTCAATACATCCATATTATTATCTTGATTAAGGCATGATATGGTCGCTACCTGAAGAGAGAGAGAAGAAAACACTTTAGCGTATGCTCTTGCAAGATAAGATTGGTTATTATTTTAGCTAATCAGGATGGCTCCCACTGTTTTTATCAAATCTTCCTTCAAACCCTAAAAGGAAAGACTAGCCGGGATTAATTACACCCTACAACTTCGCCAATCTTTCAGCCAGGCCAGTGTCGGTACTTTGAGGGAGGTTCCCCGTGCTTTCGCACGGACCTAATTAAAGTAAACCTTATTTTCCCAAAGGCGTAACCCCGTTGACACCTTTCTAGACACCTACTTGATCGGCTAATTGTCCTGTGTAAAACTCTCCCAGGAGTAACAATTACTCGAAGTGGGTATCGGGATCCAACTATCTCATAGAAAGTATGCAATCTCATTGCAAATTTCAACACTTGAAATTCCCGATAATATTTTTCCCCAAACGATCTATGACCTTGACAAGGTCAACAAACCATAGACCGTAAGTCAAGTTCAACCCGTCATTTCTTGATTGAATTAAACCCACCCGCACGACCCTTGACAAGGTCAACAAGGCCATACGACTACCCTAATCCAATCTGCATCATATGCATAGGCAGATAAATACTGGTCAGCTACCGCACACTGCGCCTTGACATGGTCAACAAACGCAGCACGAATACTAAGCAGGACTTATCTGAAATGACGGAGGGCTACGACAGGTTTTTCTGAAAACCTATTGCGTAATGAACTTGATATCGTTGTAGAATCGAGTGAATTTTGAAATGGAGTGATTTTGAGGCTTTCATTAGTTTTGCTAAAGAGGTCACTCCCGGTGAAGGGATCTCGGCTCTTTCCTCATCGAATAAGGTGCAGGACATATCATATATATCACTATGCAAAGCAAAACTCCAAAAGCAATCAAAAACCAAACCGAGTTTTGTAGCATCTGCCAGTTTTGCTAAAGAGGTCACTCCCGGTGAAGGGATCTCGGCTCTTTCCTCATCGAATAAGGTGCAGGGTATATCATATATACCGCTATGCAAAGAAAAACTGTAGCTACCCTTTTTGAAAAATTTGATTCTACAACATATTTTTGGTTTCTTTTCTTTCGTTAATCACATTAATGAAGTCCCATCATTTAAGTCACCTATGCATCACAGATAAATACGACATACACTTATGACTTCCGCATTCGCCTCGATGTCCCCTCATGCACCGTTGGGTTAGGTAACTAACGGCAGAGCGGGGCAAGGCTAGCGCGGGTGTAAAACATAAGTAACGTCTATATAATATATCATATATACTATATACAGTATTTATCACAACACATCAAATGATCACATCACAGATATCGCAGCAGAAGAAACATATGAAACATTGGATATACTAGGACGTCCGTGTTTTATTTTGAGCCTCTATAAAACACGGATTCCACGGTCACGATGAATAGCCAAACCCACACCCCTAGACCCCTACGATAGCGGCAAGCAACCTTACCAATTCTAGAGTTAGGAGACCCGGACTCGACTCCTCGAGTTGGTCTCCCACTGGACTCTAGAACCCGGTTACTTGTGCTCTCCTCCTTGGGTCTATCCTAGTGCGGAAAAGTAAATAATATACAAATGGTGACATCAACCTCATCCCGGAAGTGCCCCAATAAAAGAATATTACATACATTTAAATTTACATGAATGAAAATAAAAACCCTCATCTCACATTAAATCCCCCGGCTATTCAGAACGCGACGATCCAATATAACATATCCAGCAACACATAACATCACATGTCATCAACGTAAGTAAATATGCGCATCCCAATTGTCGTTGACATATAGCAACGAAACCGGCGATATCAAATATTACACTTACGGTCGCAGAAAAGAAAGTGTAAAACTACAACATTTGGAATCCACAATCTCTTTAGACATCGTAAATCCGAAATATCACATATTTCGCATTTCATGCCTAACTGTATGAATTCCACATATTGTATCACATTCCAGATAAATAGACAGTATTAAACTTTCCGATCGAATAATCAAATACCCAAGATTTCCATAATAGCTCAACACTTGAGCGGAGTTCAAAAATTCCAGAATACGTCACAGTAACAACGGTCCAGCCGTAGAAGGGTCAAACCAACGCCTCACATATGGCATGCCGTACTGCCCCAAACCCTAAGGTTCAAAAGGCAGTTCAAGACGGTCACATAATCCAGTTAAGGCTTGTTGTCTTCTAGAGGGTCCATCGCGTCACATGCACGTTTTTCCGAAAGATTTAAACCCGAGATAAATTCAACACTTGAATGTTTTTCGTGCCGGGAAAAATTGAGTTAATGATATCCGTTCGAACATTTTAATACTTTCTAAATTATCAGGAATAACAAAACAAAATTAAATTCTCCGATCGAATCGACGATTACAAAATAAACCCCAAAATACTCAACACTTGAGTCAGAATAAAAATACCCAGAAAGATGCAGGAATAGCTACGGAGGTTACTGCTTAAAATACTATTCATGATTCACTTTACCTGCCGCGGAACCGGCGCAAATAGTGGGTTGGGGCCGCGGTTCCACGGCGGTTGTACGGAATTATGATCTCGAATTTTATGGTAACTCTTAGAATTCCCTGCTGATTTTTTTAGGTATTTTTAATTCAGAAAAATCACAGTTTTTAAAAAATGTCCAGAGAGGGGTTGATTTTGACGTATTCGGATTCGTTCGGAGTTTTAACTTCGTTAACACATCGCATAAGGCTCAAGCTATGCTCTGATACCACTGTAGGGTTACTGGGCACTCTAATAAGGTTCTACAACGTATCAACCATGACCGTTTAAAATTTTAGCCGTGCCGAATAATCCTAAACAAGATCGTTGCTAGAGAATTAGGGTTTCATATGCTAGTAAACTACGTTTATGACTAAGTGAATATGAAATACAACCTTTGTAGATCGGTCCTTCACTTCTTTAGCTCCTTGTTGAAGTCCCTTCGCTGCGATCGTGGTTCTCCTGGACTCTTGCTTGGCTTCACGAGGCGAAAGACGCGTCCTTGCTTGAAGTCTTCGAGGCCGAAGATGATCTACGTCGAGGGAATGCCAACTCAAGCTTCTACTTCACTAACTTGAGAATTAGTGAAGCAAACACCCTAAACTAAAGTGCTAGTCTAGTAGAGGATGGAGAAATAGGAAGTGGGTTCTCTTTAGAATTTTATTTCTCACAATCTTTCTCACTTTTGATCAAACCCTAGCAAGCTTTTTCTTTTGAACTAAGGAAAGAAGATGATGAACAAAAGAAAAGAGATGAGTATAATGATCAAGTGAGTGAACTAACTATGGTGAGTGAGTATCATATACTAACTCTTGTAGATGTAGGGTTACTAGGCACACTAATGAGGCTTTACAAGGCATCGACCATGCCGGAATAAAATTTTATCCGTGTCGAATAACCCTAAGCAAGATCGTTAACTAGAGATAAGGCGAAAACAAAGCAAGCTAAACACTTTAACCCTAAGTGCATACGAAATACAACCTTTGTAGATCGGTCCTTCACTTCTTAAGCTCCGTGATGTAGTCCCTTCGCTGCGATCAACCAACTCCCGGACTCTCGGACGGCTCCATGAGGAAATTACAACGGGATCGCTTGAAGTCTTTGGTGCCGAAGATGATCTACGTCGAGAGAATACGGACTCAAGCTTCTACCTCACTAACCATAGAATTAGTGAAGAAAACACCATAAACTAAAGTGCTAGTCTAGTAGAGGATGGTGAGATAGGAAGTGGGTACTCTTTAGATTTTGATTTCTCACTTGGATCTTCACTTGAAATTTTTCTAGAATGTTTTCTTCTTCTTGAAGAAGAAGAAGAAGAAGGAAAAGAATGAGAATGAATAATCTATTTTCTAAAAGAATATTCAAGTGAAGCCTATCATAATGCAACCATGGGTGAGTTAAACCTTTGTAGAGACTAAACTAGAGTTTAGGTGAATGGTTAGGTTAATGAAAATGTGATGCAAAACAAAAATGGTGGACTTTGTCAAAGATGCTTGAAAGCTTCATGAAGCTTCAAGCAAATTCAAAAATGAGCACCATTTTTGAATTACAAAATGAATTAAAAACCTTTACCATTAAGCTAAATATAGTGTAAGTCACACACACACCCAAGTTTGCATGTATCATCAAACATGATACAAACTTGTGCACAAAAATATATCACATATACAACTTGTGCACATCAAGTGAGAAAATCAATCTTAAGAGAACCAATACTAGTTAATGTAAAGTAATATATCAAATATATAATTATACATTAAATCATTAAATCAACACTTGATTTAACGATCCGGTCATATCGCATATAATCGACTAATATCCAATTTATCGACTTATCGAATCAATCCTTGATTCGATAACAAGGTTATATCACATACAACCAATCGATACAACCATCGTGAGAATAGAATACGGTATCACATACACGCATTATTCTTGGTCCAGCACATATCACATATGCGCTCCTATCTCGGTTTGCCTGAGCCAGTATAATCTCTATGTAGGACTCTAAAGACTCGTCAATACGCCGGCAGTAGGTGATGATCATATCAAGCACCCACAAGCCGTCAGCGGTTCTAGCTGGACGTAACGGCTACCCGGGTATTGAGCGATCAGAAGATCAGCAAGCAAGCCCGCTCACACTCCTGTGAGTCCAACCAGTAACACTTACCGTACAGTCCGGTCTGATCGTCTGATATGTCGCATATCTCGCCTAGGGGTGGTAAACGTCAGACCCTAATAGCTCGATAAGTCGTGTCGATATGAGGTCTATAACAGTTCGAGAAACTACTGGTAACACTTACTAGTAAATCTCAGCAACCCTGGCCAAGGATTTCCGGTTATAGCCAATAGAACACAGCGCAACATCAACTCCCTATACCGGGAGAGATGAATCCCCTCCTATCGCTCATTGCCTCCATGTGATTCGGGACTGTACCCAAAAACCACCGTTTTGCACGCCCTCTTGGACGTGGTAAGGTGGAAATCAAAGCACAGTGGGAATCACACAAGACTCTATGACGATCTCGGGTCTACAGACTAACCTGTTCCAGTATCACCAGAGAACTGCCATCTGACGTGAGGTATAATACCATCTGGGAGTTCTCGGCGAGTCCATCCAGTGTACCCAGTCTCCACTGAGCACCTTTATATGATCTCTGATGTCAAACACCAATGGAAATGGTATCATCTATCGCCCATCTGTATGGGTCGAGAAGGTATACGCTAGTCTACACTGGTATATTGATGCCCTGTCTCGATAAAACCACGACTAGGGACCTTGAAGGATGTACTTATGGACTACCATGTCCCCACTAGTATGATCCGCATCATAGTCCAGGTAGTTAAGTACACATCCTAAGGGCTTTACCAACATATAACAGAGAGACCATCAGTGTACACGTTAAGGTAAAGAGCAACAAGATAGCATACTATCATGTCGAGCAAGAAAGTCCTCCCTATATATGTCCAAGCATCCACTATAATATACATCCTATGCATAGTAATGGCCTCTAGGGCATACATATAACTAACAATCTCCCACTTGCACTGGGGCCATCTGATAGCAGTGGTTGTAGTATCTCATACTCAACCATCCCATAAAAGTCTCTCTCTGGGAAAAGGCCTTTGTGAGTGGATCCGCCGTGTTGTCCTCTGAGTCTACTCTCCTGACCTCGATCCCTTGGAGATCAACCATCTCCATGATCAGGTGACACTGCCTCAGAATATGTCTGGATCACAGATGGGACGGGCGTTCCTAGGCATAAGCAACAACTCCATTGTCTCACAATGGTAGGAACGAAGTTCATCTCATGAACTAATATGCACCCAGACTTCCTCTTTGGTCGCGATATATCCAGCCTTTATCGTCTAGTATGCCACGGTATCTAGCTTGGAACTCTTCCAACATACCGTTCTTTTACTGAGGGTAAAGACAATGCCTGTGTCTGACATTCAGTCGTCCTTATCACCTTGGAACCCTTCCAGTGATTCTCCCCAGGATCGATTGATACCATCTCACGACAACTAGTGTGTATCCTAACATCCAATTAGATCTATCTCATAGATCCAAAACCTAGGATTTAGGAGATATCAATTTGATCCTATATGGAGAATCCTTGTGATAAGCGGAGATTGACCGAGCGTAGCATAGGAAACTCCTTCCCTATCAAGAGTATGTCATCCACGTACTCTACGACGACCATCACCATACTCCATACTACCTTTTTGTATATACAAGGTTCATCTACCATTTTGATGAAGTCAAACTCTTTGACTACCACATCAAAACAGACGTTCCAACTCCGCGATGCCTGCTTTATCATATAAAACATCTTGCACACGTTTCCGCTGCTCCCACTGTCTACGAAGCTCTCTGGCTGTGTACTTATAGACGCTCTCTTCCAAATCATCATTTAGAAAAGCAGTCATGACACCCAACTACCAGATATCGTAGTCATGGTATGTAGTCGTGGCAAGTAGGATCTGGATGGACTTAAGCACAGCTACTTAGAAAAGGTTTCAACATAATCCATACCTGGTCAATGATGCAAACCTTTAACAAGTCTAGCTTTGAAAGTCTCAACTTTTCCATGTATACCAAGTAATCTTCTCAAGATATACTTGCTCCTGATGGGGATTTAACTCTTCAGATAAAGCAACCAAAGTCCATACTTTGTTGGTGTATAAGGATTCCATCTCAGATCACTAAGCATCCAGCCATTCTTACAGAGTCCTACTCCTGATGGCCAGCTCGAAACTAGTTGGGTCATCATCTCATGATGCAATCCACACTCCCACTTTCATAGAGAAACCGAAGTATCTCTCAGGTGGGTGAGGAACCCTACTAAATCGGCAGAGAGGCTGAGGTTCGTTGGAATCTATTGAATCCTTTGGTTCTACCAAATCATCTGCTGTAATTTGTATAGCCGGAACCTTTTCCAGTTCTACCTCATGACCACTAATTTCTTCTCAAGAAATTCCCTTTCACAAAGGTGGCATGTTGAGAAACAAAGCATTTTTGTTCCTCGGTTTGGTAGAAGATATTCCCTTGCTAATGCTTGGGATATCTAACAAACTTCCACAGATCTTACTTTGCCTCGAGCTTGACCGGATTATGCTTTTAGAAATAGGCTGGACAACCCCAAATCTTAACTGACTTAAGATATGGGCTCTTCTCATTCCATATCACATATGAAGTGGTAGGCATCAGATTTGATTCGAACCCTATTCAATAGATATGCTACTTCATAAGTGCATAACTCCCAAAAGGAAATAGGAAACTCAATAGTACTCATCATAGAGCACACCATATCATATAGGGTGTTATTGCTCCGCCCCGATATACCATCGTGCTATGGTGTATACGGAGGAGTAATGCTGAGAGAGAATCTCATTCTCCTTTAGAATAGTCCAGGAATTCCGTGCTCAAGTATTCTCTTCCTTGATCACATCAAAGGATATAATACTTATACCCGTTTTGGTTCTCTACTTCTAACTTATATTCCGTGAATATCTCAAAAGGTAAGGACTTGTGTTTCAACAGGAACATATGTCTGAATCTTGAGAGATTATCAGAAAATGTAATGAAGTAAAAAGAACCTATCTTGGCATAGGTAGACAGGGGACCTTCATACATCAGCATGTATCAATCCCAAAAGGTTACTAACTCTTTCTCTGTTTCCAATAAACAGAGCTGGTGTCATTATATCTTTGTGATATGACTGGCAAGTTTCACAAGATGTAAATTCAAACTGATTTAAATATGCATCTATATGTAACTTCAGCTAGTCGGGTCGCATTGATATGACCTAGTCTATAATACCTTAAGAAGAATTCGTTCATTTCTGAACTCTTCCTTTTGTGTGTGTTGTGTATACTAAGAACTGTAGTTTGATTTAGAACGTCAATGCTTTTAGATAACGTGCCTGAACCGATCAACTTTTGATATAGGAAATGTTCAAAACAATATCCAACAATACAAAATTATATCCTTTCTTTACTGATAAAGAGACTGATATGATTTTGTATATCAGGTTCGGTATCTAATAACATTTGTTCAGAATCAGTGTATTCTGGTAATACAGGGTGATAGTGACCAACAGACTTGGCTGCAACATTTGCACCGTTTTCTATCTCATGAAACTTATCGCCCGTTCTCAGTTCTCTACCTATCTGTAGCCCATGTAACAGATTACATATGCGTGATCCTGATCCGGTATCACATACCCATGACGTAAAGGACATTGAGAAACAGTTCTGTATAATGAACACAGCCGAAGATGATGCATCATCATGCACTTTCTTCGTTTGGGCGGCATGGGAATTCTGGTAATCCCCAATTTCCCGCTCTGTTTTATAACAATTATAAGTTGGAGCGGGACCAACGTTCCCCAGCTCAGTATAACAAGCGGGTTCGGTCAATTCATCCGTATTATTATCTTGATTAAGGCGTGATATGGTCGCTACCTGGAGAGAGAGAGAAGAAAACACTCAGCGTGCACTCTTGCAAGAATAGATTGGTTATTATTTTATCTAATCAGGATGGCTCCCACTGTTTTAATCAAATCTTCCTTCAAACCCTAAAAGGAAAGACTAGCCGGGATTAATTACACGCTACAAGTTTGACAATCTTTCAGCCAGGCCAGTATCGGTGCTTTGAGGGAGGTCCCCCGTGCTTTCGCACGAACCTAATTAATGTAAACCTCATTTTCCCAGAGGCATAACCCCGTTGGCACCTTTCTAGACACCTACTTGATCGGCTAATTGTAATGTGTAAAACTCTCCCAGGAGTATCTCTTACTCGCAGTGGGTATCGGGATCCAACTATCTCATAGAAGGTATGCAATCTCATTGCAAATTTCAACACTTGAAATTCTCGATAATTTTGCCCCAAACGATCTATGACCTTGACAAGGTCAACAAACCATAGACCGTAAGTCATGTTCAACCCGTCATTTCTTGATTGAATTAAACCCACCCGCACGACCCTTTACAAGGTCAACAAGGCCAAACGACTACCCTAACCCAATCTGCATCATATGCATAAACAGATAAATACTGGTCAGCTACCGCACACTGCGTCTTGACAAGGTCAACAAACGCAGCACGAATACTAAGCAGGACTTATCTGAAATGACGGAGGGCTACGACAGGTTTTTCTGAAAACCTATTACGTAATGAACTTGATATCGTTGTAGAATAAAATAATTTTAAAATGTAGTGCTTTTGAGGCTTTTCTAGTTTTGCTAAAGGGGTCACTCCCGGTGAAGGGATCGTCGGCCCTTTCCTTGTCGAATGAGGTAAGGGATATACCATATATATCACTGTGCAAAGCAAAAACTATAGAAGCAATCAAAAAACAAACCGAGGTTGTAGCATCTGCCAGTTATTGCTAAAGGGGTCACTCCCGGTGAAGGGATCTCGGCCCTTTCCTCATCGAATAAGGTGCAGGATGTTCTACAAGGAACACCACGATGCAAAGCAAGAACTGTAGCTACCTGTTTTTGAAAATTCGATTCCACAACATATTTTAGGTTTCTTTTCTTTCATTGAAGTCCCATCATTTAAGTACCTAAACATTACAGATAAATACGACGTACACTTATGTCATCCGCATTCGCCTCGATGTCCCCTCGTGCGCCGTTAGGTTAGGTAACTAACGGCAGAGCGGGGCAGGACTAGCACGGGTGTAAAACATAAGTAACGTCTATATAATGTATCATATATACTATATACTGTATCTATCATAACATATCAAATGATCACATCACAGATATCACAGCAGAAGAAATATAAGAAACATTGGATATACTAGGACGTCCGTGTTTTATTTTGAGCCTCTATAAAATACGGATTCTACGGTCGTGATGAATAGACAAACCCACACCCCTAGACCCCTACGAGAGCGGCAAGCAACCCTACCAGTTCTAGGGTTAGGAGACCCGGACTCGACTCCTCGAGTTGGTCTCCCTCTGGACCCTAGAACCCGCTTACTTGTGCTCCCCTCCTTGGGTCTATCCTAGTGCGGAAAAGTAAATAATATACATCAACGGTGACATCTTCCGTAACCTGGAAGTGCCCCAATAAAAGAATATTACATAAAAGTTTTTACATGAATGAAAAAGAAAAACACTCATCTCACATAAAAAAAAACCCGGCTATTCAAACACGATGATCCAATATAACATATTCAGCAACACATAACATCACATGTCATCAACGTAAGTAAATATGTCCATCCCAATTGTCGTTGACATATAGCACCGAAACCGGCGATATCACATATTACACTTACGGTCACAGAAAAGAAAGTGTAAAACTACAACAGTTGGAATCCGCAATCTCCTCAGAAATCGCATGCCTGACCAAATGAATTCCTTAGACATCGCATGCCTAACAATTATAAACCTCGCATTTTAGTCTCTATATCGAAAACATTTTTCAATATCAAGTCGGGCAATTCAACAAGATTCCCGATAAGTGATCGAATGCTCGTCGCAAACTTTAGTAGACGGCCGCACCCCCGGATGCCATCGATGAAGTGCACTAAGGCGGAACACCACTGCCGCGAGCACCCGAACGGATGATTTCGGCGACGGGGTTCTCCTACAGTCACTTGGTCGGGGCTATGGGGCATGGCTGTCTATTAAGTTTACCCGGCGAGTATCCGCGTATGCTACGTGATTGCGACGGACTTTTGATCACATCAAAATACCGTGGCAACCGATCAAGTGAGACTAAACTGCTATGTTTATAACATTCAAATTAGTTATCTCATAACTACTTGTGGATTCCAATAATTGTATCACATTCCAGATAAATAGAAAATGTTAAACTTTCCGATCGAATAATCAAACACCCAAGTTTTCCCGAAAAGCTCAACACATGAAATAAGTTTAAAAACATCCATTTCATGCCACAGTACCAACAGTCCAGCCGTAGAAGGGTCAAGCCAACAACTCATATGTGGCACGTCGTACAGCCCCAAAACCTAAGGTTCAAAGGGCAGTTCAAGACGGTCACATAATCGAGTTAAGGTTTATTGTCTTCTAGAGGGTTCATCGCGTTACTTGCACTACTTAGAACGTTCTTAAACTACGGAAAAATCCAACACTTGGAAATTTCCCGGCAGGGGAAAAAATGGGTATTTATCTCCGGTCGAACTTTTTAACAGTTTCTAAAATATCCGGAAAAACATAAACGAAGTTAAATTATCTGATCGAATTAACGAGTCCCCAATAAAACCCTAGAAAACTCAACATTTGAGTGGAATTAAAAAATTCCCAGAAAAAAATGACAAGAAAGGACCTAAGAATAAATATGTGAAGTTTGAGGGACTAATTCACAATTATGGCCGCGGAACCGCCGCCACACACTTGTTTTGGCCGCGTGTCACGATCCGAAAGTATGGAACATGACCGGCACTTAAACTACGAACGTCTCGAGGCGTACGTAATCTAAGTAAACCGAAAACCCAGAAATCCAAACCAAAAAAGTAGTAGAGTGCAGGAAAAACCAACTTAAAGCAAGTAGTTTCAATAGCATAAGCCGAATTATGCGGTTTTTAAAAACATCAAAAATTTACTGAAAATTTCGGCAGAGTCTCCTTTGTAAATACTGGCCCCCAAACGGGATACAACATGAATAGTATACGAAATCAAGAAAAAGGCATCCCCAAGCGGGAGCTAGCTCTTCGTCAATCGACGGTCACAACCACACAAGCAATATAATATACAACGCCAACGGCGAGGATCAAAACTCAAAAGGAAACTCAAAACCACCAAATATATAACGAGCAACTCTAAGGTCGAAAAAATAAACAACACTGGTCTCTATCTCAATAAATACATGTTTGGTTGATGGAATTTACTAGATACAACTGAATAATATTATACAAGGTAATATGATGGGTACGATACAAGAAAAACCCACCTACTAGCAAGTCACCCGAATGAAACTGAGCCCGCAAAGCCGTAATGAAACCTGTACTGCAAAACCTGCAAGAAACTGGGGCACAACGGGGGTGAGTTGCCAACTCGTGAATAGAAAAACATCTACGCACAGAAATCGCATAAATAACGTAATCCTAGGTCAATGATCATAATATGTCCTCAAATATAGGAATAACACGTAGCCTATAACAAGGCTAGGGTAAATATCTAACCCGAGTGTAATCTCATGTGCCCGTGTCAGTGCCTCAGGTAGCAATATATCATATGAATGAGGTATGAATGCATGAAAACAGAATACATGTAAATGAAGAACTGTTTTCATAAATTAGTGAGATTTCCTTTGTATTTTTAAACTGAGGTATCATAAATGAAATCAGTATCAACAGTGTCTAGCATCGACACAAAACATAAATCTCAATGTCTCGAAATATCAATGTCTCAATCTCAATATCTAGGGCGCCGTCAGTCCAGACCGGACCCTACCATCCATCTCAAGACCACGACGGTATCCTCCGGATATCCGACGTGTCGGGTAATATCACCGGTAGGTAGTGCTCCCCAGCCAGGCTCAACGTCAACACCACATTCCTCTTGCCCCGGGGTACCATACCGGGCCCACCATGTACCCGAAACGGTTCCTCCACTCCTCGAATCGGGTCTCGAAATCCATCAGCAAACTCATGGTGGACGACTCATACATCATGGGAAAACCGCACTTTTTATTTTAAAAGGGAGAAAAAGTTTATTTATGTTTTTGCGGTTTTCCTCCAAATCCAAGAAATCTCATGAAATCCGAATCCAAGTCATCAATAGCATGTAAACAGTGAATATAGGCATGAGAATCCATGAATGCGACACAACAGTGAATAATAACATGCATGAAGTAGTAGGCAATAACTACAATGTCTAACTAGCATATAAGGCAAGTACACTAATATCATGTCTAAACTATTAGCTAACAACCTATGTCAAATGAAATAGTATTTTCTAAAGTATTCGTGACATGTCAATTACCGATGAAGATGTGTGTGAGCCGGCAAGTAAGTGTACGTGGTATATACGCGTCATCGGTAATGGTGCTGGTGTCCTAACAGCATGATATTAATAATGCAATAAGAAATTATAATATAAGTATGCGATGCGGAGCGAACAGTAAAAATGAGCGGGAGCTGAATACTAGACGCAACTATAACTAATCTGCACTAATCTAATATAGGTCCTACAAATGGTGCCTTTTGAAATAACACGAATCATGGGGTTTTGAAAATAGGGGCTACGGTGTTTTTAAGAAAAGATACGTTTTTTGAAATATCCGTAGAATCCCTTGACCTGTCTTTTAAAATACGCATGATTCGTAAGCTTTGAAATAGGTAAGAATCGAATCTAATCTAACAACTAAACTAAGCTAAAGGGCTAAGCTAACAAGCTGGACTACAGGTAAAGAAACCGCCTAACGTCTGAGTCGATACATATACATACCTGTATATATATTAGTCGGTGATCTCGCCTCAATAATATCATATCCGATACCATATCTATAATCAGACATCCCAAGTCAAGAGTGCGGATCAATCATCAAGATATAGCTCGTACGTAAATCCGTCATACGGCATCCTCCAATTCTGGGTACGGGTCAAAATCACATTCATCATACTATTCACCTGGTATCCTCTTTATCAATATTATGATCTGGTACTGATCTACGTCTAGTACAATACTGATATCGCCTAAGTATGCATGCACGTGTGTAAAAACTACGTCAAGGACCCGCTACAACGTCATGTCGTATCTCAAATACGAACCCCGCTATATCACCGATCTCACGGCCTCAAATCAAATCTCATCGACTCATCATAAATCCTAAGTACTATCCTCAAATCCGTATGTGAACACACAGTCCCATACCTATGTGAACACATAACTATATATTCCCGAATAAGCACAAAAGAAAGAAGAAAGTATGAAAGTATGGGTGGGTGTGTGCAAGTGTGGTGCGACCGCTACTCTAGTGTTTCGCGACACTCAATCATCCAAGAACACCAAATATCCATATTTATCATCAATAACTCAAACAATATATAACCAATATATATATATATATATATATATATATATATATTTGTATACGTGTCCGTATACATCACCATGAACTGCGGGGGTGCTATACGCCATCCACCCGACTTCTCCCCGTAGATATAAATCTACTCACCTGGTCCTCGCTCGCCGGTGCCGACGTCGCCACGCGCTTGCTGGTCGTCTTGAAGTCTACATGGGGTACCTACATATCATAACGCACCGTATCGCATTAAAACTAAATTCGAAATCGAAACGGCATACGAAAATCAAATCGGCACGCGTATCACGCATAGGTCCAAACCTATCGCCTACACATGCAAGAATAGTCAAACCAACCCTCGATGTCGATGTACAAACGTCAAACCATCGAGAAAAATCCAATCACACTCATTTGCACATTCTCGCACACTAATTTTAATATAAACTAGGTTAAAACTCACAAAAACCCCAAATTCACTTTAAAAGCCGTTTTTCCGAAAAACTAACAAGCAAAATTACCCGTTTTAGTGCAAACTCGATGTTTAAACAATTCTAGCGGCCATAATACTTATTAAATAACTTAAATAAGTCATAAAAACCATTTCCATAATTTAATCACATAAATTTGCATAATTTCCAAAATCCTAGATTGCAAAAATATCAATTTTAACACTTTTTATTGTAAAATTCACAATTTTACAATTAAACTTGGTTTTGCATATATTAAATGGTTAAACCACTCATGGAAACCTTAATGATGTGCTAAAAATCCTAACTAGATTTTAATCCCACGTTTTTATTTAATTTCTAAAACCTAGTTAGCAATTTAGCATAATTATCACCATTTTTAAACTAACAAATTAGCAACTAGTAACCAAATTAGATTTTGCATTCAATTACATGTTAATCCCCTCATTACAATCATAAGCTAATGATAAAGAACCTAATTTAATTCAAACCCTAGCTTCAATTCAAAATTCCCAATTGAATTTCCAAACATTCAATTAAACCCACAATTTAACACCTAATTAGCTTCATTAAGGAATTTAAATCAAAAAAATGAATAATGGGTCAAAAGTTTTACCTCACAAACCATGATCAAACTTGAATTCTAGACCTCCATTTTGAAATCCTTGCACCAAGATCCATGCTAAAGGAGATGAGGGAAAATGGGTAGGAGGTGGATTTTGATTTGGATTTTTGCTTGATTTTTTGTGGATTTTTCAAGCATTTTTGAAGAACTTTTTTAAAGAGAAGGAGATGAAGAATGAAGGGCTGTTGGGGTTCAGATTTTGGCCAGAAAATGAGTGGGGGAGGAGAGAGAGGGAGGTGGAGAAAAATGGGGAGAAAGTCAAAGTCAATTCAAGGTCAAAAGTCTAACTAATTTATCCATTTTCTTTTCTTTTCTTTCATTTCTTTTCCTTTGAAATTCAAGTGGGGAAAAAAATGGGGGCTGCTGAATTTAGCTAAGGGGAGAAGTAAGTGGGGGTGTGTGGGTGTGGGCACGGATGTGGGGTGATAAAAAATGTTAAATACAATACCCCAAACATCCATTTACGCTAAAAAAAAGCCTTTTTTCTTCAATAATTTCTAAACCGTTTTGGCAAATGATTTCGTTCCAAAAACCACATGATAAATTTTTATTTAAAGTTTTATGATGCACAAAATTTGTTTCAACTCATTCCAATTTGTAATTTTCCCTAATTAAATGTATTAGTGACGGCTTAAAATAATAATAAAATAATATTTTTTTCAGAAAATTTGAAATTTCACCAGCGGCTCAATAAACACCAAATAATAGCAATTACATAGCTAGAATATGTATATTTAATTTTTATAATAAGATATTTGTATTTTGACTTTTTACAGAAAACCCCTTTATTTTACCGATTTTTCGAAATTTCACCGAAACGATTTTCAAAACGCTACAATCTTCCCCCCTTAAAGAAATTCCGTCCCCGAATTTAAATTCAAACTTCCCCAAATACTAAAACATCTAAGAAAAACCATCAAGTCGTCGGGGCTCCGAAACTGTAAATACATAAAACAAATCGTAGCGCAGTGCATGCGCTTGAAAAAAAATGAGTATATAACTCAAATCAATACTCCGTCAAGCATCCCGCAATCATCGGAGTCATGGAGAAGACATCAATGCCAAATCCAAATCAAACCAATATGATATAACTCGAAACTATACATGTAAACATCGAATCTATATCTGTAAGTATCTGAAGGAAATGCATGCCAAATCTCTTAAGTCGCTGTGCAACGCGTATAACACTGCACAGTGGCGGACGTCTATCATAAGAAAATAGCTATATACATATATACCTTTGTTTGAAATGTACGTTCCGCCGTTTTGGAAACAATTTAGAAGGGTCTCCTTGTTTTAAAAATTTCGTGTCATATCAGACACGTAGGTAAATACTGAGGCTATAGCTCGCTTTTTGGAAATCCCTTCAATAACTATCAATGCATGCAAAATATATTCAGGTACTGTCCTCTGACTAGTCCTGCTCGGTACGAAAACATATAGCAATATCATAAAAACGTACTGCTCTATAAGAAATCAATCCCAAAATATGCACATGAATACTACGTGCGTCTGGTGCGTATGGAAATCAAAATCCATGAATGTGCCATACATGCGCACAGAAACAATATCTAAGTGCATCGGGTGTGCACGAAACATCTGTCGTAGGCAACATGTGTGCCTGACAGCAAAATCAAGTGCATCTGACATGCACGAAAAAAATCTCGATTTTGTGCCTCGGGTGTGCACCAAAATCACCCTTCAAAACATGCGCCCAACATGCGCGAAAATCCAAATCAGGTGCATCCATCGTGCACGAAATCATGAAATCCAATATCAAGCGCCGAACGTGCACAAAATCAATCAGGTGCACAAGGTGCACAAAACAAATATCGAGTATCACAATCGAAATCGAAGTCCAGTGCATCTAAGTACACAAAAGGCGTATCACTGCACTTTAAGCATATATAAACTATACCGAGTGTAGGAACGAAATCGTGTGCATGCATACGCACAAAACCAACTCAACTGTTTAAAATCATAAAATCACAAAAATGTGAAACTAAAGCACGAAAACGATATCAAGTGCAACACTGTGCAAAGATCGTAAATCCTTAATCATCAAAATCAAATCATACGAATAAATCACCCAAAACATCGTAATCAATAATGGCGGAATAGTACTGCTCAAGCGCATCCTCTAAGAATCTCGGCCAACTGTCACGGTCACTAGTGGGACGTCTCGTCGATGATCATGAATTCTGGCCTGCTGGTGTGCGTAACAATGACCACTCCTGGGTCAAGGTCTTCACTGTGAATTACCAATCTTTCGGTCCATCGGCTCATCGGCCTGTCAGGTGTGCTAACGGGGACGATTCCGTTCTGGCACTTCTCTGGTCATCTCTTGGTCAATCATCGCGACCACTCATAAGACAGCGTATTACTGGCGTCGGCCTCTGGCTCTCTGAATATACGTGACACATCTGATTCTGGGTGCAAGTATCATTGCAGCAGTGTCCTGGAAGGAATCCTGCTCATGGTCTCTTCCATGTCTCGCCTCTGCCAACTGTCCGGAAGTCATCGTCCTTTCCTATATCTGCATCTTGCTCCAGAACGGCTGCATACCCATCGCGACTCCTTCTGGAAGGTATATCCAGTACTCTTCCTCCGCATGCGTATCGCATCTCTGATGTCGGCGGAGTGAAACGTCGTCTTATCCAGATCTTGTACGGACCTCTTTACTCCACTTTCTCTAATGTCGACTGCTTCGGAATCGTCTCATCATGGCTACATGGACTGAGCTCCAACGGCTATCCTCGTATCGGGAGTCTCCCAAGAAATGCATCTCACCACCTAGCATCCGAATTAAGTCGAACCATTCGATCGATTCGTCAAAACCTCATAATCCCCCAAGAACTCAACATCTTGGTACAGTTTAATAGTATCGAATACATACCACAGCATCGGTGGTCCAGCCGTAGAAGGGCAAACCCAAGCCTCACTAATGGCGCCGTAGAACTGCCGCAAACCCGAAGGTTCAAAGGCTTTCACACGGTCATTAAGTCGAGTTAGGGTTTCATTCTTCTATAGGGACCATAGAATTGCCTGCATGTCTTTCCGACTACTTTAAACTTGGAATAATAGGTTTCCGACATTCGATCGTCTCTGTCGACCCTCACGTCTCTGCGTGAAGTCGTTTCTAGCTGGAATCAATCTATCTGATGACCTCTCATCGGGTAGGCGAACGAACCACATGTTCTAGTCATTCATCCTCGGGTGACTAGCGACCTTCTATCATCTCTTAGTACAATCTGTACTGCAATAGCTCCAATATATGGGGTGATATCTCGTCGCTCGCAGCAACAACTGGCTCACTCGTCTGCATGCTGAACGGTGCCTCAATCATCAGGAGTAAGCAACACACCAACGGTCATCAAAATCTGGCTGGCCTCTATCATTGGCTCAATCCTCTAGTGTCGATCAGCACCTCCGAGTAACCTCATAAAGGCGATCCGCCAATCGCTCGTGGCGCGGAAACACAGTAAAAAGACACATCTCTGCAATCGTGTGTCGCCGGAATTTCTCCCTGGTCAGTCCTCGTTCATGACGAGCTTGTGATGACCGCAACTCTAGCCGTAGCACTCCCTGCCCGTAACCGTAGTAGCAAAACCAAACTGGTACCGATGAGGCTAGATCAGGAAGGAATATAATACTGAACAAGGAAATGTACATCCTAAGGCTTCATAAGTGGAGTAGCGTATCGTAAATATGCCGCGGAACATACCAACGGTACGTCACTCTACTTTAGTCACCTATTCCATCAACCAAGGGTCATCCTACGCTCCGAAGGTAAAAACCTGGCTCTGATACCAACTTTGTCACGATCCGAAAGTATGGAACATGACCGGCACTTAAACTACGAACATCTCGAGGCGTACGTAATCTAAGTAAACCGAAAACCCAGAAATCCAAACGAAAAAAAGTAGTAGAGTGCAGGAAAAACCAACTTAAAGCAAGTAGTTTCAATAGCATAAGCCGAATTATGCGGTTTTTAAAAACATCAAAAATTTACTGAAAATTTCGGCAGAGTCTCCTTTGTAAATACTGGCCCCCAAACGGGATACAACATGAATAGTATAGAAATCAAGAAAAAGGCATCCCCAAGCGGGAGCTAGCTCTTCGTCAATCGACGGTCACAACCACACAAGCAATATAATATACAACGCCAACGGCGAGGATCAAAACTCAAAAGGAAACTCAAAACCACCAAATATATAACGAGCGACTCTAAGGTCGAAAGAATAAACAACACTGGTCTCTATCTCAAAAAATACATGTTTGGTTGATGGAATTTACTAGATACAACTGAATAATATTATACAAGGTAATATGATGGGTACAATACAAGAAAAACCCACCTACTAGCAAGTCACCCGAATGAAACTGAGCCCGCAAAGCCGTAATGAAACCTGTACTGCAAAACCTGCAAGAAACTGGGGCACAACGGGGGTGAGTTGCCAACTCGTGAATAGAAAAACATCTACGCATAGAAATCGCATAAATAACGTAATCCTAGGTCAATGATCATAATATGTCCTCAAATATAGGAATAACACGTAGCCTATAACAAGGCTAGGGTAAATATCTAACCCGAGTGTAATCTCATGTGCCCGTGTCAGTGCCTCAGGTAGCAATATATCATATGAATGAGGTATGAATGCATGAAAACAGAATACATATAAATGAAGAACTGTTTTCATAAATTAGTGAGATTTCCTTTGTATTTTTAAACTGAGGTATCATAAATGAAATCAGTATCAACAGTGTCTAGCATCGACACAAAACATAAATCTCAATGTCTCGAAATATCAATGTCTCAATCTCAATATCTAGGGCGCCGTCAGTCCAGACCGGCCCCTACCATCCATCTCAAGACCATGACGGTATCCTCCGGATATCCGACGTGTCGGGTAATATCACCGGTAGGTAGTGCTCCCCAGCCAGGCTCAACGTCAACACCACATTCCTCTTGCCCCGGGGTACCATACCGGGCCCACCATGTACCCGAAACGGTTCCTCCACTCCTCGAATCGGGTCTCGAAATCCATCAGCAAACTCATGGTGGACGACTCATACATCATGGGAAAATAGCACTTTTTATTTTAAAAGGGAGAAAAGGTTTATTTATGTTTTTGCGGTTTTCCTCCAAATCCAAGAAATCTCATGAAATCCGAATCCAAGTCATCAATAGCATGTAAACAGTGAATATAGGCATGAGAATCCATGAATGCGACACAACAGTGAATAATAACATGCATGAAGTAGTAGGCAATAACTACAATGTCTAACTAGCATATAAGGCAAGTACCCTAATATCATGTCTAAACTATTAGCTAACAACCTATGTCAAATGAAATAGTATTTTCTAAAGTGTTCGTGACATGTCAATTACCGATGAAGATGTGTGTGAGCCGGCAAGTAAGTGTACGTGGTATATACGCGTCATCGGTAATGGTGCTGGTGTCCTAACAGCATGATATTAATAATGCAATAAGAAATTATAATATAAGTATGCGATGCGGAGCGAACAGTAAAAATGAGCGGGAGCTGAATACTAGACGCAACTATAACTAATCTGCACTAATCTAATATAAGTCCTACAAATGGTGCCTTTTGAAATAACACGAATCATGGGGTTTTGAAAATAGGGGCTACGGTGTTTTTAAGAAAAGATACGTTTTTTGAAATATCCGTAGAATCCCTTGACCTGTCTTTTAAAATACGCATGATTCGTAAGCTTTGAAATAGGTAAGAATCGAATCTAATCTAACAACTAAACTAAGCTAAAGGGCTAAGCTAACAAGCTGGACTACAGGTAAAGAAACCGCCTAACGTCTGAGTCGATACATATACATACCTGTATATATATTAGTCGGTGATCTCGCCTCAATAATATCATATCCGATACCATATCTATAATCAGACATCCTAAGTCAAGAGTGCGGATCAATCATCAAGATATAGCTCGTACGTAAATCCGTCATACGGCATCCTCCAATTCTGGGTACGGGTCAAAATCACATTCATCATACTATTCACCTGGTATCCTCTTTATCAATATTATGATCTGGTACTGATCTACGTCTAGTACAATACTGATATCGCCTAAGTATGCATGCACGTGTGTAAAAACTACGTCAAGGACCCGCTACAACGTCATGTCGTATCTCAAATACGAACCCCGCTATATCACCGATCTCACGGCCTCAAATCAAATCTCATCGACTCATCATAAATCCCAAGTACTATCCTCAAATCCGTATGTGAACACACAGTCCCATACCTATGTGAACACATAACTATATATTCCCGAATAAGCACAAAAGAAAGAAGAAAGTATGCAAGTATGGGTGGGTGTGTGCAAGTGTGGTGCGACCGCTACTCTAGTGTTTCGTGACACTCAATCATCCAAGAACACCAAATATCCATATTTATCATCAATAACTCAAACAATATATAACCAATATATATATATATATATGTGTGTATACGTGTCCGTATACATCACCATGAACTGCGAGGGTGCTATACGCCATCCACCCGACTTCTCCCCATAGATATAAATCTACTCACCTGGTCCTCGCTCGCCGGTGCCGACGTCGCCACGTGCTTGCTGGTCGTCTTGAAGTCTACATGGGGTACCTACATATCATAACGCACCGTATCGCATTAAAACTAAATTCGAAATCGAAACGGCATACGAAAATCAAATCGGCACGCGTATCACGCATAGGTCCAAACCTATCGCCTACGCATGCAAGAATAGTCAAACCAACCCTCGATGTCGATGTACAAACGTCAAACCATCGAGAAAAATCCAATCACACTCATTTGCACATTCCCACACACTAATTTTAATATAAACTAGGTTAAAACTCACAAAAACCCCAAATTCACTTTAAAAGCCGTTTTTCCGAAAAACTAGCAAGCAAAATTACCCGTTTTAGTGCAAAACTCGATGTTTAAATAATTCTAGCGGCCATAATACTTATTAAATAACTTAAATAAGTCATAAAAACCATTTCCATAATTTAATCACATAAATTTGCATAATTTCCAAAATCCTAGATTGCAAAAATATCAATTTTAACACTTTTTATTGTAAAATTCACAATTTTACAATTAAACTTGGTTTTGCATATATTAAATGGTTAAACCACTCATGGAAACCTTAATGATGTGCTAAAAATCCTAACTAGATTTTAATCCCACGTTTTTATTTAATTTCTAAAACCTAGTTAGCAATTTAGCATAATTATCACCATTTTTAAACTAACAAATTAGCAACTAGTAACCAAATTAGATTTTGCATTCAATTACATGTTAATCCCCTGATTACAATCATAAGCTAATGATAAAGAACCTAATTTAATTCAAACCCTAGCTTCAATTCAAAATTCCCAATTGAATTTCCAAACATTCAATTAAACCCACAATTTAACACCTAATTAGCTTCATTAAGGAATTTAAATCAAAAAAATGAATAATGGGTCAAAAGTTTTACCTCACAAACCATGATCAAACTTGAATTCTAGACCTCCATTTTGAAATCCTTGCACCAAGATCCATGCTAAAGGAGATGAGGGAAAATGGATAGGAGGTGGATTTTGATTTGGATTTTTGCTTGATTTTTTGTGGATTTTTCAAGCATTTTTGAAGAACTTTTTTAAAGAGAAGGAGATGAAGAATGAAGGGCTGTTGGGGTTCAGATTTTGGCCAGAAAATGAGTGGGGGAGGAGAGAGAGGGAGGTGGAGAAAAATGGGGAGAAAGTCAAAGTCAATTCAAGGTCAAAAGTCTAACTAATTTATCCATTTTCTTTTCTTTTCTTTCATTTCTTTTCCTTTGAAATTCAAGTGGGGAAAAAAATGGGGGCTGCTGAATTTAGCTAAGGGGAGAAGTAAGTGGGGGTGTGTGGGTGTGGGCACGGATGTGGGGTGATAAAAAATGTTAAATACAATACCCCAAACATCCATTTACGCTAAAAAAAAGCCTTTTTTCTTCAATAATTTCTAAACCGTTTTGGCAAATGATTTCGTTCCAAAAACCAAATGATAAATTTTTATTTAAAGTTTTATGATGCACAAAATTTGTTTCAACTCATTCCAATTTGTAATTTTCCCTAATTAAATGTATTAGTGACGGCTTAAAATAATAATAAAATAATATTTTTTTCAGAAAATTTGAAATTTCTCCAGCGGCTCAATAAACACCAAATAATAGCAATTACATAGCTAGAATATGTATATTTAATTTTTATAATAAGATATTTGTATTTTGACTTTTTACAGAAAACCCCTTTATTTTACCGATTTTTCGAAATTTCACCGAAACGATTTTCAAAACGCTACAATCTTCCCCCCTTAAAGAAATTCCGTCCCCGAATTTAAATTCAAACTTCCCCAAATACTAAAACATCTAAGAAAAACCATCAAGTCGTCGGGGCTCCGAAACTGTAAATACATAAAACAAATCGTAGCGCAGTGCATGCGCTTGAAAAAAAAATGAGTATATAACTCAAATCAATACTCCGTCAAGCATCCCGCAATCATCGGAGTCATGGAGAAGACATCAATGCCAAATCCAAATCAAACCAATATGATATAACTCGAAACTATACATGTAAACATCGAATCTATATCTGTAAGTATCTGAAGGAAATGCATGCCAAATCTCTTAAGTCGCTGTGCAACGCGTATAACACTGCACAGTGGCGGACGTCTATCATAAGAAAATAGCTATATACATATATACCTTTGTTTGAAATGTACGTTCCGCCGTTTTGGAAACAATTTAGAAGGGTCTCCTTGTTTTAAAAATTTCGTGTCATATCAGACACGTAGGTAAATACTGAGGCTATAGCTCGCTTTTTGGAAATCCCTTCAATAACTATCAATGCATGCAAAATATATTCAGGTACTGTCCTCTGACTAGTCCTGCTCGGTACGAAAACATATAGCAATATCATAAAAACGTACTGCTCTATAAGAAATCAATCCCAAAATATGCACATGAATACTACGTGCGTCTGGTGCGTATGGAAATCAAAATCCATGAATGTGCCATACATGCGCACAGAAACAATATCTAAGTGCATCGGGTGTGCACGAAACATCTGTCGTAGGCAACATGTGTGCCTGACAGCAAAATCAAGTGCATCTGACATGCACGAAAAAAATCTCGATTTTGTGCCTCGGGTGTGCACCAAAATCACCCTTCAAAACATGCGCCCAACATGCGCGAAAATCCAAATCAGGTGCATCCATCGTGCACGAAATCATGAAATCCAATATCAAGCGCCGAACGTGCACAAAATCAATCAGGTGCACAAGGTGCACAAAACAAATATCGAGTATCACAATCGAAATCGAAGTCCAGTGCATCTAAGTACACAAAAGGCGTATCACTGCACTTTAAGCATATATAAACTATACCGAGTGTAGGAACGAAATCGTGTGCATGCATACGCACAAAACCAACTCAACTGTTTAAAATCATAAAATCACAAAAATGTGAAACTAAAGCACGAAAACGATATCAAGTGCAACACTGTGCAAAGATCGTAAATCCTTAATCATCAAAATCAAATCATACGAATAAATCACCCAAAACATCGTAATCAATAATGGCGGAATAGTACTGCTCAAGCGCATCCTCTAAGAATCTCGGCCAACTGTCACGGTCACTAGTGGGACGTCTCGTCGATGATCATGAATTCTGGCCTGCTGGTGTGCGTAACAATGACCACTCCTGGGTCAAGGTCTTCACTGTGAATTACCAATCTTTCGGTCCATCGGCTCATCGGCCTGTCAGGTGTGCTAACGGGGACGATTCCGTTCTGGCACTTCTCTGGTCATCTCTTGGTCAATCATCGCGACCACTCATAAGACAGCGTATTACTGGCGTCGGCCTCTGGCTCTCTGAATATACGTGACACATCTGATTCTGGGTGCAAGTATCATTGCAGCAGTGTCCTGGAAGGAATCCTGCTCATGGTCTCTTCCATGTCTCGCCTCTGCCAACTGTCCGGAAGTCATCGTCCTTTCCTATATCTGCATCTTGCTCCAGAACGGCTGCATACCCATCGCGACTCCTTCTGGAAGGTATATCCAGTACTCTTCCTCCGCATGCGTATCGCATCTCTGATGTCGGCGGAGTGAAACGTCGTCTTATCCAGATCTTGTACGGACCTCTTTACTCCACTTTCTCTAATGTCGACTGCTTCGGAATCGTCTCATCATGGCTACATGGACTGAGCTCCAACGGCTATCCTCGTATCGGGAGTCTCCCAAGAAATGCATCTCACCACCTAGCATCCGAATTAAGTCGAACCATTCGATCGATTCGTCAAAACCTCATAATCCCCCAAGAACTCAACATCTTGGTACAGTTTAATAGTATCGAATACATACCACAGCATCGGTGGTCCAGCCGTAGAAGGGCAAACCCAAGCCTCACTAATGGCGCCGTAGAACTGCCGCAAACCCGAAGGTTCAAAGGCTTTCACACGGTCATTAAGTCGAGTTAGGGTTTCATTCTTCTATAGGGACCATAGAATTGCCTGCATGTCTTTCCGACTACTTTAAACTTGGAATAATAGGTTTCCGACATTCGATCGTCTCTGTCGACCCTCACGTCTCTGCGTGAAGTCGTTTCTAGCTGGAATCAATCTATCTGATGACCTCTCATCGGGTAGGCGAACGAACCACATGTTCTAGTCATTCATCCTCGGGTGACTAGCGACCTTCTATCATCTCTTAGTACAATCTGTACTGCAATAGCTCCAATATATGGGGTGATATCTCGTCGCTCGCAGCAACAACTGGCTCACTCGTCTGCATGCTGAACGGTGCCTCAATCATCAGGAGTAAGCAACACACCAACGGTCATCAAAATCTGGCTGGCCTCTATCATTGGCTCAATCCTCTAGTGTCGATCAGCACCTCCGAGTAACCTCATAAAGGCGATCCGCCAATCGCTCGTGGCGCGGAAACACAGTAAAAAGACACATCTCTGCAATCGTGTGTCGCCGGAATTTCTCCCTGGTCAGTCCTCGTTCATGACGAGCTTGTGATGACCGCAACTCTAGCCGTAGCACTCCCTGCCCGTAACCGTAGTAGCAAAACCAAACTGGTACCGATGAGGCTAGATCAGGAAGGAATATAATACTGAACAAGGAAATGTACATCCTAAGGCTTCATAAGTGGAGTAGCGTATCGTAAATATGCCGCGGAACATACCAACGGTACGTCACTCTACTTTAGTCACCTATTCCATCAACCAAGGGTCATCCTACGCTCCGAAGGTAAAAACCTGGCTCTGATACCAACTTTGTCACGATCCGAAAGTATGGAACATGACCGGCACTTAAACTACGAACGTCTCGAGGCGTACGTAATCTAAGTAAACCGAAAACCCAGAAATCCAAACGAAAAAAAGTAGTAGAGTGCAGGAAAAACCAACTTAAAGCAAGTAGTTTCAATAGCATAAGCCGAATTATGCGGTTTTTAAAAACATCAAAAATTTACTGAAAATTTCGGCAGAGTCTCCTTTGTAAATACTGGCCCCCAAACGGGATACAACATGAATAGTATAGAAATCAAGAAAAAGGCATCCCCAAGCGGGAGCTAGCTCTTCGTCAATCGACGGTCACAACCACACAAGCAATATAATATACAACGCCAACGGCGAGGATCAAAACTCAAAAGGAAACTCAAAACCACCAAATATATAACGAGCGACTCTAAGGTCGAAAGAATAAACAACACTGGTCTCTATCTCAATAAATACATGTTTGGTTGATGGAATTTACTAGATACAACTGAATAATATTATACAAGGTAATATGATGGGTACAATACAAGAAAAACCCACCTACTAGCAAGTCACCCGAATGAAACTGAGCCCGCAAAGCCGTAATGAAACCTGTACTGCAAAACCTGCAAGAAACTGGGGCACAACGGGGGTGAGTTGCCAACTCGTGAATAGAAAAACATCTACGCATAGAAATCGCATAAATAACGTAATCCTAGGTCAATGATCATAATATGTCCTCAAATATAGGAATAACACGTAGCCTATAACAAGGCTAGGGTAAATATCTAACCCGAGTGTAATCTCATGTGCCCGTGTCAGTGCCTCAGGTAGCAATATATCATATGAATGAGGCATGAATGCATGAAAACAGAATACATATAAATGAAGAACTGTTTTCATAAATTAGTGAGATTTCCTTTGTATTTTTAAACTGAGGTATCATAAATGAAATCAGTATCAACAGTGTCTAGCATCGACACAAAACATAAATCTCAATGTCTCGAAATATCAATGTCTCAATCTCAATATCTAGGGCGCCGTCAGTCCAGACCGGCCCCTACCATCCATCTCAAGACCATGACGGTATCCTCCGGATATCCGACGTGTCGGGTAATATCACCGGTAGGTAGTGCTCCCCAGCCAGGCTCAACGTCAACACCACATTCCTCTTGCCCCGGGGTACCATACCGGGCCCACCATGTACCCGAAACGGTTCCTCCACTCCTCGAATCGGGTCTCGAAATCCATCAGCAAACTCATGGTGGACGACTCATACATCATGGGAAAACAGCACTTTTTATTTTAAAAGGGAGAAAAGGTTTATTTATGTTTTTGCGGTTTTCCTCCAAATCCAAGAAATCTCATGAAATCCGAATCCAAGTCATCAATAGCATGTAAACAGTGAATATAGGCATGAGAATCCATGAATGCGACACAACAGTGAATAATAACATGCATGAAGTAGTAGGCAATAACTACAATGTCTAACTAGCATATAAGGCAAGTACCCTAATATCATGTCTAAACTATTAGCTAACAACCTATGTCAAATGAAATAGTATTTTCTAAAGTGTTCGTGACATGTCAATTACCGATGAAGATGTGTGTGAGCCGGCAAGTAAGTGTACGTGGTATATACGCGTCATCGGTAATGGTGCTGGTGTCCTAACAGCATGATATTAATAATGCAATAAGAAATTATAATATAAGTATGCGATGCGGAGCGAACAGTAAAAATGAGCGGGAGCTGAATACTAGACGCAACTATAACTAATCTGCACTAATCTAATATAAGTCCTACAAATGGTGTCTTTTGAAATAACACGAATCATGGGGTTTTGAAAATAGGGGCTACGGTGTTTTTAAGAAAAGATACGTTTTTTGAAATATCCGTAGAATCCCTTGACCTGTCTTTTAAAATACGCATGATTCGTAAGCTTTGAAATAGGTAAGAATCGAATCTAATCTAACAACTAAACTAAGCTAAAGGGCTAAGCTAACAAGCTGGACTACAGGTAAAGAAACCGCCTAACGTCTGAGTCGATACATATACATACCTGTATATATATTAGTCGGTGATCTCGCCTCAATAATATCATATCCGATACCATATCTATAATCAGACATCCCAAGTCAAGAGTGCGGATCAATCATCAAGATATAACTCGTACGTAAATCCGTCATACGGCATCCTCCAATTCTGGGTACGGGTCAAAATCACATTCATCATACTATTCACCTGGTATCCTCTTTATCAATATTATGATCTGGTACTGATCTACGTCTAGTACAATACTGATATCGCCTAAGTATGCATGCACGTGTGTAAAAACTACGTCAAGGACCCGCTACAACGTCATGTCGTATCTCAAATACGAACCCCGCTATATCACCGATCTCACGGCCTCAAATCAAATCTCATCGACTCATCATAAATCCCAAGTACTATCCTCAAATCCGTATGTGAACACACAGTCCCATACCTATGTGAACACATAACTATATATTCCCGAATAAGCACAAAAGAAAGAAGAAAGTATGCAAGTATGGGTGGGTGTGTGCAAGTGTGGTGCGACCGCTACTCTAGTGTTTCGTGACACTCAATCATCCAAGAACACCAAATATCCATATTTATCATCAATAACTCAAACAATATATAACCAATATATATATATATATGTGTGTATACGTGTCCGTATACATCACCATGAACTGCGAGGGTGCTATACGCCATCCACCCGACTTCTCCCCGTAGATATAAATCTACTCACCTGGTCCTCGCTCGCCGGTGCCGACGTCGCCACGTGCTTGCTGGTCGTCTTGAAGTCTACATGGGGTACCTACATATCATAACGCACCGTATCGCATTAAAACTAAATTCGAAATCGAAACGGCATACGAAAATCAAATCGGCACGCGTATCACGCATAGGTCCAAACCTATCGCCTACGCATGCAAGAATAGTCAAACCAACCCTCGATGTCGATGTACAAACGTCAAACCATCGAGAAAAATCCAATCACACTCATTTGCACATTCCCACACACTAATTTTAATATAAACTAGGTTAAAACTCACAAAAACCCCAAATTCACTTTAAAAGCCGTTTTTCCGAAAAACTAGCAAGCAAAATTACCCGTTTTAGTGCAAAACTCGATGTTTAAATAATTCTAGCGGCCATAATACTTATTAAATAACTTAAATAAGTCATAAAAACCATTTCCATAATTTAATCACATAAATTTGCATAATTTCCAAAATCCTAGATTGCAAAAATATCAATTTTAACACTTTTTATTGTAAAATTCACAATTTTACAATTAAACTTGGTTTTGCATATATTAAATGGTTAAACCACTCATGGAAACCTTAATGATGTGCTAAAAATCCTAACTAGATTTTAATCCCACGTTTTTATTTAATTTCTAAAACCTAGTTAGCAATTTAGCATAATTATCACCATTTTTAAACTAACAAATTAGCAACTAGTAACCAAATTAGATTTTGCATTCAATTACATGTTAATCCCCTCATTACAATCATAAGCTAATGATAAAGAACCTAATTTAATTCAAACCCTAGCTTCAATTCAAAATTCCCAATTGAATTTCCAAACATTCAATTAAACCCACAATTTAACACCTAATTAGCTTCATTAAGGAATTTAAATCAAAAAAATGAATAATGGGTCAAAAGTTTTACCTCACAAACCATGATCAAACTTGAATTCTAGACCTCCATTTTGAAATCCTTGCACCAAGATCCATGCTAAAGGAGATGAGGGAAAATGGGTAGGAGGTGGATTTTGATTTGGATTTTTGCTTGATTTTTTGTGGATTTTTCAAGCATTTTTGAAGAACTTTTTTAAAGAGAAGGAGATGAAGAATGAAGGGCTGTTGGGGTTCAGATTTTGGCCAGAAAATGAGTGGGGGAGGAGAGAGAGGGAGGTGGAGAAAAATAGGGAGAAAGTCAAAGTCAATTCAAGGTCAAAAGTCTAACTAATTTATCCATTTTCTTTTCTTTTCTTTCATTTCTTTTCCTTTGAAATTCAAGTGGGGAAAAAAATGGGGGCTGCTGAATTTAGCTAAGGGGAGAAGTAAGTGGGGGTGTGTGGGTGTGGGCACGGGTGTGGGGTGATAAAAAATGATAAATACAATACCCCAAACATCCATTTACGCCAAAAAAAAGCCTTTTTTCTTCAATAATTTCTAAACCGTTTTGGCAAATGATTTCGTTCCAAAAACCACATGATAAATTTTTATTTAAAGTTTTATGATGCACAAAATTTGTTTCAACTCATTCCAATTTGTAATTTTCCCTAATTAAATATATTAGTGACGGCTTAAAATAATAATAAAATAATATTTTTTTCAGAAAATTTGAAATTTCACCAGCGGCTTAATAAACACCAAATAATAGCAATTACATAGCTAGAATATGTATATTTAATTTTTATAATAAGATATTTGTATTTTGACTTTTACAGAAAACCCCTTTATTTTACCGATTTTTCGAAATTTCACCGAAACAATTTTCAAAACGCTACACCGCGGTTCCGCGGTCAAATTTTTGAGTTAGAGGTCCGTACTTCACAGTAATTCTTAGATTTTCCTGCTTAATATTCTGAGAATTTTTAATTCACAAAAATCCACAGTTTGAAAAAATGTACAGAGAAGGGTTTTGATCGGGGTTTCGGGGTTCGATCGGATCTCTAACTTCGTCTACACTTTGCCTAAAGCTCTAGCTTGGCTCCGATACCACTATAGGGTTACTAGGCATGCAAATAAGGCTCTACAAGGCATCGACCATGCCGGAATAAAAATTTATCCGTGCCGAATAACCCTAAGCAAGATCGTTAACTAGAGATAAGGCGAAAACAAAGCAAGCTAAATACTTTAACCCTAAGTGAATACGAAATACAACCTTTGTAGATCAGTCCTTCACTTCTTAGGCTCCGTGATGTAGTCCCTTCGCTGCGATCAACCCACTCTCGGACTCTCGGACGGCTCCATGAGGAAATTGCAACGGGATCGCTTGAAGTCATCGGTGCCGAAGATGATCTACGTCGAGAGAATACGGACTCAAGCTTCTACCTCACTAACCATAGAATTAGTGAAGCAAACACCCTAAACTAAAGTGCTAGTCTAGTAGAGGATGGTGAGATAGGAAGTGGGTACTCTTTAGATTTTGATTTCTCACTTGGATCTTCACTTGAAATTTTTCTAGAAAGTTTTCTTCTTCTTGAAGAAGAAGAAGAAGGAAAAGAATGAGAATGAATAATCTATTTTCTAAAAGAATATTCAAGTGAAGTCTATCATAATGAAACCATGGGTGAGTTAAACCTTTGTAGAGACTAAACTAGAGTTTAGGTGAATGGTTAGGTTAATGAAAATGTGATGCAAAACAAAAATGGTGGACTTTGTCAAAGATGCTTGAAAGCTTCATGAAGCTTCAAGCAAATTCAAAAATGAGCACCATTTTTGAATTACAAAATGAATTAAAAACCTTTACCATTAACTTAAATATAGTGTAAGTCACACACACACCCAAGTTTGCATGTATCATTAAACATGATACAAACTTATGCACAAAAATATATCACATATACAACTTGTGCACATCAAGTGAGAAAATCAATCTTAAGTGAACCAATACTAGTTAATGTAAAGTAATATATCAAATATATAATTATACATTAAATCATTAAATCAACACTTGATTTAACGATCCGGTCATATCGCATATAACCGACTAATATCCAATGTATCGACTTATCGAATCAATCCTTGATTCGATAACTAGGTTATATCGCATACAACCAATCGATACAATCATCGCAAGAATAGAATACGGTATCACATACACGCATTATTCTCGGTCCCGCACATATCACATATGCTCTCCTATCTCGTTTTGCCTGAGCCAGTATAACTTCTATGTAGGACTTTAAAGACTCGTCAATACGCCGGCAGTAGGTGATGATCATATCAAGCACCTACAAGCCATCAGCGGTACAAGCTGGACGTAATGGCTACCCGGGTATTGAGCGATCAGAAGATCAGCAAGCAAGCCCGCTCACACTCCTGTGAATCCAACCAGTAACACTTACCGTACAGTCCGGTCTGATCGTCTGATATGTCGCATATCTCGCCTAGGGGTGATAAACGTCAGACCCCAATAGCTCGATAAGTCGTGTCGATATGAGGTTTATAACAGTTCGAGAAACTACTGGTAACACTTACTAGTAAATCTCAGCAACCCTGGCCAGGGATTTCCGGTTATAGCCAATCGAACACAGCGCAACATCAACTCCCTATACCGGGAGAGACGAATCCCCTCCTATCGCTCATTGCCTCCATGTGATTCGAGACTGTACCCAAAAACCATCGTTTTGCACGCCCTCTTGGACGTGGTAAGGTAGAAATCAAAGCACAGTGGGAATCACACAAGACTCTATGATGATCTCGGGTCTACAGACTAACCTGTACCAGTGTCACCAGAGAACTGCCATCTGACGTGAGGTATAATACCATCTGGGAGTTCTCGGCGAGTCCGTCCAGTGTACCAAGTCTCCACTGAGCACCATTATATGATCTCTGATGTCAAACACCAATGGATATGGGATCATCCATCGCCCATCTGTATGGGTCGAGAAGGTATACGCTAGTCTACACTGGTATATCGATGCCCTGTCTCGATACACCCACGACTAGGGACCTTGAAGGATGTACTTATGGACTACCATGTCCCCACTAGTATGATCCGCATCATAGTCCAGGTAGTCAAGTACACATCCTAAGGGCTTTACCAACATGTAACAGAGAGACAATCAGTGTACACGTTAAGGTAAAGAGCAACCAGATAGCATACTATCATGTCGAGCAAGAAAGTCCTCCCTATATATTTCCAAGGATGCACTACAATATACATCCTATGTATAGTAATGGCCTCCAGGGCATACATATAACTAACAGTAGAGACATTACCATGGCTAAGTGTTATGGTTAGGTTAACTAATTATCCATAGTAAAAACAAAGTTAGTGGAATTAGTCAATGCATCCACAAGCTTCCACAAGCTTCATGCATTTATCTAATCCTCCACTAATTTTGTAATTACTTTAGATATTAAAACCCAACATAATAAATAGCATGGTGTATATCTTACACACCCAAGTATGATGTAGCATCAACCATGATACAAAAAAGAAAACACATTTTAATATATATCACATATATATTAAAGTTGTGTACATGTGAGAAAAAACCCTAAGTGAACAAGTGTTAGTTAATGTAAATTAGCATATCTAATATACAATTATACACTAAATTATTAAATCAACACTTGACTTAATAATCCGGTCATATCTCATATAACCGACTAACAAACATTGTATCGACTTATCGAATCAACACTTGATTTGATAACCCGGCTATATCATATATAACCGACCGATACAACAAGTCGCGAAAATAGAGTACAGTATCACATACACGCATTATTCTCGGTCCCGCACATATCACATATGTGCTCCTATTTCGTTTTGCCTGAGCCAGTAAAAGCTCTATGTAGGACTCTAAAGACTCGTCAATACGCCGGCAGTAGGTGATGATCACATCAAGCACCCACAAGCCGTCAGCGTTACTAGCTGGACGTAACGGCTACCCGGGTATTGAGCGATCAGAAGATCAGCAAGCAAGCCCGCTCCAACTCCTATAAAAGCCTGCCGGTAACACTTCCCGTATAGTCCGGTCTCCTCGTCTGATATGTCGCATATCAAGTCTAGGGGTGGTAAACGTCAGACCCCAATAACCGATAAGTCGTGCCGATGTGAGGCTCATAACGGGTTGAGAAACTACTGGTAACACTTACCAGTAAATCTCTAACTCAGCCCTGGCCAGGAACTTCCCTGTTATGGCCAATCGAGCACAGCGCAACATCAACCCCCAATACCGGGAGAGACGAAACCCCTCCTATCGCTCATTGCCTCCATGTGACTCGGGAATGTACCCAAAAACCACCGTTTTGCACGCCCTCATGGACGTGGTAAGGTGGAAATCAAAGCACTGTGGGAATCACAGAAGTCTCTATGACGATCTCAGGTCTACAGACTAACCTGCACAAGTGTCACCAGAGAACTACCATCTGACGTGAGGTATAATACCACCTGAGAGTTCTCGGCGAGTCCGTCCAGTGTACCCAGTTGTTCATATCAGTTTTTTGCATTTTCATACCGCCCAATTTTTATCACATTACATATCGGTAGATACACTTGAGCCGTGTTTGCTAGTCAATTGCAGGATACAGGTTCTCGGCTCTAAACGGTGAAATTCATAGAAATACATGACAAAACCCGGGTTCCTGCCAACCACAGATAAAACACGGATCTCCGCTCTTTATCCGTCTGTTGCTACACACCAGTTTAGGAGACAAAATGGCAAATCGATTGTCACCTCATGCACAAAGCTCAATGGCAACACAAGATCCAAGAAATCTACGCGGAGCTCAAGAAAATCATTACAAAAGATCCATGTCCAATCACCTTTTGATCCACTAGAATTCTGGAAGAAATGTGGAAAGATTATCAGAAAAAACATGTACCAGACAAAAGAGGATAGCAGACCAGGGCAGCACACAAAAGCCGACAGCCCAACTCCACCATAGGGCCGTGGATCCGCGGCCAATAGGGGGTATAGGCCGCGGATCCGCGGCCGTACTGGCGCCTCACTTGATGGGATTTCGGGGGTTGTTTGGTCTTTTCATCTTTGTTCAGAATTTTGCCCTAGGTTTTCATTCTACAGCCTTATAGCCCAGAATCTTGTGAAGCCAAGGGTGCATAATCTTGTATTTTTTAGGTTTAGAATACTTGTTTCTTCTTCCTCTTCTCATCTCTTCTCCATTGAAAATCTTGTAGTGAGCTTTTGTGAGTGAAAAATGATGAATAAGAAGAACCTTTTACTTATCATGCTTGTCTTGTTCTTTAGTTAACTTGTTAATTGTTGTAATTTTCATTTGTTAACTTAGTTGTTGTTATTTCTTGTTGTTTCTTTCTTCTCTCTTTTTCTTTATCCTTAAAACAACCATGATGCTTACGCTTGATCCTTGCCAAGGTGAGGTCGCAAATAGCTAGTTGTTATCTTCTAATCTTTTTCTTTCTATCTTCCTCTTTTGTTTTGTTTTCTTTTCATTATGATGTGTGAGTAGTTTCATACTTGTTAGCATAGGATAAGGGAAGTTTGAGAGAAGGAAATCTCTCCCACTCTTTCCTTGCCCAACATCTTAAAATCGACTCCCGTTAATTGAACCACAATCCGCTCCTTACGGCACCCTATCCTACATGATAGCGGTGATTCCGTAGTGAGACCGGTTGTGGTTGAATTAACCGGAGGTTATGGCTAAGAGCCAAGAACGGACGGACAAGCACCAAAAGGAAGAACTTATGCGTTGGAAAGCCTTGCTTATACTCGCAAGTTCCTTCCTAGTCGTGCTAATCCCCCTTGTTGCCGATTACCGTAACACCGACATTAAGAGGGGCAACGAAAGAAGTGGGAGACTCCTAACTCAAACTAACCTAATCCTAACCCTAACCAGCTAGCTACAAGTGAAACCGTCTTGATTGCGGTAATTAACTAAACTTGAACACGCAGAATCACTACCAATCAAATGGCGCCGTTGCCGGGGAGACGGTAGTTTATTTCTTTGTGTAATTTCGGGTTAACTTGTGAATATAAATATAACCAAAACAAAAAAAAATATACTTTTTAAAGAAATAGCATCTTGTTATTTTTGATTAGTTTTTGTGCAAGTGTGAAGGATAATACGGAATTCGAGTTCAGTGCCAAAGACGTGGGAAGATAGACCCATATTTCGGGGCTACACCGCGACGGATCAAAACGAAAAAGACGGTCTATTGAAAAATTCTTGAGCAGATACAGTGAACAATTCAAGATTCAGGACATCCAGACAACAAGAGGACACCCAACTGAGCATAACCCAGAAAAATGAAGATCCAAGCCCACCATATTGCCGCAGTTCCGCGGCATAAGCTAGCTTAGGCCGCGGTTCCGCGGCCGTTTGGTGGCCTCAGGGGTCCAATTTCCCTGTAAGTGTTTCTCTCCTCCTCACTCCTCTGGACTCCAATAAACTGTGTTTTCTGCAGCATTCTTTGCGCAAATTCTCTTCCCCCTTCCAATAAACTGTTCTTGTGCAGGATTCTTTGCACCGCGCTAAAATAAAAATTGTTTGCAGTTGATTTGTTACTGCTTTGCATTTATTAATACGGACTTAAGGGGCTTGAAACCAATTCAGATTGGGTGGGGATTTCATCACCCTTCCCAGGACCCCAGAAATCACAAAAAGCATATGCATTGACCATTGTTAAATTAAAAAATACTAGACTCAGCCCTAAGGACTTCGCGCTCAATAGGACAGAGGACTAATTACAGGCATCGGCCGTTTATCCTATCCTGACTTTGCGGTGTCTAGGCAAGTGTGACGAAGGCAAGTGGTTATATAATTAAGGAACTTCGCGAAAGCGTTGGACAACCTCCCACTTACCTGGCACTTATCTTGCCGCAATTGGCGGAGAAGAGGCGGTTTGAGGTCCTATTTCTAGTTCTTTGGAACAGTTAGGAGCTGTCTAGTTGACCTAGGTGACCACTAGATCTAGGTGTGATTGTGCATATCTTGTTTGTGATTGCTTAAAGCCGTAAGTCCGTACATATTTCTGTAAAGCTCTTTCTAAAAAAAAAAGGAAAAAATCAAAAAACTTTTATAAAAACTTGCCCTTTGTCGCCAAAATCCATTTTTCACACACCACCCATCGCCTTTCTCCATTGACGTTTTCTTACCCTCACCTTCTCCACTTTGACTATACTAAACTCGTTTAGTGTATGTCCGCTTGGACTCGGGACACTAGCGCCCGCCTAGTCCGCGTTACGTTAGTCGCTACCGACTACGCGATCGACTCAGACGTCGAAACTCCGTCCACTCCTCTTTCACCCTTACCTTTGCCGGCCAACTCCGACGTTGACCGGAATTCTGTTCATACATCTTCACCTTCACCATCACCAACCTCTTCTTCCGCGATGTCAGGATTTAATCCGAACATCTCTTTGACTACCCCTGGATTGGCTCCACCTCCTACGGAGACCAATAACCCACCACCACCGCCTGTTGTAGCGCCGCAGCGAATCACGCTCCAGGATCGTTTCTATCCCACCCGTTCTGCACTTCCCACCTGCCTTTCTCTTCCACCGGCCAATAGGGATAACTTTGAAATTAAGCCCCACTTCATCAACATGCTTCCACGATTTCATGGGCTTGAATCTGAAGATGCCTATATCTTCATCAATAAATTTCAAAACGTTTGTGCCATGATGAAAACTACCCAACTGTCGGACGATGCTATACGCCTACGGGTCATTCCGTTCACTTTATGCGATCTTGCTGAAAAATGGCTGTATAGCACTGCTTCCCACTCCATAACCAGTTGGGACGAGTTTGTTAAATCGTTTCTCAAAAAGTTTTATCCGAATCATAAAACCGCAAGGATTCGCAATGAAATCAACCAATTCTCTCAGCTTCCTTCTGAACCCTTCTGGAAGTGCTTTGACCGGTACAAAGACCTTCTTGTTCAGTGTCCTCACCACGGTATAGAGAAATGGCAACTTTGCCAAACCTTATACGAGGGCCTGAACCCAGCAACGAAGCAGTTGTTGGAAACCATCTGTCAGGGCCACTTCCTATCGAAATCTGACGAGGAAGCGTGGCAGTTCTTTGACGACCTTGCGGAGAAAACGCTACAATGGGAGAGCACCAGACCGACTTCTTCTTCTTCTACCTCCACTTCTACCAGTCAGTCTAGGGTAGGAATTCACCAACTTGGTGTCTCTATTGCGATGAAAGCTGAAATGGCTGCAATAACGAGAAAGCTTGAAGCGATAGAGAGCAAATTCTCTTCTCCTGGTCCTACCCCTGTTCTTCCCCTTCGTACCATTTGCGCTTGTTGTTCTGATCCTTCTCACTTGACCGAAGAGTGTCCTTACAATCCACCATCGCAAGGACAGGATCAGGTTAATGCTGTATTTCAGCAAAGATTGAGGAATGATCCATACTCTTCCACCTACAATCCCGGTTGGAGGAACCACCCCAATTTCGCCTGGAATCAGAATCAGAATCAATTCCAAGGCAACAATTTCCAAAGGGCCCCTCCGCCGCAACAACAAGCGCAACAACAAACTCAACAGCAGTTTCAGCAACCCTTCCAACCCTAACCTTTCCAAAATCAGACGAACAATTTTGCACCCAACAATTCTTTTCTACCAAACAACTTTGTTCCGTCAAACAACGATAAGGTTTCCTCGCTCGAACGAAGTCTGGAGGCGTTCGTCAAACAATCGACTCAATCCACCGCAAACATCCAGTCTTCCATTCAGTCCTTAGTGCAACACACTGCCGCTCACGGGCAAAGCATCAAAACCATCGAGGCCCAGATTGCATAACTGAATGCGGCCTTAAGCGAGGGAAAGAAGGGGAAGCTCCCGTCCCAGCCACTCCCAAATCCCGGTCACCCACAGAATGTACATGTTGCTCTTGAGCAACAGAACCATAATGTGAGTGCCGTGACCACATTGAGATCGGGAAGGATGCTGCAAAACAACATTGGCACACGGATCAACGATGACACCCCGACCACTTCTTCGTCTTCTTCTTCTTCGTCTCCTGCTTCTTCGTCTTCTGAGCCTATTATCCGTTCTTCACAAGGCTCTCCTTCCTCTTCTTCTGCTTTGAATGGACCCACTTCTCACTCCACGAAAACACCTGTTCTGGGATCCGTTCCTACTCCACAATCTCCTCCACAAGCATTAGACTCAACCAATTTTAAAAACGTCTCATTTCCAAACCGGTTGAGGTCTAATAAACAAAATCCTCAAATGGAGAAGATTCTGGAGTTATTTAAGCAGGTTAATATTAACATTCCTCTTTTAGATGCTGTCCAACAAGTCCCGTCCTACGCGAAAATCTTAAAGGACTTGTGCACGAAAAAGAGGAAGTCTTAGGTGCCCAAGAAAGTTTTCTTGGCTAGTGCTGTGAGTGATGCCCTTACCCAATCTTTACCACAAAAACGGAAGGACCCTGGCTGTCCTACGATTTCTATTACCATTGGGGATAAGAACATCAACCGTACACTATTAGATCTTGGTGCCAGTGTTAACCTACTTCCGTACTCAGTATACGAGCAATTAGGCGTAGGAGAGCTGAAACCCACACACTGCACTCTCCAAATGGCCGACCGATCGATCACCCATCCTAGGGGTGAGCTAGAGGATGTGTTAATCAAAGTCGGGGACTTCATATTCCCCGTTGACTTCATTGTATTAGACACACAGCCTGTAGCTAACCCCCGGAATCAAATTCCGGTGATACTCGGTCGCCCATTCCTTGCAACCTTAAATGCTGTGATCAATTGTCGCAATGGTTCAATGGACCTCTCTTTTGGAAACATGACAATTGAACTCAACATTTTTAGGTTGGGGAATCAGCCCTCCGAACCTAATGCTCATATACTGGACGTCTGCTCGATCCAGGAGATCACCCCTGAAGAGTGTGAATTCGAGGAGTTTCTGTTCGATCACGATAATCTTGACGCCACTAGTGCGTTCCTCCTCGAACCTGCTGCTGTTTCTGCACCCGACAACGACTACGAGTGTTTCACATTTTTGAACGATCTTAGCCGCTCGCAACCCGAGTTTGAATCCTTCGAATTTCCGGATGAATTACCTGAACCATCCGACTCGGTCGCTTACACTCGTTTTGAACCTTTGCTGGAATCTTTTGAGTTCGAGACCGTTTCACCAATCTTGCCTTCCATCATTTCACCTCCAACGCTCGAACTCAAGCCTTTGCCGTCTCACCTTAAGTACGCTTACTTAGGTGAGAACGAGACCCTTCCTGTCATCATCTCGGCTTCTCTAGCTCCCGAGCAAGAGAAAGCCCTTCTCACGGTCTTGCACAGCAACAGGCAAGCTTTTGGCTGGTCCATGGCGGACATCAAGGGGATTAGTCCCCTGATCGTTGAGCATCACATTCATCTGATGGATGATGCCAAACCAGCCCGGGATCCACAAAGACGTCTCAATCCAGTCATGAAAGAGGCTGTGAAGAAGGAGATCATAAAATGTCTAGATAGTGGTATCATTTACCCTATCTCTGATAGCCAGTGGGTGAGCCCCATTCATGTTGTCCCCAAGAAGTCGGGCATCACGGTCATAACCAACGAGGCGAACGAGTTAATCCCTACTCGCACCCAAACTGGGTGGCGAGTATGCATCGATTACAGAAAACTCAACGCCGCAACGCGGAAAGACCACTTTCCGCTACCTTTCATTGACCAGATGCTTGAACGATTGGCCGGACATGAGTACTACTGCTTTCTTGATGGCTACTCCGGCTATAATCAGATTCCCATCGCCGAAAAAGATCAGGACAAGACCACTTTCACTTGTCCTTTCGGCACGTTTGCATATCGTTGCATGCCCTTTGGGTTATGCAATGCGCCCGCTACCTTCCAGCGGTGTATGATGGGAATCTTCTCAGTCATGGTGGAAAATTTTCTGGAGATCTTCATGGATGATTTCTCCATCTTCGGCGATTCCTTCAACGGGTGTTTGCTGCATCTTGACGCTATCCTTACCCGATGTAAGGACAAGAATCTCACTTTGAATTGGGAGAAGTGTCACTTCATGGTGCGCGAAGGTATTGTCTTAGGACATATCATCTCGAAAAATGGCATAGAGGTTGACAAAGCAAAGATTGAGGTCATTTCCAATCTACCTCCTCCCCGTTGCGTCAGAGATATCCGAGCCTTCCTTGGCCATGCCGGTTTCTATAGACGGTTCATCAAGGACTTTAGCAAGATTGCTAGGTCCTTGACCCTTTTGCTGGCCAAGGATACGCCATTCGACTTCAACTCGAGCTGTGCGACTGCATTCGAGTCATTGAAACGCTCACTCACTTCTGCTCCCGTTCTTTCTTCACCTGACTGGACGCACCCATTTGAGATTATGTGCGATGCATCCGACTTTGCCATCGTTGCTGTCCTTGGACAACACATCAACAAGATGCCGCACGTAATCTATTATGCGAGCCGAACCCTGAACGACGCCCAACTCAATTATACAACAACTGAGAAGGAATTCTTGGCTGTTGTATTTGCTTTAGAAAAGTTCAGGCCCTACCTCATCGGCTCTCCAGTCATTGTCTACACTGACCAATCTGCTCTGCGCCATCTTTTTGCAAAGAAAGATGCAAAATCTCGGTTAATACGTTGGATCCTCTTGCTTCAAGAGTTTGACCTTGTCATTAAGGACAAACGAGGATGTGAAAACGTAGTTGCCGACCATCTCTCACGACTTCCTTCTTCGCCTTCGCTTCCAATTCCAATCAATGACGTTTTCCCGGATGAACAGCTCTTGACAGTATCTTGCGAACCCTGGTTCGCAGATATTGTGAACTATTTGGCCACAGGATTACTACCGACTGAATGGTCAAGTCAGGATAGACTTCGCTTCTTATTCCAAGTAAAACACTTTTACTGGGACGAACCCTATCTGTTCAAGTACTGTCCCGACCAGATTATTCGTCGGTGTGTCCCTGACGAGGAATTCAAGAGTGTGCTGTCGTTTTGCCACGATCAAGTGTGGGGCGGGCATTTTGGCCCCAGAAAGACAGCTGAGAAGATCTTGCAATGTGGTTTCTACTGGCCACAACTCTTCAAAGACGCTCATGACTATTGCAAGACTTGCTCCCGGTGCCAACACTTGGGCCGGATATCCCGGAGGAACGAGATGCCGCTCCAACCGATCTTGGTTGTGGAGATTTTCGATGTTTGGGGGATAGATTTCATTGGGCCGTTTCCCAGCTCTTTCGGGAACTTGTACATCCTTCTCGCTGTTGATTACGTCTCTAAATGGGTCAAGGCTGTGCCCAGCCGGACTAACGACAACAAGGTTGTCGTTAGGTTCCTTAAAGATAACATTTTCTCCCGGTTTGGGCACCCCCGACCGATCATTAGCGACAATGGAAGTCATTTCTGCAATAAGACTTTCGAGACCTTGATGCGGAAATATTCCATTAATCATAAGCTATCCATGCCCTACCACCCCCAAACCTGCGGACAGGCCGAAGTTTTAAATCGGCAAATCAAGCAGATACTGGAGAAGACGGTTTCCAAAAACTGTAAGGATTGGTCGCTGAAACTCACTGATGCCCTTTGGGCATTTCGAACCGCTTATAAGACCGACCTTGGCATGTTTCCCTATCGGCTTGTGTATGGAAAAGCCTGCCACCTACCTGTCGAAATAGAGCATCGCGCATTTTGGGTGATAAAGGAGCTGAATCTGTCTCTCGAGGATGCGGGCAGCCATCGGAAGCTGCAGCTGAACGAACTGAGCGAGCTTAGGGATGAGGCTTACGATAACGCGGTTGTCGTTAAGAATCGAATGAAGGTGTTTCACGATAAACATCTTTTGCGCAAAACCTTCGTACCTGGTCAGCAGGTACTGCTTTACGACACCCGACTTCACTTCTATCCAGGAAAGCTCAGATCTCGCTGGAAAGGGCCGTATTTTGTGCGGAATGTATATCCGCAGGGCGCTGTGGATTTGGAAAATCCAAAGGACGGTTCATTCTTCAAAGTAAACGGACACCGACTAAAACCGTACCTTAGCGCCGAACCAACAGAGGAGCTCCTGGTCTTACAGGAGCCGGTTTACCCTGCATGATCTTCCTCTGCCTACCTCCAAACTTCGGTTTTCCAGCCAAGAACAAGTGGACACTGTTCCAAATAAGTTTGGGGTATGTATAAACCATTTTGTATATATTTGTGGATATTCTTTTTCTTTTTCTTTTCTTTAAAAACAAAAACATAAAAAAATTTGTGTATCGCTAACCGACAATTTTGACCCTTCAAATGATCTCTTCATGCAATGACAGTGAGGACACTGTCCAGATTAAGTTTGGGGGTACGCTCGATACGCATTTCTTACCTTCGCATTCATATGTATATTCTGCATCTGCATATTAAAATCCATAAAATCCATAAAAATCAGAAAATTTTCTAAAAACATAAAAACTTTTTTGTCAAGTTAGCTAGTGGGAGGACTCTGATTCAACATTTCGACGGTTTTGTTTGATAAGATAAGAATAAATAAATCTTATATTTAGATTTTGAAAACCTGAAAGATAACTCTCCTTTAAAGTTAACTATAGCTGATATACGTCTTTACATCATACTACACGTGTTGTGGGTTTTGGAAATTAGATGACAAGTCTTTTATGTCTAAAAACTTTTAAATGGATCAATGATTTTCTGAGGATCAAATAGGTTTGTTCTGAAATAAGTAATATCAAGAATAGTTTATGAAGTGAAGTGAATATGAAAGAATGTTATTGATCCCTTAATTGGAACTAAGTCTGAAAAATAACCCATCTGAAACTTGATTGGAATGATTACACACCGAACCCACTAAACACGTCTTTTATCCAAAAAAATAATTGAACTGCCAGTTATGTCTTCGTTCGTATTGAATCATCATGATTTTCACGCCGAACTGTCTTTTGTTTTTGGACCTAGGTAACTTGAGTAATTAAGTCCGCTGGGGTGTTTCTACACCTAATGCCCTAAAGCCAACCGGTTTGGGTGCATTGGCCCAAAGCTCGCTAAGAAGCCTAGAAAGTCCAGATAAAAACAAAGTCAAGCAAGTATTCTCTCCGAGTTAAAATTCCTAACGGTTCTTTATGTGAGAATAATCTTGATAAAAGACAGGCTTTTATAAAAATTTTAGCGGAGATATGAAGGTTTTATTCTATGATAAAGACTATTGCACGTTCACAGAGGTGTGTATGAAATGAAAACAAGAAAAAGGTGGAGTGAAAAATAAGACCTAGTTTCTTGTTAAGGAAGATAGAAATTCTGGAGTGGAAACCTTACTGGAAAACGAAACTTGAAAAATGCTTAACTCTTTATAAAACTCATGTGATCCTTTTAAAATTGTTATCTGGGCTTTATTGTGTGACATGATGACTTTATTCGACCTTTCGGGAACTTAACGACACTATTTGCACTGCACGTAAAGACATATAAAATCTGTAGTTAAATAAGAAGCGAGGTGTGAAAAATAAAGGTTCGATAGTCTAAACTGAGGATAATAGAATTGTTATTTTCTGAAACAAAACTTTAGGGTTTGAATCTTAGTTATTTTACAAAACTAGCTTGACCGGATTTTGTGGGTAGTATCCGCTGAAAACCCTCTGGAGACAACACTCCTCCTACTAGGGACACCTAGAGGTTTAACGGCTTGTTGCACATGCTCAGTGCAATCGCGTTCCCTGCGAAAGTGAGGTTAGGAAATTTTTTGTGAATAAATTAGCTTTGCTCGGGACGAGCAAATGATAAGTTTGGGGGTATTTGTTCATATCAGTTTTTTGCATTTTCATACCGCCCAATTTTTATCACATTACATATCGGTAGATACTCTTGAGCCGTGTTTGCTAGTCAATTGCAGGATACAGGTTCTCGGCTCTAAACGGTGAAATTCATGGAAATACACGACAAAACCCGGGTTCCTACCAACCACAGATAAAACACGGATCTCCGCTCTTTATCCGTCTGTTGCCACACACCAGTTTAGGAGACAAAATGGCAAATCGATTGTCACCTCATGCACAAAGCTCAATGGCAACATAAGATCCAAGAAATCTACGCGGAGCTCAAGAAAATCATTACAAAAGATCCATGTCCAATCACCTTTTGATCCACTAGAATTCTGGAAGAAATGTGGAAAGATTATCAGAAAAAACATGTACCAGACAAAAGGGGATAGCAGACCAGGGCAGCACACAAAAGCCGACAGCCCAACTCCACCATAGGGCCGCGGATCCGCGGCCAATAGGGGGTATAGGCCGTGGATCCGCGGCCGTACTGGCGCCTCACTTGATGGGATTTCGGGGGTTGTTTGGTCTTTTCATCTTGGTTCAGAATTTTGCCCTAGGTTTTCATTCTACAGCCTATAAATAGCCCAGAACCTTGTGAAGCCAAGGGTGCATAATCTTGTATTTTTTAGGTTTAGAATACTTGTTTCTTCTTCCTCTTCTCATCTCTTCTCCATTGAAAATCTTGTAGTGAGCTTTTGTGAGTGAAGAATGATGAATAAGAAGAACCTTTTACTTATCATGCTTGTCTTGTTCTTTAGTTAACTTGTTAATTGTTGTAATTTTCATTTGTTAACTTAGTTGTTGTTATTTTTTGTTGTTTCTTTCTTCTCTCTTTTTCTTTATCCTTAAAACAACCATGATGCTTACGCTTGATCTTTGCCAAGGTGAGGTCGCAAATAGCTAGTTGTTATCTTCTAATCTCTTTCTTTCTATCTTCCTCTTTTGTTTTGTTTTCTTTTCATTATGATGTGTGAGTAGTTTCATACTTGTTAGGGTAGGATAAGGGAAGTTTGAGAGAAGGAAATCTCTCTCACTCTTTCCTTGCCCAACATCTTAAAATCGACTCCCGTTAATTGAACCACAATCCGCTCCTCACGGCACCCTATCCTACATGATAGCGGTGATTCCGTAGTGAGACCGGTTGTGGTTGAATTAACCGGAGGTTATGGCTAAGAGCCAAGAACGGACGTACAAGCACCAAAAAGAAGAACTTATGCGTTGGAAAGCCTTGCTTATACTCGCAAGTTCCTTCCTAGTCGTGCTAATCCCCGTTGTTGCCGATTACCGTAACACCGACATTAAGAGGGGCAACGAAAGAAGTGGGAGACTCCTAACTCAAACTAACCTAATCCTAACCCTAACAAGCTCTCTTTACATATCATTTTACCACTTAGATAATCACAAACAAAATCTGGACCTACGGACTTAACTCGTTAAAACACATAGAAAAAGATTCCCATCTCCCTGCGGACGACCCGTACTCAACCGGCTAGGTATAAGCGAAACCGTCTTGATTGGGGTAATTAACTAAACTTGAACACGCAGAATCACTACCAATCACCAGTCTCCACTGAGCACCCGTATACCATCTCTGATGTCAAACACCAATGGATATGGGATCTTCCATCGCCCATCTCATGGGTCGAGAAGTGTATACGCTAGTCTACACTGGTATATCGATGCCATGTCTCGATACACCCATGACTAGGAACATTAAAGGATGTACTTATGGACTACCATGGCCCCACTAGTATGATCTGCATCATAGTCCAGGTGGTCAAGTACACATCCTAATGGCTTAATCAACATGTAGCTATAAGACAGTATCAAGAGACAAGTATACATGTTAAGATAAAGAGCAACCAGATAGCATACTATCATATCGAGCAAGAAAGTCATCTCTATATATGTCCAAGCATCCAATATAATATACATCATCTGTACATACTGGCCTCTAGGGCGTACATACTGGCCTCTAGAGCATACATACAACTAACAAGTTCATCGACCTGAGATCGTCATTTGTCTCGTGTGAGTTCCCACTGTGCTTTGGTTACTACCCTACCACGGCTCAAAGGAGTCGTGCAAACAGGTTTTAGTTGGGTACAGTCCCGAGCCACATGGAGGCAGTGAGCGGAACTGCAGGGGTTCGTCTCTCCCGGTATTGGGGGTGAGGTCGCGCTGTGTCTAGGAGAGCCATTACACGAAGTCCTTGGCCAAGGCAGGAGATTTACTGATAGGTATTCCAGTAGTATCTCAGGGTGTTCTGTTCTACACTCCGACACGAATTGTACCGCTTTTGGGGGTCTGACTTTTACCAACCCCCTAGGCCCGCCATGCGATGCTCATAGACGAACGGACCGGACTGTACGGATATTGTCCCTGACAGGCTCAGTAGGGTGTCAGGATGAGTTTGCTCATCGACGTCCCTTTTGGTCAATAGCTGGTAGCCCGTTACGTATGGCTAATACCTCTGACGTGCTAGTGGTTTAATCCACAGCCAAAGTATTGACGAGTGTTTAGAGTCCCCCACAGACAGTTTCTCAAGTTTCGGGCGAAACGCTGTAGAGGCCGTATGGATATATGGCCGGGTTCGATCATACACGTGCGGTATTGCTCGGATCATGATCGGACGGATTATACTAGCGGGCTTTGGTTTAAACCGGATCCTAGTATTGTACAGTGTAGATTTTGTTTCTTTGCATTTGTATTCGGTCGGAATACAAATGCGGGTATGTATATACAGTCGCGGGGTTTTCCTGTAATTTATTACGGGATCGGTTTTCTGAAGTTGCCAGTTTCCATTCCGTTTCAGCCAGTTTTCCTTTCTTCCGTCTTGGCTGAAATTCCTTTGATGGAGGGGGTTCTTTTTGCAAGTGTGCAAATTAGCAAATGTGGAGGGTTTTATAGGGCATATGGATTATATGATGGTTATAGCATCTTTAGATTCTTTTTATCTCATCATGGTGTGCATTTATGGGATGGGATTGAGATAGGATGTGAGGGTGACACATTCTTCTCATTATCATACATTTTCTTCTCTTGCTTATTCCCTTTTTCGTCCACCATTTAGAGAGAGGCCGGCCACATTTTTGTGGGTGAGGGAGAGGTTTCATTTTAGTATGAGGGGAAAATATTCATCTCATTTTTTTGGCTTGCTACAAAAATCCCTCACCTCTCTCCAAAGTTCATTCTTCACTTCCATCATTATGGCAACTTTATACCCGCTAGAGACAAACCATTCTACACTTAGCCTACAGCATTCTTGGGCACGTCGGCTTGCCAACTTCATGCCCGAGTTGCCTCGGTCCAGAGGTGAGAACCCGTAAAAGGATTCGGCTATGTGGTGCCCTTTCCGACGAGGAGGTGAAGACCGGAGATTCCGCGAAGAGATCGGGATGGAGGCCGAAGACCGAAGGACACAGATCGCTCGGTATAGCATTCTACCCATTCTCTAGTTTGCTAGCATTAGGTTAATGGCCCGATCCGGGTTTTTAGTACGCGGTAGCGCCGTTTTTAAAAGTTAAAGAAAAGTATCGTTTCCGCATTTTGGCCTCGGAATGACGGCCGGGGCGCTGCCGTGCACTTACACGTTTGATCACTGTCGGGTTAAAACGGAAAATACCGACAATTTTACCCTAAAAAGGAAAAATTTCGCATAACGATTTCTAAAATGTTACAATCTCCCCCTTATAGAAATTCGGTCCCCGAATTAAAATTCTCACTAAGAGTACCTTCAAAGAGATGAGTACAAAACTCCCAAATCTCTCTCGCAGCCTCCCAAGTGACCACCTCACTATACGGCTACGTCCAAGAAAACCGTTCACAGCTGGCAAGACCCTTGACCGAAGTTTCTCCACCTGTCGAGCCATTAACACAATTGGCTGCTGGTGTACGAAAGATCGCGTCCAAGCTAAATTGTCTGGTGCTGAATCATGTGAGAAAGGTCATGAAGGTAATTGCACGGTATCGACACAAGGAATACGGGACGAATACTCAATAATCTGTGCGGAAGTGCCAAATTAAAGGCAACGAAACCAACTCCCTTTAAGGATCTCAAAAGGACCTACAATTTTGGGATAAGCTTGCCAAAACTCAACACGTCATTTATCGAAAAAAATCTGTAGGAATTCATGATCTCCCACTGCGAACTCAAGTATGCGACCACCATGGTTGGCATAAGACCTCGGTCTGCACTGGGTTGTTCTCATCCTGACCTCAACTGGATCATCTCCGAAGTCTCTAGACTAGCTGGGGTCAAAAATCCTACTTACGCAGAGTCAGAAAAAAACAGACTGGTGATCGACACAACCTAACAACAAAACCTAAAGGTTGCCAATTGGAATGTCTCCTGATAACTGCTATCGAAGGAGAATCCTAACAATGGCAAGTGACGATCCCAACTGCCGACAACAATTAGTACGCACGCATAAGTATATCCTTCAGAGTCGGTATAGCCCGCTCTCACAAAACCATCATCCTACGGATGGAAAGGCGGAGCTAAAGCTCAACCAGTACCCAAGGCTTCCTGAAGCTTCTTCCAACTACGGCTAGCGAACAGGGTGCCTCAATTGGATACAACGCATGAAGGAACTCCGTGCAACGCACAAACTTAATAAAGAACAACTGAGCAAACTGAGAATAACCAGACAACAAACACCTGAATGGAGTCACACCCTGTCTAAACCTGGGTAGACACTACAACGAAAATCATGGAGATCTGCTCCCATTCCCACTCCGGAACGGTTAATGATTGCAACTCTCCAGCCGGTCTCAAATGCTCAACCTTAGCACACAACAAGAAAGACACCTCGAAACGAAACCCGAACTTCTCTTTACATCCCTGGACACCTGTAACTATCTCACAAGTCACGTCAAATGTTGGTGGAATTTGGATGAACACTAAGAGTTGACAGATGTGCCAGCTCTAGGATTTCGTGTATCTACTCAATAGTATCAGGTACACAAACGCGTCCCTAAACATAGCACACCCTTGTCACAAATTAAGGACTCCGAATCATTACCCGGCCGAGTATGCTCAAGAATCTCTGATGAACGAGCATCGGCGGGCAGTGCCTCACGAAAGCGATTAAGGAAAAATGGTCGGACACGGACATGAGCAAGCTGTCCCCTCAGTAGAGGCGAACTTAAGTTGTACTCAACGATCGCACAAGAACTGTAAATCTGAAGAAGTCTATCTCAACAATCAAAACACACTGCAGAAAGATGTACATTAAGCTCTGGTGGTCCGTGAAAATCTGACACGACTTTCCGAACAGTAGTGTTTCCAAATCTCCAACGCAAGACCACCGCGGTCATCTCCAGATCATGAGTGGGATATCCTTCTCGTACTTCCTCCAACTGTCGGGAAGTAAAAGCAATAACTCTATAATGTCACCTCAGTATACAATCGAGCCCCACTCGCGAAACATCACAGTTAAACAACAAAGTCGCCCGAACCAGAAGTAAAGAAAGAACTGATGCAGTTGTTAACCGAGTCTTCAACTGCTGAAAAACTCCGCGCCCATGCTTCAGTCAAAAAAAAAGAACCTCCTTTCCGGTCAGTCCAGTCAACGGTGCAGCACTACACTAGCAATCCAGCACGAAACGGCGGTAAAAACCTGCTAAGCCTAAAAATCTGCGGACCTCTGTCCTGCACATAAGTCTGGGCCTACAAAACCGTCTCCCGTAACTACAAGACCTAGGAGTCAACACAATCAAGCCTGAAGGAATACTTCGAGAATCTAGCAAACCGCTGGGGCTCTCCCAATGTCTGCAAAACAAATCCTCAAGTGTTACTCCTGTCCCTCATGACTCATTGAGTAGACTAGAATGTCGTAAATGACACAACAATAACTGGTCGAGGAACGGCTCGAAGAAATCTGGTTCATCGTATCTACGATTGCTGCTAGGGCATTGGTGAGTCCAATGACCCCACCAAAACACACAAAGCCCGTAGCACGCACAAGGCAGTCTTCGGAATGTCATCACTCCGAATACGCAACAATGATGACCTGATTCCAAAAAAACTTAGAAAAAGTCTCGCACTCTGGAGCTAATCGAAGAAATCGTCAATGCGAGGTAAAGGATACCTATCCGCACCGTAAGCCGGTTCAATTGACGATCAATCAATACAAAACCTCAAACTGCCGTCTTTCTCCTTGACGAATAGAAATAGGAGCTCCCCAATGCGAAACGCACAGACGCACAATCCCCCCAACCAACAACTCTGCAGCTGATCCTTAAGCTCCCTAAGCATCGCCGGCTTATCTGGAACAACGTCGGAAAACTCTCGCACGAAGGAACCCGGTCCAACAAACCCACCGTGGCTCCGGTATCACGAATGAAAGCCAAGAATCCTCGACATCTTCTCCTCAAAAGCCGACTAGCGAAAAAGGCTGAATTCAAGCTGTGAGAGGCGACACCACTGTCCTCCCGCACAACAAGAACTGACTTGCTGGGAAAACAAACCTGAATGTTTTCTCGCGGTAAACCGCAGACGTCTAGCACGTAGATAACCAGTCTGTGCCCAGGAGAACGTCAAATCCAACATCTCCTATCCGATTGGCACACGGCCGAAATATTTGTCGCGCAACAAAAGAATCGCTGACAGAAGTTAACACAACAAATGGCTGATCTACCTAACACGACTCTCATCCCAACCACGGCACAAAGTGTGTAAAACAACAAGTATATCAACAGAACATACGAATTGAGAATATCTAAAAAATCTCTGCATTGGACGCCCGCACGTCCCGATTAGTAGAAGCAAACTCTCGTGTCTGCCCCCTACCCACAACTGGCTGAAATCCTCCTCTGCTAACCTGTCCATTCTGAGCGAACCTTCCGCGTCCACGACCTCTCTGAATACGACCCTGATGCGGTGTTAGGGAACAACTCCTGATGTGGTGATGAAGGCTCTCGCACCGATAGCATCCAGAATAATGCTGCTGACCTTCCTGGGGTTGAGAGCTGGACGACTGTCCTTGTCCAAAGCCTCTGCTACTCACGCAACGGTCACGAAATCTGTCCTAACTACTAGGCCTCTGTCTCCGAGATGGTACACCGGTACGAGTCCTCCACTGTTCCGGAACTCCCAAAGTCTCTGGAAGATGTGCCTCGTCAACTGGAGCTGCATCCACTGGTGCTGTGTAAGTGAAGGAATGCTGTGTACAGACCGCAAGGAACAACTGGGTAACAGGGGTGACAATCTCCTGTCGCTGCGCTCGAATGGCCTAAACCAATGAACTCATCGTCTGGCGCATGTCCTGCATCTCTGCCACAAGCCTATCGATACTATCTGTCGAAGGCGGATCCGTCTGCTCCCGTGCAACGAGCGTGCCATCCTGGTCAGTCCTCGTCCTACCCAAGTCAATCCTGACCTCGGCCCTCGCTGCATCACTCTGAGTCCCCATAGTCATCGGCGGCAAAGGCTATAAATGAAAATAGGATTCGATAAGAACACGGAAATCGAATCACAAGGATATAACATCACGGAAGAAATTTCAAGCAATTTGTACTTAGGTCACTATAGGCGGAGCACCGCATCGTAAGTATGTCGCGGACATACACACTACGTTACTCTGCTTAAGTGTCACGACCAGAAAGAGCACGTGACTGGCCCTTGAACCATATGAAGTCTATAGGACTCCATCTGACCCAAGTAAGCCAAAAGCCCAGAAATCTAAAACCATTTTAAGTAGTAAGTAAAGAAAACTGGTTTTTAATAAGTAAAGAAACATGTTATGAAGTCAAGCTTTTTAAATAACTAAGCCGAATATGCATTTTTAAAATGTATAGTCTTTTCTGAAAATCTCGGCAGAGTTTCCTTTGTAAAAACTGGCCCCGAACGGGGTACAACAAGAATAATATATAAATGCAGTGATAAAAGGCATCCCCAAGCGGGAGCTAACTCTTCGTCAATCGACGGTCACAACCACGCAAGCAATAGAATATACAACGCCGAAGGGCGAGGATCAAAACTCAAAAGAAACTCAACAGCCTGAAAACCGTAATACTACAAGCGTGACTCTAAGGTCGAAATAATACAACACTGTTTTCTAAGTCTGAAACAATATACAAGTTTTGGTTGATAGAATTTCTAGATACAATGAATAGTACAAGTACAATGGTGGTTCTGATACAAAAGAACCCACCTACCCAAGCGAGTCACCCGTATGAAAATAGTGTGCCAGAAAAACCGCTATGAAACCTATACGGCAAAACCTGCAAGAACTGTGGCACAACGGGGGTGAGTTGCCAACTCGTGAATAGAAAATATCTACAAGCAGAGATCGAATGTATGACCCATCCTAGGTCAATACGATCAGATATAAATAAAGCTCAATATGAATAAGTCTGAAGCATGCTAAACTGGCAAATGTAACCTCTATACATGAGTGTAGTGCCAAGTGCTCGTGCCAGTATCTCAGGTAATAGCATATCATAAATATGAGGTATGATCAATGTAATCAATCTACATGTATATGGATCCCATCCACTCGTCACCCAATGACAAAAGCATCATGCATGTAAATGTCATAAAGCATATGCATGGAAAATATGAGGATATAACCAAAAGCATGGAACCTGAGTGCCTAGCATCGACACTCGAAAACATCATGAAAACCTGTGCCTAGCATCGGCACGTAAATCCTCATATACCGGGCATCCGTCAGTCCGGGTCGGCCCACTCTCTCATATATCGGGCATCCTTCAGTCCGGGTCAGCCCCCTCTCAATATATCGGGCATCCGTCAGTCCGGGTCAGCCCTCTCTCAATATATCGGGCATCCGTCAGTCCGGGTCAGCCCTCTCTCAATACATCGGGCATCCGTCAGTCCGGGTCAGCCCTCTCTCAAAACCAGAAATATCATAGAAACAACATATCTCAATGTGCAAATCAGAAAGCATGATGTATGTGACATACAAACGAAATGCAAGTAACAATATATCCTGCAGCATGGAATAATAATATGCACATACAAGGTCATATCCCGATGCGATAATTCTACTGTGCAGTGACATGGCAATTATCGATGTTGAAGTGTGTGAGCCGGCGAGCAGTGTACATGGAACATATGCATCATCGATAATGGTGCTGGTGTCCTAGCAGCATGATAGTAATATATCAATACGTACATGCAATGCAAATGCAAATAGCATGAAAATGCGGAATCAACTAAGCGACGCAACAGTGAAGAATCTACCTCAATATCTATATCATGCAGCCTTGCCTTTTGAAATAAGACGAATCAGGGTTTTTGATAAAATAAGGGCTACGGTGTTTTAAGAAAAGATGTGTCGTTTGAAAATTCCGTAGAATCCCATTTTGCCTATCTTTAAATTATGCCTGATTCGTTAGTTTTGAAATAGGTATGACTCGGGTCTAATCTAACGCCTGCAGTGCGAACTACGGACCCAACTATCAAGTCAATCGGGAGGGGTATGGAAACCACCTAAATCTGAGTCGATACATATACATATATATATATATACAATAGTCGGTGATCTCGCCTCAATAGTATCACAACGATATCATATCCTCGAGTCATGAGCGCGGATCTATCATCAATATAGGCTCGTACGGTAAATCGTCGTACGACATCTCAACAGCGGGGTACGGGTCAATATCACATTCATCTCACCACATATCAGGTATCACTACCATCATATCACATAATCTAGGGTACAGATCTAAGTCTAGTACAATCGATACCATCTATATAAGTATGAATGCGGGGTAAAACACATGCCCAAAGGCCCGCTAAAGCATCCTGTCGTATCTCCCATATGAATCCTGTCATATCGCCGATCTCACGGCCTCAAATCGAATCGCATCGACTCAACCCACATCCCAAGCACTATCCATAATCCAGTATATGTACACATAGTCCCATACTCATGTGAACAAATACAACATATATTCCCATATACCCATACGAAAGAAAGTATGTATGCAAGTGTGTGCGTGTGTGTGTTTATGGGTGCAACCCTACTCTAGGGTTTTGCACTTACACTAAACCAATCCATCTTATCATCAATAATCTCAAGGAACATATAACAAATATATGTGTGTATAAGTATTCGTATACATCACCACGGACTGCGGGGGTGCTATACGCCATCCACCCGACTTCCCCCGTAGATATAATCTACTCACCTGGTCTGCGCTCGCCAAAATCGATGACGCCATGCTCCTTCGCCTCGGAATACTTGCGAGGGTACCTATAATAATAAACCGTTGCAATACGTATTAAAATCGACGTAGAAAACCGACACAGCGCACAGTGTGCTCATAGGTTGAAACCTATGGCCTAAACGTGCAAATCAATCAACCAACCCCTGTTGTCGATGTACAAACACCCGACAACCAAATAAAAATCCAATTATCAAGAAAGTGCATTTAAAAATACGGAAAACATTGCCTAAAACACCGCAAAATGCTTCCAGATTTTCCCCAGATGACAATTAGCCAAAACTGCATATAGGAGGGGTCTAATTTAGTGTAAAATGAGCCCTGGAACAAAAATGAACCCATTCCCCTCTACTCTGGCCGCAAATTGTGGCCAGAATGATTAAATCTGCGGCCGGGGATTTGAGTTAGGGGCTCGGGTCTTGGTGGTAGCTTCCGAGGTGCCTGCACGACTCACTGTCAGCTCAATTTTATTTTAGGGGTCACGGGGTGATAGCAGATTCCTAAAACCCTCACAGATTTCACAATATCTCCGATATCGGTTTTCTAAATCCGTATTCCGGGTTTCAAATCTCAGGTTTGGGTCTCAATTCCATCCCTAGGGCGTTTGTGCAACCTCCACTAAGCTCAATTTCACACTACAACTCACAATTTCCTCAAACCCTAACTAGGTTTCCTTTAAGTCCACAACACCACCCGATATCGATTCAATTTTAACATAGTGTTATAAGAAATGCAAAAACAAATCTAATGATCCAGAAATTACCTCATTTGGCAACTCAAGAATTTTCTTGAGTTGCCCCTAGTGGCTAAAATCCATGCTTTCTTGGTCCATCGTGCAGGTCTCGAGCTCGTGCATACTTTTAATGAAATGAGAGTGGCTTTTTGGAGTTGTTTTAGAGGTGTTTAGAGGGCTTGAAGATGGTGGGAAATGAGTGGCAGTAGCAGCAGCAGCAAATGGTGGGAGAGGGAGAGAAATGAGGAAAAGAATGAAGAGAAAATGCTAAGTCATTGGTCAAAGTAAAACCCATACCTCTCTCTCTCTCACCATACCTCATATTTTATTCTCTTCTCCATTTCTTTTCTTTTCTTTTTCCTTAAAACCCTTCTCACTCAAATTGTAACCCCAAAACAACCATGGCAATAAAAATGTAACACAAGTGTAGAAAAAGATATGTGCATGCTTTGTACAAATTACTTAAAAGCCGATTAGCGATTTTTAATCGCGATTAGCATTAAATTAGCATATAAATAATCAATTAAACTTAGAAATGGCATAATTTTCTAATTTACCCTATTTTATAATTTTCCATAATTTTTCCAAAATTTTTCCTATTTATTTGTATTTAATAATACCGAAATATTAAAATATTCAATAAAATAATATTAAATTATAAAAATTCCCAAAATTAATATTTTATCTTTTTGAAATGTTATAATCTACCCCCCTTAAATAAATTCGGTCCCCGAATTTAAATTTAAACCCCCAAATACTAAAACATTTCAGTAAAATCCACACTGTCGGGGTTCCGAAAATATCAATACGTAGCGAATATCATAAAAATGTACTGCTCTATAAGAAATCAATTCCCAAAAATGTATATAAGAATGTCCGGTGCGTCTGGTGTGCAAGGAATCAAAATCCATATATGTGCCATACATGGGCATAAAACAACATCTAGGTGCAGCGGGTGTGCACGAAACATCTGTCATAGGCAACGTGTGTGCCTGACAGCAAAATCAGGTGCATGTGACATGCACGAAGAATCCCGATTTAGTGCATCTGGCGTGCACCAAAATCGTATATCAAAACACCAAAGGTGCATGCAAACTATGATGGAGGGGTAAATCAAATCACTGCATAAGATAGGCATGAAATCACAATCAATAGCTAAAATGTAATAACTTATGCGCAACAATATAAATATCCAGTAGGTGCATGAAACAATATCATGAAACTCAGTCATCGAAACTAAATCATGCAAACAGAACGCCCAAAACACCGAAATCCAAGACGACGGATACGTGATAATCGAATCATAAAATCACAAATCATAAATACCGTCGTCGGTAGTTCCTCCTTCAAGGTCGAGAAGGAATCGGTGCTTCCAATGCTAGTAGCGCAAGATATCTACTTGCCTCTTGCTCACGGTCTGGCGTCCTCTGACTCTGGTCCTTATCTTCTCTGCGGACAACCTATCTCGCAGTCAATCGGCTCATCGGCTCTGTCAGGTATGCTAAGGGGACGATTCCGTTCTGGCACTTCTCCGGTCATCTCTCGGTCAATCCTCACGATCACTCATAAAGCTGCATATTACTGGCGTCAGCATCTGGCTCTCTGAATGTACATCACACATCGGATCCTGGGTGCAAGCATTGTTGCAGCAGTGTCCTGGAAGGAATCCTGCTCAGGGTCTCTTCCAATCATGTCTATGCCGGCCTGTACGGAGGCTGGTACTTTTGCATATCTCTTTTCTCGCTCGATGGACATCTATGTCCTCAGCACAACATTTCTCGGAAACTGGTCGCATCCCAACGCCTCTGTAAGCATATCAAGTCTCTGGTCTCGACGGGAAGTAATAACAGCTCGTCAGCGTCTCGCACGAACCTCTTGTCCGCTTGTCTGTATTACCGTCCAATTCGACGTTACGTCTCTATCGGCGTACTGCAATGTTCTCGGCTACGGTCGATCCGAAGTCTCTCGCATATCTCTTTTCTGCCGAATTGCCCGGAAGTTATCGTCCCTTGCCAAAGCTAATTCTTGTTCCGGAACGGCTGCATACTCATCGCGCCTCTTTCTGGAAGCTATATCCATATACATTGCCTCTGCGTGCGTATCGCATCTCTGATGTCGGCGGAGTGGAACGTCATCTCGTCGAATTCCGTAGCGAACCCTTCTCTTCACTCTGCTTCAATGTCGACTGATTAGGACTTGTCTCATCGTGGCTGCACGGACTGCGCACCAACGGCTATGCTCGTATCTGGAGTCTCCCAAGCAGTGTGTCCCATCACATAATATCCGAATGATGTCAAACTATCCGATCGACGCGTCAGAACCTCATAATCCCCCAAGAGATCAACATCATAGGTACAGTTTAATAGTATCGAGTACATGCCACAGCGTCGGTGGTCCAGCCGTAGAAGGGCAAACCCAAGCCTCACTAATGGCGCCGCGGAACTGCCGCAAACCCTAAGGTTCAAAGGCTTTCACATGGTCATTAAGTCGAGTTAGGGTTTCATTCTTCTAGAGGGTCCATGGAATCGCCTGCATGTCTTTCCGTATACTTTAAACTTGGAAAATGGCTCCTGACATTCGATTGTCTCTATCGACTCTCAACGTCTCCGCGTGAAGTCGTCTCTAGCTGGAAGCAATCTATCTGATGACCTCGCATCGGGGTAAGCGAACGAACCACATGTCCTAGTCATTCATCCTCGGTGACTAGCGACCTTCTATCATATCTCTAAGTATATGCTCATGCTGCAGTAGCTCCAATCATCTGGGCGATATCTCGTCATTTGCAGCAACAACTGGCTCATTCGTCAGTACGCCGAATAACGCCTCAATCCTCCAGGAAAGGCGATACATTGGCGGTCATCTCTGAATCGGTCTGCTCTAGATCTGAGTAAGACTCTCCACACAGGAAATCTTCAACTCAACTGGGCCTGCTCCGGCGTATAAGTCGGACGAATCACCTTCGTCTCTCAAATCGGGGTAGACTAGCTACCAACTGTCTCATATCTGCCTGGAAGCTCCGGCGATCTCAGCTCGTAAGCTCCGAAAGCGACATCCTATCAATCTCAGCAACAGCTGGTCCATCTGCCTGCACGGTAGGCGACACCACAATCTCTGAGGTATGCTGTACCTCAACAGTCCTCTCTCAACAGGCAGCGCTAACAATGGCCCGATCATCCGGTGTAAAACCGAGCACTCGCCTCCACAACAGGTCACAATCATCATGATCAAGCGATATCTCATTGGTCATCACACCCTGGCTGGCCTCTATCAGTGGCTCAATCCTCTGATACCGATCGGTACGTCCGAGAAATCTCGTAAAAGCGATCTGTTAAATGCTCATGGCGCGAAAACACAATAAAATGAAGCCTCTATATGCAATCGTATGTCTATGGAATCACACCCTGGTCAGTCCTCGTCCCTGACGAGCTCATGCTGACGCAACTCGAGCCATAGCTCACTCTGCCCGTGCAATCGTGGCAGTAAAACCCTAACCAGTCTCGAAAAGGATAGATCATAGGAAGGAATATAATACTGTGCAAGGAAATGTACATCCTAAGGTTCCTTAAGCGAAGTGGCGTGTCGTAAGTATGCCGCGGAACATACCCACGGTAAGTCACTCTACTTTAGTCACCTATTCCATCAACCAAGGGTCATCCTACACGACGAAAGTTCGGGTTTAATACCCCCTCGACTAAGTCTAAGTTCCGTAAGGTCAAGCCTAAGTTCCGTATATATATATAAACGCCCAAGGCTCCACATAGTCAAACATAGACTCGAACCAAGGTCAACCTAGCGCTCTGATACCAACTTTGTCATGACCCGAAAGAGCACGTGACTGGCCCTTGAACCATATGAAGTCTATAGGACTCCATCTGACCCAAGCAAGCCAAAAGCCCAGAAATCTAAAACCATTTTAAGTAGTAAGTAAAGAAAACTGGTTTTTAATAAGTAAAGAAACATGTTATGAAGTCAAGCTTTTTAAATAACTAAGCCGAATATGCATTTTTAAAATGTGTAGTCTTTTCTGAAAATCTCGGCAGAGTTTCCTTTGTAAAAACTGGCCCAGAACGGGGTATAACAAGAATAATATATAAATGCAGTGATAAAAGGCATCCCCAAGCGGGAGCTAGCTCTTCGTCAATCGACGGTCACAACCACGCAAGCAATATAATATACAACGTCGAAGGGCGAGGATCAAAACTCAAAAGAAACTCAACAGCCTGAAAACCGTAATACTACAAGCGTGACTCTATGGTCGAAATAATACAACACTGTTTTCTAAGTCTGAAACAATATACAAGTTTTGGTTGATGGAATTTCTAGATACAATGAATAGTACAAGTACAATGGTGGTTCTGATACAAAAGAACCCACCTACCCAAGCGAGTCACCCGTATGAAAATAGTGTGCCAGAAAAACCGCTATGAAACCTGTACGGCAAAACCTGCAAGAACTGTGGCACAACGGGGGTGAGTTGCCAACTCGTGAATAGAAAATATCTGCAAGCAGAGATCGAATGTATGACCCATCCTAGATCAATACGATCAGATATAAATAAACCTCAATATGAATAAATCTGAAGCATGCTAAACTAGCAAATGTAACCTCTATACATGAGTGTAGTGCCAAGTGCTCGTGCCAGTATCTCAGGTAATAGCATATCATAAATATAAGATATGATCAATGTAATCAATCTACATGTATGTGGATCCCATCCACTCGTCACCCAATGACAAAAGCATCATGCATGTAAATGTCATAAAGCATATGCATGGAAAATATGAGGATATAACCAAAAGCATGGAACCTGAGTGCCTAGCATCGACACTCGAAAACATCATGAAAACCTATGCCTAGCATCGGCACGTAAATCCTCGTATACCGGGCATCCGTCAGTCCGGGTCAGCCCACTCTCTCATATATCGGGCATCCGTCAGTCCGGGTCAGCCCACTCTCAATATATCGGGCATCCGTCAGTCCGGGTCAGCCCTCTCTCAATATATCGGGCATCCATCAGTCCGGGTCAGCCCTCTCTCAATACTTCGGGCATCCGTCAGTCCGAGTCAGCCCTCTCTCAATACATCGGGCATCCGTCAGTCCGTATCAGCTCTCTCTCAAAACCAGAAATATCATAGAAACAACATATCTCAATGTGCAAATCAGAAGGCATGATGTATGTGACATACAAATGAAATGAAAGTAACAATATATCCTGCAGCATGGAATAATAGTATGCACATACAAGGTCATATCCCGATGCGATAATTCTACTGTGTAGTGACATGGCAATTATCGATGATGAAGTGTGTGAGCCGGCGAGCAGTGTACGTGGAACATATGCATCATCGATAATGGTGCTGGTGTCCTAACAGCATGATAGTAATATATCAATACATACAAGCAATGCAAATGCAAATAGCATGAAAATGCGGAATCAACTAAGCGACGCAACAGTGAAGAATCTACCTCAATATCTATATCATGCAGCCTTGCCTTTTGAAATAAGACGAATCTGTTAGTGTATATGACCTAAAGGCCATTACTGTATCATACTGGTTTGTATATTACTTAATGGATGCTTGGGATATTCACCTTGTATATACAATCTTGCTCAAAATAGTAGTATGCTACTTGGTTTGTTTCTACTTCAATGTGTACATGTGTTTATTTTTGTATATCGCCTATACACATTAGTAGAGCCCTTAGGATCTTTGCTTGATTACCAGCGATGTGATGGCCGTCACACTAGTGGGGCTGGGTAATCTATAAGCACATCCTTATGCAGGTCCCTGGTCGCAGGACTATCGAGACAGGGCATCGATACTCCGGAGTAGACCAGCGCATGCGCTTCTCATCCCAGTGTGGGAGACGGTCTGTCCCACAGCCGTCAGTACGTCGTACTTGAGATAGTATGCGGGTGCTCGTTAGGTTAAGGGTACACTGGACAGGACTCGTCGGGAACTGACTAGTTGGTATTATACCTATCGTCAGTTATCAGTTCCCAGGTGACATGAGTACAGCTTAGTCCGCTGACTTGACACTGTCACTTCGCCTCGAGTGTGTTCCCACTGTACTTTGATCACTACCCTACCACGGCTCAAAGGAGTCGTGCAAACAGGTAGTGGTTGGGTGCAGTCCCGAAGCACTTGGAGGCAGTGACGGTTAGACAGGATTCGTCTCTCCCGGTATTGGGGGTTGACATCGCGCTGTGTCTAGGAGAGCCATTACACGAGTAGTCCCTGGCCAGGGCAAACGAGATATACTGGTAGGTTTCCAGTGTTATCTCAGGGTGTTTTGGGCTTCGCTCCGGCACGACTTGTACCGCTATTGGGGGACTGACGTTTACCGCCCCCTAGGCCCGCCATGCGATGTATCAGACGAACAGACCGGACTGTACGGAGAATGTCACACTCAGGCTCAGTAGGAGTTCAGATGGGTTTCGCCTCGTCGGTCTTCTTGTCGGCACTACCTGTGGACCGTTACGCACAGCTAGTGCCGCTTGCGGTCTGTGGTTAAACCCACTGCCAGCGTAGTGTCGAGTCTTTAGAGTCCCACACAGAAAGCTTTTCGCCTTTAGGCAAAAGAGTAGAGGTCGCATGGTATTGCGACAGGTCGCATGGTTTTGCGACAGGGTTCGGTCACATCCGTGCACTTGTGCGCGTACAGTGTCCGGACAGTTTACACTAGCGGGCTTTGGTTTAAGCCAGATCCTAGTGTACCTTATGGGATTGGATTTATCCAGTGTGCATTCGTGTTCCTCGGAACGCGGATGTGGGTGTGTATGCACAGTTGACAGGGAGGCAGAGACAGCGGATTCTCATTAGGGTTGTTGACAGTTGACCGTTGACTATTTGACTTTTTGCTCAACCCTAATGAGAATATGATATGTGATTAACTATTATATTAATTAAGTATTATGGTGACATGGTTGTTGACTTTTATTGACTTGTTGACTTTTGTTGACTTGTTGACTTTGTTGACCGGTTGACTAGGCTTGACTAGTTGACCATCATGATAACCATAGCCATCATTTCATGGCAAAGACTTTTGTTTACTTGCTCATTTGTGTAAAATGAGTGCATGAAATGATATGGTTATGGTTGCTTCAACCATCACATAAGACTTTTGTTAGTATGATGAGTTATGATTGCTTTGGATTATGAGAGGGTGAAAGGAAAAAGAGAGCCTCATTTCTTTCTTGCTCATTCTCTCTCTTGTTCTTGAGCTCTCCTTTTGCTCTCACCCTCTTGCTCTTTTTCCTCTCTTTAATCTATGGTTCTCTTGTCTCATGAGTTGAGAATCAAGAACCATAGATAAAATCCCATACAAAGTATTCTCTACTCATTCTAGTTCACTAGGTTTAGCAAACCAAATGAACTAGTTTCTTCAAAGAACGAAGAAGGAGCTAAAGGTTGGAGCTTTCAGGTGGATCTATCTTCGGCGTACGGAGACGACGAGAAGAAGCCAATCGGACCACCACCGGAGCTTGAAGACGAAGGAGTTCAAGACAAGCAAGGTATAACCCCCTAACCGAGTAGCTAGAAACTCATAGTTAGGTTGTTAGATAGATGTTTAACCAAGATCCGGGTTATAGGTCCATGTTACCACCTCCGTAAAAATTGTTTTTTACCAAATTCCGCATTCCCGAAAGTACCGGGAGAGGTAGCATGGACTTACAGTGGTATCAGAGCCTAGTTAAACTCTATCTAACTTGTTAGCAAGTAACTAGATGATCGATCAAAGAAAAAGTCCCGAAAACGAACCCTGAAAATTTGCAGTTTCTGTCGATTTTTTTACTGTTCAAAAATTGATTATTTTAACACCTAAAATCGGCTCAGGCTTTTCTGTGAATAACCACCAAAGATGGACCCACGATCGAGTCAAAGCGCCGCGGAAGAGCGGCGGGAGCACGCTCCCGCCGCGGATCCGCGGCCGAGTTGACTCGGCCGAGGTCAATCTTTGGTGCAGTGTTATTCTGGGGGTATTTTGGAATTTTTAGTATATATATTTTCAACCCAGATTTTCCAGAACGAAAATTTTATTTTGGGGTCCCGAAAATCCGTATTTTTGATCGAACTTCTAAAAGACTTAAGCTAACGGGTTTTCTGTAATGTGATATTTGTATTGAACGTCTACTAATCGCTATATGTCGATTAGTGGGGGTTATACAAATCTGTGATCTGTAATGTTGCTGGAATGTGGATATGAATATGTTGGATTGTCGCGGGTGAATAGCCGGGGGTTGTGAGACGAGAGTTTTCTTTTCTTTCAATTCATGTAAATTTGTAAATTGATGTAATAATTATTTGTATGGCCGCACAACCGGGTCGGGGTTGTAGCCGTCATTGTATAATTTCTTTTTACTGTTTTTGCTCCTAGGATAGACCCATGGAGAGGGTGCACAAACTACCGGGTATGCCGAAGTGTCGAGTGGCCTACTCATGGAGATGAGGGAGGTTGCTACGCTTCGGGTACTTGGCGGGTAGTTTGCCGCACCCGTAGGGGTCTTGGGTGGGGTTTTGCTATTCACCGCGACCGTGTAATCTGTTTTTGTTACAGGCTCGTGCAAATTACAGATTCCTAGTATATCCAATGTATTCATCTGTGATCTGAAATGTTTATCATTGCAGTATATCTATATATGATATTATTTAGGCGTTACTTATGTTTTACAGACGCGCTAGCCCAGCCCCCGCTCTGTCGTTAGTTAAGTAACCTAACGGGTAATGACGGGGCCCCGTGGCGAATGCGAATGGCATAAGCGTACGTCATATTTTGGTTGTTTTCTGCAATGGTAGGATTAAATGATGGGACGCATTAAAAGAACTAATGCAAGAATATCACGCATTAAAAGAACTAATGCAAGATAATAAACCAAGTTAAAGTCGTTGGAACACTTTCGAAAAACCACTCGGTTCTTTTCAAAAACAACTTTTGAATACGGAGCTTGAGCCACTCCTTTTAAAAGCTATCTCGTTCCATCGACTATATCAAGTTCACTACGTTCACGGTTTTGCCAAAACCATCCGTAGCCCTCCGTCGTTTCACATGAATAGTCAATAGTATTCAAGCTGTGTATGTTGGCCAAAGTCAAGGCACAGTGATTGGTAGCTATTGGATGTTCATGTGTAGCATAGATAGATGCGTTGGTTTGGGACAGTCGTACTGCCATTTTGGCCAAAGTCAAGGGTAGGTACGGATGGATCCAAATTAACCTGGATAATGATGGGTAGAACTTGACATGTGACTTATGATATTTTGGCCAAAGTCAAGGTCATAAGAGCATGAGGCAAAAATCCACATCGGGAGTTTCATAAGTACTGAAACTTGCTAGTTTTCCATACCATTTGGAGTGTGATGATTCTGGTAGGATTCCTTCAGTTTCGTCACGCAATGATATTTGGATCCCGATCCTACTGTGAGTATATGCTACTCCTCGGGAAATTTCTCACTTAACGATCAATGCTATAAACCTAGTAGGTGCCTAGAAAGGTGTTAGCGGGGGAAAAGAGGTTCTTTAATTAAGGAACTTCGCGAAAGCATTGGAAAACCTCCCTCGAAGTACCGACACCGACCTGGCTGAACGATTAAGCAAGTATTGTACGGTGGGATTGATCCTGACTAATTCTTCCTTTATGGTTTGAGGAGGGATTCGAGAAACAGTGGGAGCCATCCTGTTTAGACAAACTAAAAACCACTATAAACTTGCAAGAGCATCATGCTGAGTGTTTCTTCTTCTCTCTCCTAATTGCAGCGACCAATCAACATGACTGGACTTAAGTTACTCCTAGATAAAAACAAACTGACAGGGCCAAACTACAAAGATTGGCTCAGGAATGTCAAGATAGCAATCACTTACGACAAGCTGGGGTATCTTCTTACCACCAAAGCTCCCCCTGTCCCTGGTCCAACTTCTAGCGTCGCGGATAAGGAAATCCGCAAGACTTGGGAGATTGATAGCGCGAAGGCCAAATGCCTCCTGCTTGCCTCGATGGACAACGAACATCAGAGGAGGCACGAGAATATGGACAAGGAATCCATATTGCTTCATACAAAAGAACTGTATGGAGAGCAATCTCGTATCGCAAGATACGAAGCGTCGAAAAAGTTATTTTCGACAAGAATGGCCGTCGGATCATCAGTAGCCGAGCACGTGCTAAAGATGATCGGCTACATTGAGGAACTCGCGGACCTAGGGATCACATTGGAGAGTGAGCTATATACGGATATAGTTCTTCAGTCCCTTCCTTCCACTTACGCCCAGTTTATACTGAACTTCAACTTACAAGAAAAAGAGGTTGAACTTTCAGAGCTCCTCAACATGCTGAGGAGCGCAGAGGGCACCCTACAGAAAGGTAGGGATACATCCACTTTGTTTGTAGGTGGATCATCTTCTTCTAGGTCCAAGGCGAAAGGCAAGGGAAAGAAGAAGAAAGCCCCCGCCAAACCAAGGGGCGGTGTTAGTAAAGTGGATGCGAAGGGAAAAGCAAAAGCAACAAAGTTAGCGGGGAAGCTTGTGGATAAGGAAGAATGCTTCTATTGTCATAAGAAAGGACACTGGAAGAATGATTGCAGGGCCTGGAAGGCCAGAACACAGGAATTGAAGCAGGTTGCAGCTTCAGCTTCAGGTGTGTATGTTATTGAAAACTGTCTTTCAATAAACTCTACTTCCTGGGTATTGGATACCGGATCAGGATCTCATATCTGTAATTCTTTGCAGGCGTTGAGAAACCGTAGGGTTTTGAAGGCAGGTGACATGACCCTCAGAGTTGCGAACGGAGCTAGCATGGATGCTAAAGCCGTGGGGGACTATCACCTGGGAATGTCAGATGGACATGTTTTGGTTTTGCGTAATTGCTTTTTTGTACCCAACGCAACTTGTAATATCATTTCTGTATCTTTAGTTTCTAAAGAAGGTTATGAATTTGCGTTTATAAGTAATGTTGTAAACATTCACCTTAATCAAGTTTTGATTGGGTCAGGTACATTGAGTAATGGTATATACGTGTTAAATCAACCACAGATTTTTAATGTCCAGAATACACACAAAAGAAAGTCTCCAGAAATAAATCAGACTTTCCTATGGCATTGTAGATTGGGTCACATCAACGAGAGAAGGTTGACGAAGTTACATACAGAAGGGTATTTGAATGCGTTCGAATATCAGTCGTATGCCACTTGTCAATCCTGTCTCAAAGGAAAGATGACAAAGACTCCGTTTACTGGACATGGAGTAAGAGCGAGCGAGCTCTTGGGACTCGTACACAGTGACGTGTGCGGTCCAATGTCTACACATGCCCGAAGCGGACATTCTTACTTCATTACTTTTACGGATGACTTCTCAAGGTACGGTTATGTCTTCTTGATGAAACATAAGTCCGAGGCCTTTGGAAAATTCCAGGAGTATAAGAATGAAGTAGAGAAACAGACCGGCAAAAGTATTAAGATTCTAAGATCGGATCGAGGTGGAGAATACTTAAGTGCCGAGTTCCAGGACTATTTAAAAGAGAACGGAATTCTCTCTCAGCTTACTCCTCCATACACCCCGCAACATAACGGTGTATCGGAGAGACGGAACCGCACCATATTGGATATGGTACGGTCCATGATGAGTAACGCTGAGTTGCCGCGATCATTCTGGGGATATGCGCTAGAATCAGCCGCATACCTTTTGAACCGAGTTCCCACTAAGACTGTGCCTACTACGCCATTTGAGATGTGGTGTGGGAAGAGACCCCATCTTAATCACATTAAGATATGGGGAAGTCCAGCTTTTGTCAAAAAGCAGCATGCGGACAAGCTCGAGGCACGCTCAGTACTGTGCAAGTTTGTGGGATATCCAAAGAATTCCAAGGGATATTTCTTCTACTGTGAAAAGGAACAAAAAGTTCTTGTTTCTCGTCATGCCCACTTTCTAGAACACCAGTTCATAGAAAAGGAAATAAGTGGGAGCGCAGTAGAACTGGAAGAAATTCCAGAACCACGGACTATTACTGAAAGTTTAGTGGAACCAGAGGGTTCGGAAGAACAGGACATTCCTACGCCGCTCCGCAGGAGTAGTAGGCAGTCTCATCCGCCCGAGAGATACTGCGGTTTTCTCATAGACGGGGATAGAGAGGATTGCATCATAGATTATGATGAGCCTACTAGCTTCCAGCAGGCCGTTCAGAGCATTGACTCAGTGAAATGGCTGGATGCAATGCGGACCGAAATGGAGTCCATGTACACCAACAAGGTATGTGTTAGGTCCACGTTACCTCTCCCGGTACTTACGGGGTTGCGGAAATGGTAAATCAAAATTTTTTCTAAACTTTGTAACATGGACCGTAAAAGCCGGATCTTTGCTAAACTAAAACTAGTATTCTAGCTAAAGAGAGTTAGCTACTATGGAAGATGGTTATACCTAAACTTGAACTCCTTCTCTTCTTGTTGTTGTTCTTCTTTCTTGTTCTTTATAGAAGCTTGAATGGTTCTCTTCTCGTCGCCTTCTTCTTGCCGAAGATAGATCCACCTCGAAGGTTCGACCTTTGGGCTCTTCCTCGATCTTTGAGTGAACTAGGGTTTCCGGCTTGCTAAACCTTCATCCTAGAATGAGTAGAGAGTGATTAGGGTTTGCTTTTCTTTCTAAAGAGAATGATTCTCAACACATGAGAAGGTTTCTCTTTTCAAGAGGAAGAAGAAGATGAAAATGAGGAGAGAGAGAGGTTATGATAGAATGAGCTCTCTTTTTCTTTTTGCAACCATATCAAAAAGAAAAAGAATTATCTAAATGATAATAATTCAAAATGAGAATAGTTGATGGCAATTAGGAATGACCACTACCATGCTTCATTTAGTGAAAAGTAAGCATGAATCAAGGATGACTTTCAAGGCATGAAAGTGGTCAATGGTCAACAAGTCAACCAAGGTCAACAAGTCAACAAAAACAACCATAACATAATTCTCATTTAATTATTATTATTAATAGATAATATATAAATCCATTAGGGTTTGGAAAAAGAAGACTGTCAACTGTGCATACACACCCGATCCGAAACCCTAATGAAAAACCTCATTCTCCGCCTCAAGCAACTGTGCATACACACCTGCATTCTCGTTCCGAGGAACAAGAATACCAAGATATAAAAGCAACCCCAAAAACATATACCAGTATCTGGCTCAAACCAGAGCCTGCCAGTATAATCCGTCCGGACTCCAAACGTGCACAAGTGCGCGGATGAGAACGAACCCTGTCGCAAAACCATGCGACCTCTACTCTGTTTTGCCCAGAGGCGAATACCCTCTGTGTGGGACTCTAAAGACTCGACACTACGCTGGCAGTGGGTTTAACCACAGACCGCAAGCGGCACTAGCTGTGCATAACGGTCCCCAGGTAGATGTCGACAAGAAGGCTGACGAGGTGAAACCCCATCTGAACTCCTACTGAGTCTGAATGTGACATTCTCCGTACAGTCCGGTCTGTTCGTCTGATATATCGCATGGCGGGCCTAGGGGGGCGGTAAACGTCAGTCCCCTAATAGCGGTACAAGTCGTGTCGGAGTGAAGCCCAATACACCCTGAGATAACACTGGAACCTACCAGTACATCTCGCTTGCCCTGGCCAGGGACTACTTGTGTAATGGCTCTCCTAGACACAGCGCGATGTCAACTCCCAATACCGGGAGAGACGAATCCTGTCTAACCGTCACTGCCTCCAAGTGCTTCGGGACTGCTCCCAACTACTACCTGTTTGCACGACTCAGTAGAGCCGTGGTAGGGTAGTAATCAAAGAACAGTGGGAACACACTCGAGGCGAAGTGACAGTGTCAAGTCAGCGGACTAAGCTGTACTCATGTCACCTGGGAACTGATAACTGACGATAGGTATAATACCAACCATCAGTTCCCGACGAGTCCTGTCCAGTGTACTCGTAACCCAACGAGCACCCGCATACTATCTCAAGTACGACGTACTGACGGCTGTGGGACAGACCGTCTCCCGTGCTGGGATGAGAAGCGCATACGCTAGTCTACTCCGGAGCATCGATGCCCTATCTCGATACTCCCACGACCAGGGACGTGTATAAGGATGTGCTTGTAGATTACCCAGCCCCCACGAGTGTGATCGCCATCACAACGCCGGTAATCAAGCAAAGATCCTAAGGGCTCTACTAATGCGTATAGGTGATATAAATAAATAAACACACATGTACACATTAAAGCAGAGACAAACCAAGTAGCATACTACTATATTGAGCAAGATCGTCTGTACAACTGTGAATATCCCAAGCTTCCATCAAGTAATATACATACTAGTATGATACAGTAATGGCCTCTAGGGCATATACACCAACAATCTCCCACTTGCACTAAGGCCATGAACTGGCGTATCGAAGACCTATCATCTCGATCAGCCGCTCGAACTGAGTCTGGGGTAAAGCCTTTGTGAATGGGTCCGCAGTGTTGTCCTTTGTATCCACTCTCCGCACCTCGATCTCCTGTCGATCAATGATCTCCCTGATCAGGTGATACCGCCTTAAGATGTGCCTGGATTTCTGATGGGACCTTGGTTCCTTCGCTAAAGCTATAGCCCCATTGTTATCGCAATACAAAGGTATTGGGTCAACAATGGACGGAACCACCTGAAGTTCACTAATGAACTTCTTAATCCAGACCGCCTCTTTTGCGGCATCGCTTGCAGCAATGTATTCAGCCTCCATCGTCGAGTCTGCGACGGTATCCTGCTTGGAACTCCTCCAACATACCGCCCCTCCGTTGAGGGTAAACACAAAACCCGAGACAGACTTGCTGTCATCTTTGTCACTCTGGAAGCTTGAATCGGTAAAGGACTCGACCCTGAGGTCTCCATTACCGTAAACCAGGAACATCTCCTTAGTCCTTCTCAGGTACTTGAGAATGTTCTTCACTGCTATCCAGTGGTCCTCCCCTGGGTCTGACTGATACCGGCTTACCGTGCTCAACGCGTAAGCTACATCTGGTCTTGTACATAGCATCGCATACATTATAGATCCTACCGCCGAAGCGTAGGGTATAGTGCTCATGCGAACCCTCTCCTCGTCAGTCTTAGGAGACATCTTCTTGGAGAGAGTAATTCCGTGCAATGCGGGTATGTTACCGCGCTTGGAATCCTCCATACTAAATCTCTTTAGTACGGTCTCTATGTACCTGGACTGCGAAAGTCCCAATAGTCTCTTGGATCTATCTCTATAGATCTTGATCCCCAGAATGTACGAGGCATCACCCAGGTCCTTCATGGAGAACCTTTGTGACAAAAACAGCTTGACCGATTGTAGCATAGGAACATCATTTCCTATCAAAAGAATGTCGTCCACGTACAAGACTAGGAACACGACAGTTCGTCCTACAATCTTCTTATACACACAGGGTTCATCTTCGTTCTTGATGAAATCAAATTCCTTGATTGCCTCATCAAAACAGATGTTCCAGCTCCGCGATGCCTGCTTTAATCCATAAATGGATTTAAGCAACTTGCACACCTTTCCGCTGCTCCCACTGTCTACGAAACCTTCTGGTTGATCCATGTAAACGCACTCTTCCAAACAACCGTTTAGGAAAGCCGTTTTAACATCCATCTGCCAGATTTCATAGTCATGGAACGCAGCAATGGCAAGTAGGATCCGAATGGATTTGAGCATAGCCACCGGAGAAAAAGTTTCATCATAGTCCAAACCAGGTCTTTGACGAAAACCTTTTGCAACGAGTCTAGCTTTATAGGTTTCCACCTGCCCATCTACACCAAGTTTCCTTTTGTAGATCCATTTGCATCCAACGGGTTTTACCCCAGGTGGAGCAATATCCATGGTCCACACTTTATTGGCGTACATGGACTCCATTTCAGATTGCATTGCTTCCTGCCACTTATCAGAGTCCCTACTGATAATGGCCTGCCTGAAACTGGTAGGGTCATCTTCTTCCAAGATGCAATCCTCTCGATCCCCGTCAATGAGAAAACCGTAGTATCTCTCGGGCGGATGAGAAACCCTACCAGATCTGCGGAGTGGCTGAGGTTCGTTTGGGGTTATTGAATCTAGCGGTTCCTCCAAATTTTCAGTTACATTTTGTGGTCGCTGAATTTCTTCCAGTTCTACCGAACTCCCACTAGTTTCTTTTGCAAGAAACTCCCTTTCTAAGAAGGTAGCGTGGCGAGATACAAACACCTTCTGTTCCTCAGTGTGGTAGAACAGATATCCTAGTGAGTCTTTAGGATATCCCACAAATTTACAGAGAACTGACCGTGCCTCTAACTTGTCCGGTTTCTGTGTTTTTACATAAGCCGGACAACCCCATATCTTAATAAACTTAAGACATGGTTTCTTACTGCTCCATATTTCATACGGAGTTTTAGGCACTGATTTGGACGGAACTTGATTCAAAAGGTATGCCGCTGTCTGAAGCGCATGTCCCCAGAATGAAAGAGGTAACTCAGCACTACTCATCATGGAGCGAACCATATCCAATAGGGTACGATTCCTCCGCTCCGATACACCGTTGTGCTGTGGTGTATAAGGAGGAGTAAGCTGAGAGAGAATACCATTCTCTTTTAAGTAATCTAGGAATTCCGTGCTTAAGTACTCCCCTCCCCTGTCAGACCGGAGGATCTTGATACTTTTGCCTGTCTGGTTCTCTACTTCCTTTCTGAATTCCTTGAATTTCTCAAAAGCTTCAGATTTGTGTTTCATCAGATACACATATCCGAACCTAGAGAGATCGTCAGTGAATGTGATGAAGTACGAGAACCCACCCCTTGCATGTGTAGACATCGGACCACATACATCACTATGTATGAGTCCCAAGAGCTCTGCTGCTCTTTCTCCATGTCCGGTGAACGGAGATTTGGTCATCTTACCTTTGAGACAAGACTGACAAGTTTCATAAGATGAAAACTCGAACGCATCCAAGAGTCCATCTTTATGCAACTTACTCAGTCTTTTCTCTCCGACATGACCAAGTCTACAATGCCACAAGTAGGATTCATTTGTATCTGAATTCTTCCTCTTGCGTGTGTTTTGTATATTGAGAACTGTATTCTGATTTAGAACGTAGATACCATTAAACAGTGTACCCTCTGCAACCAGTACCTTATCAAGGTAAATGTTCATGATATTCTTTTCAAGAACAAACTTATATCTATCTTTATCGAGTAAAGAAACTGATATGATGTTGCAAACCATGGAGGGTACATAGTAGCAATCGTTCAAAATCATAGTCTTGCCATTTGGCAATACTAGGTGATATTCACCGACGGCTGCCGCATTAACTTGTGCTCCGTTCGCTACTCTGAGCGACATATCACCCGGTGCAACTTTCCTACTTTTTCTCAGTCCCTGCAATAAATTACAGATATGAGATCCTGATCCGGTATCAAGTACCCAGGAGGTAGGGCTGACCGTAAAACAGTTCTCAATTACAAGAACACCTGAAGTAGATGCAAAACCATGCTTCTTCTTCAACTGGGTATCCTGGAAATCCATACTTTCCTCCTTCCCATTCTCATACTCATGACTGTTGTCACAAGTTAGAGCTGAACCAACTTTCCCCAGTCCCGAATAAGAATTCGGTTCGGTCAAGCGATACATTTTATTATCTTGATTAGGGCGTGAAAAGGTTGCTGCCTGGAGAGAGAGAAAAGAAACACTCAGCGTATGCTCGTGCAAGATTAGATTGGTTTATTAATTTATCTAACCAGGGTGTCTCCCACTGTTTCCTCAAATCCTTCTTAAAACCTTTTTAAAAGAAGAACTAGCCGGGTTTTAATTCACGTTACAATACTTGCTTAACCTTTCAGCCAGGCTGGTGTCGGTACTTCGAGGGAGGTTTTCCAACGCTTTCGCGAAGTTCCTTAATTAAAGAACCTCTTTTCCCTGTGGGCGTAACCCCGCTAACACCTTTCTAGACACCTACTAGGTTTATAGCATTGATCGTTAAGTGAAATAATCTCCCGAGAGTATACCAACTCATCAGTGGGATCGGGATCCAACTGTCATTGTGTGATAACCTAGATGGAATCCACTCTAGTCACCACACTCCAGAAGGTATGCTAAATCTGCAAGTTTCAGTTCTTTTGAAACTCCCGATGTGGTTTTTGCCCCTAGGACCCAAGTGACCTTGACGAATAATCAACAAATCAAAAGGTCCTAGTCAAGTTCAACCCGTCGTTATCCAGGATTGCATTAGACCCGCCCGCATGACCCTTGACGAATAATCAACAAAGTCATGCGACCGTCCTAACCAATCACATCTTTTAGTGCAACAGAAAATTACTACTCAGCTACCGTTCACTGTGTCTTGACGAATAATCAACAAACGCAGCACGAATACTAAGTATTAATTATCCGAAACGACGGAGGGCTACGGCTGGGTTTTTGGCGAAAAACCCGTTAACGTAATGAACTTGATATCGTTGAAGGAACGTGATACATCTTTTGAAAATATAGTGGCGAAAAACTTTTTGCTAAAGAGGTCACTCCCTGTGAAGGGATCTCGGCTCTTTCCCCGTCGAATGAGGTGCAGGATATTACAAAATGAATACCTCGATGCAAAGCAAGAATAATCGACTATAGTGAAGTTATTACCCTGACGCAAACTTTTGTCCAAGGGGTCACTCCCGGTGAAGGGATCTCGGCCCTTGCCTCGTCGACTGAGGTGCTGGGTATTCATAACCGAATACCGCGATGCAAAACAAAAATGAACGTCCTTGTAATAACAGCTTTTTTTGAAAAACTTGTTCCAACAACGTCTTTTAGGTTTATTTTCTTGCATTAGTTCTTTTAATGCGTGATATTCTTGCATTAGTTCTTTTAATGCGTCCCATCATTTAATCCTACCATTGCAGAAAACAACCAAAATATGACGTACGCTTATGCCATTCGCATTCGCCACGGGGTCCCGTCATCACTCGTTAGGTTACTTAACTAACGACAGAGCGGGGGCTAGGCTAGCGCGGCTGTAAAACATAAGCAACGCCTAAATAGTAAAGCAATGATAGACATTACAGATCACAGATGAATACATTGGATATACTAGCAATCCGCAATCCTTTCGAGCCTGAAACGAAAAGCGGATAACACGGTCGCGGTGAATAGCCAAATACCCCACCCAAGACCCCTACGGGTGCGGCAAACTACCCGCCAAGTACCCGAAGCGAAGCAACCTCCCTCAATGCCATGAGTAGGCCACTCGGCACTTCGAGCTACCCGGTAGTTTGTGCACCCCTCCATGGGTCTATCCTAGGAGCAAAAACAGTAAAAAGAATTATACAATGACGGCAACAACCCCGACCCGGTTGTGCGGCCAAACAAATAATATAATTACATCAATTTACATTTACAATGAATGAAAGAAAAACAAAAGCTCATCTCACATCCACCCCGGCTATTCACCCGCGACAGTCCAACACATTCATATACACATTCCAGCACATTACAGATCATGTATAACCCCGACTAATCGACTTATAGCGATTAGCCGACGTTCAATACATGCAAACATCACAGATATAACCAACATAGTCAAAATGCAGTGAAGTTCGGAAAAAATACGGAATTATAGGACCCCAAAAGCAAATTTCAGTTCTGGAAAATCTGGGTACATATAATACATCTTAAAAATCACAAAATCCAACCAGAAGAACACTGCACGAAAAACGATGCAGCAAGGAAACCAATCTGCGGCGCTTCCGCGGCACATGCCTACCTCGTGCCGCGGAAGCGCGACGACTTAAATGAATGACGTCATCGTTTTTCTTCTGTGTTCAAACAAAACCCTGAGACGATTTTACAAGTATAAATTTTTTCATTTTGAGCCAAAAAAAATTTCAACAGAAACTCAGGTTTTTAGTTTTCCGGTTTTGCGATTTTTCGGTTCCGAACTTCGTTACACTTCACTACCAAGCTAGTTTAAGTTTAGTTAGGCTCTGATACCACTGTTAGGTCCACGTTACCTCTCCCGGTACTTACGGGGTTGCGGAAACGGTAAATCAAAATTTTTTCTAAACTTTGTAACATGGACCGTAAAAGCCGGATCTTTGCTAAACTAAAACTAGTATTCTAGCTAAAGAGAGTTAGCTACTATGGAAGATTGTTATACCTAAACTTGAACTCCTTCTCTTCTTGTTGTTGTTCTTCTTTCTTGTTCTTTATAGAAGCTTGAATGGTTCTCTTCTCGTCGCCTTCTTCTTGCCGAAGATAGATCCACCTCGAAGGTTCGACCTTTGGGCTCTTCCTCGATCTTTGAGTGAACTAGGGTTTCCGGCTTGCTAAACCTTCATCCTAGAATGAGTAGAGAGTGATTAGGGTTTGCTTTTCTTTCTAAAGAGAATGATTCTCAACACATGAGAAGGTTTCTCTTTTCAAGAGGAAGAAGAAGATGAAAATGAGGAGAGAGAGAGGTTATGATAGAATGAGCTCTCTTTTTCTTTTTGCAACCATATCAAAAAGAAAAAGAATTATCTAAATGATAATAATTCAAAATGAGAATAGTTGATGGCAATTAGGAATGACCACTACCATGCTTCATTTAGTGAAAAGTAAGCATGAATCAAGGATGACTTTCAAGGCATGAAAGTGGTCAATGGTCAACAAGTCAACCAAGGTCAACAAGTCAACAAAAACAACCATAACATAATTCTCATTTAATTATTATTATTAATAGATAATATATAAATCCATTAGGGTTTGGAAAAAGAAGACTGTCAACTGTGCATACACACCCGATCCGAAACCCTAATGAAAAACCTCATTCTCCGCCTCAAGCAACTGTGCATACACACCTGCATTCTCGTTCCGAGGAACAAGAATACCAAGATATAAAAGCAACCCCAAAAACATATACCAGTATCTGGCTCAAACCAGAGCCTGCCAGTATAATCCGTCCGGACTCCAAACGTGCACAAGTGCGCGGATGAGAACGAACCCTGTCGCAAAACCATGCGACCTCTACTCTGTTTTGCCCAGAGGCGAATACCCTCTGTGTGGGACTCTAAAGACTCGACACTACGCTGGCAGTGGGTTTAACCACAGACCGCAAGCGGCACTAGCTGTGCATAACGGTCCCCAGGTAGATGTCGACAAGAAGGCTGACGAGGTGAAACCCCATCTGAACTCCTACTGAGTCTGAATGTGACATTCTCCGTACAGTCCGGTCTGTTCGTCTGATACATCGCATGGCGGGCCTAGGGGGGCGGTAAACGTCAGTCCCCTAATAGCGGTACAAGTCGTGTCGGAGTGAAGCCCAATACACCCTGAGATAACACTGGAACCTACCAGTACATCTCGCTTGCCCTGGCCAGGGACTACTTGTGTAATGGCTCTCCTAGACACAGCGCGATGTCAACTCCCAATACCGGGAGAGACGAATCCTGTCTAACCGTCACTGCCTCCAAGTGCTTCGGGACTGCTCCCAACTACTACCTGTTTGCACGACTCAGTAGAGCCGTGGTAGGGTAGTAATCAAAGAACAGTGGGAACACACTCGAGGCGAAGTGACAGTGTCAAGTCAGCGGACTAAGCTGTACTCATGTCACCTGGGAACTGATAACTGACGATAGGTATAATACCAACCATCAGTTCCCGACGAGTCCTGTCCAGTGTACTCGTAACCCAACGAGCACCCGCATACTATCTCAAGTACGACGTACTGACGGCTGTGGGACAGACCGTCTCCCGTGCTGGGATGAGAAGCGCATACGCTAGTCTACTCCGGAGCATCGATGCCCTATCTCGATACTCCCACGACCAGGGACGTGTATAAGGATGTGCTTGTAGATTACCCAGCCCCCACGAGTGTGATCGCCATCACAACGCCGGTAATCAAGCAAAGATCCTAAGGGCTCTACTAATGCGTATAGGTGATATAAATAAATAAACACACATGTACACATTAAAGCAGAGACAAACCAAGTAGCATACTACTATATTGAGCAAGATCGTCTGTACAACTGTGAATATCCCAAGCTTCCATCAAGTAATATACATACTAGTATGATACAGTAATGGCCTCTAGGGCATATACACCAACAGTATGGACGTTGGATATTGCTCCAGACGGGGTAAAACCCGTAGGATGCAAGTGGATCTTCAAAAGGAAGATTGGTGTAGATGGACAGGTTGAGACCTATAAAGCTAGGCTGGTAGCAAAGGGTTTTCGTCAAAGACCTGGCTTGGACTATGACGAAACCTTTTCTCCAGTAGCCATGCTGAAATCCATTCGGATCCTTCTTGCCATTGCTGCCTTCCACGATTATGAGATCTGGCAAATGGATGTAAAGACAGCTTTTCTAAATGGAAATTTAGAGGAGTGTGTCTATATGGACCAGCCAGAGGGTTTCATTCAGAGTGGGAGCAGCGGAAAGGTGTGCAAGTTGCTTAAGTCCATCTATGGACTAAAGCAGGCGTCGCGGAGTTGGAACATCTGCTTTGATGAGACGGTCAAAGAATTTGGCTTTATCAAAAATCCAGATGAACCATGCATCTATAGTAGATTTGTAGCGAGAACTGTAGTATTCCTCGTTTTATACGTGGATGACATTCTCTTAATAGGAAATGACATTCCTATGCTTCAATCTGTCAAGGGGTTCTTGTCACACAGGTTCTCCATGAAAGACCTGGGTGATGCCTCATACATTCTGGGTATCCGGATCTACCGTGACAGATCCAAGAGGATATTAGGACTTCCTCAGTCCAGGTACATCGACACCGTGCTGAAAAGATTCAGTATGGAAGATTCCAAGCGCGGTAACCTGCCGGCTTGTCACGGGATCACCCTCTCTAAAGAGATGTCTCCCAAGACTGATTTGGAGAGGGATCGCATGTCTATTATACCCTACGCTTCTGCGGTAGGCTCTATAATGTATGCGATGTTGTGTACCAGACCGGATGTAGCTTATGCACTGAGTGTGGTAAGCCGGTATCAGTCAAACCCTGGGGAGAAACACTGGATAGCGGTAAAGAACATTCTCAAGTACCTGAGAAGGACTAAGGAGATGTTCTTGGTGTATAGCGGAAAAGACCTCCAGATCGAGGCCTTTGCTGACTCCAGCTTCCAGAGTGACAAGGATGATTCCAAGTCCATGTCGGGTTTTGTCTTTACCCTCAATGGAGGGGCGGTGTGTTGGAAGAGTTCCAAACAGGAAACCGTTGCAGACTCGACGATCGAAGCGGAATACATCGCTGCATCTGATGCCGCAAAAGAAGCTGTCTGGATGAGGAAGTTCTTGAAAGAACTTCAGGTGGTTCCGTCCATTGTTGATCCAATACCTCTGTATTGCGACAACAACGGGGCTATAGCTTTAGCGAAGGAACCCAGGTCCCATCAGAGATCCAGGCACATCTTGAGGCGGTATCACCTGATCAGGGAGATCGTGGATCGCCAGGAGATCGAGGTTCGGAGAGTCGCTTCAGAAGATAACACTGCAGATCCATTCACCAAGGCCCTGCCCCAGACTCAATTCGAGCGGCTGATCGAGATGATAGGTCTTCGATACGCCAGTACATGGCCTTAGTGCAAGTGGGAGATTGTTAGTGTATATGCCCTAGAGGCCATTACTGTATCATACTGGTTTGTATATTACTTAATGGATGCTTGGGATATTCACCTTGTATATACAATCTTGCTCAAAATAGTAGTATGCTACATGGTTTGTTTCTACTTCAATGTGTACATGTGTTTATTTTTGTATATCGCCTATACACATTAGTAGAGCTCTTAGGATCTTTGCTTGATTACCAGCGATGTGATGGCCGTCACACTAGTGGGGCTGGGTAATCTATAAGCACATCCTTATGCAGGTGCCTGGTCGCAGGACTATCGAGACAGGGCATCGATACTCCGGAGTAGACCAGCGCATGCGCTTCTCATCCCAGTGTGGGAGACGGTCTGTCCCACAGCCGTCAGTACGTCGTCCTTGAGATAGTATGCGGGTGCTCGTTAGGTTACGGGTACACTGGACAGGACTCGTCGGGAACTGACTAGTTGGTATTATACCTATCGTCAGTTATCAGTTCCCAGGTGACATGAGTACAGCTTAGTCCGCTGACTTGACACTGTCACTTCGCCTCGAGTGTGTTCCCACTGTACTTTGATCACTACCCTACCACGGCTCAAAGGAGTCGTGCAAACAGGTAGTGGTTGGGTGCAGTCCCGAAGCACTTGGAGGCAGTGACGGTTAGACAGGATTCGTCTCTCCCGGTATTGGGGGTTGACATCGCGCTGTGTCTAGGAGAGCCATTACACGAGTAGTCCCTGGCCAGGGCAAACGAGATATACTGGTAGGTTTCCAGTGTTATCTCAGGGTGTTTTGGGCTTCGCTCCAGCACGACTTGTACCGCTATTGGGGGACTGACGTTTACCGCCCCCTAGGCCCGCCATGCGATGTATCAGACGAACAGACCGGACTGTACGGAGAATGTCACACTCAGGCTCAGTAGGAGTTCAGATGGGTTTCGCCTCGTCGGTCTTCTTGTCGGCACTACCTGGGGACCGTTACGCACAGCTAGTGCCGCTTGCGGTCTGTGGTTAAACCCACTGCCAGCGTAGTGTCGAGTCTTTAGAGTCCCACACAGAAAGCTTTTCGCCTTTAGGCAAAAGAGTAGAGGTCGCATGGTATTGCGACAGGTCGCATGGTTTTGCGACAGGGTTCGGTCACATCCGTGCACTTGTGCGCGTACAGTGTCTGGACAGTTTACACTAGCGGGCTTTGGTTTAAGCCAGATCCTAGTGTACCTTATGGGATTGGATTTATCCAGTGTGCATTCGTGTTCCTCGGAACGCGGATGCGGGTGTGTATGCACAGTTGACAGGGAGGCAGAGACAGCGGATTCTCATTAGGGTTGTTGACAGTTGACCGTTGACTATTTGACTTTTTGCTCAACCCTAATGAGAATATGATATGTGATTAACTATTATATTAATTAAGTATTATGGTGACATGGTTGTTGACTTTTGTTGACTTTGTTGACTTGTTGACTTTTGTTGACTTGTTGACTTTGTTGACCGGTTGACTAGGCTTGACTAGTTGACCATCATGATAACCATAGCCATCATTTCATGGCAAAGACTTTTGTTTACTTGCTCATTTGTGTAAAATGAGTGTATGAAATGATATGGTTATGGTTGCTTCAACCATCACATAAGACTTTTGTTAGTATGATGAGTTATGATTGCTTTGGATTATGAGAGGGTGAAAGGAAAAAGAGAGCCTCATTTCTTTCTTGCTCATTCTCTCTCTTGTTCTTGAGCTCTCCTTTTGCTCTCACCCTCTTGCTCTTTTTCCTCTCTTTAATCTATGGTTCTCTTGTCTCATGAGTTGAGAATCAAGAACCATAGATAAAATCCCACACAAAGTATTCTCTACTCATTCTAGTTCACTAGGTTTAGCAAACCAAGTGAACTAGTTTCTTCAAAGAACGAAGAAGGAGCTAAAGGTTGGAGCTTTCAGGTGGATCTATCTTCGGCGTATGGAGACGACGAGAAGAAGCCAATCGGACCACCACCGGAGCTTGAAGACGAAGGAGTTCAAGACAAACAAGGTATAACCCTCTAACCGAGTAGCTAGAAACTCATAGTTAGGTTGTTAGATAGATGTTTAACCAAGATCCGGGTTATAGGTCCATGTTACTACCTCCGTAAAAATTGTTTTTTACCAAATTCCGCATTCCCGAAAGTACCGGGAGAGGTAGCATGGACTTACAGAATCAGGGTTTTTGATAAAATAAGGGCTACGGTGTTTTAAGAAAAGATGTGTCGTTTGAAAATTCCGTCGAATTCCTTTTTGCCTATCTTTAAAATATGCCTGATTCGTTAGTTTTGAAATAGGTATGACTCGGGTCTAGTCTAACGCCTGCAGTGCGAACTACGGACCCAACTATCAAGTCAATCGGGAGGGGTATGGAAACCACCTAAATCTGAGTCGATACATATATATATATATATATATACAATAGTCGGTGATCTCGCCTCAATAGTATCACAACGATATCATATCCTCGAGTCATGAGCGCGGATCTATCATCAATATAGGCTCGTACGGTAAATCGTCGTACGACATCCCAACAGCGGGGTACGGGTCAATATCACATTCATCTCACCATATATCAGGTATCACTACCATCATATCACATAATTTAGGGTACAGATCTAAGTCTAGTACAATCGATACCATCTATATAAGTATGAATGCGGGGTAAAACACATGCCCAAAGGCCCGCTAAAGCATCCTGTCGTATCTCCCATACGAATCCTGTCATATCGCCGATCTCACGGCCTCAAATCGAATCACATCGACTCAACCCACATCCCAAGCACTATCCATAATCCAGTATATGTACACATAGTCCCATACCCATGTGAACACATACAACATATATTCCCATATACCCATACGAAAGAAAGTATGTATGCAAGTGTGTGCGTGTGTGTGTGTGTATGGGTGCAACCCCTACTCTAGGGTTTCGCACTTACACTAAACTAATCAATCTTATCATCAATAATCTCAAGGAACATATAACAAATATATGTGTGTATACGTATTCGTATACATCACCACGGACTGCGGGGGTGCTATACGCCATCCACCCGACTTCCCCCGTAGATATAATCTACTCACCTGGTCTTCGCTCGCCAAAATCGATGACGCCATGCTTCTTCGCCTCGGAATCCTTGCGAGGGTACCTACAATAATAAACCATTGCAATACGTATTAAAATCGATGCAGAAAACCGACACAGCGCACAGTGTGCTCATAGGTTGAAACCTATGGCCTAAACGTGCAAATCAATCAACCAACCCCTGTTGTCGATGTACGAACACCCGACAACCAAATACAAATTCAATTATCAAGAAAGTGAATTTAGAAATACGGAAAACATTGCCTAAAACACCCCAAAATGGTTCCAGATTTTCCCCACATGACAATTAGCCAAAACTGCATATAGGAGGGTCTAATTTAGTGTAAAATGAGCCCTGGAACAAAAATGAACCCATTCCCCTCTACTCTGGCCGCAAATTGCGGCCAGAATGATTAAATCTACGGCCGGGGATTTGAGTTTGGGGCTCGGGTCTTGGTGGTAGCTTCCTAGGTTCCTGCACGACTCACTGTCAGCTCAATTTTATTTTAGGGGTCACGGGGAGATAGCAGATTCCTAAAACCCTTACAGATTTCACAATATCTCCGATATCGGTTTTCTAAATCCATATTCCGGGTTTCAAATCTCAGGTTTGGGTCTCAATTCCATCACTATGGTGTTTGTGCAGCCTCCACTAAAATCAATTTCACACTACAACTCACAATTTCCTCAAACCCTAACTAGGTTTCTTTTAAGTCCACAACACCACCCGATATCGATTCAATTTTAACATAGTGTTATAAGAAATGCAAAAACTAATCTAATGATCCAGAAATTACCACATTTGGCAACTCAAGAATTTTCTTGAGTTGCCCCTAGTGGCCAAAATCCATGCTTTCTTGGTCCATCGTATAGGTCTCGAGCTCGTGCATACTTTTAATGAAATTAGAGTGGCTTTTTGGAGTTGTTTTAGAGGTGTTTAGAGGGCTTGAAGATGGGGGGGGGAAAATGAGTGGCAGGAGCAGCAGCAGCAAATGGTGGGAGAGGGAGAGAAATGAGGAAAAGAATGAAGAGAAAATGCTAAGTCTTTAGTCAAAGTAAAACCCATACCTCTCTCTCTCTCACCATACCTCATATTTTATTCTCTTCTCCATTTCTTTTCTTTTCTTTTTCCTTAAAACCCTTCTCACTCAAATAGTAACCCCAAAACAACCATGGCAATAAAAATGTAACACAAGTGTAGAAAAAGATATGTGCATGCTTTGTACAAATTACTTAAAAGCCGATTAGCGATTTTTAATCGTGATTAGCATTAAATTAGCATATAAATAATCAATTAAACTTAGAAATGGCATAATTCTCTAATTTACCCTATTTTATAATTTTCCATAATTTTTCCATAATTTTTCCTATTTATTTGTATTTAATAATACCGAAATATTAAAATATTCAATAAAATAGTATTAAATTATAAAAATTCCCAAAATTAATATTTTATCTTTTTGAAATGTTACATTAAGCTACCTACTCCATCATACCAAGGTTATCCTACACTCCGAAAGGTAAAACCTAGCGCTCTGATACCAACTTTGTCACGACCCGAAATTGGCACGTGACGGCCCTAATACTACACAACGTTTACAGGCGTAATGCAGTAAAAGAAAGACAAAACCCAGAAATCTAAAACATTAAAAGAGAAGAAAAGATAAAAAATATTGTTTAAACTTTTGAAAATCTCAAGTATAAATCCTTTAAGTCCAATTTACTTTCTTGAAAATTTCGGCAGCACCTCCCTTGTAAAAACCAACCCCAAAAATGGGTACAACATAAATATATAGTAAAAGCATCCCAAACCGGAGCAAAAATCCACGCCCGATGGCGGAAAACAACTATCACAGCAGATATACGACGCCGTAGCGAAGAAAGAGACGATATAAAAAACTGCATAAAAACATCCAAGTTTCAAAATAATATACAATATCGTCTTCACATCACGTCTCTAAACCATACAAGATAATGGTAGATGGAAAGTACAGGATACAACGAAATATACAACAAGTGACATTGGATAACCGCAAAACCTACCTAAGCAACACTGCACACTGTCAGGCGAAGCGGTACCCACAGCAAAAGATGATACGACGGATGAAAATAGCCCTGCCTCTAACTATCCTGAGGAACACCTGCAAAACACTGTGGCACAACGGGGGTGAGTTGCCAACTCGTGAATAGTAAAATAACATATGCAGGTAATCGCGAGTACGCACGTACATCGCGAATCTAATATAAGCATCTAATAGCAATGAATGGTCATATGTAATGCAAAAATCATGAAAAGTACACTAGTAGATACAATTAATACATGAAGCAATAATATGACGATATATATGTAACAGTCGCGTAAGGTACTCTATCAGGTACTACAAGTACATGAAATAATGATATGACAATGTATATATGCAACAGACATGAAAGGTACTCTATCAGGTACTACTAATATATGAAGCAGTGCATAAACAATAAGTGTGAAGTATGGGATGAAACATGTCATTTCCACGGAATCCTGACATCGTGGTAGGATCAGGTCCATCAAGACAATCCAGATCCCAATTTCCTCAAATCAGCCCCCAAATTGGCTCTCATATCATATAAGTCCCACAAATCCTGAATGTATAATATGAAGTAAATCTCATATATCCTGAATGTACAAAATCAGAAAATCTTATATATATCATGTATCCAATATCAAGTAAATCTCAAATGTCCTAAATCCAAGATCAAGTGAATCTCTTATATCCTAGGTATATTTGCATGAATAAATATGATGATGTATATAAATGGATATGTATACATATATATTAGCGTCCCACTCTACTAATATATATATACTTAAGAGTAAAATATCATGAAACAAAGTGTCAAGCATCGACACAGAAATGTTGATTTATTAGGTGCTGTCACCACGACCGGCACCCTGATAGGTACGTATCATACGTTATACCGAAACCTCGAGTGCCTAGCTCTGACACTCGCCTCTCGACGTATCTATACGTACATGACTCCCGTCGGTATCCCCACGATAACCGCCGAGTCATTGGTAATGTCACCGGTAAGTATGGTTCCCCCACTAACTCATCTCCTCACTGAGATTCTTGCCCCGAGGTACCTCCGGGCCCCACCATGTACCCGTACACGGAGCCCTCCTTTCCTCACGTGGGGTATATATATCCGAACCAAAAACTCATGGTGTGTGCTGAAATATCATATCAAGGGAAACCGGGTTTTTCAAATAATGCATAATTTCATAAAACTACCACGGTCCCCAAATCCAGAAAATATCATGAAAAGAAATCCATATCTCAATGCGAGAATCCATGAATATAATATACGCAACATGAAACTGAAATGCGAGCGTATAAAGGAAAAGCCGCTATTTAACTGCAACCAGTTAAAATATAAGTTATGCGGTTCATAATTTCTCCAATTCTAAATAACATCAAGTAAAGGTAAACATGTAGCTATAACTGATATATGTATAAACATAAAGGTATAGCAAGATATAGATATCTACCTATCAGTAAAGATGTATTATACCCCCCGGGTATATGTGTAAATGTGTATGCAAGGTATACCTGTAGCTATGTCATTTGGTGTGTATGTAACTATCGCTAATGGTATAATACTCTAAAGGTATACAGGTTTGCTATAAGTCATATGCATAAAAAATATGAATCAATGTCTCAATTTCCCTAACCAAACAATATCATGTCTATAAGTGGGTTGTGCGTGACATGGCAATTATTAACGGTGTGTGTGGCATACAATCAGTGCTCGTGCAACATGAGACGTCAATAATAGTGCAGTGTCCTAAGGATATTAGTCCAAGCACAACAATTAACTAAACAGTAGGGTAAATGTGCAAATTCTATATATTACATAGAATATGCGAAAAAATTAACATCTCTAGCCCAGACGCATAACGCCACGCGGGCGATTTCCCCGTAGATGTTAAATCTACTCACCAACGCTCCTGGCTAAGTGAAGCCTACCACCTGTTTTCCTTTTGTAGCAGTGTCCGAAGTCCCCTCCTGCGAACCTAAAACATTAAACAATAAAGCAAATATATTAATAATAGACCCAAAATACGCACAAACTACATTTAACCGACGCAACCACACAAAACATACTCTCAAGTGTTTGTATTGTGGCTAACGTGCATAGCGACACGACGAAAACAACTTAAGAGCAAAATCACACAAAGTGCACGATCCGTGTCGTATAACGTATTGCGTGGACACAAGATACTAGATTATAGGAAAATGATCCCAGATTTTGCATACTGTAAATACTAAAAAAGTAAACTGTACCAAACACCCTAAACTACAGCAGACAACTACCTACAAGAAAACCAACACCCAACTCCCTTCCAAAACCGGTGTCACCGGAATTCCTGCTTGGGTCGCCGGCCAAAGGCGGTGGGGTGGGTCTTGTGTCTCAGGTGGGATCTTAGGTTCACTAGTATATCACTACAATCTTGTTTGGTCACTCAGTAAAAATCCCAGGTCACTGCAGTTCACAGAGGCTCTAAAAAGACACAAAAATACGATATTGGTACGAAACGATACTTTAAGTGTCCTACGCAACAACCAACGAGCTATACATCATAAAAACTCCTAATTAACAGTTTAGGAATTATACCTATCAACCTTGGCTCACAAGATCCAAGCTTTCCTAGCTCCAAGTGATCCTAGAAGCTAAAGCAAGACTCAAAGTATTTTTGTGATTAATTTGGGAATTTTATAGATTTAATTAGCTTGGAATTGTTGCAAATGGAAAAGAAATGATCAAGGGCAGAAGAAACGAAGAAGAACTCGGCCAAGAGAGGGAAGGTGAGGAATTGTGTAGAGTTTTCTAGCTAAGTCTAGTGATAAATGCACATAAATGCCCATCAATGCACATTCATGCATGAAGCCACCTCTCCCATTCTTTTTCTTTTCTTTAAAACTTAATCCTTTTTAGCACAAAAGATCTAGATATTAGTTGGAGGTTTTGTTTTACTCAAGCTTGCTTAATTTGAAATGATACAAATTTTGTAGAAATTTCCCAAACCCAAAATGTAAATACCATATTGAAATAATATTAAAATAGGGAAAAATTCTATCTGAACCAAAACTTTCCATATATCCCCAAAGCTCGCGCACTAGCTTTATTTTAGCTAAACTAGGTGCTGGCAAGTCTATATGGACGTTTGATCACAGTCGGGTTAAAACGGAAAATACCGACAATTTTACCTTAAAATGGAAAATTTTTGCATAACGATTTCTAAAACGTTACATGATTAGTGTCGATGATATTAGTAGTGTGCTAGACTTAGGTCAGTACCCCCTGTTCATGATTTGTGATGATGTGGATATCAGACGAATAATGAGATAAATATGATATTTGACCCGTACCCAGATTTGGGATGCCGTACGATAGATTTACCGTACAAGAGATAGATATGAGAATAGGTCCGTACTCTTGACTCGAGGATGTCATATTATTTATTGTATCGTACGTTATACTGTTGAGGTGAGATCACCGATTATTAGGTATGTTTGTATAGATCGACTCAGACTTAGGCGGATTCCCTTACCCTTTTTACTGGGCTCGAGTCATACTCATTTTTAAAAGTGGGGAGTCATGAGTATATTTTTATACCAAACTGTATGACTCGTATATTGGGTAGGTATATTTTCAGTGTTGCTGTTACTACATCACTTTCTGTAGATTTCATGATGTTTCATCGCATTGCATGCTTGTCCATATGTTATCTGTAATTATCATGAAACCCTGCTGTCAGGACACCAGCACCATTTCAGATGGTGCGTATGCTCCACATATACTTGCTTACCATCTAACACACATCATCATCGATAATTGCCATGTCACGTACACTTTAGAAAATACTATTCTTTGACATAGCTTGCTAAGTTGATAGTTGCAATATGTTATAGCTTTCATGTGCTAGTTTAACTATTGCATTCATTGCATGATATCAGATGCATCATGTATTCATTGGTTATGCAGTATTATGGAGATTTATGCCGGTTTTCATTGTTATTTACATGTTGACTTGATGATTTCAGATTATTCTTTATATTTTCTGGATTTGGAAACCGCATGTGAAAGTTTTGTAAAACTGATGAATTATTTTAAAGAGAAAAATGTGGTTTTCCTTGATATGTTGAGTATTGTCCACCATGATATTTTCTCGGTTCTGAGATGTTTTCGAGACCCGATTCGAGGAGTTGGATGAACCGTCTCGGGTATATGGTGGACCCGGTAAGGTACCCCGGTGCAAGAAGCTCGAGGTGTAGACGATGAGCCTGGCAGGGGCAGACTGCCTACTGGTGATTTTACCTGGCGCGGCGGATATCCGGAGGATACCGTTCGTGGTTGTATGATTGATGATATGGGCCGATCCGGACTGACGGAGCCCGAGATATTGAGATATTGAGACTTGATACACTGAGATATTGAGATTTGATGATACAGGCCAGTCCGGATAGCGGAGCCTGAGGTATTGAGATACTAAGATTTATGTTTTGTGTCGATGCTGGACACTGTTTTATCCGTCGATTTCATTGATGATACGGGATTTATATACATGCAGAAATCTCTTTTAAATAAAGAAAACAGTTTTCTCATTCGTGATGTATTCTATTTCCATTCGTCATGCATTCATACATCATATATCTGATATGTTGCTATCTGAGGTACCGACACGAGCATGTAGTATTACACTCATACATAGATGGACCGGGATGTTTATTTGAGGATATTACTTGATATGTCCTATTATAGCGTCTTGCATGCGATTTCTACACGTTGATGTTTTCTACTCACGAGTTGGCAACTCACCCCCGTTGTGCCACAGTTTCTTGCAGGTTTTGCCGTATAGGTTTCGTTACGGTTTTGCTGGCACACTGCTCCCTTTCCAGGTGATTGCTTTAGTAGGTGGGTTCACTTGTATCGTGACCACCATTGTACTTTATTACATTCAGTTGTATCTAGCAAATTCCATCAACCAGACAAGTATATTTTATTGACTTAGAGACCAGTGATGTGTATTCTTTCGACCTTAGAGTTACGCGTTGAATTATTATGGATTTCATGTTGTTTTAAGTTCATTTGAGTTTTGATCCTCGCCTTTCGGCGTTGTATATTATATTGAACAGTATGGTTTGTCCGTCGATTGACGAAGAGCTAGCTCACGCTTGGGGATGCCTTTTATCATTGATGCATATATTTATCATGTTGTACTTCGTTCGGGGCCAGTATTTACAAAGGAAACTCTGCCGAAATTTTTAGAAAAGACTTGTGATTTTTTTAAAATACATATTTGGCTTATGTTGCTAAACTACTTGATTTAAATTGGTTTTTCCTTCACTCTACTGCTTTACTTGGTTTGGATTTCTGGGTTTTGGCTTACTTAGATTACGTACGCCTCGAGACGTTTCGTAATTTAAGTGTCAGTCTTGTTCTGTACTTTTCGGGTCGTGACAATAAATCATGGGGTTCCTAATTTCTCCAAGTCTATATAACATCAAATAAAGGTGAACATGTAGCTATAACCAGATATATGTGTAAACATGTAGGTATAGCAAGGTATATGTATCTACCTATCAGTAATGATGTAATATACCCTCCAGGTATAAGTGAAGTATGTAAGCAAGGTATACATGTTGCTATGTCTTTATGTGTGAAATATACCTATCACTAATGGTACAATACCATATAGGTATACAGGTAACGAGGATGTAAGCATGTCAGGGCATATGTGTAAGCATGCAGATATACAGGTATGCTATATGTCATATGCATAAAGAAATATGAATCAAAGTCTCAATGTCCCTAACAAAACAATATCATATAGGTATGTGTGTTGTGCGTGTCATGTCAATTATTGATGGTGTATGTGGCATACAATCAGTGCTCGTGCAACATGAGCCGCCAATAATAGTGCAGTGTCCTAAGGATACTAGTCCAAGCACAACAAATAACTAAGCAATAAGGTGCATGCGCAACTCTATATATGAAATAGAATATGCTACAAAATCATAACATCTCTAGCCCAGACGCATAACGCCATGCGGGCGATTCCCCTGTTGATGTTAAATCTACTCACCAACTTTCTGGCTAAGTAAAGCCAACTACTCGCTTTCCTCTGTTCGCAGCGCTCGAAATCCCCGCCTGCGATCCGGAAAGCATATAACAATATAACAAGTATATATTAGCAATCGACCAATAACACGTACCAACTACGTTTGACCGACGCACCAACTCCAAACATACTCTCAAGTGTTCTTCAAGTGGCTAACGCACGTAGCGACATTACGAAACCAACTCAAGAGCAAAAGCTACACAAAGACACGAGCGACATCGGCACGACCCTAATTAGAAACGCAAAGCGACACAACTACCAAGCCTAGACCCTGATCATACCGATCGCGCATTCAAAGCACAATAATAAACGTGGAATCTAATATAAATAACGTCGCGACGTCAAAAGAAAGCCACACCTAAACTTACCGAAATCTATTAAGCAGCATATATCATTTTAGCACCAAACTACAGGTTTTACCAAAACTAGAATTTGCAAACATCACTAATTAGCAAGGTTAAACCATTTAAACCTTTACTATAATTTTAAATCTCACTAATTAGGATTAGTAAAAGTTTAGTTTTCTAATTAGCTTAATTAACCAATTAGGAAAATATCATTTAACAGATTAGCAACTAGGTTTAGTTTTCATTTGTCATAACTTATCAACTAACAATTTCACTAAACAAAACCCTAATTAGTTTAACAAAATCCTTACTAGAATTTCTAAATAAGAATTTAAAAGCTTAAATTAAACATCTAATTCAGCTAATTAAAGTATTAAACCACAAAAAGAGATTAGGGTTTTGATTTATAGCTTCAAAGAAACTCAAAATCAAGAAACTAAAAATCTAAAGATAGCCTCCAAAATCCTCACTTGAATGAAGAACAAAGCTTGTTTGAAGAAGAAGAATGATGGTTTTGATTATATTTAAGTTTGGATGAATAAATTTGGATTTTCCATGAATTTTTCAAGCTTCAAAAATGAAGAAATGAGTTTAGAAATGAGAAGGGCAGCAAGCAATGAAGGTTTTGGCCAAAATGGAAGGAGCTAGGGTTTTGTGGTGGAGTGTAGAAATTTCTAGAAGGAAATTACAATAATTGCATAATAAAACAAGAAACCTTTATGTTTTCTTTTATCTTTTCTTTAAAAAAATTCATTTAATTACCATAAATATCTAGATATTTTGGTGATAAGGTTTAAACATAATATCTAGCGATTAGATTAGTAATGAATCTCAATACTAGTAATTAACCCTGTTGGAGATAGTGCCCTCAGAGTCAATTATTGGATCACAGGCACATGATTGCAATGATTGAGGGAGGACCTATTCCGGTAAGATAGTCTTACTCGAGATGATAGTATGCTATCTGGTTTACCTTTATCATCGTGTACTGCTTCAGGTGACCTTACAGGTCGCTATTACACGCTGATAGAGCCCCTAGGATTCTTGCTTGACTGCCAGCATGATGGCGATCATATACGTGAGAGCTGGTGGTCTATAAGCACATCCTTAAATGGTCCCTAGTCGTTGGAGTTTCGAGACAGGGCATCGATTCTCCAGAGTAGACTAGTGTATACAGTCGAGACCCCGACGAGGGGTGGTGGCCGGTCTCACAAGCCACTGGTGTCAGTTGGTTCACCTAAGATGTATACAGGTGCTCATTGGGTTATGAGTACACCGGACAGGACTCGCCGGGAACCTGCTAGTTGGGATTATACCATACGTCAGATAGCAGTTCCCAGGTGAAATGTGTACAGGTTAGTTCATCGACCTGAGATCGTCATTTGTCTCGTGTGAGTTCCCAATGTGCTTTGATTACTACCCTGCCACGGCTCAAAGGAGTCGTGCAAGAAGGTTTTAGTTGGGTACAGTCCCGAGCCACATAGAGGCAGTGAGCGGATCTGCAGGGGTTCGTCTCTCCCGGTATTGGGGGTGAGGTCGCGCTGTGTCTAGGAGAGCCATTACACAAAGCCCTCGGCCGAGGCAGGAGATTTACTGGTAGGTATTCCAGTAGTATCTCAGGGTGTTCTGGGTTTCACTCCGACACGACTTGTACCGCCTTTGGGGGTCTGACTTTTACCAACCCCCTAGGCCCGCCATGCGATGCTCATAGACGAACGGACCTGACTGTACGGATATTGTCACTGACAGGCTCAGTAGGGTGTCAGGATGAGTTCGCTCATCGACGTCCCTTTTGGTCAATAGCTGATGGCCCGTCACGTATTGGCTAATACCTATGACGTGCTAGTGGTTAAATCCACAGCCATAGTATTGACGAGTCTTTAGAGTCCACCACACTTTCAGTTACTCAAGCTTTCGGGCGAAACGCTGTAGAGGCCGTATGGAGATATGGCAGGGTCCGATCAGATACGTGCGGTATTGCACGGATCAGGATCGGACGTTTTGTACTAGAGGCCGTATAGATATATGGCAGGATTCGATCAGATACGTGCGGTATTGCACGGATCAGGATCGGACGGATATTACTAGCCGGCTTTGGTTTAAGCCGGATCCTAGTATAGTACAGTGTAGATTTTGTCTCTTTGCATTTGTATCCGGACGGAATACAGATGCGGGTGTGTATGCACAGTATCGGGGTTTTCCTGTAATTTATTACGGGACCAGTTTTCTGGAGTTGCCAGTTTGCATTCCGTTCCGGCCGGTTTTCCTTTGTTCTTTCCTGGCCGGACTTTTCCGATGGAGGGGGTTATTTGCAAGTTTGGAAATAACATTTGTGGAGGGGTTTTCTTGCAAATGTTTTCATTATGATAGGATAAGCATCCTTGCTTTTTCATGATGGTTTTTGCATTAATGGGATTTGAAAGGGTATGGAGTGATAAGTATGGTGAGGTTTACTTTGGATGTGGTCACCATTCTCTTTATCCTACACTCACCTCCCTTAGTTGATTCCTCCCACCAATTCCCACATGATATTGGCCGGCCACTTTAGAGGAGTAAAGAATGGTTCATTTTTTTTTTGGTGAGGGTGTGGGAAAAATTATTCATTCATCTCATTTTTCCATTGCTACCAAAAATCCCCAAGTTCATTTCTCAACCTCATTCCTCCATCAAGGCAACATAACCCCAAATAGACAAAGCACTACACATTCTACAGCAAACCTTGGGCACGTCGACTAGCCAGCTTCGTGCCCGAGTTGCCTCGGTATTGAGGTGGGAGCCCGTAAAAGATGCAGACGATGTGGTGCCCTTCCGGCAAGGATGCGACGACCAGAGTTTCCGCAGGAGATCGGGACGACGACGAGAAGACCGGAGGACTCGGATCACTCGGTATATCTCTCACCCTTTCTCTTCTTAGCTAGTATCGGTTAATGGTTACGATCCGGGTATATTGTCCGCGGTAGCGCCAGTTTAAAAGTTAAGAAAATTTTGATTCCGCATTTTGGCCTCGGATAGACGGCCGGGGCGCTGCCGTGGCGCAATATGGTATCAGAGCCACGCCATTAACCTTGTCTAGCTTGTTCTAATGTGTTTTACTTATCCGATCGACCAAAATTCCAAAATCCGCGTTTTGCATGCATCAGTTTTCTGTCGATTTTTTCCGGGCTCGAAAAATTTTTCAGGTGATTGCAGAATGATGTACAGAGAATCCTAAGAACACTGCAAAAATTTGGAAGCTTGATCATTCCGTACGACCGCGGAACCGCGGCAATGACCCCTCGTTTGCCGCGGTTCCGCCGCAGTATGTTTGCTTCATTTGGCCAACTTTTTGCAGTGGGCTTTTGGGCTTAAGATAGGGGTTTTGGAATATTAAAATTGGGCCCAGAATTTCTGTGAGTGCTACAGTATTGCTTGGGGGCCCACTTGTTAATTTTTGATCGATCGGATATTTTAAACACATTATTTCACAGTATTTACATTATATCTGCGACCGTGAATGTCACTCGATCGGTAAATAGGTCTAACTGCTATAGCCCGGTTAGACGGATTTGCGAACGTGATTTTCACGTTGATGTTTTGTGATTTTGCTGTGTTGTTGCGGATCGGTCGTGGGGGATAGCCTGGATGCAATGCTAGTACTGTTTTGTTTTATATGTACATTTGATATTGCGGGGCGAGCGTCCGACATGTGGACTGCCGTCACTGCCTGTTTGTATTATTCTTTTGGGGCACGACCTGGTTGCGGTCGATGTACCCGTTGTATGTATATTTTACTTTCTGTACTAGGATTACCCCGCGGAGGGGTGCACGGATAGCCGGGTTCTAGAGGGCAACGGGCCCGCATCTCATGGCATTGAGACGGAGGGGGCTTCACTCTAGGATTGGCGGGCTATTCGCCGCACTCGTAGGGGGTACAGGTTGACCCAGGAGGGGTGCCCAAGTTACCGGATTCCATAAAGTGCTGGGTGGTCCATTCACGGTGCTGAAGGGGGCTGCCTCGTTTCAGGTCTTGGCGGGTGACTTGCCGCGCCCGTAGGGGTCTAGGATTTCATTGCACAGGCTATCCACACGACCAGGGGAACGTCGGGTTTCAGCAGCGGCTCTGTGAAACCCGGGGCTTCCAGATATCTGTATGTTTCTGTGATGTTGCATTTTATCACGCCTTGAGCGAATATAATATATTGGTATATATATATTAGTAGATGTTGTATATGTTTTACATCCGCGCTAGTCCAGTCCCCGCTCTGTCGTTAGTTAGCTAACCTAACGGGTAATGACGGGACCCAGTGGCGAATGCGGATGGCATATACGTACATCAGTATATTTTCGTTCTTTGTGGTGTGATCAATTGATGGGACTGCGTTGATTCGGATCAATGCAAGCTAAAAAAACCTATTCTGATGTTGTTGGAACATTTTTCAAAAAGCTGTTATTGCAAGGACGTTCACTTTTGTTTTGCATCGTGGTATTCATTTGGAATATCCTGCTCCTCAGTCGACGAGGCAAGGGCCGAGATCCCTTCACCGGGAGTGACCCCTTGGACAGAAGTTTGCGTCAGGGCATTAACTTCACTATAGCCGATTGCCTTTTGCTTTGCATCGTGGTATTCAGTTGGAATATCCTGCACCTCATTCTACGGGGAAAGAGCCGAGATCCCTTCACCGGGAGTGACCTCTTTAGTAAAGGTTTTCGTCACTATATTTTTATAAAAAGTTATCCAGTTCCTTCAACGATATCAAGTTCATTACGTTAAAGGTTTTTCGCCAAAAACCAGTCGTAGCCCTCCATCATTTCAGATTAGTATTGCTTAGTATTCGCGCTACGTTTGTCGTTGCTATTCGCCGAGGCGTAGTGTGCGGTAGCTTTGTTGTGCTATTCTGTCGCATGGATATGTGGATTGGTTAGGACAGTCGTACGACTTTGTTGATTATTCGTCAAGGGTCGTGCGGGTGGGTTTAACGCAATCAAGATAATGACGGGTTGAACTTGACTAGGACCTTTTGATTTGTTGATTATTCGTCAAGGTCACTTGGGTCCTAGGGGTAAAAATCACGTCGGGAGTTTCAAAAGAACTGAAACTTGCCAGACATGCGCATACCTTCTGGAGTGTGGTGACGTGAGTAGATTCCGTCATGTTATCATGCGATGATAGTTGGATCCCGATTCCCACTGATGAGTTGGTTTACTCCTCGGGTGACCCCGACTAATTCTTCTTTCAGGTTTGGGGAAGAATTTGAGGTTACAGTGGGAGGTTTCCAGATTAGATAAAGTGATAACCATTCTGATCTAGGTTAGAGTGCACGCTGAGTGTTTCTTTTCTCTCTCTCTTTGGCAGCAACCATTGACCCGACCCTGGACTATGACTCAGTGACCAAGTTGACCGAACCTTCTTAACACTGGCTTTTGGATTGTCTGAGTTGCAGACCTCGTTGCCACTCCTACTTTTACCCTTTTCTCCAGGACACCCCGTATTACTACGAACGTCCACTTCCATTGGACAAAACCATCGTATGGTTAGATACGAACTCGAAGGAATTTATTCGAGGATGGTTTCTGGTTCTGGAGAAAACGAATAGGACTATTCAGTTGTCTTTTCCTTTTTCCTTCTCTCAGGTTGCGAGTACTCCTTGGTTTAGGAGATAGTACACCTATTATGCAAATTGGATAGTCTTCTTCCAAACCTTAGGCTGGTGCCGAACGGCGGGGAATGAAGAAAACCAATTAGCATAACGATGGTGTACAGAAGGTATTAAGTTAAGACAAAGCAAGGGATTAGTAAGAGGGCAAAGTAAATTGCGACTGCTTTTCACGACCGAACCAAGTATTTCTTCGCCAATCCTAAATCACCTTTGTATTTCTCCAGGACACTCCGTATCACTACGAAGATCCCAAGTTTATTGGATAATCTATCGTATGGTTATATACGAACTCGAAAGGAACTTGTTCCAGTTCGGGGATGGATTCTGGTTCAGGAGAAATAGGAATAGGGTTTATTCGGTTGTCTTTTATCTTTACCTTCTCTAGCTTTGCGAGTGCTCCTAGGATTAGGACAGTACACCTTTTATGCTTATTGGATAGTCTTCTTCCAAACCATAGGCTGGTGCCGAACGGTAGGGAAGGAAGAAAACCATTTGGCCTAAAGGGGTGTGCAGACGGTAATGACTAAAGACATATAAAGGGATTTGGACAGATGGCAAAGAGATATACGGTTACAGTTGTGAATCTGGATAATGGTAGAGGCATTACTAGGAATACCAGGATACCCTATCGAAACATTTCAATGTTTCAGTTCAACTGTGTACTGTTAAAAGAAAACTGATTTCCTGATTATACACTTGCTCCAGTGTATGTATTTACCAGGTTTGATTCTCACATCTGTATGGTTTTACAGATGATGAGTGGGAGTAAGTTATTGGGAATAGGGTGATCATCCTCATTATATCGGGATTCGTTGTAATCGGTGATATTTGAGGAGACCACCTGGGCTGTTTGCCGGTCGGTAAATATTTGGTTTTGAATATCCGCTGTTGTGCACCAATTTCAAATTGATATATCTGTACGTCTATTTTCATAGAGTGAGATATACCTTTTGATATTATGTCGATGACATTTACCTATATCAGTGGATGGTTAGGTAAGGAGCATCAAACAGCGGTGTAATTCTTCTTAACCATAAGTACAGTTTTCAACCTACGACGCACAGCGAAAGAGTTGTTAGACTCAGCGGACTTATACAGAGTATTGTATGTTGTCCAGTGTCCATTAGGACAGAGGAGTTGGTCCTCATACTATATTCTGTTTACTTTTAACTTCTCTAGTTCTTAGACATGTGTTTCGTAGAAACACAGGGTCTAAGTTTTGAGGAGTTATAGGTATTTGAATAGAGTAGAGTACCAGGTGTAGCAAGTATCGGGATTCTTCAAAGTGATCGAAGATGTAGATACTTGTGTATGGTATTCAGTTGATAGTAATGATAAAGAGAAATTGCTTCTCTTTCAGGTTACTCATAATTGGAAGCATTCCTAAGTTGAGTAACGCTGATCGGCCTCCTTCCATTTAGTTGACATGCACTGGAGAAAGCTACATGATTTGAATCTGGTTCAATTAAATCAGTGCCTCTGGTTCTATATTGGATATAGAACAGTTCATATCTTAACGATGTTAAGGTACGGGGAGTTGTCCGGCTTATGATTAAAACCAGACACTGGACAACTCAAGGCACGTTTCTGTAATGGCTGTTTGTGGGTTGACCCAGGCTATGACGAGGGTTGACTTTCTACCATCTAGAAGATCAATAGTGATATTGTTCTTAACTCGCCACATTTTAAAAAAGAAATGGTTATTTTTCAGAAAACAGAAGTGGGAGTATGGTAGAACTGGAAGCGATTCCAGAACCGCAAACGATTACTGAAGATTTGATAAGGAACCTAAAGATTCAATCTGATTTGACATTCCATTGGCCACTCCGCAGATAAGGTGGGTAACTTCAGGCACCCGAGAGGTACTCCGGTAGCCTCAAGGACGGTGACAGGGAAGTTCTTGTTTACCCACACTTGCCATTGTTGTTGTTCCTGGCTGCGAGACCCGGCAGGAGGATGAGTATAGCGTCGTTCTAAACTAGCTTTAGAAGTGCACGTCTATATGACTCTGCCAGAGGGTTGTCGTAGTCAGTGGGAGTAGCGGAAGCATTGGTGGACATCAGGCTTATGTCTATTTATAAGACTAAAGCAGATATAGCAGAGATAGATCATCTGTTTCTGATGTGACAGTCATAGGTTTGACGTCATCAGAATAGGGGATGGATCTGTTGAGAAGGTAGTAGGAAGTGATATTCCTATACTACGATCGGTTATACTTTGGTCGTCACACAGTGTTTTCTCCACACAGGACTTGGATATTATATCCAACATACTGGTTACTAGATCTATGGTTTTAGATCTAGATTTGGGTGGTTTCCCAATCAGGGTACTTTGACAGCATTCTATGTGTATTTAGAATGGACGACTCCTGGCACGGTAGTACACCTGCAGGTAATGGAGTCACCCTCTCTAAAGGTGTCTTACAGACTAAAGGGGAGAGGGATACGGATGATTGACAGATCACTTGCTTAGGCAATTGAGTCAATCATGAGATGTCAAGTACCACACCAGATGTTGTTCTTGCACTAGATGCAATAAGTTGATATTGATCCAATCCTGGAGGAACAGTCGGAAGCAGTTTTAGAACATAAGTGAATGTTCTAGGGATATGATAACGGCTACCTCCTTTAGGAGACGGTTATCACTCCAGGCTTCCAAGGTGACATGGACGACAAGGAGGTTGTCAGAGTTATAGTTTTCCTTCTGACGAGGGGCAGTATTTTGGACAGGTGATCCAAGGCAATACTGAGGGAGGCCTGGCGCAGGATACTGATTAAGTTCAGTTGACGATACAGTCTAAGAAGTTTGGATTTGGAGTTCATTTATGAACTAGGTCCCATCAGACATCCAGACATTCCAAGACAGGTATTGCTCATTTCGGGAGATGGTTTTCTCCGCGAACTTGAGATATAGAGAGACATAGAAAGAAACATCTAGGCGGATCCACTCACTGAGGCTTTTCCTCGAACGCAATAGTTTCGCAAACAGGCTTTGTGCGACTGACTAGTAGAGGAGTTGGGTGTTCGGTATCACACGGGCTGTGAGTATGCGACATCGCAATAATTAGCCTTGAGTGCAAGTGGGAGATTGTTGGAGATAGTGCCCTCAGAGTCAATTATTGGATCACAGGCACGTGATTGCAATGATTGAGGGAGGACCTATCCCGGTAAGACAGTCTTACTCGAGATGATAGTATGCTATCTGGTTTACCTTTATCATCGTGTACTGCTTCAGGTGATCTTACAGGTCGCTATTACACGCTGATAGAGCCCCTAGGATTCTTTCTTGACTGCCAGCAGTATGATGGCGATCATATACGTGAGAGCTGGTGGTCTATAAGCACATCCATAAATGGTCCCTAGTCGTTGGAGTTTCGAGACAGGGCATCGATTCTCCAGAGTAGACTAGTGTATACAGTCGAGACCCCGACGAGGGGCGGTGGCCGGTCTCACAAGCCACTGGTGTCAGTTGGTTCACATAAGATGTATACAGGTGCTCATTGGGTTATGAGTACACCGGACAGGACTCGCCGGGAACCTGCTAGTTGGGATTATACCATACGTCAGATAGCAGTTACCAGGTGACATGTGTACAGGTTAGTTCATCGACCTGAGATCGTCATTTGTCTCGTGTGAGTTCCCACCGTGCTTTGATTACTACCCTACCATGGCTCAAAGGAGTCGTGCAAACAGGTTTTAGTTGGGTACAGTCCCGAGCCACATGGAGGCAGTGAGCGGATCTGCAGGGGTTCGTCTCTCCCGGTATTGGGGGTGAGGTCGCGCTGTGTCTAGGAGAGCCATTACACAAAGCCCTCGGCCGAGGCAGGAGATTTACTGGTAGGTATTCCAGTAGTATCTCAGGGTGTTCTGGGTTTCACTCCGACACGACTTGTACCGCCTTTAGGGGTCTGACTTTTACCAACCCCCTAGGCCCGCCATGCGATGCTCATAGACGAACGGACCGGACTGTACGGATATTGTCACTGACAGGCTCAGTAGGGTGTCAGGATGAGTTCGCTCATCGACGTCCCTTTTGGTCAATAGCTGGTGGCCCGTCACGTATTGGCTAATACCTCTGACGTGCTAGTGGTTAAATCCACAGCCATAGTATTGACGAGTCTTTAGAGTCCACCACACTTTCAGTTACTCAAGCTTTCGGGCGAAACGCTGTAGAGGCCGTATGGAGATATGGCAGGGTCCGATCAGATACGTGCGGTATTGCACGGATCAGGATCGGACGTTTTGTACTAGAGGCCGTATAGATATATGGCAGGATTCGATCAGATACGTGCGGTATTGCACGGATCAGGATCGGACGGATATTACTAGCCGGCTTTGGTTTAAGCCGGATCCTAGTATAGTACAGTGTAGATTTTGTCTCTTTGCATTTGTATCCGGACGGAATACAGATGCGGGTGTGTATGCACAGTATCGGGGTTTTCCTGTAATTTATTACGGGACCAGTTTTCTGGAGTTGCCAGTTTGCATTCCGTTCCGGCCGGTTTTCCTTTGTTCTTTCCCGGCCGGACTTTTCCGATGGAGGGGGTTATTTGCAAGTTTGCAAATAACATTTGTGGAGGGGTTTTCTTGCAAATGTTTTCATTATGATAGGATAAGCATCCTTGCTTTTTCATGATGGTTTTTGCATTAATGGGATTTGAAAGGGTATGGAGTGATAAGTATGGTGAGGTTTACTTTGGATGTGGTCACCATTCTCTTTATCCTACACTCACCTCCCTTAGTTGATTCCTCCCACCAATTCCCACATGATATTGGCCGGCCACTTTAGAGGAGTAAAGAATGGTTCATTTTTTTTTTGGTGAGGGTGTGGGAAAAATTATTCATTCATCTCATTTTTCCATTGCTACCAAAAATCCCCAAGTTCATTTCTCAAGCTCATTCCTCCATCAAGGCAACATAACCCCAAAGAGACAAAGCACTACACATTCTACAGCAAACCTTGGGCACGTCGACTAGCCAGTTTCGTGCCCGAGTTGCCTCGGTATTGAGGTGGGAGCCCGTAAAAGATGCAGACGATGTGGTGCCCTTCCGACAAGGATGCGACGACCAGAGTTTCCGCGGGAGATCGGGACGACGACGAGAAGACCTGAGGACTCGGATCACTCGGTATATCTCTCACCCTTTCTCTTGTTAGCTAGTATCGGTTAATGGTTACGATCCGGGTATATTGTCCGCGGTAGCGCCAGTTTAAAAGTTAAGAAAATTTTGATTCCGCATTTTGGCCTCGGATAGACGGCCGGGGCGCTGCCGTGGCGCAACAAACCCAAACCAAAAAGTTATTACCACTAATAAAGTGCACAAATAAAGCATTAAAATAATATTTAATTAGAGAAAAATTCTATGTGAACCAAAACTTACCATTGACCCCCAAAGCCCGCGCACTAGCTTTATTCTAGCTAAACTAGGTGCCGACAAGTCTATATAGAAGTTTGATCACAATCGGGTTTAAACACCGACTATTTTACCCTGAAAACGGAAAATTCGAAAAACGATTTCTTAAACGTTACAATCTTCCCCACTTAAAGAAATTCGGTCCCTGAATTTAAATTCTCACTTAGCGTACCTTCAAAGAGATGGTTATAAAACTCCCAAATCTCGTTCGCAGCCTCCCAACAGATCACCTCAGTATACGGCTACGCCAAAGAACCTTCACATATAGCAAGTCCCTTGACCGAAATCCCTCCACCGGCCGATCCACAATAACTATTGGTTGCTGGTGAACGAAAGATCGCGTCCAAAAGAACTGTCTGGTGCAGAATCATATGAGAAAGTTGATGAAGGTAATTGCGAAGTATCGACACAAGGAATAAAGGGTGAATTCTCAAAAATCTTGACGGAAGTGCCAATTTATAGGTAACGGAATTAACTCGCTTGAGTATCTCAAAAGGACCTACAATCCTGGGATAAGATTCTCAAAACTCAACACGTCATTCATCAGTAAAATCCATAGGAATACATGATCTCCCATTGCGAACTCAAGTCTGCGACCACCACGGTCGGCATAAGACTTCTGTCTGCACTGGGCTGCTCTCATCCGACCTTAACCAATTGGATTATCTCCGAAGTCTCTAGACTAGCTGGGGTCCAAAAATCCTACTCTCGCAGAGTTAGAAAAACAGACTGGCGATCGACACGACCACCAAACAAAAACCTAAAGGTTGCCAATTTGAATGTCTCCTGATAACTGCTATCGAAGGAGAATCCTAACAATGGCAAGTGACGATCCCAACTGCCGACAACAAAGTACGCACACAACAAGCATATCCTCCAGAGTTTGTATAGTCCGTTCTGTCTAACCACCAACCCACGGATGGAAAGCGGAGCTAAAGCTCAACCAGTACGCAAGGCTTCCTGAAGCTTCTGCCCAAGACGGAAAGAGAACAGGGTACCTCTATTGGATACAACGCATGAAGGAACTCCGTGCAAACGCATAACTTAACAAAGAACAACTGAGCAAACTGAGCATGACTGGACAATAAACACCCAAATGGAGTCACACCCTGACTAAACCTAGGTAGACGCCACAACGAATATTCATGGAGATCTGCTCCCATTCCTACTTTGGAACGGTTAAAGGTTGCAACTCTCCAGCCGCTTTCAAGTGCTCAAGCTTACCTCACAACAAGACAGACACCTTGAAACAAAATCCGAAACTTTACTCTTCATCCCTTCCCACTCGTAACTATCTCACAAGTCACGTCACATATTGGTGGACTTGAATGAACACAGAAAGCTGGTTGATGTGCCTGCTCTAGGATTTCGCATCTCTACCCATCAGTAGTAGGTACACACAAACGCGTCCCTAAACGTAGCACACGCTGGTCACACATCAAGGACTCCAAATCTTTACCCAGCCGAGTATGCTCAAGAATCTCTGACGAAGGAGCATCGGCGGGCTGTGCCTCGCGAAAACGATTAAGGAAAAGTGGACGGGCGCTGACATGAGCAAGTTGTCCCCTCAGTAGAGGCGAACTTAAGCTATAATCAACGATCGCATAAGAACTTTAAATCTGCAGAAGACTGTCTCAACAATCAAAGCCCGCTGCAGGGAGATGCATATTAAGCTCTGGTGGTCCGTGAAAATCTGACACGACTCCCTAAACAAGTAGTGTCTCCAATCTCAAACGCACGACCACCGCGGCCATCTCCAGATCTTGAGTGGGATATCCTGCTCGTACTTCCTCCAACTGTCAGGAAGCAAAAGAGATAACTCTATAATGCCACATCAACGCAAAATCGAGCCCTACACATGAAACATCACAGTTAAACAACAAAGTCGCCCGAACCAGAAAGCAAAGAAAGAACTGGTGCAGTTGTCAACCGAGTCTTCAACTGCCAAAAACTCCGCACGCATGCCTCAGTCCAAAGAAACAGAACCTCCTTTCTGGTCAGTTCAGTCAACGGTGCAGCGATACACTAGCAATCCTGCACGAAACAGCGATAAAAACCTGCTAAGCCCAAAGATCTGCGGACCTATTAGTTATATGTATGCCCTAGAGGCCATTACTATACATAGGATGTATATTGTAGTGGATGCTTGGACATATATAGGGAGGACTTTCTTGCTCGACATGATAGTATGCTATCTGGTTGCTCTTTACCTTAACGTGTACACTGATTGTCTCTCTGTTACATGTTGGTAAAGCCCTTAGGATGTGTACTTGACTACCTGGACTATGATGCGGATCATACTATTGGGGACATGGTAGTCCATAAGTACATCCTTCAAGGTCCCTAGTCGTGGGTGTATCGAGACAGGGCATCGATATACCAGAGTAGACTAGCGTATACCTTCTCGACCCATACAGATGGGCGATGGATGATCCCATATCCATTGGTGTTTGACATCAGAGATGATATACGGGTGCTCAGTGGAGACTGGGTATACTGGACGGACTCGCCGAGAACTCCCAGATGGTATTATACCTTACGTCAGATGGCAGTTCTCTTGTGACACTGGTACAGGTTAGTCTGTAGACCCGAGATCGTCATAGAGTCTTGTGTGATTCCCACTGTGCTTTGATTTCCACCTTACCACGTCCAAGAGGGCGTGCAAAACGGTGGTTTTTGGGTACAGTCCCGAATCATTTGGAGGCAATGAGCGATAGGAGGGGATTCGTCTCTCCCGGTATAGGGGTTGATGTTGCGCTGTGTTCGATTGGCTATAACCGGAAATCCCTGGCCAGGGTTGCTGAGATTTACTGGTAAGTGTTACCAGTAGTTTCTCGAACTGTTATTGACCTTATATCGACACGACTTATCGAGCTATTGGGGTCTGACGTTTACCACCCCTAAGCAAGATATGCGACATATCAGACGACGAGACCAGACTGTACGGTAAGTGTTACTGGTTGGATTCACAGGAGTATGAGCAAGCTTGCTCGTCGATCTTCTGATCGCTCAATACCCGGGTGGCCATTACGTTTAGCAGACCACTTGCGGCTTGTGAGTGTTTGATATGATCATCACCTGCTGCCGGCGTATTGACGAGTCTTTAAAGTCCTACACAGAGGTTTCCTGGCTCAAGAAAAACGAAATAGGAGTGCATATGAGATATGTGCGGGACCGAGAATAATACCAGTATGTGATACTGTATTCTATTCTCGCGATGAATGTGTCGATTGGTTATATGCGATATAACCTAGTTATCGAATCGATGATTGATTCGATAAGTCGATACATTGGATATTAGTCGGTCATATGCGATATGACCGGATCGTTAAATCAAGTGTTGATTTAATGATTTAATGTATAATTATATATTTGATATATTACTTTGCATTAACTAGTATTAGTTCACTTAAGATAGATTTTCTCACTTGATGTGCACATTGTATATATGATATAGTTTTGTGCACTAGTTTGTATCATGTTTGATGATACATGCAAACTTGGGTGTGTATGATTACACCATGGTTATGTTAATGGTTAGGGTCTTGATTTACTTATTTATTTATTTTCTATATTATTTTTGGCAAAGGAAAAAGAAATGGTGGCTTCTTTTGGATTTACATTGAAGCTTCATGAAGCTTTCAAAAGTTCAACCATTTTTGTTTCTTTTGCCTAACCTAACCATTCACTTAACCCTAGTTTATTCTCTACACTTAACCATGGTTGCTTAATGATAACCATCACTTGATTTTGTTTTGATTATCATTATTCTTTTCCATTTCTTTCTTCTTCTTCTTCTTGATGAAGAAAGAAAAGCTTTCTACAAAAATGTCAAGTGATGAAATCAAGTGAGAAATCCAAATCTAAAGTGAACCCACTTCCTATTTCTTCATCCTCTACCACTTGCCAAGTAGTATAGGGTGTTTTCTTCACAAGTTTCATGGCTTGGTGAAGTTGGAGCTTGATCTTGTGTTGCCTCGATATAGATCATCTTCGGCATCGAAGTCGACGACCTAGCCCGCCCATTTCTCCGATGAAGCCGACGCTAGAGCCCGGGATCCGATGATCGCAGCGAGGGGACATCATCACGGAGCTATGGAGGTGGAGGACCGGATCTACAAAGGTTTTATCTTCGTTCACTCTTAGTTAAGTTGTTAACTAGTTGCATGTTTCGCCTAATCTCTAGTTCACGATCCGTATTAGGGTTTCTCGGCTCCGGAAAAATTTGAATTTGGCATGGTTGATGCCTTGTGAGACCTCATTAGTGTGCCTAGGAACCCTACAGTGGTATCGGAGCCTAGCTAGAGCCTTAGGCGAAGCGTAGACGATGTTAGAAACCTGAACGAACCCGAAACCCTAATCCGAAACCCTTCTCTGTACATTTTTTGAAATCGGGGATTTTTGAGAATTAAAAATATGCAGAAAAATCAGCAGGCTTTTTTATGAATTACTGTGAAGCACGTGCTCCTGATTCAACCAAAGTGCGGCGGAACCGCGGCACGAGCATGGCTCGTGCGGCGGAACCGCGGCACGAGCATGGCTCGTGCGGCGGTTCCGCGGCCATATAGTCATTTCAGCATTTGAAATTTGCACTGTAATTCCTAACTTTTAGTGCTGTATTTTCTGGGAATTTTTAACTTCTACTCAAGAGTTGAGTTTTCTGGGTTGTATTGGGGACTCGGTGTTTCGATCGGAAAGTTTAACTTCGTCTGTGTTTTTCCGGATAATTTTAGAAAATCTTGAAAAGTTCGACCGGATATAAATACCCAATTTTTCCCCTGTTGGGAAATTTCCAAGTGTTGGATCTTTCCGTAGTTTAATGACGTTCTAAGTAGTGCAAGTAATGCGATGGTCCCTCTATAAGACAACAAACCTTAACTCGATTATGTGACCGTCTTGAACTGTCCTTTGAACCTTAGGGTTTGGGGCAGTACGGCGTGCCACATGTGAGGCGTTGGCTTGACCCTTCTACGGCTGGACCATTGGTACTGAGTGTTAGTTATATGTATGCCCTAGAGACCATTACTGTACTTTGGATGTATATAGTAGTGGATGCTGGGACATATATAGGTAGGACTTTCTTGCTCGACATGATAGTACGCTATCTGGTTGCTCTTTATCTTAACATGTATACTTTCTGTCTCTCTGTTACATGTTGATAAAGCCCTTAGGATGTGTACTCGACTTCCAGGACTATGATGCAGATCATACTAGTGGGGCTTGGGTAGTCAATGAGTACATCCTTCAATGTTCCTAGTCATGGGAATATCGAGATGGGGCATCGATATTCCAGAGTAGATGTAGCGTCTTGAAAAGTCGTTTTGGGGTTTTCCTGAAATTCGGTGAAAATTCGGTATTTTTCCGAAAACCGTCTTTCTCGATATTTTGCAGTTTAGGGCTAATTATACCTTAAATGGATAGGTAATTACATGTTTTTAGTAGCTAATGAGTTAATTATGAAATTTTGGTCATTTAAAATTTTTTCCCTATTTTTCAATTTTTTAATATTATTTTAAGCCGGTAAGAAAATACATTAAATAAGCGATAAATACAAATTTTTCCGGGCTAATTTTAATCTCTAAAATTATGATAATTATAATCTAGTGATAACATGAATTTTTAGTAATTTATTTTGATTTTTAACAAATTTTTATGTTATGAAACGAATTTATTGAATTTTGAGCTAAAACTTGCAATTTTTGAGTTGTAGGGGGCCTTTTTGCATAAAATTTCTTTTGTAAAACCCCTCTCTCTTTTTCCTCAGCCCTAGGACAGCCCCACCTTGTGTGAGACCAGAAATTTCTGGCCTCAATTCTTGAGTTGTTTCTTGAGTTGAATTTGATAGTTTTTGGTTTTTATTTTAATTAAAATGAATAAAGTATGATACATTTGACTTTGGAACTTGACCCTTGACTTTCCCCACTTGCCCACACCCTCCCCCATTCCTTCTCTGGCCGAGACCTGCACCATCCCCCATCTCCATTATTTTCCTTCTCTTTCTCTCTCATTTCATTCAAAATTTGCAACAAAATTCAATAAAAAATCCACAAATCCTTCTCTTTTTCAACACAAAATCCTTATGCTATCCTTTCCTTAACCATTCTTGCTTGGATCTTGGTGCTTGAGGCCATCAATTGGAGCAAAATTTTCTTGCTTGATCCATAGATCAAGAGGTATAAATTCCATCAAAGTTACTTTCTTTTGTTGCTAATTCCTTTAAATGCATGGTTTAGTGTTAAATTTAGTGTAGTTTTAATCTAGTTTTCTTAGGTTTTGCTTGAAAAATTTTAGCTAGGGTTTTGAAGCCATAATACTTAATTAGATTGTTTTATAGTTAATCTAGTGGTTAATTAACTAATCCATATAGTTATCTTGTTGATGTAGTTTTCAATTATGCTAATTTGGTTAAATTTAGAAGTGTGAAATTGCTTTTTAGGATTTTCAAGAAAGGGTTTTTGTATGGAATTGAGTTGTGTAGCTTGATTAGTGAGTTGATTAAGGTTTAGAAAACATTATTTAGTTGATTAAACCTAAATTGCTATCTAGTATTTTGCTAACCTAACCTAAGAGGTTAATTTTCTTAAGTGGGCTTTGTTGTGTTAATTTAAAGTTTCAAGTGTGGAAATTGAATTGGAATTTGCTAGATTATAAATCCAAGAATGGTTATTTATGGAAAATAGGATTGGAATCATTACTATTGTGTTGTAATTAGTGTTTGTAGATTGCTTGTAGTGTGCTTGGGTAATTATGCTATATTGTAGTCGTTTTGTCGCAAATCGGCGATTGTTGCACCGATTTTTGGAATGTATATGCTTACTAGATTTTTATATAAATTATGTGATGGATTATTTTTGATATCTTGATGATTGTAATGGCTTGTCCTGCGACTTTTAGGATGCGTGAGTGCGGATTTTTGAGTAGTCGGGTTTTAGTTTTGCCGGGCGACCAAATCGGCGTTTTTTTGGCAGTTTTTGCGATTTTCGCGTGTGTTCCGCGCACTTTGTGCACGTTGTACCTAGCTAGCGAACTTTAGTTGTTTCGTTGGGGTTTTGCGTCGTTCTTGATATGTAACCTTATATCTGGTATTGATGTAAATTCCAGGTTCGGTCGCGCAGACGTCAGACGCGGCGCGAAAGGGAAAGGCGGTGATTGGACACAGCTAGCCAGGGATCCCGGTGAGTAGATTTAACATCTACGGGGTACGATCGTTTGGATGGCGCAAGTCGCCCGATAGATTTAGTAAACTGAAAAATTGTAAACTGGATAACCACTTGTGACATTAGAATAATAATACTGGCATGATAATTGCTGCAATTAGATCAATATGTTATACCAATATACGCAAACTCAATTATAGGACACATGCACCATTACCAGGTCTTTATATGCAGCACGAGCACTATTCATGTTTACACACACACCCTGGTAATTGCCATGCCACCACACTAGATAACTTTTAAATTGAAACCTTTTACTAATCGATACTTAAACTGGTACTATTGCCTTTAATTCCTTAAAAATGAAACCGTAGTATTGCTATTCATGTGCATGTACTTCATCATATTAATTGTTCATGCTTAATACATTAATCACACATCGCGACTTGATTATTGATATCATACGCATTCATTATCATTGATATATGCACTTATGAGGATTTCTTGAGATTTTATGATATTGCTGGATTTCGGGGGAAAACCGCAAAATTTCTAAACTTATTATATTTTAAAATATGTAAAAATTGCGGTTTTCTAGTGATGTAAGTGTCGTCCACCATGAGTTTGCTGTGGATTTGGAAATCCGTGTCGAGGAGTGGAGGAACTGGCACGGGTACATGGTGGGCCCGGTAAGGTACCCCGGGGCAAGAGGAATGTGGTGATGACGTTGAGCCTGGCAGGGGACGGATTACCTACCGGTGACTGTTTGGGACGGCGGATATCCAGAGGATACCGACCGTGGCCGCTAGATGATGAGATATTGATATTTGAGATGGGTCAGCCGGACGGCTGAGGCCTGAGATACATTTATGAGATTTGAGACAGCTTTTGGGTGTCGTTGCTGGACACCGATTTTCGTCGATTCATTGACATTATGCTGGCATTCTAAAAGAGTTTCAAAAACAAAAAGAGATAAAATATTTCTTAGATATACCTATTGAGACCTCAGATTTTCATGTTGCATACATATTAGCACACTGATTTGATATACACACCTGCTAGTGCATCCAGTCATACCTGTATTTTAGTTGCTAGGATGCTTGTGTGCATGCATACGATAGCCTTTGCAGATGTTATTTATTACTCACGAGTTGGCAACTCACCCCCGTTGTGCCACAGTCTTTTGCAGGTCCGCTCCGTCAGTTCAGTAGCGGCGGGCGCACTTGTTCTTTTGCCTGTTTTGCTTGGGCTCGAGATTTGCTCATAGGTGGGTTATGTTATTATTTTGTACCACCTTGTATATTCTTGTATCTAGTGTACTCCATCTACTGTTTCTACCAGATTATTGTATATTGACCTAGAGATGAGACTGTGAGGTTTGTGGATTTTATGCTGTATTTTGGGGTCGAGCTCACTTGAACCGACATGCTACTTTTCTCATGCTTCCTTATGCTTTATTATGCTTGCTGTCATTTACATTGCGTGGGATTTATGACCGCCTTGTGGCGAAGAGCTAGCTCCCGCTTGGGGATGCCCTATTTTGTTGGATTCATGTATATATTCTTGTTGTACCCATTTTTGGGGGCCAGTATTTACAAAGGAGACTCTGCCGAAATTTTCGGAAAAATTAGTATCGTTTTTAAAAAGGGTTTTTCATGACTTATTTGATAAACTTGCTTTCAAATGTCTGGGTTTTCTTCACTCTTTTGCTTAATTGGTTTTGTTTTCTGGGCTTTGGCTTACTTATTTTACGGACGTCTTTAGACGTTTCGTAAACTTAAGTGCCAGTCACGTTCCGTACCCTGCGGGTCGTGACAGTAGACTAGCGTATATCTTCTCGACCCATGTGATGGGCGATGGATGATCCCATATCCATTGGTGTTTGACATCAGAGATGGTATGCGGGTGCTCAGTGGAGACTGGGTACACTGAACGGACTCGCCGAGAACTCCCAGATGGTATTATACCACACGTCAGATGGCAGTTCTCTGGTGACACTGGTACAGCTTAGTCTGTTGACCCGAGATCGTCATAGAGTCTTGTGTGTCTCCCACTGTGCTTTGATTTCCACCCTACCAGGGCTCTACTGAGTCGTGCAAACAGGTGGTTTTTGGGTACAGTCCTGATTCACATGGAGGCAATGAGCGATAGGAGGGGATTCGTCTCTCCCGGTATTGGGGGTTGATGTTGCGCTATGCACGACTGGCCATATTTGGAAATCCCTGGCCAGGGTTGCAGTGATCTACTGGTAAGTGTTATCAATAGTTTCACACATGTTATGGACCTTATATCGGCATGACTTATCAAGCTACTGGGGTCTGACGTTTACCACCCCTAGGCGAGATATGCGGCATATCAGACGAACAGACCGGACTGTACGGTAAGTGTTACTGGTTGGATTCACAGGAGTGTGAGTGGGCTTGCTCGTCGATCTTCTGATCGCTCAATACCCGGGTGGCCGTTACGTTTAGCAGACCGCTTGCGGCTTGTGGGTGTTTGATATGATCATCACTTGCTGCCGGCGTATTGACGAGTCTTTAGAGTCCTACACAGAGGTTTCCTGGCTCAAGCGAAACGAAATTGGAGCGCATATGAGATATATGCGGGACCAAGAATAATGCGTGTATGTGATACCGTATTCTATTCTCGCGATGGATGTATCGAATGGTCATATGCGATATAACTTATTTATCGAATTAAGGATTGATTCGATAAATCGATACAATTGATATTAGTCGGTTATATGCGATATGACCGGATCGTTAAATCAAGTGTTGATTTAATGATTTAATGTATAATTATATATTTGATATATTAATTTGCATTAACTAATATTTGTTCACTTTAAATGGATTTTCTCACTTGAAATACACAAGTTGTATATGTGATATACTTTTGTGCACAAGATTGTATCATGTTTGATGATACATGCAAACTTGGGTGTGTATGATTAAACCATGGTTATGTTAATGGTTAGGGTTTTGATTTACTTATTTAGTTATTCTTTTTATTTATTTATGGGCAAAATAAATCATGGTGGCTTTCTTTGTTTGCTACTTGAAGCTTCTTGAAGCTTTGAATAGTCTTGCTAGTTTGTCTTTTGCCTTAACCCTAACCATTCAACCTAACGATAGTTTATTCTCTACACCTAACTATGGTTGCAATTATAATAAGTATCATATTATTCCTATTTTAAAAAGACTTATCATAATTCAATTCTTCTTCTTCTTCTTCATCAACAAGAAGAAAAGCTTGCAACCATTAATGGCAACATGAGAAAAAGAGTGAGAAATCCAATTCTAAAGTGAACCCACTTCCTATTTCTTCATCCTCTACCACTTGCCAAGTAGTATAGGGTGTTTTCTTCACAAGTTTCATGACTTGGTGAAGTTGGAGCTTGATCTTGAGTTGCCTCGACGTAGATCATCTTCGGCATCGAAGTCGGCGACCTAGCCTGATCTTTTCTCCGATGAAACCACCGTGAGAGTCTTGGATTCCGATTGGTACAGCGGAGGGACGTCATCACGGAGCCAAGGAAGTGGAGGACCGGATCTACAAAGGTTGTAGCCCCTTTCCTTTAAGTTAAAGTTGTTTACTTGCATCTTGCATCGCTTATCATCTAGTTAACGATCCGTATTAGGGTTTGTAGGCACATGAAAAATTTGAATTTGGCATGTTTGATCTGTTGTGAGACTCATTAGTGTTCCTAGGAACCCTACAGTGGTATCAGAGCCTAGCTAGAGCCTTAGACGATGAGTAGACGATGTTTTACGTCCGATCGAAACACGAAACCCTAATCCGGACCCCTCTTTGTACATTTTTCCAAAACTGGGTATTTTCCAGATTAAAAATTCTTAAAAAATTCAGCAGGAAGTTCTAAGAATTACGGTGCAAAAACGACCAAAAGATATGCTTAAAGAGCGGCGGAACCGCTTCTGCGGCGGAAGCTTGTCTTCTGCTGCGGTTCCGCGGCCAAAATATCTCTTCTTGAAACACTGTTTGCACAGTAATGTCTTATTTTGTTTGCTGTATTTTCTGAAAATTTTTAATATTTATTCAAGAGTTGAATATTCTGGATTGTATTGGGAGTTCGTAAATTTGATCGGATTGTCAAAATTTTGTCTATGTGTTTTTCCGGATAAATTTTAGCAAAATGTTAAAAATGTTCGACCGGATATAAATACCCACTTTTTCCCCTGCCGGAAAATTTCCAATTGTTGGACTTTTCCGTAGTTTAATGACGTTCTAAGTAGTGCAAGTAACGCGATGGTCCCTCTAGAAGACAACAAACCTTAACTCGATTATGTGACCGTCTTGAACTGCCCTTTGAACCTTAGGGTTTGGGGCAGTACGGCGTGCCACATGTGATGCGTTGGCTTGACCCTTCTACGGCTGGACCATTGGTACTGAGGCATGAAGTGAATGTTTTTGAACTTATTTCATGTGTTGAGCTGTTTCAGGAAAACTTGGGTGTTCGATTGTTCGATCGGAAAGTTTAACATTTTCTATCTTATCCGGAATGTGATACAATAATTGGAATCCACAAGCAGTTATGAGATAACTGAATGAATGTTATAAATCTAGCGGTTTAGTCTCACTTGATCGGTTGCACGGAATTTTGATGTGATCAAAAGTCCGTCGCAATCACGTAGCGTACGCGGATACTCGCCGGGTAAACTTAATAGACAGCCTCGCCCCATTTCCCCAACCAGTGACTGTAGGAGAACCCCATCGCCGAAAGCATCCGTTCGGGTGCTCGCGGCAGCGGTGTTCCGCCTTGGTGCACTTCATCGACGGCATCGGGGGTGCAGCTGCCTACTAAAGTTTGCGACGAGCATTCGATCAGGATGTCGGGAATCTTGTTGAATTGCCCGACTTGATATTGAAAATAGTTTTTGATAATGAGACTAAAATGCGGGGTTTATAATTGTTAGGCATGCGATGTCTAAGGGATTCATTTGATTAGGCATGCGATGTCTAAAAAGGTTGCGGATTCCAACTGTTGCGGATTCCAACCGTAAGTGTAGTATGTAGTGGTATTGCCGATTGTCGTTGCTATACATCGACGACAATCGGTGTATGCATACTTACTTACGTTGATGACATGTGATGTTATGTGATGCTAAATATGTTATATTGGATCGTCGTGTTCGAATAGCCGGGGTTTTTTTTATGTGAGATGAGTGTTTTTCATTTTCATTCATGTAAAAACTTGTATTTAATATTCTTTTATTGGGGCACTTCCAGGTTGCGGAAGCTCTCACCCTTTGTATATTATTTACTTTTCCGCATTAGGATAGACCCAAGGAGAGGAGTACAAGTAACCGGGTTCTACGGTCCAGTGGGAGACCATCTTGAGGAGACGAGTCCGGGTCTCCAAACCCCAGAATTGGTAGGGTTGCTTGCCGCTCTCGTAGGGGTCTAGGGGTGTGGGATTGGCTATTCATCACGACCGTGGAATCCGTGTTTTATACTGGCTCGTATTGAAAACACGGACGTCCTAGTATATCCAATATTTCATATGATACTTTCTGCTGCGTTATCTGTGATGTGATCATGTGATATATTCCGATAGATACAGTATATAGTATATATGATATATTATATAGACGTTGCTTATGTTTTACACCCGTGCTAGCCCTGCCTTGTTCTGGCGTTAGTTACCTAACCTAACGGTGCAGACGGGACATAGAGGCGAATGCGGATGGCATAAGCGTACGTTATATTTATCTATGATGTTTAGGTGGACTTAAATGATGGAACATTCATTAATGAGATTAATGAAAGAAAATAAACCTAATTGATGTTGTGGAATCGAATTTCAAAAATAAAACAGGTAGCTACAGTTCTTGCTTTGCATCGCGGTTTTCATTATAGAACATCCTGCACCTTATTCGATGAGGAAAGGACCGAGATCCCTTCACCGGGAGTGACTCATTTAGCAATAACTGGCAGATGTTACAACCCTCGGTTTGTCTTTTGATCGTTTCTATAGTTTCCTCTTTGCACAGTGATATATATGATATATCCCGCACCTCATTCGACGAGGAAAGGGCCGACGATCCCTTCACCGGGAGTGACCCTTTTAGCAAAACTAGAAAAGCCTCAAAAACATTCCATTTAAAAACCATTTGATTCCGCAACGAGATCAAGTTCAAAGCGTTAAAGGTTTTCATAAAAACCATTAGCAACCCTCCGTCATTTTAGGAAGTAGAGTTCTTAGTATTCGTGCTGTGTTTGTTGACCATAGTCAAGGCACAGTGTATAGTAGCTAAGTGATGCCTTCCTACACCGCATATGATGCGATTAGTTAGGACAGTCGCGTGACTTTGTTGACCTTAGCTAAGGGTCATGTGGGTGGGTCTAATTAATCACGAAATGACGGGTAGAACTTGACTAGTACTTATGATTTGTTGACCATCGTTAAGGTCATAAGTGCCAGGGGTAAAAATCTTTATCGGGAGTTTCAAGTGTTGAAATTTGCAATGAGATTGCATACCTTCTATGTGATAGTTGGATCCCGATACCCACTGCGAGTAATTGTTACTCCTGGGAGAGTTTTGCACTTTGCAATTAGCCGATCAAGTAGGTGTCTAGAAAGGTGTCAACGGGGTTACGCCTCTGGGAAAACGAGGTTTACTGTAATTAGGTCCATGCGAAAGCACGGGGAACCTCTCTCAAAGTACCGACACTGGCCTGGCTGAAATATTGGCGAACTTGTAGAGTGTAATTAATCCCGGCTAGTCTTTCCTTTTAGGGTTTGAAGGAAGATTTGATAAAAACAGTGGGAGCCATCCTGATTAGAAAAAATAAATAACCAATCTAATCTTGTAAGAGCACACGCTGAGTGTTTTCTTCTCTCTCTCTCCAGGTAGCGACTATATCACGCCTTAATCAAGATAATTATATGGATATTGACCGAACCCGCTTGTTATACTGAGCTGGGGAACGTTGGTCCCGCTCCAACTTATAATGGTTATAAGACAGAGCAGGAAATAGGGGAATACCAGAATTCCTATGCCGCCCAAACGAAGAAAGTGCATATGATGCATCTCCTTCGGGTGTGTTCATTACAAAGGACTGTTTCTCAGTATCCTCTGCATCCTGGGTATTTGATACCGGATCAGGATCCCAGATATGTAATCTGTTACATAGGGCTACAGAAAGGTAGAAAACTGAGAACGGGTGATAAGTTTCATGAGACAGAAAACGGGGCAAGTGTTGCAGCCAAGTCTGTTGGTCACTGTCACCCTGTATTACCAGTACATTGATTCTGAACAAATGCTATTAGATACCGAACCTGATATACAAAATCATATCAATCTCTTTATCTATTAAAGAAATGATAAAATTTTGCATTGTTGGATAATGTTTTGAACGTTTCCTATATCAAAAGTTGATCGGTTCAGGTACGTTATCTAAAAGCATTGACGTTCTAAATCAAACTACAGTTCCTAGTATACAGAACACACACAAGAGGTAGAGTTCAGATATGAACGAATCCTTCTTGAGGCATTGTAGACTAGGTCATATCAATGTGACCCAACTGGCTGAAGTTACATTTTAGATGCATATTTAAATCAGTTTTAATTTACATCTTGTGAAACTTGCCAGTCATGTCACAAAGATAAGATGACCATAGCTCTGTTTATTGGAAACAGAGAAAGAGTTAGTAAACTCTTGGAACTGATACATGATGATGTATGTAAGGTCCCCTTTCTACACATGCCAAGGCCAGTTCTTTGTATTTCACTACATTCTCTGATAATCTCTCAAGATTCAGCCATATGTTCCTGTTGAAACATAGGTCCGAACCTTTTGAGATATTCACAGAATATAAGTTAAAAGTAAGGAACCAAAAACCGGGTATAAGTATTATGTCCTGTGATGAGATCAGGGAGGAGAATACTTGTGCATGGAATTCTTGGACTATTCTAAAGGAGAATGAGATTCTCTCTCAGTATTACTCCTCTGTATACACCACAGCACAATGGTATATCGAGGCGGAGCAATTGCACCCTATTCGATATGGTGCGCTCTATGATGAGTACTACTGAGATACTTGTTTCCTTTTTGGGGGTTATGCACTTGAGAAGCTGCATACTTATTGAATTGGGTTCGAATCAAATCAGTGTCTACCACTCCATATAAGATATGGTATAAGAAGAACCTATCTCTTAAGTAAGTTAAGATTTGGAGTTGTCCGGCCTATGTCAAAAGAAAAATCCGGACAAGCTTGAGGCAAGGTCTGTTATGTACAACTGGAAAGGTTCCAGCTATACCAACTACAGCAGATGATTTGGTAGAACCAAAGGATTCAGTAGATTCCAACGAACCTCAGCCTCTCTGCCGATCTAGTAAGGTTTTCTCATCCGCCTGAGAGATACATCGGTTTCTCGATGACAGTGGGAGCGAGGAATGCATCATGAGATGATGACCCAACTAGATTCGAGCAGGTCATCGAGAGTAGGGACTCTGTAAGAATTGCTTGATGCTTAACGATCTGAGATGGAATCCATGTACACCAACAAAGTATGGACTTCGGTTGCTATATCTAAAGGGTTAAATCCCCATCAGGAGCAAGTATATCTTGAGAAGATTACTTGGTGTAGATGGAAAAGTTGATTCTTTCAAAACTAGACTTGTTAAAGGTTTTCGTCATCGACCAGGCATGGATAATGATGAAACCATTTCCAGGGACTATGCTTAAGTCCATCCAGATCCCACTTACCATTGCTACATACCATGACTACGATATCTGGTGGTTGGGTGCCATGACTACTTTTCTAAATAGTGATTTAGAAGAGAATGACTATAAGAACACAGCCAGACGGCTTCGTAAATAGTGGGAGCAGCGGAAATGTGTGCAAGTTGCTTTATAGGATAAAGCAGATATCGCGGAGTTGGAACATCTGTTTTGATGTGGTAGTCATAGAGTTTGACTTCATCAAAATGGTAGATGAACCTTGTATGTACAAAAGGGTAGTATGGAGTATGGTAATGATCCTCGTAGAGTATGTGGATGGCATACTCTTGATAGGAAAGGAGTTTCCTATGCTACGATCGGTCGATCTCCTCTTATCACAAAGATTCTCCATATAGGATCAAAGTGATACATCCTAAATCCTGGTTTTTGGATCTATGAGATAGATCTAAATGGATGTTAGGATTCTCACTAGTTGTAGTGAGATGGTATCAGTTGATCCTGGGGAGAATCACTGGAAAGGTTCCAGGGTGATAAGGACGACTGAATGTCAGTCGCGGGCATTGTCTTTACCCTCGGTAAAGGGACGGTATGTTGGAAGAGTTCCAAACTAGATACCGTGGCATACTTGACGATTAAGGCTGGATACATCGCTACTTAAGATGCTACCAAAGAGGATGTCTGGGTGTATTCTAGTTTATGAGATGAACTTAGTTCCTCCCATTGTGTGACAATGGAGTTGTGGCTTTGGCTCAGGAACCCCGGTCCCATCAGTGACCCAGACATATTCTGAGGAAGCATCACCTGATCATGGAGATAGTTGATCTCCAGCGTGATCAAGGTTAGGAGAGTAGACTCAGAGGATAACACGGCGGATCCACTCACAAAGGCCTTTTCCCAGAGAGAGACTTATATGGGATGGTTGAGTATGTGATACTGCAACCACTGCTACAGATGGCCCTAGTGAAAGTGGGAGATTGTCAGTTATATGTATGCCCTAGAGGCCATTACTGTACATTGGATGTATATTGTAGTGGATGCTGGGACATATATAGGTAGGACTTTCTTGCTCGACATGATAGTACGCTATCTGGTTGCTCTTTATCTTAACATGTATACTTTCTGTCTCTCTGTTACATGTTGATAAATCCCTTAGGATGTGTACTCGACTTCCAGGACTATGATGCAGATCATACTAGTGGGGCCTGGGTAGTCAATGAGTACATCCTTCAATGTTCCTAGTCGTGGGAATATCGAGACGGGGCATCGATATTCCAGAGTAGACTAGCGTATATCTTCTCGACCCATGTGATGGGCGATGGATGATCCCATATCCATTGGTGTTTGACATCAGAGATGGTAGGCGGGTGCTCAGTGGAGACTGGGCACACTGAACGGACTCGCCGAGAACTCCCAGATGGTATTATACCTCACGTCAGATGGCAGTTCTCTGGTGACACTGGTACAGCTTAGTCTGTTGACCCGAGATCGTCATAGAGTCTTGTGTGTCTCCCACTGTGCTTTGATTTCCACCCTACCACGGCTCTACTAAGTCATGCAAACAGGTGGTTTTTGGGTACAGTCCCGATTCACATGGAGGCAATGAGCGATAGGAGGGGATTCGTCTCTCCCGGTATTGGGGGTTGATGTTGCGCTATGCACGACTGGCCATAACTGGAAATCCCTGGCCAGGGTTGCAGTGATCTACTGGTAAGTGTTATCAGTAGTTTCACACATATTATGGACCTTATATCGGCATGACTTATCAAGCTACTGGGGTCTGACGTTTACCACCCCTAGGCGAGATATGCGGCATATCAGACGAACAGACCGGACTGTACGGTAAGTGTTACTGGTTGGATTCACAGGAGTGTGAGTGGGCTTGCTCGTCGATCTTCTGATCGCTCAATACCCGGGTGGCCGTTACGTTTAGCAGACTGCTTGCGACTTGTTGGTGTTTGATATGATCATCACCTGCTGCCGGCGTATTGACGAGTCTTTAGAGTCCTACACAGAGGTTTCCTGGCTCAAGCGAAACAAAATAGGAGCGCATATGAGGTATGTGCGGGACCGAGAATAATGCGTGTATGTGATACCGTATTCTATTCTCGCGATGGATGTATCGAATGGTCGTATGCGATATAACCTAGTTATCGAATTAAGGATTGATTCGATAAATCGATACAATTGATATTAGTCGGTTATATGCGATATGTCCGGATCGTTAAATCAAGTGTTGATTTAATGATTTAATGTATAATTATATATTTGATATATTACTTTGCATTAACTAATATTTGTTCACTTTAAATGGATTTTCTCACTTGAAATACACAAGTTGTATATGTGATATACTTTTGTGCACAAGATTGTATCATGTTTGATGATGCATGCAAACTTGGGTGTGTATGATTAAACCATGGTTATGTTAATGGTTAGGGTTTTGATTTACTTATTCAGTTAATCTTTTTATTTATTTATGGGCAAAATAAATCATGGTGGCTTTCTTTGTTTGCTACTTGAAGCTTCTTGAAGCTTTGAATAGTCTTGCTAGTTTGTCTTTTGCCTTAACCCTAACCATTCAACCTAACCATAATTTATTCTCTACACCTAACTATGGTTGCAATTATGATAAGTATCATATTATTTCCTATTTTAAAAAGACTTATCATAATTCATTTCTTCTTCTTCTTCTTCATCAACAAGAAGAAAAGCTTGCAACCATTAATGGAAACATGAGAAAAAGAGTAAGAAATCCAATTCTGAAGTGAACCCACTTCCTATTTCTTCATCCTCTACTACTTGCCAAGTAGTATAGGGTGTTTTCTTCACAAGTTTCATGACTTGGTGAAGTTGGAGCTTGATCTTGAGTTGCCTCGACGTAGATCATTTTCGGCATCGATGTCGGCGACCTAGCCCGATCTTTTCTCCGATGAAACCACCGTGAGAGTCTTGGATTCCGATCGGTACAGCGGAGGGACGTCATCACGCAGCCAAGGAAGTGGAGGACCGGATCTACCAAGGTTGTAGCCCCTTTCCTTTATGTTAAAGTTGTTTACTTGCATCTTGCATCGCTTATCATCTAGTTAACGATCCGTATTAGGGTTTGTAGGCACATGAAAAATTTGAATTGGGCATGTTTGATCTGTTGTGAGACCTCATTAATGTGCCTAGGAACCCTACACTGAGGCACGAAGTGAATGTTTTTTAAACTTATTTCATGTGTTGAGCTGTTTCGGGAAAACTTGGGTGTTCGATTGTTCGATCGGAAAGTTTAACATTTTCTATTTATCCGGAATGTGATACAATATTTGGAATCCACAAGTAGTTATGAGATAACTGAATGAATGTTATAAACATAGCAGTTTAGTCTCACTTGATCTGTTACCACGGAATTTTGATGCGATCAAAAGTTCGTCGCAATCACGTAGTATACGCGGATACTCGTCGGGTAAACTTAATAGACAGCCTCACCCCATAGCCTCGACCAAGTGACTGTAGGAGAACCCCGTCGCCGAAAGCATCCGTTAGGGTGCTCGCGGCAGCGTTGTTCTGCCTTGGTGCACTTTGTCGACGGCGTCGGGGGTGCGGCCGCCTACTAAAGTTTGCGACGAGCATTCGATAAGGATGTCGGGAATCTTGTTGAATTGCCTGACTTGATATTGAAAAGTGTTTTCGATAATGAGACTAAAATGCGGGGTTTATAATTGTTAGGCATGAGATTTCTAAGGAATTCATTTGGTCAGGCATGCGATGTCTGAGGAGGTTGCGGATTCCAACCGTTGTAGTTTTACACTTTCTTTTCTGTGACCGTAAGTGTAATATGTGATATCGCCGGTTTCGTTGCTATATGTCAACGACAATTGGGATGGGCATATTTACTTACGTTGATGACATGTGATGTTATGTGTTGCTGGATATGTTATATTGGATCGTCGCGTTTGTATAGCCGGGGGTTTTTATGTAAGATGAGTGTTTTTCATTTTCATTCATGTAAAAACTTGTATGTAATATTCTTTTATTGGTGCACTTCCAGGTTGCGGAAGATGTCACCTTTTGTATATTATTTACTTTTCCGCACTAGGATAGACCCAAGAAGGAGGGCACAAGTAACCGGGTTCTGGAGTCTAGTGGGAGACCAACTCGAGGAGTCGAGTCCGGGTCTCCTAACTCCAGAATTGGTAGGGTTGCTTGCCGCTCACGTAGGGGTCTAGGGGTGTGGGTTTGGCTATTCATCGCGACCGTGGAATCCGTATTTTATACTGGCTCGTATTGAAAACACGGACGTCCTAGTATATCCAATATTTCATATGTTTCTTCTGCTGCGATATCTGTGATGTGATCATGTGATGTTCTGTGATAGATACTGTATATAGTATATATGATATATTATATAGGCGTTACTTATGTTTTACACCCGCGCTAGCCCTGCCCCGCTCTGCCGTTAGTCACCTATCCTGACGGTGCACGAGGGGACATCGAGGCGAATGCGGATGGCATAAGTGTACGTCGTATTTATCTGTGATGTTTAGGTACTTAAATGATGGGACTTCATTAATATGATTAACGAAAATAAATGAAACCTAAAGACGTTGTAGAATCGAATATCAAAATAAAACAGGTAGCTACAGTTTTTGCTTTGCACAGCGGTATATATGATATATCCTACACCTTATTCGATGAGGAAAGGGCCGACGATCCCTTGACCGGGAGTGACCCCTTTAGCAATAACTGGAAGATGCTACAACTCTCGGTTTGTCTTTTGATAGCTTCTATAGTTTCTTCTTTGCACAGTGATATATATGATATATCCCGCACCTCATTCGACGAGGAAAGGGCCGACGATCCCTTCACCGGGAGTGACCCCTTTAGCAAAACTAGAAAAGCCTAAAAAACACTCCATTTCAAAATTCATTCGATCCTACAACGATATCAATTTCATTACGCAATAGGTTTTAAGAAAAACATGTCGTAGCCCTCCGTCATTTTAGATAAGTTGTATATAGTATTCATGCTACATTTGCTGGCTTTCGTCAAGGTGTAGTGTGCGGTAGCTATATGCTGCTTATCTGTAGCATTCGATGCGATTGGATTAGGGTAGTCGTGCGGCTTTGTTGGCTTTCGTCAAGGGTCGTGCGGGTGGGTTTAATTCAATCAAGAAACTTACGGGTTGAACTTGACTAGAGGGCTATGGTTTATTGGCTTTCGTCAAGGTCATAGTACATTAGGGGCAAAACATTATCGGGAATTTCAAGTGTTGAAATTTGCAATGAGATTGCATACCTTCTATGAGATAATTGGATCCTGATACCCGCTGCGAGTAAGAGTTACTCCTGGGAGAGTTTTACACATTTAAATTAGCCGATCAAGTAGGTGTCTAGAAAGGTGTTAACGGGGTTACGCCTCTGGGAAAACGAGGTTTACATTAATTAGGTTCGTGCGAAAGCACGGGGGACCTCCCTCAAAGTACCGACACTGGCCTGGCTGAAAGATTGGCGAACTTGTAGTGTGTAATTAATCCCAGCTAGTCTTTCCTTTTAGGGTTTGAAGGAAGATTTGATAAAAACAGTGGGAGCCATCCTGATTAGATAAAATAATAACCAATCTATTCTTGTAAGAGCGCACGCTGAGTGTTTTCTTCTCTCTCTCTCCTGGTAGCGACCATGTCACGCCTTAATCAAGATAATAATACGGATGTATTGACCAAACCCGCTTGTTATACTGAGCTGGGGAATGTTGGTCCCGCTCCAATTTATAATTGTTATAAGACCGAGCAGGAATTGGGGATTACCAGATTTCCCGTGCCGCCCAAACGAAGAAAGTGCATGTTGATGCATCATCTTCTGGTGTGTTCATTACAAAGAACTGTTTCTTTGTATCCTTTACGTCCTGGGTATAAGATACCGGATCAGGATCCCGAATATGTAATCTGTTACATAGGGCTACAGAAAGGTAGAGAACTGAGAACGGGTGATAAGTTTCATAAGGTAGAAAACGGGGCAAGTGTTGCAGCCAAGTCTGTTGGTCACTGTCATCCTGTATTCCAAATACATTGATTCTGAACGAATGTTATTAGATACAAAACCTGATATACAAAATCATATCAGTCTCTTTATTAGTAAAGAAATGATAAAATTTTGTATTGTTGGATAATGTTTTGAACATTTCCTATATCAAAAGTTGATCGGTTCAGGCACGTTATCTAAAAGCATTGATGTTCTAAATCAAACTACAGTTCTTAGTATACGGAACACACAAAAGAGGAAAAGTTCAGAAATGAACGAATTTTTCTTAAGGTATTGTAGACTAGGTCATATCAATGGACCCGACTAGCTGAAATTACATTTAGATGCATATTTAAATCTGTTTGAATTAACATTTTATGAAACTTGCCAGTCATGTCACAGAGATAAGATGACCACAGCTCTGTTTATTCGAAACAGAGAAAGAGTTAGTAAACTCTTGGGATTGATACATGTTGATGTATGTAAGGTCCCCCGTCTACACATGCCAGGACCGGTTCTTTGTACTTCATTACATTCTCTGATGATCTCTCAAGTTTCAGTCATATGTTCCTGTTGAAACACAAGTCCGAACCTTTTGAGATATTCACAGAATATAAGTTAGAAGTAGAGAACCAATACGGGTATAAGTATTATGTCCTTTGATGAGATCAAGGAGGAGAATACTTTTGCATAGAATTCCTGGACTATTCTAATGGAGAATGAGTTTCTCTCTCGGCATTACTCCTCCGAATACACCATAGAACGATGGTATATCGGGGCGGAGCAATCACACCCTATATGATAAGGTGTGCTCTATGATGAGTACTACTGAGTTACCTATTTCCTTTTGGGGGTTATGCACTTGAGAAGCTGCATACCTACTGAATTAGGTTCGAATCAGATCACAGCCTACCACACCATATAAGATATGGTATGGGAAGAGCCCATGTCTTAAGTTAGTTAAGATTTGGGGTTGACCGGCCTATGTCTGAAAGCAAAATCCGGACAATCTCGAGGCAAGATCTGTAATTTAGAACTGGAAAGGTTCCAGCTATACAAACTACAGCAGATGATTTGATAAAACCAAAGGATTCAATAGTTACCAACGAACCTCAGCCTCTCCGCCGATCTAGTAGGGTTTCTCACCCACCTGAGAGATACTTCTGTTTCTCTATGACAGTGGGAGCGAGGATTGCATCATGGGATGATGACCCAACTAGTTTCGAGCAGGCCATCGAGAGTAGGGACTCTGTAAGAATGGCTGGATGCTTAGCGATCTGAGATGGGATCCATGTACACCAACAAAGTATGGACTTTGGTTGCTATATCTAAAGGGTTAAATCCCCATCAGGAGAAAGTATATCTTGAGAAGATTACTTGGTGTAGATGGAAAAGTTGAGACTTTCAAAACTAGACTTGTTAAAGGTTTGCATCGTTGATCAGGTATGGATTATGATGAAACCTTTTCTAAAGATCTATTCTTAAGTCCATCTAGATCCTACTTGCCACGGCTACATACCATGACTACGATATCTGGTGGTTGGGTGTCATGACAGCTTTTCTAAATGATGTTTTAGAAAAGGGCGTCTATAAGTACACAGCCAGAGGGCTTCGTAAACAGTGGGAGCAGCGGAAACGTGTACAAGATGCTTTATAGAATAAAGCAGGCATCGCGGAGTTAGAACGTCTGTTTTGATGTATTAGTCAAAGAGTTTGACATCATCAAAATGGTAGATGAACCTTGTATAAACAAAAGGGTAGTAGGGAGTATGGTGGTGATCCTCGTAGAGTACGTGGATGACATACTCTTGATAAGAAAGGAGTTTCTTATACTACGCTCGGTCAATCTCCACTTATCACAATGATTCTCCATATAGGATCAAAGTGATACCTCCTAAATCCTGGTTTTTGAATCTATGAGATAGATCTAATTGGATGTTAGGATACTCACTAGTTGTAGTGAGATAGTATCATTTGATCCTGGGGAGAATCACTGGAAGTGTTCCAGGGTGATAAGGATGAATGAATGTCAGTCACAGGCATTGTCTTTACCCTCTATGGAGGGACGGTATGTTGGAAGAGTTCTGATTAATCCAAAAATTTTGTATTTACCGTAATCAGAAACGGCGTCGTTTTGCAGCTAGCCGGTGAATACGGGTCGATCCACAGAGATATGTAACTTTCTGTTTTTATGTTATCACGAGTTGATTCCGATGGTGGTTTGGTTTCTTGTCGATTGATTTAAAACTAATTAATATGATATTAAAGAACTTGTTAAGGTTAGGTATAAGGTAGGGTTGATAAGATTGATATTGTCACCTCTTTCAATGCCGTTTAATTAAAGCTTTTTAGAAATCATATCAATTATTAGCAAAGGGGATTAGGATGATTTGGGAAAAAACGAAGTTTCTTCCTCTAGATCCTTGTCCGTCCTTTCCTATTAACTGGTACAATCTTCATGGACGTCATGATGTTCGGCCCTTTATACTACGGTTCACCGTTGCCTCGTAGGTAGGGTGCTGTAGGGAGCGGGTCATGCATGGGTGCATGAAGTTCTAGTTATGAGAAAAAGTATCGGCATTGAAGGAGGTGAGAGATATTCATCTCTCACTCCCTTCCTTGTTCCTAACCCTAACAAGCGAGGATTTTACTCGCTCATTAGGGAATTTTTTAAAAACGACATTTTTTTGTTGTTATGTTTTAAAGTGTTATGTTCAAATCTTGAATTATTACTTACTGCAGATTAAAAGGAGCTAGACTAGTTAACTAAGGCAAGTAATGAATTACTCTACTGCAAGAATGATATTAGATAACTAGGGCAAGAATTAAATTAGAACTACGGCAGGAATTTAAAAGAAAAAAACTTACAAAAGTGATGCTCTAGATCTCCCAACAATTCTGATTTTATTGATTGAAAAGAGGCATAGCATTTTACAGATTTTGAGTACAATTTATAAGCAAACAGTGACGCTAGGGTTTCTGACTCTCGCAGAGGTGCAATTACAGATTTGCCCCCTAAAAATCCCAACACCCGCACCGTCGCACCGACACAAGAAGTCGGTGCCGACAAGGGCACCATACGGCCGTGGAACCGCGGCAATGATAGGCCTTGGGCCGCGGTTCCGCGGCCCTTTGGTGACATCAGCTCACCAACTTCTCTGGTCTTCATGCTGAGTACTTGGGCTTGTTTGTTCTTCACTATTTTTCTCTGTTTGGCTTCTTGGTCTTTTCCAGATCTTCAGTGAAAACTTGTGAGGAGCTTTTGACCGTTCACTTTGACATTTCGGACCGCACTGCTTTATACAATTGTAACCTGTTCTTCGTGACTCGGATCCATCTTCTTGTTGGTCAAAAGTCTCTCTTTTGTATCATCTTCTGTCTTTTCTCACTGTCTTCGCTCCTAGAGCCTATATCCTGTATCATGCAACAAACGTGCGCCAAAAGTACCTGTTTACTTATAAAATGAATAAAAGTAGGGCGTATGAATTGCAATATTATGATATGAACAAATACCCCCAAACTTATCTTTTGCTCGTCCTCGAGCAAACTTATTATTTTATTCTAACCTAGCCGCACTTTCGCAGGGAAACGCGATTGCACTGAGCACATGCAACAAGCCGTTAAACCTCTAGGTGTCCCTAGTAGGAGGAGTGTTGTCTCCTGAGGGTTTTCAGCGGATTACACCCACAAAATCCTATCAATTTGGTTTTTCGACTTTTGCTCTCCAATTAGGTTTTCTAACAAGGAATTCTATTATCGTTGCCCTGCAAATTATCCACCCATATTCTTCACACTTCCTTATTGTGTAACTTAAGATTGTACATGTTCTATAAAATTACTTAGAATTCAGCATTTCTTAAGTTTTTCTTCTAGAGTTTCATCTCCACTTAGGAATTTCTATCAACTCTATTAAAGATACAAGTTTTATTCTTCATTCCTTTCTCTTATCTAAACTCTAATCACATATCCCCACGTGTGTGTAATTGTCACCCCTACACTTGGAAATTCAAATCAAGCAATCGTACTCTCGTCCATTGTCCAAAGCACTTGTGAATTTCGCTTACACATCCTTCATGCGACCGTTAATACTTCTTGAGGTACCAACAGCCGATTACAAGATGTGTTAGTACTTTAAAGCGTATTTCCTAGTTTTACAACACCCAAGGCTTTTAGTAGTGACTCCCAAACTAGTTGGTCTAAGGCACTAGGTGATGAAGCACCCTCGCTAAATAATTTTCTAGCCCTAAGTAATCACAAAAACCAGTGTCTATTTTTTTTATTCACTTTTTTTTCTTTTTATTTTCATTGTGCTAAGGACTTTAGACAAGAGTAATTCAAGGTCTCTTCTACTAATCCAAGTTTCAAGGTGCGTGATTGTGCATTTTGTAGGGTATACATTTTCAGAATCTAAACTTAAGCTAGGAACTATTTTTCGAACTTATACTCTAATAAGAATATTAATACTCTTCCCTTATTTTGTCTTAGCCCAAGAAGTGAACCCAAAATTTGCCTATTCCCAAATAACCTACAAAGACATATATTCTCTACCGTTAAACTTTAAGGAATGTTATTTTTAGGGTTTTTAATTTGCTAAGTCTAAGATCTAGTTTTTCCTAGCCAGTTAACCTTTTTTTATCAAACTCAAGTCAATTAACCAAAATTGAATACAATAATTTTTATAATTTTTGAATTTTTGTTTTCAATTTTTATGGGTTTTTCAGTTTCCTAATTTTTTTATTTTTAAAATTTTTAAATTTTTATGATTTTTTTATATAAAGATGCAATGCAGAAATTAAATATGCAAAAGGAAGAGAAAAATATATACAATATGCAATGCAAAAGATAACTATATACATTACCCTCTCCCCCAAACTTGAGCAAAGCAGTGCCCTCACTGCCCGGCCCCACGTCGCGCTCGTGAGCGTGAACGTGATCGTTCCCTTCTAGCCAAAAGTGTTTGGATTCTCCTCTCGATTTCCGTCAACCGACGGTCGTGATCTCGTGCAGTTGCCCGAAACTCATCCCTCAAAGAGTCGATTCTTCTCACTGTTCTCCGCATCAATCGCGCATGCTCCTGGGGAGTTAGTTCTTCCCCGCTCGAAGTCGAGCTCGGGCTAGGGGTGTGTGCGGGTACATTTTCTTCCGATTCCGTTCGTGTCCAAATATCAGTGAGTCTAGAGTAAGACGACGTGACGCCCTCTACAAGTGGTCGAACCGGGACACCGTCTATCATGTATGAGTCAAATTCCTCGACGGGGAGGAAATAACGGCAGAGTTGGGTAACAAGCATGGGACATGGGTATACGGTACCTCGTTTCTCCGTACCTATAGATTGGAGCAAAACAGTGCACATGTCGAACCTTGGATTTTTCATCATCAGTGTGTGTACGACATGTAATGAAGGGGTGAAAAAAGTCGTGTTGTGGGAACTACCAAAGATATTGTTTTGTGCCCACCGGCACACAGTTAAAACGTTCGCGAAAAGGGTCCGTGCTTGGATACCCTTACGCGGCTCTCGTGCACAGTCATTCCCCATCAAGGACATATAGTCTTCAAAGTGCAATGGGTGGTCATGTGCGGGTACGCGTGGTATGAGTGTAACCTCGTGGATCATGTCCCTATCGATGTGAATTTTACGATTTCCCCAATTTATTTTAATGTAACCTAAGTTGTCAAGGCTATTATCCTCCATCGATTCATAAAATAGGGCAACTAGGTTAGGTAGGGCAAACGCAGATGAGTGATTATAAAGCAGGAAATTCCAGCCTTTTTGTTCGATTTCATGTGCGAAATATTTACCGTATACTTCGTGTGTGAAAACCGGGGAAAAATCCCTTTCAAACTGCATTTTATGTGCCATTACGATTTTTACAGTAAAAAGATATGCAGGAACAGAGAGGAAACACTCAGATTTACCTCCCCTGAAAATTTCAGGGGGCGACGACTCCAGACGGCGGCGGTTGCGCGGCGGGAGGCGGCGGTTGCGCGGCGGTTTGGCGGCGGCACGGCGAGATTTTTCTGCAGCGGGTTGGTGGCGGCGGCTAGGGTTTTTTAGAGAGGAAAAATTTAGGTTTAAGAAAACAGGGGCTCGGGTTCCTTTAAATAGAGGGGGAAGGAAGGATATTTGTATAGAACACCCTCTAAAACGAGGGTTTTATTTGTAAAATCAGCTCTTAATCTGCAAATTTGCACTTAGGTCCAAAAATTTTAAAAAAAAATTATTATTATTTTTTTAAATTTATTTTTATGGTATTTTGGAAATATATATACAAATAATATACACACCCCCAAACTTATTTGAAATAACGTGCTGGGAAAAGAAATTTGGGGGTGAAAGTGGAGGAATATCACTCAGTGTAGATCGGCTCCTGCAAGAGCAGGAGCTCCTCTGAAGGGTCCGCTGTGAAGAACGGTTTCAGTCGATGCCCATTCACTTTGAATAAGGTACCGTCTTCAGGATTTTCAAGATCAACCGCACCGTGCGGATAAACGGTGCGGACTATAAAAGGTCCTCTCCATCTGGACCGGAGCTTGCCGGGATGAAAATGTAACCGAGTGTCATAAAGTAGAACCTGTTGACCAGGTTCAAAAGTTTTTCGCAAAAGGTGTTTATCATGGAACACCTTAGCTCGGTTTTTAGCGATTATGGCATTATCATATGCCTCATCCCTCAGCTCCTCCAATTCATTCAATTGCAGCTTTCGATTGCTGCCCGCATCTCCTGAAGATAGATTCAGCTCTTTGATAGCCCAGAAAGCTTTATGCTCAATCTCCACTGGGAGGTGGCAAGCCTTCCCGTACACAAGCCGGTATGGAGACATACCAAGATCGGTCTTATATGCAGTACGGAAAGCCCATAGTGCATCTATCAGTTTAAGTGACCAATCTTTACGGTTTTTGGAAACCGTTTTCTCCAAGATTTGCTTTATTTGCCGATTTGAAACCTCGGCTTGCCCACATGTTTGAGGGTGATATGGCGTTGACAACTTGTGGGTGATAGAGTATTTGCGCATTAAGGACTCGAAAGTCCTATTGCAGAAGTGAGAACCATTATCACTTATTATCGCCCGAGGGTGCCCAAATCGAGAAAATATGTGTTCTTTAAGAAACCGAACGACAACTTTATTATCGTTCGTACAGCTGGGCACAGTCTCGACCCACTTTGAAACATAGTCAACCGCCAAAAGAATATACACATTTCCAAAAGAGTTAGGAAATGGTCCCATGAAATCTATACCCCAAACATCAAAAATGTCCACAACCAAAATAGGTTGGAGCGGCATTTCGTTTCTCCGCGATATCCGGCCCAAGTGTTGGCACCGGGAGCAAGTTTTGCAGTATTCAAATGCATCCTTGAAGAGTCGTGGCCAATAGAAATCACACTGCAAAACTTTTTCGGCTGTCTTCTTTAGGCCAAAGTGCCCGCCACATGCTTGATCGTGGCAAAAAGACAGCACGCTCTTGACCTCACTTTCAGGTACACACCGACGAATGATTTGGTCGGAACAGTATTTAAAAAGATAGGGTTCATCCCAGTAAAAATGCTTTACTTGGGATAAAAATCGAAGTTTATCCTGTTTCGACCAATCATTAGGTATCAGGCCGGTGGCTAAGTAATTCACAATATCGGCGAACCATGGTTCGCAAGAAACGGTCAAGAGTTGCTCATCGAGAAAAACATCAGTGATTGGAAGATCGAGCGTGGGCGAAGAAGGAAGTCGTGATAGGTGATCAGCTACTACGTTTTCACATCCTTTTTTGTCCTTAATGACAAGGTCAAACTCTTGTAATAAAAGGATCCAACGTATTAGCCTTGACTTAGCATCTTTCTTCGCAAAAAGGTGGCGAAAAGCTGAATGATCAGTATATACAACGACTGGAGAGCCAATTAAATAAGGCCGAAATTTTTTGAGTGCAAACACAACGGCTAAAAACTCTTTCTCTGTTGTTGTGTAGTTGAGTTGGGCCTCATTTAGTGTTCGGCTCACATAATAAATCACGTGCGGCATCTTATTAATGTGCTGTCCAAGAACAGCGCCAATAGCAAAGTCTGATGTGTCGCACATGATTTCAAAAGGGTGCGTCCAGTCGGGAGATGAGAGGATGGGCGCAGTGATGAGGGAATGCTTCAAAGACTCGAATGCTTCAATGCAAGTGGAGTCGAAAGCAAAAGTTGTGTCCTTAGCCAGTAAGAGAGTCAAGGGTCTAGCAATCTTGCTAAAGTCCTTGATGAACCGTCTGTAGAAACCGGCGTGGCCAAGGAAGGCTCTGATATCTTTGACGCATTTTGGGGGAGGGAGGTTAGAAATCACTTCGATTTTAGCTCTGTCAACCTCGATGCCATTTTGGGAGATGACATGTCCTAAGACAATTCCCTCTCGCACCATGAAATGGCACTTCTCCCAATTCAATGTTAGGTTCTTATCCCTGCAGCGGGTAAGAACAGCGTCAAGATAGCGTAAACACTCGTCGAAGGAGTCGCCAAAGATGGAGAAATCATCCATAAAGATCTCCAAGAACTTTTCAACCATGTCTGAAAAGATCCCCATCATACACCGCTGAAATGTCGCGGGTGCATTGCATACCCCAAAGGGCATGCGACGATAAGCAAACGTTCCAAAGGGACAAGTGAATGTTGTCTTGTCTTGATCCTCTTTAGCGATGGGGACTTGGTTGTAACCAGAATAGCCATCGAGAAAGCAATAGAACTCGTGCCCTGCCAATCGCTCGAGCATTTGGTCAATGAAAGGTAAAGGAAAGTGGTCATTCCTTGTTGCGGCATTGAGTTTCCTATAGTCTATGCAGACTCGCCACCCAGTTTGGGTGCGAGTGGGAATTAACTCATTTACCTCATTGGTAATGACCGTAATGCCCGATTTTTTTGGCACGACGTGGATTGGGCTAACCCATTGGCTATCCAAGATAGGGTAAATGATACCACTATCCAGACACTTGACAATCTCCTTCTTGACAACCTCTTTCATGATGGGGTTGAGGCGTCTTTGTGGATCCCGGGCTGGCTTGGCATCATCCAGTAAGTGTATATGATGTACGACTATGAGGGGACTAATCCCCTTAATGTCCGCCATAGACCAGCCGAAAGCTTGCTGATTATTATGTAAGGCCATCAAAAGAGCCTTCTCTTGCTCAAGAGCTAGAGAGGCTGATATAATGACAGGTAAGGTCTCATTATCACCTAGATAAGCATATTATAGGTGTGTTGGCAAAAGCTTTAATTCGAGTTTAGGAGGTGAAACAATAGATGGTAACAATGGGGTAGTTGTTTCAAACTCGAAGGATTCCATTAAAGGTTCGAACCGAGTGTACGCAACAGTGTCGGATGGTTCAACTAACTCATCCGAAAAAGCAAAAGACTCCAATTCAGGTGATGAGTCTTCAAAGTCATCAACGAAAGTAAAGCACTCAAAATCGTTATCCGCTGTGAAAGCTGTGTCGGATTCTAGGAGGAACGCACTAGTGGCGTTAACATTGCTGTGATCGAACAAAAAATTCTCGAATTCACAGTCCTCCTCCGTGATCTCATTGATCGAGCAAACATCGAGTACGCTAGCATTAGGCTCAGCAGGCTGACTTCCCAACTTGAAAATATTGAGCTCAATTATCATATTGCCGAAAGATAGGTTCATTGAACCATTACGACAATTGATTACTGCGTTGGAAGTAGCCAGAAATGGTCGACCAAGTATTACCGGAATTTGGTTCCGGGGGTTAGCGACAGGTTGTGTATCCATCACAATAAAGTCAACGGGGAAAATGAAATCCCCTACTCTAATTAACACATCCTCCAGCTCTCCCCTAGGATGGGTTATTGACCGGTCGGCCATTTGGAGAGTACAGTGAGTGGGCTTAAGCTCTCCAACGCCCAATTGCTCGTACACAGAATAGGGTAGCAAATTGACACTTGCGCCAAGATCTAATAGTGCTCTATTGATGTTCTTGTCCCCAATTGTTATCGAAATGGTAGGACACCCGGGGTCCTTTTGCTTTGGGGGTAGGGAATTTACAAGAGCATCACTAATAGCACTGGCCACAAAAACTTTCTTTGGTACTTGCGACTTCCTCTTTTTGGTGCAGAAGTCCTTTAAAATTTTTGCATATGAAGGAACTTGTTGGATTGCATGATATTTATGCTAACCTGTTTGAACAACTCAACAATCTTCTCCATCTGTGGAGTTGGTTTATTGGATCTCAACCGATTAGGAAAAGGAACATTTTGAAAGGTGGTTGAGTCCAACTTTTGCGGATCAAATTGTCGAGTTGGAACGGCACCCCGTGTAGATGTGTTCGTGTTGTGAGAAATGGGTCCGTTCGAGCAAGAAGAGGTAGAGCCATGTGAAGGGTGGAGAATAGGCTCTGAAGAAGAAGAAGAAGGTGAAGAAGATGAAGAAGGGCCACCGGCAGGGGTGTCATTGTTCATGCCCACATTGTTTTGCAACGCTTTTCCCGATCTCAACGTGGTCACATCATTTACGTTATGATTTTGCTGTTGATATGCAGCATGTGCGTGACCAGGGTTGGGCAGTGGTTGAGACGGGAGTTTTCCTTTTTCGCGCTCGCTCAAAGCTGCATTGAGTTGTGCAATTTGTGCCTCAATAGATTTGATGCTTTGATCGTGTGAGGCACTATTTTGCACTAAAGATTGAATATAAGTCTCAAGTCTTGCTGTAGACTGTGTAGATTGCTTAAGGAACGCATCTAGACTTCTTTCGAGCGAGCTAACCTTATCATTATTAGGTTGAACATAATTATTTGGCTGGTAAGCATTGTTAGGCACAAAATTGTTCACCTGATTAGGGTAAGGTTGTTGAAATTGTTGTGGTTGAAATCGAGTCTGTGAAGGTGCTTGTTGTTGTTGTGGAGGAGGAGGTGTTTGAAAATTGTTATTTCCTTGGAATTGTTGATTTTGGTTCCAAGCGAAATTTGGGTGACTCCTCCACCCCGGATTGTATGTCGAAGAGTACGGATCGTTTCTTTGTCGTTGCTGAAATGCAGCATTGACCTGATCCTGTCCTTGGGTGGATGCATTATAAGGACACTCTTCGGTTAGGTGCGATGGATCCGCACAACAAGCACAGACAGTTCGTGGAGGCACAACAGGGGCAGGAGAAGGCGATGAGATTTTGGTCTCGATCGCTTCTAGCTTTTTCGTAAGAGCGGCCATCTCGGCCTTCATAGCAATCGACATCTCTACTTGATGTATGCCTGCCCTAGATTGACCACTCGAAGATGATGTGGTCTTGGTACTCTCCCACTGTATTGTTTGCACTAAGATCCTCAAGAAACTGCCACGCTTCATCACTAGACTTAGAGAGAAAATGACCTTGACAGATGGTTTCTAGCAACTGCTTCGTTGCTGAGTTCAATCCCTCGTATAATGTTTGGCAAAGTTGCCAACTTTCGATCCCATGATGAGGGCATTGAACTAGTAGGTCCTTAAATCTCTCGAAGCACTTCCAAAATGGTTCGGAAGGAAGTTGTGAGAATTGAATTATTTCATTGCGGATTCTGGCAGTTTTGTGATGAGGATAGAACTTTTTCAGAAAAGCTTTCACAAACTCGTCCCAATTTTTTATGGAATGTGATGCGGTGCTATATAGCCACTTCTCGGCTAGGTCACATAAGGTGAAAGGAATGACCCTTAGACTTATAGCGTCATCACTTAATTGGGTTGTTTTCATCATAGCGCACACATTTTGGAATTTATTGATAAAGATATATGCATCTTCAGATTCCAAACCATGAAATTTTGGCAGCATATTGATGAAATATGGTTTTATTTCAAAATTGTCCCCATTTGCCGGTGGGGGTGAAAGACAAGTAGGTAAAGAAGTGCAGATGGGGTAAAAGAGATCCTGGAGCGCAACTCGTGCGGGCGCTTCAACAGGCGGCTGATTCGGGTCATTCGCACCTAACGGAGGTGGAATCCTTCCCGTCGGTAAGGTATTGTTGGGGTTGAATCCCGACATGCCTTCGGTGAAAGAATTTGAAGTTGAGGGTAAGAAAGTGGACGGAGTGTCGACTTTAGTGTCGAAAGTTTCGTCGGTCGGTACCAACGAAACACGGACTGATCGGGCGTCAGTATCCCTAGTCCAAAGTGACATACACTAAAGGGTAGTGTAGTCAGAAAAAGAAAAAAGATAGAATGTGGATGTAGGATAACGTCAGTGAGGGAAAGTGGTGGAAGTAAGTTGCAAGTTTTCTTAGCGACAAGTTGCAAGTTTTGAAAAGATTTTTTTCTTTTTTTTTATGTAAGAGTTTTGCAAAAAGGTTTTTGGAAAGGGACCCGTGACACAAATCAACCACACATGCACAATCAGGCCTAGATCTAGGGTCACCTAGGTCTGCTAGACAGCTCCTAACTAGGGTTAGAAATAGGACCTCAAACTGCCTCTTCACGGACAAGTACGGCCAGGTAAGTGGGAAGGAACCACCACTACAGTGGGCCTAATTAATAACCACTAGCCTAGACACCGCAATGTCAGTTAGGATAAACGGCCGATGCCTATACTAGTCCTTTTCCTATTGAGCTCGATGTCCTTAGGTCTGAGTCTAGTCTTTTTTTAATTAATTGTGGTCAATGCACATGCTTTAGGTGTTTTCTGGGGTCCTGAGAAGGGTGATGAAATCCCCACCCAATCTGAGTTTGGTCAATTACCCCCTTAAAGTCCGATTAAATTATTCAAAACAGTAAAATTCACTTGCAATCAATTTTTAGTGCGGCGCAAAGAAACCTGCAGAAAATCTGTTATTTAGAAGGGGGAGAAAGAATTTTTAGCGCAAAAAATTCCTGCAGAAATTTTTTTACAGTGGATATATGGAGGTTGCAGAGGGGAGAAGGAGAGATCTAACCATGCAAATTTGAGTTGCTGACGTGGCTAAATAGCCGCGGTTCCGCGGTCTGGGGCGCTCCTTGGCCGCGGTTCCGCGGTCGTCTAGAGGGATCACTCTCTGGAAAAAAATTGTACTGCTCCTTTATGCCACTCCTCCTCTGTTGTGATGTTCACTTTCCTGATTTGACCTCTGTAAAATTCCAGATCCGAGAGTCTTTGCTGTTCCTGCAAGATTGAAACCATAAAACCCTTCAAACAGATAAAAATCGATAAAATGTTTTTGTATTTTTATATTTTCTGATTTTTATGATTTTTCAAAAATTTATATCAACCCGAAATCATACAAAAGAAAAAATTACGCCATCCCCGGCAACGGCGCCATTTGATTAATCAAAAAAATTTGTATTTACCATAATCAGAAACGGCGTCGCTTTGCAGCTAGCCGGTGAATACGGGTCGATCCACAGATATGTGTAACTTTCTGTTTTTGTGTTATCACGAGTTGATTCCGATGGTGGTTTGGTTTCTTGTCGATTGATTTAAAACTAATTAATATGATATTAAAGAACTTGTTAAGGTTAGGTATAAGGTAGGGTTGATAAGATCGGTATTGTCACCTCTTTCAATGCCGTTTAATTAAATCTTTTTAGAAATCATATCAATTATTAGCAAAGGGGATTAGGATGATTTGGGAAGAAACGAAGTTTCTTCCTCTAGATCCTTGTCCGTCCTTTCCTATTAATTGGTACAATCTTCATGGACGTCATGTATGCCCGGCCCTTTATACTACGGTTCACCGTTACCTCGTAGGTAGGGTGCTGTAGGGAGCGGGTCATGCATGCGTGCATGAAGTTCTAGTTATGAGAAAAAGTATCGGCATTGAAGGAGGTGAGAGATATTCATCTCTCACTCCCTTCCTTGTTCCTAACCCTAACAAGCGAGGATTTTACTCGCTCATTAGGGAATTTTTTAAAAACGACATTTTTTTGTTGTTATGTTTTAAAGTGTTATGTTCAAATCTTGAATTATTACTTACTGCAGATTAAAAGGAGCTAGACTAGTTAACTAAGGCAAGTAATGAATTACTCTACTGCAAGAATGATATTAGATAACTAGGGCAAGAATTAAATTAGAACTACGGCAGGAATTTAAAAGAAAAAAACTTACAAAAGTGATGCTCTAGATCTCCCAACAATTCAGATTTTATTGATTGAAAAGAGGCATAGCATTTTACAGATTTTGAGTACAATTTATAAGCAAACAGTGACGCTAGGGTTTTTGACTCTCGCAGAGGTGCAATTACAGATTTGCCCCCTAAAAATCCCAACACCCGCACCGGCGCACCGACACAAGAAGTCGGTGCCGACAAGGGCACCATACGGCCGCGGAACCGCGGCAATGATAAGCCTTGGGCCGCGGTTCCGCGGCCCTTTGGTGACATCAGCTCACCAACTTCTCTGGTCTTCATGCTGGGTACTTGGGCTTGTTTGTTCTTCACTATTTTTCTCTGTTTGGCTTCTTGGTCTTTTCCAGATCTTCAGTGAAAACTTGTGAGGAGCTTTTGACCGTTCACTTTGACATTTCGGACCGCACTGCTTTATACAATTGTAACATGTTCTTCGTGACTCGGATCCATCTTCTTGTTGGTCAAAAGTCTCTCTTTTGTATCATCTTCTGTCTTTTCTCACTGTCTTCGCTCCAAGAGCCTGTATCCTGTATCATGCAACAAACGTGCGTCAAAAGTACCTGTTTACTTATAAAATGAATAAAAGTGGGGCGTATGAATTGCAATATTATGATATGAACAAGTTCCAAGCTAGATACCGTAACATACTAGACGATTAAAGGCAAGATACATTGCTGCTTAAGATGCTACCAAAGAGGCTGTCTGGGTGTATATTAGTTCATGAGATGAACTTAGTTCCTCCCATTGTGTGACAATGGAGTTGTGGCTTATGCCTAGGAACGCCCATCCCATCAGTGATCCAGACATATTCTAAGGCAGTTTCACCTGATCATGGAGATAGTTGATCTCCAGGGTGATCGAGGTTAGGAGAGTAGACTCAGAGGACAACACGGAGGATCCACTCACAAAGTCCTTTTCCCAGAGAGAGATTTTTATGGGATGGTTGTGTATGAGATACTACAACCACTGCTATCAGATGGCCCTAGTGCAAGTGGGAGATTGTTAGTTATATGTATGCCCTAGAGGCCATTACTATACATAGGATGTATATTGTAGTGGATGCTTGGACATATATAGGGAGGACTTTCTTGCTCGACATGATAGTATGCTATCTGGTTGCTCTTTACTATAACGTGTATACTGATTATCTCTCTGTTACATGTTGGTAAAGCCTTTAGGATGTGTACTTGACTACCTGGACTATGATGCGGATCATACTAGTGGGGACATGGTAGTCCATAAGTACATCCTTCAAGGTCCCTAGTCGTGGGTGTATCGAGACAGGGCATCGATATACCAGAGTAGACTAGCGTATACCTTCTCGACCCATACAGATGGGCGATGGATGATCCCATATCCATTGGTGTTTGACATCAGAGATGATATACGGTGGACACTGGGTACACTGGACGGACTCGCCGAGAACTCCCAGATGGTATTATACCTTACGTCAGATGGCGGTTCTCTGGTGACAATGGTACAGGTTAGTCTGTAGACCCGAGATCGTCATAGAGTCTTGTGTGATTCCCACTGTGCTTTGATTTCCACCTTACCACATCCAAGAGGGCGTGCAAAACGGTGGTTTTTGGGTACAGTCCCGAATCACATGGAGGCAATGAGCGATATGAGAGGATTCGTCTCTCCCGGTATAGGGGGTTGATGTTGCGCTGTGTTCGATTGGCTATAACCGGAAATCCCTGGCCAGGGTTGCTGAGATTTACTGGTAAGTGTTACCAGTAGTTTCTCGAAATGTTATAGACCTCATATCGACACGACTTATCGAGTTATTGGGGTCTGACGTTTACCACCCCTAGGCAAGATATGCGACATATCAGACGACGAGACCGGACTGTACGGTAAGTGTTACTGGTTGGATTCACAGGAGTATGAGCAGGCTTGCTCGTCGATCTTCTGATCGCTCAATACCCGGGTGGCCATTACGCTTAGCAGACCGCTTGCGGCTTATGGGTGTTTGATATGATCATCACCTGCTGCCGGCGTATTGACGAGTCTTTAGAGTCCTACACAGAGGTTTCCTGGCTCAAGCAAAACGAAATAGGAGCGCATATGAGATATGTACGGGACCGAGAATAATACCAGTATGTGATACTCTATTCTATTCTCGCGATGAATGTATCGATTGGTTGTATGCGATATAACCTAGTTATCGAATCGATGATTGATTCGATAAGTCGATACATTGGATATTAGTCGGTCATATGCGATATGACCGGATCGTTAAATGTAGTGTTGATTTAATGATTTAATGTATAATTATATATTTGATATATTACTTTGCATTAACTAGTATTGGTTCACTTAAGATGGATTTTCTCACTTGATGTGCACATTGTATATATGATATAGTTTTGTGCACTAGTTTGTATCATGTTTGATGATACATGCAAACTTGGGTGTGTATGATTAAACCATGGTTATGTTAATGGTTAGGGTTTTGATTTACTTATTTATTTATTTTGTATATTCTTTTTGCCAAAGGAAAAAGAAATGGTGGCTTCTTTTGGATTTACATTGAAGCTTCATGAAGCTTCGAAAAGTTCAACCATTTTTGTTTCTTTTGCCTAACCTAACCATTCACCTAACCCTAGATTATTCTCTACACTTAACCATGGTTGCTTAATGATAACCATCACTTGATTTTGTTTTGATTATCATTATTCTTTTCCATTTCTTTCTTCTTCTTCTTCTTGATGAAGAAAGAAAAGCTTTCTACAAAAATGTCAAGTGATGAAATCAAGTGAGAAATCCAAATCTAAAGTGAAACCACTTCCTATTTCTTCATCCTCTACCACTTGCCAAGTAGTATAGGGTGTTTTCTTCACAAGTTTCATGGCTTGGTGAAGTTGGAGCTTGATCTTGTGTTTCCTCGACGTAGATCATCTTCGGCATCAAAGTCGACGACCTAGCCCGCCCATTTCTCCGATGAAGCCGACGCTAGAGCCCGGGATCCGATGATCGCAGCGAGGGGACATCATCACGGAGCTATGGAGGTGGAGGACCGAATCTACAAAGGTTGTATTTTCGTTCACTCTTAGTTAAGTTGTTAACTAGTTGCATGTTTCGCCTAATCTCTAGTTAACGATCCGTATTAGGGTTTCTCGGCACCGGAAAAATTTGAATTTGGCATGGTTGATGCCTTGTGAGACCTCATTAGTGTTCCTAGGAACCCTACAGGACCTCCGTCCCGGATATAAGTCTGGGCCCAAGCTGTACGGTCTCGATCTCCCTCTGGTCCATACGAAAACCGTCTCCCGTAACCACATGACCTAGGAAGACAACACAAACAAGCCTGAGAGAACACTCCGAGAATTTAGCGAACCGCTGGGGCTCTCCCAGTATCTACAAAACAAATCCTCAAGTGCTGATCACGTTCCTCACGACTTTTGGAATAGACCAGAATGTCATTAATGACACAACAATAAACTGATCGAGGAACGGCCTGAACAAATCTGGTTCATCACATCCACGAATGCTGCTAGGGATTGGTGAGTCCAACGACACCACCAAAACACATACTGCCCGTAGCACGCACAAAAGCATTCTTCGGAATGTCATCACTCCAAACCCGCAACAAATGACGACCTGATCCCGAACAAACATAGAAAATGTCTCGCACTCTGGAGCAAGTCGAACAAATCGTCAATGCGAGGTAAAAGATACCTATCCACACCGTAACTCGGTTCAATTGACGATCAATCAACACACAACCTCAAACTGCCGTCTTCCTCCCTGACGAACAGAATAGGAGCTCCCCAAAAAGAAACACTTGGACAAACAAGTCCCCAAACAAACAACTCTGCAGCTGATCCTTAAGCTCCCTAAGCTCTGCCGGCTCATTTGGAACAAAGTCGGAAACTCCCGCACAATAGGAACCCAGTCCAACAACCTACTGTGGCTCCGGTATCATGAATGAAAGGCAAAAATCCTCAACTTTCTCTCCTCAAAAGCCGACTAGCGAACTGACTCGCTGGGAAACAAATCCTGACTGTTTCATCACGGCAGTCCACAGACGCCTAGTACACAGCTAACCAGTCCGTGCCCAGGAGAATGTCAAATCCCACATCTCTAAAAGGAAAAAAATGACAGATGAATCTCTATCTCCTATCCGATTGGCATACGAATTAAATACGTGTCGCGCAACAAAAGAATCGCCAACAGAAGTTAACACCACAAAAGGCTGATCTAGCTAACACATCTATCGTCCAAACCTTCTGCTACTCCCGCGACGTGCACGAAACCTGTCACGGTGACTGAACCTCTTTCTCGGGGCTGGTACAGCTGCACGAGCCTTCCTCTGTCCTCAAACTCCCAAAGTCTCGGAAAGACGCTCCTCGTCAAATAGGGTTGCGTCCATAGGTGCTGTGTGAGTAACATGATACTGAGTGTTGATCGCAAAGAACAACTGGGTAACAGGGGTGGCAACCACCTGTCGCCGCGCTCTACTGGCCTCAAACAAAGACCTCATCGTCTGGAGCAAGTCCTGCATCTCTTCTTCAAGCCTAGCGATACGATCTATCGAAGGTGGATCCATCTATTCCTATTCAACGAGCATGCCATCCTGGTCAGTACCCGTCCTGCACGAGTCAACTCTGATCTCGGCCCTCGCTGCACCTCTCTGAGTCCTCATAGTCATCGGCAATGGCTCTAAATGGAAATATGATTCGATATGAACACGGAAATCGAATCACAAGGATATGTATCATCAAGGAAGGAATTTCAAGCAATTAGTACTTAGGTCACTTTAGGCGGAGTACCGTGATCGTAAGTATGCCGCGAACATACACACACTACGTTACTCTGCTTAAGCTACCTACTCCATCATACCAAGGTCATCCTACACCCCGAAAGGTAAAAACCTAGCGCTCTGATACCAACTTTGTCACGACCCGAAATTGGCACGCGACGGCCCTTAAACTACGCAACGTCTACAGGCGTAACGAAGTTTAAGTAAGCCGAAAACCCATCAATCTAAACCATCAAAAGTAGTAAGAAGTAAGAACATTGTTAAAACTATTGAAAATCTCGAGTACAAATTCTTTAAAGACAAATTTTAGTTAAAAATTTTGGCAGCACCTCCTTTGTAAAAACTAACCCCAAAAATGGGTACAACAAAAATATAAGTAAAGCATCCCCAACGGGAGCAAATCCATGCCCAACGGTGGAAAACAACCACCACAACAAATATACGACGCCGTAGCGAAGAAATAAAAGACGGTAGAAGTAAAACTGCATAAAAGACCTCCAAGTCACAAAATGATATACAATATCGTCCTCACATCAAGTCTCTAAGTCATACAAGATAATGGTAGATGGAGAGTACATGATACAACGAATATACAATAAACATGAACGGATAACCAAAAAACCCACCTAAAGCAAAACTGCACACTATGAGCCGAAGCGGTATCCGCAGCGAAAGATAATATGATAGATGAAAATAGCCCTGCCTCTGACTACTGTGAGGAACGACCTGCAAAACACTGTGGCACAACGGGTATGAGTTGCCAACTCGTGAATAGTAAATAACATATGCAGGTAATAGCAAGTATCCACGTACAACGCGAATCTAACATATGTAAGCTAAGCAATAAATGGTCATATGAATGCAATAGTCATGAAAGATACTCTAGCAGGTACATCTAATACATGAAGTAATAATACGACAATCTGTATGCAACAATCATGTAAGGTACTCTATCAGGTACAACTAATACATGAAGCGATGATACGACAATGTATATATGCAACAGTCATGAAAGGTACTCTATCAGGTACTACTAATACATGAAGAAGTGCATAAACAATAAATACGAAGTATGGGATGAAACCTGTCATTTCCACGGAATCCTGACATCGTGGTTGGACCAAACTCCATCAAGACAATCCAAATCCCAATTTCCTCAAATCAGCCCTCAAATTGGCTCTCATATCATTTAAGTCTCACAAATCCTGAATGTAAAATATCAAATAAATCTCATATATCATGAATCCAACATCAAGTGAATCTCATATATCCTGAATCCAATATCATGTGAATCTCATATATCCTGAATGCACAGTATCAAGTAAACCTCATATATGATGAATGTACAGTATTAAGTAAATCTCATATATCCAATATCCAGTATGTTTCATACAAAGTGAGTGTCCAACATCGACACCCAAAAACATCATGAAACAAGTGTCTAGTATCGACACATAAATACTCATATCCATACGTTCCTCGAATCGTAAGTGTCCGGTATCGACACCCGTGATCCACGTATCGGTTTTTCTCATATTCATACATTCCTCGAATCGTAAGTGTCCGGTATTGACACCCGTGATCCACGTATCGGTATATAAGTTCCTCGAATCGTAAGTGTCCGGTATCGACACCTGTGATCCACGTATCGGTATAAAACAAATCTCGGAGTAGATGCATCCAAATATCAAGTAAAGAATAAGAAATACTTGCATAATTTCATGAAACCACCACGGTCCTCAAATAAAGAAAACATCAAGTAATGAATAAGTATAAATGCATGAATCAATACATATATATTAGCGTCCCATTCCACTAATATATATATATATATATATATATATATATAGACATATATAACAGTGTCTCATTCAACTGTTATATATACTAAGGAGTAAAAAAATCAGAGAACATCATATGAAATCCATGAATGTAATATATGCTACATGAAACAGTAATATGAGCATATAAAGGAAAAACCGCTATTTAACTGCAACCAGTTAATATATAAATCATGCAGTTACTAATTTCTCCAAGTCTATATAACATCAAATAAAGGTGAACATGTAGCTATAACCAGATATATGTGTAAACATGTAGGTATAGCAAGGTATATGTATCTACCTATCAGTAATGATGTAATATACCATCCAGGTATAAGTGAAGTATGTAAGCAAGGTATACATGTAGCTATGTCTTTATGTGTGAAATATAGCTATCACAAATGGTACAATATCGTATAGGTATACAGGTAACTAGCATGTAAGCATGTCAGGGCATATGTGTAAGTATGTAGGTATACAGGTATGCTATATGTCATATGCATAAAGAAATATGAATCAAAGTCTCAATGTCCCTAACCAAACAATATCATATAGGTATGTGTGTTGTGCGTGTCATGGTAATTATTGACGGTGTGTGTAGCATACAATCAGTGCTCGTGCAACATGAGCCGTCAATATTAGTGCAGTATCCTAAGGATACTAGTCCATGCACAACAAATAAGTAAGCAATAAGGTGTATGCGCAACTCTATATATGAAATAGAATATGCGAAAAAATCATAACATCTCTAGCCCAGACGCATAACTCCATGCGGGCGATTCCCCTATAGATGTTAAATCTACTCACCAACTTCCTGGCTAAGTAAAGCCAACTTCTCGCTTTCTCCTGTTCGCAGCGCCCGAAGTCCCCGCCTGCGATCCTGAAAGCATATAACAATATAACAAGTAAATATTAGCAATCGACGAATAACACGTACCAACTACGTTTGACCGATGCACCAACTCCAAACATACTCTCAAGTGTTAGTCAAGTGGCTAACGCGCGTAGAGACACTACGAAACCAACTCAAGAGCAAAAACTACACAAAGACACGAGCAACATCGGCACAACCCTAGCTAGGAATGCAAAGCGACACAACTACCAAGCCTAGACCCTGATCGTACTGATCGCGCATTCAAAACACAATAATAAATGTGGAATCGAATATAAATAACGTCGCAGAGTCAAATGAAACCCACGCCTAAACTTTCCGAAATATAGTAAGCAGCATATATCATTTTAGCACCAAACTACAAGTTTTACCAAAACTAGAATTTTGCAAACATCACTAATTAGCAAGGTTAAACCATTTAAACCTTTACTATAATTTTAAATATCACTAATTAGGATTAGTAAAATGTCACGGCCCGAAATATTAGCTCGTGACCAGCACTTAAATCACTCAACGTCTATAGACGTGACGTAATTCAAATAAGCTGAAACCCAGAAATCTAAACCTTTTTAAGAAAATAAAGGAGGTGAAGTTTTGAAATAAAGGTATAATGAAATCAAGTTTTCTTAATGCATAGAAAATGAATATAAAAATGCAAGTGAAATTTTCTAGTTGAAAACGTGTTTCGTCTTTTAAAAATTTGGGCGGCACCTCTTTGTATATTTTAATCCAAAACCACAAATACATAACAAGAATAATGGTATCCCCAAGCGGGAGCTAGCCCTTCGCCAAATGGCGAATCACAACCATGCAAGACAGTATATATAAGTATACGACGCCCAACGGCAAAGATCACCACAAAAGATAAAGAAATAAGCAAGACATCAAAACCACAAGTAGCGGAAAACCCCTCGCTCTAAGTCTAGCAACCACAATCCCACTAGGTCTCATTACTTATACAATTTACTAAATTTTGATTGATGAAGTCAACTAGATACAATGTGAAATATGGCTACAAGAGTGGGTACGATACAAATATCCCACCTACCAATAAAATCATCCAAAAGTAGCTATGTGCCAGCGATGTTGCTACGGATCCATACGGTCAACCTGCAAGAATTGTGGCACAATGGAGGTGAGTTGCCAACTCGTGAGTAGAAAAATATCTACAAGTAGAAATCGAATAAACAACGACTCCTAGGTCAACTATACCATAAAGGTAATACTATGATATTTAGGGTGACTGGGTCTGTATATGTGCCAACAAGGTAGTCAATGCCTATAAGCATATGGATAACATCCAACAGTTGTATCAATGCATGTATGCATATGGATCTCGTCCACCCATATAATCAATGTATGTATGCATGTGGATCTCGTCCACGTGTCACCCACTGACACAATAACATCATGCATGTAAATATCATAAAAGCATATGCATGAAAATACGAGGATATAAATCAACATGTGTCCTTCGCGACACCTCCAAATCATGGAACTTGAGTGTCCAGCATCGACACTCGAAACATCATGAAAACTGTGTCCAGCATCGACATGTAAATCCTCATATATCTCAGGCGCCGCATCCTCAAATCGGTCCTCTGGCGCCGCACACCCTGGTCGGCCCTCATATCTATCTCGCTACTCCGGTCGGTATTCTCCGGATAACCGCCGAGTCCAAATACTATCACCGGTAGGTAGTGCTCCCCTGCCAGGCTCACCGTCTAACATATACGAGTCTTCTTGCCCTGGGTATCTCACCGGGTCCACCATGTACCCGCAGACGGTGCCTACCGCTCCTCGAATCGGGTTTCACAGGCCACTCTCAGAACCGAGAAAACACATGGTGGACGAACTGAAATATTATATCAAGAGAAACCGGGTTTTTAAAATAATACATACTTTCTTTTGAAATAACCACGGTTCTCAAATCCTGAAATCTCATGAAAACAGCATATCTCAATGCGTATGAACATAAAGTATGATGTATGCGACATATCAAAGAATGTAAGCATAGCCGTATATCATGCAGCATGGAACAGTGATGTGTCAATATCAGGGAAAACCGCTCTTTTAAAATGAATCGCGTTTTTAAAATCCCGCGGTTCCCAATTTCTCCGAAGTCAGATGGAACATCGTATAAGGTGCATATGTAACTATAGCAAGTAAACTATGCAAGGGGGTCATATCATGATGAAGCAATCCTACTGTGTAGTGACATGGCAATTATCGATGATGAAGTGTGTGAGCCAGCAAATCTGTGTAAGTATAACATACGCATCATCGATAATGGTGTAAGTGTACTAGCACAGGTATAAGCAATGCCATGAGAATAACATTAATGCAGCATAATGTAAATCATCGGCTAAAAGCTATAAGGAATACGTATCTACATGATCGAGTCGGTGAATCAATCAATCGGCACCCAACCACAACACCACGTACGTTATAATCCATCGTATGGCAATCTCTAGTCAAGGGTAAGGATCAATCGTCATAAAACTCATCACGTACGGAAAATCATCGTACGGCGTCACTAAACCATCGGGGATCATATCATCCTATATGAAAATGAGGGGTACGAACCTAACGTTTTGTATAACATATCACACATGATTCACAACATTTATATATCTATATACCTACGTCCCAGGTCACATCCATAACAAACTCATATCAGGGGACCGGTAAAGGAATCGATCATCTTAGTCAACTCGCATCCGTATACTAATATATCACCAAATTCAAAATATCGCATCGTACAATTCTTTTCATCACATTTATATCTCCCATCGAGTCAAATGTTATATATATACATTCTACCTTTACTATAAGAATACTGATCTAATCTAACATACACATCCGAAACATACAATCAGTTTTTAAAAGATGCGAATAGTAGTTTTGAAAATAAGGGTTACGGTGTTTTTAAGGAAAAGATATCGTTTGAAAATCCATAACGTCCCTCAAGGTATCTGTTTAAAAGATGTATACGATTCTTCGGTTTGGAAATAGGTATGGTTCGGATGACACACCTACATCGACTATCTAGTCTTATGCTACCCTAAACGGCAATATTATCAATATCATCCTCAAATCTCGTCATCACATATTAGCCGTATCATATCCCTTCGAGCTATCCTTTAGTTTCTAATATGGTTCTCTAACTATCTTTTAACTCTATTTATAGTTTTCTATATAAGGTTCCCTTAACAATATTCAATATATAAATCGGTTTCCATCAAAGTTGCGGGGGTGCTATACGCCATCCACCCGACTTCCCCCATGGATATAGATCCACTCACCTTGAGCTTCGCTGGCTGGAGTCGATGACGCTACGCTCATCCTCATCATCTCGAAGTCCACGTAGGGTACCTAAAACCAATACAAAATCACAAATACATATTAAAATCAAGGTGGAAAACTAAAACGGCACACGGATCGCCTATAGGTTAGAACCTATGGCCTACGCGCGCAAAAACATTCAAACAATCCTTTTTGTCGATGTACAAACATTCAACAACCCAATAAAAATCCAAATATCAAAAATTAGCATCTCAAAATACGGAAAACATATCCAAAATCACACCAAAATGCTCCCAGATTTTCTCTCAGGAAAAATTAGCCAATTCTGCACATACAGGGGGTCTAATTATCAGATAAGTGAACCATATACCAAGAACCAACCAAAAATTCCCTAATGTGGCCGAAATTTGCGGCTACAATGAATAAATCCGTGACCCAGCAGTTGAGTTGGGGTCTCGGGTCTTGGGGTTAGCTTCCTGGGTGCCTGCATGTGTCACTGTGTTCGCTAAATAATTTTTAGTGCCCCCGGGTTACTCCAGATTTCCATATACCCTCACAAATCAACACAAAACCGACATAATCAATTCCTAAATCCGTATTTTGGTTTCTATACTCAAGTCCAGGTCTTGTAACAGCCACAAGAGTTCACCAAAACCACTTTTTAAACCTAAACCCTCTCTAGGGATTTCTATCCTCACAACCACTAAACCATTTCAACTTCTAAACTATCTAAAATACTAGAAATCTCAAAACTAACAAAATGGAAAGGATTATACCACATAGATGAAACTCAAGCAAACCCTAGAAGTCCTAAAGTTGTCAAAATCCCACTTTGCTAGGTCCATTGCGATGAGGGTGAGGAGGTGATCATCTTTTGTAAAAGGGGTTTAGGATTTTGAGGAGTATTTTGAGATGGATCTAGGGTTGAGGGTGGAAGGAAGTGATGAAGAAGAAGTAGAAGAAAAAAAATGAGGAGGGGAAATAATGGCTGACCTCTCTCTCTCTCCTACTCTCACTCTCTTTTATTCTCATCCTCCTTTTCTCTCTCCAATCACTCTTTCTTTTTAACCTTTTTCTTTTTCTTTTAAAACCAAACCATATAATACCCCGAAAAAAACATAAGAAAACATGTAACCAAAATGCAACATGACATGGTGCACTAGCCTTGAAAAACTGTAGAAACACGGATTTGGCTTAATCGCGATTAGCAGTGCACTAATCGGGTTTTCACCCAAACTGCATATAATACATTTTAAAAATGCCAAATCCTTTAAATATATTTTTAAATGAATAAATCATTTTAATTTCCTTTTATTTCATAATTATTGTTATATATTTATACCCTTTTTCGAAAACCCCAATTTCGCAAATCGGGCAGTTTTCGGAAAATATATTATTTTAATATTAAATTGTCAAAAATAATATTTTATATTTTCAGAAATGTTACATAAAAGTTTAGTTTGCTAATTATCTTAATTAACCAATTAGGAAAATATCATTTAACAGATTAGCAACTAGGTTTAGTTTTCATTTTTCTTAACTTATCAACTAACCATTTCACTAAGCAAAACACTAATTTTTTAACAAAACCCTTACCAGAATTTCTAAATGAGAATTTAAAAGCTTAAATTAAACATCTAATTAAGCTAATTAAAATATTAAACCACAAAAAGAGATTAGGGTTTGGATTTATACCTTCAAAGAAACTCAAAATCAAGCAACTAGAAATCCAAAGATAGCCTCCAAAATCCTCACCTGAATGAAGAACAAAGCTTGTTTGAAGAAGAAGAATGTTGGGTTTTGATAATATTTGAGTTTGGATGAATAAATTTAGATTTTTCATGAATTTTTCAAGCTTTAAAAATGAAGAAATGAGTTTAGAAAAGTGAAGAGCAGCAAGCAATGAAGGTTTCGGCCAAAATGGAAGCAGCTAGGGTTTTGTGGTGGAGTATGGAAATTTCTAGAAGGAAATTACAATAATTGCATAATAAAACAAGAAACCTTTATGTTTTCTTTTATCTTTTCTTTAAAAAATTCATTTAATTACCATTAATATCTAGATATTTTGGTGATAAGGTTTAAAGATAATATCTAATGATTAGATTAGCAATGAATCTCATTAGTAGTAATTAACCCAAACCAAAAAGTAATTACCACTAATAAAGTGCACAAATAAAGCATTAAAATAATATTTAATTAGGGAAAAATTCTATGTGAACTAAAACTTTCCATTGACCCCCAAAGCCCGCGCACTAGCTTTATTCTAGCTAAATTAGGTGCCGACAAGTCTATACAGAACTTTGATCACAATCGGGTTAAAACGGAAAACACCAACTATTTTACCCTAAAAACGGAAAATTCGCAAAACGATTTCTAAAATGTTACACATGGTGAAGACATCAATGTCAAAGCCCAAAACGAAACCAATCATTATATACATCAAAACCATACATGTAAATATCAAAACCATACATGTAAACATCAGAAGAAATGCATGCCAAACCTTTCGTGTTGCTGTGCGATGCGCGTATCGAGGCACAGTGGCGGGCGTCTATTGTAAGAAAGTAATTATATATATACTTATCCTTTGTTTAATATGTACGTCCCGCCGTTTTGAAATGATTTAGAAGAGTTTCCTTTATAAAATGTTTCGTGTCATCTAAGACACGTAGGTAAATACTGAGACAATAGCTCCCTTTTTGGAAATCCCTTCGATAGCTATCAATTCATGCAAAACATATCCAGGTACTGTCCTCTGACTAGTCCTGCTCAGTACGAAAACAAATAGTAAATATCATAAAAACGTACTGCTCCATAAGAATCAATCCCGAAATGTGCATATGAATGCTACGTGCGTCTGGTGCGAACGGAAATCAAAATCCATGAATGTGCCATACATGTGCACAGAACCAACATCTAAGTGCAACGGCTGTGCACGAAAGTATCTGTCCAGTGCAACGGGTGTGCACAACAACAATATCAGGTGCATCTGATATGCACAAAGAATCCCGATTTAGTGCATCTGGTGTGCACCAAAATCGCATCTTATATCATGCGCGCCCAACATGCGCGAAAATCTAAATCAGGTGCATCCATCATGCACGAATAAAATTTAAATCATGTGCATCCAACATGCATGAAATCACGAAATCCAATATCAAGCGCCGAACATGTGCAAAATCCAATCCAAGCGCGTCAAACATACGCAAGAATCCAATCAGGTACGTAAGGTGCACAAAACAAATATCGAGTATCACAATCGAAATCGATGGTATACAACATATTTCAATCAAAATCCAAATCAGGCATACCGTGGTATATAATCTCACAATCATGTGCATCAGCGTTCACAAAAGCGAATCAAAATACTAAAAGTGCATGAAAATGTTAGTTATATGTATGCCCTAGAGGCCATTACTATACATAGGATGTATAATGTAGTGGATGCTTGGACATATATAGGGAGGACTTTCTTGCTCGACATGATAGTATGCTATCTGGTTGATCTTTACCTTAACGTGTATACTGTTTGTCTCTCTGTTACATGTTGGTAAAGCCCTTAGGATGTGTACTTGACTACCTGGACTATGATGCGGATCATACTAGTAGGGACATGGTAGTCCATAAGTACATCCTTCAAAGTCCCTAGTCGTGGGTGTATCGAGACGGGGCATCGATATACCAGAGTAGACTAGCGTATACCTTCTCGACCCATACAGATGGGCGATGGATGATCCCATATTCATTGGTGTTTGACATCAAAGATGATATACAGGTGCTCAGTGGAGACTGGGTACACTGGACGGACTCGCCGAGAACTCCCAGATGGTATTATACCTCACGTCAGATGGCCGTTCTCTGGTGACACTGGTACAGAGTAGTCTGTTGACCCGAGATCGTCATAGAGTCTTGTGTGGTTCCTACTGTTCTTTGATTTCCATCTTACCACGTCCAAGAGGGCGTGCAAAACGGTGGTTTTTGGGTACAGTCCCGAATCACATGGAGGCAATGAGCGATAGGAGGGGATTCGTCTCTCCCGGTATAGGGGGTTGATGTTACGCTGTGTTCGATTGGCTATAACAGGAAATCCCTGGCCAGGGTTGCTGAGATTTACTGGTAAGTGTTACCTGTAGTTTCTCGAATTGTTATAGACCTCATATCGACACGACTTATCGAGCTATTGGGGTCTGACGTTTACCACCCCTAGGCGAGATATGCGACATATCAGACGATCAGACCGGACTGTACGGTAGTGTTACTGGTTGGATTCACTGGAGTGTGAGCGGGCTTGCTCGTTGATCTTCTGATCGCTCAATACCCGGGTGGCCGTTACGTTTAGCAGACCGCTTGCGGCTTGTGGGTGTTTGATATGATCATCACCTGCTGCCGGCGTATTGACGAGTCTTTAGAGTCCTACACAGAGGTTTCCTGGCTCAAGCGAAACGAAATAGGAGCGCATATGAGATATGTGCGGGACCGAGAATAATGCGTGTATGTGATACCGTATTTCATTCTCGCGATGAATGTGTCGAATGGTTATATGCGATATAACCTAGTTATCGAATCGAGGGTTGATTCGATAAGCCGATACATTGGATACTAGTCGGTTATATGCGATATGACCGGATCGTTAAATCAAATGTTGATTTAATGATTTAATGCATAATTATATATTTGATATATTACTTTGCGTTAACTAGTATTGGTTCACTTTAAATGGATTTTCTCACTTGGTTGTGCACATTGTATATGTGATATACTTTTGTACACAAGTTTGTATCATGTTTGATGATACATGCTCACTAGGGTTTGTGTGAAGATTAAACCATGGTTGTAGATTGGTTAGGGTTTTCTTTTTCTTATTCCTTTATTTATTTATTTATTCTTTTTGGAAAAATGAAAAGCATAAAGGAAAATGGTGGCTTTGTTTGTTTTCTAGTTGAAGCTTCATGAAGCTTTGACCAAAGTGACCATTTTGTCTCATGCTTAACCCTAACCACTCCATTAACCCTAGTTTAATCTCTACACTTGACCATGGTTCATTTTATGATAAGTATTGATTTACTTTTGATTTTAAAATTAACTTATCATAACATTCTTCTTCTTCTTCTTCATTTCTTCATGTGAAGAAAGCTTGCCTCCATCAATGGCAAGTGATGATAAAGAGTGAGAAATCCAATTCTAAAGTCTACCCACTTCCTATTTCTTCATCCTCTACCTCTTTCCAAGTAGTATAGGGTGTTTCCTTCACAAGTTTTCATGGCTTGGTGAAGGTGGAGCTTGATCTAGCGATGCCTCGACGTAGATCATCTTCGGCATGGACATCGACGACCTAGCTCACCATTTCTCCGACGAAGCCGACGCTAGAGCCCGGGAATTGTTTTGGACAGCGAGAGGACATCATCATGGAGCTATGGAGGTGGAGCACCGGATCTACAAAGGTTGTATTTCCGTTTCCTTTTAGTTAAGTTGTTAACTAGATTCTTGTTTCGCCTAGATTTCTAGCCAACGATCCGTGTTCTAGGGTTTCTCGGCACCGTTTAAATTTGAAATTGGCATGGTTGATGCCTTGTGAGACCTCATTAGGGTGCCTAGGAACCCTACAGTGGTATCAGAGCCAAGCTAGAGCCTTAGGCGAAGTCTAGACGACGTTTGAGATCCGAACGAACCCGAAAACCCATTTCCAAAATGCTCTCTGTCCAATTTTTAAAAATCTGGATTTTTCAATATTAAAAATATGCAGAAAATTAAGCAGGGTTTTTTATGAATTACTATGAAAAACGGAGACCTAACTCCGTCATAACGCCGCGGAAGAGCGGCCTAAGCCCACGTGGCGCGGCGCTTCCGCGGCCATAATGTTGACTCTTTGACTCCTCTTTGCACAGTAATGTTTATAATTAATTCCTGTGTTTTCTGGGTAATTTTAATATATACTATACAGTTGAGTTTTTGGGGGTTGTTTTGGGATTTCATGGATTCGATCGGATTATCAGATTTTGTCTATGTGGCTTTCCGGATAAATTTTAGAATATGTTAAAAAGTTCGACCGGATATAAATACCCAATTTTTCCCTTGTCGGGAAATTTCCAAGTGTTGGATTTTTCCGTAGTTTAAAGACGTTCTAAGTAGTGCAAGTAACTCGATGGACCCTCTAGAAGACAACAAACCTTAACTCGATTATGTAACCGCCTTGAACTGCCCTTTGAACCTTAGGGTTTGGGCAGTACGGCGTGCCACATGTGAGGCGTTGGCTTGACCCTTCTACGGCTGGACCGTTGGTACTGAGGCACGAACTGAATGTTTTTAGACTTGTTTCATGTGTTGATCTGTATCGGGAAAACTTGGGTGTTTGACTGTTCGATCGGAAAGTTTAACATTCTCTAATTATCTGGAATGTGATACAATAATTGGAATTCACAAGAAGTTATGAGATAACTGAATGAATGTTATAAACATAGCAGTTTAGTCTCACTTGATCGGTTGCCACGGAATTTTGATGTGATCAAAAGTCCGTCGCAATCACGTAGCGTACGCGGATACTCTCCGGGTAAACTTAATAGACAGCCTCGCTCCATAGCCCCGACCAAGTGACTGTAGGAGAACCCCGTTGCCGAAAGCATCCGTCTGGGTGCTCGCGGTAGCGGTGTTCCGCCTTGGTGCACTTCGTCGACGGTATCGGGGGTGCAGCCGTCTACTGAAGTTTGCGACGAGCATTCGATCAGGATGTCGGGAATCTTGCTGAATTGCCCGACTTGATATTAAAAAGTGTTTTCGATAATGAGACTAAAATGCGGGGTTTATAATTGTTAGGCATGCGATGTCTAAGTAATTCATTTGGTCAGGCATGCGATGTCTGAGGTGGTTGCGGATTCCAACTGTTGTAGTTTTACACTTTCTTTTCTGTGACCGTAAGTGTAATATGTGATATCGCCGGTTTCGTTGCTATATGTCAACGACAATTGGGATGCGCATATTTACTTACGTTGATGACATGTGATGTTATGTGTTGCTGGATATGTTATATTGGATCGTCGTGTTTGAATAGCCGGGGGTTTTTATGTGAGATGAGTGTTTTTCATTTTCATTCATGTAAAAACTTGTATGTAATATTCTTTTATTTGGGACACTTCCAGGTTGCGGAAGTTGTCACATTTTGTATATTATTTACTTTTCCGCACTAGGATAGACCCAAGGAGGGGAGCACAAGTAACCGGGTTCTGGAGTCCAGTGGGAGACCAACTCGAGGAGTCGAGTCCGGGTCTCCTAACTCGAGAATTGGTAGGGTTGCTTGCCGCTCTCGTAGGGGTCTAGGGGTATGGGTTTGGCTATTCATCACGACCGTGGAATCCGTGTTTTATACTGGCTCGTATTGAAAACACGGACGTCCTAGTATATCCAATATTTCATATGATTCTTCTGCTGCGATATCTGTGATGTGATCATGTGATGTTCTGTGATAGATACAGTATATAGTATATATGATATATTATATAGGCGTTACTTATGTTTTACACCCGCGCTAGCCCTGCCCCGCTCTGCCGTTAGTTACCTAACCTAACGGCGCACGAGGGGACATCGAGGCGAATGCGGATGGCATAAGTGTACGTCGTATTTATCTGTGATGTTTAGGTACTTAAATGATGGGACTTCATTAATGTGATTAATGAAATAAAAAGAAACCTAAGATGTTGTAGAATCGAATTTCAAAATAAAAAGGTAACTACAGTTCTTGCTTTGCACAGAGGTATATGTGATATATCCTGCACCTTATTCGATAAGGAAAGGACCGAGATCCTTTCACCGGGAGTGACTCCTTTAGCAATAACTGGCAGATGCTACACACTCGGTTTGTCTTTTGATTGCTTTTAAGTGTTTTTGCTTTGCACAGTGATATATATGATATATCCCGCACCTCATTCGACGAGGAAAGGACCGACGATCCCTTCACCGGGAGTGACTCCTTTAGCAAAACTAGAAAAGCCTCAAAAACCACTCCATTTTCAAAATCATTTGATTCTACAACGATATCAAGTTCATTACGCAATAGGTTTTCAGAAAAGCCTGTCGTAGCCCTCCGTCATTTCAGATAAGTCCTATTTAGTATTCGTGCTACGTTTGTTGGCCTGCGTCAAGGCGTAGTGTGCGGTAGCTAACTAGTATTTATCTGCTTATGCATATGATGCAGATTGGATTAGGGTAGTCGTGCGACTTTGTTGGCCTGCGTCAAGGGTCGTGCGGGTGGGTTTAATTCGATCAAGAAATGACGGGTTGAACTTGACTAGTAGCCTATGGTTTGTTGACCTCCGTCAAGGTCATAGGGTGCTAGGGGCAAAAATATTATCGGGAATTTCAAGTCTTGAAATTTGCAATGAGATTGCATACCTTCTATGAGTTAGTTGGATCCCGATACCCGCTGCGAGTAAGAGTTACTCCTGGGAGAGTTTTATACATTACAATTAGCCGATCAAGTAGGTGTCTAGAAAGGTGTCAACGGGGTTACGCCTCTGGGAAAACGAGGTTTACATTAATTAGGTTCGTGCGAAAGCACGGGGGACCTCCCTCAAAGTACCGACACTGGCCTGGCTGAAAGATTGGCGAACTTGTAGTGTGTAATTAATCCCGGCTAGTCTTTCCTTTTAGGGTTTGAAGGAAGATTTGATAAAAAGCAGTGGGAGCCATCCTGATTAGATAAAATAATAACCAATCTATTCTTGCAAGAGCGCACGCTGAATGTTTTCTTCTCTCTCTCTCCAGGTAGCGACCATATCACGCCTTAATCAAGATAATAATACGGATTATTGACCGAACCCGCTTGTTATACTGAGCTGGGGAACGTTGGTCCCGCTCCAACTTATAATTGTTATAAGACAGAGCAGGAAATTGGGGATTACCAGAATTCCCGTGCCGCCCATACGAAGAGAGTGCATGCTGATGCATCATCTTCGGGTGTGTTCGTTACAAAGAACTGTTTCTCTGTATCCTCTACGTCCTGGGTATGTGATTCCAGATCAGGATCCCAGATATGTAATCTGTTACATAGGGCTACAGATAGGTAGAAAACTGAGAACGGGTATTAAGTTTCATGAGGCAGAAAACGGGGCAAGTGTTGCGGCCAAGTCTGTTGGTCACTGTCACCCTGTATTACAAATACATTGATTCTGAACGAATGTTATTAGATACCGAACCTGATATACAAAATTATATCAGTCTCTTTATCAGTAAAGAAATGATAAAATTTTGTATTGTTGGATAATGTTTCGAACATTTCCTATATCAAAAGTTGATCGGTTCAGGCACGTTATCTAAAAGCATTAATGTTCTAAATCAAACTACAGTTCTTAGTATACGGAACACACAAAAGAGGAAGAGTTCAGAAATGAATGAATTCTTCTTGAGGTATTGTAGACTAGGTCATATCAATGCGACCCGACTAGCTAGAGTTTCATTTAGATGCATATTTAAATCAGTTTGAATTTACATCTTGTGAAACTCGCCAGTCATGTCACAAAGATAAGATGACCACAGCTCTGTTTATTGGAAACAGAGAAAGAGTTAGTAAACTCTTGGGATGATACATGTTGATGTATGTAAGGTCCCCTGTCTACACATGCCAGGACTGGTTCTTTGTACTTCATTACATTCTCTGATAATCTCTCAAGATTCAGACATATGTTCCTGTTGAAACATGAGTCCGAGCCTTTTGAGATATTTACAGAATATAAGTTAGAAGTAGAGAACCAATATACGGGTATAAATATTATGTCCATTGATATGATCAAGGAGGAGAATACTTGAGCAAGGAAATCCTGGACTATTCTAAAGGAGAATGAGATTCTCTCTCAGCATTACTCCTCCATATACAGCATTGCACGATGGTATATCGGGGCGGAGCAATCACACCCTATATGATAAGGTGTGCTCTATGATGAGTACTACTGAGTTACCTGTTTCCTTTTGGGGGTTATGCACTTGAGAAGCTGCATACCTTTTGAATTAGGTTCGAATCAAATCAGTTGCCTACCATTTCATATGTGATATGGAATGGGAAGGGCCCATGTCTTAAGTTAGTTAAGATTTGGGGTTGTCCGGCCTATGTCTAAAAACAAAATCCGGACAAGCTCGAGGCAAGGTCTGTAATGTAGAACTGGAAAGGTTTCAGCTATACAAACTACAGCAGATGATTTGATAGAGCCAAAGGATTCAATAGTAACTAACGAACCTCAGCCTCTCCGCCGATCTAGTAAGGTTCCTCACCCGCCTGAGAGATACTTCGGTTTCTCTATGACAGTGGGAGCAAGGATTGCATCATGAGATGATGACCCAACTAGTTTCGAGCTGGCCATCAGGAGTGGGACTCTGTAAGAATGGCTGGATGCTTAGCGATTTGAGATGGAATCCATGTACACCAACAAAGTATGGACTTTGGTTGCTATATCTGAAGGGTTAAATCCCCATCAGGAGCAAGTATATCTTGAGAAGATTACTTGGTGTAGATGGAAAAGTTGAGACTTTCAAAACTAGACTTGTTAAAGGTATGCATCATTGACCAGGTGTGGATCATGAGGAAACCTTTTTCTAAGGAGCTAGGCTTAAGTCCATCCAGATCCTACTTGCCACGGCTACATACCATGACTACGATATCTGGCGGTTGGGTGTCATGACTGCTTTTCTAAATGATATTTTAGAAGAGTGCGTCTATAAGTACACAGCCAGAGGGCCTCGTAGACAGTGAGAGCAGCGGAAACGTGTGCAAGATGCTTTATAGGATAAAGCAGACATCGCGGAGTTGGAACGTCTGTTTTGATGAATTAGTCAAAGAAGTTGACATCATCAAAATGGTAGATGAACCTTGTATAAACAAGAAGGTAGTAGGGAGTATGGTGACGATCCTCGTAGAGTACGTGGATGACATACTCTTGATAGGGAAGGAGTTTCCTATGCTACGCTCGATCAATCTCCGCTTATCACAATGATTCTCCAAATAGGATCAAAGTGATACCTACTAAATCCTAGGTTTTGGATCTATGAGATAGATCTAAATGGATGTTAGGATTCTCACTAGTTGTAGTGAGAAGGTATCAATCGACCCTGGGGAGAATCACTGGAATGGTTCCAGGGTGATAAAGACGACTGAATGTCAGTCACAGGCATTGTCTTTACCCTTAGTAAAAGGGACGGTAAGTTGGAAGAGTTCCAAGCTAGATACCGTGGTATACTAGACGATAAAGGCAGGATACATCGCTACTTAAGATGCTACCAAAGAGGCAGTCTGGGTGTATATTAGTTCATAAGATGAACTTTGTTCCTCCCATTGTGTGACAATGGAGTTGTGGCTTGTGCCAAGGAGCGCAGGTCCCATCAGTGATCCAGACATATTCTAAGGCAGAATCACCTGATTATGGAGATGGTTGATCTATAAGGGATCGAGGTTCGGAGAGTAGACTCAGAGGACAACACAGCGGATCCACTCACAAAGGCCTGTTCCCAGAGAGAGATTTTTATGGGATGGTTGAGTATGAGATACTACAACCACTGCTATCAGATGGCCCTAGTGCAAGTGGGAGATTGTTAGTTATATGTATGCCCTAGAGGCCATTACTATACATAGGATGTATAATGTAGTGGATGCTTGGACATATATAGGGAGGACTTTCTTGCTCGACATGATAGTATGCTATCTGGTTGATCTTTACCTTAACGTGTATACTGTTTGTCTCTCTGTTACATGTTGGTAAAGCCCTTAGGATGTGTACTTGACTACCTGGACTATGATGCGGATCATACTAGTGGGGACATGGTAGTCCATAAGTACATCCTTCAAAGTCCCTAGTCGTGGGTGTATCGAGACGGGGCATCGATATACCAGAGTAGACTAGCGTATACCTTCTCGACCCATACAGATGGGCGATGGATGATCCCATATCCATTGGTGTTTGACATCAGAGATGATATACGGGTGCTCAGTGGAGACTGGGTACACTGGACGGACTCGCCGAGAACTCCCAGATGGTATTATACCTCACGTCAGATGGCAGTTCTCTGGTGACACTGGTACAGAGTAGTCTGTTGACCCGAGATCGTCATAGAGTCTTGTGTGGTTCCCACTGTGCTTTGATTTCCATCTTACCACATCCAAGAGGGCGTGCAAAACGGTGGTTTTTGGGTACAGTCCCGAGTCACATGGAGGCAATGAGCGATAGGAGGGGATTCGTCTCTCCCGGTATAGGGGGTTGATGTTGCGCTGTGTTCGATTGGCTATAACAGGAAATCCCTGACCAGGGTTGCTGAGATTTACTGGTAAGTGTTACCTGTAGTTTCTCGAATTGTTATAGACCTCATATTGACACGACTTATCGAGCTATTGGGGTCTGACGTTTACCACCCCTAGGCGAGATATGCGACATATCAGACGATCAGACCGGACTGTACGGTAGTGTTACTGGTTGGATTCACTGGAGTGTGAGCGGGCTTGCTCGTCGATCTTCTGATCGCTCAATACCCGGGTGGCCGTTACGTTTAGCAGACCGCTTGCGGCTTGTGGGTGTTTGATATGATCATCACCTGCTGCCGGCGTATTGACGAGTCTTTAGAGTCCTACACAGAGGTTTCCTGGCTCAAGCGAAACGAAATAGGAGCGCATATGAGATATGTGCAGGACCGAGAATAATGCGTGTATGTGATACCGTATTTCATTCTCGCGATGAATGTGTCGAATGGTTATATGCGATATAACCTAGTTATCGAATCGAGGGTTGATTCGATAAGCCGATACATTGGATACTAGTCGGTTATATGCGATATGACCGGATCGTTAAATCAAGTGTTGATTTAATGATTTAATGCATAATTATATATTTGATATATTACTTTGCGTTAATTAGTATTTGTTCACTTTAAATGGATTTTCTCACTCGGTTGTGCACATTGTATATGTGATATACTTTTATACACAAGTTTGTATCATGTTTGATGATACATGCTCACTAGGGTTTGTGTGAAGATTAAACCATGGTTGTAGATTGGTTAGGGTTTTCTTTTTCTTATTCCTTTATTTATTTATTTATTCTTTTTGGAAAAATGAAAAGCATAAAGGAAAATGGTGGCTTTGTTTGTTTTCTAGTTGAAGCTTCATGAAGTTTTGACCAAAGTGACCATTTTGTCTCATGCTTAACCCTAACCACTCCATTAACTCTAGTTTAATCTCTACACTTGACCATGGTTCATTTTATGATAAGTATTGATTTACTTTTGATTTTAAAATTAACTTATCATAACATTCTTCTTCTTCTTCTTCATTTCTTCATGTGAAGAAAGCTTGCCTCCATCAATGGCAAGTGATGATAAAGAGTGAGAAATCCAATTCTAAAGTCTACCCACTTCCTATTTCTTCATCCTCTACCTCTTGCCAAGTAGTATAGGGTGTTTCCTTCACAAGTTTTCATGGCTTGGTGAAGGTGGAGATTGATCTAGCGATGCCTCGACGTAGATCATCTTCGGCATGGACATCGACGACCTAGCTCACCATTTCTCCGACGAAGCCGACGCTAGAGCCCTGGAATTGTTTTGGACAGCGAGAGGACATCATCACGGAGCTATGGAGGTGGAGCACCGGATCTACAAAGGTTGTATTTCCGTTTCCTTTTAGTTAAGTTGTTAACCAGATTCTTGTTTCGCTTAGATTTCTAGCCAACGATCCGTGTTCTAGGGTTTCTCGGCACCGTTTAAATTTGAAATTGGCATGGTTGATGCCTTGTGAGACCTCATTAGGGTGTCTAGGAACCTTACAGAAAACTATGCCGAAAGCATAAGTCAAATCATATGCATAACATAGGCGTGAAATCAACATCAACATCTCGGATGATATCAAATCAAAATCAAGTGCAACTGTGGTGCACAAAATTTCAATCCAGTGCAACTAACATGCACGAATGGAAGTCCCAATCAAGTGCATCCGGAGCGCACAAAACCAATTCTCATAACATAAATGCTCAAGACATATATCGGGTGCAACCAAGGTACGGAGTATATGTCCGGTGCAACCAATGCAAAAAATACCAAGCTGGAGCAACAAATGCTCGAAATACGAATCCGGTGCATCCGGTGCATAAAATACAAATACAGTGCATCCAGTGCAAAAAATACAAATCGGGTGCAACAAGTGCACGGAGATGCATCAATAACTCAAATGCGTATAAAAGCAACACCGAGTGTGCCAAGGTGTATAAAATCATAAACGCTTGCAACTGCGTGCACAAAACACGTATCAATGCACTGCAAGCACATGTAAGCTATACCGAGTGCAAAAACCAAATCGAGTGCATACCATATGCACAAAATAAAATCAACCGTAGGAAATCCACGAAATCATAAACATGTGTTTCCAAGGCACAAACCGATATAAAGTGCAATAAATACGCACAAATCATAAATCAACACACGGTGTACAAAAACATATCTCAAGTGCAATAACTATGCACAAAAACGTAAATACCCAGTAGGTGCAGCCATAGTGCACGAAAACAATACCATAAAGCCCAATCATCAAAACTCAAATCTAAGTGATAAAAACGTGATACTCAAATCACAACGCAAATCGTAAAGAAAGACACTAAGGTACGCCTCCTACAACGTCGAAAAGTGTCGGTACGTTCAAAACTACCAGAGCAAGAACATCCGCTGCCTCCTGCTCACGGCCTGGCGTCTTCTGTCTCTAGGTCCTCATTTCTCTATGGATTACCGATCTCACAATCCATCGGCTCGTCGTCCCGGTCCGGTGTACTAACGGAAACGATCCGCTCTAGTACTCCTCTGGTCCTCTCACGGCCAATTAGCACGACCACTCATCAAGCAGCACGTCTCTGGCGTCGGCCTCTGGTCCTCTGAATATACGCCACACATCTGATCTGTAAGTCCATGTCATGCACCCTACGAGCTTGCGGGGAGGCGGAATATATGAAAAACAATTACCAAAGCTTCGTAACACGGACTTGAGCACACAGATCGTGTCTAAACCATTACTAGCAAACTACGAGAGATTTAACTACTCGGATTCGAAGTTATACCTCATGTTACTTGTCCTTCGGGTCTTCATCGCTATCCTCTGCACCTCGTAGGCTCTATGGAACATGAGCACCTCAACGGCCTTCTCGAGTCAAAGACGATCCACCCGAAAGTCTATAGTCTGAGCTCGTATCTCGAATCTGAGATAACTACGGCTTCTAGATCGCTAATCTAGAAGTCCTAGAGTGTGTAGAGTAATTAGATGGCTTACTTAGTCACTTAAACCCTAGGTTTCTCAACTCATGAGAGCTATTAGGGTTTGAGGAAGAAGATGAAGACTTGAGGAGAGAGAAAGCTTTTGTGATAATGATATGAATAAATAACTCATGAAAGAATATAATGAAGCATACAAATATCTCTTGATCAAATATCTAGAAATATCTTGTGAGCTTCATTTAATACTAAGGGTGAATCACCTCATGAGTCATTAAGCCTTTAATGAAAACTTACAACTCATCTCTCCACCTCATTTGTGTTTAATCCATAAAGAAATAAAAACAAATGAGTCATCTTCTTCTAGAAACTTCCCGACAAATTACGAGACTTCCCCTCCCATCCGTATTTCCAAAAAACACGGATAATCTTTGACCGAATAAATCCATCTGTATAATACTAGAATCTGGCTTAAACCAAAGCCCGCTAATATTATCTGCCCGATCATAATACGTGCACAAGTGGACGTAAGTGATCGCGGCCCTGTCGTAAAACCATATGGCCTCTACACCTTTTGCCCGGTGCAGGGAAACACTCTGTGTGGGACTCTAAAGACTCGACACTACGATGGCAGTGGGTTTAACCACAGGCCGCAAGCGGTACTAGCTGTACGTAACGGTCCCAAGGTAGATGTCGATAAGAAGGACGACGAGGAAACCCATCCGAACTCCTACTGAGCCTGATGTGACAATCTCCGTACAGTCCGGTCTGTTCGTCTAGGACTATCGCATGTCGGGCCAAGGGGGCGGTAAACGTTAGACCCCTAATAGCGGTATAAGTCGTGTCGGAGTGAAGCCCATTACACCTTGAGAAACTACTGGAACCTACCATTAAATTTCGTTTTCCCTGGCCAGGGACTTTGCGTAATGGCTCTCCATACACAGTGCGATATCAACCCGCAATACCGGGAGAAACGAATCCTGTCTAACCGCCACTACTTCCAAGTGCTTCGGGACTGTACCCAACTACTACCTGTTTGCACGATTCCTTTGAGCCGTGGTAGGGTAGTAATCTAAGAACAGTGGGAACACACCTGAGGCGAAGTAGCAGTGTCAAGTCGACGGACTAAGCTGTACTCATGTCACCTGAGAACTGCTATCTGACGATGGGTATAAATCCAACCTGTAGTTCCCGGCGAGTCCTATCCGGTGTACCCGTAACCTAACGAGCACCTGCATACTATCTCCAGTACAACGTACTGATGGCTGTGGGACAGACCATCTCCCTAACTTGGATGAGAAGCGTACACACTAGTCTACTCCGGAGTATCGATGCCCTGTCTCGATAATCCTATGACCAGGGACCTGTATAGGATGTTGCTTATAGACTACCCAGCCCCCACTAGTGTGACTGCCATCACAATGCTGGTAATCAAGCAAAGATTCTAAGGGCTCTACTAATATGTATAAGCGATACGTTAAAAGAAACATATGCACATACTAAAGTAGACACAAACCAAGTAGAATACTACCATTTTTAGCAAGACTGTCAAAACAACTGTGAATATCCCAAGCTTCCATTAGTAATATACAAACTAGTATGATACAGTAATGGCCTCTAGGGCATAAATACTAACAATCTCCCACTTGCACTAGGGCCTTGTACTGGCATATCGCAGACCTATCATCTCGAATAGCCTCTCGAACTGCGTCTGAGGAATGGCCTTTGTGAATGGATCAGCAGTGTTATTCTCCGTATCTACTCTCTTTACCTCGATCTCCCGGCGATCTACGATCTCCCTGATCAGGTGATACCGCCTTAAGATGTGTCTGGACTTCTGATGGGACCTGGGTTCCTTCGCTAAAGCTATAGTGCCGTTGTTGTCGTAATACAGAGGTATTGGATCAACACTGGTAGGAACCACCTGAAGTTCTGTGAGGAACTTCTTCATCCAGACAGCTTCTTTTGCGGCATCGCAACCAGCTGTGTACTCCGCTTCCATAGTTGATTCAGCAACGGTGTCCTGCTTGGAACTCTTCCAACAGACCACCCCTCCATTGAGGGTAAAGACATAACCCGACATGGACTTGGAGTCATCCTTGTCACTCTGGAAGCTGGAGTCGGCAAAGGCCTCGATCTGGAGGTCTTTTCCGCCATACACCAGGAACATCTCCTTAGTCCTCCTCAGGTACTTGAGAATGTTCTTTACTGCTATCCAGTGCTTCTCCCCTGGGTTTTCCTGATACCGGCTTACAACGCTCAATGCGTATGCTACATCTGGTCTGGTACATAACATCGCATACCTTATAGAGCCTACCGCAGAAGCGTAGGGTATAATCAACATGCGAGCCCTTTCCAAATCAGTCTTGGGAGACATCTCTTTGGAGAGGTTGATTCCATGACAAGCCGGTAGGTTACCGCGCTTAGAATCATCCATACTGAATCTTTTCAATATGGTGTCTATATACGTGGACTGCGAAAGTCCCAACATCCTCTTTGATCTATCACGATAGATCTGGATCCCCAGAATGTAGGTGGCATCACCAAGGTCCTTCATGGAGAACTTCTGTGACAAGAATACTTTGACTGACTGTAGCAAAGGAATATTATTTCCTATTAGGAGAATGTCATCCACGTACAAGACGAGGAATACTACAACTCTCCCTACAATCTTACTGTATATGCTTGGTTCATCTGGATTCTTGATAAAGTCGAATTCTTTGACAGTATCATAAAAACAGATGTTCCAACTCCGCGATGCCTACTTTAGTCCATAAATGGACTTAAGCAACTTGCACACTTTACTGCTGCTCCCACTTTGAATGAATCCCTCTGGCTGATCCATATAGACGCACTCTTCCAAATTACCATTTAGAAAGGCCGTCTTTACGTCCATCTGCTAGATCTCATAATCGTGGAAGGCAGTAATGGCAAGAAGGACCAAAATGGATTTGAGCATAACCACTGGAGAAAAGGTTTCGTCATAGTCCAAACCAGGTCTTTGACAAATACCCTTTGCAACAAGTCTAGCCTTATAGGTTTCAACCTGTCCATCCACACCAATCTTCTTTTTGAAGATCCATTTGCATCCTATGGGTTTTACCCTATCTGGAGCAATGTCCAAAGTCCATACTTTGTTAGTGTACATGGACTCCATTTCGGTCCGCATTGCATCCAGCCATTTTACCGAGTCGTTGCTCTGAATGGCTTGCTGGAAGTTAGTAGGGTCATCATTATCAATGATGCAATCTTCTCGATCCCCGTCTATGAGAAAATCATAGTATCTCTCGGGCGGATGAGACTGCCTACTACTTCTGCGGATAGGCGCTGGTATGTCTCTTTCTTCTGAAACTTCTGGTTCTACCATACTTTCAGTAACAGCTTGTGGTTCTGGAATTTCTTCCAGTTCTATTGGGCTCCCACTCTTCTGATTTTCTAAAAATTCAGCTTCCAAGAAGTGGGTATGACGAGAAACAAAAACCTTTTGTTCCTCTGCGTAATAGAAATAATACCCCTTGGAGATCTTTGGATATCCCACAAACTTACACTGTACTGAGCGTGCCTCGAGCTTGTCCGGATGCTGCTTTTTTAAAAAAGCTGGACATCCCCATGTCTTCAGGTACAGAAGATAGGGTTTCTTCCCACTCCACATCTGATATGGTGTGGTAGGCACAGTCTTGGTTGGAACCTTGTTCAAAAGATATGCAGCTGATTCTAGTGCATAACCCCAGAAAGATCGCGGTAACTCTGCCTTACTCATCATGGAACGAACCATATCCAATAGGGTTCGATTCCTCCTTTCCGATACACCGTTGTGTTGTGGTGTGTATGGAGGAGTAAGCTGAGAGAGAATTCCATTCTCTTTTAAGTAACCCAGGAACTCGGCACTTAAGTATTCACCACCTCGATCAGATCTCAGTGTCTTGATACTTTTGCCTGTTTGGTTTTCCACTTCATTCTTGTATTCCTGGAATTTCTCAAAGGCCTCGGATTTATGCTTCATTAAGAAGATATGTCTATACCTAGAGAAATCATCCGTAAAATTAATGAGGTAGGAATAACCACCTCGCGCATGTGTAGACATTGGACCGCACACGTCACTGTGTACGAGTCCCAAGAGCTCGCTCTCTCTTACTCCGTGTCCAGTAAACGGAGTCATTGTCATCTTTCCCATGAGACAAGATTCACAAGTAGCATAAGATTGATATTCAAACGAATTAAAATATCCTTCTCTATGTAACTTAGTTAATCATGTTTCATTGATGTGACCTAGTCTACAATGCCATAAGAAAGATTGATTTATTTCTGGAGACTTTCTTTTAAGTGTGTTCTGGACATTGAAAACCTGAGCTTGATTCAATACGTATATACCATCATCTAATGTACCGGACCCAATCAGAACTTGATTTAGGTGGATGTGAACTACATCGCTTACGAATGTAAAGTCATATCCCTCTCTCGAAAGTGAGGATGCTGATATGATATCAACGCTGAAAGGTGAGGATCAAACTCAGGATAAAAATCCAACATCATCAAGAAAACCAGAGGAAAACAATATAGTACAGCGCGCGACTTTAAGGTCGAAAGAATATACACTGGTCTTCTATCTCTATCAAATATACAAGTCTGGTTGATGGAGTTTTTACTAGATACAACTGAAATAACAAATACACAATGGTGGTCCGGATGGAAAAGAAACCACATACCAAGGCAATCACCCGGAAGGAACAATGTGCCAGCAAAGCTGCAACGAAACCTGTACGGCAAAACCTGCAAGGAACTGTGGCACAACAGGGGTGAGTTGCCAACTAGTGAGTTGAATGTTAGTTATGTATATGCCCTAGAGGCCATTGTTGTACATGTGATGTATATTATAATGGATGCTTGGATATATATAGAGAGAGGGCTTTCTTGCTCGATATGATAGTATGCTATCTGGTTTCACTTTATCTTAACGTGTTAACAAATACTTTTTTGTGATCACATGTTGATGAAGCCCTTGGGATATGTACTTGACTGCTAGGACTATGATAAGATCATACTAGTGGGGCCAGGGTAGTCAACGAGTACATCCTATAACTGTTCCTAGTCGAGGGTGTATCGAGACATGGCATCGATACTCCAGAGTAGACTAGCGTACACGCATCTTGACCCATATGATAGGCGATGGATGATCCCATATCCATTGGTGTTGGACATCAAAGATGGTGTACGGGTGCTCAGTGGAGACTGGGTACACTGAACAGACTCGCCGAGAACTCCTGGATGGTATTATACCTATCGTCAGATAGCAGTTCTCCGGTGACACTGGTACAGGTTAGTCTGTAGACCTGAGACCGTCATAGAGTCTTTTGTGATTCCCACTGTGCTTTAATTTCCACCTTACCACGTCCATAAGGGCGTGCAAAATGGTGGCTTTTGGGTGCAGTCCCGAATCACATGAAGGCAATGAGCGATAGGAGGGGTTTCGTCTCTCCCGGTATTGGGAGTTGATGTTGCGCTGTGTTCGATTGGATATAACTGGAAGTCCCTAGCCAGGGCTGATATGGAGATTTACTGGTAAGTGTTATCAGTAGTTTCTCGACCCATTATGAGCCTTACATCGACATGACTTATCGGTTACTGGGGTCTGACGTTTACCACCCCTAGACTAGATATGCAACATATCAGACGAAGAGATCAGACTGTACGGGAGTGTTACTGATTGGATTTGCAGGAGAATGTACATGCTTACTTGTTGATCTTCTGATTGCTCAATACACGGGTGGCTGTTAAGTTTAGCTGACCGCTTGCATCTTGTGGGTGTTTGATATGATCATTACCTGCTGCCGGCGTATTGACGATTATTTAGAGTCCTACACAGAGGTTTCCTGGCTTAGGAAAAACGGAGTAGGAGCACATATGTGATATGTGCAGGACCGAGAATAATAAGATATGAGATACCGTATTCTATTCTCGCGATATGAGATATCGGCCGGGTATATGTGATATAGCCGGGTCATCGGATCAAGTGTTGATTCGATGAATTAGTACATGTTATATTAGTCGGTTATATGCAATATAGCCGAATAATCGGATCAAGAGTTGATTCGATAATTTAATGTATAATTATATATGTGATATATTACATTGCGTTAACTAATATAAGCTCGCTTTATTGATTCATTTTCTCACTGGGTAATACATTGATATATATGCGATATATGTTAATTGTATTATTTTCTTTTGTTACAAAATATATTGTATATGTGATAAATAATTTTGTAACAAGTTAGGGTTACAAATGCAACATGGTTGTTAAGTTTTAACAAAGTTAGGTGATCGCACGCCAAAAGCATGTTGGATATTTAAAAGTTCTAAAGTTTAACCGCGATCAGGACGGTGTCGTTTTGCAGCTAGCCGCGATGAGCACGGGTCTATCCACAGGGAGACGGAGCGTTTTATGTTCTTGTTCGTACTGTAAGGTTCCTAGGCACACCCATGAGGTTCAACAACTGATCAAACATGTCCAATTCAAAATTTTCTATGTGCCGAGAAACCCTAAACTAGATCGTTACTAGAGGTAAGGCGAAACAAATGCAAGTTAACAACTTAACTACTAAGTGAAAGAGACTACAACCTTTGTAGATCCGGTCCTCCACTTCTCTAGCTCCGTGTTGACGTCCCTCCGCTGTGATCATCGGAATCCCGGACTCTAGCGTCGGTTTCATCGGAGAAATGGGCGGGCTAGGTCGTTGACTACGATGTTGAAGATGATCTACGTCGAGGCGACTCTAACTCAAGCTCCATCTTCACTTGGTCATGAAACTTGTGAAGAAAACACCCTATACAACATGGCAAGTGGTAGAGGATGAAGAAATAGGAAGTGGGTTCACTTTGGATTTGGATTTCTCACTTGGATTCATCACTTGGAATTTTCTAGCAATGGTTTTCCTCTCTTCATGAAGAAGAAGAAGAAGAAGAAAGAAAAGAATAAAAATGAATAATCCCAAAATAGAAAATCAAGTTATGCTTATCATATAGCAACCATGGGTTAGTTTACTTTTGTAGAGAATAAACTAGGGTTTTGGTAAATGGTTAGGTTAAGGAAAAAAACAAAATGGTTACCTTTTTCAAAGATGCATGAAGCATCATGAAGCTTCTTGCATAAAACAAAAGCAACCATTTAGTTTTTTCTTTTTAACCAAAAATAAATAAAGTAAATAAAACCCTAACCATTTACCTAAACATGGTTTAAAGAATACATACACCCAAGTTTGCATGTATCATCAAACATGATACAAACTAGTGCACAAAAATATATCACATATACAACTTGTGCGAATCAAGTGAGAAAATCCATCTTAAGTGAACTAATACTAGTTAATGTAAAATAATATATCAAATATATAATTATACATTAAATCATTAAATCAACACTTGATTTAATGATCCAATCATACTGCATATAACCGACTAATATCAAATGTATCAATATATCGAATCAACGTTTGATTCGGTAACCCGGCTATATCTTATATAACCGTACGATGATACAAATCGCGAGAATAGAATCCAGTATCACATACTGGCATTATTCTCGGTCCCGCACATATCTCATATGCGCTCTTATTTCGTTTTGCTTGAGCCAGGAAACCTCTGTGTAGGACTCTAAAGACTCGTCAATACGCCGGCAGCAGGTCATGATCATATCCAACACCCACAAGCTGCAAGCAGCCTACTAAATGTAATGGCCACCCGGGTATTGAGCGATCAGAAGATCAACGAGCAAGCCCACTCACACTCCTGTGAATCCAACCAGTAACACTTACCGTACAGTCCGGTCTGTTCGTCTGATATGTCGCATATCTCGCCTAGGGGTGGTAAACGTCAGACCCCAGTAGCTTGATAAGTCATGCCGACGTAAGGTCCATAACAAGTGCGAAACTACTGATAACTCTTACCAGTATATCAGTGCAACCCTGGCCAGGGATTTCCAGTTATGGCCAGTCGAGCATAGCGCAACATCAACCCCCAATACCGGGAGAGACGAATCCCCTCCTATCGCTCATTGCCTCCATGTGAATCTGGACTGTACCCAAAAACCACCTGTTTGCATGACTCAGTAGAGTCGTGGTAGGGTGGAAATCAAAGCACAGTGGGAGACACACAAGACTCTATGACGATCTCAGGTCAACAGAGTAAGCTGTACCAGTGTCACCAGAGAACCGCCATCTGACATAAGGTATAATACCATCTGGGAGTTCTCGGCGAGTCCGTTCAGTGTACCCAGTCTCCACTGAGCACCCGCATACCATCTCTGATGTCAAACACCAATGGATAGGGGATCATCCATCGCCCATCACATGGGTCGAGAAGATATACGCTAGTCTACTCTGGAATATCGATGCCCCGTCTCGATATTCCCACGACTAGAAACATTGAAGGATGTACTCATGGACTACCCAGGCCCCACTAGTATGATCTACATCACAGTCCTGGAAGTCGAGTACACATCCTAAGGGCTTTATCAACATGTAACAGAGAGACAGAAAGTATACATGTTAAGATAAAGAGAAACCACATAGCATACTATCATGTCGAGCAAGAAAGTCATACCTATATATGTCCCAGCATCCACTACAATATACATCCTATGTACAGTAATGGCCTCTAGGTCATACATATAACTAACAATCTCCCACTTGCACTAGGGCCATCTGTAGCAGTGGTTGCAGTATCTAATACTCAACCATCCCATAAAAGTCTTTCTTTGGGAAAAAGCCTTTGTGAGTGGATCCGCCGTGTTGTCCTCTGAGTCTACTCTCCTAACCTCGATTCCCTTGGAGATTAACTATCTCCAAGATCAGGTGATGCTGCCTCAGAATATGTCTGGGTCACTGATGGGACCAGGGTTCCCGAGCCAAAGCCACACTACCCTTGTCACACAATGGTAGGAACCTAGTTCATCTCATGAACCAATATACACCCAAACTTCCTCTTTGGTAGTATCTTTAATAGCGATGTTACCAGCCTTTATCGTCTAGTTTGTCACGGTATCTAGCTTGGAACTCTTCCAACATACCGTCCCTCTATTGAGGGTAAAGACAATGCCTGTGACTGACATTCAGTCATCCTTATCACCCTAGAACCTTTCCAGTGATTCTCTCCAGGATCGATTGATACCAACTCACTAAACCTAGTGAGAACCCTAACATCCCTTTAGATCTATCTCATAGATCCAAATCCCAGGATTTAGAAGGTATCACCTTTATCCTATTTGGAGAATCCTTGTGAGAAGAGGAGATTGACCGTGCATAGCATAAGAAACTCTTTTCCTATCAAGAGTATGTTGTCCACGTACAATACGAGGATGACCACCTTACTCTCTACTACCGTTTTGTATATACAAGGTTCATCTACCATTTTGATGAAGTCAAACACTTTGACTACCACATCAAAACAGACGTTCCAACTACATGATGCCTGCTTTATTCTGTAAAGCATCTTGCACACGTTTCCGCTGCTCCCTCTGTTTACGAAGCCCTCTGGCTGTGTACTTATAGACGTTCTCTTCTAAATCAGTATTTAGAAAAACAGTCATGACACCCAACCACCAGATATCGTAGTCATGGTATATAGCCGTGGCAAGTAGGATCCGGATGGACTTAAGCATAGCCACTGGAAAAGGTTTCATCATTATCCACGCCTGGTCGATGACGAAAACCTTTAACAAGTCTAGCTTTGAAAGTCTCAACTTTTCCATCTACACCAAGTAATCTTCTCAAGATATACTTGCTCCTGATGGGGATTTAACCCTTCAGATATAGCAACCAAAGTCCATACTTTGTTGGTGTACATGGATTCCATCTCAGATCGCTAAGCATCCAGCCATTCTTACAGAGTCCCTACTCTCGATGGCCTGCTCGAAACTAGTTAGGTCATCATCTCATGATGCAATCTTCGCTCTCACTGTCATCGAGAAACCGAAATATCTCTCTGGCGGATGAGGAACCCTACCAGATCGGCGGAGAGGCTGAGGTTCGACGAGAACTATTGAGTCCTTTGGTTCTTTCAAATCATTATCTGCAGTTTTGTATAGCTGGAACCATTCCAGTTCTACAGAACTGATCTTGTCCGGATTTTTCTTTTAGACATATGCCGGACAACCCCAAATCTTAACTAACTTAAGAGATAGGCTCTTCCCATACCATATCTCATATAGAGTGATAGGCACTGATTTGATTCGAATCCAATTCAATAGGTATGCAACTTCTCAAGTGCACAACCCCCAAAAAAAATTAGGTAACTCAGTAGTACTCATCATAGAGCATACCATATCTAATATGGTGCGGTTGCTCCACCCCGATACACCGTTGTGCTATGGTATATTCAGAGGAGTAATACGGAGAGAGAATCTCATTCTCCTTTAGAATAATCCAGGAATTCTATGCACAAGTATTCTCCTCCCTGATCTTATCATAGGACATAATACTTATACCCGTATTTTGGTTCTCTACTTCTTACTTATATTCTGTGAATATCTCAAAAGCTTCGGACTTATGTTTTAACAGGAACATATGGCTGAATCTTAAGAGATTATCAGAAAATGTAATGAAGTACAAAGAACCGGTCCTGGCATGTGTAGACAGGGGACCTTACATACATCACTATGTATCAGTCTCAAGAGTCCACTAACTCTTTCTCTGTTTCCAATAAACAGAGTTATGGTCATCTAATCTTTGTGACATGACTGGCAAGTTTCATAAGATGTAAATTCAAACTGATTTAAATATGCATCTAAAGTGTAACTTAAGCTAGTCGGGTCACATTGATATGACCTAGTCTACAATACCTCAAGAAGGAATCGTTCATATCTGAACTCTTCCTCTTGTGTGTGTTCTGTATACTAGGAACTGTAGTTTGATTTAGAACGCCAATGCTTTTAGATAACGTGCCTGAACCGATCAACTTTTGAAATAGGAAATGTTCAAAACATTAGCCAACAATACAAAATTTTATCATTTCTTTACTAATAAAGAGACTGATATGATTTTGTATGTCAGGTTCGGTATCTAATAACATTTGATCAGAATCAATGTATTGGTAATACAGGGTGACAGTGACCAACAGACTTGGCTACAACACTTACACCGTTTTCTGTCTCATGAAACTTATCACCCGTTCTCAGTTCTCTACCTTTCTGTAGCCCATGTAACGGATTACATTTGCGGGATCCTGATCCGGTATCTAATACCTAGGACGTAGAGGACACTGAGAAACAGTTCTTTATAATGAACACACCCGAAGGAGATGCATCATATGCACTTTCTTCGTTTGGGCTGCATAGGAATTCTGGTATTCCCTTATTTCCTGCTCGGTCTTATAACAATTATAAGTTGGAGCGGGCCCAACGTTCCCCAACTCACTATAACAAGCAGGTTCGGTCAATACATCCATATTATTATCTTGATTAAGGCGTGATATGGTCGCTACCTGGAGAGAGAGAGAAGAAAACACTCTGCGTGCGCTCTTGCAAGATTAGATTGGTTATTTATTTTATCTAATCAGGATGGCTCCCACTGTTTTTATCAAATCTTCCTTCAAACCTTAAAAGGAAAGACTAGCCGGGAATAATTACACTCTACAAGTTCGCCAATCATTCAGCCAGGCCAGTATCGGTACTTTGAGGGAGGTTCCCGGTGCTTTCGCACGGACCTAATTAAAGTAAACCTCGTTTTCCCAGAGGCGTAACCCCGTTAACACCTTTCTAGACACCTACTTGATCGGCTAATTGCAAAGTGCAAAACTCTCCCAGGAGTAACAATTACTCGCAGTGGGTATCGGGATCCAACTATCATATAGAAGGTATGCAATCTCATTGCAAATTTCAACACTTGAAACTCCCGATAATGGTTTTTACCCCTAGCACTTATGACCTTGGCTAAGGTCAACAAATCATAAGCACTAGTCAAGTTCTACCCGTCATTTCGTGATTAATTAGACCCACCCACATGACCCTTGGCTAAGGTCAACAAAGCCACATGACTGTCCTAACTAATCGCGTCATATGCTGTGTAGGAAGACATCACTTAGCTACCGTACACTACGCCTCGGCTATGGTCGACAAACGTAGCACGAATACTAAGTACTCTACTTCCTAAAATGACTGAGGGTTGCGGATGGTTTTTAAGGAAACCTTTAACGCTTTGAACTTGATCTCGTTGCGGAATCAAATGGTTTTTAAATGGAGTGTTTTTGAGGCTTTTCTAGTTTTGCTCAAGGGGTCACTCCCGGTGAAGGGATCGTCGGCCCTTTCCTCATCGAATAAGGTGTAGGATATATCATATATACCGTTGTGCAAAGAAGAAACTATAGAAGCAATCAAAAGACAATCCGAGGGTTGTAGCATCTGCCAGTTATTGCTAAAGGGGTCACTCCTGGTGAAGGGATCGTCGGCCCTTTCCTCATCGAATAAGGTGCAGGATGCTCTACAAGGAACACCACGATGCAAAGCAAGAAATGTAGCTACCTGTTTTATTTTTGAAATTCGATTCCACAACAACTTTTAGGTTTATTTTCTTTCATTAATCTCATTAATAAATGTCCCATCATTTATGTCCACCTAAACATCACAGATAAATATAACGTACGCTTATGCCATCTGCATTCGCCTCGATGTCCCGTCTGCACCGTTAGGTTAGGTAACTAACGGCAGAGCGGGGCAGGGCTAGCGCGGGTGTAAAACATAAGCAACGTCTATATAATATATCATATATACTATATGCAGTATCTATCTGAACATATCACATGATCACATCACAGATAACGCAGCAGAAAATAACATATGAAATATTGGATATACTAGGACGTCCGTGTTTTATTTTGAGCCTGAATAAAACACGGATTTCACGGTCGTGATGAATAGCCAATCCCACACCCCTAGACCCCTATGAGAGTGGCAAGAAACCCTACCAATTCTAGGGTTAGGAGACCCGGACTCGACTCCTCGAGATGGTCTCCCACTGGACCCTAGAACCCGGTTACTTGTGCTCCCCTCCTTGGGTCTATCCTAATGCGGAAAAGTAAATAATATACATCAACGGTGACATCTTCCGCAACCTGGAAGTGCCCCAATAAAAGAATATTACATACAAGTTTTTACATGAATGAAAAAGAAAAACCACTCATCTCACATAAAACCCCCCCGACTATTCAAACACGACGATCCAATATAACATATCCAGCAACACATAACATCACATGTCATCAACGTAAGTAAATATGCCCATCCCAATTGTCGTTGACATATAGCAACGAAACCGGCGATATCACATATTACACTTACGGTCACAGAAAAGAAAATGTAAAACTACAACAGTTGAAATCCGTAACTTGCATAGACATCACATGCCTAACCAAATGAATTCCTTAGACATCGCATGCCTAACAATTATAAACCCCGCATTTTAGTCTCATTATCGAAAACACTTTTCAATATCAAGTCGGGCAATTCAACAAGATTCCCGACATCCAGAATGAATGCTCGTCGCAAACTTTAGTAGACGGCCGCACCCCCGATACCGTCGACGAAGTGCACTAAGGCGGAACACCGCTGCCGCGAGCATCCGAACAGATGCTTTCGGCGACGGGGTTCTCCTACAGTCACTTGGTCGCGGCTATGGGGTGTGGCTGTCTATTAAGTTTACCCGGCGAGTATCCGCGTACGCTACGTGATTGCGACGGACTTTTGATCACATCAAAATTCCGTGGCAACCGATCAAGTGAGACTAAAGTTCTATGTTTATAACATCCAAATCAGTTATCTCATAACTATTTGTGGATTCCAAATATTGTATCACATTCCAGATAAATAGAAAATGTTAAACTTTTCGATCGAACAATCAAACACCCAAGTTTTCCCGAAACAACTCAACGCATGAAATAAGTTTAAAATCATTCACTTCATGCCACAATACCAACGGTCCAGCAGTAGAAGGGTCAAGCCAACGCCTCACACGTGGCACGCCGTACTGCCCCAAACCCTAAGGTTCAAAGGGCAGTTCAAGACGGTCACATAATCGAGTTAAGATTTGTTATCTTCTAGAGGGTCCATCGCGTTACTTGCACTACTTAGAACGTTCTCAAACTACGGAAAAATCCAACAGTTGGAAATTTCCCGGCAGGGGAAAAATTGGGTATTCATATCCGGTCGAACTTTTAAATATGTTCTAAATTACCCGGAAAAACACATAGACGAAATTAGACTTCCCGATCGAAACACCGAGTCCCCAAAACAACCCAGAAAACTCAACTCTTGAGTATAAAATAAAAATACCCAGAAAACAGAGGAATAAGCAAGAGACATTACTGTGCAAACAGTGAAGCAAGAGGGCACTTTTTAGCCGCGGAACCGCCGCATTACCTAGGTTACGGCCACGGTTCCGTGGCGCCTTGGACGAGTTGGGGTCACGTGCTGCACAGTAATTCTTAGAAAACCCTGCTTATTTTTCTGCATATTTCTAATTCACAAAATTCCACAGTTTTGAAAAATGTACAGAGAAGGGTTATTTTTAGGGTTTCGGGGTTCGATCGGGTTTCTAACTTCGTCTACACATCGCCTAAAGCTCTAGCTAGGCTCTGATACCACTGTATGATTCCTAGGCACACCCATGAGGTTCAACAACTGATCAAACATGTCCAATTCAAAATTTTCTATGTGCCGAGAAACCCTAAACTAGATCGTTACTAGAGGTAAGGCGAAACAAATGCAAGTTAACAACTTAACTACTAAGTGAAAGAGACTACAACCTTTGTAGATCCGGTCCTCCACTTCTCTAGCTCCGTGTTGACGTCCCTCCGCTGCGATCATCGGAATCCCGGACTTTAGCGTCGGTTTCATCGGAGAAATGGGCGGGCTAGGTCGTTGACTACGATGCCGAAGATGATCACCGTCGAAGCGACTCTAACTCAAGCTCCATCTTCACTTGGTCATGAAACTTGTGAAGAAAACACCCTATACAACATGGCAAGTGGTAGAGGATGAAGAAATAGGAAGTGGGTTCACATTGGATTTGGATTTCTCACTTGGATTCATCACTTGGAATTTTCTAGCAATGGTTTTCCTCTCTTCATGAAGAAGAAGAAGATGAAAGAAAAGAATAAAAATGAAGAATCCCAAAATTGAAAATCAAGTGATGCTTATCATATAGCAACCATGGGTTAGTTTACTTTTGTAGAGAATAAACTAGGGTTTGGGTAAATGGTTAGGTTAAGGAAAGAAACAAAATGGTTAAATTTTTCAAAGATGCATGAAGCATCATGAAGCTTCTTGCATAAAACAAAAGCAACCATTTAGTTTTTTCTTTTTAACCAAAAATAAATAAAGTAAATAAAACCCTAACCATTTACCTAAACATGGTTTAAAGCATACACACACCCAAGTTTGCATGTATCATCAAACATGATACAAACTAGTGCACAAAAATATATCACATATACAACTTGTGCAAATCAAGTTAGAAAATCCATCTTAAGTGAACTAATACTAGTTAATTGTCACGACCCGAAAGTACGGAACGTGACTGGCACTTAGATTACGAGATGTCTAAAGGCGTAACGTAACCTAAGTCAGCCAAAGCCCAGAAAAATCTAAACCAAAAACAAAAGAGAGTGAAGGAAAACCTTTAATGAAGACGATTTTCAAATCAATTAAGTTGCAAAGAATCCCTTTTTAAAAACATCATAAAATTTCAGAAAATTTCGGCAGAGTCTCCCCTGTATTTTCTATCCCCCAAAATGGGTACAACAAGATAATAAACCTGTAATCATAAAAATGGCATCCCCAAGCGGGAGCTAGCTCTTCGCCCAAGGCGGATCACAACCACATGCAATATAATAGTAATATCAAGAAAAGAGCATAAAGAAACGCAAAATACCAGAAAACACACGTCGGCTCAAGTGAGCTCGACCCAAAAGAAACCACAAATATACAAATCTCTCAGTCTCATCACTAGGTCGCATATACAATATAAAGTGGTAGATGGAGAATACTAGATACAATGATAAAGCAAAAGAAATAAAGTGTGCTCGCAACCCACCTACGGGCGATGTCGCGAGTCTGAGCAAAAGGAGCTGATGATAAGATAGCCGCTGCTACAAGACTGATGAGTCCGACCTGCAAGACACTGTGGCACAACGGGGGTGAGTTGCCAGCTCGTGAGTAAATATAACATCTAATAAGGCAATCGTAAGAATGCACGCAATGCACCACAACATGCATGTCCATATGTGATATAATATCTCTAGTATGCATGCACAGGTATACAATGTCATTATTAAGTCTTTAAGTGTTTTAAATACTAAGGGTATTGAATTCTTAACTTTAGAACATGAATATCTGTGTAATAGCTAAATACCATCAAGAAATCATCTGAAAACCCGTGTCAAGCATCGACACCAAATAGGAAATCAAGTCTGTCTCAATATCTCACTGTATCAATGTCTTAAATATCGGGCTCCGTCAGTCCGGATCGGCCCATGTCATCAAATCTCACGACAACGGTCGGTATCCTCCGGATATCCGCCGCGCCAGACATCACCGGTAGGTAGTCTTCCCCTGCCAGGCTCATCGTCTACAACTCGATCTTCTTGCCCCGGGGTACCATACCGGGCCCACCATGTACCCGAGACGGTTCATCCACTCCTCGAATCGGGTCTCGAAATCCAACAGAAAACATGAAAACTCATGGTGGACGACACATACATCACGAGAAAACCGCAACTTTGTTTTAAAAATGATAAATATAAGCATTTGTTAAATTCATGCGGTTTTCCCCAAAAATCCAGAAATCGCAGCAATACTGAAATCCTCAAGAAAATCATATTGTTCACATGTTATATATGATACATGTCTATGATATCAATGTATATGATGTGAGTTTTGGATAGAAATCTATGTAGATATGATGGTAATGCGAGGTATATGCATGTTATGCAATTCCATATATTATGTATGAATGCAAATGGCGTTATTAAGTTAAACAGGTTCTATAGTGCACGTGGCATGGCAATTACCAAAGGCGTGTGTGTCACATGAATAGTGCGCGTGCAACAGATGCCAATGGTAATGGTGTTCGTGTCCTACGAAGTGATATCGCATAAGTATAGATGAATGTCCATGCAATCTAATATACTGTTCGCTATAAGGGTATGCAGTGTACATGAATGGATAAGCTAGCTAACAATATAAATCTTGCAAAAAGTAGGGTATTCCTAACTAGGGGGCATATCGCGCCATCCAGACGATTCCCCCATAGATGAATACATCTACTCACCTGAAATCCCCGCTAATCCGATCCGGCCACCGCCTTGCCTTTTCGCGCCGTGTCCGATGTTTCCCCGACCGATCCTATATTGCACAACCCCAAGCATAAGATTAGAAAACCTAAAACGATGCAAGTCACAATATACAATTATCAACGCTCTCGTATTAATCATAGCATGCATTCGGTGCGCGGAAAAACGCACGAAAATCGCTAACCTTTAACTAGAATCGTCATTTCGGGGAAATCGACAAAACTACAACCCGACTAGATGAAACCCCATGTTCGCGCACTCTAATAGTCCTATACGAAGCTAATTATATCGCTAACATAACACAATTTGATCGCATTCAAATTTTCGTAAAAATCTAGTAAGCAAATTCAATACCGATTCGATGCAAACATCGAAATCTATCGATTTAGCGAGCGTATCATTACACAATTAACCATTCTAATCAATTAGATAACCAAAACCCTAACTTAATTCTAACAACCATGTTTCAAACCCTAACTCAACATCAAAACCCATTCTTGATTTTTCATGAACAAGGATTTACAACTAAATTAATACTTCAAAATTAGATTTTAGCACAAATAAACTACAAGTTAGCAAACTAGTTTAGAATTTTTACCTCACCAATTGAATCCTAGCATGATCAAGTCACCAAGAAAGCCTCCTTTCATCAAGTTTTTGAACTAATTTGGGTTGAAGAGAGATTGGATTAGGGTTTGGCTTTGAATTGAGATGGAAATTTTGAATTTTTATTGAATTTTTAGCAAGAAAAGAAGCAAGAAAGAATGAAAAGTGAGGGGATTTCCAGCAGCTGAGTTCGGCCAGCAGCTAGAGGAGATGATGGGGGGAGTTTTGGAGAAGTTTCTAGGTCAATAAAATATCATATGTTATCATTTAATGCTTTCACATCAATATTTTCACAAAAAGCCTCATTTTAATTCATTTTTTCATAAAATTTCCAACCCTAAAACCAAAAATTTGCAAGCCATGATACAATTTTATTAACACCATATTTTAGCTTATAAAGACTCCTAATTATGAAATTTACCTAATTAAATTTGTATTTATCACTAATTTAATGTATTTAAAAAGGCTTAAAATAATAAAAAAATAATTAATTACGAATTTTTTTTTATTTAACTAGATAATTATAAGTGACATTTTAGTGACAAAATTATAGTAATATCTTATCTAAATTTTGTATAATTAGGTCTACAATGAAAATTATCAATTTTGACTTTTTACGGAAAAAGCCGAAAAATTAGCCGATTACCGAAAAACTGCCTAAACGATTTTCGAAGGGTTACAATCTTCCCCCCTTAAAGAAATTCGGTCCCCGAATTTAGAATTTAACTACGCGTACCTTCAAAAAGATGGGGATATCTCTTCCTCATCTCGACCTCGGTCTCCCAGGTGACCTCCTCGCTGTTCGGGCCACGCCAAAGGACCTTGACGGACGGTATAACCTTCGACCTCAATTTCTTCACCTGCCGATCCAAGATGACAACCGGCTGCTCGGTGAATGAAAGATCACGCTCTAGCTGGATCTTCTGGTGCTGAATTGCCTGGGAAGGATCATGAAGGTACTTGCGGAGCATCGAGACATGGAATACGGGGTGAACATCGGGGAAGCTGGGCGGAAGAGCTAACCGATAAGCGACTGGACCAACACGCTCTAGGATCTCGAAAGGACCAACATATCTAGGACTCAGTTTCCCTTTCCGCCCAAATCTCATCACACCTTTCATCGGAGAAACCTTCAGGAAAACATGATCGCCAACAGCGAACTCGAGTCGGCGACGACGCTTGTCAGCATATGATTTCTGCCTGCGCTGTGCCGCTCTCATCCTATCCCGAATCAGCTGTATCTTCTCGGTCGTCTCCTGTACAATCTGCGGCCCCAAAATCCTGCTCTCCCTGAGCTCTGTCCAACATACAGGCGATCGACATCTCCTCCCATAGAAAGCCTCAAAAGGTGCCATCTGAATCGTCTCCTGGAAGCTATTATTGTAGGAAAACTTGATCAAAGGCAAATGACGATCCCAGCTACCACCGAAATCTAAAACGCAAGCTCTGAGCATGTCCTCAAGAGTTTGAATTGTACGCTCCGACTGACCGTCAGTCTGCGGATGAAAGGCTGTGCTAAAACTCAATCGGGTGCCCAAAGCTTCCTAGAGTTTCTGCCACAATCGGCTGGTAAACTGGGTGCCACGGTCGGACACGATGCAAGTCAGAACGCCATGCAGGCGCACTATCTCATCAATATAAACCTGGGCGTACTGAGAAAATCCAAAAGTGGTCTTCACTGGCAGAAAGTGAGCCGCTTTCGTCAGTCGATCCACAATCACCCAAATAGAGTCATACCCTCGACTGGTCCTGGGTAGACCCACAATGAAATCCCTGGAGACCTGTTCCCACTTCCACTCAGGGATGGGCAAAGGCTGTAACTCGCCGGCTGGCCTCTGGTGCTCGACCTTGACCTGCTGACAAGTCAGGCATCTCGACACAAAGTCTGTAATATCCTTCTTCATCCCGTCCCACCAGTAAACCTCTCTCAAATCACGGTACATCTTGGTGGAACCTCGATGCACGCTGTATGCTGATCTATGTGCCTCCTCGAGAATATCGCGCCTCAGTCCCTCTGAATCTGGCACGCACAGTCGAGTCCCAAATCGAAGTATCCCCTGATCATCAATCACAAACTCGGAAACTCTGCCCTACCGAATCTGCTCAATAATCTCTAATGTACGGGCATCGCTGGACTGTGCCTCGTGGATACGGTCGAGTAACTGTGGGCGTGCTCTGAAATGGGCTAGCTGTCCCCCTGTAGGAGTAAACTCGGACTGCACTCTGCTATCACATAAAACCTGCCAATCCGCCGTCGACTGCATCTGTACTGCGCTCAAACAAGATAAGCTACCTCCGGGCCTCCTACTTAAAGCATCTGCCACCACATTCGCCTTGCCCGGATGGTATAAAATCTCGCAGTCATAATCCTTCACCAACTCCATCCATCGGCGCTGTCTCAGGTTCAGATCTCGCTGCTGGAAAATATACTTCAAACTCTTGTGATCCGTGAATATCTGGCACGACTCACCGTATAGGTAATGTCTCCAGATCTTAAGTGCAAATACCACTGCAGCCATCTCTAAATCATGGGTGGGGTAGTTCTGTTCGTGTTTCCTCAGCTGCCGAGAAGCATACGCGATAACTCTGTCGTGCTGCATCAATACACATCCCAACCCCACTCTAGAAGCATCACAATATACCATGAACCCGCCTGATCCTGAAGGCAATGCTAACACTGGTGCAGTAGTCAGACGAGTCTTCAACTGCTGGAAACTATCCTCACATGCCTGGGTCCAATCAAAAGGAACCCCCTTCCGGGTCAACCCGGTCAATGGTGCAGCAATGCGGGAGAAATCCTGGACGTAACGTCGATAATAGCCGGCCAGACCTAGAAAACTGCGAACCTCTGTAACTGATACTGGTCTAGGCCAACGCTGAACTGCCTCGATCTTCCTCGGGTCCACAAAAATACCATCTCTCGTCACCACATGACCCAAGAAGTCGATACTGTCTAACCAGAATGCAAACTTAGAGAATTTGGCGAACAGCTGATGCTCCCTCAAAGTCTGCAATGTGATACGTAAGTGCTGCTCATGCTCCTCCCGGCTCCGAGAATAAACCAAGATGTCATCAATGAACACAATAATGAACTGATCGAGATACGACCTGAATACGCGGTTCATCAAATCCATGAATGCTGCCGGGGCATTGGTGAGCCCGAACGACATCACTAAAAACTCATAATGACCATAACGAGTACGGAAAGCGGTCTTCGGAATATCCTCCTTCCGAACCCGCAACTGGTAATAACCTGACCGTAAATCAACCTTCGAGAAAAACCCTGCACCCTGGAGCTGATCAAATAAGTCATCAATGCGGGGTAGGGGATACCTGTTCCGCACAGTAACCCGGTTCAGCTGACGATAATCAATGCTTAAACGCATACTTCCGTCCTTCTTCTTAACAAACAGGACGGGAGCACCCCAAGGTGACACACTCGGTCGGATAAGCCCTTTGTCCAGCAAGTCCTGTAACTGATCCTTTAGCTCTCTCAGCTCTGCCGGGGCCATCCGATAAGGCTGTATAGAGATAGGCCCCGTGCCGGGGATCAAGTCAATACAGAACTCAATCTCGCGCTCTGGTGGCAGACCAGGCAGCTTGTCAGGAAATACATCAGGAAACTCTCTCACAACAGGGACCTGATCCAACGGAACCTCTGTGGAGCTAGTATCACAAATATATGCTAAGAATCTCTGACACCCTTTCCTTAAGAGCTGACCAGCGCGAAGAGATGAAATCAAGCTGGGAAGGGTAGCACTACGATCTCCCTAAATAATAAGAACCGGCTTACCAGGAAAACTGAATCTGACTGCTTTTTCACGGCAGTCCACGGATGCATAACAGGTGGCTAGCCAGTCCATACCAAGAAGAACGTCAAAGTCTAGCATATCGAGGAGAATCAAATCAACTGAAGAATCTCTCTCCCCGATACGAACGGAACACGATCGGTACACAAAACGGGCAACAAAAGACTCGCCTACCGGGGTAATAACGACAAGCGGCTGATCTAACGGAGAAGACTCTCGGCCCAACCTCGGTGCAAAGTACGTGGATACATAGGAATGTGTGGAGTCTGGATCAAATAATACCCGTGCATCAAAAGAACATACTGGTAGAGTACCTGTCACGACGGCATTGGATGCCTGTGCATCCTGAGGAGTCAATGCGAACACTCGGGCCTGTCCACCACTAATAGCTGGCTGTCCTCTGCCTCTACCTCGGCCTCTGCCTCTGCCTCTGTCGCCTCGTCCTCTCGGAACTGGACCGCCACGCCCACGGCCTCTAGAAGCATCTGACTGACGTGGAGCATCATCAGGAGTAGGAAGTAAAGCTCTCTGAGAAGGTGGTGAGGGTGGTAAAGTCACATCCAGGACTGTCGCCGCGCCCGGACGCCCCATGGTACAGTCTCTGACACGGTGGTACTGATTCCCGCACCGAAAACATCCTGGAGACGACTGCTGGGTCTGTGGATATGAACCAAATAACTGACCTCGTCTCAATCCTCTGCCTCCACCATCTCCCGAAAATAATCTATCGCGGTGTCTACCCATCTGCCGTTGAGCTGGCGTATCGGTACGGATCCTCTTCGGCCCAGAAACGACCGGAGTCTCAGAAATATGCTCCTCCAAAAGTAAGGCTGCATCCATCGCGGCTGCGTATGTATCAAAGTGCTGGGTGCCGATGGCAAGGAATAGCTGTGTATCAAGCCCTCGTACAAACCTCTTTATTCTCTTCTCTTCTGTGTCGACTAGGTACGGAGCATATCGAGACAACTGGGTAAACTGTATATCATACTCCGACACTGTCATCCCAGGAGTCTTGCGCAAAGACTCAAAACTACGGGCTCGAGCATCTCGGACACTCTCCGGAAGAAAACGGGCAAGAAATGCAGCTGTAAACTCATCCCAGGTCATAGAAGGTAGACCTGCAGCTCGACCCCTCTCTACTGAATCGTACCAGGTCTGGGCAAGACCCTCCAGACGAAAACTCGCAAACTCTACCAATCTATCCTCAGAACACCTCAACGAGCGGCAAATCCGAGCCATCCTATCAAGAAATGCCTGTGGGTCCTCTTTCGCATCCGTACCGGTAAAAGCTGGAGGTCTCAATCTCATGAACTCCTGTAGTGAAACAGGGATAGTCTCCGTAGTAGCAGCAGGAGTGACCATCTGTGCAGCAGGTACGATCGTGGTCTGTGCGGTGGAAGGAACGTCCTCTGATCTCTGTGCCCGGCTGGACTCAACTAAAGATCCCATCATCTGCCGCAACTCTTGCATGCCGGCCTCTAGTCTGGCAATACGGTCTGGATAAGGAGGATCAGTATGACCCTGAGGGGTAGGCGTATCCTCGCCTCAGACGGGCCTGCCCGAATCTCATCCCTAGCGGCAGCCCGCTGAGCTCTCGTAGTCTTTGGCGGCATCGAGCTGGAATAAGAAACAGGACTGATAAGGACATTGCAATTGAATCAAGGAATGCAAGGAATCAAGAAAGGAAATACAAGCAATTATGTCCTAAGGTCACTTAGGCGGAGTACCGTATCGTAAGTATGCCGCGGATCATACCCACGCTACGCCACTCTGCTTAAGTCACCTACTCCATCTACCAAGGTCGTCCTACACTCAGAAAGGTAAAACCTACGCTCTGATACGAACTTTGTTCAGACCCAAAAGTACGGAACGTGACTGGCACTTAGATTACGAGACGTCTAAAGGCGTAACGTAACCTAAGTCAGCCAAAGCCCAGAAAAATCTAAACCAAAAACAAAAGAGAGTGAAGGAAAACCTTTAATGAAGACGATTTTCAAATCAATTAAGTTGCAAAGAATCCCTTTTTAAAAACATCAGAAAATTTCAAAAAATTTCGGCAGAGTCTCCCCTGTATTTTCTATCCCCCAAAATGGGTACAACAAGATAATAAACCTGTAATCATAAAAATGGCATCCCCAAGCGGGAGCTAGCTCTTCGCCCAAGGCGGATCACAACCACATGCAATATAATAGTAATATCAAGAAAAGAGCATAAAGAAACGCAAAATACCAGAAAACACACGTCGGCTCAAGTGAGCTCGACCCAAAAGAAACCACAAATATACAAATCTCTCAGTCTCATCACTAGGTCGCATATACAATATAAAGTGGTAGATGGAGAATACTAGATACAATGATAAAGCAAAAGAAATAAAGTGTGCTCGCAACCCACCTACGGGCGATGTCGCGAGTCTGAGCAAAAGGAGCTGATGATAAGATAGCCGCTGCTACAAGACTGATGAGTCCGACCTGCAAGACACTGTGGTACAACGGGGGTGAGTTGCCAGCTCGTGAGTAAATATAACATCTAATAAGGCAATCATAAGAATGCACGCAATGCACCACAACATGCATGTCCATATGTGATATAATATCTCTAGTATGCATGCACAGGTATGCAATGTCATTATTAAGTCTTTAAGTGTTTTAAATACTAAGGGTATTGAATTCTTAACTTTAGAACATGAATATCTGTGTAATAGCTAAATACCATCAAGAAATCATCTGAAAACCCGTGTCAAGCATCGACACCAAATAGGAAATCATGTCTGTCTCAGTATCTCACTGTATCAATGTCTCAAATATCGGGCTCCGTCGGTCCGGATCGGCCAATGTCATCAAATCTCACGACAACGGTCGGTATCCTCCGGATATCCGCCGCGCCAGACATCACCGGTAGGTAGTCTTCCCCTGCCAGGCTCATCATCTACAACTCGATCTTCTTGCCCCGGGGTACCATACCGGGCCCACCATGTACCCGAGACGGTTCATCCACTCCTCGAATCGGGTCTCCAAATCCAACAAAAAACATGAAAACTCATAGTGGACGACACATACATCACGAGAAAACCGCAACTTTGTTTTAAAAATGATAAATATAAGCTTTTGTTTGCGGTTTTCCCCAAAAATCCAGAAATCGCAGCAATACTGAAATTCTCAAGAAAATCATAATGTTCACATGTTATATATGATAAATGTCTATGATATCAATGTATATGATGTGAGTTTTGGCTAGAAATCTTTGTATATATGATGGTAATGCGAGGTATATGCATGTTATGCAATTCCATATATCTTGTATGAATGCAAATGGCGTTATTAAGTTAAACAGGTTCTATAGTGTACGTGGCATGGCAATTACCAAAGGCGTGTGTGTCACATGAATAGTGCGCGTGCAACAGATGCCAATGGTAATGGTGTTCGTGTCCTACGAAGTGATATCGCATAAGTATAGATGAATATCCATGCAATCTAATATACTGTTCGCTATAAGGGTATGCAGTGTACATGAATGGATAAGCTAGCTAACAATATAAATCTTGCAAAAAGTAGGGTAATCCTAACTAGGGGGTGCATCATGCCATCCAGACGATTCCCCCATAGATGAATACATCTACTCACCTGAAATCCCCGCTAATCCGATCCGGCCACCGCCTTGCCTTTTCGCGCCGTATCCGATGTTTCCCCGACCGATCCTATATTGCACAACCTCAAGCATAAGATTACAAAACCTAAAACGATGCAAGTCACAATATACAATTATCAACGCTCTCGTATTAATCATAGCATGCATTCGGTGCGCGGAAAAACGCACGAAAATCGCTAACCTTTAACTAGAATCGTCATTTCGGGGAAATCGACAAAACTACAACCCGACTAGATGAAACCCCATGTTCGCGCACTCTAATAGTCCTATACGAAGCTAATTATATCTCTAACATAACACAATTTGATCGCATTCAAATTTTCGTAAAAATCTAGTAAGCAAATTCAATACCGATTCGATGCAAACATCGAAATCTATCGATTTAGCGAGCGTATCATTACACAATTAACCATTCTAATCAATTAGATAACCAAAACCCTAACTTAATTCTAACAACCATGTTTCAAACCCTAACTCAACATCAAAACCCATTCTTGATTTTTCATGAACAAGGATTTACAACTAAATTAATACTTCAAAATTAGATTTTAGCACAAATAAACTACAAGTTAGCAAACTAGTTTAGAATTTTTACCTCACCAATTGAATCCTAGCATGATCAAGTCACCAAGAAAGCCTCCTTTCATCAAGTTTTTGAACTAATTTGGGTTGAAGAGAGATTGGATTAGGGTTTGGCTTTGAATTGAGATGGAAATTTTGAATTTTTATTGAATTTTTAGCAAGAAAAGAAGCAAGAAAGAATGAGAAGTGAGGGGATTTCCAGCAGCTGAGTTCGGCCAGCAGCTAGAGGAGATGATGGGGGAAGTTTTGGAGAAGTTTCTAGGTCAATAAAACATCATATGTTATCATTTAATGCTTTCACATCAATATTTTCACAAAAAGCCTCATTTTAATTCATTTTTTCATAAAATTTCCAACCCTAAAACCAAAAATTTGCAAGCCATGATACAATTTTATTAACACCATATTTTAGCTTATAAAGACTCCTAATTATGAAATTTACCTAATTAAATTTGTATTTATCACTAATTTAAAGTATTTAAAAAGGCTTAAAATAATAAAAAAATAATTAATTACGAATTTTTTTTTATTTAACTAGATAATTATATGTGACATTTTAGTGACAAAATTATAGTAATATCTTATCTAAATTTTGTATAATTAGGTCTAAAATGAAAATTATCAATTTTGACTTTTTACGGAAAAAGCCGAAAAATTAGCCGATTACCGAAAAACTGCCTAAACGATTTTCGAAGGGTTACATTAATGTAAAGTAATATATCAAATATATAATTATACATTAAATCATTAAATCAACACTTGATTTAATGATCCAGTCATACTGCATATAACCGACTAATATCAAGTGTATCAATATATCGAATCAACATTTGATTCGGTAACCCGGCTATATCTTATATAACCGTCCGATGATACAAATCGCGAGAATAGAATCCAGTATCACATACTGGCATTATTCTCGGTCCCGCACATATCTCATATGCGCTCCTATTTCCTTTCGCTTGAGCCAGGAAACCTCTGTGTAGGACTCTAAAGACTCGTCAATACGCCGGCAGCAGGTGATGATCATATCAAACACCCATAAGCCGCAAGCGGTCTGCTAAACGTAACGGCCACCTGGTTATTGAGCGATCAGAAGATCAACGAGCAAGCCCTCTCACACTCCTGTGAATCCAACCAGTAACACTTACCGTACAGTCCGGTCAGTTCGTCTGATATGTCGCATATCTCACCTAGGGGTAGTAAATGTCAGACCGCAGTAGCTTGATAAGTCATGCCGACGTAAGGTCCATAACAAGTGCGAAACTACTGATAACTCTTACCAGTATATCACTGCAACCCTGGCCAGGGATTTCCAGTTATGGCCAGTCGAGCATAGCGCAACATCAACCCCCAATACCGGGAGAGACGAATCCCCTCCTATCGCTCATTGCCTCTATGTGAATCGGGACTGTACCCAAAAACCACCTGTTTGCACGACTCAGTAGAGTCGTGGTAGGGTGGAAATCAAAGCATAGTGGGAGACACACAAGACTCTATGACGATCTCGGGTCAACAGACTAAGCTGTACCAGTGTCACCAGAGAACTGCCATCTGACTTGAGGTATAATACCATCTGGGAGTTCTCAGCGAGTCCGTTCAGTGTACCCAGTCTCCACTGAGCACCCGCATACCATCTCTGATGTCAAACACCAATGGATATTGTCATGCCCCGCTTCCCAGAGTACGCAAGATTGGGCACGTGACATAGCCAACCATGCTATCTGTGGGTAGGAAGTATCCATCCACAGTCACATTACGGTTGTAAGGATATCAAGAACAAGATAAAAACTAATCTAATACATGTCCAAATCCATAATAACAAGAATCAATAAACAATAAGTGCGGAAGCTAATGATCCAATACAATGAATAAACAGTACGTCCCATAATGCGGGCTCACATCTGGAAATGAAATGAAATAAATAAACTAAACCCTAAGGACTCACTGTTCAGCCTGCTGGCTGAAGTACTCCTGCTCGGTCGTCGACAATGGTACGGAATCTGGGCCATGCAAAACCCAGACGTCAGCGCGTCATGACATCAAGTATATAGTATAAACATGGTAATAAGCAATGCAAGTATGAACATGAATAAAGCAATAATAAGAGATAAAAGCAGGGTAATGTGCAATGGTGACTAAACTGTCCTATCAGGTTTTCTACTCTATAGTCTTTGAAACCAATTGATGAATCGTCGATGTAACCCAATAGTATCCCGTACATACCCGGGATCACGGCCACAATATTCTCGGCTGCAGCCGAGACATGCCGTTAGGCACAGAAAGGAAAGTGTACACTTGGTATTACCTCGTACATACCCGGGATCACGGCCACAATGTTCTCGGCTGAAGCCGAGACATGCCGTTAGGCACAGAAAGGAATGTGTACACTCGAACGGTAGTGAACTGTCGAGTTACAAGTCAGGTTCATCTTTGATTTCCCCATACCCCCAAGCTATGTATGTCAGGTCAGGTATTCAGTAGTCAAGGACTAATGCCAACACCAAAATCTGGTAAGAGTAGGTCTGTCTGGATAGACAGCAGGAATGGTCAGGTTGGTCGGCATTTGGCATGAGATCAGGTAACAGGTCAGGTAATGTATAAAGGTGTCATGTCATGTCAAGAGTGCACGGTACCATGTCATGTCAAGTAGGAAGTGTAACAGGTCATGTCAGGAAGCACAAGATGTCATGTGGGTGCTCATAATCAAACTATCATAGGTATATGTATAAATAAACAAGCATGAGTACTATCAAAACAATAAACTGGAACATGTAATATGATATGTAAATAAATATAATTTCAAGGATATGGATGCACAGTTATCGATTAGGGTTACATTTATAGTTCCAATATTAATTAGGATGCAATTTATTAAACATGAAGTGTTAATATCACATTATTATGTAGTAGTGTGATTTATGCTTGCAATTATATGTATCTTAAATGCGATAGATGCAAACGGGTATCCGAAAAGTTATAAAACTGTAAAATGGTAATGTGGGATGTACAACTAAACAATATGTGATATAAATATTGATATAATAATATTAATATGGATAGCATATTCGAAGCGATTAGTAACTATAAAAGATGTATTGATTAACCATGCATAAGAAGGTTCCGTTCAGAAATTTAGTGTCACCCTAATTTGTAAAATATCCTAAAAATAACAAATGTTCTCCAAAAGAGACGTATCTTATACCAAAACAAAGATAATTCAATAAGGTTTTCAGTTTTATAAGTATAAGCATCTCAGGTTATCCCTACAAAAAGTTATGAATATTCAAAGTTGAAAGTTTGCTGCTGGAATTTCCCTGGACAGCAGTTTAGAGACGTGTTCATTTGCATTTTACGTTAATTAAACAATTTATTTTGCAAGTAAATATTTCATAGAGTTATAGTATTCTGAATTAGCTTCGTAACGAACTAAAGAACGTATACTAATGATTTTTCTATGATTTATAATGAATTTTATAAGATAAGGTGTACAGTAAATTTTAGATTTGTCATATCCGATTTTTCAACGACATTTCATATGTAAACTATAAGATTTTCAAATGTATAACATTATAAAATGAAGATTATAAAAGTATGTAGCATGTAGCAAGATTAACTTGCCTCGATGGGTCGCGAATCGGGAAAACGGAACGTTAACCGTCGGCGGGGAAAACTCGCGACGGCGCACGGTTCACGGAATGAACCCAAACGACGAACAAAGGAACCACACGGGTCGGGGTATCTCGCTGGAACGTCGAGAAACGTCATCGGCACGACGGAATTCCGGCAACGAAAGAACAGTTAAAAGAAATGAGAAACGAGACATGAAGCAAGAAGAGAAAAATGATAAAGAGAAGTACGAGAGAATATATAAGGGGTAGAGAGAGAGAGAAAGTGGAAAGAGAGAGAAGAAGGAGAGAGAGAAAGTGGGGCCCACGGGGTTAAAGGGGAGGTTGTGATTGGCTGAGAGAATAAATTGAGAAGGATATAAAAGATTGTAAAAATATTATATGGTTAACTTAAAGATTTAAAAGATAGGTAATGAACAGTAAGATATCAGGTTAGTTAGAAAAATATATGTGATGGTTTTAATAATATTAAAATTTGGGATTTTGGCGCCAAATGAAACATTTCCAAATTGCGCCCGGGTTGGGTCCAAAAATTCGAAATTCAAATAATAGGATTTTAAGCGGGTTCCAAATTTTTAAAATGAAATGTTTTATGATTAAAAAGCATACTCTCAAAACGGACACACGCACGTGCACGTAGCCATCCAAACTCGCCCGTTTCACTGAACGGGACGAGAACACAATGCACGGACGCTACCACGAGGCTAAAGATGTCAAGTAGGCCAAGATGAATATTTTTTAATTTTATTTTAGATGCTAAAATTTGTTATCTGCAGAATGACTTAGCCAGATAAAATTTTACAGTAAGACCCAAATAAGCAAGATAAATGAAATGAGTAATATCTAATGCTCAACCAATAACAGAAAATAGTAGCATTGGGCTCGGGTGTTACATTATACCCAACTACAAAAGAATTTCGTCCTCGAAATTCCAAGAATACAAGATAGAAGACTACAGGAAAAGGTGAGGATACTTCTGTCGGATCTCGTCTTCTCGCTCCCACATGGACTCTCCATGCGATCGATTACCCCAAGAAACGAGCACAAGGGGGATAACCTTGTTCTTAAGAACCTTTTCTCTCCGATCCTTGATTTCAACTGGTCGCTCTTCAAAAGTTAGGCCCTCCCGTACAGTCAACTCCGAATGATCCAATACTTGGGTTTCATCTCGAACATACTTCCGTAGTTGAGACACATGAAACACATCGTGAACTCCTGCTAAAGACTGTGGTAACGCCAACCGGTACGATACCTCTCCAACACGCTCCAAAATCTCGAAGGGTCCAACGAATCGAGGACTAAGCTTTCCCCGACTTCCAAAGCGAATCACCCCTCTAGTCGGTGATATCTTCAGGAATACCAAATCACCCACGGCGAACTCTAGAGGTCTTCTCGACGTGTCGGCCCAACTCTTCTGTCTGTCTTGAGCTGCCTTCATATGCTTCCTGATTGTATTCACCTTCTCGACTGTCTGTACCACCAAATCTGGTCCTAGTAACCTTCGTTCACCAACATCATCCCAACAGACAGGTGAACGGCATTTACGCCCATACAGTGCTTCAAACGGGGCCATCTGAATAGTTGCTTGGAAGCTATTGTTGTACGAAAACTCCACCAGGTGTAGATGATCTTCCCAAGAACCTTTGAAGTCCAACATGCAAGCCCTCAACATATCTTCAAGGGTCTGGATCGTTCTCTCCGATTGTCCATCAGTCTGAGGATGATAAGCTGTGCTAAACTTCAATCGAGTCCCCAAACTTTCTTGTAAACTCCTCCAAAAGTGCGACAAGAATCGAGTGTCCCGATCGGACACGATGCTTACCGGCACTCCATGCAATCTGACAATCTCCTGCATGTATCGCTCTGCCAAAGTCTCCGTCGATTGACCAACCCGAAAAGGAATAAAGTGAGCTGCCTTGGTCAAATGATCGACAATCACCCATACGGCATTGTTGCCCTTTGGACTCCGCGGTAAAGCCGTCACGAAATCCATGGTTATATGTTCCCACTTCCACTGAGGAATCGGAAGTGGTTGCAACAAACCAGCAACCCTTTGGTGTTCAGCCTTGACTTGCTGACACACCAAGCACTTAGCCACGAAGCGAGCAATTTCCCGTTTCATACCTTCCCACCAGAAGTGCTGTCGAATATCTCGGTACATCTTTGTCCCTCCTGGATGTACAGAGTAAGCTGAACTGTGTGCCTCCTTCATAAGCTCTTCACGCACATCTCCTTTTGGCACACACACACGGCTACCATATCTCAACGAACCGTCTTCATGGATCAGTAAATCGGTTCGTAGTCCCGCTCCAACCTGCTCTCGAAACTTTTGCAGTCTGGGATCCTGCGATTGTGTCGCTTTAATCTTCTCAACTAAGGACGATTGTACTTGCAACTGCATCAACTGTCCTGTAGCATGTGGTAGCACAACCTCCAAGTCAAATCTCCGAAAATCCGCAATGATCTCTCTCTGCGCAGTCAATATTTGAATTGCTGGCAACCGACTCAGCACATCCGGCACGACGTTGACCTTTCCCGGATGGTATTTAAGATCGAGGTCATAGTCGGCCATCAGCTCCAACCATCTACGTTGTCTCATGTTCAACTCCTTCTGAGTGAACACATACTTCAAACTCTTGTGATCTGTAAAGACTTCGACTCTCTCGCCCAATAGGTAGTGTCTCTAAATCTTCAGGGCGAAGATCACGGCTGCAAGCTCTAAGTCATGAGTCGGATAGTTCTTCTCATGAGTCTTCAGTTGTCTTGATGCGTATGCTATGACCTTCCCATGCTGCATCAAAACACATCCCAATTCTTTCCCAGATGCGTCGCTATGAATCATCAGTCCTCCGGAATTGTCTGGTACGGTCAGGATAGGGGCGGTTATCAACTTCTGCTTCAACGTCTCAAAGCCAACGCACACTTATCCGTCCATACAAAAGGTACCTCCTTACGCATAAGCTTGGTCAGCGGTTCTGCCAAACGAGCAAAGTTTTCCACAAATCTCCTGTAGTATCCGGCTAATCCAAGGAAACTTCTTATCTCAGCTACATTCCTTGGAATAGGCCAATCTCGAACTGCTGCAATCTTTTCGGGATCGACGGCGATTCCATCGCCCGACACGACATGGCCCAGAAACTTCACTTCTTCCAGCCAGAATTCACACTTACTCATCTTCGCAAATAACTTCTCTTGTCTCAGCGTCTGCAGTGCGATCCTTAAGTGCTCAGCATGCTCCTCCGGACTCTTCGAGTATACCAGAATATCGTCAATGAATACCACAATAAACTGGTCCAAGAAGGGTGAAAAGATCCTGTTCATCAAATCCATAAATATTGCCGGCGCATTAGTCACTCCGAAAGGCATCACTAAATACTCGAAATGCCCATACCGAGTTCGAAACGCCGTCTTGCAAATGTCTTCTGCCTTCACTCGGACCTGATGATATCCTGATCGCAAGTCCAGTTTCGAGAATATCCTCGCGCCACTAAGCTGCTCAAAAAGTTCTCCAATGCGAGGGATCGGGTATTTGTTCTTAACAGTCACCCGGTTCAATTCTCGATAATCAATGCACATCCTTCTCGTGCCATCCTTCTTCTTTACTAAGAGAACTGGAGCTCCCCAAGGTGAGTTGCTGCTTCGAATCCATCCCTTCTCGAGTAATTCACCCACCTGTTTCTTAACTTCTTCCAATTCCACCGGTGCCATCGGGTAATAAGATTTTGATACTGGCGCTGCACCAGGAATAAGGTCAATCGCAAACTCCACATCTCGCTTCGGCGGTAAGCCCGAAATATCTTCAAACACATCCATAAAGTCGCGGACAACTGCCGGCTCTTCATTACTATCCACTACCATAGCCGTAAGAACATTGTCCGTCGGCCTAGCCCTAAACTCGACTGGCCCGACAGAACTGCTTCCTCCGATGAAAGTAAACTCAGGGTGTCCGGGAATCTGGAAAATTACTTTCCTCGCCCTACAATCAATGTGTGCGTGGAAAGTGCCAAGAAAATCCATTCCCAAGACTACTTCATAACTGCCCGTATCAATCACCAAGAAATCTGCAAAAAGCTCCCGTCCGCAAACAACAACCGTACAATCTTTACATTCCTTACTAGCTATGATTTTCCCATTCCCAGTGTGTATGTCCCAAAAACTAGACAGGGTCGTGCAGGTGATCGAGTGTGTAGTTATAAATTTGGATGACATAAAACAGTAGGATGCTCCGGAATCAAATAATGCCAATGCGGGAAAACCACGAACGAGTATAGTACCTGAAACTACTTCTCCTGATGCCTTGGCTTCCTCAGCTGTCAGCGTGAAAGCTCGACCCTGGTTGGGTCCTTGTGTCAGCTGTTTCTGCCCTTGGAACGGTCTCTGCGGAGGCTTCTGTATCTCATCTCTCGTGCGAAGCTTCGACGGACAAGTACCAACTGCGTGATCGGCTGCTCCACAAACCAGACAAAGTCCCAGTCTCCTTCGACAATCCTTTTGCAAGTGGCCCGGTAAATTGCAGTAGTTACAACTTATGCTCTTTCTTCGATCAACGATCACAGGCTTCTTCATTGGCGCTACACCTCGACGGTCCACTGGAATACCTCTGCGCCCATGATCTCGGTTAGGTAAAAATGCAGGCTTCCTGGTCGCAACTGCCGTCTGGTGAAGGTTCCCTTTCGATCCTGATAAACTCTGCTGCTCTCTGGCTGCCGTAAGAACCTGTGAGAAAGTGGTCAAACCCAGGGAGACAATCTGCCTCTGGATGTCCACATCCAAGCTGCGCAAGAACCTTCGCGCCCTGTCTGCCTCCTTGGCGACCAAGGGTCCAGCGAAACGGCTGAGTCTCGTCCATTCCGCTGCATGTATATCCACAGCTGCTCCATTTTGTCTCAGCCCAATAAATCTCTCCTCTATTTCCTCCCCGGCAGTCCGCGGGAAGAACTTTTCCAAGAAACTTTTGGAGAAATCCGCCCAACTGATTGGCTTGGACAAACGGGTCTCCTCTACAAGCCACCACTCTCGGGCGTAATCCACCAGCTGAATGCGCACCACATCAACTCTCTTGTCTTCTGGGATCTGTGCCGCAATCAGTAAATTCTCCGTGTCCACGAGCCACTGCTCGGCTGGCAACGGCTCCTCCAAGCCCGTGAAAGTAGTAGGACCCAGTCGTCTGAAATCTGCCACGGTCCCTACTCGGTCGACTGGCTTCGCTACAGCGGTGTTTACAGACTGCTGCATAGCCTGCAAACCCTCCTGAAATGAATCTGCTTGCTGCTGGATCAGCTCAGTTTGCCTCTTCTGATTTTCCAACATCCCACGTATCACTCCTAACATGGCGGCTTCATCCACCCGCCTCTGATACGTCTTGAAATTCTTATCTGCCATGGTCCTGAAATCAAAATAAATAACATTAGCATGATGATAGATTCAATATATAAATCAAGGCTAGAACTGTAAGATACTTAAATAGAGTGCTGCATTGTAACTATGCCGCGGTATCATAGCCGCAATTACTTAACTCCACCCAAGTCGCCTAAGTCCTAGAGATATCAAGAAGTTAGGTTTTCGAGTTAACAATGCAAAGTAAGTCTGCATGTCGACATGATCCGGAAGAATGATTCAAGGATGGTAACACGGTCAAAGTGGCAGGACATGTTTCCTAATCACGGGTATTATGATTCGTGTATCGGGTGCAATGCCCAACTACAAAGAATCAACCCAATTAACCTATGTCTCTGATACCAAAAGAACCATGTCACGCCCCGCTTCCCAGAGTACGCAAGATTGGGCACGTGACATAGCCAACCATGCTACCTGTGGGTAGGAAGTATCCATCCACAGTCACATTACGGTTGTAAGGATATCAAGAACAAGATAAAAACTAATCTAATACATGTCCAAATCCATAATAACAAGAATCAATAAACAATAAGTGTGGAAGCTAATGATCCAATACAATGAATAAACAGTACGTCCCATAATGCGGGCTCACATCTGGAAATGAAATGAAATAAATAAACTAAACCCTAAGGACTCACTGTTCAGCCTGCTGGCTGAAGTACTCCTGCTCGGTCGTCGACAATGGTACGGAATCTGGGCCATGCAAAACCCAGACGTCAGCGCGTCATGACATCAAGTATATAGTATAAACATGGTAATAAGCAATGCAAGTATGAACATGAATAAAGCAATAATAAGAGATAACAAGCAGGGTAATGTGCAATGGTGACTAAACTGTCCTATCAGGTTTTCTACTCTATAGTCTTTGAAACCAATTGATGAATCGTCGATGTAACCCAATAGTATCCCGTACATACCCGGGATCACGGCCACAATATTCTCGGCTGCAGCCGAGACATGCCGTTAGGCACAGAAAGGAAAGTGTACACTTGGTATTACCCCGTACATACCCGGGATCACGGCCACAATGTTCTCGGCTGAAGCCGAGACATGCCGTTAGGCACAGAAAGGAATGTGTACACTCGAACGGTAGTGAACTGTCGAGTTACAAGTCAGGTTCATCTTTGATTTCCCCATACCCCCAAGCTATGTATGTCAGGTCAGGTATTCAGTAATCAAGGACTAATGCCAACACCAAAATCTGGTAAGAGTAGGTATGTCTGGATAGACAGCAGGAATGGTCAGGTTGGTCGGCATTAGGCATGAGATCAGGTAACAGGTCAGGTAATGTATAAAGGTGTCATGTCATGTCAAGAGTGCACGGTACCATGTCATGTCAAGTAGGAAGTGTAACAGGTCATGTCAGGAAGCACAAGATGTCATGTGGGTGCTCATAATCAAACTATCATAGGTATATGTATAAATAAACAAGCATGAGTACTATCAGAACAATAAACTGGAACATGTAATATGATATGTAAATAAATATAATTTCAAGGATATGGATGCACAGTTATCGATTAGGGTTACATTTATAGTTCCAATATTAATTAGGATACAATTTATTAAACATGGAGTGTTAATATCACATTATTATGTAGTAGTGTGATCTATGCTTGCAATTATATGTACCTTAAATGCGATAGATGCAAACGGGTATCCGAAAAGTTATAAAACTGTAAAATGGTAATGTGGGATGTACAACTAAACAATATGTGATATAAATATTGATATAATAAGATTAATATGGATAGCATATTCGAAGCGATTAGTAACTATAAAAGATGTATTGATTAACCATGCATAAGAAGGTTCCGTTCAGAAATTTAGCGTCACCCTAATTTGTAAAATATCTTAAAAATAACAAATGTTCTCCAAAAGAGACGTATCTTATACCAAAACAAAGATAATTCAATAAGGTTTTCAGTTTTATAAGTATAAGCATCTCATGTTATCCTACAAAAAGTTATGAATATTCAAAGTTGAAAGTTTGCTGCTGGAATTTCCCTGGACAGCAGTTTAGAGACGTGTTCATTTGCATTTTACGTTAATTAAATAATTTATTTTGCAAGTAAATATTTCATAGAGTTATAGTATTCTGAATTATCTTCGTAACGAACTAAAGAACGTATACTAATGATTTTCTATGATTTATAATGAATTTTATAAGATAAGATGTACAGTAAATTTCAGATTTGTCATATCCGATTTTTCAACGACATTTCATATGTAAACTATAAGATTTTCAAATGTATAACATTATAAAATGAAGATTATAAAAGTATGTAGCATGTAGCAAGATTAACTTGCCTCGATGGGTCGCGAATCGGGAAAACGGAACGTTAACCGTCGGCGGGGAAAACTCGCGACGGCGCACGGTTCACGGAATGAACCCAAACGACGAACAAAGGAACCACACGGGTCGGGGTATCTCGCTGGAACGTCGAGAAACGTCATCGGCACGACGGAATTCCGGCAACGAAAGAACAGTTAAAAGAAATGAGAAACGAGACATGAAGCAAGAAGAGAAAAATGATAAAGAGAAGTACGAGAGAATATATAAGGGGTAGAGAGAGAGAGAAAGTGGAAAGAGAGAGAAGAAGGAGAGAGAGAAAGTGGGGCCCACGAGGTTAAAGGGGAGGTTGTGATTGGCTGAGAGAATAAATTGAGAAGGATATAAAAGATTGTAAAAATATTATATGGTTAACTTAAAGATTTAAAAGATAGGTAATGAACAGTAAGATATCAGGTTAGTTAGAAAAATATATGTGATGGTTTTAATAATATTAAAATTTGGGATTTTGGCGCCAAATGAAACATTTCCAAATTGCGCCCGGGTTGGGTCCAAAAATTCGAAATTCAAATAATAGGATTTTAAGCGGGTTCCAAATTTTTAAAATGAAATGTTTTATGATTAAAAAGTATACTCTCAAAACGGACACACGCACGTGCACGTAGCCATCCAAACTCGCCCGTTTCACTGAACGGGACGAGAACACAATGCACGGACGCTACCACGAGGCTAAAGATGTCAAGTAGGCCAAGATGAATATTTTTTAATTTTATTTTAGATCCTAAAATTTGTTATCTGCAGAATGACTTAGCCAGATAAAATTTTACAGTAAGACCCAAATAAGCAAGATAAATGAAATGAGTAATATCTAATGCTCAACCAATAACAGAAAATAGTAGCATTGGGCTCGGGTGTTACAGATATGGGATTATCCATCTCCCATCACATGGATCGAGAAGATATACGCTAGTCTACTCTGGAATATCGATGCCCCGTCTCGATATTCCCACGACTAGGAACATTAAAGGATGTACTCATGGACTACCCAGGCCCCATTAGTATGATCTACATCACAGTCCTGGAAGTCGAGTACACATCCTAAGGGCTTTATCAACATGTAACAGAGAGACAGAAAGTCTACATGCTTAGATAAAGAGCAACCAGATAGCATACTATCATGTCGAGCAAGAAAGTCATACCTATATATGTCCCAGCATCCACTACAATATACATCCTATGTACAGTGATGGCCTCTAGGGCATACATATAACTAACACTTACGAGTTAACGCACGTGCCGTATTTGTTCGTTATCTAACCTATGTGTTATATGCAAAGTATAAAGATTGTTAGGAAACGATAGGATAGTGTACGTTAATGGATTCCGTATTCAAGTACTTTGAGCCGAACTTAACCAATGAAGCTAGAACAATCGGCAACAACGTAGATTAGGGGACTTGAGCACGATATTCATGGAATCCGGCTTATTGACCCTTGTCCGTCCGTTCTTGTCTCTTGCTTTCACCTCCGGCCAAACCGAATGCAACCGGTCACGGTTAGGAATCACGTTTACCTTGGTAGGGTAGGGTCCCTAACAGAGCGCTTGCGTAGGGTTTGGGTGGAGTTTCAAATGGAAAATGCGGGAAAAGGAAATGAGGAACGAAATGTTAACTTACAATATCTTTCTCTTTTCCTAACAACACATATTAACAACCATTCACAAAACAAACCAAAAAGAGCAAAAGAAAAGATAAGCAAAGAATAGAAAAGATTACAAGCAAGTAATTAAAGTGCATGGAATTTAAGTGCATGAAAGTAAAGCATGAACGTAAAAAGCAAGAAAGAAATAAGCAAGAAAGAGAACTGGGAACCATGGAACAAAACAGAAGTCATGGGATCAATAACCAACCCTTAAACATGCAAGCCCAATGAAGGGGTTGCAAGATCAAGAGAAGGGTAAAGAACTCATGTGAAATGAAGGCACAAAAGAGAGGAGCTTTATTGATTCCATATGAAGATACAACCCCTTGAGATCAATGACCAAAGCTTAAACTTGCAAGCTCAATGAAGAGGTTGCAAGATCAAGTTAAGGTAGAGAGCGCAAGGGGGAAGCTATTTACAAGAACTAAAAATAAACCAAAAGAATTATAAAGTTTGGAAAATGTAAGCAAAAGAATGAACATGAACCCTTCCCTCTGCCTGCTATTTATAAGCAAAGAAGAAAAGAAAATAAACAATAAAAATTGGGCTACGTGGCAGCAAGGAGGGGTGTGTGAAGAACTGGGGCCCACTGTAGCCTGTAGGGCCGGCCAGGCCGGTTTTGTGGGGAGGGTGTGTTGGATATAGTGCCCTCAGAGTCAATTATTGGATCACAGGCACATGATTGCAATGATTGAGGGAGAACCTATACCGGTAGGACAGTCTTAGTCAAGATGATAGTATGCTATATGGTTTACCTTTATCATCGTGTACTGCTTCAGGTGACCTTACAGATCACTATTACACATTGATAGAGCCCTTAGGATTCTTGCTTGACTACCAGCTGTATGATGGCGATCATATACGTGGGAACTGGGGTCTATAAGCACATCCTTAAAAGGTCCCTAGTCGTGGGAGTTTTCGAGACAGGGCATCGATACTCCAGAGTAGACTAGTGTATACAGTCGAGACCCCGACGAGGGGCGGTGGCCGGTCTCACAAGCCACTGGTGTCAGTTGGTTCACCTAAGATGTATACAGGTGCTCATTGGGTTATGAGTACACCGGACAGGACTCGCCTGGAACATGCTAGTTGGTATTATACCTGACGTCAGATAGCAGTTCCCTGGTGACATGTGTACAGGTTAGTTCATTGACCTGAGATCGTCATTTATCTCATGTGAGTTCCCACTGTGCTTTGATTACTACCCTACCACGGGTCAAAGTAGTCGTGCAAACAGGTTTTAGTTGGGTACAGCCCCGAGCCATATGGAGGCAGTGAGCGTATCGGCAGGGGTTCGTCTCTCCTGGTATTGGGGGTGAGATCGCGCTGTGTCTAGGAGAGCCATTACACAAAGTCCATAGCCAAGAGAGGAGATTTACTGGTAGGTATTCCAGTAGTATCTCAGGGTGTTCTGGGCTACACTCCGACACAACTTGTACCGCTTTTGGGGGTTTGACTTTTACCAACCCCCTAGGCCCGCCATGCGATGCTCATAGACGAACGGACCGGACTGTACAGATATTTTCACTGACAGGCTCAGTAGGGTGTCAGGATGTGTTCGCTCATCGACCTCCCTTTTGGTCAATACCTGATAGCCCGTTACGTACGGCTAATACCTCTGACGTGCTAGTGGTTAAATCCACAGCCAAAGTATTGACGAGTCTTTAGAGTCCCCCACAGACAGTTTCTCAAGTTTCGGGCGAAATTTTGTAGAGGCCGTATGGGTTTATGGCAGGGTTCGAACATACGCGTGCACTTATGCACGTGTCATGGTTCGGACGGATAATACTAGAGGGCTTTGGTTTAAGCCGGATCTTAGTATTGTACAGTGTAGATTTTGTCTCGTTGCATTTGTATTCGGTCGGAATGCAAATGCGGGTATGTATATACAGTCGCGGGGTTTTCCTGTAATTTATTACGGGATCGTCTTTTTGAAGTTGCCAGTTTGCATTCCGTTTCGGCTATTTTTCTTTGTTCCTTCCTGGAAGAATTTTTTGTGAGGAGAGGGGTTTTCTTGCAAAGTGGCATTTAGCAAAATGCAAGGGGTTTTATGTGATGGAGGGTTCATGAGAATTCTAGAAGTGTTTTGTCCTCATTTCTTTGCATTAATGAGATGGGAGTTGATATGGATTTGGGTGTGACACATTTTCATCATGATCACCCATTTTCTTTCTTGCTTATGGTTACCTCTTGATGGTTCCTACACCCACCTCCCTCCTTTCTCAAATATGGCCGAGCACAATATTGAGGGAGCCACAATTTTGTGTGAGGTTCTTGGATCTCATTTCATTCATGCAACAAAGATTAGCTCCATTTCAAAGTTCATTTTCTTCTCCACTACAAAATGGCAACTTCAATCAACCCTTGAGACAAAGTGATTTACATTTAGTCTACAGCAATCTTGGACACGTCGGCTAGGAAACTTCGTGTCCGAGTTGCCTCGGTTCAGAGGTGGGAGCCCGTAAAAAGACTTGGTGATGTGGTGCCCTTTCCGACGAGAAGATCGAGACCGGAGATGCCGCGAGGAGCTTGAGATGGTGGCCAATGACCGAAGGACACGGATCGATCTGTATAGCCTCTCTACCCTTTCTCTAGTCAGCTAGTAATAGGTTAATGGTTCGATCCGAGAAAAAGTATACGATAGCGCCAGTTTTCTAGTTCAGAAAAAAAAATTGTTTCCGCATTTTGCCTCGGACAGACGGCCGGGGCGCTACCGTAGACTTACATGGTATCAGAGACAGGCCATTAACCTTTACTAGTTTGCTCTAACGTGTTTAGAACTTCGATCGAACGAAAATTTCAAAAAAAAAATGCATTTCCAACTTAACAGTTTCTGTCGAATTTTATTTGTGCTCGAAAAATTATTTGGTGTATTGCAGAAATTCGTGCAGGGTTTTTTAGGAATTCTGACAAAATTTGATAGCACGTGGCTCCAGTAACGCCGCGGAACCGCGGCCATACCCCTGTTTTGGCCGCGGTTACGCCTCAGTAATGTCTCTTCAATGCACCAAATTTAGCACAGTGTTTTCTGAGTTGGAAATAGGTTTTCTGGTAATTTTATTTAGGGCCCAGATTTATTTGAGTACTGGGTATTGTGCTTGGGGCCCACTTCGGGAGTTTTTGTCGATCGAAAATTTTAAACATGTTAGTTCACAATATTTACATTATATCTGCGACCGTGAATGTCATTTGATCGGTAAACCCTGTCTAAATGCTATAGCCCTTTTAGAAGGATTTACGAACGTGACATTCACGTTGATGTTCTGTGTTGTGCTGTGATGTTGCGGATTTATCGTGGTGGATAGCCTGGATGCAATGGTAGTACAGTTTGGTTGTATTTGTAGATTTGAAATTGCGGGGCGAGCGTCTGATATGTGGACTGCCGTCACTGCCTGTTTGTATATTATTCTTTTGGGGCACGACCGGGCTGAGGTCGATGTACCCGTTGTATATATTTTATTTTCTGTACTACGATTACCCCACGGTGGGGTGCACGGATAGACGGGTTCTAGAGGGCAACCGGACTGCATCTCAAGGCTTTGAGACGGAGGGGGCTTCACTCTAGAATTGGCGGGCTATTCGCCGCACTCGTAGAGGGTACAGGTTGACCCAAGGAGGGGTGCTCAAGTTACCGGATTCCGTAAAGTGCTGGGTGGTCCATTCACGTTGTTGAAGGGGGCTGCCTCGCTTCAGGTTTTGGCGGGTAACTTGCCGCGCCCGTAGGGGTCTAGGATTTCATTGCACAGGCTATCCACACGACCAGGGGAACGTCGGGTTTCAGTAGCAGCTCTATGAAACCCGGGGATCCCAGACTATCTGTATTTTCCTGTAATGCTTATTACATTTCCGTGATGTTGCATTTTATCATGCTTTGAGCGAATATATATATATATATATACTAGTAGATTTTGTATATGTTTTACACCCGCACTAGTCCAGTCCCCGCTCTGTCGTTAGTTAAGTAACCTAACGTGTGATGACGGGACCCAGTGGCGAATGCGGATGGCATATACGTACATCATATTTTCGTTCTTTTGTGGTGTGATTAATTGATGGGACTGCATTGATTCGGATCAATGCAAGCTAAAAAAACCTATTCTGATGTTGTTGGAACATTTTTCCAAAAAGCTGTTATTGCAAGGACGTTCTCTTTTATTTTGCACAGTGGCATTCGGTTATGAATATCCAGCACCTCAGTCGATGAGGCAAGGGCCGAGATCCCTTCACCGGAAGTGACCCCTTGGACAGAAGTTTGCGTCAGGGTAATAACTTCACTATAGTCGATTACTTTTTTGCTTTGCATCGTGGTATTCAGTTGGAATATCCAGCACCTCATTCTACGGGGAAAGAGCCGAGATCCCTTCACCAGGAGTGATCTCCTTAGCAAGAAGATTTCGCCACTATATTTTTATAAAAAGCTATCCGGTTCCTTCAACGATATCAAGTTCAGTACGTTAAAGGTTTTTTGCCAAAAACAATTCGTAGCCCTCCGTAATTTCAGACGGGTAGCACTTAGTATTCATGCTATGTTTGTTGACCTTCATCAAGGCATAGTGAATGGTAGCTGCTTGTTACCTTTCTGCTGCATAGATAGATGCGTTAGTTTGGGACAGTCGTATAGCCTTGTTAACCTTCGTCAAGGGCTTGTATGGGTGGGTTCAAATTAACCTGGACAATGACGGGTAGAACTTGACATGTGACTTATAATTTGTTGACCTTCATCAAGGTCATAAGAGCATGGGGTAAAAATCACATCGGGAGTTTCTAAAGAAACTGAAACTTGCCAGATATGCGCATACCTTCTGGAGTGTGATAACGTGAGTGGATTCCATCACGTTATCATGCGATGATAGTTGGATCCCGATTCCCACTGATGAGTTGGTTTACTCCTCGGGTGATCCCGACTAATTCTTCTTTCGGGTTTATAGGAGAATTTGAGGTTACAGTGGGAGGTTTCCTGATTAGATAAAGTGATAACCATTCTGATCTAGGTTAGAGTGCACGCTGAGTGTTTCTTTTCTCTCTTTCTTTGGCAGCGACCATGACCCAACCCTTGACTATGACTCAGTGACCAAGTTAACCGAACCTTCTTAAAACACAGGCTTTTGGATTGTCAGAGTTGCATACCTCATTGCCACTCCTACTTTTACCTTTTTTCTCCAGAACACCCCGTATTATTACGAACGTCCACTTCCATTTGATAAAACCATCGTATGGTTATATACGAACTCGAAGGAATTTATTCGAGGATAGTTTCCGGTTCTGGAGGAAACGAAAAGGACTATTCAGTTGTCTTTTTCTTTTACCTTCTCTCAGGTTGCGAGTACTCCTAGGATTAGGAGATAGTACACCTATTACGCTTATTGGATAGTCTTCTTCCAAACCATAGGCAGGTGTCGAACGGTAGGGAATGAAGAAAACCATTTTGCCTAACGATGGTGTAAAGAAGGTAATAAGTTAAGACAAATAAAGGGATTAGTAAGAGGGCAAAGTAAATTGCAACTGCTATTCACGACCAAACCAAGTATTGTTAGTTATATGTTTGCCCTAGAGACCATTACTATACATAGGATGTATATTGTAGTGGATGCTTGGACATATATAGGGAGGACTTTCTCGCTCGACATGATAGTATGCTATCTGGTTACTCTTTACCTTAACGTATATACTGTTTGTCTCTCTGTTACATGTTGGTAAAGCCCTTAGGATGTGTGCTTGACTACCTGGACTATGATGCGGATCATACTAGTGGGGACATGGTAGTCCATAAGTACATCCTTCAAGGTCCCTAGTCGTGGGTGTATCGAGACGGGGCATCGATATACCAGAGTAGACTAGCGTATACCTTCTCGACCCATACAGATGGGCGATGGATGATCCCATATCCATTGGTGTTTGACATCAGAGATGATACACGGGTGCTCAGTGGAGACTGGGTACACTGGACGGACTCGCCGAGAACTCCCAGATGGTATTATACCTTACGTCAGATGGCAGTTCTCTGGTGACACTGGTATAGAGTAGTCTGTTGACCCGAGATCGTCATAGAGTCTTGTGTGGTTCCCACTGTGCTTTGATTTCCACCTTACCACGTCCAAGAGGGCGTGCAAAACGGTGGCTTTTGGGTACAGTCCCGAATCACATGAAGGCAATGAGCGATAGGAAGGGATTCGTCTCTCCCGGTATAGGGAGTTGATGTTGCGCTGTGTTCGATTGGCTATAACCAGAAATCCCTGGCCAGGGTTGCTGAGATTTACTGGTAAGTGTTACCAGTAGTTTCTCGAATTGTTATAGACCTCATATCGACACGACTTATCAAGCTATTGGGGTCTGACGTTTACCACCCCTAGGCGAGATATGCGACATATCAGACGATCAGACCGGACTGTACGGTAAGTGTTACTGGTTGGATTCACAGGAGTGTGAGCGGGCTTGCTCGTCGATCTTCTGATCGCTCAATACCCGGGTGGCCGTTACGTTTAGCAGACCGCTTGCGCCTTGTGGATGTTTGATATGATCATCATCCGCTGCCGGCGTATTGACGAGTCTTTAGAGTCCTACACAGAGGTTTCCTGGCTCAAGCGAAACGAAATAGGAGCGCATATGAGATATGTGCGGGACCGAGAATAATACCAGTATGTGATACTGTATTCGATTCTCGCGATTTGTGACATTGATCGGTTATATGCGATATAGCCGGGTGATCGAATCAAGTGTTGATTCGATAAGATGTTACTAATGATACTAGTCGGTTATGTGCGATATGACCGGATCATTGAATCAAGTGTTGATTTAATGATTTAATGTATATGTAACACAAGTGTAAAAATGATATGGTGCATGTCATGTGCACAAAACACGCTTAATGCCCGATTAGCGATATTTAATCGCGATTAGCACTAAAATGGTGTATAATAAATCATAAAATTTCATAATTTGCATAAATTACACAAAGAACCCTCTTTTTAGTAATTTCTATAATTTTCCAAATATTTTCCACTTTATCAGTATTTAATTATACCGCAATATTAAATATTCATAATAATTATTATTTAATTATAAAAATTCCCAAAAATAATATTTTATTTTCCTGAAATGTTACAATAGTGGCTTCCATCAAGTTATTATGTGATGATAGTTGGATCCCGATTCCCAATAATGAGTAGGTTTACTCCTCGGGTGATTTTAGATAATCCCGACTAATTCTCCTTTGGGTTTAGAAAAGGATTCGAGAAACAGCGGGAGGCATCCTGATTAGATAAAGTGATTAACCATTCTGATCTAGGTTAGAGTGCACACGGAGTGTTTCTTTTATCTCTCTCTTTGGTAGCGACCATGGCCCGACCCTAGACTAAAACTCATGAACCAAGTTAACCGAACCTTTTTAAATCAAAATAGCTTTTGGATTGTCCTAGTTCCATATATCATTGTCACTCCTACTTTTACCCTTTGCATTTCTCAGGAACATTCCGTATCACTACGAAGATCCACATTTATTGGATTATGACCAAAGTAGAGATTACTTTGGAGAGGTTTATCTCAAGCTCAAGTGTTTCTCAACACATGAGAGGGGAGAGCTTGAGAGAGAGGAAGAGGAGGAGAGAGAAAGCATATGATAGAATGAGAGAATAATAGAACCATTCTCACATATATGTATGAATTAAGTAAATTGATAATTAGCAAGATAATTGTCATGGCTTAATCAAGACATGACCATTATCATTTCATATTTAATGCAAATTGGAAGGATCAAAGAGCATCTTTTATATGGAATGATGATGGTCAAAGTGTCAACCTAGGTCAACAAGTCAAGATAGTCAAAAGGTCAACAACTCTAACCATGCACAATTATATTTAACTAATATCAATTAATCATAATACACACATAAGCATTAGAGTTAATAAAATGACAATGGTCATTAACCCTAATCAAAGTCCTCTCCCTCTGTCCCTGTCAACTGTGCATACGCACCCGTATTCGTGATCAGGAACACGAATACAAAGAGATAAAACCAATCCCAAATCATATAGTAGGATCTGGCTTAAACCAAAGCCCGCTAGTATAAGCTGTCCGGACAGCAAACGTGCACAAGTGCGCGGATGTGAACGAACCCTGTCGCAAAACCATACGACCTTTACTCATTTTGCCTAAAGGAGAATAGCTCTCTGTGTGGGACTCTAAAGACTCGACACTACGCTGGCAGTGAGTTTAACCACAGACCGCAAGCGGCACTAGCTGTACGTAACGGTCCCCAGGTAGATGCCGATAAGAAGACTGACGAGGTGACCCCATCTGAACTCCTACTGAGCCTGTATGTGACAGTCTCCGTACAGTCCGGTCTGTTCGTCTGATACATCGCATGGCGGGCCTAGGAGGCGGTGAACGTCAGTCCCCTAATAGCGGTACAAGTCGTGTCAGAGTGTAGCCCATAACACCCTGAGATAACACTGGAAACCTACCAGTATATCTCGCTTGCTCTGGCCAGGGACTACTTGTGTAATGGCTCTCCTGGACACAGCGCGATGTCAACCCCCAATACCGGGAGAGACGAATCCTGTCTAACCGTCACTGCCTCCAAGTGCTTCGAGACTGCACCCAAAAACTACCTGTTTGCACGACTCCATTGAGCCGTGGTAGGGTAGTAATCAAAGTGCAGTGGAAACACACTCGAGGCGAAGTGACAGTGTCAAGTCAGCGGACTAAGCTGTACTCATGTCACCTGGGAACTGATAACTGACGATAGGTATAATACCAACCAACATTTCCCGACGAGTCCTGTCCAGTGTACTCGTAACCTAAGGAGCACCCGCATACTATCTCAAGTACGGCGTACTGATGGCTGTGGGACAGACCGTTTCCCACGCTGGGATGAGAAGCGCATACGCTAGTCTACTCCGGAGTATCGATGCCCTATCTCGATAGTCCTACGACTAGGGACCTGTATAAGGATGTGCTTATGGATTACCCAGCCCCCATGAGTGTGAGCGCCATCACAACGCTGGTAATCAAGCAAAGATCCTAAGGGCTTTACTAATATGTATATAAGCGATATGCTAAAAGAAACACATGCACATATTAAAGCAGAGACAAACCAAGTAGCATACTACCATTTCGAGCAAGTTTGTATATACAACTGTGAATATCCCAAGCTTCCATCAAGTAATATACATACTAGTATGATACAGTAGTGGCCTCTAGGGCATATACACTAACAATCTCCCACTTGCACTAAGGCCATGTACTGGCGTATCGAAGACCTATCATCTCGATCAGCCGCTCGAACTGAGTCTGGGGTAAGGCCTTCATGAATGGATCTGCAGTGTTATCTTCTGAAGCAACCCTCCGAACCTCGATCTCCTAGCGATCCACGATCTCCCTGATCAGGTGATACCGCCTCAAGATGTGTCTGGATTTCTGATGGGACCTAGGTTTCTTCGCTAAAGCTATAGCCCCGTTGTTGTCGCAAGATCAACAATGGACGGAACCACCTGAAGTTCCTTCATGAACTTCCTCATCCAGACGGCTTCTTTTGCGGCATCAGATGCAGCGATGTATTCCGCTTCCATAGTCGAGTCAGCAATGGTTTCCTGTTTGGAGCTCTTCCAACACACCGCCCCTCCATTGAGGGTAAAGACAGAACCTGACATGGACTTGGAATCATCCTTGTCACTCTGGAAGCTGGAGTCAGCAAAGGCCTCAATCTGGAGGTCTTTTCCGCCATACACCAAGAACATCTCCTTAGTCCTTCTCAGGTACTTGAGAATGTTCTTTACCGCTATCCAATGTTTCTCCCCAGGGTTTGACTGATACCTGCTTACCACACTCAGTGCATAAGCCACATCTGGTCTGGTACACAACATCGCATACATTATAGAGCCTACCGCAGAAGCGTAGGGTATAATAGACATGCGATCCCTCTCCAAATCAGTCTTGGGAGACATCTCTTTGGAGAGGGTGATCCCGTGACAAGCCGATAGATTACCGTGCTTGGAATCTTCCATACTGAATCTTTTCAGTATGGTGTCGATGTACCTGGACTGCGAGAGTCCTAAAATACTCTTGGATCTGTCACGGTAGATCCGGATCCCCAGAATGTATGAGGCATCACCCAGGTCTTTCATGGAGAACCTGTGTGACAAGAACCCCTTGAAAGATTGTAGCATAGGAATGTCATTTCCTATTAAGAGAATGTCATCCACGTATAAAACGAGGAATACTACAGTTCTCGCTACAAATCTACAATAGATGCATGGTTCATCTGGATTTTTGATAAAGCAAAATTCCTTGACCGTCTCATCAAAACAGATGTTCCAACTCCGCGATGCCTGCTTTAGTCCATAAATGGACTTAAGCAACTTGCACACCTTTCCGCTGCTCCCACTCTGAATGAAACCCTCTGGCTGGTCCATATAGACACACTCCTCTAAATTTCCATTTAGAAAAGCGGTCTTTACGTCCATCTGCCAAATCTCATAATCATGGAAGGCAGCAATGGCAAGAAGGAACCGAATGGATTTCAGCATAGCCACTGGAGAAAAGGTTTCTTCATAGTCCAAACCAGGTCTCTGACGAAAACCCTTTGCAACCAATCTAGCTTTATAGGTCTCAACCTGTCCATCTACACCAATCTTCCTTTTGAAGATCCACTTGCATCCTACGGGTTTTACCCCATCTGGAGCAATGTCCAACGTCCATACTTTGTTGGTGTACATGGACTCCATTTCGGTCCGCATTGCATCCAGCCATTTTACCGAGTCGACGCTCTGAATGGCGTGCTGGAAGCTAGTAGGCTCATCACAATCTATGATGCAATCCTCTCTATCCCCATCTATGAGAAAACCGTAGTATCTCTCGGGCGGATGAGACTACCTACTACTCCTGCGGAGTGGCATGGGAATGTCCTGATTTTTCGAACCCTCTGGTTCTACTAGGCTTTCAGTAATAGCTCGTGGTTCTGAAATTTCTTCCAGTTCTATTGCGCTCCTACTTATTTCTTTTTCTATGAACTGGTGTTCTAGAAAGTGGGCATCGCGTGAAAGAAAGACCTTTTGTTCCACTTCGCAATAGAAGAAATATCCCTTGGAGTTCTTTGGATATCCCACAAACTTGCACTGTACTGAGCGTGCCTCGAGCTTGTCCGCATGCAGCTTTTTTACAAAAGCTGGACATCCCCATGTCTTAATGTGATTAAGATAGGGTCTCTTCCCACACCACATCTGATATGGTGTAGTAGGCACAGTCTTAGCTGGAACTCGGTTCAAAAGGTATGTAGCTGATTCTAGCGCATATCCCCAGAACGATCGCGGCAACTCAGCGTTACTCATCATGGACCGTACCATATCCAATAGGGTTCGGTTCCATCTCTCCGATACACCATTATGTTGCGGAGTGTATGGAGGAGTAAGCTGAGAGAGAATTCCATTCTCTTTTAAGTAACCCAGGAACTCGGCACTCAAGTATTCACCACCTCGATCAGATCTCAGTGCCTTGATACTTTTGCCTGTTTGTTTTTCTACTTCATTCTTATATTCCTGGAATTTTTCAAAGGCCTCGGATTTATGTTTCATTAAGAAGACATAACCGTACCCTGAAAAGTCATCCGTAAAAGTAATGAAGTAAGAATAACCGCTTCGTGCATGCGTAGACATTGGACCGCACACGTCGCTGTGTACGAGTCCCAAGTGCTCGATTGCTCTTACTCGGTGTCCAGTGAACAGAGTCTTTGTCATCTTTCCTTTGAGAAAGGATTGACAAGTTGCATACGATTGATATTCGAACGAATCCAAATATCCTTCTGTATGTAACTTAGTCAACCTTCTCTCATTGATGTGACCCAGTCTAAAATGCCATAAGAAAGTTTTATTGATTTCTGGAGACTTTCTTTTGTGTGTATTCTGGACATTGAAAATCTGTGGTTGGTTTAATACGTATATACCGTTGTTTAATGTACCTGACCTAATAAGAACTTGATTAAGGTGAATGTTCACTACATTACTTACAAATGCAAATTCATAACCTTCTTTAGATAATAAAGATACAGAAATGATATTACAGGTTGCATTTGGTACAAAATAACAACTACGCAAAACCAGAAAGTGTCCATCTGACAATCCCAGATGATAGTCCCCCACGGCCTCAGCATCCATGCTAGCTCCGTTTGCAACTCTGAGGGTCATGTCACCTGCATACAAAACTCTACGCTTTCTCAACGCCTGCAAAGAATTACAGATATGAGATCCTGATCCGGTATCCAATACCCAGGATGTAGAGTTTATTGATAGACAGTTTTCAATAACATACACACCTGAAGCTGAAGCCGCAACTCGCTTCAGATCCTGGGTTCTGGCCTTCCAAGCCTTGCAATCCTGTTTCCAGTGTCCACTTTTGTGACAGTAAAAGCACTCTTCTTTCCCCACAAGCTTCCCCGCTACCTTTGTTGCTTTTGCTTTTCCCTTCGTATCCACTTTACTAACACCGCCCCTTGGTTTGGCGGGGGCTTTCTTCTTCTTTCCCTTGGCTTTCGCCCTGGACTTAGAAGAGGAAGATCCTCCTACAAATAAAGTGGATGTTTCCCTACCTTTTTGTATGGTGCCCTCTGCACTCCTCAGCATGTTGAGGAGCTCTGAAAGTTCAACTTCCTTTTCCTGTAAGTTGAAGTTCAGGATGAACTGGGCGTAAGTGGAAGGAAGGGACTAGAGAATCAAGTCCGTATAGAGCTCATTCTCCAACGTGGTCCCAAGTTCCGCGAGCTCCTCTATGTAACCAATCATCTTAAGCACGTGTTCCGCTATCGATGATCCGACGGCCAACCTTGCCGAAAATAACTTCTTCGACACTTCGTATCTGGCGATACGAGACTGCTCTCCATACAGTTCTTTTGTATGAAGAAATATAGACTCTAGGTCCATAGTCTCGTGCCTCCTCTGATGTTCGTTGTCCAACGAGGCAAGCACGAGGCATTTGGCCTTCGCGCAATCTATTTCACAGGTCTTATAGATTTCCCTATCTACGACGTTGGTTTTGGGACCTGGGATAGGGGGAGCTTTGGTAGTAAGGAGATACCCCAACTTGTCGTAAGTGATTGCCATCTTGACATTCCTGAGCCAATCTTTGTAGTTTGGCCCTGTCAGTACGTTTTTATCTAGTAATAACTTAAGTCCGGTCATCTTGAATGGTCGCTGCAATTAGGAGAGAGAAAAGAAACACTTTAGCATGATGCTCTTGCAAGTTTAGAGTGGTTTTTAGTTTGTCTAAACAGGATGGCTCCCACTGTCTCTCGAATCCCCCCTCAAATCCTAAAGGAAGAATTAGTCGGGATCAATCTCACCGTACAATACTTGCTTAACCGTTCAGCCAGGCCAGTGTCGGTACTTCGATGGAGGTTTTCCAACGCTTTCGCAAAGTTCCTTCGGTTTTATCACGCGATGATATTTGGATCCCGATCCTACTGTGAGTATATGCTACTCCTCGGGAAAACTCTCACTTAACGATCAATGCTGTAAACCTAGTAGGTGTCTAGAAAGGTGTTAGCGGGGCCCCGTCATCACCCGTTAGGTTACATAACTAACGACAGAGCGGGGGCTGGGCTAGCACGGCTGTAAAACATAAGCAACGCCTAAATAGTTATAGTATATAGATATATAGCAATGATAGACATTACAGATCACAGATGAATGCATTGGATATACTAAGAATCCGCAATCCGTTCGAGCCTGCAATGAAAAGCGGATTACACGGTCGTGGTGAATAGCCAATACCCCACCCAAGACCCCTACGGGTGCGGAAAACTACCCGCCAAGTACCCGAAGCGAAACAACCTCCCTCAACACCGTGGGTAGGCCACTCGGCACTTCGAGATACCCGGTAGTTTGTGCACCCCCTCCATGGGTCTATCCTAGGAGAAAAAACAGTAAAAAGAATTATACAATGACGGCTACAACCCCGACCCGGTTGTGCGGCCATATAAATAATATTACATCAATTTACATGTTACATGAATTGAAAGAAAAGAAAACTCTCGTCTCACAAAACCCCCCGGCTATTCACCCGCGACAATCCAACGCATTCATTGTTAGTGTATATGCCCTAGGGGCCATTATTGTATCATACTAGTTTGTATATTACTTAATGGAAGCTTGGGATATTCACATGTATATAACAGTCTTGCTAAACATGGTAGTATGCTACTTGGTTTTTCTATCTTAATATGTGAGTATACGTATTGATAGAGCTCTTAGGATCTTGCTTGACTACCAGCGTTGTGATGGCAGTCACACTAGTGGGGGCTGGGTAGTCTATAAGCACATCCTTATTCAGGTCCCTAGTCGTTGGATTATCGAGACAGGGCATCGATACTCCGGAGTAGACTAGTGTGTACGCTTCTCATCCCAGTTGGGGAGATGGTCTGTCCCACAGCCGTCAGTACGTCGTACTAGAGATAGTATGCAGGTGCTCGTTAGGTTACGAGTACACCGGACAGGACTCACAGGGAACTGTTGGATGGTTTTATACCAGTCGTCATTGAACAGTTCCCAGGTGACATGAGTACAGCATAGTCCGCAGACTTGACACTGCTACTTCACCTCGAGTGTGTCCCACTGTTCTTAGATTGCTACCCTACCACGGCTCAAAGGCGTCGTGCAAACAGGTAGCAGTTGGGTGCAGTCCCGAGCACTTGGAGGCAGTGGCGGTTAGACAGGATTCGTCTCTCCCGGTATTGGGGGTTGATATCGCGCTGTGTCAGAGAGCCATTACGCAAAGTCCCTGGCCAGGGTAAGCGAGATTTGCTGGTAGGTTCCAGTAGTTTCTCAGGGTGTAATGGGCTTCGCTCCGATACGACTTATACAGCTATTAGGGGACTGACGCTTGCCGCCCCCTAGGCCCGATATGCGATAGTCTTAGACGAACGGACCGGACTGTACGGAGATTGTCACATCAGACTCAGTAGGAGTTCGGATGGGTTTCCTCATCGGCCTTCTTATCGACATCTACCTGGGGACCGTTACGTACAGCTAGTGCCGCTTGCGGTCTGTGGTTAAACCCACTGCCAGCGTAGTAGTCGAGTCTCTAGAGTCCCACACAGAGAGTTTCCCTACTCCAGGCGAAACGATATAGAGGTCGTATGGTTTTACGACAAGGGTTCGGACGCATACGTGTGTTTACGCACGTACGACTTTCGGACAGTTTTTACTAGTCGGCTTTTGTTTAAGCCAGTTACTAGTATCCGGTTATTGGATTTATACAGTCTAAAGTTTTTCCGTGTTTTCACGGATTGGAGGGGCGTTCTCGTAATTGCACGAGAAGTTTCTAGAAGATGGTGACTAAGGAGGTTTAGATGGCATATACATTGAATGAGATTAGTGAGTCATATGGATGATTCATCCATGTCATTAATGCTTCATAATTGCTTAATGACTCATGGAGATGAATCACCATAAGATATTTATCAAGCATGGTTGTAAATCATTTTCTTTTCTTTTCTTGATAAAATAAAATGCTTGATATATATTATGATAACTCATTTTCTCTTCTCATTATTATGTTCATCTTCTCTTTCCTCAAGCTCTCTCTCTTCAAACCCTAATCCTCCCCTCTCATGTGTTGAGTACAAGGATTAGTTAGACTACTTAATCCATAACCATACTCGATTTCATCTAGGTACTTTGATTAGCACTTAAAGATACCTAGTTGCCTCAAGTTTAGAGGCAAAGCTTGGAGTTTAGCTCTCGTGGTGGATCGTCTACTATCTGGAGAAGGCTGAAGAGGAGGTGGAGTTCATAAAGACGAAGGACACAGTTCTTTAGGTATAATCCCTTTACATAGTAGCTTAGAACTTCTATGTTTGATGTTAGTTATCGTTTAGCTTCGATTCATGCGGTTAGTCGATGTTTAAGCAAAGAACAAGATCGTTTTTCATATTTCCGCCTCCCCGCAAGTCGTGGGGTGTTGTACATCAACTTACAGTGGTATCAGAGCCTCGCTAAATAATAAATAACTCACTTGCAAAATTGTATGAATTTCGAACGGAAAAAATGAAACCAGAAAACCCCGATATCATGAGTTTCTGTCGATTTTTAAATGAAGTCTAAAAATTTTTCAGGGAGGTTCAGTGTAGGGTTGCTAGGCACGCGCACAAGGGTCTACGAGGCATCAACCATGCCCGAATAAAAATTTAGCCGTACCGAACAACCCGAATACGGAACTTTAAACTAGAGATTAGGCGAAAACAAGCATGTTAACAACTTTAACACTAAGTGAGAGGGATTACAACCTTTGTAGATCCGGTCCTTCACTTCATATGCTCCATGTTGTGGTCCCTTTGCTGCTATCATCGGGATCCGGACTCTCGAGAGGTTCCACGAAGAGAAAGACGCAACATTTGCTTCCGATCTTCGATACTAAGATGATCTACCTTGAAGTTTCTTTAACACAAGCTAACACTCATGAAATGATGTGAACACCCTCATCTAAATAGCAAGGGAAGATGAGGATGATGAAGTTGGATTTTTGCTCTCTTTATTTATCTTTTTCTCATATTTATCCATCACAAAAATCAAAGCAAGAAACCATTTCAAGCAAAGAAGAAGAAGGAAGAAGATGAACAATATTAGAATCCTTTTGTGATGAATAGAAAATGAATAATATGATAGAATTATGCAACCATGGTCAAGTGAACCTTTGTAGAGAATTAACTAGGGTTAGGGTTTGGGTTGGGTTAAAGCATCACTCACTTGAAAATATCTTTATCATGACAAAAAGAAAAGCTTCTAGAAACATCTAGAAAGATTAACCCTAATCCAAACCCTAATCATGTTTAAACTCCACTTAACAAGTTGCATTAGTTATCATATCATGTTACAATATTATATATCACATATATAATATTTATCGTAACAAAATAAAATAATACAATTAACATATATCGCATATATATCAATGTATTACCCGAGTGAGAAACAGAATCTTTTAGTGAGCAAATATTAGTTAATGTAATTTAATATATCATATATATTATTATATATTAAATTATCGAATCAACACTTGATCCGACAATCCGGCTATATCGCATATAACCGACTAATATTTATCCATACCGATTCATCGAATCAACACTTGATCCGATGACCCGGCTGATATCAAATATCGCGAGAATATAATACGGTATCACATATCGCATTATCCTCGGTCCCGCACATATCACATATGTGCCCCTACTCCGTTTTGCCTGAGTCAAGAAACCTCTGTGTAGGACTCTAAAGAATCGTCAATACGCCGGTAGTAGGTGATGATCATATCAAATACCCACAAGCTGCAAGCGGTCAGCTAAACGTAACAGCTACCCAGGTATTGAGGGCTCAGAAGATCAACAAGCAAGCCTGTACATTCTCCTGTGAATCCAAACAGTAACACTCCCGTACAGTCCGGTCTCGTCGTCTGATATGTCGCATATCTCGCCTAGGGGTGGTAAACGTCAGACACCAGTAGCTTGATAAGTCGTGTCGATATGAGGTCTATAACAGTTCGAGAAACTACTGATAACACTTACCAGTAAATCTCTGCAACCCTGGCCAGGGATTTCTGGTTATAGCCAATCGAACACAGCACAACATCAACTCCCTATACCGGGAGAGACGAATCCCCTCCTATCGCTCATTGCCTCCATGTGATTCGGGACTGTACCCAAAAGCCACCTTTTTGCACGCCCTCTTGGACGTGGTATGATGGAAATCAAAGCACAGTGGGAACCATACAAGACTCTATGACGATCTCGGGTCAACAGACTACTTTGTACCAGTGTCACCTGAGAACTGCCATCTGACGTATGGTATAATACCATCTGGGAGTTCTCGGCGAGTCCGTCCAGTGTACCCAGTCTCCACTGAGCACCCGTACACCATCCTTGATGTCAAACACCGATGGATATGGGATCATCCATCGCCCATCATATGGGTCAAGATGCGTATACGCTAGTCTACTTTGGTGTATCGATGCCCTATCTCGATACACCCTCGACTAGGAACAGTTATAGGATGTACTCGTCGACTACCGTGGCCCCACTAGTATGATCTCATCATAGTCCCAGTAGTCGAGTACATATCCTAGGGGCTTTATCAACATGTAATATAGAGACAATCAGAGTACATGTTAAGATAAAGTACAACCAGATAGCATACTATCATGTCGAGCAAGAAAGTCCTCCCTATATATGTCCTAGCATCCACTACAATATACATCGTATGTACAGTAATGGCCTCTAGGGCATACATATAACTAACAATCTCCCACTTGTACTAGGGCCATCTGTTATGGTATCGCATACCCAACAATTAGCTGCGGTTGAAGTATCTCATACTCAACCATCCCATAAAAGTCTCTACTGGGAAAAAGGCCTTTGTGAGTGGATCCGCGCTGTTGTCCTCTGTGTCTACTCTCCTAATCTCGATCTCCCTGGAGATCAACCATCTCCATGATCAGGTGATACTTCCTAAGAATTATATCTGGATTTCTGATGGGACGGTAGTTCCTTGGCATAAGCCACAACTCCATTGTCACACAATGGTAGAAACGAAGTTCATCTTATGAACTTATATATATATCCAGACTGCCTCTTTGGTAGTATCCTTGGTAACGATGTATCTTGCCTTTAATCGTCTAGTATGTCACGGTATCTAGCTTGGAACTCTTCCAACATACCGTCCCTCCAATGAGGGTATAGACAATGCCTGCGACTGACATTCAGTCGTCCTTATCACCCTGGAACCTTTCCAGTGATTCTCCCCAGGATCGATTGATACCATCTCACTACAACTAGTGAGTATCCTAACATCCAATTAGATCTATCTCATAGATCCAAAACCTAGGATTTAGTAGGTATCACTTTGATCCTATATGGAGAATCCTTGTGATAAGCGGAGATTAACCGAGCGTAGCATAGGAAACTCCTTCCCTATCAAGAGTATGTCATCCACGTACTCTACGAGGATCACCACCATACTCTCTACTACCCTTTTTGTATATACAAGGTTCATCTACTATTTTGATGAAGTCAAACTCTTTGACTACCACATCAAAACAAATGTTCCAACTCCGCGATGCCTGTTTTATCATATAAAACATCTTTCGCACGTTTCCGCTGCTCCCACTGTCTACGAAGCCCTCTGGCTGTGTACTTATAGACGCTATCTTCTAAATCATCATTTAGAAAAGCAGTCATGACACCCAACCACCAGATATCGTGGTTATGGTATGTAGCCGTGGCAAGTAGGATCTGGATGGACTTAAGCATAGATCCTTAGAAAAGGTTTCAACATAATCCATACCTGGTCTATGATGCAAACCTTTAACAAGTCTAGCTTTGAAAGTCTCAACCTTTCCATGTACACCAAGTAATCTTCTCAAGATATACTTGCTTCTGATGGGGATTTAACCCTTCAGATAAAGCAACCAAAGTCCATACTTTGTTGGTGTATAAGGATTCCATCTCAGATCGCATAAGCATCCAGCCATTCTTACAGAGTCCCACTCCTGATGGCCAGCTCGAAACTAGTTGGGTCATCATCTTATGATGTAATCCTCGCTCCCACTGTCATAGAGAAACCGAAGTATCTCTCAGGTGGGTGAGGAACCCTACTAGATCGGCGGAGAGGCTGAGGTACGTTGGAAACTATTGAATCCTTTGGTTCTACCAAATCATCTGCTGTAGTTTGTATAGCTGGAACATTTCCAGTTCTACATAACAGACCTTGCCTAGAGCTTGTCTGGATTTTGCTTTTAGACATAGGCCGGACAATCCCAAATCTTAACAAGCTTAAGATATGGGCTCTTCCCTTTCCATATTACATATGAAGTGGTAGGCAACTGATTTGATTTGAACCCTATTCAATAGGTATGCAGCTTCTCAAGCGCATAACACCCAAAAGGAAATAGGAAACTCAGTAGTACTCATCATAGAGCACATCATATCAAATAGGGTGCTATTGCTCCGCCCCGATACACCGACGTGTTGTGGTGTATACGAAGGAGTAATGCTGAGAGAGAATCTCATTCTCCTTTAGAATAGTTCAGGAATTCCGTGCTCAAGTATTCTCCTCCTTGATCTCATCAAAGGACATAATACTTATACCCGTATTTTGGTTCCCTACTTCTAACTTATATTCTGTGAATATCTCAAAAGCTTCGGACTTATGTTTCAACAGGAACACATGTCTGAATCTTGAGAGATTATCAGAGAACGTAATGAAGTAAAAAGAACCGATCTTGGCATGTATAGACAGGGGACTTTCATACATCAGCATGTATCAATCCCAAAAGTTCACTAACTCTTTCTCTGTTTCCAATAAACAGAGCTGTAGTCATTTTATCTTTGTGACATGACTGGCAAGTTTCACAAGATGTAAATTCAAACTAATTTAAATATGCATCTAAATGTAACTTCAGCCAGTCGAGTCGCATTGACAAGACCTAGTCTACAATACCTCAAGAAGGATTCATTCATTTCTGAACTCTTCCTCTTGTGTGTGTTCTGTATACTAAGAACTGTAGTTTGATTTAGAACGTCAATGATTTTAGATAACGTGCCTGAACCGATCAACTCTTGATATAAGAAATATTCAAAACATTATCCAATAATACAAAATTATATCCTTTCTTTACTAATAAAGAGACTGATATGATTTTGTATATCAGGTTCGGTATCTAATAACATTTGTTCAGAATCAATGTATTCAGGTAATACAGGGTGATAGTGACCAACAGACTTGGCTGCAACACTTGCACCGTTTTCTGTCTCATGAAACTTATCACCCGTTCTCAGTTCTCTACTTATCTGTAGCCCATGTAACAGATTACATATGCGGGATCCTGATCCGGTATCACATACCCAGGACGTAAAGGATACTGAGAAACAGTTCTGTGTAATGAACACACCCGAAGATGATGCATCAGCATGCACTTTCTTCGTTTGGGCGGCACGGGAAATCTGGTATTCCCCAATTTCCTGCTCTGTCCTATAACAATTATAAGTTGGAGCGGGACCAACGTTCCCCAGCTCAGTATAACAAGCGGGTTCGGTCAATATATCCGTTTTATTATCTTGATTAAGGCGTGATATGGTCGCTATCTGGAGAGAAAGAAGAAAACACTCAGCGTATGCTCTTGCAAGATTAGATTGGTTATCTAATATATCTAATCAGGATGTCTCCCACTGTTTTAGTCAAATCTTCCTTCAAACCCTAAAAGGAAAGACTAGCCGGGATTAATTACACGCTACAAGTTCGCCAATCTTTCAGCCAGGCCAGTGTCGGTACTTTGAGGGAGGTCCCCCGTGCTTTCGCACGAACCTAATTAAAGAAAACCTCATTTTCCCAGGGGCGTAACCCCGTTAACACCTTTCTAGACACCTACTTGATCGGCTAATTGTAATGTATAAAACTCTCCCAGGAGTAACTCTTACTCGCAGCGGGTATCGGGATCCAACTATCTCATAGAAGGTATGCAATCTCATTGCAAATTTCAACACTTGAAATTCCCAATAATATTTTGCCCCTAACGTGCTATGGCCTTGACGAAAGCCAACAAACCATAGCCCGCTAGTCAAGTTCAACCCGTACATTTCTTGATTGAATTAAACCCACCCGCATGACCCTTGACGAAAGCCAACAAAGCCGCACGACTACCCTAATCCAATCACATCGTATGCAGCAGATAAGCAGCAGATAGCTACCGCACACTACACCTTGACGAAAGCCAACAAATGTAGCACGAATACTATATACAACTTATCTGAAATGACGGAGGGTTACGACAGGTTTTTCTGAAAACCTATTGCGTAATGAACTTGATATCGTTGTAGAATCGAGTGATTTTAAATGAAGTGTTTTTTAGGCTTTTCTAGTTTTGCTAAAGGGGTCACTCCCGGTGAAGGGATCGTCGGCCCTTTCCTCATCGAATAAGGTGCAGGATATTTCACAAATATCACTATGCAAAGGAAGAACTATAGAAGCAATCAAAAGACAGACCGAGTTTGTAGCATCTGCCAGTTATTGCTAAAGGAGTCACTCCCGGTGAAGGGATCTCGGTCCTTTCCTTATCGAATAAGGTGCTGGATGTTCTACAAGGAATACCGCTATGCAAAGCAAGAACTAGAGCTACCATTTTTTTATAAACAAGTTTCTACAACATCTTAGGTTTCTTTTATTTCATTAATCTCATTAATGAAGTCCCATTTTAATATGCTTCATAAGCATCTCATTTGAAACGAAATCTGCAATATAACATATATCTCATATATATAATATAAACATTCGTCTCCGGCAGTAATATGATCTCATCACAGAACATTGCAGCAGAAGAACATATATGAAATATTGGATATACTAGGACGTCCGTGTTTTCAATACGAGCCTGTATAAAACACGGATTCCACGGTCGCGATGAATAGCCAAACCCACATCCCTAGACCCCTACGAGAGCGGCAAGTAACACTGCCAATTCTAGGGTTAGGAGACCCGGTCTCGACTCCTCGAGATGGTCTCCCACTGGACCCTAGAACCCGGTTACTTGTGCTCCCCGCCTTGGGTCTATCCTAATGCGGAAAAGTAAATAATATACAACGGTGACATCTTCCGCTACCTGGAAGTGCCCCAATAAAAGAATATTACATACAAATGAATTTTACATGAAGGAAAAAGAAAAACTCTCATCTCACATAAAACCCCCGGCTATTCAAACGCGACGATCCAATATAACATATCACAGCAACACATAATATCTCATAAACTCTCATCTCCTGTTTGCACGGTAACACCTATTTTATTATGCTGAATTTTCTGGGGTTGTTTTGGGGATTCGATGACTCGATCGGATTATCAGATTTTGTCTATGTGTTTTCCGAATAATTTTTAGAAACCGTTAAAAAGTTCGAACGGATATCAATAACTCACTTTTTCCCCTGTCAGAAATTTTTTCGAAAGTTGGATTTTTTCTCGTGTTTAAGAATGTTCTAAGTCATGCAAGTAACTGTGGTATCAGAGCCTGTAGGGTTGCTAGGCACGCGCACAAGGGTCTACGAGGCATCAACCATGCCCGAATAAAAATTTAGCCGTGCCGAACAACCCGAATACGGAACTTTAAACTAGAGATTAGGCGAAAACAAGCATGTTAACAACTTTAACACTAAGTGAGAGGGATTACAACCTTTGTAGATCCGGTCCTTCACTTCATATGCTCCGTGTTGTGGTCCCTTCGCTGCGATCATCGGGATCCGGACTCTCGAGAGATTCCACGAAGAGAAAGACGTAACCTTTGCTTCCGATCTTCGATACTAAGATGATCTACCTTGAAGTTTCTTTAACACAAGCTAACACTCATGAAATGATGTGAACACCCTCATCTAAATGGCAAGGGAAGATGAGGATGATGAAGTAGGATTTTTGCTCTCTTTATTTATCTTTTTCTCATATTTATCCATCACAAAAATCAAAGCAAGAAACCATTTCAAGCAAAGAAGAAGAAGGAAGAAGATGAACAATATTAGAATCCTTTTGTGATGAATAGAAAAAGAATAATATGATAGAATTATGCAACCATGGTCAAGTGAACCTTTGTAGAGAATTAACTAGGGTTAGGGTTTGGGTTGGGTTAAAGCATGACTCACTTGAAAATATCTTTATCATGACAAAAAGAAAAGCTTCTAGAAACATCTAGAAAGATTAACCCTAATCCAAACCCTAATCATGTTTAAACTCCACTAAACAAGTTGCATTAGTTATCATATCATGTTACAATATTATATATCACATATATAATATTTATCGTAACAAAATAAAATAATACAATTAACATATATCGCATATATATCAATGTATTACCCGAGTGAGAAAAAGAATCTTTTAGTGAGCAAATATTAGTTAATGTAATTTAATATATCATATATATTATTATACATTAAATTATCGAATCAACACTTGATCCGACAATCCGGCTATATCGCATATAACCGACTAATATTTATCCGTACCGATTCATCGAATCAACACTTGATCCGATGACCCGGCTGATATCAAATATCACGAGAATATAATACGGTATCACATATCGCATTATCCTCGGTCCCGCACATATCACATATGTGCCCCTACTCCATTTTGCCTGAGTCAAGAAACCTCTGTGTAGGACTCTAAAGAATCGTCAATACGCCGGCAGTAGGTGATGATCATATCAAATACCCACAACTGCAAGCGGTCAGCTAAACGTAACAGCTACCCAGGTATTGAGCGCTCAGAAGATCAACAAGCAAGCCTGTACATTCTCCTGCGAATCCAAACAGTAACACTCCCGTACAGTCCGGTCTCGTCGTCTGATATGTCGCATATCTCGCCTAGGGGTGGTAAACGTCAGACCCCAGTAGCTTGATAAGTCGTGTCGATATGAGGTCTATAACAGTTCGAGAAACTACTGATAACACTTACCAGTAAATCTCTGCAACCCTGGCCAGGGATTTCTGGTTATAGCCAATCGAACACAGCACAACATCAACTCCCTATACCGGGAGAGACGAATCCCCTCCTATCGCTCATTGCCTCCATGTGATTCGGGACTGTACCCAAAAGCCACCTTTTTGCATGCCCTCTTGGACGTGGTATGATGGAAATCAAAGCACAGTGGGAACCCCACAAGACTCTATGACGATCTCGGGTCAACAGACTACTCTGTACCAGTGTCACCTGAGAACTGCCATCTGACGTATGGTATAATACCATCTGGGAGTTCTCGGCGAGTCCGTCCAGTGTACCTAGTCTCCACTGAGCACCCGTACACCATCCTTGATGTCAAACACCGATGGATATGGGATCATCCATTGCCCATCATATGGGTCAAGATGCGTATACGCTAGTCTACTCTGGTTTATCGATGCCCTGTCTCGATACACCCTCGACTAGGAACAGTTATAGGATGTACTCGTCGACTACCGTGGCCCCACTAGTATGATCTCATCATAGTCCCAGTAGTCGAGTACATATCCTAGGGGCTTTATCAACATGTAATATAGAGACAATCAGAGTACATGTTAAGATAAAGTACAACCAGATAGCATACTATCATGTCGAGCAAGAAAGTCCTCCCTATATATGTCCTAGCATCCACTACAATATACATCGTATGTACAGTAATGGCCTCTAGGGCATACATGTAACTAACATTCAGAAAGCTCTAAATGACAGTAGTAGAACACCCAAGAAAATTGGGCCCATGAATCGGCTAAAGCGCGGCGGAACCGCGGCGGATCCCACCGATCCGCCGCGCTTCCGCCGCCAAGTTGCCGATTCATGAACCCAATTTTCCTGTGTTGGTTCTCTGTGATATTTGGTATTTTCTGGAATTTTTTATTTTTGCTCAGGTTTCAGATTTACAGAGAAGTATTGGAGCAAAATTAAATGTGTTTAATCGATCGAAATTATACGGTATTTGCTTGTTGGATTATATCTGTGTTTGTATAATGTGTTCGTAAACCTCCCCTAACTGCTAGTATGTCAGTTGGCAGGGGGTTGCACATTTCTGTAATGGATTTTATCTATTTGTGTATATGAACTGTGTTGGACTGTTGTGATGTATAGCCGTGGTTATGTGATGGGTTATTATTTAATTCATTTGATGTAAATGTAATTTGTTGTAATATTATTTTGCGGGGCACATCCAGGTTGCGACTGTAGCCACCGTTGTATTATTTCATTTTACTGTTTTTTGCTCCTAGGACAGACCCAAGGTGGGGTACACAAACTGCCGGGCGGGTAGTTTGCCGTACCCGTTGGGGTCTTGTGTGGGGTAATGGCTATTCATCACAACTGTGTAATCCATCTTTTGTTGCAGGCTCAAAACAAACACGGATTGCTTGCAAATCCAATAAAGTTGATCTGTGATCTGGAATGAATATTATTGCGTCCGACGAATGTAAAATATCTATATATATGATAGCTATCTAGACGTCACTTATGTTTTACCCCCGCGCTAGCCCAGCCCCCGCTCTGCCGTTAGTTAAGTAACCTAACGGGTGATGACGGGACCCCGTGGCGAATGCGGATGGCATAAGAGGACGTTGTATTTTCGTTGTTTTCTGCAATGATAGGTTAATGATGGGACGCATTATTTATAATGCAAAGAAAATAAACCAAAAGTTTAATCGTTGGAACAATTTAAAAGAAACCACTCGGTTAATTTTAAAAACTGATATTTTTTAAATGCGGAGCTTTAACCACTCCTTTTAAAAGCTATCAGGTTCCTTCGGTTATATCAAGTTCACTACGTTCACGGTTTCGCCAAAACCATTCGTAGCCCTCCGTCATTTCATCTAGGTATTCAGTAGTATTCAAGCTATGTATTTTAACCTAACGCCAAGGCATAATGTTTGGTAGCTACTGGATATTCATTTGTTGCATAGAAAGATGAGTTAGTTTGGGACAGTCGTATTATCATTTTGGCCGAACGTCAAGGATATATACGGATGGGTTCAAATTGACAAGATAATGATGGGTAGAACTTGACATGTGACTTATGACATTTTGACCTAACGCCATGGTCATAAGAGCATGGGGCAAAAATAAATATCGGGAATTTCTAAAGAAACTGAAATTTGCAAAGAGTTGCATACCATTTGGAGTTTGATGAATGTTGGTAGGATTCCTTCAACATTATCATACAATGATATTTGGATCCCGATCCTACTGTGAGTATATGCTACTTATTAGGATATTCGTCACGTAACGATCAATGCTATAAACCAAGTAGGTGTCAAGAAAGGTGTCAGCGGGGTTTCGCCCCCAGAGAAAAGAGGTTATTTAATTAAGGAACTTCGCGAAAGCGTTGGAAAACCTCCCTCGAAGTATCGACACTAGCCTGGCTGAACGGTTAAGCAAGTATTGTACGGTGAGAATAGTCCTGGCTAATTCTTCTTTTATGGTTTGAGGAAGGATTCGAGAAACGGTGGGAGCCATCCAGTTTAGATAAACTAAAAACCACTCTAAACTTGCAAGAGCATCATGCTAAAGAGTTTTCTTCTCTCTCTCCTATTTGCAGCGACCCTGAAAATGACTGGACTTAAGTTACTTTTAGAGAAAAATATACTGACAGGGCCAAACTATAAAGATTGGCTGCGGAATGTCAAAATGGCTTTGACCTATGACAAATTGGGGTACGTCCTCACCGCTACGGCACTTGCTGTCCCTGGTCCCAAATCCAGTAATGCGGATAAGGAAATCCGCAAAACCTGGGATTTCGATTGCGCGAAAGCCAAGTGCATCGTGCTTGCCTCGATGAACAATGAACATCAGCGGAGGCACGAGGATATGTTACTAGATGGCATATTTCTCCATACAAAGGAACTTTATGGAGAGCAATCTCGTATAGCAAGATACGAGACCTCTAAGAACTTGTTTCGAGCGAGGTTGGCTGTCGGGTCATCGGTAGGAGAACATGTCCTAAAGATGATCGGCTATATAGAAGAGCTCGCAGACCTTGGGACGACTTTGGATAACGAGCTCTATACAGACCTTATTCTCCAGTCCCTTCCTCACACCTACGCCCAGTTTATCCTGAACTTCAACATTCAAAGAAAAGAAGTTGAACTTCCGGAACTCATGAACATGTTAAGGAGTGCAGAAGGCACCTTGCAGAAGACAAGGGAAACACCCGCTATATTTGTTGGCGGTGCATCTTCTTCCGGGTCCAAGGCTAAGGCCAAAGGAAGGAAGAAGAAGGCCGCCACCAAACCTAGAGGAGGTGTTAGTAAGGTGGGAGGGAAGGGAAAGAAAAAGTTTGCAGTACCGGTAGTGGGCCAGGATGAGTGCTTCCATTGTCACAGGAAAGGGCACTGGAAGAAAGATTGCAAGGCGTGGAACGCCAAGAACCAGGAACCGAAGCAAGCTGTGGCTTCGACTTCAGGTGTGTTTGTAATTGAGAATTGTCTGTCAATTAACTCTACTTCCTGGGTATTGGATACCGGATCAGGATCTCATATTTGCAATTCATTGCAGGCACTGAGAAACCGTAGAGTGCTGAAGGAAGGTGATATGACCCTAAAGGTTGCTAACGGAGCTAGCGTGGGAGCTGCGTCCGTCAGGGATTATCACCTAGGATTGACGAGTGGACACATTTTGGTTTTACATAACTGTTTTTTTGTACCAAGCTTAACGTGTAATATCATATCAGTTTCCTTGTTATCAAATAAAGGTTATGATTTCACGTTTGTAAGAGATGTTGTTAACATCCACCTTAATCATGGTTTGATTGGGTTCGGTACACTAAATAACGGTATATATGTTTTAAACCAACTCCAAATTTTCAATGTCCAGAACACACTAAAAAGAAAGTCTCCAGATTTAAAAAAAGCTTTCTTATGGCATTGTAGACTGGGTCACATCAATGAGAGAAGGTTGACTAAGTTGCATAGAGAAGGATATTTGGACTCGTTCGAATATCAAACTTATGACACTTGTCAATCTTGTCTCAAAGGAAAGATGACAAAGACTCCATTTACTGGACATGGAGTAAGAGCGAGCGAGCTTTTAGGACTCATACACAGCGATGTATGTGGTCCAATGTCTACACATGCAAGAGGTGGTTTTTCCTATTTCATTACTTTCACGGATGATTACTCAAGATACGGATTCATTTATCTGATGAAACATAAATCCGAGGCTTTTGAGAAATTCCAAGAGTATAAAAATGAAGTAGAAAACCAAACCGGCAAAAGTATCAAGACACTTAGATCTGATCGAGGTGGTGAATACTTAAGTGCCGAGTTCCTAGGTTACCTAAAAGAGAAAGGAATTCTCTCTCAGCTTACTCCTCCATACACTCCACAGCATAATGGTGTATCAGAGAGACAGAATCGAACCCTATTGGATATGGTACGATCCATGATGAGTAATGCTGAGTTACCGCGATCTTTCTGGGGTTATGCGCTAGAATCAGCGGCATATCTTTTGAACATGGTTCCTACCAAGACTGTGCCTACCACTCCATATCAGATGTGGAGCGGGAAGAAACCCCATCTACAATATATAAAGACTTGGGGATGTCCAGCTTTTGTTAAAAAGCAGCATGTGGACAAGCTCGAGGCACGATCAGTAAAGTGTAAGTTTGTGGGATATCCAAAGAACTCCAGGGGATATCTATTCTATTACGCAGAGGAACAAAAGGTATTTGTTTCTCGTAATGCCCATTTTCTAGAACATCATTTTTTAGAAAAGGAATCAAGTGGGAGCGAAATAGAACTGGAAGAAATTACAGAACTACAAACTAATACTGAAAGTTTGGTAGAACCGGTAGTTCAAGAAGAACAGGACATTCCCGCACCCCTCCGCAGGAGTAGTAGGCCGTCTCATCCGCCTGAGAGATACTACAGTTTTCTCATAGATGGGGATAGAGAGGATTGCATCATAGATGATGATGAACCTACTGACTTCCAGCAGGCCATCCAGAGCGGTGACTCGGTACGATGGCTAGATGCAATGCGAACCGAAATGGAGTCCATGTACACCAACAAAGTATGGACTTTGGACTTTGCTCCAGATGGGGTAAAACCCATAGGATGCAAATGGATCTTCAAGAAAAAGATTGGTGTAGATGGACAGGTGGAAACCTATAAGGCTAGACTTGTTGCAAAGGGTTTTCGTCAAAGACCTAGTTTGGACTATGACGAAACTTTTTCTCCAGTGGCTATGCTCAAATCCATTCGGGTCCTTCTTGCTATTGCTGCCTTCCATGATTATGAAATCTGGCAGATGGACGTAAAGACGGCTTTTCTGAATGGAAATTTAGAAGAGTGCGTCTATATGGATCAGCCAGAGGGTTTCAATTAGAGTGGGAGCAGCGGGAAAGTATGCAAGCTGCTTAAATCCATTTATGGACTAAAGCAGGCATCGCGGAGTTGGAACATCTGTTTTGATGAAACAGTCAAAGAATATGACTTTATAAAAAATCCAGATGAACCGTGCATATATAGTAAAGTTGTAGCCAGAAGTGTCATATTCCTCGTCTTGTACGTGGATGACATTCTATTGATAGGAAATGACATTCCTATGCTACAATCTGTCAAAGGATTCTTGTCACACAGGTTCTCCATGAAAGACCTGGGTGATGCCTCTTACATTCTAGGGATCCGGATCTATCGTGATAGATCCAAGAGGATGTTGGGACTTTCGCAGTCCAGGTATATCGACACTGTACTGAAAAGATTCAGTATGGAAGATTCTAAGCGCGGTAATCTACCGGCTTGTCACGGAATCTGTAATACCCAGTTTTCTTTATACCAAGATTTTTTTTTCTGTTACCTTAGAATTCTCTTTATTCTTAATTGTGAAATATTTATTTTATTTATAAATTTATTATTATATTTTAATTTATTTTTCAAACCCCATTTGAACCCAAACCCTAATTCTAATTACCTTTGTCCCAAATTATTTCCACCAGGCCGGTCCCTTTATTTCCCTTATTTTTCATTCCCTCTAGCCCGAGCCCATTTAATTTTTCCCTTAATAAACTTATTCCTCTTCCCTTTCAGCCAGGCCCATTCCTTCTTGTTTTACATTTAAACTCATTTTATTCTCTGCGCTGGCCCGGCCCACTCATTCTCTCAGCCCAACCCTCTCTTCCCTCTAATTTCTTTATATTTCTCTTATTAATCTTTGGCCCGCTCCCCAACAGCCGCTCCCCAACACCCGACCCGACCCAATCCCTGTGCTTCTTCCTCCAACGGCTCCTTGCCATAATTCCCGCTCGCGAGCGCGCTTCTCGCGCCACCTCCTCCGCCCGCGCCCACGTTGCGTGACCGTTACTCCCCACACGCACGCCTTTGACCCCTCCTCGTCGTCTCCCCTTCTCCTCTCTACCTCACGCACACTCTCTCTCTCTCGATCTCTCGTCCTCCCCCCTCGTTCACCCCAGAAACCCCCTGCCTCGAGCCCTCGCCATCGACGCCGACGACTACAACCCTCATCATTCCTCGCTCGCTCTCTTCTCTCCAGAACGTACCCCTCACCGAGCCCTGCACCTCCAGCCGCCACCCAACCCACTGGACATCCTATCTCGGCCGCCTGCATCTCACGCCGGCTAGCTCCTCGTCTTATCATCGTCGTCATCATCATCATCATCATCCTCAGTTCTCTCTCTTTCTCTCATTCCTCTCCCTCTCTGCCTACATCTCACACTCTCTCTCTGTCCCTATCTCTCCCCTCTCTTTCTTCTCTACAATTTCCCTCTCTCTCTCTATATTTTTCTCTCTCTTGATCCCTCTCACCCAACCTGAACCACAACCGTTGCCGACCCATCACCGGCCACCCAAACCCACTACAGCCCCGCCATCAAAGAGCTTCGACCACCGCAGACACCCCGACGAGCCCCACTGCCCGAGAACAAACCCGGGCTCACTCGGAGCCGTAGCCGTCGCGGTGCTTGGCCGTCGCGCGTTCGTGCCTTTACCACTGCCGTGCATCGCCTAGACGCCTTCAGGCAAGTCCCCACTTGCTACATGCTATTTATTATTAGTTTACAAATTAAAATCGTATATATATCCCATGTTTTGCCTTATGTTAAATATTGCAACAAAACTGTTCGATACTTGTCCTCTTAGAAAATCATTATCACATTTGACGGAACTGGATATATTGCATTGGCCCTTGTAGGGATGGATAACGTGTGCAAATTTCGCTGGAAAATATGACAGTTAACGACTAAAACAACCACCCCCAAGTTTAACCGTAAAAGTGGAATTTTATTGTACCTGAAAACCGTTAAATTCACCAGAAATTATATACATACTAGAATGGTGTGTTCGAGGGCTCAAATCGAAGACAACTCGACGAACTTTAACCCTATACTAGTTTCCAGATATTCCTGTACTCAAACTATGATGATATTTGGATCGGAGTGCGACTCTGGACTGCAGTCCAGAGATACTCCAGTGGTTGCTTGCTGTTCCGTAATGGGTACCACAGGATTTCCTTAACTCGTAGGTTGCGGAACTTTGCTGTTTATTGTAGGTAAACCTGTTATCTATACAACACAATTGATTTCATTCTGTTTTGTTACCATTTGTTATTTATTCTGTAATTTAACAGATCGAGACGCATAACAGTCCCAACAGAATCAGATTTGACATATTAGTGTTAAACATTGTATATTTCCTGACGTCCAGATGCGATTGAAGATCCGTCTGTTACGTTGAAAACCTTACTAAAAACCCTAGATTTCATCCAACCATAGCGTCACAAAAATCTGATCCCAACTGGGATTAAAATGCGTTCCGAAACGGACTTCTGATTCTGAAACCGGATTTCCAGCCACGAGCGCTTAAAATGAAATGGTTATAATTAATGATCCTGGAATCTGATTGGCATGAAACCAAATTAGATGGATAGATAACTGAACATGCTAATTATTACCTGTCTATCGTTTCGCTAAACTGTGCACGTACGTTCCATGATAAATCGTACAAGTGATAAATTACTGTTTCATAACATCCTAATGATGCTTATATACTGTCCATGCATCATATCATACCCATATCATCGAAGAGAGTACCTAGTGATATCGTGCATTTACCCAGTGTTAGATTTTAGTGATGATTGTGGCAAGTACGTCAGTGTTCGTGTATCCGTGAATAAGTGAAAGTGATACGTACTTGTGCACAATCAGTGGCCCTATTATTTTATTGCATTGTCGACGTCTGTGGGATGCGTGTACGTGTGACTATAAGTGGTATGGGACACTTATGGAAGCGCTTGCACGGGTGTCACAGATAAGGCATCCGACCTGCCATTTATCTTAGATATTAGTCGGGACGTGCTTGATGGAGGTCCTGTCTCCAGTTCTCGCGCAGACTTGTCACGGATCGATTAGTATTTAGGGTTATGGTTAGCGTTTGATGTAGACCACAGGGTGTGGGGTAGTTTAAGTGTGAGTTCAACAGAATCTCGGGAGTTCCATGCCGGCTTATATATTTAGGGAGATATATGGAGATTTACAGGGTATGTGATATACACCGTGATATACATGTTACATGTTGGGCCCGTGGTCCCTTGCCCTTGGGTTCTACCCTTGGGTGGAGGACACTCGCGAGTGGTTGACTCTCACACTTGGACTGACTATAGGCTTAGTGACATGTACAGTGAGACTTAGAGACTGATAGGGATACTGGCATTTACATTCCTCCTATACTGCGTTGGCATACGTGACATATCGTTCTACTGCTTTACTGTTCCGCTGCATTGATTACTGCACATTCATATTCATGCTGTCCTTGACTTACTGTTATTCATATCTATTACCACTGTTAGAACTGCCACTTGATTTTATATATATTATATTGCTATTGTGTCGCTCTGACGACCGGAGTATGCATGCTCAGTGTGAGGAGAAGATTTAGCCGGGACCAGAACTAGACGTGCGACATAGACTTCTTGACTTGCTATTCAGAGTTATATCTTTTGTTTCCCATCAGGTCAGTTCATTTTACTGTTTTATTCCAGTTACTGCATTTCTCGTTACCTGCGCAATATTTACTGTTTACCATGATAAACTAGAAGCCGAAGTGTGAGTACGGTGGGACATTTCCTTGACCGTAGGAGTATGGCTGGCCTTGTCTACCCCTCGTATTCCGTATTTTGGGAAGCGGGGCGTGACAGAATCACCCTCTCCAAAGAGATGTCTCCCAAGACTAATTTGGAAAGGGAACGCATGTCTATTATACCCTACGCTTCTGCGGTAGGGTCTATAATGTATGCGATGTTGTGCACTAGACCAGATGTAGCTTACGCACTGAGTGTGGTAAGCCGGTATCAGTCAGACCCAGGGGAGAAGCACTGGATAGCAGTAAAGAACATTCTCAAGTACCTGAGAAGGACTAAGGAGATGTTCTTGGTTTACGACGGAAATGACCTCAGGTTGGAGGCCTTTGCTGATTCCGGCTTCCAGAGTGATAAGGACGATTCCAAGTCCATGTCGGGTTATGTCTTTACCCTCAATGGAGGGGCGGTGTGCTGGAAGAGCTCCAAGCAGGACAACGTTGCTGACTCGACGATGGAAGCGGAGTATATAGCTGCTTGCGATGCCACAAAAGAAGCAGTCTGGATGAAGAAGTTCCTAACAGAACTTCAGGTGGTTCCTACCATAGTTGATCCAATACCTCTGTATTGCGACAAAAACGGAGCTATAGCTTTAGCGAAGGAACCAAGGTCCCATCAGAAGTCCAAACACATCTTAAGACGGTATCACCTGATCAGGGAGATCATTGATCGTCGGGAGATCGAGGTTCGGAGAGTTGCTTCTGAAGCGAACATTGCTGATCCATTCACAAAGGCCCTACCTTAGATTCAGTTCGAGAGGCTACTCGAGATCATCGGTCTTCGATATGCCAGTACATGGCCCTAGTGCAAGTGGGAGATTGTTAGTGTATATGCCGTAGGGGTCATTATTGTATCATACTAGTTTGTATATTACTTAATGGAAGCTTGGGATATTCACATGTATATAACAGTCTTGCTAAACATGGTAGTATGCTACTTGGTTTTTCTATCTTAATATGTGAGTATACGTATTGATAGAGCTCTTAGGATCTTGCTTGACTACCAGCGTTGTGATGGCAGTCACACTAGTGGGGGCTGGGTAGTCTACAAGCACATCCTTATTCAGGTCCCTAGTCGTTGGATTATCGAGACAGGGCATCGATACTCCGGAGTAGACTAGTGTGTACGCTTCTCATCCCAGTTGGGGAGATGGTCTGTCCCACAGCCGTCAGTACGTCGTACTAGAGATAGTATGCAGGTGCTCGTTGGGTTACGGGTACACTGGACAGGACTCACAGGGAACTGTTGGATGGTTTTATACCAGTCGTCGGTGAACAATTCCCAGGTGACATGAGTACAGCATAGTCCGCAGACTTGACACTGCTACTTCGCCTCGAGTGTGTCCCACTGTTCTTAGATTGCTACCCTACCACGGCTAAACGGAGTCGTGCAAACAGGTAGCATTTGGGTGCAGTCCCGAGCACTTGGAGGCAGTGGCGGTTAGACAGGATTCGTCTCTCCCGGTATTGGGGGTTGATATCGCGCTGTGTCAGAGAGCCATTACGCAAAGTCCCTGGCCAGGGCAAGCGAGATTTGCTGGTAGGTTCCAGTAGTTTCTCAGGGTGTAATGGGCTTCGCTTCGACACGACTTATACAGCTATTAGGGGACTGACGCTTGCCGCCCCTCTAGGCCCGATATGCGATAGTCTTAGACGAACGGACCGGACTGTACGGAGATTGTCACATCAGACTCAGTAGGATTTCGGATGGGTTTCCTCATCGGCCTTCTTATCGACCTCTGCCTGGGGACCGTTACGTACAGCTAGTGCCGCTTGCGGTCTGTGGTTAAACCCACTGCCAGCGTATTAGTCTAGTCTCTAGAGTCCCACGCAGAGAGTTTCCCTACTCTAGGCGAAACGATATAGAGGTCGTATGGTTTTACGACAAGGGTTCGGACGCATACGTGTGTTTACGCACGTACGACTTTCGGACAATTTTTACTAGTCGGCTTTGGTTTAAGCCAGTTACTAGTATCCGGTTATTGGATTTATACAGTCTAAAGTTTTTCCGTGTTTTCACGGATTGGAGGGGCGTTCTCGTAATTGCGCGAGAAGCTTCTAGAAGATGGTGACTAAGGAGGTTTAGGTGGCATATACATTGAATGAGATTAGTGAGTCATATGGATGATTCATCCATGTCATTAATGCTTCATAATTGCTTAATGACTCATGGAGATGAATCACCACAAGATATTTATCAAGCATGGTTGTAAATCATTTTCTTTTCTTTTCTAGATAAAATAAAATGCTTGATATATATTATGATAACTCATTTTCTCTTCTCATTATTATGTTCATCTTCTCTCTCCTCAAGCTCTCTCTCTTCAAACCCTAATCCTCCCCTCTCATTTGTTGAGTACAAGAATTAGTTAGACTACTTAATCCATAACCATACTCTATATCATCTAGGTACTTTGATTAGCACTTAAAGATTCCTAGTTGCCTCAAGTTTAGAGGCAAAGCTTGGAGTTTAGCTCTCGTGGTGGATCGTCTACTACTTGGAGAAGGCCGAAGAGGAGGTGGAGTTCATAAAGACGAAGGACACGGTTCTTTAGGTATAATCCCTTTACATAGTAGTTTAGAACTTCTATGTTTGATGTTAGTTATCGTTTAGCTTCGATTCATGCGGTTAGTCAATGTTTAAGCAAAGAACAAGATCGTTTTTCATATTTCCGCCTCCCCGCAAGTCGTGGGGTGTTGTACATCGACTTACATTCATATACACATACCATCAACAAACACAGATCACATATATGTATAACCCCCACTAATCGACATATAGCGATTAGCAGACGTTAAATACATATAAACATCATAAATATAACCCAATAGTTTAAGTGTAGTGAAGTTCGATAAAAAAAATACGGATTTATAGGCCCCCAAATACAAATTTCTTTTCTGGAAAATCTGGGCACAAATAAACCATCTTAAAAATCCCAAAACCTTACCAGAAGAATACTGCACCAAACCCGGTTCAGAACAAAGTCAAAACGGCCGCGGTTCCGCGGCAATAGGCATGCTTTTGCCGCGGAACCGCCGCGCTTTGAACTATTCACTTGACCGTATTTGGTGTGCTTCTTCACAAAACCCTGAGCCGATTTTTGAAGTATGAATTTTTATTTTTTGAGCAGAAAAAATTTCAACAGAAACTTAGGGTTTTGCATTTTTAGTTTTGTGATTTTTTTTCGATCGAACTTCTATACACTTTACTAACTAGCTAGTTTATGTTTAGTTAGGCTCTGATACCACTGTAAGTCCACGTTGCCCACCCCGGTGCTTGCGGGGAGGTGGAAAACGGAATAAAAATCGGATTTTTATCGAACTAGGCAACATGGACTAGCTTAAGGAGGATCTTTGCTAAACAAAAACTAACTAAAAGCTAACTAGAATTAGCTACATGGAAGAAAGGTTATACCTTGGACTTTATGTCCTTCTCTCTTTGCTCCTTGGAGTGGAAGAAAGAGATCACCTTGTCGCCTTCTCGAGTCGAAGAAGGATCCACCCGAGAGCCTCAACCTTTGGCTTCAACTTCAAGCTAGAAGTAACTAAAGTGCTAGAAGTGCTAATCCTAGAACCTTAGATGAGAGTAGAGATTACTTTGGAGAGGTTTATCTCAAGCTCAAGTGTTTCTCAACACATGAGAGGGGAGAGCTTGAGGGAGAGGAAGAGGAGGAGAGAGAAAGCATATGATAGAATGAGAGAATAATAGAACCATTCTCACATATATGTGTGAATTAAGTAAATTGATAATTAGAAAGATAATTGTCATGGCTTAATCAAGACATGACCATTATCATTTCATATTTAATGCAAATTGCAAGGATCAAAGAGCATCTTTTATATGGAATGATGATGGTCAAAGTGTCAACCTAGGTCAACAAGTCAAGATAGTCAAAAGGTCAACAACACTAACCATGCACAATTATATTTAACTAATATCAATTAATCATAATACACACATAAGCATTAGGGTTAATAAAATGACAATGGTCATTAACCCTAATCAAAGTCCTCTCCCTCTGTCTCAGTCAACTGTGCATACGCACCCGTATTCGTGATCCGAGGAACACGAATACAAAGAGATAAAACCAATCCCAAATCATATACTAGGATCTGGCTTAAACCAAAGCCCGCTAGTATAAGCTGTCCGGACAGCAAACGTGCACAAGTGTGCGGATGTGAACGAACCCTGTCGCAAAACCATGCGACCTCTACTCATTTTGCCTAAAGGCGAATAGCTCTCTGTGTGGGACTCTAAAGACTCGACACTACGCTGGCAGTGGGTTTAACCACAGACCGCAAGCGGCACTAGCTGTACGTAACGGTCCCCAGGTAGATGCCGATAAGAAGACTGACGAGGTGACCCCATCTGAACTCCTACTGAGCCTGTATGTGACAGTCTCCGTACAGTTCGGTCTGTTCGTCTGATACATCGCATGGCGGGCCTAGGGGGTGGTGAACGTCAGTCCTCTAATAGCGGTACAAGTCGTGTCGGAGTGTAGCCCAGAATACCCTGAGATAACACTGGAAACCTACCAGTATATCTCGCTTGCCCTGGCCAGGGACTACTTGTGTAATGGCTCTCCTGGACACAGCGCGATGTCAACCCCCAATACCGGGAGAGACGAATCCTGTCTAACCGTCACTGCCTCCAAGTGCTTCGGGAATGCACCCAAAAACTACCTGTTTGCACGACTCCTTTGAGCCGTGGTAGGGTAGTAATCAAAGTGCAGTGGGAACACACTCGAGGCGAAGTGACAGTGTCAAGTCAGCGAACTAAGCTGTACTCATGTCACCTGGGAAATGATAACTGACGATAGGTATAATACCAACCAACAGTTCCCGACGAGTCCTGTCCAGTGTACTCGTAACCTAACGAGCACCCGCATACTATCTCAAGTACGACGTACCGACGGCTGTGGGAAAGACCGTCTCCCATGCTGGGATGAGAAGCGCATACGCTAGTCTACTCCGGAGTATCGATGCCCTGTCTCGATAGTCCTACGACTAGGGACCTGTATAAGAATGTGCTTATGGATTACCCAGCCCCCACGAGTGTGAGCGCTATCACAACGCTGGTAATCAAGCAAATATCCTAAGGGCTCTACTAATATGTATATAAGCGATATGCTAAAAGAAACACATGCACATATTAAAGCAGAGACAAACCAAGTAGCATACTAACATTTCGAGCAAGATTGTATATACAACTGTGAATATCTCAAGCTTCCATCAAGTAATATACATACTAGTATGATACAGTAATGGCCTCTAGGGCATATACACTAACAGGTATCGCATGCTTATGATTTCATGGGTTTCATACATTTGAGTTGATTTCGTGCGTATGCACGCACACGATTTGGTGTTTGGTACTCGGTATAGTCCATATATGCTTGCAGTGCAGCGATTCGCTTTTGTGCACTTAGATGCACTGGATTTCGATTTCGATGGTGATGCTCGATATTTGTTTTGTGCACTTTATGCACCTGATTGGAATTACGCGTGTTCGGCGCTTGATATTGGATTTCATGATTTCGTGCATGATGGATGCACCGGATTTGGATTTTTAGCGCGTGTTGGGCGCACGATATGAGATGCGATTTGATGCACACCAGATGCACTAAATCGAGATTTTTCGTGCATGTCAAGATGCACCTGACTTTGCTGTGAGGTACACACGTTGCCTATTACAGATGCTTCGTGCACACCCGATGCACTTAGATGTTGTTTTTGTGCACCTGCTTGGCACAAGTATGGACTTTGATTCCCGTGCGCACCGGACGCACAGGGTTATTCATATGCACTTTTGGACTGATTTCTATGGAGTAGTACGTTTTCATGATATTTGCTATGTATTTTCGTACTAAGCAGAACTAGTCAGAGGACAGTACCTGAATATATTTTGCATGCATCAATAGTTATTGAAGGGATTTCCAAAGAGCGAGCTATAGTCTCAGTATTTACCTACGTGTCTGATATGACACGAAACGTTTAAAACAGGGAACCCCTCTAAATTGTTTTCAAAATGGCGGATCGTGCATACTAAACAAAAGATATACGTATATAGCTTTCTTTTAAAAGACGTCCGCCACTGTGCAGTGTTATGCGCATTGCACATCGACTTTAAGGAACTTGGCATGCATTTCCTTCAGATATTTACATGTACGGATTTGATATTTACATGTATAGTTCCGATTTATAGCATATCAGTTTTGCTTTGGATTTGGCATTCGTGTTTTCACCTTGACTCCAATGATTGCAGGATGCTTGACGGAGTTTTGATTTCGAGTTATCTGCTCATTACTCATGCGCATGTGTTGCGCCACGTTGCGTTTTTATGTATTGATGATTTCGGAGCCCCATTGACTTGGACATTTTATTGAAATGTTTTAGAATTTGGGGGTTTAAATTTAAATTCGGGGACCGAATTTCTTTAAGCGAGGAAGACTGTAACATTTCAAAAAAAAAAATATTATTTTGGGAAAATTCTGGACAAAAAATTATGGAAATTCTAAAATATGTTATTTAGTGGTAATTGAGTCTAATGTAGGGTTTTTGGTAAAAGTTTACCAAAATTGGTTTCTGATGATTTATCTGGTTTTATGAATATTTTATTGGAATTTTATCTGGACTGCACACACTTGTGCATGTTAACTGGGTTAAGTTTAGGGTTACCATGTTGAGATGACCATTGTAGGTTAAACCTTTGGATAAGATAATTGGGGTTAATCAAGGGTTTGGTTTTGTATAATGGTGATCAGGGATGGGGGTTGACTTGTGTAAGAGAGAGAGAGAGGGGGGCACGATGGATGTGCCATGATAAGCATCTAGTGAGAGAGAGAATGATGGGGGTTAACTCATCTCATTTCAAACTTGTTATTTGCCTCTCAAACCCTCACATCTCTCTCACACTCATACATACATTATCCAACCCTACACCAGCCCCTAACACCATAGCCCAACACCTAAACACTCACATCAGCACAACTTCAGCCCCCATATCAACACATCAGCTGCTGATACACAACATCAGCCCCAATTTCCACACATCAGCCACCATCAGCATATTTCAGCCCAACCCCATCCTGAACATCAGCCCCAATATCACAACCTCAGCCCAAAATAAAAGCAACAGCCACATCAACTGCTGCAACAGCAGCTGATGTAACACATCAGCCCTAAATTGTTCAACACCAGCTACAACCCCATCATAACAACACCACCAACCAACACAAAAACAACAACAGCCTCAGCAGTTGCAAGCAGCAGCAGCAGCTGCAGAACCAACTCCAGCAACACCATAAACCCCTGCTGCAGCATACAACACCACACACAACATCATACACTACATCAGCACAACACCCCAACAGAAAACAACCACAACAAAATACTACAAGTTTCAAACAGCAGCAGCAACCTGACCAGCAACAGCAACAAAGAAACCCAGCCACCAGGAGCAGATCAGCTGGAGAAACAGCACCCCACCAGCAACCACACACTCCTTTTCTTCTTGATCTTCTCTTCTCCTTCATCCTAGGACCCTCTTGAGGTATAATCTCACAACCCAACTCTGTTCTTGCTCAGTTCTGGTTATATAGCTGAAATTTAGTATTATTATGTGGTTTAGTGCTAGTTTAGGTAAATTTGAGTGGGATTTGGCCAAGGGAAGGTTGTGATGGTTGGTATAGCCCTATTAGGTATATTTGAGACCAGTTTAACCAAGATTACCCCAGTTTCCCAGTTGGTTACCTGAAAGTTTCAACTTGGCGTATTTTATCGATTTTGTCGACTTTGTGGCTTTTCTGGAAACTGCTATCAACCCGGACCTCCTAAAATAAAATTGACTTGGCAGTGAGGTATGCAGGCAGATAGAAACCAATACCCAAAACCCTAGCCCCAACCACCTTACTCCGGCCGCAGATTTAATCCCTCTGGCCGCAATTTGCGGCCAGAGCAGGAGGGAACTGCCTCGTTTTGCGTGCATGGCCTTATACCCTGTAAACTTGACCCTGGGTATGTCTAGTTTTGTCTGGTTCCAACCACGGTAGAATCTGGGTTGATTTTCTTGAGTTGGCGCAAGATTTACGACTTATTTTCGTATGGATTTTGGTATTCGATGATTCGTTTCTGTCGGGTGGCGTTTGAACGCCAACGACAGAGGGTTATTGGCTGTGTTTGCACGTGAGGTCACAGGTTTTTACCTATGGGCGTAGCATACACCATTTTGGTTTCCGACATGGTTTTCATGTGTTTTAGCGTGTGATATCCTTGTAGGTACCCCACGTGGCGTCGAGGCGTTGAAGATGCAAATGGCGACATCGACACCGGCACGCATAAAACAAGGTGAGTAGATTTATATCTACGGGGAGAAGTCGGGTGGATTGCGTATAGCACCCCCGCAGTTCGTGGTGATGTATACGGATGCGTATACACACCAACAATTATTATATGTTAATTGTGATTTTTGATGATGTTTAAGATGGATATTGGTGTGTTGGATTGATGAAAGGTTACGAAACACTAGGGTAGTAGGTACACTACACATACATATACACACATACATACTTGCGTACATCCTTATTTCATATGTGGTAATGGGATCTATATAGTTATGTGGTCACATGGGTATGGGACTATGTGTTCACATACGGATTTGAGGATGATACATGAGATTGAGATGGGTCGATGAGTTTGATCGGAGGTTATGATAACGGTGATATGGTAAAATTCATATTTGGGATACGTCTTGATGCTTTAGTGGATTTAGGATGATGGTGCCATATGAATAGTGACATATAAAAAATGATCGACATGTGATTATGATACGAGATATGATATGATATGATATGACAAGATATTTATGATAGGCCGCCTTGGGCGATGTATACTCCTTGAGATGATATGTGCTGATGATATCGATTCATACGAGGCGGTTGATCAATAGTCGGATCATGATGATTGTGATGATGTTAGCCTTGTACTAGACGTAGGTCAGTACCCAGATTATGATATTTGATATAGAGAATACCAGATGAATGATATGACGAATGTGATATTGAACCGTACCCAGATTTGGGGATGCCGTACGACGAATTTACGTACGAGATATAATTTGATGTTTGATACGCACTCTTGATTTAGGAATAACAGATTATAGAGATATGGTATTGGATGTGATATTATCGAGGCGGGATCACCGACTGTGTGTGTATATATATATATATGTATCGACTCATATATTAGGTGATTTCCTTTACCGGCAGTTAGCCTATTAGCTCAGCCCTATAGTTGGGTAGCTGTATGACTCTTATGACATTAGATGCAGTTTAGCTATCATTGTGCTTAGTATTCAGCTCCCGTACATTATTGTTGTTGCTCTGCATCGCATACTTATTGTGGTTCATATTCCATTATTAATATCATGCTGTTAGGACACCAGCACCATTACCGATGATGCGTATGTACCACGTACACTTATTACCGGCTCACACACATCTTCATCGGTAATTGCCATGTCGCATACACTTAGAGAATGTTATTGCTTGATTTAGCTTGTTAGCTAGTAGTGACATGATATTAGTGTACTTGCCATATATGCCAGCTTGACATTATAGTTGTTACTTGTCACTTAATGTACACAGTTGTTCATTATATGCCGCATTCATGGATTCTCATGCTTATATTCATGGTTTACATGCTATTGATGATTCAGATTTCCATAAGATTTTATGGATTTGGAGGAAAACCGCAGAACATATATAAACTGCTTTCTCTTTTTTTTAATAAAAATGCGGTTTTCCCATGATGTATGAGTCGTCCACCATGAGTTTTGCTGATGGATTCGAGACCCGATTCGAGGAGGCGGATGAACCGTTTCGGGTACATGGTGGGCCCGGTGCGGTACCCCGGGGCAAGAAGATCGCAAGAGATGGCGTTGAGCCTGACAGAGGAGCACGACCGACCGGTGATATTACCCGACGCGTCGGATATCCGGAGGATACCATCGTAGTCATAAGATGGATGGTAGGGGCCGGTCTGGACTGACGGCGTCCTAGATATTGTGATTGAGACATTGAGACTCTGAGATATTGAGGTACAGAGATTGTGATACAGAGATATCGAGATATTGAGATTTATGTTTTGTGCCGATGCTAGGCACTGTTTTATGTTGATTTCATTATGATACCTCATTTTAAAAATACAGAAATCTCAAAAATTTATGAAAGCAGTTTTCTTCAGTACATGCATTCTGTTTCATGCATTCATACATCATCCTTATGATATATTGCTACCTGAGGCACTGACACAGGCACATGGGATTACATTTGGGTTAGATATTTACCCTAGCCATTATATAGGCTGCTGGTTATATATATATTTGAGGATTATATATTATGATCGTATGACCTAGGATTGCGTCATACATGCGATTTCTGTTCATACATGTTTTTCTATTCACGAGTTGGCAACTCATCCCCGTTGTGCCCCAGTTTCTTGCAGGTGTTGCCGTACAGGTTTCATTACGGCTTTGTGGGCACTATTTCTTTCGGGTGACTTGCTAGTAGGTGGGTTATTCGTATCGTACCCATCATTATACATTGTATATTATATTTCAGTTGCATCTAGAAGTTCCATCAACCAAACATGTAGTTATTTGAGATAGAGACCAGTGTTGTCTATTCTTTCGACCTTAGAGTCGCGTGTTACATTTATGTGGATTTCATGCTGATTGGAGTTCCTTTTCTGTTGTGATCCTCGCCTTTAGGCGTTGTATATTATGTTGTATTGGTTGATTTACATATGGTTTCCTTCACTCCACAACTTCTCTTGGTTTGGATTTCTGGGCTCGGCTTACTTAGAGTACGTACGCCTCGAGACGTTCGTAGCCTAAGTGCCGGTCATGTTCCGTACTTTCGGGTCGTGACATCCTTGGAGATCAACCATCTCCCTGATCAGGTGATACTTGCCTCAGAATATGTCTGGAATGCTGATGGGACCTTCGTTCCTAGGCCAAATCCACAACTCCATTGTTGTCACAATGACAATTATTGGACGCTCAACGGTAGGAACCATGTTCATCTCATGAACAAAAAATGCCCAGACAGCCACTTTGGCAGCATCGTTGGTAGCAATGTATTCAGCATTTATCGTCTAGTATGTCATGGTATCTAGCTTGGAACTCTTCCAACATACCGTCCCTCCACTGAGAGTAAAGAAAATGCCTGTGGCTGACTTTCAGTCGACCTTATCACTCTGGAAGCTCGAACCAAGAACATTCATTTGGTGCTTCTCAAGTACTTATGAATGTCCTCCACAGCTATCCAGTGATTCTACCAAGATCCGATTGATTCTTGATCACTACACCTAGTGAGTCATCTACATTTGGTCTGGTACATAACATCGCATACATGATAGAGCCTACTGCCGAAGCATAGGATATCCCTTGCACGTGAGCTCTCTCCAAATCAGTCTTGGAAGACATCTTTTTGGAAAGAGTGATTCCTGAGTAAGTGGACGAACCACCACGCTTAAAATCATCCATACTAAACCCCTTTAGTACGGTGTTAATGTACCTGGATTTAGGACACTCCCAACATCCACTTAGATCTATCATCATAGATCATAATCCACAAGATGTAGTAGGTATCATCCAGATTTTCCATGGAGAATCCTTGTGATAAGAGGAGCTTGACCGAGTGTAGCATAGGAAATCATTTCCTATCAAGAGTATGTTATCCACGTACAATACGTGTAAGACAACCTCACTCTCTACTACCTTCTTGTATATACAAGGTTCATCTACCATTTTGATGAAGTCAAACTCGTTGACTGCCACATCAAAACAGATGTTCTAACTCCGCGATGCTTGCTTTAATCCTGATGGACTTAAGCATAGCTTTGAAAGTCTCAACTTTTCCATTTACACCAAGAATCTTTTCAAGATCCAATTTGCTCCCAATGGGTTTTACCCCTTCAGGTGCAACATTCAAAGTCATACTTTGTTTGTGTACATGGATTCCATGTTTGATCGTATAGCATCCAGCCATTTCACTGAGTCCTCACTCGTGATGGCCTTCCTGAACTTGGTTGGGTCATCATCTACCATGATGCAATCCTCGCTCCTATTGTCAGCGAGAAGACCGTAGTATCTCTCAAGTGGATGAGGAACCCTACCAGATTCGCGGAGAGGCTGAGCTTCGTTGGAGACTATTGAATCCTTTGGTTTCACTAAATAATCAACTGTTAGTTTGTCTAGCTGGAACTCCTTCTGGTTCTACCTCATGACCACTTATTTCTTCACAAGAAATTCTTTTTTTAAAAAGGTGGCATGCTGAGAAACAAAACACCTTTTGCTCTTCAGAGTGGTAGAAGATATTCCCTCGCTAATGTTTGGGATATCCTAACAAACTTATAAAGAACTGACCTTGCCTCGAGTTTGTCTGGATTTTGCCTTTCAACATTGGCCGGACAACCCCATATCTTAACTCGTATAAGACATGGTCTCTTCCCATTCCATATCTCATATGTAGTGGTAGGCATTGATTTGGATGGAACCCTATTCAAAAGGTATGCATCTTCTCAAGTGCATAACCCCCAAAAAGAAATAGGTAACTCAGCAGTACTCATCATAGAGCGCAACTTATGTCATAGGGTGCGATACCTCCGCCCCGATACACCGTTGTGCTGTGGTGTATACGAAGGATTAAGCTGAGAGAGAATCAGATTCTCCTTTTTAGAAACTCTAGGAACTCCATGCGCAAGTATTTTCCTCCTCGATCACATCGTAGGACTTTAATACTTCTACCCGTCTGGTTCTAATTTCAGCTTATATTCCTTGAATTTCTCAAAAGTTTCAGACTTGTGTTTCAACAGGAACATATGTCCGTATCCTGAGAGATAATCAGTGAATATAATGTAGTACGAAGAACCAGCCCTTGCATTTATAGACATCGGACCGTATACTTCATCATGTATCCGTCCCAAGAGTTCAGTAACTCTTTCTCTGTTTCCAGTAAACGGAGTATTGGTCATTTTACCATTGTAACAAGACTGGAAAGTATCATAAGATGAAAATTCATATAGATTCTCATATTCATCCTTATGTAACTTAGCTGGTCGTGTCGCATTGATATGACCTAGTCTACAATACCACAAGAAAGATTCATTCATTTCTGAACTACTCTTTGTTAGTTATATGTATGCCCTAGAGGCCATTACTGTACATTGGATGTATATTGTAGTGGATGCTTGGACATATATAGGGAGGACTTTCTTGCTCGACATGATAGTATGCTATCTGGTTACTCTTTACCTTAACGTATATACTGATTGTCTCTCTGTTACATGTTGGTAAAGCCCTTAGGATGTGTACTTGACTATCTGGACTATGATGCGGATCATACTAGTGGGGACATGGTAGTCCATAAGTACATCCTTCAAGGTCCCTAGTCGTGGGTATATCGAGATGGGGCATCGATATACCAGAGTAGACTAGCGTATACCTTCTCGACCCATACAGATGGGCGATGGATGATCCCATATCCATTGGTGTTTGACATCAGAGATGATATACGGGTGCTCAGTAGAGACTGGGTACACTGGACGGACTCGCCGAGAACTCCTAGATGGTATTATACCTTACGTCAGATGGCAGTTCTCAGGTGACACTGGTACAGAGTAGTCTGTTGACCCGAGATCGTCATAGAGTCTTGTGTGGTTCCCACTGTGCTTTGATTTCCACCTTACCACGTCCAAGAGGGCGTGCAAAACGGTGGTTTTTGGGTACAGTCCCGAATCACATGGAGGCAATGAGCGATAGGAGGGGATTCGTCTCTCCCGGTATAGGGAGTTGATGTTGCGCTATGTTCGATTGGCTATAACCGGAAATCCCTGGCCAGGGTTGCTGAGATTTACTGGTAAGTGTTACCTGTAGTTTCTCGAACTGTTATAGACCTCATATCGACACGACTTATCGAGCTAATGGGGTCTGACGTTTACCACCCCTAGGCGAGATATGCGACATATGAGACGACGAGACCGGACTGTACGGTAAGTGTTACTGGTTGGATTCACAGGAGTGTGAGCGGGCTTGCTCGTCGATCTTCTGATTGCTCAATACCCGGGTGGCCGTTATGTTTAGCAGACAGCTTGCGGCTTGTGGGTGCTTCATATGATCATCATCTGCTGCCGGCGTATTGACGAGTCTTTAGAGTCCTACACAGAGGTTTCCTGGCTCAAGCGAAACGAAATAGGAGCGCATATGAGATATGTGCGGGACCGAGAATAATGCGTGTATATGATACCTTATTCTATTCTCGCGATGAATGTGTCGAATGGTTGTATACGATTTAACCTAGTTATCGAATCAAGAATTGATTCGATAAGCCGATACATTGGATATTAGTCGGTCATATGCGATATGACCGGATCGTTAAATCAAGTGTTGATTTAATGATTTAATGTATAATTATATATTTGATATATTACTTTGCATTAACTAATATTTTTTCACTTTAAATGGATTTTCTCACTTGATGTGCACATTGTATATGTGATATAGTTTTATGCACTTGTATGTATCATGTTTGATGATACATGTTTACTTGAGTTTGTGTAAAGATTAAACCATGGTTATTTAAATGGTTAGGGTTTTAATTTTCATATCTATTTATTTATATATTTATTATGGAAATGATAATGAGAAAAATGGTGGCTTTCTTTGTTTGTTCATGAAGCTTCATGAAGCTTTGACTAAAGTGACAATTTTGTCTCATCCTTAACTCTAACCATTTCACTTAACCATAGTTCTCTCTCTACACTTAACCATGGTTATAGTTATGATAAGAATAATCTTTTTTTCTATTTTTCTCATTATTCTTATGATAATTATCTTCTTCTTCTTCTTCTTCTCACTAGTAAAATAGGGGGTTGCCCCTACGGATAGTTTAATCCGTAGGGGCAGAAATAACTTGGCCCTACGGATATATCCGTAGGGCTAAAAGGTTGCCCCTACGGGCAAAGACGTCCAAGAATAAAAATATTAATTCTTAATTAGGTGTTTGCCCCTACGGAGCCGCAAACAAAGGACCTACGGATATATCCGTAGGGGAAAGTAAATATCGATTTAATAAAATCCCAGATCGATCGCCTACGCTCATTTCCCTCTCTCTCTCGATCGGGCGCGAAAATAAGCCCCCAATGCGCCACGCCGTCGCCGCCAAGGTTGTTCTCCTCGTCGCCACCGCCGGTTTCGTCGCCACTGGAGTTCTCGTCGCCACCGCGGTTAAGGTCGTCGCCACCGCCGTTCAGATCGTCGCCCCTGCCCCAGCAGCCGTTCAGGTGAGTAAATCTCGAGGTAAGTTAAAGAATTTATTGGATTATTTTGGGCTTAAGGTTCATGGCGCGCGAGTTGGGGTTGGGCTGGGGTCGCGGTCACAGTCGGGGTCGGGTTAGGGTTGGGGCAGGGGCTGGGCTGCGGGGTCGGGGTCGGGGTCGGGGTCGGGGTAGGGTTAGGGTCGGGGTCGGGGAAGGGGAAGGGTCAATTTATCAAATTTTTTATTGGGGGTGCGGCTGGGGCTGCGGGCTGGGGCTAGGGCTGGGGAAGGGGAAGGTCAATTTATCAAATTTTTAACAAGATTTGTATTAGTTTGCAAGAACACTTAAGTTTATCACAAAATATTGTTTGGGTTTTTGATTTATATCTTTTAGCGGTATGTATCCGTTGTTCCAAATTTTGAATTATCTTATACTAGTATTTATGCATGTGCAGATCTTCTTTATCCTGACAAAAGATCCATATCCATTATCTTAACTTAAAATCCTTTAGAGGGTGCTAATCCTAAATAACAACAAAATGATGTTAAATATTTCATCCGATTTTCACAAGATCATACTTGAAAAAAATGCAACTACTTTCACAATTTCACAATCCTAACCAACTCCCAATTTATTATGGTATTCGATCATAACTTGAGAACAAATTCTCTTTTCTATTGCCATCCCATATCAAACCCTAGAATCGTGGGCCATTTCAAATTACACCAAATTGAGGCAAGAATAGGATGAAACCAACATAACCAACAATAAAGAGCTTTATTTGGTAATATATATTGATGAACAATGGTTGCTGTGTTAAATCCAACCCTCACATCACATGCATATCAATAAAGGAGAGGACTGACCAAAATGCTGAATTTTAACAATTGTGAAAGTTCTTCGGTCAGGATGTAAAAGAAATAAGGAAAAAAAACCTAAAATATTTCTCACAAAAAAGAAAAAGCAAGCTTCTCTCCCATATCATTAACAAAGCTTATCACTTTTGATTCTCGAAATTATTTTACATTATATTTTCATTCAAAACGTTTTGCTAGTTTGCTCACCAACCGTTTGATAAAATTCCAAAACTATTTTTACTTTCCTTGTTCACAATTGCTCTTGACTACGTACAAATCTTGAAAACCCATTAACGCTCTTGCAATAATATGCAAAATCACATGAGGATTCACATTCATCACCACCACCTAAGGCTAGGGTTTGGGCTGGGGCTGCGGCTGCGGCTAGGGCTGTGCGTCCTCCAGAGGGCGATCATAGGATCGGTGAAGTGAGGTGGCTGGATATGAGATACGATGGATTTCCATGTGTTCAATGGAATGCTGAGGGTCAGAGTCGGTTATTCATATATCTCCCAAAAAAGAATGAGTTTGTTATCAAAGGTGTATTGATTTCTACATCAAGGAATATCAGTTATATGTCATTCAGTGACTAAGTCTGTTTCTGGCCCAACCATATTTATGAATCGTTTCTTCTTTTTCCTTCTTACGTATATTTACTAGTTCAGACTGTATGCACCTCTGCAATCAACGCCGAAAACTTATACATTATAGGTTAATAGACATATGCTATGAAATCACGGTGCATATCGAATTCATGATATGTTATAGTCCCTCATTATTTTTACTGTGGTGAGAAAGCAGTCGCTGGTGGCCACAAGCCATAGAATTGGCAGTTGTCCTACCTGCGATAACATCTTACAAATCATCAGTAGACATCTCTGTTATATTAATCTTTTAATGTCAGCTTGCATGCATGTTTATTTGCATATTTCCTCTGCTAATTATATTCTTCTAGATCATGTTTGCCTAATCTATCCGAGGCTTAGCATAATCTAGTGGCGATAAACAATTCCATCTTCTGCTACTATGGTGGCACTGAGAAACATCTATTTAGAAATGACAACACGTATTTTGTGGAAGTACTGTACATAATAAGAAGGAGAAGACAGTAATGTGGCAGAAGAAGAAGGAGAAGACAGTAATGTGGCAGAAGAAGAAGGAGAAGACAGTATGCATGTATATACATTTGAAATTTAAGTAAAAACAACCCTACACTTAAGCGAAATCATAAATCGAAACACACATATATAGAATACAACTCATACATGGGTATCCTCAAATCTAACTTTCATTGAATTTGCACGCGCACTTAAAATAACAACCTTTATACTAAAAAATTAGGTATGCCATTACTTAGTAGTTTATGGTTTTTAGACGCAAAAGCCATTTGAGAAATACTTTTCCAACCCACTATTAATCCATATTCTCAATATAGTCATTGAATTTGCATGCGCACATAATAAGAAGGAGAAGACAATAATGTGGCAGAAGAAGAAGGAGAAGACAGTAATTTGGCAGAAGAAGAAAAAAATGACATTCCTCGTTCTCTGTTTCAGCATCAATCTTCTGATATGAACTAATGATGGCTTTCACATAGGCTTTTCCCTTTAGAGACTTCTTAGTGTCCAATGAAAAGCATACATCAGATTTGTGCAGGTCGGGTTCTTCTATGACTTTCAAGAGTCTCAACTGATTCTGTAAATTACACTCTAGTTGGGTGGTACTTTTACCACTTCTCACTGCAGGTGCGCTCTCTAATATCCATTTTGAATGTAATATTATCGATATTCAAAATAGATATTAGAGAGCGCACCTGCAGTGAGAAGTGGTAAAAGTATCACCCAACTAGGGTGTAATTTACAGAATCAGTTGAGACTCTTAAAAGTCATAGAAGAACCCGACCTGCACAAATCTGATGTATGCTTTCCATTGGACACTAAGAAGTCTCTAAAGGGAAAAGCCTATGTGAAAGCCATCATTAGTTCATATCAGAAGATTGATGCTGAAACAGAGAACGAGGAATGTCATTTTTTTCTTCTTCCGCCACATTACTGTCTTCTCCTTCTGCCACATTACTGTCTTCTCCTTCTTATTATGTGCGCGTGCAAATTCAATGACTATATTGAGAATATGGATTAATAGTGGGTAGGAAAAGTATTTCTCAAATTGCTTTTGCGTCTTAAAACCATAAACTACTAAGTAATGTCATACATAATTTTTTTAGTATAAAGGTTGTTATTTTAAGTTTTCCCTTATAGAGATATGATCTAACTGCATCTATAAACTATAAGTGTGCAGAATATTATGATAAGAAATCATAAGAAAGGGTCGTAGCCATGCATAACCTTGAATCTACATACCAAATCATGCAAAAGCATGCACTTATTGTCACCTTGCCTTGGAATATAAAATATCTTGGAAGACTATAAGCGAGCATTTAAATCTTGATAGCTTTTGACTTCAACATATATTTTTCTCAAGTACCATGAAATATACTTGCTCCGTATAAACCGTTTTCAGGAAGATGGATTAATAATGACAATTATCCATTGTGGCTCACTAGGTTAGTATTTTCTCTTCTATTGACCATCTTTCTAATCTGCTTGGTAAATTTATTCGGAACCGGCTGCGAATCATTAAAAGACATGCATAAGAAAGAAAGCTAAAATACAGATATATAGCATACCGATACATCGAAACTTCATAGTTGCGATGGCAGTCCAGAGATATTTATTTCTACACACGTGGTGCGCGTACGAATGCGTCAGGCATCATGGACAAATATTTCAGAACATGGAAAGTATTATTCGTATAAAGTAATTAAAACTTTTAAACACCTTGGGTAGATATTTTCTTAGTTGATGCAATCATATCATGAGGACTAAATTTAAGCTATTATACATATGCTTATGTATTTTTCTAACCTAATATATCACACACACAGAGAGAGAGAGAGAGAGAGAGAGAGAGAGAGCACCAGGTAGATAGAGAAATCAGGTAGCAGGATCCTGAAGAAATGGAGTCCATAGCATTGCTCATCATCATCATCATCCGTGATCCCTTTGAAAAAATATTATCAAAGGGATCATGGATGATGATGATGAGCAATGCTATGGACTCCATTTCTTCAGGATTCTACTACCTGATTTCTCTACCTACCAGGTGTTCTCTCTCTCTCTCTCTGTGTGTGTGTGTGTGATATATTAGGTTAGAAAAATACATATGCATATGTATAATAGCTTAAATTTAGTCCTCATGATATGATTGCATCAACTAAGAAAATATCTACCCAATGTGTTTAAAAGTTTTAATTACTTTATACGAATAATACTTTCCATGTTCTGAAATATTTGTCCATGATGCCTGACGCATTCGCACGCGCACCACGTGTGTAGAAATAAATATCTCTGGATTGCCATCGCAACTATGAAGTTTCGATGTATCGGTATGCTATATATCTGTACTTTAGCTTTCTTTCTTATGCATGTCTTTTAATGATTCGCAGCCGGTTCCGAATAAATTTACCAAGCAGATTAGAAAGATGGTCAATAGAAGAGAAAATACTAACCTAGTGAGCCACAATGGATAATTTGTCATTATTAATCCATCTTCCTGAAAACGGTTTATACGGAGCAAGTATATTTCATGGTACTTGAGAAAAATATATGTTGAAGTCAAAAGCTATCAAGATTTAAATGCTCGCTTATAGTCTTCCAAGATATTTTATATTCCAAGGCAAGGTGACAATAAGTGCATGCTTTTGCATGTTTTGGTATGTAGATTCAAGGTTATGCATTGCTACGACCCTTTCTTATGGTTTCTTATCATAATTTTCTGCACACTTATAGTTTATAGATGCAGTTAGATCATATCTCTATAAGGGAAAACTTAAAATAACAATCTTTATACTAAAAAAATTATGTATGCCATTACTTAGTAGTTTATGGTTTTAAGACGCAAAAGCCATTTGAGAAATACTTTTCCTACCCACTATTAATCCATATTCTCAATATAGTCATTGAATTTGCACGCGCACATAATAAGAAGGAGAAGACAGTAATGTGGCAGAAGAAGAAGACAGTAATGTGACGGAAGAAGAAAAAAATGACATTCCTCGTTCTCTGCTTCAGTATCAATCTTCTGATATGAACTAATGATGGCTTTCACATAGGCTTTTCCCTTTAGAGACTTCTTAGTGTCCAATGGAAAGCATACATCAGATTTGTGCAGGTCGGGTTCTTCTATGACTTTTAAGAGTCTCAACCGATTCTGTAAATTACACTCTTGTTGGGTGATACTTTTATCACTTCTCATTGCAGGTGCGCTCTCTAATATTCATTTTGAATGTAATATTATAGATATCCATGCCTCTTTATGTCAAAATTACTTATATTGTCAATGTTTGATTGTCTAGTTGTTGGTGATGCGTCCATATCAGGGACAGAGGCCACTCCCGTTCCTCCAGGTATGTTTATATATTATATAGGGCATGCATATTGATTTAGAATGCTATATCATAAATATACACACATTCCTTTTGCTCTTAGTCGTCCAACTCATTATCATGCGCTGCTTGATGAGATTAGATTTGCGCCTGATGATCTATAAGAGCTTGTTCACTCCCTGTCATATGTGTAAGCAGCGCTATATGCGAGTTTACCTTGTTAGTATGTATGTACTGAAATTAATTAATATTATTCAAATTTTGATACATGCAGATACCAGAGGAGCACATCTTCTATCTCTGTAGGTAAGGCTTTGAATTTGTTGATTTTGGTATTTCTTGTCAATTTTATAGACCAGTATGTGCTAAATATAATGTTCTGACAGCTCCTGTAGCTCCACCGCCCACTCAGACTCCAGCTCGCGACGAATTGCAGAGTTTATTGACCGAGGAGCAGGCGCGCGTTATTCTATCGTTATTCAGAGGTGGAGCTGGACCGAGCTAGGGTAGATTTTTGGTTCTTTTTTTTTGAAACATGTATTTATTTATATCATACACATTGTACTACATTTTGAAACGATATTGATATTGGTTTGTATTTATATCATATTCAGTTTTTGTGTTTCTTTTGTATATTATATATATGCGTGAGATGTGATTATGAATACTGCAATATATGATTTGATTGATGTATATATTATTGTGCACAGGGCGGGAAAAAATCAAGCAGCCCATTTTTTAAAAAAAATTACAGACAATATGTACCTACGGATTAATCCGTAGGCACACATGTTACCCCTACGGATATATCCGTAGGGGCAAAATATCAGCAGTAACTGATATTTCCCCCAGATCTCAGTGCCAGGGGGTTGGGAAAGCCCCTACGGATATATCCGTAGGGGCCACTGACTCTCCCCTACGGCGTTATCCGTAGGGGCAAAATATCAGGAATCCTGAATTTTTGCCCCTACGGAAAAGTACCTACGCATATATCCGTAGGGGGTAGTAGAGGCCCCTACGGATATACCCGTAGGGCCAAGTAATTTATTAAAATAAACCGTAAATAATATAAAATCTCATACCCTACGGCTTAATCCGTAGGGGCAAATAGACCTACACACATATCCGTAGGGGCAATAATTTAACCGTAGGGGCAAGTTCAGGGCCTCAACTTGCACCTGCGGCCTTTGCACCTACGGGGTATTTTTTCGCCCCTACGTATATATCCGTAGGGGCAGTGGGTTGCCCCTACGGATATATCCGTAGGAGCAACCCTTCTTTGTAGTAGTGTCTTCAAGATGAAGAAGCTTGATTCCATCAATGGTGATTTGATGAAATGAGTGAGAAATCCATTTCTAAAGTGAACCCACCTCCTATTTCTTCATCCTCTACCTCTTGCCAAGTAGTAAAGGGTGTTTTCTTCACAAGTTTCATGACTTGGTGAAGTGGGAGCTTGATCTTGTGATGCCTCGACGTAGATCATCTTCGGCATCGTAGTCGATGACCTAGCCCGCCCATTTATCCGATGAAGCCGAAGCTAGAGTCTGGGATCCAATTTGTACAGCGAGGGGACTTCATCACGGAGCCATGGAGGTGGATAACCGGATCTACAAAGGTTGTAGCCTCTTTCTTTTAGTTAAGTTGTTAACTAGTTTCATTTTTCGCCTAAACTCTAGTTAATGATCCGTATTAGGGTTTCTCGGCACTTGTAATTTTTGAAATTGGCATGCTTGATGCCTTGTGAGACCTCATTAGTGTGCCTAGGAATCCTACAGTGGTATCAGAGCCTAGCTAGAGCCTTAGGCGATGCGTAGACGGAGTTAGAAGTCCGATCGAACCGAAACCCTAACCCAAAAATTGCTCTCTGTACATTTTTGAAAATTGTGGATTTTTGAGAATTAAAAATATGCAGAAAAATCAGCAGGAATATCTAAGAGTTACTGTAAAATTCGATGCCCTAATTCCATCAAGCCGCCGCGGTTCCGCGGCACGAGCATGGCTCGTGCGGCGGTTCCGCGGCTGATTTGTCTTTTCATGCATTGAATTTTGCACAGTAACTCCTACTTTGCAGTGCTAGTTTTCCTGGGAATTTTTAATATTTATTCAAGAGTTGAAATTTCTGGGTTGTATTGGGGGTTCGTATATTCGATCGGATTATCAGACTTTGTCTTTGTGGCTTTCCGGATATTTTAGAATATATTAAAAAGTTCGACCGGATATAAATACCCAATTTTTCCCCTGTCGGGAAATTTCCAAGTGTTGGATTTTTCCGTGGTTTAAAGACGTTCTAAGTGTTAGTTATATATATGCCCTAGAGGCCATTACTATACATAGGATGTATAATGTAGTGGATGCTTGGACATATATAGGGAGGACTTTCTTGCTCGACATGATAGTATGCTATCTGGTTGCTCTTTACCTTAACGTGTACACTGATTGTCTCTCTGTTACATGTTGGTAAAGCCCTTAGGATGTGTACTTGACTATCTGGACTATGATGCGGATCATACTAGTGGGGACATGGTAGTCCATAAGTACATCCTTCAAAGTCCCTAGTCGTGGGTATATCGAGACGGGGCATCGATATACCAGAGTAGACTAGCGTATACCTTCTCGACCCATACAGATGGGCGATGGATGATCCTATATCCATTGGTGTTTGACATCAGAGATGATATACGGGTGATCAGTGGAGACTGGGTACACTGGACGGACTCGCCGAGAACTCCCAGATGGTATTATACCTTACGTCAGATGGCAGTTCTCTGGTGACACTGGTACAGAGTAGTCTGTTGACCCGAGATCGTCATAGAGTCTTGTGTGGTTCCCACTGTGCTTTGATTTCCACCTTACCACGTCCAAGAGGGCATGCAAAACGGTGGTTTTTGGGTACAGTCCCGAGTCACATGGAGGCAATGAGCGATAGGAGGGGATTCGTCTCTCCCGGTATAGGGAGTTGATGTTGTGCTGTGTTCGATTGGCTATAACCGGAAATCCCTGGCCAGGGTTGCTGAGATTTACTGGTAAGTGTTACCAGTAGTTTCTCGAATTGTTATAGACCTCATATCGACACGACTTATCGAGCTATTGGGGTCTGACGTTTACCACCCCTAGGCGAGATATGCGACATATCAGACGATCAGACCGGACTGTACGGTAAGTGTTACTGGTTGGATTCACAGGAGTGTGAGCGGGCTTGGTCGTCGATCTTCTGATCGCTCAATACCCGGGTGGCCGTTACGTTTAGCAGACCGCTTGCGGCTTGTGGGTGTTTGATATGATCATCATCTGCTGCCGACGTATTGACGAGTCTTTAGAGTCCTACACAGAGGTTTCCTGGCTCAAGCGAAACGAAATAGGAGCGCATCTGAGATATGTGCGGGACCGAGAATAATGCGTGTATGTGATACCGTATTCCATTATCGCGATGAATGTATCGAATGGTTGTATGCGATATAACCTAGTTATCGAATCAAGGATTGATTCGATAAGCCGATACATAGGATACTAGTCGGTTATATGCGATATGACCGGATCGTTAAATCAAGTGTTGATTTAATGATTTAATGTATAATTATATATTTGATATATTACTTTGCATTAACTAGTATTGGTTCACTTTAAATGGATTTTCTCACTTGCTTTGCACAAGTTGTATATGTGATATATTTTTGTGCACTTGATTGTATCATGTTTGATGATACATGTTTACTTTGTTAAGTGTAAAGAAATAAACCTTGGTTAAGTTAATGATTAGGGTTTTCTTTCTCTTCTTATTTATTTGTTTATTCATTTTGGAAAATGATAAGTATAAAGAGAAAATGGTGGCTAACTTTGGATGCATGTTGAAGCTTCATGAAGCTTTGACTAAGTCACCATTTTGTCTCATGCTTAACCCTAACCATTCCACTTAACCCTAGTCTATTCTCTACACTTGACCATGGTTGGATTATGATAAGTATTGATTTTCTTTTTCTATTTTGAATAACTTATCATAACATTTTCATCTTCTTCTTCTTCTTCTTCACATGAAGAAAGCTTGCCTCATCAATGGCAAGTGAAGAAATTGAGTGAGAAATCCAATTCTAAAGTGAACCCACTTCCTATTTCTTCATCCTCTACCTCTTGCCAAGTAGTAGAGTGTGTTTTCTTCACAAGTTTCATGACTTGGTGAAGTTGGAGCTTGATCTAGCGATGCCTCGACGTAGATCATCTTCGGCATCGTCGTCGATGACCTAGCCCGCTTTTTCTCCGATGAAGCCGACGCTAGAGCCCAAGATCCGATTTTTACAGCGAGGAGACATCATCGCGGAGCCATGGAGGTGGAGAACCGGATCTACAAAGGTTGTATTTCCGTTTACCATTTAGTTAAGTTGTTAACTAGTTTCTTTTGCGCCTAAACTTCTAGCCAACGATCCGTATTAGGGTTTCTCGGCACCGTAATTTTTGAAATTGGCATGGTTGATACCTTGTGAGACCTCTTGAGAGTGCCTAGGAACCTTACAGGGGTATCAGAGCCTAGCTAGAGCCTAAGGCGATGCGTAGACGAAATTAGAAGTCCAATCGAACCGAAACCCAAACCCTAAAATGCTCTCTGTACATTTTTGTAATTCGTGGTTTTTTGAGAATTAAAAATATGCATAAAAGTAAGCAGAAAAAAACTAAGAATTACTGTGAAGTTTGGGCCCCTAATTCCATAATTCGACCGCTGAACCGCGGCCAAACCAGGGGTTTGGCGGCACTTCCGCGGCCGAAATTTGGACTTAGTCCCTCAAATTTCATATATTTATTCTTAGGTCCTTTCTTGGCAATTTTTTATGTGATTTTTTTAATTCCACTCAAGTGTTGAGTTTTCTAGGGTTTTATTGGGGATTCGTTAATTTGATCGGATAATTTAACTTCGTTTATGTTTTTCCGGATATTTTTAGAAACTGTTAAAAAGTTCGACCGGATTTAAATACCCATTTTCCCCTGCCGGAAAATTTCCAAGTGTTGGATTTTTCCGTGGTTTAAAGACATTCTAAGTAGTGCAAGTAACGCGATGGACCCTCTAGAAGACAACAAACCTTAACTCGATTATGTGACCGTCTTGAACTGCCCTTTGAACCTTCGGGTTTGGGGCAGTACGGCGTGCCACATGTGAGGCGTTGGCTTGACCCTTCTACGGCTGGACCGTTGGTACTGAGGCATGAACTGGATGTTTTTAAACTTATTTCATGTGATGATCTGTTTCGGGAAAACTTGGGTGTTTGACTGTTCGATCGGAAAGTTTAACATTTTCTATTTTTCTGGAATGCGACACAATAATTGGAATTCACAAGTAGTTATGAGATAACTGATTTGAATGTTATAAACATAGCACTTTAGTCTCACTTGATTGGTTGCCACAGAATTTTGATGTGATCAAAAGTCCGTCGCAATCACGTAGTGTATGCGGATACTCGCCGGGTAAACTTAATAGACAGCCTCACTCCAAAGCCCCGACCAAGTGACTGTAGGAGAACTCCGTCGCCGAAAGCATCCGTTCGGGTGCTCGCGGCAGTGTTGTTCCGCCTTGGTGCACTTCGTCAACGGTATCGGGGGTGCGGCCGCCTACTAAAGTTTGCGACGAGCATTCGATCAGCATGTCGGGAATCCTGTTGAATTGCCCGACTTGATATTGAAAAGAGTTTTCGATAATGAGACTAAAATACGGGGTTTATAATTGTTAGGCATGCGATGTCTAAGGAATTCATTTAGTCAGGCATGCGATGTCTGAGGATGTTGCGGATTCCAACTGTTGTAGTTTTACACTTTCTTTTCTGTGACCGTAAGTGTAATATGTGATATCGCCGGTTTCGTTGCTATATCTCAACGACAATTGGGATGCGCATATTTACTTACGTTGATGACATGTGATGTTATGTGTTGCTGGATATGTTATATTGGATCGTCGTGTTTGAATAGCCGGGGGTTTTTATGTGAGATGAGTGTTTTTCATTTTCATTCATGTAAAAACTTGTATGTAATATTCTTTTGTTGGGGCACTTCCAGGTTGCGGAAGATGTCACCGTTTGTATATTATTTACTTTTCCGCAGTAGGATAGACCCAAGGAGGGGAGCACAAGTAACCGGGTTCTGGAGTCCAGTGGGAGACCAACTCGAGGAGTCGAGTCCGGGTCTCCTAACTCTAGAATTGGTAGGGTTGCTTGCCGCTCTCGTAGGGGACTGGGGGTGTGGGTTTGGCTATTCATCGCGACCGTGGAATCCGTGTTTTTTACTGGCTCGTATTGAAAACACGGACGTCCTAGTATATCCAATATTTCATATGATTCTTCTGCTGCGATATCTGTGATGTGATCATGTGATATGTTCTGTGATGGATACTGTATATAGTATATATGATATATTATATAGGCGTTACTTATGTTTTACACCCGCGCTAGCCCTGCCCCGCTCTGCCGTTAGTTACCTAACCTAATGGTGCACGAGGGGACATCGAGGCGAATGCGGATGGCATAAGTGTACGTCGTATTTATCTGTAATGTTTAGGTACTTAATTGATGGGACTTCATTAATGTGATTAATGAAAGAAAAAGAAACCTAAGATGTTGTAGAATCGAATTTCAAAATAAAACAGGTAGCTACAGTTCTTGCTTTGCACAACGGTATATATAATATATCCTGCACCTTATTCGATGAGGAAAGGACCGAGATCCCTTCACCGATAGTGACTCCTTTAGCAATAACTGCCAGATGCTACACACTCGGTTTGTCTTTTGATTGCTTTTAAGAGTTTTTGCTTTGCACAGTGATATATGTGATATATCCCGCACCTCATTCGACGAGGAAAGGACCGACGATCCCTTCACCGGGAGTGACTCCTTTAGCAAAACTAGAAAAGCTTCAAAAACACTCCATTTTAAAATCATTTGATTCTACAACGATATCAAGTTCATTACGCAATAGGTTTTCAGAAAAACCTGTCGTAGCCCTCCGTCATTTCAGATAAGTACTAGTTAGTATTCGTGCTGCGGTTGTTTGGCATGCGTCAAGGCGTAGTGTACGGTAGCTAACTAGTGCTTATCTGCTAGCATACGATGCGATTGGATTAGGGTATTCGTACGGCGTTGTTTGGCATGCGTCAAGGGTCATGCGGGTGGGTTTAATTCAATCAAGAAATGTACGGGTTGAACTTGACTAGCGGACTATGGGTTGTTTGGCATGCGTCAAGGTCATAGCACGCTAGGGGCAAAATGTATATCGGGAATTTCAAGTGTTGAAATTTGCAATGAGATTGCATACCTTCTATGAGATAGTTGGATCCCGATACCCGCTGCGAGTAAGAGTTACTCCTGGGAGAGTTTTACACATTACAATTAGCCGATCAAGTAGGTGTCTAGAAATGTGTCAACGGGGTTACGCCTCTGAGAAAATGAGGTTTACACTAATTAGGTTCGTGCGAAAGAACGGGGGACCTCCCTCAAAGTACCGACACTGGCCTGGCTGAAAGATTGGCGAACTTGTAGTGTGTAATTAATCCTGGCTGGTCTTTCCTTTTAGGGTTTGAAGGAAGATTTGATAAAAACAGTGGGAGCCATCCTGATTAGATAAAATAATAACCAATATATTCTTGCAAGAGCGCACGCTGAGTGTTTTCTTCTCTCTCTCTCCAGGTAGCGACCATATCACGCCTTAATCAAGATAATAATACGGATATTGACCGAACCCGCTTGTTATACTGAGCTGGGGAACGTTGGTCCCGCTCCAACTTATAATTGTTATAAGACAGAGCAGGAAATTGGGGATTACCAGAATTCCCTTGCCGCCCAAACGAAGAGAGTGCATGCTGATGCATCATCTTCGGGTGTGTTCATTACAGAGAACTGTTTCTCAGTATCCTTTACGTCCTGGGTATGTGATACCAGATCAGGATCCCAGATATGTAATTTGTTGCATAGGGCTACAGAAAGGTAGAGAAATGAGAACGGGTGATAAGTTTCATGAGGCAGAAAACGGGGCAAGAGTTGTAGCCAAGTCTGTTGGTCACTGTCACCCTGTATTCCAAATACATTGATTCTGAACGAATGTTATTAGATACCGAACCTGATATACAAAATCATATCACTCTCTTTAATAGTAAAGAAATGATAAAATTTTGTATTGTTGGATAATGTTTTGAACATTTCCTATATCAAAAGTTGATCGGTTCAGGCACGTTATCTAAAAGCATTGATGTTCTAAATCAAACTACAGTTCTTAGTATAGGGATCACACACAAGAGGAAGAGTTCAGAAATGAACGGATCCTTCTTGAGGCATTGTAGACTAGGTCATATCAATGCGATCCGACTAACTGAAGTTTCATTTTAGATGCATATTTAAATCTGTTTGAATTTACATCTTATGAAACTTGCCAGTCATGTCACAAAGATACGATGACCATAGCTCCGTTTATTGGAAACAGAGAAAGAGTTAATAAACTCTTGGGATGATACATGTTGATGTATGTAAGGTCCCCTGTCTACACATGCCAAGACCGGTTCTTTGTACTTCATTACATTCTCTGATAATCTCTCAAGATTCAGACATATGTTCCTGTTGAAACACAAGTCCGAACCTTTTGAGATATTCACAGAATATAAGTTAGAAGTAGAGAACCAAAATACGGGTATAAGTATTATGTCCTTTGATAAGATCAAGGAGGAGAATATTTGAGCACGAAATTCCTGGATTATTCTAAAGGAGAATGAGATTCTCTCTCAGCATTACTCCTCCCTATACACCATTGCACGATGGTATATCGGGGCGGAGCAGATGCACCCTATATGATATGGTTTGCTCTATGATGAGTACTACTGAGTTTCCTATTTCCTTTTGGGAGTTATGCACTTGAGAAGCTGTATACCTATTGAATTGGGTTCCGATCAAATCAGTTGCCTACCACTTCATATGTGATATGATAAGGGAAGAGCCCATATCTTAAGTTGGTTAAGATTTGGGGTTGTCCGGGCTATGTCTGAAAAGCAAAATTCGGACAAGCTCGAGGCAAGGTCAGTTATGTAGAACTGGAAATGTTCCAGCTATACAAACTGTAGCTGATGATTTGAAAGAACCAAAGGATTCAATAGTTACCAATGAATCTCAGCCTCTCCGCCGATCTAGTAGGGTTCCTCACCCACCTGAGAGATACTTTTGTTTCTCTATGACAGTGGGAGCGAGGATTGCATCATGAGATGATGACCCAACTAGCTTCGAGCTGGCCATCGAGAGTAAGACTCTGTAAGAATGGCTGGATGTTTAGCGATCTGAGATGGAATCCATGTACACCAACAAAGTATGGACTTTGGTTGCTATATCTGAAGGGTTAAATCCCCATCAGGAGCAAGTATATCTTGAGAAGATTACTTGGTGTAGATGGAAAAGTTGAGACTTTCAAAGCTAGACTTATTAAAGCTTTTCGTCATCGACCAGGCGTGGATAATGATGAAACCTTGTCAAGTGACTATGCTTAAGTCCATCCAGATCCTACTTGCCACGGCTACATACCATGACTACGATATCTGGCGGTTGGGTGCCATGACTGCTTTTCTAAATGATGTTTTAGAAGAGAACGTCTATAAGTACACAGCCAGAGGGCTTCGTAGACAGTGGGAGCAGCGGAAACGTGTGCAAGATGCTTTATAGGATAAAGCAGGCATCGCGGAGTTGGAACATCTGTTTTGATGTGTTAGTCAAAGAGTTTGACATCATCAAAATGGTAGATGAACCTTGTATAAATAAAAAGGTAGTAGGGAGTATGGTGGCGATCCTCATAGAGTACGTGGATGACATACTCTTGATAAGAAAGAAGTTTCCTATGCTACGCTCGGTCAATCTCCGCTTATCACAATGATTCTCCATATAGGATCATAATGATACCTCCTAAATCCTGGGTTTTGGATCTATGAGATAGATCTAATTGGATGTTAGGACTCTCACTAGTTGTAGTGAGATGGTATCAATCGATCCTGGGGAGAATCACTGGATGGGTTCCAGGGTGATAAAGACGACTGAATGTCAGTCACAGGCATTGTATTTACCCTCAGTAAAGGGACGGTATGTTGGAAGAGTTCCAAGCTATATACCGTGGCATACTAGACGATAAAGGCTGGATACATCGCTACTTAAGATGCTACCAAAGAGGCTGTTTGGGTGTATATTGGTTCATGAGATGAACTACGTTCCAACCATTGTGAGACAATGGAGTTGTGGCTTATGCCAAGGAATGCCGGTCCTATCAGTGATCCAGACATATTCTAAGGCAGTGTCACCTGATCATGGAGATGGTTGATCTCCAAGGAGATCGAGGTTTGGAGAGTAGACTCAGAGGACAACACAGCGGATCCACTCACAAAGGCCTGTTCCCAGAGAGAGATTTTTATGGGATGGTTGAGTATGAGATACTACAACCACTGCTATCAGATGGCCCTAGTGCAAGTGGGAGATTGTTAGTTATATGTATGCCCTAGAGGCCATTACTATACATAGGATGTATAATGTAGTGGATGCTTGGACATATATAGGGAGGACTTTCTTGTTCGACATGATAGTATGCTATCTGGTTGCACTTTACCTTAACTTATACACTGATTGTCTCTCTGTTACATGTTGGTAAAGACCTTAGGATGTGTACTTGACTATCTAGACTATGATGCGGATCATACTAGTGGGGACATGGTAGTCTATAAGTACATCCTTCAAAGTCCCTAGTCGTGGGTATATCGAGACGGGGCATCGATATACCAGAGTAGACTAGCGTATACCTTCTCGACCCATACAGATGGGCGATGGATGATCCCATATCCATTGGTGTTTGACATCAGAGATGATATACGGGTGCTCAGTGGAGACTGGGTACACTGGACGGACTCGCCGAGAACTCCCAGATGGTATTATATCTTACGTCAGATGGCAGTTCTCTGGTGACACTGGTACAGAGTAGTCTGTTGACCCGAGATCGTCATAGAGTCTTGTGTGGTTCCCACTGTGCTTTGATTTCCACCTTACCACGTCCAAGAGGGCATGCAAAACGGTGGTTTTTGGGTACAGTCCCGAGTCACATGGAGGCAATGAGCGATAGGAGGGGATTCGTCTCTCCCGGTATAGGGAGTTGATGTTGCGCTGTGTTCGATTGGCTATAACCGGAAATCCCTGGCCAAGGTTGCTGAGATTTACTGGTAAGTGTTACCAGTAGTTTCTCGAATTGTTATAGACCTCATATCGACACGACTTATCGAGCTATTGGGGTCTGACGTTTACCACCCCTAGGCGAGATATGCGACATATCAGACGATCAGACCGGACTGTAGGGTAAGTGTTACTGGTTGGATTCACAGGAGTGATAGCGGGCTTGCTCGTCGATCTTCTGATCGCTCAATACCCGGGTAGCCGTTACGTTTAGCAGACCGCTTGCGGCTTGTGGGTGTTTGATATGATCATCATCTGCTGCCGGCGTATTGACGAGTCTTTAGAGTCCTACACAGAGGTTTCCTGGCTTAAGCGAAACGAAATAGGAGCGCATATGAGATATGTGCTGGACCGAGAATAATGCGTGTATGTGATACCGTATTCCATTCTCGCAATGAATGTATCGAATGGTTGTATGCGATATAACCTAGTTATCGAATCAAGGATTGATTCGATAAGCCGATACATAGGATACTAGTCGGTTATTTGCGATATGACCGGATCGTTAAATCAAGTGTTGATTTAATGATTTAATGTATAATTATATATTTGATATATTACTTTGCATTAACTAGTATTGGTTCACTTTAAATGGATTTTCTCACTTACTTTGCACAAGTTGTATATGTGATATATTTTTGTGCACTTGATTGTATCATGTTTAATGATACATGTTTACTTGGTTAAGTGTAAAGAAATAAACCTTGGTTAAGTTAATGATTAGGGTTTTCTTTTTCTTCTTATTTATTTGTTTATTCATTTTGGAAAATGATAAGCATAAAGAGAAAATGGTGGCTAACTTTGGATGCATGTTGAAGCTTCACGAAGCTTTGACTAAGTCACCATTTTGTCTCATGCTTAACCCTAACCATTCCACTTAACCCTAGTCTATTCTCTACACTTGACCATGGTTGGATTATGATAAGTATTGATTTTCTTTTTCTATTTTGAATAACTTATCATAACATTTTCATCTTCTTCTTCTTCTTCTTCACATGAAGAAAGCTTGCCTCATCAATGGCAAGTGAAGAAATTGAGTGAGAAATCCAATTCTAAAGTGAACCCACTTCCTATTTCTTCATCCTCTACCTCTTGCCAAGTAGTAGAGTGTGTTTTCTTCTGAAGTTTCGTGACTTGGTGAAGTTGGAGCTTGATCTAGCGATGCCTCGACGTAGATCATCTTCGGCATCGTCGTCGATGACCTAGCCCACTTTTTCTCCGATGAAGCCGACGCTAGAGCCCAAGATCTGATTTGTACAGTGAGGAGACATCATCGCGGAGCCATGGAGGTGGAGAACCGGATCTACAAAGGTTGTATTTCCGTTTACCATTTAGTTAAGTTGTTAACTAGTTTCTTTTTCGCCTAAACTTCTAGCCAACGATCCGTATTAGGGTTTCTCGGCACCGTAATTTTTGAAATTGGCATGGTTGATGCCTTGTGAGACCTCTTGAGAGTGCCTAGGAACCCTACACTAAGTAGTGCAAGTAACGGGATGGACCCTCTAGAAGACAACAAACCTTAACTCGATTATGTGACCGTCTTGAACTGCCCTTTGAACCTTAGGGTTTGGGGTAGTACGGCGTGCCACATGTGAGGCGTTGGCTTGACCCTTCTACGGCTGGACCGTTGGTACTGAAGCATGAACTGGATGTTTTTAAATCTATTTCATGTGTTGATCTGTATCGGGAAAACTTGGGTGTTCGACTGTTCGATCGGAAAGTTTACCATTTTCTGTTTATCTGGAATGTGATACAATACTTGGAATCCACAAGTAGTTATGAGATAACTAATATGAATGATATAAACATAGCTGTTTAGTCTCACTTGATCGGTTGCTACGGAATTTTGATGTGATCAAAAGTCCGTCCCAATCACGTAGCGTACGCAGATACTCGCCGGGTAAACTTAATAGACAGCCTCACTCCATAGCCCCGACCAAGTGACTGTAGGAGAACCCCGTCGCCGAAAGCATCCGTTCGGGTGCTAGCGGTAGCGGTGTTCCGCCTTGGTGCACTTCGTCGACGGCGTCGGGGTGCGGCCGCCTACTAAAGTTTGCGACGAGCATTCGATCAGGATGTCGGGAATCTTGTTGAATTGCCCGACTTGATATTGAAAAGTGTTTTCGATAATGAGACTAAAATGCGGGGTTTATAATTGTTAGGCATGCGATGTCTAAGGAATTCATTTGATTAGGCATGCGATGTCTATGTAGGTTGCGGATTCCAACTGTTGTAGTTTTACACTTTCTTTTCTGCGACCGTAAGTGTAATATGTGATTTCGCCGGTTTCGTTGCTATATGTCAACGACAATTGGGATACGCATGTTTACTTACGTTGATGACTTGTGATGTTATGTGTTGCTGGATATGTTATATTGGATCGTCGTGTTTGAATAGCCGTGGTTTTTTTATGTGAGATGAGTGTTTTTCATTTTCATTCATGTAAAAACTTGTATGTAATATTCTTTTATTGGGGCACTTCCAGGTTGCGGAAGATGTCACCCTTTGTATATTATTTACTTTTCTGCACTAGGATAGACCCAAGGAGGGGAGCACAAGTAACCGGGTTCTGAAGTCCAGTGGGAGACCAACTCGAGGTGTCGAGTCCGGGTCTCCTAACTCTAGAATTGGTGGGGTTGCTTGCCGCTCTCGTAGGGGTCTAGGGGTGTGGGTTTGGCTATTCATCACGACCGTGGAATCCGTGTTTTATACTGGCTCGTATTGAAAACACGGACGTCCTAGTATATCCAATATTTCATATGATTCTTCTACTGCGATATCTGTGATGTGATCATGTGATATGTTCTGTGATGGATACTTTATATAGTATATATGATATATTATATAGACGTTACTTATGTTATACACCCGCGCTAGCCCTGCCCCGCTCTGCCGTTAGTTACCTAACCCAACGGTGCACGAGGGGACATCGAGGCGAATGCGGATGGCATAAGTGTACGTCGTATTTATCTGTGATGTTTAGGTACTTAAATGATGGGACTTCATTAATGTGATTAATGAAAGTAAAAGAAACCTAAAGATGTTGTAGAATCGAATTTCAAAATAAAAAAAAGGTAGCTACAGTTCTTGCTTTGCACAGAGGTATATGTGATATATCCTGCACCTTATTCGATGAGGAAAGGACCGAGATCCCTTCACCGGGAGTGACTCCTTTAGCAATAACTGGTAGATGCTACACACTCGGTTTGTCTTTTGATTGCTTTTAAGAGTTTTTGTTTTGCACAGTGATATATATGATATATCCCGCACCTCATTCGACGAGGAAAGGACCGACGATCCCTTCACCGGGAGTGACTCCTTTAGCAAAACTAGAAAAGCCTAAAAAAAAAAAAAACACTCCATTTTAAAATCATTTGATTCTGCAACGATATCAAGTTCATTACGCAATAGGTTTTCAGAAAAACCTGTCGTAGCCCTCTGTCATTTCAGATAAGTAGTAGTTAGTATTCGTGCTCCGTTTGTTGGCCTTTGTCAAGGCGCAGTGTGCGGTAGCTAACTGGTGCTTATCTGCTTATGCATATGATGCAGATTGGATTAGGGTAGTCGTGCGACCTTGTTGGCCTTTTTCAAGGGCCGTGCGGGTGGGTTTAAATCAATCAGGAAATGACGGGTTGAACTTGACTAGCATCTTATGGTTTGTTGGCCTTTGTCAAGGTCATAGGAGGTTAGGGGCAAGATATTATCGGGAATTTCAAGTGTTGAAATTGAAAGGTTCCTAGGCACCCTATAGTGGTCTCACAAGGCATCGAACATGCCAATTTAAATTTTTTGGTGCCGAGAAACCCTAGACTACGGATCTTAAACTAGATGTTTAGGCGAAACGGAAAACTAGTTAACTATTTAACTAAAGTTGAGATGCTACAACCTTTGTAGATCCAGATTTCCGCCTCCTTAGCTCCACGTGGTCATGTCCTCGCTGTCCATCATGAATCCTCGACTCGATCATCGGCTTCATCGGGAAGACAAGCGGAATAGGTCGTCGGCTTTGTGTCAAAGACGATCTACGTCGAGGTTGCATAAACTCAAGCTCCGACTTCACAAACTTGTGAAACTTGTGAAGTAAACACCCAAAACAACTTGGAAAGAGGTAGAGGGTGAAGAAATAGGAGGTGGGTTCACTTTAGAATTGGATTTATCTCACTAGATCTCAAGTTTCCATTGTTGTAGCAAGCTTGAAGAAGAAGAAGAAGAAGATGAGCTAGTTAAGATAAGTTATGATAAAAAGAAAATAAAAAATCAAATACTTATCATAACTAAACTAGGGTTAAGTGTAGAGAATAAACCATGGTCACTTTAGAGGGTTAGGGTTAAGCATGAAGATAAGGATGGTTACAAAAGTCAAAGCTTCATGAAGCTTCAACTTAAAACAAAAAGAGCCACCATTCTCATCATAATCCATTTCAAATAAATAAATAAACAAATAAATAAATAAATGAATATGCAAAACCCTAATTATCAAATTAACCATGGATTAATTCTATACACTTAACTTAATGATCAAGTATCATCAAACATGATACAAAAAAGTGCACGAAAGCATATCACATATACAATGTGCATCAAGTGAGAAAAATCCGTTTAAAGTGAACCAATACTAGTTAATGCAAAGTAATATATCAAATATATAATTATACATTAAATCATTAAATCAACACTTGATTCAATGATCCGGTCATGTCGCACATAACCGACTAGTATTCAATGCATCGATTTATCGAATCAATGATTCGATAACTAGGTCATATCGAATATAACCATTCGAAACATATATCGCGAGAATGAAATGCGGTATCACATACACGCATTATTCTCGGTCCTGCACATATCTCATATGCGCTCCTATTTCGTTTCGTTTGAGCCAGGAAACCTCTGTGTGGGACTCTAAAGACTCGTCAATACGCCGGTAGCAGATGATGATCATATCAAGCACCCACAAGCCGCAAGCGGTCTGCTAAACGTAACGGCCACCCGGGTATTGAGCGATCAGAAGATCGACGAGCTAGCCCACTCACACTCCTGCGAATCCTACCAGTAACACTTACCGTACAGTCCGGTCTCTTCGTCAGATACGTCGCATATCAAGTCTAGGGGTGGTAAACGTCAGACCCCAATAACCCGATAAGTCGTGCCGATGTGAGGCTCGTAACGGGTCGAGAAACTAATGGTAACACTTACCAGCAAATCTCTGATCAGCCCTGGCCAGGGACTTCCCTGTTACGGCCAATCGAGCACTGCGCAACATCAACCCCCAATACCGGGAGAGACGAAACCCCTCCTATCGCTCATTGCCTCCATGTGACTCGGGACTGTACCCAAAGACCACCGTTTTGCACGCCCTCATGGACGTGGTAAGGTGGAGATCAATGCACAGTGGGAATCACACAAGACTCCATGACGATCTCGGGTCTACAGACTAACCTGTACAAGTGTCACCTGAGAACTGCCATCTGACGTGAGGTATAATACCATCTGGGAGTTCTCGGCGAGTCCGTCCAGTGTACCCAGTCTCCACTGAGCACCCGTATACCATCTCTGATGTCAAACACCAATGGATATGGGATCATCCATCGCCCATCTCATGGGTCGAGAAGCGTATACGCTAGTCTACTCTGGTATATCGATGCCCCGTCTCGATACACCCACGACTAGGGACCTTGAAGGATGTACTTATGGACTACCATGTCCCCACTAGTATGATCTGCATCATAGTCCAGGTAGTCAAGTACAAATCCTAAGGGCTTTACCAACATGTAACTATAAGACAGTATAAAGAGACTAGTGTACATGTTAAGATAAAGAGCAACCAGATAGCATACTATCATGTCGAGCAAGAAAGTCATCTCTATATATGTCCAAGCATCCAATATAATATACATAATCTGTACAATACTGGCCTCTAGGGCATACATACAACTAACAATCTCCCACTTGCACTAGGGCCAGCTGCTGTAGTATCTCATACCGAGCATCCCGAAGAGTCTCTCAAACTGTATCTGGGGAATGGCCTTCGTGAGTGGATCCGCCGTGTTGTTCTTCGTGTCAACTCTCCTGACCTCGATCTCCCGGCGATCAACTATCTCCCGGATCAGGTGATACCGCCTCAGAATATGCCTGGACCGCTGATGGGACCTGGGTTCCTTGGCCAAAGCCACCGCTCCATTGTTATCGCAATACAAAGGTATTGGATGCTCAATGGATGGAACCACTCCAAGTTCATAAATGAACTTCTTGATCCAGACAGCTTCTTTAGCAGCATCGTTGGCAGCGTTGTATTCAGCCTCCATCGTCGAGTCTGCCACTGTTTCCTGCTTGGAACTCTTCCAGCTAACCGCCCCTCCGTAAAGGGTAAAGACAAAGCCCGACTGCGACTTAGAGTCGTCCTTATCACTCTGGAAGCTCGAATCGGTAAAGGACTCCACTTGGAGTTCTCCGTTACCATACACCAAGAACATATCTCTAGTCCTTCGCAAGTACTTGAGAATGCTCTTCACAGCTGTCCAGTGACTCTCTCCAGGATCAGCTTGATACCTGCTCACTACACTTAGTGAGTATGCTACATCGGGTCTGGTACATAGCATCGCATACATGATAGAGCCTACTGCCGAAGCATAGGGTATCCCTTGCATGCGAGCTCTCTCCAAATCAGTCTTGGGAGACATCTCTTTGGAGAGAGTGACTCCAGAGATCGTGGGTAAGTTCCCACGCTTGGACTCTTCCATACTAAACCTCTTTAGTATGGTGTCAATGTACCTGGATTGGGACAATCCCAAAATCCGTTTGGATCTATCTCTATAGATCCTAATCCCCAATATGCAGGAGGCATCACCAAGATCTTTCATTGAGAATCTTTGTGATAAGAAGAGCTTGACCGATTGCAGCATAGGAATATCATTTCCTATCAAGAGTATGTCGTCCACGTACAATACGAGGAAGACAACCTTACTCTCTGCCACCTTCTTGTAGATACAAGGTTCATCTGGATTTTTGAAGAAATCAAACTCTTTGATAGCGACGTCAAAGCAGATGTTCCAACTCCGCGATGCTTGTTTTAATCCATAAATGGATTTAAGCAGCTTGCACACCTTTCCGCTGCTCCCACTGTCTACGAAACCCTCTGGCTGAGTCATGTACACGCACTCTTCTAAATCACCATTTAGAAAGGCGGTCTTAACATCCATTTGCCAGATTTCGTAATCATGATAAGCAGCGATGGCAAGCATGATCCGGATGGATTTAAGCATAGCTACTGGAGAAAAGGTCTCGTCATAGTCCACACCTGGTCTTTGACGAAAACCCTTTGCTACTAGTCTAGCTTTGAAAGTCTCCACTTTCCCATCTACACCAAGTTTCTTCTTGAAGATCCACTTGCTCCCAATGGGTTTTACCCCTTCAGGAGCAACTTCCAAAGTCCATACTTTGTTGGTGTACATGGAATCCATCTCGGACCGCATAGCATCCAGCCATTTCACAGAGTCACCACTCGTGATGGCCTGCTCGAAGCTAGTTGGGTCATCATCCTCCATGATGCAATCCTCGCTTCCACCATCAATGAGAAAACCGTAGTATCTCTCAGGTGGACGAGAAACCCTACCAGATCGGCGGAGAGGCTGAGGCTCGTCGGGTACTACCGAATCTTCTGGTTCCACTAAATCTTCAGTTATAGTTTGTGTTTCTGGAACTTCTTCCAGTTCTACCTCAGAGCCACTAATCTCTTTTGCAAGAAATTCCTTTTCTAAAAAGGTGGCATGTTGAGCAATAAACACCTTTTGTTGTTCACTGTGGTAGAAATAATATCCATTTGAATGTTTAGGATATCCCACAAACTTACATAAAACTGACCGTAGCCTCGAGTTTGTCTGGATTTTGCCTTTTGACATAGGCCAGACAACCCCATATCTTAACTCGTTTAAGACATGGTCTCTTCCCACTCCATATCTCATATGGTGTGGTAGATACAGATTTAGATGGAACTTGATTCAATAGGTATGCCGCTGTCTCAAGTGCATACCTCCAGAAGGAAATAGGTAACTCGGCTGTACTCATCATAGAGCGCACCATATCTAATAGGGTGCGATTTCTCCGCTCCGATACACCGTTGTGCTGTGGTGTATATGGAGGAGTCAGCTGAGAGAGAATCCCATTCTCTTTTAGGAAGTCCAGGAATTCATTGCTCAAGTATTCACCTCCTCGATCAGATCGAAGGATTTTGATACTTTTTCCGGTTTGTTTCTCGACTTCTTGTTTATATTCTCTAAATTTCTCAAAAGTTTCAGACTTGTGTCTTATCAAGTACACATGTCCGTATCTTGAGAGATCGTCAGTGAATGTAATGAAGTACGAAGAACCATCCCTGGCATGTGTAGACATTGGACCGCATACATCACTATGTACTAGTCCCAAGAGTTCGGTAACTCTTTCTCCGTGTCCCGTAAACGGAGTTTTGGTCATCTTTCCTTTGAGACATGACTGGCAAGTGTCATAAGATGAAAATTCAAACGGATTTAAATATCCATCTTTATGCAACTTAGCTAGTCGTGTCACATTGATGTGACCCAGTCTACAATGCCACAAGAAGGATTCGTTCAGTTCTGAACTCTTCCTCTTGTGTGTGTTTGTTATGCTCAGAACTGTTGATTGATTTAGAACATAAATGCCATTGCATAACGTGCCTGATCCAACCAACTTTTGGTTACGGAAAATGTTCATAACATTGTCCTGTAATACAAAATTATATCCTTCTTTGCTTAATAAAGAAACCGATATAATGTTGCATATCAGGTTCGGCATGTAATAGCATTCGTTCAGAACCAATGTATTACCAGTTGGTAATACAAGGTGATATTCTCCGACAGTCTTAGCTGCAACAATTGCACCATTTCCAACTCTAATGTCTTTATCACCTTCTCCAAGTTCTCTACCTTTCCTAAGCCCATGTAACTGATTACATATATGGGATCCTGACCCGGTATCCAATACCCAGGACGTAGAGCAAATGGAGAAACAGTTGTCTGTAACGAACACACCCGAAGAAAATCCATCAGCATGTACTTTCTTCATTCGGGTGGCATGGGAATCCTGGTATTCTCCTATATCCTGTTCATTCATATAACTCTTATAAGAAAGAACGGAACCAACGTTCCCCAGCACAGTATAACATGCGGGTTCGGTCAATACATCCATATTATTATCTTGATTAAGGCATGAAATGGTCGCTACCTGGAGAGAGAGAGAAGAAAACACTTTAGCGTAAGCTCGTGCAAGATCAGATTGGTTATTATCTTATCTAATCAGGATGGCTCCCACTGCTTTTTATCAAATCTTCCTCCAAACCCTAAAAGGAAAGACTAGCCGGGATTAATTACACACTACAAGTTCGCCAATCTTTCAGCCAGGCCAGTGTCGGTACTTTGAGGGAGGTCCCCCGTGCTTTCGCACGAACCTAATTACTGTAAACCTCGTTTTCCCAGAGGCGTAACCCCGTTGACACCTTTCTAGACACCTACTTGATCAGCTAATTGCAATGTGTAAAACTCTCCCAGGAGTAACTCTTACTCGCAGTGGGTATCGGGATCCAACTATCACATAGAAGGTATGCAATCTCATTGCAAATTTCAACACTTGAAATTCCCGATAATCTTTTGCCCCTGGTGTACCATGACCTTGACAGAGGTCAACAAATCATAGTGCACTAGTCAAGTTCAACCCGTCATTTCTTGATTGAATCAAACCCACCCGCACGACCCTTGACAGAGGTCAACAAGGTCGCACGACTACCCTAATCCAATCACATCACATGCTTTGCAGATAATTACTAGTTAGCTACCGCACACTACGCCTTGACAGAGGTCAACAAACGCAGCACGAATACTAAATAGTCTTTATCTGAAATGACGGAGGGCTACGTCAGGTTTTTCTGAAAACCTATTGCGTAATGAACTCGATATCGTTGTAGAATCAAATAAAGTTTTTGAAATGGAGTGATTTTGAGGCTTTTCTAGTTTTGCTAAAGGAGTCACTCCCGGTGAAGGGATCTCGGTCCTTTCCTCGTCGAATGAGGTGCGAGATATATCATATATATCGCTGTGCAAAGCAAAAACCCAAAAGCAGTCAAAAGCAAACCGAGTGTGTAGCATCTGCCAGTTATTGCTAAAGGAGTCACTCCCGGTGAAGGGATCTCGGTCCTTTCCTCATCGAATAAGGTGTAGGGTATATCATATATACCGCTGTGCAAAGCAAAAACTGTAGCTACCTGTTTTATTTTAAAATCTGATTCTACAACATCTTAGGTTTCTTTTCTTTCATTAATCACATTAATGAAGTCCCATCATTTAAATACCTAATCATCACAGATAGATATGACGTACACTTATGCCATCCGCATTCGCCTCGATGTCCCCTCGTGCACCGTTAGGTTAGGTAACTAACGACAGAGCAGGGCAGGGCTAGCGCGGGTGTAAAACATAAGTAACGTCTATATAATATATCATATATACTATATACTATATCCATCACAGAATCACATCACAGATATCGCAGCAGAATAAACATATGAAATATTGGATATACTAGGACGTCCGTGTTTTCAATACGAGCCAGTATAAAACACGGATTCCACGGTCGTGATGAATAGCCAATCCCACACCCCTAGACCCCTACGAGAGCGGCAAGCAACCCTGCCAATTCTAGGGTTAGGAGACCCGGACTCGACTCCTCGAGTTGGTCTCCCACTGGACCCCAGAACCCGGTTACTTGTGCTCCCCTCCTTGGGTCTATCCTAATGCGGAAAAGTAAATAATATACAAAGGGTGACAACTTCCGCTACCTGGAAGTGCCCCAAATGAAAGAATATTACATACAAGTTTTTATACATGAATGAAAATGAAAAACACTCATCTCACATAAAAACCCCCGGCTATTCAAACACGACGATCCAATATAACATATCCAGCAACACATAACATCACATGTCATCAACGTAAGTAAGTATGCATACCCCAATTGTCGTTGACGTATAGCAACGAAACCGGCGATATGAACATACTACACTTACGGTCACAGAAAAGAAAGTGTAAAACTACAACAATTGGAATCCGCAACGGCTTTAAACATCACATGCCTAATCAGATATAAATCCCGCATTTTAGTCTCATTATCGAAAACTCTTTTCAATACATATGGGACTAAATTGCTAGATTTATAACATTCATTCAGTTATCTTATAACTACTTGTGAATTCCAATTATTGTATCACATTCCAGATAAACAGAAAATGTTAAACTTTCCGATCGAACAATCGAACACCCAAGTTTTCCCAATACAGATCAACACATGAAATAAGTCTAACAACATTCAGTTCGTACCTCAGTACCAACGGTCCAGCCGTAGAAGGGTCAAGCCAACGCCTCACATGTGGCACGCCGTACTGCCCCAAACCCGAAGGTTCAAAGGGCAGTTCAAGACGGTCACATAATCGAGTTAAGGTTTGTTGTCTTCTAGAGAGACCATCGAGTTACTTGCACTACTTAGAACGTCGTTAAACTACGGAAAAATCCAACACTTGGAAATTTCCCGACAGGGGAAATATTGGGTATTTATATCCGGTCGAACTTTTTAACATATTCTAAAATTTATCCGGAAAGCCAAATAGACAAAATTTGATACCCCGATCGAAACACCGAATCCCCAAAAAAAATTGCAGAAAATTCAACTCTTGAATCAATATTAAAAATTCCCAGAAAACTCAGCAGAATTTATCAGGAGTTACTGTGCAAACAAAGTGGGCTGACGTCACCAATTGGCCGCTGATCAGCCGCAGAAGCCATGCTTCTGCCGCTGATCCGCCGCGAAAAACACTGTTCACCAGAAACTTTTTACACCGTAATTCTTATTTTTTCCTGCAGAATTTTTTAGCAATTTTTAATTTTGAAAAATCCACTGTTTTCAAAAAAGTACAGAGAGCATATTTTGGGTTTCGGTTTTGGGTCGTTCGGACTTCAAATTCCGTCTACGCTTCGCCTAAGGCTCTAGCTAGGCTCTGATACCAGTGAAAGGTTCCTAGGCACCCTATAGTGGTCTCACAAGGCATCGAACATGCCAATTTAAATTTTTTTGGTGCCGAGAAACCCTAGACTACGGATCTTAAACTAGATGTTTAGGCGAAACGGAAAACTAGTTAACTATTTAACTAAAGTTGAGATGCTACAACCTTTGTAGATCCAGATTTCCGCCTCCTTAGCTCCACGTGGTCATGTCCTCGCTGTCCATCATGAATCCTCGACTCGATCATCGGCTTCATCGGGAAGAAAAGCGGAATAGGTCGTCGGCTTTGTGTCAAAGACGATCTACGTCGAGGTTGCACAAACTCAAGCTCCGACTTCACAAACTTGTGAAACTTGTGAAGTAAACACCCAAAACAACTTGGCAAGAGGTAGAGGGTGAAGAAATAGGAGGTGGGTTCACTTTAGAATTGGATTTATCTCACTAGATCTCAAGTTGCCATTGTTGTAGCAAGCTTGAAGAAGAAGAAGAAGATGAGCTAGTTATGATAAGTTATGATAAAAAGAAAATAGAAAATCAAATACTTATCATAACTAAACTAGGGTTAAGTGTAGAGAATAAACCATGGTCACTTTAGAGGGTTAGGGTTAAGCATGAAGATAAGGATGGTTACAAAAGTCAAAGCTTCATGAAGCTTCAACTTAAAACAAAAAGAGCCACCATTCTCATCATAATCCATTTCAAATAAATAAATAAACAAATAAATAAATAAATGAATATGCAAAACCCTAATTATCAAATTAACCATGGATTAATTCTATACACTTAACTTAATGATCAAGTATCATCAAACATGATACAAAAAAGTGCACGAAAGCATATCACATATACAATGTGCATCAAGTGAGAAAAATCCGTTTAAAGTGAACCAATACTAGTTAATGCAAAGTAATATATCAAATATATAATTATACATTAAATCATTAAATCAACACTTGATTCAATGATCCGGTCATGTCGCACATAACCGACTAGTATTCAATGCATCGATTTATCGAATCAATGATTCGATAACTAGGTCATATCGAATATAACCATTCGAAACATATATCGCGAGAATGAAATGCGGTATCACATACACGCATTATTCTCGGTCCTGCACATATCTCATATGCGCTCCTATTTCGTTTCGTTTGAGCCAGGAAACCTCTGTGTGGGACTCTAAAGACTCGTCAATACGCCGGTAGCAGATGATGATCATATCAAGCACCCACAAGCCGCAAGCGGTCTGCTAAACGTAACGGCCACCCGGGTATTGAGCGATCAGAAGATCGATGAGCTAGCCCGCTCACACTCCTGCGAATCCTACCAGTAACACTTACCGTACAGTCCGGTCTCTTCGTCAGATACGTCGCATATCAAGTCTAGGGGTGGTAAACGTCAGACCCCAATAACCCGATAAGTCGTGCCGATGTGAGGCTCGTAACGGGTCGAGAAACTACTGGTAACACTTACCAGCAAATCTCTGATCAGCCCTGGCCAGGGACTTCCCTGTTACAGCCAATCGAGCACTGCGCAACATCAACCCCCAATACCGGGAGAGACGAAACCCCTCCTATCGCTCATTGCCTCCATGTGACTCGGGACTGTACCCAAAGACCACCGTTTTGCACGCCCTCATGGACGTGGTAAGGTGGAGATCAAAGCACAGTGGGAATCACACAAGACTCCATGACGATCTCGGGTCTACAGACTAACCTGTACAAGTGTCACCTGAGAACTGCCATCTGACGTGAGGTATAATACCATCTGGGAGTTCTCGGCGAGTCCGTCCAGTGTACCCAGTCTCCACTGAGCACCCGTATACCATCTCTGATGTCAAACACCAATGGATATGGGATCATCCATCGCCCATCTCATGGGTCGAGAAGCGTATACGCTAGTCTACTCTGGTATATCGATGCCCCGTCTCGATACACCCACGACTAGGGACCTTGAAGGATGTACTTATGGACTACCATGTCCCCACTATGATCTGCATCATAGTTCAGGTAGTCAAGTACAAATCCTAAGGGCTTTACCAATATGTAACTATAAGACAGTATAAAGAGACTAGTGTACATGTTAAGATAAAGAGCAACCAGATAGCATACTATCATGTCGAGCAAGAAATTCATCTCTATATATGTCCAAGCATCCAATATAATATACATAATCTGTACAATACTGGCCTCTAGGGCATACATACAACTAACAGAAATTTGCAATGAGATTGCATACCGTCTATAAGATAGTTGGATCCCGATACCCACTGCGAGTAATTGTTACTCCTCGGAGAGTTTTACACAGTACAATTAGACGATCAAGTAGGTGTCTAGAAAGGTGTCAACGAGGTTACGCCTCTGGGAAAACGAGGTTTACATTAATTAGGTTCGTGCGAAAGCACGGAGGACCTCCCTCAAAGTACCGACACTGGCCTGGCTGAAAGATTGGCGAACTTATAGCGTGTAATTAATCCCGGCTAGTCTTTCCTTTTAGGGTTTGAAGGAAGATTTGATAAAAACAGTAGGAGCCATCCTGATTAGATAAAATAATAACCAATCTATTCTTGCAAGAGCGCACGCTGAGTGTTTTCTTCTCTCTCTCTCCAGGTAGCGACCGTATCACGCCTTAATCAAGATAATAATACGGATTATTGACCGAACCCGCTTGTTATACTGAGCTGGGGAACGTTGGTCCCGCTCCAACTTATAAATGTTATAAGACAGAGCAGGAAATTGGGGAATACCAGATTTCCCGTGCCGCCCAAACGAGGAAAGTGCATATGATGCATCATCTTCGGGTGTGTTCGTTACACAGAACTGTTTCTCAATTTTCTTTACGTCTTAGGTATATGATACCAGATCAGGATCCCAGATATGTAATATGTTACATAGGGCTACAGAAAGGTAGAGAACTGAGAACGGGTGATAAGTTTCATGAGGCAGAAAACGGGGCAAGAGTTGCAGCCAAGTCTGTTGGTCACTGTCACCCTGTATTACCAATACATTGATTCTGAACGAATGTTATTAGATACCGAACCTGATATACAAAATCATATCAGTCTCTTTATCAGTAAAGAAATGATAAAATTTTGTATTGTTGGATAATGTTTTGAACATTTCCTATATCAAAAGTTGATCGGATCAGGCACGTTATCTAAAAGCATTGATGTTCTAAATCAAACTACAGTTCTTAGTATACGGAACACACACAAGAGGAAGAGTTCAGAAATGAACGGATCCTTTTTGAGGCATTATAGACTGGGTCATATCAATGCGACCCGACTAGCTGAAGTTACATAAAGATGCATATTTAAATTAGTTTGAATTTACATCTTGTGAAACTTGCCAGTCATGTCACAAAGATAAGATGACCATAGCTCCGTTTACTGGAAACAGAGAAACAGTTAGTGAACTCTTGGGATGATACATATTGATGTATGTAGGTCCCCTGTCTACACATGCCAAGACTGGTTCTTTATACTTCATTACGTTCTCTGATAATCTCTCAAGATTCAGACACATGTTCCTGTTGAAACACAAGTCCAAACCTTTTGAGATATTCACAGAATATAAGTTAGAAGTAGAGAACTAAAATACGGGTATAAGTATTATGTCCTTTGATGTGATCATGGAGAAGAATACTTGAGTACGGAATTCCTGGACTATTCTAAAGGAGAATGATATTCTCTCTCAGCATTACTCCTCCGTATACACCATAGCACGATGGTATATCGGGGCGGAGCAATCACACCCTATATGATAAGGTGTGCTCTATGATGAGTACTACTGAGTTACCTATTTCCTTTTTGGAAGTTATGCACTTGAGAAGCTGCATACCTATTGAATTAGGTTCGAATCAAATCAGTTGCCTACCACTTCATATGTGATATGGAAAGGGAAGAGCCCATAACTTAAGTTAGTTAAGATTTGGGGTTGTCTGGCCTATGTCTAAATGCAAAATCTGGACAAGCTCGAGGCAAGGCCTGTAATGTAGAACTGGAAAAGTTCCAGCTATACATACTACAACAGATAATTTGGTAGAACCAAAGGATTCAGTTGATTCCAACGAACCTCAGCCTCTCCGCCGATCTAGTAGGGTTCCTCACCCATCTGAGAGATATTTCGGTTTCTCTATGACAGTGGAAGCGAGGATTGCATCATGAGATGATGACCCAACTAGTTTCGAGCTGGCCATCAGGAGTGGGACTCTGTAAAAATGGCTGGATGCTTAGCGATCTGAGATGGAATCCTTATACACCAACAAAGTATGGACTTTAGTTGCTATATCTGAAGGGTTAAATCCCCATCAGGAGCAAGTATATATTGAGAAGATTACTTGGTGTACATGTAAAAGTTGAGACTTTCAAAGCTAGACTTGTTAAAGGTTTTCGTCATCAACCAGCTATGGATTATGTTGAAACATTTTCTAAGGATCTATGCTTAAGTCCATCCAGATCCTACTTGCCACGGCTACATACCATGACTACGATATCTGGTGGTTGGGTGTCATGACTGCTTTTCTAAATGATATTTTAGAAGAGAACGTCTGTAAGTACACAGCCAGAGGGCTTCGTAAACAGTGGGAGCAGCGGAAACGTGTACAAGATGCTTTATAAGATAAAGCAGGCAACGCGGAGTTGGAACGTCTGTTTTGATGAAGTGGTCAAAGAGTTTGACATCATCAAAATGGTAGATGAACCTTGTATAAACAAAAAGGTAGTAGGGAGTATGGTGACGATCCTCGTAGAGTACGTGGAAAACATACTCTTGATAGGGAAGGAGTTTCCTATGCTACGCTCGATCAATCTCCGCTTATCATAATGATTCTCCATATAGGATCAAAGTGATACCTCCTAAATCCTGGGTTTTGGATCTATGAGATAGATCTAATTGGATATTAGGATACTTACTAGTTGTAGTGAGATGGTATCAATCGATCCTGGGGAGAATCACTGGAAAGGTTCCAGGGTGATAAAGATGACTGAATTTCAGTCGCAGGCATTGTCTTTACCCTCAGTAAAGGGACGGTATGTTGGAAGAGTTCCAAGCTAGATACCGTGGCATACTAGATGATAAAGGCTGGATACATCGCTACTTAAGATGCTACCAAAGAGGCTGTTTGGGTGTATATTGGTTCATGAGATGAACTATGTTCCTACCATTGTGAGACAATGGAGTTGTGTCTTGTGCCAAGGAACGCAGGTCCCATCAGTGATCCAGACAAATTCTAAGGCAGTATCACCTGATCATGGAGATGGTTGATCTCTAAGGGATCGAGGTTAGGAGAGTAGACTCAGAGGACGACACGGCGGATCCACTCACGAAGGCCTATTCCCAAAGAGAGACCTTTATGGGATGGTTGAGTATGAGATACTACAACCACTGCTATCAGATGGCCCTAGTGCAAGTGGGAGATTGTTAGTTATATGTATGCCCTAGAGGCCATTACTGTACATTGGATGTATATTGTAGTGGATGCTTGGACATATATAGGGAGGACTTTCTTGCTCGACATGATAGTATGCTATCTGGTTACTCTTTACCTTAACGTGTATACTGATTGTCTCTCTGTTACATGTTGGTAAAGACCTTAGGATGTGTACTTGACTATCTGGACTATGATGCGGATCATACTACTGGGGACATGGTAATCCATAAGTACATCCTTCAAGGTCCCTAGTCGTGGGTATATCGAGATGGGGCATCGATATACCAGAGTAGACTAGCGTATACCTTCTCGACCCATACAGATGGGCGATGGATGATCCCATATCCATTGGTGTTTGACATCAGAGATGATATACGGGTGCTCAGTAGAGACTGGGTACACTGAACGGACTCGCCGAGAACTCCTAGATGGTATTATACCTTACGTCAGATGGCAGTTCTCAGGTGACACTGGTACAGAGTAGTCTGTTGACCCGAGATCGTTATAGAGTCTTGTGTGGTTCCCACAGTGCTTTGATTTCCACCTTACCATGTCCAAGAGGGCGTGCAAAACGGTGGTTTTTGGGTACAGTCCCGAATCACATGGAGGCAATGAGCGATAGGAGGGGATTCGTCTCTCCCGGTATAGGGAGTTGATGTTGCGCTGTGTTCGATTGGCTATAACCTGAATCCCTGGCCAGGGTTGCTGAGATTTACTGGTAAGTGTTACCTGTAGTTTCTCGAACTGTTATAGACTTCATATCGACACGACTTATCGAGCTAATGGGGTCTGACGTTTACCACCCCTAGGCGAGATATGCGACATTTCAGAGGACGAGACCGGACTGTACGGTAAGTGTTACTGGTTGGATTCACAGGAGTGTGAGCGGGCTTGCTCGTCGATCTTCTGATCGCTCAATACCCGGGTGGCCGTTACGTTTAGCAGACCGCTTGCGGCTTGTGGGTGCTTGATATGATCATCATCTGCTGCCGGCGTATTGACGAGTCTTTAGAGTCCTACACAGAGGTTTCCTGGCTCAAGCAAAACGAAATAGGAGCGCATATGAGATATGTGCGGGACCGAGAATAATGCGTGTATATGATACCGTATTCTATTCTCGCGATGAATGTGTCGAATGGTTGTATGCGATATAACCTAGTTATCAAATCAAGGATTGATTCGATAAGCCGATACATTGGATATTAGTCGGTCATATGCGATATGACCGGATCGTTAAATCAAGTGTTGATTTAATGATTTAATGTACAATTATATATTTGATATATTACTTTGCATTAACTAATATTTGTTCACTTTAAATGGATTTTCTCACTTGATGTGCACATTGTATATGTGATATAGTTTTGTGCACTTGTATGTATCATGTTTGTTGATACATGTTTACTTGAGTTTGTGTAAAGATTAAACCATGGTTATTTAAATGGTTAGGGTTTTAATTTTCATATCTATTTATTTATTTATTTATTATGGAAATGATAATGAGAAAAATGGTGGCTTTCTTTGTTTGTTCATGAAGCTTCATGAAGCTTTGACTAAAGTGACCATTTTGTCTCATCCTTAACTCTAACCATTTCACTTAACCATAGTTCTCTCTCTACACTTAACCATGGTTATAGTTATGATAAGAATAATCTTTTTTTCTAGTTTTCTCATTATTCTTATGATAATTATCTTCTTCTTCTTCTTCTTCAAGATGAAGAAGCTTGATTCCATCAATGGTGATTTGATGAAATGAGTGAGAAATCTAATTCTAAAGTGAACCCACCTCCTATTTCTTCATCCTCTACCTCTTGCCAAGTAGTAAAGGGTGTTTTCTTCACAAGTTTCATGACTTGGTGAAGTGGGAGCTTGATCTTGTGATGCCTCGACGTAGATCATCTTCGGCATCGTAGTCGATGACCTAGCCCGCCCATTTCTCCGATGAAGCCGAAGCTAGAGTCTGGGATCCAATTTGTACAGCGAGGGGACTTCATCATGGAGCCATGGAGGTGGAGAACCGGATCTACAAAGGTTCTAGCCTCTTTCTTTTAGTTAAGTTGTTACCTAGTTTCATTTTTCTCCTAAACTCTAGTTAACGATCCGTATTAGGGTTTCTCGGCACTTGTAATTTTTGAAATTGGCATGCTTGATGCCTTGTGAGACCTCATTAGTGTGCCTAGGAATCCTACACTCTTCTTGTGTGTGTTCTAGATACTTTGAACTGTGATTTGATTCAGAATGTATATGCTATTATATAACGAACCTGATCCAATTATCGCGACCCGAAATGGCACGTGACAGGTACTTGAATCATGTGAAGTCTATAGGACCCCACCTAATTCAAGTAAGCCAAAAGCCCAGAAATCTAAACCATTTTTAATGAAAAGAGTTAAGGAAAACATGTTTTATAGCAAGTGGTTTTAATAAAATAAGGTATTAAACATTTTAAAAGAAATATCATATTTTCCCTAAAATTTCGGCAGAGTCTCCTTTGTAAATACTGGCCACCAAACGGATACAACACATAAAATACATAATAATGAATAAAGGCATCCCCAAGCGTGAGCTAGCGCGAGCTAGCTCTTCGCCAAATGGCGGAAACCACCACACAAGCAATATAATATACAACGCCGAAGGGCGAGGATCAAAAACTCGGAAGAAAACCAACATCTTCAAGAAAATTAGAGAAGAATCATAATAATATAAGCGCACGACTCTACGATCGAAAGAATATACAACTGGTTTTCTAAGACTATCAAAGATACAAGTCTGGTTGATGGAGTTTACTAGATACATCTAAAATAAATAATGTACGACGGTGGTCACGATACGAGAGAACATATCTACCAAAGCAATAACCCAAAAGGAAGCAGATTGCCAGCAATCCGCAATGAAACCTATACGGCCAAACCTGCAAGAAATTGTGGCACAACGGGGGTGAGTTGCCAACTCATGAGTAGAAAACATCACCGAGAAGAAATCGCATGTATGACTCTCTCCTATGTCATACAGTAAAACTATATAATACTACAACAAGGGTAACAGTATATCATGAGTGTGATATCAAGTACTCGTGTCCGTGTCAAGAGTAATAATATATCGATGCATGACATGTACTAATGCATCATCCAACATGTGTCCAGCAATGACAGACAAATCATGATAAAACCCGAGTGCCCAGCATCGGCACTCAAAACATCTCGAAGTCCGTGTCCAACAGCGACACATAATACTAAAATCTCGGGCTCCGTCGGTCCGGATCGGCCAATAGGCTCCGTCAGTCCGGATCGGTCCATATCCATCTCTCTCATAACTTCGAACGGTATGCTCCAGATATCCATTGACTTTACAATACAATCTCCGGTAGGTAGTGCTCCCCTGCCAGGCTCATCGTCCACAATGAAATCACTCTTGCCCCTGTGTACCTCTCCGGGTCCACCACGTACCCGCAGATGGTTCATACTCTTTCTCGAATCGGGTCTCAAAAACCAACTCAGAACCGAGAAAACAACATGGTGTATGCTACTCATCATATCAAGGGAAAACCACATCTTTCTCTTTTAAAATTATCATAAGTTTATAAACATTCACATGCGGTTTCCTTGTAAGTCCACGTTGCTCACCCCGGTTCTTACGGGGAGGCGGAAACGGCGAAAAACAATTTTTTGGCGCAAGGCAACATGAACTCAAAAGCAAGGATCTTTGCTAAACTAGAAACTAGTAAGCTACTAGAGGTTTTAACTACTATGCTATAGAAAGTATACCTCACAAAACCGGTCCTTCAGGTCTTCATTCCGCTGTCCCGCTCGTTCATCCAAGCTCCGAGCGTCAATCCGGACCTTGGGCATCTCCGCGGCCTTCTTGAGTCGAAGACGATCCACCCGAGAGATGTACACCGAGCTCCACCTCGAGCCGAGGCAACTAGGGCAAAGAGATTGCTAGTCAAGAAGCCCTAGGATGTGTAAATGAGATGTATGGATGTGTTTGTCTTTGTGGGATCTTTTTCTCTCAACACATGAGATCAAAAGATGAGATCAAGAGAAGGAAGATGAAGGAGAAAACCTAGCAACCATGGAGCTTTTCTTTTTCTTCTCACTTCAAGAGAGAGAATGAGAAGAGAATAATGAAAAGATTAACCCAAATGAGATGAACCATGGTTGCAACAATACACCCAAAACCATCATAACTAATCCTATCATGATAAAGTTGATGCTACATTGAATTGACCAATATCATAACTCAAGAATAGAAAAGAAAAGAAAAGAAGAGTGTAGATCTCTCTTGGAGGTCAACGGTCAACTCGGTCAACGGGTCAACAAAGTCAAGAGAGGTCTAAGTGGTCAAATGGTCAATGCAATTAGCCATCACTAATCTATAACTAAAAGGATTAGTAAACAATGTTTCTGGCTCATAATGGTTTCGACCAAACGAATTGTCAAAACCCTAATGAGTGTGCCACATTACGGTTTTGGCCGAACCAACTGCCAAAACCCTAATGGGGCACATCCTCCTTTATCGCTCCTCAAAACTGTGCACACACACCCGCATCCGCATTCCGTAGAATGCGAATGCACAGAAGACAAATCAAATCCATCTGTGCAATACCAAGATTTGGCTTAAACCAAAGCCCACTAGTATTGCCTGCCCGAACAGCATACGCACACAAGTGCACGTAAGTGATCGTAGCCCTGCCGTAAAACCATACGTCCTCTACACGTTTCGCTCAGTGCAGGGAAACTCTCTGTGTGCGACTCTAAAGACTCGACACTACACTGGAAGTGGGTTTAACCACAGACCATAAGCGGCACTAGCTGTACGTAACGGTCCCCAGGTAGATGTCGATAAGAAGGCCGATGAGGTAAACCCATCCGAACTCCTACTGAGCCTGTATGTGACAATCTCCGTACAGTCCGGTCTGTTCGTCTGATACATCGCATGGCGGGCCTAGGGGGCGGTGAACGTCAGTCCCCTAATAGCGGTACAAGTCGTGTCGGAGTGTAGCCCAGAACACCCTGAGATAACACTGGAAACCTACCAGTATATCTCGCTTGCCCTGGCCAGGGACTGCTTGTGTAATGGCTCTCCTAGACACAGCGCGATGTCAACCCCCAATACCGGGAGAGACGAATACTGTCTAACCGTCACTGCCTCCAAGTGCTTCGGGACTGCACCCAACTACTACCTGTTTGCACGACTCCTTTGAGCCGTGGTAGGGTAGTAATCTAAGTACAGTGGGAACACACTCGAGGCGAAGTGACAGTGTCAAGTCGGCGGACTAAGCTGTACTCGTGTCACCTGGGAACTGATAACTGACGATAGGTATAATACCAACCAACAGTTCCCGACGAGTCCTGTCCAGTATACTCGTAACCTAACGAGCACCCGCATACTATCTCAAGTACGACGTACTGACGGCTGTGGGACAGACCGTCTCCCCCGCTGGGATGAGAAGCGCATACGCTAGTCTACTCCGAAGTATCGATGCCCTGTCTCGATAGTCCTACGACTAGGGACCTGTATAAGGATGTGCTTATGGATTACCCAGCCCCCATGAGTATGACTGCCATCACAACGCTGGTAATCAAGCAAAGATCCTAAGGGCTCTACTAATATGTATATAAGCGATATGCTAAAAGAAACACATGCGCATATTGAAGTAGAGACAAACCAAGTAGCATACTACCATTTTGAGCAAGACTGTCAATACAACTGTGAATATCCCAAGCTTCCATTAAGTAATATACAAGCTAGTATGATACTGTAATGGCCTTTAGGGCATATACACTAACAATCTCCCACTTGCAGTAAGGCCATGTACTGGCGTATCGAAGACCTATCATCTCGATCAGCCGCTCGAACTGAGTCTGGGGTAGGGCCTTCGTGAGTGGATCTGCAGTGCTATTCTCCGAATTTACACTCTTCACCTCGATCTCCCGGCGATCTACGATCTCCCTGATCAGGTGGTACCGCCTCAAAATGTGCCTGGACTTCTGATGGGACCTGGGTTCCTTCGCTAAAGCTATAGCTCCGTTGTTGTCGCAATACAGCGGTATTGGATTAACAATGGTAGGAACCACCTGAAGCTCTGTGAGGAACATCTTCATCCACACAGCTTCCTTTGCGGCATCGCAAGCAGCTATGTACTCCGCTTCCATAGTTGAGTCAGCAACGGTCTCCTGCTTGGAACTCTTCTAGCAAACTGCCCCTCCATTGAGGGTAAAGACATAACCCGACATGGACTTGGAGTCATCCTTGTCACTCTGGAAGCTGGAGTCAGCAAAGGCCTCGATCTGGAGATCTTTTCCACCATACACCAAGGACATCTCCTTAGTCTTTCTCAGGTACTTGAGAATGTTCTTTACCGCTATCCAGTGTTTCTCCGCTGAGTCCGACTGATACCGGCTTACAACGCTCAATGCGTATACTACATCTGGTCTGGTACATAACATCGCATACATTATAGAGCCTACCGCAGAAGCGTAGGGTATAATAGACATGCGATCCCTTTCCAAATCAGTCTTGGGAGACATCTCTTTGGAGAGGGTGATTCCGTGATAAGCCGGTAGATTACCGCGCTTTGAATCCTCCATACTGAATCTTTTCAGTATGGTGTCAATGTATCTGGACTGTGAAAGTCCCAACATCCTCTTAGATCTATCACGATAGATCTGGATCCCCAAAATGTAGTTGGCATCACCTAGGTCCTTCATGGAGAACCTCTGCGACAAGAATCCTTTGACTGACTGTAACATAGGAATATCATTTCCTATTAGGAGAATGTCATCCACGTACAAGACGAGGAATACCACAGTTCTCCCTACAATCTTACTGTAAATGCATGGTTCATCTGGGTTTTTGATAAAGTCGAATTTCTTGACAGTATCATCAAAGAAGATGTTCCAACTCCGTGATGCCTTCTTAAGTCCATAGATGGACTTTAGCAACTTGCACACTCTACCGCTGCTCCCACTCTGAATGAATCCCTCCGGCTGATCCATATAGACGCACTCTTCTAAATTTCCATTTAGGAAAGCCGTCTTTACGTCCATCTGCCAGATTTCATAATCATGGAAAGCAGCAATGGCAAGAAGGATCCGAATGGATTTCAGCATAGCCACTGGAGAAAAGGTCTCGTCATAGTCCAAACCAGGTCTTTGACGAAAAAACCTTTTGCAACAAGTCTAGCTTTATAAGTTTCAACCTGCCCATCTACACCAATCTTCTTTCTGAAGATCCATTTGCATCCTACGGGTTTTACCCCTTCTGGAGCAAAGTCCAAACTTTGTTGGTGTACATAGACTCCATCTCGGTCCGCATTGCATCCAGCCATTTTACCGAGTCACCGCTCTGAATGGCTTGCTGGAAGCTAGTCGGCTCACCATAATCCATGGTGCAATCCTCTCTATCCCCATCAATGAGAAAACCATAGTATCTCTCGGGCGGATGAGACTGCCTACTACTCCTGCGGAGTGGCGTAGGAATGTCCTGTTCTTTCGAACCTTCTTGTTCTACTAAGCTTTCAGTAATAGCTCGTGGTTCTGGAATTTCTTCCAGTTCTATTGCGCTCCCACTTATCTGATTTTCCAAAAACTCAGTTTCCAAGAAGCGGGCATGACGAGAAACAAAAACCTTTTGTTCCTCTGCGTAATAGAAAAGATACCCCTTGGAGTTCTTTGGGTATCGCACAAACTTACACTGTACTAAACGTGCCTCGAGCTTGTCCGCATGCTTCTTTTTTACAAAAGCTGGACATCCCCATGTCTTAAAGTGTTTAAGACTGGGTTTCTTCCCACTCCACATCTGATATGGTGTGGTAGGCACCGACTTAGTAGGAACTTGGTTCAAAAGATATGCAGTTGTTTCTAGTGCATAACTCCAAAAGGATCGCGGCAACTCAGCCTTACTCATTATGGAACGAACCATATCCAATAGGGTTCGATTCCGCCTTTCCGATACACCATTGTGTTGTGGTGTGTATGGAGGAGTAAGCTGAGAGAGAATTCCATCCTCTTTTAAGTAGCCCAGAAACTCGGCACTCAAGTATTCACCACCTCGATCAGATCTCAGTGTCTTGATACTTTTGCCTGTTTGTTTTTCAACTTCATTCTTATATTCCTGAAATTTCTCAAAGGCCTCGGATTTGTGCTTCATCAAGAAGACATCCCCATACCTAGAGAAATCATTTGTGAAAGTAATGAAGTATGAATAACCACTTCGCGCATATATAGACATTGGACCATACACATCACTGTGTATGAGTCCCAAGAGCTCGCTCGCTCTTTCTCCGTGTCCAGTGAACCGAGTCTTTGTCATCTTTCCCATGAGACAAGATTCACAAGTGGCATAAGACTGGTACTCGAACGGATCCAAGTATCCTTCTTTATGTAACTTTGTCAACCGTGTTTCATTAATGTGACCCAGTCTATAATGCCATAAGAAAGCCTGATTTAATTCCGGAGACTTTCTTTTAAGTGTGTTCTGGACACTGAAGACCTGAGCTTGATTCAAACGTTTTTCAATGTAACTGACCCAATCAGTACTTGATTTAGGTGGATGTTCACTACATCGCTTACAAAAGTAAAATCATATCCTTCCTTAGAAAGTAAGGATACAGATATGATAATACAAGTCGCACCTGGTACATAAAAACAGTCACGCAGAATCAATATCTGCCCAGTTGTCAGTCCTAGATGATATTCCCCTACGGATTCAGCATACATGCTCATTCCTGTTAGTTGTATGTATGCCCTAGAGGCCATTACTGTACATTGGATGTATATTGTAGTGGATGCTGGGACATATATAGGTAGGACTTTCTTGCTCGACATGATAGTACGCTATCTGGTTGTTCTTTATCTTAACATGTATACTCTCTGTCTCTCTGATTACATGTTGATAAAGCCCTTAGGATGTGTACTCGACTTCCAGGACTATGATGAAGATCATACTAGTGGGGCCTGGGTAGTCAATGAGCACATCCTTCATTGTTCCTAGTCGTGGGAATATCGAAACGGGGCATCGATATTCCAGAGTAGACTAGCGTATATCTTCTCGACCCATGTGATGGGCGATGGATGATCCTATATCCATTGGTGTTTGACAACGGAGATTGTATGCGGGTGCTCAGTGGAGACTGGGTACACTGAACCGACTCGCCGAGAACTCCCAGATGGTATTATACCTCACGTCAGATGGCAGTTCTCTGGTGACACTGGTACAGCTTAGTCTGTTGACCTAAGATCGTCATAGAGTCTTGTGTGTCTCCCACTGTGCTTTGATTTCCACCCTACCACGGCTCTACTGAGTCGTGCAAACAGGTGGTTTTTGGGTACAGTCCCGATTCACATGGAGGCAATTGTTAGTTATATGTATGCCCTAGAGGCCATTACTGTACATACGATGTATATTGTAGTGGATGCTAGGACATATATAGGGAGGACTTTCTTGCTCGACATGATAGTATGCTATCTGGTTGTACTTTATCTTAACATGTACTCTGATTGTCTCTATATTACATGTTGTAGTGGATGCTAGGACATATATAGGGAGGACTTTCTTGCTCGACATGATAGTATGCTATCTGGTTGTACTTTATCTTAACATGTACTCTGATTGTCTCTATATTACATGTTGATAAAGCCTTTAGGATATGTACTCGACTACTGGGACTATGATGAGATCATACTAGTGGGGCCACGGTAGTCGACGAGTACATCCTATAACTGTTCCTAGTCGAGGGTGTATCGAGACAGGGCATCGATGCACCAGAGTAGACTAGCGTATACGCATCTTGACCTATATGATGGGCGATGGATGATCCCATATCCATCGGTATTTGACATCAAGGATGGTGTACGGGTGCTCAGTGGAGACTGGGTACACTGGACGGACTCGCCGAGAACTCCCAGATGGTATTATACCATACGTCAGATGGCAGTTCTCCGGTGACACTGGTACAGAGTAGTCTGTTGACCCGAGATCGTCATAGAGTCTTGTGTGATTCCCACTGTGCTTTGATTTCCATCATACCACGTCCAAGAGGGCGTGCAAAAAGGTGGCTTTTGGGTACAGTCCCGAATCACATGGAGGCAATGAGCGATAGGAGGGGATTCGTCTCTCCCGGTATAGGGAGTTGATGTTGTGCTGTGTTCGATTGGCTATAACCGGAAATCCCTGGCCAGGGTTGCTGAGATTTACGGGTAAGTGTTATCGGTAGTTTCTCGAACTGTTATAGACCGCATATCGACATGACTTATCAAGCTACTGGGGTCTGACGTTTACCACCCCTAGGCGAGATATGCGACATATCAGACGACGAGACCGGACTGTACGGGAGTGTTACTGTTTGGATTCGCAGGAGAAGTTACAGGCTTGCTTGTTGATCTTCTGAGCGCTCAATACCTGGGTAGCTGTTACGTTTAGCTGACCGCTTGCAGCTTGTGGGTGTTTGATATGATCATCACCTACTGCCGGCGTATTGACGATTCTTTAGAGTCCTACACAGAGGTTTCTTGACTCAGGCAAAACGGAGTAGGGGCACATATGTGATATGTGCGGGACCGAGGATAATGCGATATGTGATACCGTATTCTATTCTCGCGATATTTGATATCAGCCGGGTCATCGGATCAAGTGTTGATTCGATGAATCGGTACGGATAAATATTAGTCGGTTATATACGATATAGCCGGATTGTCGGATCAAGTGTTGATTCGATAATTTAATGTATAATAATATATATGATATATTAAATTGCATTAACTAATATTTTCTCACTAAAAGATTCTTTTTCTCACTCGGGTAATACATTGATATATATATGCGATATATGTTAAATGTATTATTTTATTTTGTTACAATAAATATTGTATATGTGATATATAATATTGTAACATATTATAATTATTAATGCAACATGTTTGGAGGAGTTTAAACATGATTAGGGTTTGGATTAGGGTTAAACCTTCTAGTTGATTCTAGAAGCTTTACTTTGTCTTTGTTAAGATATTATGATAGATATTTACAAGTGACTCACCCTTTGACCTAACCCAAACCCTAACCCTAGTAAACTCTCTACAATGGTTACTACAACCATGGTTGCATAAATGATTATGATAACATTCTTTCTATTCATCACAAATGATTATTCATCTTCTTCCTCCTTCATTCTTTCATGAAAAAGCTTGCTAGATTTTTCCAAAGTGATGAATAAATATGAGAAAAAGATAAATAAAGAGAGCAAAAATCCTACTTCATCATCCTCATCTTCCCTTGCCATTTAGATGAGGGTGTTCACATCATTTCATGAGTGTTAGCTTGTGTTAAAGAAACTTCAAGGTAGATCATCTTAATATCGAAGATCGGAAGCAAAGGTTGCATCTTTCTCTTCGTGGAACCTCTCGAGAGTCCGGATCCCGATGATCGCAGCGAAGGGACCACAACACGGAGCATATGAAGTGAAGGACCGGATCTACAAAGGTTGTAATCCCTCTCACTTAGTGTTAAAGTGTTTAGCATGCTTGTTTTCGCCTAATCTCTAGTTTAAAGTTCCGTATTCGGGTTGTTCGGCACGGCTAAATTTTTAATCGGGCATGGTTGATGCCTCGTAGACCCTTGTGCGCGTGCCTAGCAACCCTACAGCAATGAGCGATAGGAGGGGATTCGTCTCTCCCGGTATTGGGGGTTGATGTTGCGCTATGCTCGACTGGCCATAACAGGAAATCCCTGGCCAGGATTGCAGTGACCTACTGGTAAGTGTTATCAGTAGTTTCACACATGTCATGGACTTCACGTCGGCATGAATTATCGAGCTACTGGGGTCTGACGTTTACCACCCCTAGGCGAGATATGCGACATATCAGACGAACAGACCGGACTGTACGGTAAGTGTTACTGGTTGGATTCACAGGAGTGTGAGCGGGCTTGCTCGTCGATCTTCTGATCGCTCAATACCTGGGTAGCCGTTACGTTTAGCAGACCGCTTGCGGCTTGTGGGTGCTTGATATGATCATCATCTGCTGCCGGTGTATTGACGAGTCTTTAGAGTCCTACACAGAGGTTTCCTGGTTCAAGCGAAACGAAATAGGAGCGCATATGAGATATGTGCGGGACCGAGAATAATTCGTGTATGTGATACCGTATTTCATTCTCGCGATGAATGTGTCGAATGGTTGTATGCGATATAACCTAGTTATCGAATCAAGGATTGATTCGATAAACCGATACATTGGATACTAGCCGGTTATATGAGACATGACCGGATCATTGAATCAAGTGTTGATTTAATGATTTAATGTATAATTATATATTTGATATATTACTTTGCATTAACTAGTATTGGTTCACTTTAAAAGGATTTTCTCACTTGAATTATGCAAGTTGTATATGTGATATACTTTTGTGCACATGATTGTATCATGTTTGATGATACATGCATATTTGGTTAAGTGTAAAGAAATAAACTATGGTTAAGTTAATGATTAAGGTTTTGTTTATTTAATTATTTATTCATTTATCTTATTTATTTATTTATTTTAGAAAATGAAAAGGATAAATGAATGGTTACTTGTTTTGTTTTTAGTTGAACATTCTTGAAGTTTTGACTTAGTCTCCATTCTTGTCTTATACTTAACCCTAACCATTTAAACTAACCCTAATTCATTCTCTACACTTAACTAAGGTTAGAAGATGATAAGAATTAATTCTTTTTCATTTTTATTCAACACTTATCATATCTTCTTCTTCTTCTTCATCTTCTTCTTTCATGAGAAGAAAGCTTGCTACATCAATGGTGATTGATGAAAAAGTGTGAGAAATCCAAATCTAAAGTCTACCCACTTCCTATTTCTTCATCCTCTACCTCTTGCCAAGTAGTATAGGGTGTTTCCTTCACAAGTTTTCTTGACTTGGTGAAGTTGGAGCTTGATCTAGCGATGCCTCGACGTAGATCATCTTCGGCATCGTCATCGATGACCTAGCCCGCTTTTTCTCCGATGAAACCACCGTGAGAGTCATGGTTCGATTTGGACAGCGGAGAGGACTTCATCACGGAGCCTAGGAGGTGGAGGACCGGATCTACAAAGGTTGTAGCTTCTTTCCTTTTTGTTAAAGTTGTTTACTTGCATCGCATAGCCTATAAATCTAGTTAACGATCCGTATTAGGGTTTGTAGGCACATGTAAAATTTGAATTAGCCATGTTTGATGCCTTGTGAGACTTCATTAGTGTGCCTAGGAACCCTACAGTGGTATCAGAACCTAGCTAGAGCCTTAGGCGATGCGTAGACGATGTTAGAAACCCGATCGAACCCGAAACCCCGACTTTTCCTTGCTCTCTGGACTTTTTTCAAAAACAGGGATTTTTGAGTATTAAAAATATGCAGAAAAATCAGCAGGAGATTCTATGAATTACTGTGAAGCCCGTACACCTAACTCCACCAAAGCGCGGCGGAACCACGGCATTAGCATGCTAATGCGGCGGTTCCGCGGCCCTTTAGCCTCTTCATGCAATAAATTTTGCACAGTAATTCCTAGTTTGCAGTGCTGGTTTTCCTGGGAATTTTTAATAATTTTTCAAGAGTTGAGTTTTCTGGGTTGTATTGGGGACTCGGTATATCGATCGGATTGTCTAATTTTGTCAGTGTGTTTTTCCGGGTATTTTTAGAATATGTTAAAAAGTTCGACCGGATATAAATAACCACTTTTTCCTCTGCCGGGAAATTTCCAATTGTTGGATTTTTCCGTAGTTTAACGACGTTCTAAGTAGTGCAAGTAACGCGATGGAACCTCTAGAAGACAACAAACCTTAACTCGATTATGTGACCGTCTTGAACTGCCCTTTGAACTTTCGGGTTTGGGGCAGTACGGCGTGCCACATGTGAGGCGTTGGCTTGACCCTTCTACGGCTGGACCGTTGGTACTGAGGCACGAACTGAATGTTGTTAGACTTATTTCATGTGTTGAGCTGTTTCGGGAAAACTTGGGTGTTCGAATGTTCAATCGGAAAGTTTAACATTTTCTGTTTATCCGGAATGTGATACAACAATTGGAATTCACAAAAGTTATGTGATAACTGAATGAATGTTATAAACATAGCACTTTAGTCTCACTTGATTGGTTGCCACGGAATTTTGATGTGATCAAAATTCCGTCGCAATCACGTAGCGTACGCGGATACTCGCTGGGTAAACTTAATAGACAGCCTCACTCCATAGCCCCGACCAAGACCCTGTAGGAGAACCCCGTCGCCGAAAGCATCCGTTCGGGTGCTCGCGGTAGCGGTGTTCCGCCTTGGTGCACTTCGTCGACGGTATCGGGGGTGCGACCGTCTACTAAAGTTTGCGACGAGCATTCGATCAAAATGTCGGGAATCTTGTTGAATTGCCCGACTTGATATTGAAAAGTGTTTTCGATAATGAGACTAAAATGCGGGGTTTATAATTGTTAGGCATGCGATGTCTAAGGTATTCATATGATTAGGCATGTGATGTCTAAAGAGTTTGCGGATTCCAACTGTTGTAGTTTTACACTTTCTTTTCTGTGACCGTAAGTGTAATATGTGATATCGCCGGTTTCGTTGCTATATGTCAACGACAATTGGGATGCACATATTTACTTACGTTGATGACATGTGATGTTATGTGTTGCTGGATATGTTATATTGGATCGTCGTGTTTGAATAGCCGGGGGGTTTTTTATGTGAGATGAGTGTTTTTCATTTTTATTCATGTAAAAACTTGTATGTAATATTGTTTTATTGGGGCACTTCCAGGTTGCGGAAGATGTCACCGTTGATGTATATTATTTACTTTTCTGCACTAGGATAGACCCAAGGAGGGGAGCACAAGTAACCGGGTTCTAGGGTCCAGTGGGAGACCATCTCGAGGAGTCGAGTTCGAGTCTCCTAACCCTAGAATTGGTAGGGTTGCTTGCCGCTCTCGTAGGGGTCCAGGGGTGTGGGATAGGCTATTCATCACGACCGTGGAATCCGTGTTTTATACTGGCTCGTATTGAAAACACGGACGTCCTAGTATATCCAATATTTCATATGTTTCTTCTGCTGTGATTTATCTGTGATGTGATCATGTGATGTTCTGTGTCAGATATTATATATAGTATATATGATATATTATATAAACGTTGCTTATGTTTTACACCCGCGCTAGCCCTGCCCCGCTCTGCCGTTAGTTACCTAACCTAACGGTGCAGACGGGACATCGAGGCGAATGCGGATGGCATAAGCGTACGTTATATTTATCTGTGATGTTTAGGTGGACTTAAATGATGGGATATTCATTAATGAGATTAATGAAAGAAAATAAACCTAATTGATGTTGTGGAATCGAATTTCAAAATAAAAACAGGTAGCTACAGTTCTTGCTTTGCATCGCGGTGTTCATTGTAGAACATCCTACACCTTATTCGATGGGGAAAGGACCGAGATCCCTTCACCGGGAGTAACTCCTTTAGCAAATAACTGGCAGATGCTACACACTCGGTTTGACATTTGATCGCTTCTATAGTTTCCGCTTTGCACAGTGATATATATGATATATCCCGCACCTCATTCGACGAGGAAAGGGCCGACGATCCCTTCACCGGGAGTGACCCCTTTAGCAAAACTAGAAAAGCCTTGAAAACAATCCATTTAAAAACCATTTGATTCCGCAACGAGATCAAGTTCAAAGCGTTGAAGGTTTTCATAAAAACCATTCGCAACCCTCCGTCATTTTAGGAAGTAGAGTACTTAGTATTCGTGCTGTGTTTGTTGACCATAGTCAAGGCACAGTGTACGGTAGCTAAGTGATGTCTTCCTACACCGCATATGATGCGATTAGTTAGGACAGTCGCGTGACTTTGTTGACCTTAGTTAAGGGTCATGTGGGTGGGTCTAATTAATCATGAAATGACGGGCAGAACTTGACTAGTACTTATGATTTGTTGACCATAGTTAAGGTCATAGGTGCTAGGGGTAAAAACCTTTATCGGGCGTTTCAAGTGTTGAAATTTGCAATGAGATTGCATACCTTCTATATGATAGTTGGATCCCGATACCCACTGCGAATAATTGTTACTCCTGGGAGAGTTTTGCACTTTGCAATTAGCCGATCAAGTAGGTGTCTAGAAAGGTGTCAACGGGGTTACGCCTCTGGGAAAACGAGGTTTACTGTAATTAGGTCCGTGCGAAAGCACGGGGAACCTCCCTCAAAATACCGACACTGGCCTGGCTGAAAGATTGGCGAACTTGTAGAGTGTAATTAATCCCGGCTAGTCTTTCCTTTTAAGGTTTGAAGGAAGATTTGATAAAACCAGTGGGAGCCATCCTGATTAGATAAAATATATAACCAATCTGATCTTGCAAGAGCGCACGCAGAGTGTTTTCTTCTCTCTCTCTCCAGGTAGCGACCATATCACGCCTTAATCAAGATAATAAAATGGATGTATTGACCGAACCCGCTTGTTATACTGAGCTGGGGAACGTTGGTCCCGCTCCAACTTATAATTGTTATAAGACAGAGCAGGAAATTGGGGAATACCAGAATTCCTATGCCGCCCAAACGAAGAAAGTGCATATGATGCATCTCCTTCGGGTGTGTTCATTACAAAGAACTGTTTCTCAGTATCCTCTGCATCCTGGGTATATGATACCGGATCAGGATCCCAGATATGTAATCTGTTACATAGGGCTACAAAAAGGTAGAAAAACTGAGAACGGGTGATAAGTTTCATGAGGCAGAAAACGGGGCAAGTGTTGCAGCCAAGTCTGTGTTAGTTATATGTATGCCCTAGAGGCCATTACTATACATAGGATGTATATTGTAGTGGATGCTGGGACATATACAGGGAGGACTTTCTTGCTCGACATGATAGTATGCTATCTGGTTGATCTTTACCTTAACGTGTACACTGATTGTCTCCCTGTTACATGTTGGTAAAGCCCTTAGGATCTGTACTTGACTACCTGGACTATGATGCGGATCATACTAGTGGGGACATGGTAGTCCATAAGTACATCCTTCAAAGTCCCTAGTCGTGGGTATATCGAGACGGGGGATCGATATACCAGAGTAGACTAGCGTGTACCTTCTCGACCCATACAGATGGGCGATGGATGATCCCATATCCATTGGTGTTTGAGATCAGAGATGATATACGGGTGCTCAGTAGAGACTGGGTACACTGGACGGACTCGCCGAGAACTCCCAAATGGTATTATACCTCACGTCAGATGTCAGTTCTCTGGTGACACTGGTACAGAGTAGTCTGTTGACCCGAGATTGTCATAGAGTCTCGTATGGTTCCCACTGTGCTTTGATTTCCATCTTACCACGTCCAAGAGGGCATGCAAAACGGTGGTTTTTGGGTACAGTCCCGAGTCACATGGAGGCAATGAGCGATAGGAGGGGATTCGTCTCTCCCGGTATAGGGGGTTGATGTTGTGCTGTGTTCGATTGGCTATAACAGGAAATCCCTGGCCAGGGTTGCTGAGATTTACTGGTAAGTGTTACCAGTAGTTTCTCGAATTGTTATAGACCTCATATCGACACGACTTATCGAGCTATTGGGGTCTGACGTTTACCACCCCTAGGCGAGATATGCGACATATCAGACGATCAGACCGGACTGTACGGTAGTGTTACAGGTTGGATTCACTGGAGTTTGAGTGGGCTTGCTCGTCGATCTTTAGATCGCTCAATACCCGGGTGGCCGTTACGTTTAGCAGACCGCTTGTGGCTTGTGGGTGTTTGATATGATCATCACCTGCTGCCGGCGTATTGACGAGTCTTTAGAGTCCTACACAGAGGTTTCCTGGCTCAAGCGAAACGAAATAGGAGCGCATATGAGATATGTGCGGGACCGAGAATAATGCGTGTATGTGATACCGTATTTCATTCTCACGATGAATGTATCGATTGGTTGTATGCGATATAACCTAGTTATCGAATCAAGTATTGATTGGATAAGCCGATACATAGGATACTAGTCGGTTATATGCGATATGACCGGATCGTTAAATCAAGTGTTGATTTAATGATTTAATGTATAATTATATATATGATATATTACTTTGCATTAACTAGTATCGGTTCACTTTAAAAGGATTTTCTCACTTGGTTGTACAAGTTGTATATGTGATATACTTTTTGTGCAAATGATTGTATCATGTTTGATGATACATGTTAACTTGGTTAAGTGTAAAGATTAAACCATGGTTAAATTGATGATTAGGGTTTTCTTTTTCTTAATCATTTATTTATTTATTTATTTGGAAAAGATTAGAAATGAAATGGTTGCAAATTTTGTTTCTTTCTTTGAAGCTTCATGAAGCTTTGACTTTGTGACCATTTTGTCTCATGCTTAACCCTAACCCTTGCAATTAACCATGGTCTATTCTCTACACCTAATCATGATTATTATTATGATAAGTATCCTTTTTCTTTTCTTTTAAAAATAACTTATCATAACAATATTCTTCTTCTTCTTCATTTCTTCATGTGAAGAAAGCTTGCCTCCATCAATGGCAAGTGATGATAAAAAGTGAGAAATCCAATTCTAAAGTTTACCCACTTCCTATTTCTTCATCCTCTGCCTCTTGCCAAGTAGTAGAGTGTGTTTCCTTCACAAGTTTTATGATTTGGTGAAGTGGGAGCTTGATCTAGCGATACCTCGACGTAGATCATCTTCGGCATGGACATCGACGACCTAGCCCGCCTATTCTCCGATGAAACCGACGCTAGAGCCCGGGAATTCATTTGGACAGCAAGGGGACTTCGTTGCGGAGCTATGGAGGTGGAGCACCGGATCTACAAAGGTTGTATTTCCGTATAAACCTTAGTTAAGTTGTTAACTAGTTTTGTTTCGCCTAGATTTCTAGCCCACGATCCGTAGTCGGGTTTCTCGGCACCGTTAAAATTTTAAATGGGTATGGTTGATGCCTTGTGAGACCTCTTGGGAGTGCCTAGGAACCCTACAGTGGTATCAGAGCTACTCGACATTGGATGTCGACCTATGGAGGGTTCTCACTGTGTGACAGTGTGGCGAAGCATAGGCTCTTACCCCAGGGTGTCCCGAGACCGGAAGGTGTTCCGGCGGGTTGTAGTCCTCGCGAGGGGGCATGCGTAAAAAGTAGCGGCTGAGGGACCCGTTGGTGCCACGGCGACCCCAATGGATGGGGTGGCTGCCTGACCTACAGTGGTATCAGAGCCTAGCTAGAGCCTTAGGCGAAGTCTAGACGGAGTTTGAAAGCCGGACGAACCGAAAACCTAACCCCAAAATAGCTCTCTGGACTTTTTCTAAAAAATGGGATTTTTGTCAATTAAAAATATGCAGAAAATCAAGCAGGGTGTTATTTGAATTACTGTGCAATACGAGGGCCTAAGTCGACTTTTCCACCGTGGAACCGCGGCACGTGCTATGCATGCTGCGGCGGTTCCGCGGCCTTACTGTTCCCTTGTATGATGATTTCTGCACAGTAACTCATATAATTTAATGCTATATTTTCTGGGATATTTTTGTTGTAACTCTACAGAAGAGTATTCTGGGGTACTATTGGGATTCGAATGTTCGATCGGATTATCAAATTTTGTCTGTGTGGCTTTCCGGATAAATTTTAGAATATATTAAAAAGTTCGACCGGATATAAATACCCAATTTTTCCCCTGTCGGGAAATTTCCAAGTGTTGGATTTTTCCGTAGTTTAACGACGTTCTAAGTAGTGCAAGTAACGCGATGGACCCTCTAGAAGACAACAAACCTTAACTCGATTATGTGACCGTCTTGAACTGCCCTTTGAACCTTCGGGTTTGGGGCAGTACGGCGTGCCACATGTGAGGCGTTGGCTTGACCCTTCTACGGCTGGACCGTTGGTACTGAGGCACGAACGGAATGTTGTTAGACTTATTTCATGTGTTGAGCGGTATCGGGAAAACTTGGGTGTTTGACTGTTCGATCGAAAAGTTTAACATTTTCTGTTTATCTGGAATGTGATACAATAATTGGAATTCACAAGTAGTTATGAGATAACTGAATGAATGTTATAAACATAGCAGTTTAGTCTCACTTGATCGGTTGCCATGGAATTTTGATGTGATCAAAAGTCCGTCGCAATCACGTAGCGTACGCGGATACTCGCCGGGTAAACTTAATAGACAGCCTCACTCCATAGCCCCGACCAAGTGACTGTAGGAGAACCCCGTCGCCGAAAGCATCCATTCGGGTGCTCGCCGCAGCGGTGTTCCGCCTTGGTGCACTTCGTCGACGGTATCTGGGGTGCGGCCGCCTACTAAAGTTTGCGACGAGCATTCGATCAGGCTGTTGGGAATCTTGTTGAATTGCCCGACTTGATATTGAAAAGTGTTTTCGATAATGAGACTAAAATGCGGGGTTTATAATTGTTAGGCATGCGATGTCTAAAGAATTCATTTGGTCAGGCATGCGATGTCTGAGGTGATTGCGGATTCCAACTGTTGTAGTTTTACACTTTCTTTTCTGTGACCGTAAGTGTAATATGTGATATCGCCGGTTTCATTGCTATATGTCAACGACAATTGGGATGTGCATATTTACTTACGTTGATGACATGTGATGTTATGTGTTGCTGGATATGTTATATTGGATCGTCGTGTTTGAATAGCCGGGGGTTTTTATGTGAGATGGGTGTTTTTCATTTTCATTCATGTAAAAACTTGTATGTAATATTCTTTTATTGGGGCGCTTCCAGGTTGCGGAAGTTGTCACCGTTGATGTATATTATTTACTTTTCTGCACTAGGATAGACCCAAGGAGGGGAGCACAAGTAACCGGGTTCTGGGGTCCAGTGGGAGACCAACTCGAGGAGTCGAGTCCGGGTCTCCTAACCCTAGAATTGGTAGGGTTGCTTGCCGCTCTCGTAGGGGTCTAGGGGTGTGGGATTGGCTATTCATCACGACCGTGGAATCCGTGTTTTATACCGGCTCGTATTGAAAACACGGACGTCCTAGTATATCCAATATTTCATATGTTTCTTCTGCTGTGTTTTATCTGTGATGTGATCATGTGATGTTCTGTGATAGATACAGTATATAGTATATATGATATATTATATAGGCGTTACTTATGTTTTACACCCGCGCTAGCCCTGCCCCGCTCTGTCGTTAGTTACCTAACCTAACGGTGCACGAGGGGACATCGAGGCGAATGCGGATGGCATAAGTGTACGTCGTATTTATCTGTGATGTTTAGGTACTTAAATGATGGGACTTCATTAATGAGATTAATGAAATAAAAGAAACCTAAGATGTTGTAGAATCGAATTTCAAAATAAAACAGGTAGCTACAGTTCTTGCTTTGCACAGCTGTATATGTGATATATCCTGCACCTTATTCGATAAGGAAAGGACCGAGATCCCATCACCGGGAGTGACTCCTTTAGCAATAACTGGCAGATGCTACACACTCGGTTTGTCTTTTGATTGGTTTTAAGTGTTTTTGCTTTGCACAGTGATATATATGATATATCCCGCACCTCATTCGACGAGGAATGGACCGACGATCCCTTCACCGGGAGTGACTCCTTTAGCAAAACTAGAAAAGCCTCAAAAACACTCCATTTCAAAATTCATTCGATCCTACAATGATATCAAGTTCATTACGCAATAGGTTTTTAGAAAAACCTGTCGTAGCCCTCCGTCATTTCAGATAAGTACTAGTTAGTATTCGTGCCACGTTTGTTGACTATGTTAAGGCGTAGTGTGCGGTAGCTAATTAGTGCTTATCTGCATAAGCATATGATGTGATTGGATTAGGGTAGTTGTGCGACTTTGTTGACTATGTTAAGGGTCGTGCGGGTGGGTTTAATTCAATCGGGAAATGACGGGTTGAACTTGACTAGCACTTATGATTTGTTGACTATGTTAAGGTCATATAGCTGCTAGGGGCAAAATATTATCGGGAATTTCAAGTGTTGAAATTTGCAATTAGATTGCATACCTTCTATGAGATAGTTGGATCCCGATACCCGCTGCGAGTAAGAGTTACTCCTGGGCGAGTTTTACGCATTACAATTAGCCGATCAAGTAGGTGTCTAGAAAGGTGTCAACGGGGTTACGCCTCTGGGAAAACGAGGTTTACATTAATTAGGTTCGTGCGAAAGCACGGGGGACCTCCCTCAAAGTACCGACACTGGCCTGGCTGAAAGATTGGCGAACTTGTAGTGTGTAATTAATCCCGGCTAGTCTTTCCTTTTAGGGTTTGAAGGAAGATTTGATAAAAAGCAGTGGGAGCCATCTTGATTAGATAAAATAATAACCAATCTATTCTTGCAAGAGCGCACGCTGAGTGTTTTCTTCTCTCTCTCTCCAGGTAGCGACCATATCACGCCTTAATCAAGATAATAATACGGATTATTGACCGAACCCGTTTGTTATACTGAGCTGGGGAACGTTGGATTTCCCGTGCCGCCCAAACGAAGAGAGTGCATGCTGATGCATCATCTTCGAGTGTGTTCGTTACAAAGAACTGTTTCTCTGTATCCTCTACATCCTGGGTATATGATACCGGATCAGGATCCCAGATATGTAATCTGTTACATAGGGCTACAGAAAGGTAGAGGACTGAGAACGGGTGATAAGTTTCATGAGGCAGAAAACGGGGCAAGTGTTGCTGCCAAGTCTGTTGGTCACTGTCACCCTGTATTACAATACATTGATTCTGAACGAATGTTGTTAGATACCGAACCTGATATACAAAATCATATCAGTCTCTTTATTAGTAAAGAAATGATAAAATTTTGTATTGTTGGATAATGTTTTGAACATTTCCTATATCAAAAGTTGATTGGTTCAGGCACGTTATCTAAAAGCATTGATGTTCTAAATCAAACTACAATTCTTTAGTATACGGAACACACACAAGAGGAAGAGTTCAGAACTGAACGAATCCTTCTTGAGGTATTGTAGACTAGGTCATATCAATGCGACCCGACTAGCTGAAGTTACATGTAGATGCATATTTAAATCAGTTTGAATCTACATCTTGTGAAACTTGCCAGTCCTGTCACAAAGGTATAATGACACCAGCTCTGTTTATTGGAAACAGAGAAAGAGTTGGTTGACTCTTGGGATGATACATGTTGATGTATGTAAGGTCCCCTGTCTACACATGCCAGGAATGGTTCTTTATACTTCATTACATTCTCTGATGATCTTTCGAGATTCAGAACTATGTTCCTGTTGAAACACAAGTCCGAACCTTTTGAGATATTCACAGAATATAAGCTAGAAGTAGAGAACCAAAACACGGGTATAAGTATTATGTCCTTTGATGAGATCAAGGAGGAGAATACTTAAGCATAGAATTCCTGGACTATTCTAAAGGAGAATGAGATTCTCTCTCAGCATTACTCCTCCGTATACACCATAGCACGATGGTATATCGGGGCGGAGCAATCACACCCTATATGATAAGGTGTGCTCTATGATGAGTATTACTGAGTTACCTATTTCCTTTTTGGGTGTTATGCACTTGAGAAGCTGCATACCTATTGAATAGGTTTCAAATCAAATCAGTAGCCTACCACTTCATATGTGATATGGAAACGGAAGTGCCCATATCTTAAGTTTCTTAAGATTTGGGGTTGTCCGGCCTATGTTTAAAAGCAAAATCCGGACAAGCTCGAGGCAATGTCAGTTATGTAGAACTGGAAAGGTTCCTGCTATACAAACTACATCAGATGATTTGGTAGAACCAGAGGATTCAGTAGATACCAACGAACCTCAGCCTCTCCGCCGATCTAGTAGGGTTCCTCACCCACCTGAGAGATACTTCTGTTTCTCTATGACAGTGGGAGCGAGGATTGCATCATGAGATGATGACCCAACTAGTTTCGAGCTGGCCATCAGGAGTAAGACTCTGTAAGAATGGCTGGATGCTTAGTGATCTGAGATGGAATCCATGTACACCAACAAAGTATGGACTTTGGTTGCTATATCTGAAGGGTTAAATCCCCATCAGGAGCAAGTATATCTTGAGAAGATTACTTGGTGTACTTGGAAAAGTTGAGACTTTCAAAGCTAGACTAGTTAAAGGTTTTCGTCATCGACCAGGCGTGGATAATGATGAAACCTTTTTCCAGTATTTAAGCTTAAGTCCATCCAGATCCTACTTGCCACGGCTTCATACCATGACTACGATATCTGGCGGTTGGGTGCCATGACTGCTTTTCTAAATGATGTTTTAGAAGAGAGAGTCTATAAGTACACAGCCAGAGGGCTTCGTAGAAAGTGGGAGCAGCGGAAACGTATGCAAGATGCTTTATAGGATTAAAGCAGGCATCGCGGAGTTGGAACATCTGTTTTGATGAAATAGTCAAAGAGTTTGACATCATCAAAATGGTAGATGAACCTTGTATATACAAAAAGGTAGTAGGGAGTATGGTGACGATCCTCGTAGAGTATGTGGATGACATACTCTTGATAAGAAAAGAGTTTCTTATGCTACGCTCGGTCAATCTCCGCTTAGGATTCTCCATATAGGATCAAAGTGATACCTACTAAATCCTGGATTTTGGATCTATGAGATAGATTTAATTGGATGTTAGGATTCTCACTAGTTGTAGTGAGATGATATCAATTGATCCTGGGGAGAATCGCTGGAAGTGTTCCAGAGTGATAAAGACGACAGAATGTCAGTCACAGGCATTGTCTTTACCCTCAGTGGAGGGACGGTATGTTGGAAGAGTTCCAAGCTAGATACCGTGACATACTAGACGATAAAGGCTAGATACATCGCTACTTAAGATGCTACCAAAGAGGCTGTTTGGGTGTATATTGGTTCATGAGATGAACTATGTTCCTCCCATTGTGTGACAATGGAGTTGTGGCTTATGCCAAGGAACGCCGGTCCCATCAGTGATCCAGACATATTCTAAGGCAGTATCACTTGATCATGGAGATGGTTGATCTCCAGGGTGATCGATGTTTGGAGAGTAGACTCAGAGGACAACACAGCGGATCCACTCACAAAGGCCTGTTCCCAGAGAGAGACTTTTATGGGATGGTTGAGTATGAGATACTACAACCACTGGTATCAGATAGCCCTAGTGCAAGTGGGAGATTGTTAGTTATATGTATGCCCTAGAGGCCATTACTATACATAGGATGTATATTGTAGTGGATGCTGGGACATATATAGGGAGGACTTTCTTGCTCGACATGATAGTATGCTATCTGGTTGATCTTTACCTTAACGTGTACACTGATTGTCTCCCTGTTACATGTTGGTAAAGCCCTTAGGATCTGTACTTGACTACCTGGACTATGATGCGGATCATACTAGTGGGGACATGGTAGTCCATAAGTACATCCTTCAAAGTCCCTAGTCGTGGGTATATCGAGACGGGGTATCGATATACCAGAGTAGACTAGCGTGTACCTTCTCGACCCATACAGATGGGCGATGGATGATCCCATATCCATTGGTGTTTGACATCAAAGATGATATACGGGTGCTCAGTAGAGACTGGGTACACTGGACGGACTCTCCGAGAACTCCCAGATGGTATTATACCTTACGTCAGATGGCAGTTCTCTGGTGACACTGGTACAGAGTAGTCTGTTGACCCGAGATCGTCATAGAGTCTCGTATGGTTCCCACTGTGCTTTGATTTCCATCTTACCACGTCCAAGAGGGCGTGCAAAACGGTGGTTTTTGGGTACAGTCCCGAGTCACATGGAGGCAATGAGCGATAGGAGGGGATTCGTCTCTCCCGGTATAGGGGGTTGATGTTGTGCTGTGTTCGATTGGCTATAACAGGAAATCCCTGGCCAGGGTTGCTGAGATTTACTGGTAAGTGTTACCAGTAGTTTCTCGAATTGTTATAGACCTCATATCGACACGACTTATCGAGCTATTGGGGTCTGACGTTTACCACCCCTAGGCGAGATATGCGACATATCAGACGATCAGACCGGACTGTACGGTAGTGTTACAGGTTGGATTCACTGGAGTTTGAGCAGGCTTGCTCGTCGATCTTCAGATCGCTCAATACCCGGGTGGCCGTTACGTTTAGCAGACCGCTTGCGGCTTGTGGGTGTTTGATATGATCATCACCGGCTGCCGGCGTATTGACAAGTCTTTAGAGTCCTACACAGAGGTTTCCTGGCTCAAGCGAAACGAAATAGGAGCGCATATGAGATATGTGCGGGACCGAGAATAATGCGTGTATGTGATACCGTATTTCATTCTCGCGATGAATGTATCGATTGGTTGTATGCGATATAACCTAGTTATCGAATCAAGTATTGATTCGATAAGCCGATACATAGGATACTAGTCGGTTATATGCGATATGACCGGATCGTTAAATCAAGTGTTGATTTAATGATTTAATGTATAATTATATATATGATATATTACTTTGCATTAACTAGTATCGGTTCACTTTAAAAGGATTTTCTCACTTGGTTGTACAAGTTGTATATGTGATATACTTTTTGTGCAAATGATTGTATCATGTTTGATGATACATGTTAACTTGGTTAAGTGTAAAGATTAAACCATGGTTAAATTGATGATTAGGGTTTTCTTTTTCTTAATCATTTATTTATTTATTTATTTGGAAAAGATTAGAAATGAAATGGTTGCAAATTTTGTTTCTTTCTTTGAAGCTTCATGAAGCTCTGACTTTGTGACCATTTTGTCTCATGCTTAACCCTAACCCTTGCAATTAACCATGGTCTATTCTCTACACCTAATCATGGTTATTATTATGATAAGTATCCTTTTTCTTTTCTTTTAAAAATAACTTATCATAACAATATTCTTCTTCTTCTTCATTTCTTCATGTGAAGAAAAGCTTGCCTCCATCAATGGCAAGTGATGATAAAGAGTGAGAAATCCAATTCTAAAGTTTACCCACTTCCTATTTCTTCATCCTCTACCTCTTGCCAAGTAGTAGATTGTGTTTCCTTCACAAGTTTTATGACTTGGTGAAGTGGGAGCTTGATCTAGCGATGCCTCGACGTAGATCATCTTCGGCATGGACATCGACGACCTAGCCCGCCTATTCTCCGATGAATCCGACGCTAGATCCCGGGAATTCATTTGGACAGCAAGGGGACTTCGTTGCGGAGCTATGGAGGTGGAGCACTGGATCTACAATGGTTGTATTTCCGTATAAACCTTAGTTAAGTTGTTAACTAATTTTGTTTCGCCTAGTTTTCTAGCCAACGATCCGTAGTCGGGTTTCTCGGCACCGTTAAAATTTGAAATGGGCATGGTTGATGCCTTGTGAGACCTCTTGGGAGTGCCTAGGAACCCTACAGTCTGTTGGTCACTGTCACCCTGTATTACGAATACATTGATTCTGAACAAATGCTATTAGATACCGAACCTGATATACAAAATCATATCAGTCTCTTTATTAGTAAAGAAAGGATATAATTTTGTATTGATGGATAATGTTTTGAACATTTCCTATATCAAAAGTTGATCGGTTCAGGCACGTTATCTAAAAGCATTGACGTTCTAAATCAAACTACAGTTCTTAGTATACAGAACACACACAAGAGGAAGAGTTCAGAAATGAACGAATCACTCTTGTGCTATTGTAGACTAGGTCATAACAATGCGACCCGACTGGCTGAAGTTACATTTTAGATGCATATTTAAATCAGTTTGAATTTACATCTTGTGAAACTTGCCAGTCATGTCACAAAGATAAGATGATCATAGCTCTGTTTGTTGGAAACAGAGGAAGAGTTAGTAAACTCTTGGGACTGATACATGATGATGTATGTAAGGTCTCCTGTCTGCACATGCCAGGACTGGTTCTTTATACTTCATTATATTCTCTGATAATCTCTCAAGATTCAGTCGTATGTTCCTGTTGAAACATAAGTCCGAAGCTTTTGAGGTATTCACAGAATATATGTTGGAAGTAGAGAACCAAAATACGGGTATAAGTATTATGTCCTATGATAAGATCAGGGAGGAGAATACTTGTGCATGGCATTCCTGGACTATTCTAAAAGAAAATGAGATTCTCTCTCAGCATTACTCCTCCGTATAAACCATAGCACGATGGTATATCGGGGCGGAGCAATCACACCCTATATGATAAGGTGTGCTCTATGATGAGTACTACTGAGTTACCTATTTCCTTTTTGGGAGTTATGCGCTTGAGAAGCTACATACCAATTGAATAGGGTTCCAATCAAATCAGTTGCCTACCGCTTCATATGTGATATGGAAAGGGAAGAGCCCATGTCTTAAGCTAGTTAAGATTTAGGATTGTCCGGCCTATGTCTAAAAGCAAAATCCGGACAAGCTCGAGGCTAGGTCTGTAATGTAGAACTGGAAAGGTTCCAGCTATACAAACTACAGCAGATAATTTGGTAGAACCAAAGGATTCAGTAGATTCCAACGAACCTCAGCCTCTCCACCGATCTAGTAGGGTTCCTTACCCACCTGAGAGATACTTCGATTTCTCGATGACAGTGGGAGCATGGAATACATCATGAGATGATGACCCAACTAGATTCGAGCAGGCCATCAAGAGTAGGGACTCTGTAAAAATGGCTGGATGCTTAGCGGTCTGAGATGGAATCCATATACACCAACAAAGTATGGACTTTGGTTTCTATATCTGAAGGGTTAAATCCCCATCAGGAGCAAGTATATCTTGAGAAGATTACTTGGTGTACGTGGAAAAGTTGAGACTTTTAAAGCTAGACTTGTTAAAGGTTTTAGTCATCAACCAGGTGTGGATAATGATGAAACCTTTTCTAAGGACTATGCTTGAGTCCATCCAGATCCTACTTGCCACGGCTACATACCATGAATACGATATCTGGTGGTTGGGTGCCATGACTATTTTTCTAAATATTGATTTAGAAGAGAGCGTCTATAAGTACACAGCCAGAGGGCCTCGTAGACAGTGGGAGCAGCGGAAACGTATGCAAGATGCTTTATAGGATAAAGCAGGCATCGCGGAGTTGGAACATCTGTTTTGATGGATTAGTAAAAGAAGTTGACATCATCAAAATGGTAGATGAACCTTATATAAACAAAAAGGTAGTAGGGAGTATGGTGACGATCCTCGTAGAGTACGTGGATGACATACTCTTGTTAGGGAAGGAGTTTCCTATGCTACGCTCGATCAATCTCCGCTTATCACAATGATTTTCCATATAGGATCAAAATGATACCTACTAAATCCTAAGCTTTGGATCTATGAGATAGATCTAATTGGATGTTAGGATACTCACTAGTTGTAGTGAAATGGTATCAATCGATCCTGGGGAGAATCACTGGAAGGGTTCCAGAGTGATAAAGACGACTGAATGTCAGTCACAGGCATTGTCTTTACCCTTAGTAAAGGGACGGTATGTTGGAAGAGTTCCAAGCTAGATACCGTGGCAAACTAGACGATAAAGGCTGGTAACATCGCTATTAAAGATACTGCCAAAGAGGCAGTTTGGGTGTATATTGGTTCATTGGATGAACTAGGTTCCTACCATTGTGTGACAATGGAACTGTGGCTTTGGCCTAGGAACCCTGGTCCCATCAGTGACCCAGACATATTCTGAGGCAGCATCACCTGATCATGGAGATAGTTGATCTCCAGGGTGATTGAGGTTAGGAGAGTAGACTCAGAGGACAACACGGCAGATCCACTCACGAAGGCCTTTTCCTAAAGAGAGACTTTTAGGGGATGGTTGAGTATTAGATACTACAACTACTGCTACAGATGGCCCTAGTGCAAGTGGGAGATTGTTAGTTGTATGTATGCCCTAGAGGCCATTACTGTACATTGGATGTATATTGTAATGGATGCTGGGACATATATAGGTAGGACTTTCTTGCTCGACATGATAGTACGATATCTGGTTGTTCTTTATCTTAACATGTATACTCTCTGTCTCTCTGATTACATGTTGATAAAGCCCTTAGGATGTGTACTCGACTTCCAGGACTATGATGAAGATCATACTAGTGGGGCCTGGGTAGTCAATGAGTACATCCTTCATTGTTCCTAGTCGTGGGAATATCGAAACGGGGCGTCGATATTCCAGAGTAGACTAGCGTATATCTTCTCGACCCATGTGATGGGCGATGGATGATCCCATATCCATTGGTGTTTGACATCGGAGATGGTATGCGGGTGCTCAGTAGAGACTGGGTACACTGAACGGACTCGCCGAGAACTCCCAGATGGTATTATACCTCACGTCAGATGGCAGTTCTCTGGTGACACTGGTACAGCTTAGTCTGTTGACCCAAGATCATCATAGAGTCTTGTGTGTCTCCCACTGTGCTTTGATTTCCACCCTACCACGGCTCTACTGAGTCGTGCAAACAGGTGGTTTTTGGGTACAGTCCCGATTCACATGGAAGCAATGAGCGATAGGAGGGGATTCGTCTCTCCCGGTATTGGGGGTTGATGTTGCGCTATGCTCGACTGGCCATAACAGGAAATCCCTGGCCAGGGTTGCAGTGACCTACTGGTAAGTGTTATCAGTAGTTTCACACATGTCACGGACTTCACGTCGGCATGAATTATCGAGCTACTGGGATCTGACGTTTACCACCCCTAGGCGAGATATGCGACATATCAGACGAACAGACCGGACTGTACGGTAAGTGTTACTGGTTGGATTCACAGGAGTGTGAGCGGGCTTGCTCGTCGATCTTCTGATCGCTCAATACCCGGGTGGCCGTTACGTTTAACAGACCGCTTGCGGCTTGTGGGTGCTTGATATGATCATCATCTGCTGCCGGCGTATTGACGAGTCTTTAGAGTCCTACATAGAGGTTTCCTGGTTCAAGCGAAACGAAATAGGAGCGCATATGAGATATGTGCGGGACCGAGAATAATTCGTGTATGTGATACCGTATTTCATTCTCGCGATGAATGTGTCGAATGGTTGTATGCGATATAACCTAGTTATCGAATCAAGGATTGATTCGATAAGCCGATACATTGGATACTAGCCGGTTATATGAGACATGACCGGATCATTGAATCAAGTGTTGATTTAATAATTTAATGTATAATTATATATTTGATATATTACTTTGCATTAACTAGTATTGGTTCACTTTAAAAGGATTTTCTCACTTGAATTATGCAAGTTGTATATGTGATATACTTTTGTGCACATGATTGTATCATGTTTGATGATACATGCATATTTGGTTAAGTGTAAAGAAATAAACTATGGTTAAGTTAATGATTAGGGTTTTGTTTACTTAATTACTTATTCATTTATCTTATTTATTTATTTATTTTGGAAAATGAAAAGGATAAATGAATGGTTACTTGTTTTGTTTTTAGTTGAACATTCTTGAAGTTTTGACTTAGTCTCCATTCTTGTCTTATACTTAACCCTAACCATTTAAACTAACCCTAATTCATTCTCTACACTTAACTAAGGTTAGAAGATGATAAGAATTAATTCTTTTTCATTTTTATTCAACACTTATCATATCTTCTTCTTTTTCTTCATCTTCTTCTTTCATGAGAAGAAAGCTTGCTACATCAATGGTGATTGATGAAAAAGTGTGAGAAATCCAAATCTAAAGTCTACTCACTTCCTATTTCTTCATCCTCTACCTCTTGCCAAGTAGTATAGGGTGTTTCCTTCACAAGTTTTCTTGACTTGGTGAAGTTGGAGCTTGATCTAGCGATGCCTCGACGTAGATCATCTTCGGCATCGTCGTCGATGACCTAGCCCGCTTTTTCTCCGATGAAACCACCGTGAGAGTCATGGTTCGATTTGGACAGCAGAGAGGACTTCATCATGGAGCCTAGGAGGTGGAGCACCGGATCTACAAAGGTTGTAGCTTCTTTCCTTTTTGTTAAAGTTGTTTACTAGCATCGCATAGCCTATAAATCTAGTTAACGATCCGTATTAGGGTTTGTAGGCACATGTAAAATTTGAATTAGCCATGTTTGATGCCGTGTGAGACTTCATTAGTGTGCCTAGGAACCCAACAATTCCGTTAGCAACCCTGAGAGTCATATCACCTTTCTTGATAACCCTACAGTTTCTCAGAGCCTGTAACGAATTACAGATATGAGATCCTGATCCGGTATCCAATACCCAGGAAGTAGGGTTAACTGACATACAGTTCTTTATTACAAACACACCCGAAGTCGAAGCCACAACATGCTTCGAATTCTGGCTACTGGCTATACTAGCCCTGCAATCCTTCTGTCCATGTTCATTCCCGTAACAATAGGAACATCCCTCTTTTACTGCATCTATTCCCAAAACAACTGCCCTTCCCTTTCTTTCTACTTCCCTGGTTTCCTTCAGGGTAGTAGGTAGAGACTGTTGAACTAAGTTAGCATCTGACCCGTTCTTCAACGTGGTCTTCAGGTCCGTGAGCTCAAAAGAGCTGGTCTCTGTAAGGACGTTGCCCCCTACAGATGACCCGATAGCCAACCTCGCTTGAAGCAATTCGTTCGAGGTCTCATATCTTGCGATATGAGATTGCTCTCCATATAAATCTTTGTTATGGAGGAAGATAGAAACTGAGTCTATCTTCTCGTGCTGCCTCTGATATGCACCATCAACTGAGGCTAACACGAGGCACTTGGCTTTCGCTTTCGCACAGTCTTTTTCCGATGTCCTATGGATATGAATATCCGTGACAGGGGAAGCTGGACCTGAGACGGCAGGGGTTAGATCAGTCAAGAGGTGTCCCAGCTTGTCATGGGCAATGGACATCTGGACAGAACTTTGCCAGTCATAATAGTCAGATTCAGTCATTTTATTATCTAGATGTAACCTAGGTGCAGTCACTGGGTCGCTGCAATTAAGAGAGAGAGAAGAAAACACTTAGCATGATGCTCTTGCAAGTTTAGATTGGTTTTTAATTTATCTAAACAGGATGGCTCCCACTGTCTCTCGAATCCCTCCTCAAACCATAAAGGAAGAATTAGTCAGGATCAATCTCACCGTACAATACTTGCTTAACCGTTCAGCCAGGCCAGTGTCGGTACTTCGAGGGAGGTTTTCCAACGCTTTCGCGAAGTTCCTTAATTAAGTAACCTCTTTTCCCTGTGGGCGTAGCCCCGCTAACACCTTTCTAGACACCAACTTGGTTTATAGCATTGATCGTTAAGTGAGAAAGTTCCCGAGGAGTAGCATATACTCACAGTAGGATCGGGATCCAAATATCATCGCGTGACAAAACTGAAGGAATCCTACCAGAATTATCACACTCCAAATGGTATGCAGCGCTAGCAAGTTTCAGTACTTTTGAAACTCCCGATGTGGATTTTTGCCCCATGCTCTTATGACCTTGACTAAGACCAACAAATCATAAGTCACATATCAAGTTCTACCCGTCGTTGTCCAGGTTGATTTGAACCCACCCGTATATACCCTTGACTATGGCCAACAAAGCAATACGACTGTCCCAAACCAACCCATTCTATCTATGCAACATATGAATACCCACCAGCTACCAAACATTGTGCCTTGACTAAGGCCAACAAACACAGCTTGAATACTGTTGAATATTCATATGAAACGACGGAGGGCTACGGATGGTTTTGGCGAAACCGTGAACGTAGTGAACTTGATATAATCGATGGAACGAGATAGCTTTTAAAAGGAGTGGTTCAAGCTCCGCGTTTAAAAAGCTGGTTTTTGAAAAAGAACCGAGTGGTTTTTGAAAGTGTTCCAACGACTTTTACTTGGTTTATTTTCTTGCATTAGTTCTTTTAATGCGTCCCATCATTTAATCCTACCATTGTAGAAAACAACCAAAATATGACGTACACTTATGCCATTCGCATTCGCCACGGGGCCCCGTCATCACCCGTTAGGTTACTTAACTAACGACAGAGCGGGGGCTGGGCTAGCGCGGCTGAAAAACATAAGCAACGCCTAAATAGATATCATATATAGATATATAGCAATGATAGCCATTACAGATCACAGATGAACACTTTGGATATACTAGTAATCCGCGATTCGTTTGAGCCTGCAACGAAAAGCGGATTACACGGTCGCGATGAATAGCCAATACCCCACCCAAGACCCCTACGGGTGCGGAAAACTACCCGCCAAGTACCCGAAGCAAAGCAACCTCCCTCAACGACGTGAGTAGGCCACTCGGCACTTCGAGATACCCGGTAGTTTGTGCACCCCACCTTGTGTCTATCCTAGGAGCAAAAACAGTAAAAAGAAATTATACAATGACGGCTACAACCCCGACCCGGTTGTGCGGCCAAACAAATAATATTACATTAATTTACAAATTTTACAATGAATGAAAGAAAAAGCAACTCTCATCTTACACCCATTCCCGGCTATTCATCCGCGACAATCCAACGAGTTCATATACACAAGCCATCAACATTACAGATCACAGATATGTATAGCCCCCACTAATCGACGTATAGCGATTAGCGGACGTTCAATACATATATCACATCACAGATAATATCCATTAGCCAAAGTCTACGGAATATCGATCAAAATACGGATTTTTAACCACCCCAAAAGTCAATTTGCTCTCTGGAAAATCTGGGTAGAAAAAACATGTCTTAAAAATCCCAAAACAGCCAAATAAAAACACTACAAGAAACCCGGTCCACGACCGAGTCAAATCGGCCGCGGAACCGTGGCAATAACATGTTATTGCCGTGGAACCGCGGCGGTTTGGTCGGTTCAGTGGACCGGTTTTCTTCTGTGGTTTTAAAAAACCCTGAGTCGAATTTTCATGTATGTTAAAAAATTTTTTGAACAGTATAAAAATTCGACAGAAAGTTAGTTTTTGTCGGATGTGTTTTACGACTTTTTTCCGATCGATATTCTTAACACGTTGCTAACTTACTAGTTTATGTTTAGCTAGGCTCTGATACCACTGTAAGTCCACGTTGCTCACCCCGGTTCTTACGGGGAGGCGGAAACGGCGAAAAACAATTTCTGGGCGCAAGGCAACATGGACTCAAAAGAAAGGATCTTTGCTAAACTAGAAACTAGTAAACTACTAGAGGTTTTAACTACTATGCTGTAGAAAGTATACCTCACGAAACCGGTCCTTCGGGTCTTCATTCCGCTGTCCCGCTCGTCCATCCAAGCTCCAAGCGTCAATCCGGACCTTGGGCACCTCCGCGGCCTTCTTGAGTCGAAGACGATCCACCCGAGAGATGTACACCGAGCTCCATCTCGAGCCGAGGCAACTAGGGCAAAGAGATTGCTAGTCAAGAAGCCCTAGGATGTGTAGATGAGATGTATTGATGTTTTTGTCTTTGTGGGATCTTTTTCTCTCAACACATGAGATCAAAAGATCAGATCAAGAGGAGGAAGATGAAGGAGAAAACCTAGCAACCATGGAGCTTTTCTTTTTCTTCTCACTTCAAGAGAGAGAATGAGAAGAGAATAATGAAAAAATTAACCCAAATGAAATGAACCATGGTTGCAATAATACACCCAAAACCATCATTACTAATCCTATCATGATAAAGTTGATGCTACATTGAATTGACCATTATCATAACTCAAGAATTAAAAAGAAAAAAAAAGAAGAGTGTAGTTCTCTCTTGAAGGTCAACGGTCAACTCGGTCAACGGGTCAACAAAGTCAAGAGAGGTCTAAGTGTCAAATGGTCAATGCAATTAGCCATCACTAATCTATCACTAAAAGGATTAGTAAACAATGTTTCCGGCTCATAATGGTTTCGACCAAATGAATTGTCAAAACCCTAATGAGTGTGCCACATTACGGTTTTGGCCGAACCAACTGCCAAAACCCTAATGGGGCACATCCTCCTTTATCGCTCCTCAAAACTGTGCACACACACCCGCATCCGCATTCCGTAGAATGCGAATGAACAGAAGACAAATCAAATCCATCTGTGCAATACCAGGATCTGGCTTAAACCAAAGCCCACTACTATTGCTTGCCCGAACAGCATACGCACACAAGTGCACGTAAGTGATCGTAGCCCTGCCGTAAAACCATACGGCCTCTACACGTTTCGGTCGGTGCAGGGAAACTCTCTGTGTGGGACTCTAAAGACTCGACACTACGCTGGCAGTGGGTTTAACCACAGACCGCAAGCGGCACTAGCTGTACGTAACGGTCCCTAGGTAGATGTCGATAAGAAGGCCGATGAGGTAAACCCATCCGAACACCTACTGAGCCTGTATGTGACAATCTCCATACAGTCCGGTCTGATCGTCTGATACATCGCATGGCGGGCCTAGAGGGCGGTGAACGTCAGTCCCCTAATAGCGGTACAAGTCGTGTCGAATTGTAGCCCAGAACACCCTGAGATAACACTGGAAACCTACCACTATATCTCGCTTGCCCTGGCCAGGGACTACTTGTGTAATGGCTCTCCTAGACACAGCACGATGTCAACCCCCAATACCGGGAGAGACGAATCCTGTCTAACCGTCACTGCCTCCAAGTGCTTCGGGACTGCACCCAACTACTACCTGTTTGCACGACTCCTTTGAGCCGTGGTAGGGTAGTAATCTAAGTACAGTGGGAACACACTCGAGGCGAAGTGATAGTGTCAAGTCGGCGGACTAAGCTGTACTCATGTCACCTGGGAACTGATAACTGACGATGGGTATAATACCAACCAACAGTTCCCGACGAGTCCTGTCCAGCGTACTCGTAACCTAACGAGCACCCGCATACTATCTCAAGTACGACGTACTGACGGCTGTGGGATAGACCGTCTCCCCCGCTGGGATGAGAAACGCATACGCTAGTCTACTCCGGAGTATCGATGCCCTGTCTCGATAGTCCTACGACTAGGGACCTGTATAAGGATGTGCTTATGGATTACCCAGCCCCCATGAGTATGACTGCCATCACAACGCTGGTAATCAAGCAAAGATCCTAAGGGCTCTACTAATATGTATATAAGAGATATGCTAAAAGAAACACATGCACATATTGAAGTAGAGACAAACCAAGTAGCATACTACCATTTTGAGCAAGACTGTCAATACAACTGTGAATAACCCAAGCTTCCATTAAGTAATATACAAGCTAGTATGATACAGTAATGGCCTCTAGGGCATATACACTAACATTCCTAAAACTAGAAATCTCAAGAAAGATCTGAAATCTCAAAATCACTAGTCAGTGAACAGTGAATATCGGCATAAAGCCCCACGATATTGCATATCAGAATGAATATAAAAATGCATGAATTAACTAAGTAAGAAATGCAATATCTGGACTAGCATATGAAAACAAGCGTACTAGTACTAAGTTGGAAATACCAGCTAGCAAATTATACCAATGAAGTAATGTTTTATAATGTGTACGTGACATGAAAATCACCGATGATGATGTGTGTGAGCCAGCAAGCGAGTGTACGTGGAGCATACGCATCATCGGTAATGGTGCTGGTGTCCTGACAACAGGTGTTCATAATAACTAAAGAAACACATTTATAGGCATGCAATGCAATGAGAACAGCATGAATATACAGAAAAGATGTAGTAACCGCAACATTTAAGAATATACCTTTCCAAATACGAGTCATACAGTTCTTGTTGTTTGAAATAGCACGAATCGTGGTTTTAGAAAAATAGGGGCTAAAGAGTCTTTGAGAAAAGATACGTCTTTTGAAAATCCGTAGTATCCCTCGGCCTGTCTTTAAAATATTCACGATTCATTAGTTCTGAAAATAAGTATGACTCGAGACCAGTCTAAAGAGTAAAGAACAACCGCCTAAAGTCCAAGTCGATATATCAAGTAGTCGGCGATCCCGTCTCAATAGCGTCACGTACGGTAAAATACATAGTACGACATCCTCGAGTCAAGAGTGCGGATCAATCATCATATCTATATCTCGTACGATAAAATCCATCGTACGGCATCCCAAAATCGGGGTACGGGTCAAAAATCACATATACATCATTATCCATATAGTATCATTATCGAAGAATTAGGGGTACCGTTCTAAAATCTAGTACATTCCCATATTATCAAACATATATCCTCGTGTGTATGAAAACACATCACCCAATGATCCACTATAATATCATGTCGTATCATATCACGACCCCAAACACATATCAAAATCTCACGGCATCATGCCCGATCATATCGGCTCATCTCCAAGTATCATATACTGGGCTCATCATCCGTGTATACGTATATGTGTGTGTGTGTATGCACACACACCAACACATCTACATATATACACAGACACACACACACACACACATACATACATATAAACATATACACCCAAAAATCATATCACGTGTGTGCATGTGTGTGTGTGTCAACCTTTACTCTAGGGTTTCGCGACTAAGAAGTGAAAATAAAGCACTTTCCTCCCATTACACTGAATCCAACAGGGGGTCTCCTAAATGCCTTTCTTGCTAAGTATTCTTATCTCGCAATAACACATATGTATACATATATAAACACCTGATATCCTACAAAATTGCGGGGGTGCTATACGCCATCCACCCGACCTTCCCCCGTAGATATATATCTACTCACCTGGACGCCTCGGCTAATCGGATCCGATTCCAGCTCTGCCATCTCCGCGCCACATCTGATGCTTCTGCACCCGATCCTAGAAACGTACGTACACAAGTAAAAAATAACTAATATATAATTATTCGCGGACACAACTAATACAAGTCAACCACGCGCCCTAACTAGACGCGCACGCACTTGATGTATAAAACGCTCTCGCGACAACGCCAAAGACCACAACTAGGGTCGCAATACGTGGCAACCACCAAACCAAAAACCCAATCATACCTATCGCGCGTTAACGACACATCAAATATTATATGAAATAGGTTATAATTCACCAAAACCTCAAACTTAAATAAAATCGATTTAACCCAAAAACCTAGTAAGCATCTTTTAACCGTTTTAGTACAAACTTGATGTTTTAACAATTTTAGTGGCCACAATGCTCACTAAATAACTTAATTAGGTCACACCAACCATAACTAGATTTTTAATCTCACATATTTTCATAAATCCTAAAATCTAGTTTGCAATTTATGGAATTAAGATAATTCAAAAGTAACAATTTTCAATCTAACATCTTGTTTAGATTTTTCATGTCTTAAAGTATTAAACTACATATTGCAACCTTAATGGTGTGATAAAAACCCTAACTTGCATTCAAACTCTTCTCTTGAATTTCAAATCTTGAATTTAAAGCCACATTTAAACATCAAAATAACTTAATTTTGAGTAATTAATCAACACTTGACCATAGGGTTAAGATTTTATAACTAATAAACAATGGATCTAGCTTGCAACTTAGCCTCCCAAACATGCTTCCATGCTCCAAGATCCATCCTTGAGTGGCCAAGGAATAATGGGTAAGGATTAGATTTGGAGTTTGTGGGATTTTTGATGGATTTTTGATGCATTTTGCAAGGGTTTTGACATGGAATGTGTAACGCCTTAGATTTCGATTAGTGTTAGTTTAGACGGTAATACAGGTTTTTGGTAAAAAGTTTACCAATTTGGGTTCCTCACATTTTATAACATTTAATTAAAAATTTATTATTATTTGTTATGGCATGCACACATATGTGAATATTTATGTGATGGTTTGTTTGTGCTAAGCTAGATTAGTGACCATGACAACTTAACCCTAACCTAATCCTTTGGTTTATCCTAATCCTTGTTTTAATCTTATCCTTGATCTTTTCCCTAGATATTTGTTGAGATAAAGAATATTTTCATTTGGGTTTTGTTTGAGAGAAGAGGTGGCATGGTGTAGTGTGAATGCATTAATGGTGCAAAGGGTACACTCACCTCACTCTCACCCTACACTCACCTCCCTCTCTCATTATCCTCACACTCTCTCATTTCTCTCTCACTTATTCCCTTCTCATTTTTCTTCATCTCTCTATTTTCTAAACTGAACACTTCACTAATCCATCACAAATCCATCTCAAATCTTCACAAAAACTGACAAAATCATATCTTTTGCCTTGATTTGCTTCTTGGATGCTTTGGAGCTTAGAAAGCTAGGATCTTTGAGTTCTTTTGGATACGTAATGATCTCTTTTTGTTAGTTAAGTGTTTATCATGCATTGTAGCTTGTTAGTTTCAGTTTAGATAGCGTTATCTATCGTTTCGGGTAAATATCGTATTTTTATAATGTAGTTTTGGGGTCTCGGATGATCTGCTATCAAACCAGGTATTTGTTGCTAAAGTTCCCATCACAGTGACCTAGTGTAGTGACCTAGAACCTACCCTCAAAATACGAGCCCATTCCCTTCTTGGACGGCCATAAATTTAATGGTTCTGGCCACAATTTGCGGCCAGAGTGGGGACTGAGGTGGTAAGTTTTGGTGTGGGGGTCTCTGGGGTTGTTTGTGGTCTCATGGTACTTGCAACTATTACAGATTGTTGGTATAGCAAAATCTGGGATCACTTGCTTGTTTTCTTGTGTTTCTTTTCACGCGTTACGTTATCCGATAGGGTTCGTTTCTGTGTTGATGTTGCTCTGAGTTGGTTTCGTTGTGTCGCTATGCACGTTAGCCACAATACGAAGTAAGTTTTGTGTTGTCGCGTTGGTCAGCGTAGTTTATACGTGTTTTGGGTCTATTGCTAATATATACTTGGTTTGTTGTGTTATGTTTTAGGTTCGCAGGCGGGGACTTCGGACGCTGCGAAGAAGGGAAAACAGGTGGTAGGCTTTACTTAGCCAGGAGCGTTGGTGGGTAGATTTAATATCTACAGGGGAATCGCCCGCATGGCGTTATGCGTCTGGGCTAGAAATGTTATGAGATTGTCACATATTCTATTGCATATATAGAGTTGCGCATACACCTTATTGCTTAGTTATTTGTTGTGCTTGGACTCGTACCCTTAGGACACTGCACTATTATTGACGGCTCATGTTGCACGAACACTGATTGTATGCCACACACACCGTCAATAATTGCCATGACACGCACAACACACATAATTATATGATATTGTTTGGTTAGGTACATTGAGACATTGATTCATATTCCTTTATACATATGACATATAGCATACCTGTATACCTACATGCTTACACAAATGCCTTGACATGCTTACATGCTAGTTGCATGTATACCTATATGGTATTGTACCATTAGTGATAGGTATATATACATATGAGACATATCTACATGTATACCTTGCATACATACTTCACTTATACCTGGAGGGTATATTACATCATTACTGATAGGTAGATACATATACCTTGCTATAACTTCATATTTACACATATATCTGGCTATAAATACATGTTTACCTTTATTTAATGTTATATAGACTTGGAGAAATTAGGAACCGCATATATATATTTTAACTTGTTGCAGTTAAATAGCGGCTTTTCTTTTATATGCTCACATTATGGTTTTATGTTGCATATATTATATTCATGGATTTTCGCATTGAGATATGGATTTTTCATGATGTTTTCTGGATTTGTGGACCGTGGTAGTTTCATGAAATTAAGCATTATTTGAAAAACCCGGTTTCTCTTGATATGATATTTTAGTAGCTACCATGAGATTTATCGATTCTGATATATATACCCCATGCGAGGAGGCGTAGTGGGCCGTGTGAGGGTACATGGTGGGGCCCGGAGGTACCCCGGGGCAAGAAAGGTTTTCGACAGACCATGCCGATGAGGCCTGACTGGGAACCATACCTTCCGGTGACAGTACCTATGACTCGGCGGTTATTGTGGGGATACCGACGGGAATCATGTACGTATGGATACGTCGAAAGGCGAGGGTCGAAGTTGGACACTCGGGTTTTCGGATAGCGTATGCTACGTACGTATCAGGGGGCCAGTCGTGGTGACAACACCTGATAGATCAGCCTTTATGTGTCGATGCTAGACACAGGTTTTCATGATATTTTACTCCTAAGTATATATAACAGTGGAATGGGACGCTGTTATATATGCATATACATATACATATATATATATATATATTAGTGGAATGGGATGCTAATATATATGTATACATATCAATTCATATACATCATCATAATTATTCATGCAAATATACTTAGGATATATGAGATTCACTTGATATTGGATACATGATATATATATGAGATTTCCTGATTTTTTACATTCAGGATATGCGAGATTTACTTGATGCTGTACATTCAGGATATATGAGATTAACTTGATATTGGATACAGGATATATGAGATTTTCTTGATTTTGTATATTCAGGATATATGAGATTTACTTGATATTGTACATTCAGGATTTATGAGACTTACATGATATGAGAGCCAAGTTAGGGGCTGATTTGAGGAATTTGGGATTTGGATTGTCTTGATGGACTTCGGTCCTACCACGAGGTCAAGATTCCGTGGGAATGACATGTTTTATCCCATACTCCGCATTTATTGTTTATGCACTGTTTCATGTGTTGGTAGTACCTGATAGAGTACCTTCCATGACTATTGCATTTACATACTTTTATTTTATATGCATTGCTTAATGTATTAGTTGTACCTGCTAGAGTACCTTTCATGACTGTTGCATATATATATTGTCATATCATTGCTTCATGTATTAGTAGTACTCGATAGAGTACCTTTCAAGACTGTTGCATATATATATATTGTCATATCATTGCTTCATGTATTAGTAGTACCTGATAGAGTACCTTACATGATTGTTGCATACAGATTGTCATATTATTGCTTCATGTATTAGTTGTACCTGCTAGTGTACCTTTCATGACTATTGCATATATATGGCCATTTATTGCTATTAGCTTGCATATGTTAGATTCACGCTATACGTGCATCCTTGTGATTACCTGCATATGTTATTTACTATTCACGAGTTGGCAACTCACCCCCGTTGTGCCACAGTGTTTTACAGGTTATTCCCCAGGGTAGTCGAGACAGGTTATTCATCTATCATATCATCTTTTGTAGCGGATACCGCTTCGGCTCATAGTGTGCAGTTTTGCTTAGGTGGGTTTTGCGGTTATCCGATGTTGCTTATTGTATATTCATTGTATCCATGTACTCTCCATCTACTACTTTCATGTGTATGACTTAGAGACTAGATCTGAGGACGATATTGTATATTATTTTGGTGACTTGGATGTCTTTTATGCAGTTTTATTTATATCGTCTTTTATTTCTTGGCTACGGCATCGTATATCTGTTGTGGTGTTTGTTTTCCACCTTTGGCTGTGTTTTTGCTCCCGTTTCGGGACGCTTTATTTATTTTGTTGTATCTATTTTTGGGGCTAGTTTTTTCAAAGGAGGTGCCGCCAAAATTTAAAGAAAGAAAAGTTGGACTTTAAAGAATTTGGTTTGAGATTTCAAAAGTTTTTAACAATTTTCTTATTTCTTACTTCTTTTGATGGTTTAGATTGCTGGGTTTTCGGCTTACTTAAATTGCGTTACGCCTGTAGACGTTGCGTAGTTTAAGGGCCGTCACGTGCCAATTTCGGGTCGTGACAAAGTTGGTATCAAAACGGTAAGTTTTACCTTTCGGAGTGTAGGATGACCTTAGTATGATGGAGTAGCTAGCTTAAGCAGAGTAACGTAGTGTGTGTATGTCCGCGGCATACTCACGACACGGTACTCCGCCTAAAGTGACCTAAGTACAAATTTTTTGAAATTCCTTTCTTGATGATACATATCCTTGTGATTCGATTTCTGTGTTCTTATCGAATTTTATTTCCATTTATAGCCTTTGCCGCCGATGACTATGGGGACTCAAAGTGATGCAGCGAGGGCCGAGGTCAGAGTTGACTCGGGTGGGAAGAGGACTGGCCAGGATGGCACGCTCGTTGCACTGGAGCATATAGATCCGCCTTCGACAGATCGTATCGCTAGGCTTGTGGCTGAGATGCAGGACTTGCACCAGACGATGAGGTCTTTGGTTAAGGCCAGCAGAGCGCAGCGACAGGAAGTTGTCACCCCTGTTACCCAGTTGTTCCTTGCGATCGGCACACAGCATAGTGTTACGTATACAACACCAGTGGATGCAACCCCAGTTGACGAGGCACGTCTTCCAGAGACTTTAGGAGTTCCGGAATAGTGGAGGACTCGTACCAGTGTACCAGCCCAGAGACAGAGGCTTAGTCATCGAGACAGATTTCAGGCACGTCGCGGGAAGAATGGAGGCTTGGGACGAGGTCAGATTTTTAGCTCGTATTTCCATGAGGGTCGGCAGCCAGGGAGAGGATGCTATCGGTGCGGGGACCTTCACCACCACATCAGGAGTTGTTCCCTAACACCGCGTCAGGGTCGTATTCAGAGAGGTCATGGATGCGGAGGGTTCGCTCAGAGTGGACAGGTTGGCATAGGAGGAGTTCAGCCAGTTGTGGGTAGGGGGAAGACACCAGAGTTTGCTTCTACTCATCGGGACGCGCGGGCCTCCAATGTAGAGTTTTCAGGTATTCTTAATTCGTATGTTCTTTTGATGCACTTGTTTGTTTTACACACTTTATGCCGTGGTTGGGCTGAGAGTCGTGTTGGCTAGATCAGTCATTTGTTGTGTTAACTTCTGTCAGCGATTCTTTTATTGCGCGACACGTATTTCGGCCGTGTGCCCATCGGATAGGAGATAGAGATTCTTCTGTCTTTTTGATCCTTCTAGAGAGGTTGGATTTGACGTTCTCCTAGGCATGGACTGGTTAGCTACGTGCTTTGCATCTGGGGACTGCCATGCGGAAATAGTCAGGATTGTTTCCCGGCAAGTCAGTTCTCGTTGTGCAGGGGGACAGTGGTGCCGCCCGTCACAGCTTGAATTTAGCCTATTTTGCTAGTCGGCTTTTGAGGAGATGATGTCGAGGATTCTTGGCTTCCATTCGTGATACCGGAGCAACAGTGGGATTGTTGGACCGGGTTCTTTCCGTGCGAGAGTTTTTCGACGTTGTTCCAGATGAGTCGGCGAAGCTTAGGGAGCTTAAGGATCAGCTGCAGAGTTGGTTATAGGGAGGCTTGTGCGTCTGAGTGTTTCGCTTTGGGGAGCTCCTATTCTGTTAGTCAAGAGAAGGACGGCAGTGGAGGTTGGGTGTTGATTGATCGTCAATTGAACCGAGTTACGGTGCGAATAGGTATTGTTAGTTATATGTATGCCCTAGAGGCAATTACTGTACATACGATGTATATTGTAGTGGATGCTTGGACATATATAGGGAGGACTTTCTTGCTCGACATGATAGTACGCTATCTGGTTGCTCTTTATCTTAACATGTACTCTGATTGTCTCTATGTTACATCTTGATAAAGCCCTTAGGATAAGTACTTGACTATCAGGACTATGATGCAGATCATACTAGTGGGGACAGTGTAGTCGCCAAGTACATCCTTCAAATGTTCCTAGTCGTGGGAGTACCGAGACAGGGCATCGATACTCCAGAGTAGACTAGCGTATGCGCTTCTTGACCTATATGATGGGTGATGGATGATCCCAAATCCATTGGTGTTTGACATCAGAGAAGGTATACGGGTGCTCAGTGAAAACTGGGTACATTGGACGGACTCGCCGAGAACTCCCAGATGGTATTATACCTCACGTCAGATGGCAGTTCTTTGGTGACACTGGTACATGTTAGTCTGTAGATCCGAGATCGTCATAGAGTCTTGTGTGATTCCCACTGTGCTTTGATTTCCATCATACCACGTCCAATGGGGCGTGCAAAACGGTGGCATTGGGGTACAGTCCCGAATCACATGGAGACAATGAGCGATAGGAGGGGATTCGTCTCTCCCGGTATAGGGAGTTGTTGTTGTGCTATGTTCGATTAGCTATAACTGGAAATCCCTGGCCAGGGTTGCCGAGATTTACTGGTAAGTGTTATCAGTAGTTTCTTGAACTGTTATAGACCTCATATCAACACGAATTATCAAGCTACTGGGGTCTGACGTTTACCACCACAATGCGAGATATGCGACGACGAGACCGGACGGTACGGGAGTGTTACTGATTGGATTCGCAGGAGAATGTACAGGCTTGCTTGTTGATCTTCTGATCGCTTAATACCCAGGTGGCCGTTACGTTTAGAAGACCGCTTGCGGCATATGGGTGTTTGATATGATCATCACCTACTGCCGGCGTATTGACGAGTCTTTAGAGTCCTACATAGAGGTTTCACGGCTCAAGCGAAATGGAGTAGTAGCGCATATGTGATATGTGCGGGAACGAGATTAATGCCAGTATGTGATACCGCATTATATTCTCGTGATGTGTGACATGATTGGTTATATATGATATAGCCAAGTTATCGGATCGAGCGTTGATTCGATAAGATGTTGCATTTGATATTAGTCGGTTATATATGATATAGCCGGATTATTAAATCAAGAGTTGATTTGATAATTTAATGTATAATTATATATTTGATATATTATATTCATTAACTAATATTTAGCTCACTATTGATTTCTTTTTCTCACATGATGTGCACATTGTATGTATATACGCGATATGTACATTTGTGCACATGGATTGTGTCAAGTTTGATGATACATAAAAGATGGGTGTATGAGATTAACATAATGCTAGGGTTAAGTTAGGGTTTCTATTTATGTTAAGTTAATTCAAAAGAGATTGAGTTTGTTATGCTAAAGCTTGCACAAAAGCTTATGGATAAGCTTATGGATAAGCTTTGACAAAGTCAACCCTTTTGTCTAGTTTAAGATATTTATCAAACCTAACCTTTAACCATAGCCATGAGTTAATTCTCTACACGAGTTAGCCATGAGGGCTTAACTCAACCAATGGTGCAATAATTCGTTTAGATGAATTATTCACAAGTCTTCTTCTTCTTCTTCAAGCTCCACGAAAAAGCTTGCTAGCTCTAATGGAGTTTTGAGATAAAGTGTGAGAAAATCAATTCTAAAGTGAGCCCACCTCCTACTTCTTCATCCTCTACCACTTGCCATGTAGTAGAGTGTGTTCTCTTCAAAAAGTTCATGACCTAGTGAAGGAATAGCTTGATTCAATGTCTCCTCGACGCAGATCATCTTCGGCATCGAAGTCATCGATGCAAGTACGTTCGTTTCTTCGCGGGAGCCTCTCTAGAGTCTGGATGATCGTGATCGCAGCGAAGGGACTACTACATGGCGCTATTGAAGTGAAGGACCGGATTAGAAAGGTTGTAATCCCAAACTCTTAGAAGTAAAGTTTTTTACTTGCTTATTGTTTTCGCATAATCTCTAGTATACGATCTTGGTTAGGGTTGTTCGGCACGTCTAAAATTTAAATCGGGCATGGTTGATGCCTTGTAGAACCTTGTAAGAGTGCCTAGTAACCGTACAGTGGTATCAGAGCCAAGCTAGAGCTTTAGGCGATGTCTAGGCGAAGTTTAAAGTCCGATCGAACCCAGAAACCCCGGTTTATACCCTTTTCTTGAATTTTTTTCAAAAATGTTGATTTTTTAATATTAAAAATACTCAAAAAAATCAGCAGGGAATTCTATGGAGACCTGTGAAAAACAACACCCTAAGTCCACTATAGCGCCGCGGAACCGCGGCCAAACTGGCGTATTGGCGGCGGTTCCGCGGCAAGAATTAAGAATTAGGTTGTCGTTTTCCAACAGTAACATCCGTATGTGTTACCTACTGCTTCTGGGTATTTTTAATTATACTCAAGTGTTGAGTTTTCTCGGTTGTATTGGGGACTCGTTGATTCGATCGGATAATTTAACTTCGTTTAGTTTGTCCGGGCAATATTTTAGAACGTGTTAAAAAGTTCGAACGGATATCAATAACTCACTTTTTCCCCTGCCGGGAAATTTCCAAGTGTTGGATTTTTCCGTAGTTTAAGAACGTTCTAAGTCGTGCAAGTAACGCAGTGGACCCTCTAGAAGACAAGAAACCTTAGCTCGATTATGTGACCGTCTGAACTGCCTTTAAACCTTAGGGTTTGTCGCAGTACGGCGTGCCACATGTGAGGCGTTGGCTTGACCCTTCTACGGCTGGACCATTGGTACTGTGGCATGTGATGGATGTTTTTAAACTAATTTCAAGTGTTGAGAACTATTTGGAAAATCTTGGGTGTTTGTTTATTCGATCGGAAAGTTTAACGCTGTCTATTTATCTGGATTGTGATACAATATTTGGAATCCACAAGTAGTTATGAGATAACTAATTTGAATGTTATAAATCTAGCAGTTCAGTCGCAGATGATCGGTTACCACAGAATTTTGATGTGATCAAAAGTCCGACGCAATCACGCAGCGTACGCGGATACTCGCCGGGTAAACTTAATAGACAGCCACGCCCCATAGCCCCGACCAAGTGACTGTAGGAGAACCCCATCGCCAAAAGCATCCGTTCGGGTGCTCGCGGCAGCGGTGTTCCGCCTTAGTGCACTTCGTCGACGGCATCGGGGGTGCGGCCGTCTACTAAAGTTTGCGACGAGCTTTCGATCAGGATGTCGGGAATCTTGTTGAATTGCCCGACTTGATATTGAAAAGAGTTTTCGATAATGAGACTAAACTGCGGGGTTTATAATTGTTAGGCATGCGATGTCTAAGAAGGTTGCGGATTCCAACTGTTGTAGTTTTACACATTCTTTTCTGTGACCGTAAGCGTAGTATGTGGTGTATCGCCGGCTTCGTTGCTATACATCAACGACAATCGGGATACGCATACTTCCTTATGTTGATGATATGAGATATTATGTGTTGCTGTGATATGTTATATTGGATTGTCGCGTTCTGAATAGCCGGGGGTTCTATGTGAGATGAGAGTTTTACTTTTTTATTCATGTAAAATTCATTTGTATGTAATATTCTTTTATTGGGGCACTTCCGGGCTGAGGATGATGTCACCATTGTATATTTTTTACTTTTCCGCATTAGGTAGACCCAAGACGGGGAGCATAAGTAACCGGGTTCTAGGGTCCAGTGGGAGACCATCTCGAGGAGTCGAGACCGGGTCTCTTAACCCTAGAATTGGCAGTGTTGCTTGCCGCTCTCATAGGGGTCTAGGGATATGGGTTTGGCTATTCATCGCGACCGTGGAATCCGTTTTTTTATACAGGCTCGTACTAAAACACGGACGTCCTAGTATATCAAATATTTCATATATGTTCTTCTGCTGCAATGTTCTGTGATGAGATCATATTACTGCCTGAGACGAATGATTATATTATATATATGAGATATATGTTATATTGCAGATTCGTTTCAAATGTGATGCTTGTGAAGCGTAATAAAATGAGACTTCATTAAAGAGATAAATGAAATAAAAGAAACCTAAAGATGATGTAGAAACTTGTTTTAAAAACTGGTAGCTCTAGTTCTTGCTTTGCATAGCGGTGTTCCTTATAGAACATCCAGCACCTTATTCGATAAGGAAAGGGCTGAGATCCCTTCATCGGGAGTGACCTCTTTAGTGAAACTAGGCGATGCTACAAACTCGGTTTGTCTTTTCATTGCTTCTATAGTTCTTGCTTTGCATAGTAATATTTGTGAAATATCCTGCACCTTATTCGATGAGGAAAGAGCCGACGATCCCTTCACTGGGAGTGACCTCTTTAGCGAAACTAGAAAAGGCCTCAAAAACACTCCATTTAAAATCACTCGATTCTACGACGATATCAAGTTCATTACGCAAATGGTTTTCATAAAAACCTGTCGTAGCCCTCCGTCATATTAGGAAGTAGAGTACTTAGTATTCGTGCTGCGTATGTCGACTTTAGTTGAGGCGTAGTGTACGGTAGCTAAGTGATGTCTTACAACAGAGCATATGATGCGATTAGTTAGGACATTCATGTGATTATGTCGACCATAGTTGAGGGTCATGTTGGGTGGGTCGGATTAATCATGAAATGACGGGTAGAACTTGACTAGTGGTTATGATATGTTGACCTTAGTTAATGTCATAAGTGCTAGGGGTAAAATATTATTGGGAATTTCAAGTGTTGAACTTTGCAATGAGATTGCATACCTTCTATGAGATAGTTGGATCCCGATACCCGCTGCGAGTAACAGTTACTCCTGGGAGAGTTTTACATATTACAATTAGCCGATCAAGTAGGTGTCTAGAAAGGTATTAACGGGGTTACGCCCCTGGGAAAACGAGGTTTATTTTAATTAGGTCTGTGCGAAAGCACGGGAAACCTCCCTCAAAATACCGGCACTGGCCTGGCTGACAGATTGGCGAACTTGTAGCGTGTAATTAATCCCGGCTAGTCTTTCCTTTTAGGGTTTGAAGGAAGATTTGACTAAAACGGTGAGAGACATCCTGATTAGATAAATTGATAACCAATCTAATTTTGTAAAAGCGCACGCTGAGTGTTTTCTTCTCTTTCTCTCCTGGTTGCGACCATGTCACACCTTAATCAAGATAATAATACGGATGTATTGACCGAACCCGCTTGTTATACTGAGCTAGGGAACGTTCGTCCCGCTCCAACTTATAATTGTTATAAGACAGAGCAGGAAATAGAGGATTACCAGAATTCCCGTGCCGCCCAAACGAAGAAAGTGCATGTTGATGCATCTTCTTTAGGTGTGTTCATTACAAAGAACTGTTTCTCAATATCCTTTACGTCCTGGGTATTTGATACCGGATCAGAATCCCACATATGTAATTTGTTACATGGGCTACAGATAGGTAGAGAACTGAGAACAGGTGATAAATTTCATGAGATAGAAACGGTGCAAGTGTTGCAGCCAAGTCTATTGGAAGTTATCACCCTGTATTAGCAAATATATTGATTCTGAACGAATGTTATTAGATACCGAACCTGATATACAACATCATATCAGTCTCTTTATTATGTAAAGAAAGATATAATTTTGTATTGTTGGATAATGTTTTGAACATTTCCTATATCAAGAGTTGATCGGTTCAGGCGCGTTATCTAAAAGCATTGACGTTCTAAATCAAACTACAGTTCTTAGTATACGGAACACACACAAGAGGAAGAGTTCAGAAATGAACGAATCCTTCTTGAGTCATTGTAGATTAGGTCATATCAATGCGACCCGACTGGCTGAAGTTACATTTAGATGCATATTTAAATTGGTTTGAATTTACATCTTGTGAAACTTGCCGGTCATGTCACAAAGATAAGATGACCATAGCTCTGTTTATTGGAAACAGAGAAAGAGTTAGTGAACTCTTAGGATTGATACATGATGATGTATGTAACTCCCCTGTCTACACATGCCAAGACCGGTTCTTTATACTTCATTACATTCACTGTTTATCTCTCAAGATTCGGACATATGTTCCTGTTGAAACACATGTCTGGACCTTTTGAGAAATTCAACGAATATGAGTTAGAAGTAGAGAACCAAAACAGGGATAAGTATTATGTCCTTTGATGTGATTAAGGAGGAGAATACTTGAGCACGAGATTCCTAGACTATTCTAAAGGAGAATGAGATTCTCTCTCAGCATTACTCCTCCGTATACACCACAACATCTCGGTGTATCGGGGTATTGTTAGTTATATGTATGCCCTAGAGGCAATTACTGTACATACGATGTATATTGTAGTGGATGCTTGGACATATATAGGGAGGACTTTCTTGCTCGACATGATAGTACGCTGTCTGGTTGCTCTTTATCTTAACATGTACTCTGATTGTCTCTATGTTACATGTTGATAAAGCCCTTAGGATAAGTACTTGACTACCAGGACTATGATGCAGATCATACTAGTGGGGACAGTGTAGTCGCCAAGTACATCCTTCAAATGTTCCTAGTCGTGGGAGTACCGAGACAGGGCATCGATACTCCAGAGTAGACTAGCGTATGCGCTTCTTGACATATATGATGGGCGATGGATGATCCCAAATCCATTGGTGTTTGACATCAGAGAAGGTATACGGGTGCTCAGTGAAAACTGGGTACATTGGACGGACTCGCCGAGAACTCCCAGATGGTATTATACCTCACGTCAGATGGCAGTTCTCTGGTGACACTGGTACAGGTTAGTCTGTAGACCTGAGATCGTCATAGAGTCTTGTGTGATTCCCACTGTGCTTTGATTTCCATCATACCACGTCCAATGGGGTGTGAAAAATGGTTGCTTTTGGGTAGTCCCGAATCAGATGGAGACAATGAGCGATAGGAGGGGATTCGTCTCTCCCGATATAGGGAGTTGATGTTGTGCTGTGTTCGATTGGCTATAACTGAAAATCCCTGGCCAGGTTTGCCGAGATTTACTGGTAAGTGTTATCAGTAGTTTCTCGAACTGTTATAGACCTTATATCGACACGACTTATAAAGCTACTGGGGTATGACGTTTACCAGCACTAGGCGAGATATGCGACATATCAGACGACGAGACTGGACTGTACGGGAGTGTTACTGATTGGATTCACAGGAGAATGTACAGGCTTGCTTGTTGATCTTCTGATCGCTCAATACCCGGATGGCTGTTACGTTTTGCAGACCGCTTGCGGCTTGTGGATGTTTGATATGATCATCACCTACTGCCGGCGTATTGACGAGTCTTTAGAGTCCTACACAAAGGTTTCCTGGCTCAAGAGAAACGGAGTAGTAGCGCATATGTGATATGTGTGGCAACGAGATTAATGCGAGTATGTGATACCACATTATATTCTCATGATGTGTGACATGATTGGTTATATATGATATAGCCGAGTTATCGGATCGAGCGTTGATTCGATAAGATGTTGCATTTGATATTAGTCGGTTATATGTGATATAGCCGGATTATTAAATCAAGAGTTGATTTGATAATTTAATGTATAATTATATATTTGATATATTATAATACATTAACTAATATTTAGCTCACTATTGATTTCTTTTTCTCACATGATGCGCACATTGTATGTATATACGCGATATGTACATTTGTGCACATGGATTGTGTCATGTTTGATGATACATAAAAGATGGGTGTATGAGATTAACATAATGCTAGGGTTAAGTTAGGGTTTCTAGTTATGTTAAGCTAATTCAAAAGAGATTGAGTTTGTTATGATAAAGCTTGCACAAAAGCTTATGGATAAGCTTATGTTTAAGCTTTGACAAAGTCAACCATTTTGTCTAGTTTAAGATATTTATCAAACACAACCTTTAACCATAGCCATGAGTTAATTCTCTACATGAGTTAGCCATGAGGGCTTAACTCAACCAAGGGTGCAATAATTCATTTAGATGAATTATTCACAAGTCTTCTTCTTCTTCTTCAAGCTCCATGAAAAAGCTTGCTAGCTCTAATGGAGTTTTGAGATAAAGTGTGAGAAAATCAATTCTAAAGTGAGCCCACCTCCTACTTCTTCATCCTCTACCACTTGCCATGTAGTAGAGTGTGTCCTCTTCACAAAGTTCATGACCTAGTGAAGGAATAGCTTGATTCATTGTATCCTCGACGTAGATCATCTTCGGCCTCGAAGTCATCGATGCAAGCACATTCGTTTCTTCGCGGGAGCCTCTCTAGAGTCCGGACGATCGTGATCGCAGCGAAGGGACTACTACACGGAGCTATTGAAGTGAAGGACCGGACTACAAAGGTTGTAATCCCAAACTCTTAGAAGTAAAGTTGTTTACTTGCTTATTGTTTTCGCATAATCTCTAGTATACGATCTTGGTTAGAGTTGTTCGGCACGTATAAAACTTGAATCGGGCATGGATGATGCCTTGTAGAACCTTATGAGAGTGCCTAGTAACCCTACAGGTAACCTTTACCTCACATTGACGATTTGTTCAACTTGCTCTAGAGTGCGAGACATTTTCTAAGTTTGTTTGTGATCAGGTCATCATTGGTTACGGGTTCGGAGTGATGTCATTCCGAAGACTGCTTTTGTGCGTGCTACGGGCGGTATGTATTTTGGTGGTGTCGTTGGGCTCACCAATACCCTAGCAGCATTTGTGGGTGTGATGAACCGGATTTCTTTAGGCCATTCCTCGACCAGTTGATTGTTGTGTTATTGATGACATTCTGGTCTTTTCTAAGAGTCGTGAGAAACTAGGGCAGCACTTGAGGATTTGTTTGCAAACATTCGGAGAGCACCAGCTGTTTGCTAAATTCTCGGAGTGTTCCTTCACGCATGATTGTGTTGACTCCTTGGTCTTGTAGTTACGGGAGACGGTTTCGTATGGTCCCAAGGAGGATTGAGGCCGTACAGCTTTGGCCCAGACTTGTGTACGGGACTGGGGTCCTCATATCTTTGGACTTAGCAGGTTTTTACCGCCGTTTCGTGCAGGATTGCTAGTGTATCTCTGCACCGTTGACTGAACTGACCGCAAAGGAGATTCCTTTTCTTGGACTGAGGCATGCGTGCGGAGTTTTCAGCAGTTGAAGACTCGGTTGACAACTGCAACAGTTCTTTCTTTGCTTCTGGATCGGGCGACTTTGTTGTTTAACTGTGTTGTTTCACGAGTGGGGCTCGATTTTGTGTTGATGTGGCATTATAGAGTTATCACTTTTGCTTCCTGAAAGTTGGAGGAAATACGAGCAGGATATCCCAATCATGATCTGGATATGGCCGCGGTGGTCGTACGTTGGAGATTTGGAGAGACTACTTGTTCGGAGAGTCGTGTCAGATTTTCACGGACCACCAGAGCCTAATGTACATCTTCCTGCAGCGGGTTTTGATTGTTGAGACAACACCGTTGGATGGAGCTTGTAAAGGATTGTGTTTGTGAGATCCTCGTTACGCATGGCAAGGCGATTGTGGTAGCTGATGCTGGAGTCGTAGGCCCGGGTTTAGCTTGTTCCAGTTGTGCGCAGTTCTGAGACAGTCTTCTGTAGATTTACAGTTCTTGTGTTATCATGGAGTACAGCTAAGTTCGCCTCTACTGAGGGGACAGCTTGCTCATGTCCGTGCCCGTCCATTTTTCCTTGATCATTTTCGTGAGGCAGAGCCCGCCGATGCTCGTTTGTAAAAGATTCTTGAGCATACTCGGCTGGGTTAAGATTTGGAGTCCTTGAATTGTGACCAGGGTGTGCTACGTTTAGGTACGCATTTGTGTTTACCTGATACTGTTGGATAGAGACGCGAAATCCTAGAGCAGGCACATCAGTCGGCTTTCTATATTCGTTCAAGTTCCACCAATATGTGACGTGGCTTGTGAGATAGTTATGGGTGGGCAGGGATGAAGAGTGAAATTTCGGATTTCGTTTCAAGGTGTCAGTCTTGTTGTGATCTAAGGTTGAGCATTTGAGACCGTCTAGAGAGTTGCAACCTTTAACCATTCCGGAGTGGGAATGGGAGCAGATCTCAATGAATTTCTGTAAGTCGACGTTAGACAACCCACATGATGCGGGGAGGCGGAATAGGTAAAACAATCATTTTGTTTGAACTAACATCGACGAACTTTACGGATCTTTGCTAAACCCTAACTAACAACTATTTAGAAGTGATTAGCTACTATGATAGATGATTATACCTAATGAATCAAGTCCTTCTTGTTCTTGATGATCACCTCCTCGTCGGCCTCCTCGATGTGATAGAAGATCCACCCGAGAGCTACTTCTCCAAGCTTTAACCTCTCACTTGAGGTAACTAGGTGACTATGAGTGCTAATCAAGGTAACCTAGAGGATATAGAAGAGAATTAGGGATCTATTAGTCTTGCTAACCCTTGGGATCTCAACACATGAGAGGATTAGGGTTAGGGTTGAAGAGAGAGAGCTTGAGGAGAGAGTGTGTGTGAGTGAGAATGAATAAATATCTTAAGTCATTTGGATAAATAATGAAGCATCAAAATATCAAGAAATAATATCTCAAAATATCAACCATGCTTCATTAATTACTTTGAGGTGAATCACCTCATGACTCATGCTGTAATTAATGCAAATCACACATCATCTCCTCCACCTCATTAAGCTTAATTCATAAATGAATTAAAGCATAATGAGTCACCTTTCTTCTAGAAGCTTCTCAAGTAATTTCGAGAATGCCTCTCCTATCCGTGAAAACACGGAAATCCTGAGACTGTATAAATCCAATAATCCATTACTAGAATCTGGCTTAAACCAAAGCCCGCTAGTAAAAACTGTCCGAACATCGTACGTGCATAAATGCACGTATGTGTCCGAACCCTGTCGTAAAACCATACGACCTCTATATCGTTTTGCCCGAAGCAAGGAAATTCTCTGTGTGGCACTAGCTGTACGTAACAGTCCCCAGGTAGATGTCGATAAGAAGGCCGATGTGGAAACCCATCCGAACTCCTACTGAGCCAGATGTTACAATCTCCGTACAGTCCAGTCTGTTCGTCTAAGACTATCGCATATCAGGCCTAGAGGGCGGCAAGCGTCAGTCCCCTAAAAGCTGTATAAGTCGTGTCGGTGTGAAGCCCATTACACCTTGAAAAGCTACTGGAAATCCTACCAGTAAATCTCGTTTGCCCTGGCCAGGGACTTTGCATAATGGCTTTCCAAAAACAGCGCGATATCAACTCCAAATACCGGAAGAGACGAATCCTATCTAACCGCCATTGTCTCCTAGTGCTTCGGAACTGCACCCAACTGTTACCTATTTGCATGACTCCTTTGAGCCGTGGTAGGGTAGCAGTCTAAGAATAGTGGGAACACACTCGAGACGAAGCAGCAATGTGAAGTCTGCGGACTATGCTGTACTCATGTCACCTGGGAACTGTTAACTGACGACGGGTATAATACCAACCAACAGTTCCCTGCGAGTCCTTTCCGGTGTACCCGTAACCCAACGAGCACCTGTATACTATCTCCAGTACAACGTACTAATGGCTGAATGGCTGTGGGACAGACCATTTCCCCTGCTGGGATGATAAATGTACACACTAGTCTACTCCGGAGTATCGATGCCCTGTCTCGATAATCCTACGACTAGGGACTTGAAAAAGGATGTGCTTGTAGACTACCCAGCCCCCACTAGTATGACTGCCATCACAACGCTGGTAGTCAAGCAAGATCCTAAGGGCTCTATCAATATGTATTCTCGATATGCTAACATATACACATATTAAGATAGATATAAACCAAGTAGCGTACTACCATGTTTAGCAAGACTGTTAATATAACTATGAATATCCCAAACTTCCATTAAGTAATATACAAACTAGTATGATGCAGTAATGGCCTCTAGGGCATAATCACTAACAATCTCCCACTTGCACTAGGGCCATGTACTGGCATATCGCAGACCTATCATCTCGAATAGCCTCTCGAACTGCATCTGAGGAATGGCCTTTGTGAATGGATCAGCAGTGTTATTCTCCGTATCTACTTTCTTCACCTCGATCTCCCGGCGACCTATGATCTCCCTGATCAGGTGATACCGCCTTAAGATGTGTCTGGACTTCTGATGGGACCTGGGTTCCTTCGCTAAAGCTATAGCGCCGTTGTTGTCGCAATACAGAAGTATTGGATCAACACTGGTTGGAACCACCTGAAGTTCTGTTAGGAACTTCTTCATCCAGACAGCTTCTTTTGCGGCATCGCAAGCAGCTATATACTCCGCTTCCATCGTCAAGTTAGCAACGGTGTCCTGCTTGGAACTTTTCCAGCTCACCGCCCCTCCATTGAGGGTAAAGACATAACCTGACATGGACTTGGAGTCATTCTTGTCACTCTGGAAGCTGGAGTCAGCAAAGGCGTCGATCTGGAGGTCCTTTCTGCCATACACCAAGAACATCTCCTTAGTCCTTCCCAGGTACTTGAGAATGTTCTTTACTGCTATCCAGTGCTTCTACCCTGGGTTTTCCTGATACCGGCTTACAACGCTTAATGCGTATGCTACATCTGGCCTGGTACATAACATCGCATACATTATAGAGCCTACCGCAGAAGCATAGGGTATAGTCGACATGCGAGCCCTTTCCAAATCAGCCTTGGGAGACATCTCTTTGGAGAGGGTGATTCCATGACAAGCCGGCAGGTTACCGCGCTTCGAATCTTCCATACTGAATCTTTTCAATATGGTGTCTATGTACCTGGACTGTGAAAGTCCCAACATCCTTTTTGATCTATCACGATAGATCTGGATCCCCAGATTGTAGGTGGCATCACCCAGGTCCTTCATGGAGAACTTCTATGACAAGAATCATTTGACTGACTGTAGTATAGGAATATCATTTCTTATTAGGAGAATGTCATCCACGTACAAGACGAGGAATACTACAACTCTCCCTGTATATGCATGGTTCATCTGGATTCTTGATAAAGTCAAATTCTTTAACAGTATCATCAAAACAGATGTTCCAACTCCGCGATGCCTGCTTTAGTCCATAAATGGACTTAAGCAACTTGCACACTTTACCGCTGCTCCCACTCTGAATGAATCCCTATGGCTGATCCATATAGACGCACTTTTCCAAATTTCCATTTAGAAAAGCTGTCTTTACGTCCATCTGCCAGATTTCATAATCGTGGAAGGCAGCAATGGCAAGAAGGACCCGAATGGATTTGAGCATAGCCACTGGAGAAAAGGTTTCGTCATAGTCCAAACCAGGTCTTTGACGAAAACCCTTTGCAACAAGTCTAGCCTTATAGGTTTCAACCTGTCCACCTACACCAATCTTCTTTTTGAAGATCCATTTGCATCCTACGGGTTTTACCCCATATAGAGCAATGTCCAAAGTCCATACTTTGTTAGTGTACATGGACTCCATTTCGGTCCGCATTGCATCCAGCCATCTTACCAAGTCGCCGCTCTGGATGGCCTGCTGGAAGCTAGTAGGGTCATCATTGTCAATGATGCAATCCCCTCGATCCCCGTCTATGAGAAAACCGTAGTATCTCTCGGGAGGATGAGACTGCCTACTACTTCTGCGGATAGACGCTGGGATGTCCCTTTCTTCTGAAACTTCTGGTTCTACCATACTTTCAGTAACAGCTTGTGGTTCTGTAATTTCTTCCAGTTCCATTGCGCTCCCACTCTTCTGATTTTCTAAAAATTCAGCTTCCAAAAAGTGGGCATGACGAGAAACAAAAACCTTTTGTTCCTCTGCATAATAGAAATAATACCCCTTGGAGTTCTTTGGATATCCCACAAACTTACACTGTACTGAGCGTGCCTCGAGCTTGTCTACATGCTGCTTTTTAACAGAAGCTGGACATCCCCGTGTCCTAAAGTGTTTAAGACAGGGTTTCTTCCCACTCCGCATCTGATATAGTATGGTAGGCACAGTCTTGGTTGGAACCTAGTTCAAATGATATGCAGCTGATTCTAGTGCATAACCCCAGAAAGATCGCGGTAACTCAGCCTTACTCATCATGGAACGTACCATATCCAATAGGGTTCGGTTCCGTCTTTCCGATACACCGTTATGTTGTGGAGTCTATGGAGGAGTAAGCTGAGAGGGAATTCCTTTCTCTTTTAGGTAACCTAGGAACTCGGCACTTAAGTAATCACCACCTCGATCAGATCTCAGTGTCTTGATACTTTTTCCTGTCTCGTTTTCCACTTCATTCTTGTATTCTTGGAATTTCTCAAAGGCCTCGGATTTATGCTTCATCAAGAAGATATGTCCATACCTAGAGAAATCATCCGTAAAAGTAATGAAGCAGGAATAACCACCTCTTGCATGTGTAGAAATTGGACCGCACACGTCACTGTGTACGAGTCCCAAGAGCTCGCTTGCTCTTACTCCATGTCCTGTAAACGGAGTCTTTGTCAACTTTCCCATGCGACAAGATTTACAAGTAGCATAAGATTGATATTCGAACGGATTCAAATATCTTCGAATATCCTTCTCTATGTAACTTAGTCAACCGTGTTTCATTGATGTGACCTAGTCCACAATGCCATAAGAAAGCCTGATTTATTTCCGGAGACTTTCTTTTAAGTGTGTTCTGGACATTGAAAACCTGAGCTTGATTTAATACGTATAAACCGTCATCTAATGTACCGGACCCAATCAGAACTTGATTTAGGTGTATGTTTACTACATCGCTTACGAATGTAAAATCATATCCCTCTCTCAAAAGTGAGGACACTGATATGATATTACAAGTTAAACTAGGTACATACAAACAGTTACGTAGAATCAATATCTACCCACTTGTCAAACCTAGGCGATATTCTCCCACGGATTTAGCATCCACGCTCATTCCGTTTGCAATACTGAGAGACAAATCGCCTACCCTAATAACTCTACGGTTTCTCAAAGCATGTAATGAATTACAGATATGAGATCCTGCTCCGGTATCTAGTACCCAGGAAATAGAGTTAATTGACAAACAGTTCTCAATTACAAACACACCCGAGGATGAAGCCACAACATGCTTCGAATCCTGGATACTGGCTTCCAAAGCCCTGCAATCTTTCTGCCAATGTTCGTTCCTATAACAAAAGGAATATCCCTCCTTCCCTACACCAAGTCCCGAAACTTTTGCTCTTCCCTTTCCTTCTACTTTACTGACACTGTATATCGGTTTTGTGGAGGTCTTCTTCTTTTCCTTTGCTTTCGCCCTGGATGTAGAAGAAGAAGAAGGTCCCCCATTAAGCAGAGCATGTGTCTTCCTGGTTTCTTTTAGGGTGTAAGTAGATCGTAGGGACTGTGGAAATAAGTCAGTACTGTTAGTTATATGTATGCCCTAGAGGCCATTACTATACATAGGATGTATATTGTAGTGGATGCATGGACATATATAGGGAGGACTTTCTTGCTCGACATGATAGTATGCTATCTGGTTGCTCTTTACCTTAACGTATACACTGATTGTCTCTCTGTTACATGTTGGTAAAGCCCTTAGGATGTGTACTTGACTACCTGGACTATGATGCGGATCATACTAGTGGGGACATGGTAGTCCATAAGTACATCCTTCAAGGTCCCTAGTCGTGGGTGTATCGAGACGGGGCATCGATATACCAGAGTAGACTAGCGTATACTTTCTCGACCCATACAGATGGGCGATGGATGATCCCATATCCATTGGTGTTTGACATCAGAGATGATATACGGGTGCTCAGTGGAGACTGGGTACACTGGACGGAATCGCCGACAACTCCCAGATGGTATTATACCTCACGTCAGATGGCAGTTCTCTGGTGACACTGGTACAGGTTAGTCTGTAGACCCGAGATCGTCATAGAGTCTTGTGTGATTCATGTAGGGTTCCTAGGCACTCTAATGGAGTCTCACAAGTGATCAAACATGCACAAATCAAATTTTACGGGTGCCTATAAACCCTAATACGGATCGTTAACTAGATAAATAGGCGAAGCAAGCAAGTAAACGGAAATGTATCTAAAGGAAAGGGGCTACAACCTTTGTAGATCCGGTCTTCCACTTCCTAAGCTCCGCGATGATCTCCCTCCGCTGTCCAAATCGAACCCTTGACTCTAGCATTGGCATCATCGAAGAATGGGCGGGCTTGATCGTCAGTTCGATGCCGAAGATGATCTACGTCGAGGCATCACAAGAACAAGCTCCAACTTCACCAAGCCTTGAAAACTTGTGAAGGAAACACCCTATACTACTTGGCAAGAGGTAGAGGATGAAGAAATAGGAATTGGGTAGACTTTAGTTTTGGATTTCCCACACTTTTTCATCAATCACCATTGATGTAGCAAGCTTTTTTCTCATGTTGAAGAAGAAGAAGATGAAGAAAAAGAATATGATAATTATTAAGTAAATGATAAATAAATCAATACTTATCATTTACTAACCCTTGGTTAGTTGTAGAGAATGGACCATGGTTAACTTGAATGGTTAGGGTTAAGGATGAGACAAGAATGGTGGACTAATTCAAAGCTTCAAGAATCTTCAACTAGCAAACAAAAATAGCAACCATTCTTTTCTCATCTTTTTCCAAAATAAATAAATAAGAAAAAAGAAAACCCTAATCATAATCTTAACCATGGTCTAATTCTTTACACTAACCCTAGCTTGCATGTATCATCAAACATGATACAATTATGTGCACAAAATATATCACATATGCAATGTGCACAAACCAAGTGAGTAAATCCATTTAAAGTGAACCAATACTAGTTAATGCAAAGTAATATATCAAATATATAATTATACATTAAATCAATAAATCAACACTTGATTCAATGATCCGGTCATGTCGCATATAACCGGCTAGTATCCAATGTATCGGCTTATCGAATCAATCCTTGATTCGATAACTAGGTTATATCGCATACAACCATTCGACACATTCATCGCGAGAATGAAATACGGTATCACATACACGCATTATTCTCGCTCCCGCACATATCTCATATGCGCTCCTATTTCGTTTCGCTTGAGCCAGGAAACCTCTGTGTAGGACTCTAATGACTCGTCAATACGCCGATAGCGGATGATGATCATATCAAGCACCCACAAGCCGCAAGCGGTCTGCTAAACGTAACGGCCACCCGGGTATTGAGCGATCAGAAGATCGACGAGCAAGCCCGCTCACACTCCTGTGAATCCAACCAGTAACACTTACCGTACAGTCCGGTCTGTTCGTCTGATATGTCGCATATCTCGCCTAGGGGTGGTAAACGTCAGACCCCAATAGCTCGATAAGTCATGCCGACTTGAGGTCCATAACATTCGTGAAACTACTGATAACTCTTACCAGTATATCACTGCAACCCTGGCCAGGGATTTCCTGTTATGGCCAGTCGTGCATTGTGCAACATCAACCCCCAATACCGGGAGAGACGAATCCCCTCCTATCGCTCATTGCCTCCATGTGAATCGGGACTGTACCCAAAAACCACCTGTTTGCACGACTCAGTAGAGCCGTGGTAGGGTGGAAATCAAAGCACAGTGGGAGACACACAAGACTCTATGACGATCTCGGGTCAACAGACTAAGCTGTACCAGTGTCACCAGAGAACTGCCATCTGACGTGAGGTATAATACCATTTGGGAGTTCTCGGCGAGTCCGTTCAGTGTACCCAGTCTCCACTGAGCACCCACATACCATCTTCGATGTCAAACACCAATGGATATGGGATCATCCATCGCCCATCGCATGGGTCGAGAAGATATGCGCTAGTCTACTCTGGAATATCGATGCCCCGTCTCGATATTCCCACTTCTAGGAACAATGAAGGATGTACTCATTGACTCCCCAGGCCCCACTAGTATGATCTGCATCATAGTCCTGGAAGTCGAGTACACATCCTAAGGGCTTTATCAACATGTAATCAGAGAGACAGAAAGTATACATGTTAAGATAAAGAGCAACCAGATAGCGTACTATCATGTCTAGCAAGAAAGTCATACCTATATATGTCCCAGCATCCACTACAATATACATCCAATGTACAGTAATGGCCTCTAGGGCATACATATAACTAACAATCTCCCACTTGCACTAGGGCCATCTGTAGCAGTGGTCGCAGTATCTAATACTCAACCATCCCATATGAGTCTCTCTCTGGGAAAAGGCCTTCGTGAGTGGATCCGCCGTGTTGTCCTCTGAGTCTACTCTCCTAACCTCGATCAACCTGGAGATCAACTATCTCCATGATCAGGTGATGCTATCTCAGAATATGTCTGGGTCACTGATGGGACCAGGGTTCCAGGGCCAAAACCACACTTCCATTGTCATACAATGGCAGGAACCAAGTTCATCTTATGAACCAATATACACCCAAACTTCCTCTTTGGTAGTATCTTTAATAGCGATGTTACCAGCCTTTATCGTCTAGTTTGTCACGGTATCTAGCTTGGAAATCTTCCAACATACCGTCCCTCTACTGAGGGTAAAGACAATGCCCGTGACTGACATTCAGTCGTCTTTATCACCCTGGAACTCTTCCAGTGATTCCCCCCAGGATCGATTGATACCATCTCACTACATCTAGTGAGAATCCTAACATCCAATTACATCTATCTCATAGATGAAAACTCAGGATTTAGGAGGTATCACTTTGATCCTATTTGGGGAATCCTAGTGATAATAGGAGATTGACCGATCGTAGTATAGGAAACTCTTTTCCTATCAAGAGTATGTTGTCTACGTACAATACGAAGATGACCACCTTACTCTCTACTACCCTTTTGTATATACAAGGTTCGTCTACCATTTTGATGAAGTCAAACACTTTGACTATCTCATAAAAACAGACGTTCCAACTCCGCGATGCCTGCTTCATTATGTAAAGCAACTTGCACACGTTTCCGCTGCTCCCACTGTTTTACGAAGACCTCTGGCTGTGTTCTTATAGACGTTCTCTTCTAAATCAGTATTTAAAAAAGTAGTCATGGCACCCAACCACCAGATATCGTAGTCATGGTATGTAGCCGTGGCAAGTAGGATCTGGATGGATTTAAACATAGTCCCTGGAAAAGGTTTCATCATTATCCGTGCCTGGTTGATAACGAAAACCTTTAACAAGTCTAGCTTTGAAAGTCTCAACCTTTCCATGTACACCAAGCAATCTTCTCAAGATATACTTGCTCCTGATGGGGATTTAACCCTTCAGTTATAGCAACCAAAGTCCATACTTTGTTGGTGTATAAGGATTCCATCTCAGATCACTAAGCACCCAGCCATTCTTACAGAGTCCATACTCTCGATGGCCTGCTCGAAACTGGTTGGGTCATCATCTCATGATGCAATCCTCGCTCCCACTATCATCGAGAAACCGAGGTATCTCTCAGGTGGGTGAGGAACCCTACTAGATCGGCGGAGAGGCTGAGGTTCGTCGGAAACTATTGAATCCTTTGGTTCTGTCAAATCATTAGCAGTTTTGTACAGCTGGAACCTTTCCAGTTCTACAGAACTGATCTTGCCTCGATCTTGTCCGGATTTTGCTTTTGACATAGGACGGACAATCCCAAATCTTAACTTACTTAAGAGATAGGATCTTCCCGCACCATATCTTATATGGAATGGTAGGCACTGATTTGATTCGAACCTAATTCAATAGGTATGCAGCTTCTCAAGCGCATAACTCCCAAAGGAAAAAGGTAACTCAGTAGCACTCATCATAGAGCATACCATATCAAATAGGGTGTATCTGCTCCGCCCCGACATACCATCGTGATATGGTGTATTCGGAGGAGTAATGCCGAGAGAGAATCTCATTCTCTTTTAGAATAATCCAAGAATTCCATGCTCAAGTATTCTCCTCCTCGATCACATCAAAGGACATAATACTTATACCCGTATTTTGGTTCTCTACTTCCAACTTATATTCTGTGAATACCTCAAAAGCTTCGGACTTATGTTTCAACAGGAACATACTACTGAATCTTAAGAGATTATCAGAGAATATAATGAAGTATAAAGAACCAGTCCTGGCATGTGTAGACTGGGGACCTTTATAAATTAACATGTATTATCCCAAGAGTTCACTAACTCTTTCTCTGTTTCCTTTAAACAGAGCTATGGTCATCTTATCTTTGTAACATGACTGGCAAGTTTTCACAAGATGTAAATTCAAACTGATTAAATATACATCTAAATGTAACTTCAGCCAGTCGGGTCGCATTGATATGACCTAGTCTACAATGCCTCAAGAAGAATTTGTTCATTTCTGAACTCTTCCTCTTGTGTGTGTTCAATATACAAGGAACTGTAGTTTAATTTAGAACGTCAATGCTTTTAGATAACGTGCCTGAACCGATCAACTTTTGATATAGGAAGTGTTCAAAACATTATCCATCAATACAAAATTATATCCTTTCTTTACTAATAAAGAGACTGATATGATTTTGTATATCAGGTTCGGTATCTAATAGCATTTGTTCAGAATCAATGTATTCGTAATACAGGGTGACAGTGACCAACAGACTTGGCTGCAACACTTGCCCCGTTTTCTCTCTCATGAAACTTATCACCCGTTCTCAGTTTTTCTACCCTTTTGTAGCCCTATGTAACAGATTACATATCTGGGATCCAGATCCGGTATCATATACCCAGGATGCAGAGGATACTGAGAAACAGTTCTTTGTAATGAACACACCCGAAGGAGATGCATCAAATGCACTTTCTTCGTTTGGGCGGCATAGGAATTCTGGTATTCCCCAATTTCCTGCTCTGTCTTATAACAATTATAAGTTGGAGCGGGACCAACGTTCCCCAGCTCAGTATAACAAGCGGGTTCGGTCAATACATCCGTATTATTATCTTGATTAAGGCGTGATATGGTCGCTACCAGGAGAGAGAGAGAAGAAAACACTCTGCGTGCACTCTTGCAAGATCAGATTGGTTATATATTTTATCTAATCAGGATGGCTCCCACTGTTTTTATCAAATCTTCCTTCAAACCTTAAAAGGAAAGACTAGCCGCGATTAATTACACTCTACAAGTTTGCCAACCTTTCAGCCAGGCCAGTGTCGGTACTTTGAGGGAGGTTCCCCGTGCTTTCGCACGGACCTAATTACAGTAAACCTCGTTTTCCCAGAGGCGTAACCCCGTTGACACCTTTCTAGACACCTACTTGATCGGCTAATTGTAAAGTGCAAAACTCTCCCAGGAGTAACAATTACTCGCAGTGGGTATCGAGATCCAACTATCACATAGAAGGTATGCAATCTCATTGCAAGTTTCAACACTTGAAACTCCCGATAAAGGTTTTTACCCCTAGCACCTATGACCTTAACTATGGTCAACAAATCATAAGTACTAGTCAAGTTCTTCCCGTCATTTCGTGATTAATTAGACCCACCCACATGACCCTTAACTAAGGTCAACAAAGTCACGCGACTGTCCTAACTAATCGCATCATATGCGGTGTAGGAAGACATCACTTAGCTACCATACACTGTGCCTTGACTATGGTCAACAAACACAGCACGAATACTAAGTACTCTACTTCCTAAAATGACGGAGGGTTGCGAATGGTTTTTGTGAAAACCTTTAACGCTTTGAACTTGATCTCGTTGCGGAATCAAATGGTTTTTAAATGGAATGTTTTCGAGGCTTTTCTAGTTTTGCTAAAGGGATCACTCCCGGTGAAGGGATCGTCGGCCCTTTCCTCGTCGAATGAGGTGTGGGATATATCATATATATCACTGTGCAAAGCGAAAACTATAGAAGCGATCAAAGACAAACCGAGGGTTGTAGCATCTGTTGGAGATAGTGCCCTCAGAGTCAATTATTAGGTCACAGGTACGTGATTGCAATGATTGATGGAGGACCTATCCCGGTAGGACAGTCTTACTCGAGATGATAGTATGCTATCTGGTTTACCTTTATCATCGTGTACTGTTTAAGGTGACCTGACAAGTCGCTATTACATGTTGATAGAGCCCCTAGGATTCTTGCTTGACCACCAGCAATATGAGGGCGATCATATAAGTGGGAGCTGGGGGTCTATAAGCATATCCTTAAATGGTCCCTAGTCGTGTGAGTTTCGAGACAGGGCATCGATACTCCAGAGTAGACTAGTGTATACAGTCGAGACCCCGACGAGGGGCGGTGGCCGGTCTCACAAGCCACTGGTGTCAGTTGGATCACCTAAGATGTATACAGGTGCTCATTGGGTTATGAGTACACCGGACAGGACTCGCCGGGAACATGCCAGTTGGTCATATACCAGACGACAGATGGCAGTTCCCTGGTGACATGTGTACAGGTTAGTTCATCGACCTGGGGATCGTCATTTGTCTCGTGTGAGTTCCCACTGTACTTTGATTACTACCCTACCACGGCTCAAAGGAGTCGTGCAAACAAGTTTTAGTTGGGTACAGTCCCGAGCCACATGGAGGCAGTGAGCGCATCTTCAGGGGTTCGTCTCTCCCGGTATTGGGGGTGAGGTCATGCTGTGTCTAGGAGAGCCATTACACGAAGCCCTCGGCCGAGGCAAGGAGATTTACTTGTAGGTATTCCATTAGCATCTCAGGGTGTTCTGGTCTACACTCCGACACGACTTGTACCGCTTTTGGGGGTCTGACTTTTACCAACCCCCTAGGCCCGCCATGCGATGCTCATAGACGAACGGACCGGACTGTACGGATATTGTCACTGACAGGCTCAGTAGGGTTGTCAGGCTGAGTTCGCTCACAGACGTCCCTTTTAGTCAATACCTGGTAGCCCGTTACGTATTGGCTTATACCTCTGACGTGCTAGTTGTTAAATCCACAACCAAGGTGTTGACGAGTCTTTAGAGTCCCCCACATTCTGTTACTCAGCTTTCGGGCGAAAAGTTGTAGAGGCCGTATGGAGATATGGCAAGGTCCGATCAGATACGTACGGTATTGCACGGATCAGGATCGGGCAGTTTGTACTATAGGCCGTATGGATATATGGCAGGGTTCGATCAGATACGTGCGGTATTGCACGGATCAGGATCGAACGGATCATACTAGCCGGTTTTGGTATAAACCGGATCCTAGTATAGTACAGTGTAGATTTTGTCTCATTGGATTTGTATTTCGGTCGGAATACAAATGCGGGTGTGTATGCACAATATCGGGGTTTTCCTGTAATTTATTACGGGACCAGTTTTCTGGAGTTGCCAGTTTGCTTTTCGTTTCGGCCGATTTCCATTGTTCCGTTCATTGGCCGAAGATTGGTGGAGGAGGGCTTATTTGCATTGTTGCAAATAAGTGTTTGTGGAAGGGGGTCTTTTCATATTGGTTGGATCATGATGGTTGCTCCATTGACCTTGCTTGACTTTCTTTAGTCATCATGCCTTGACTTGTGATGAGATGGTAGGTGATTGAGTGTTGGACTTGGTATGGTGATCATGATTCATTATGATAACCATTTTTCCTTTTGGATTGCATGATGGCTTCTCCCCCCCATTATTGACTTTTTGCTACACTCACTATTATTCCTCTCTCATTCCATCACCTTGCATTGGCCGGCCAAAAATGAAGGGGCTGCCAATTTTTGAGTGGGAAAATTTTTGGTCTCTTGTTGCTTCAAAAATCCCCACATCTCCACCTCAAGAGTTAAGTTCAATTCCTCCACCAATGGCAATTCCTACAACCCCAAAAGAGACTTCTACACTACACATTCTACAGCGAATCTTGGGCACGTCGAGTAGCCGGCTTCGTGCCCGAGTTGCCTCGGCATTGAGGTGGGAGCCCGTAAAAGAAGTAGGCGATGTGGTGCACTTCCGGCGACGAGGAGGAGACGGGACATTCCGCAGGAGATCGGGACGATGACGAGAAGACCGGAGGACTTCGATCGTCGGTATATCTCTATTCCCTTTCTTGTAGTTAGCTAGGACTAATTAATGGTTCGATCCGGGTATTAGTGCGCGGCGGTTTGCCAGTTCAAGAAAAATTAAAGTTTATCACCGCTTCCGCATTTGGCCGTCGGATTGACGGCCGGGGCGCCGCCGTGCACTTACAGTGGTATCAGAGCCTCGCCATTAACTTAGTCTAGCTCGGTTTAATGTGTTTTTCAGTTCCGATCGATCAAATGTTCCAAAACCCGCATTTCCTTCAGCATCAGTTTCTGTTGAAAAATTTTGGTCTCGAAAAATTTTTCAGGTTGTAAAATATTGATGTACTAGAAATTGTAAGACTACTGTACAAATTCGAGGCACTGATCTTCTAACCAGAGCGCGGAACCGCGGCCAGAACCCACTTGTTGCCGCGGTTCCGCCGCAGTATGGAGGAATCAGTGGGTCGGGTTTTTACAGTGGGCTTCTGGGGTTAAAATTGGGGTTTTGGAATAATGACATTGGGCCTAGAATTTCTTGACCTGCTACAGTATTGCTTGGGGGCCCACTTGTTAAAGTTTGATCAATCGGATATTTTAAACACATTATTTCACAGTATTTACATTATATCTGCGACCGTGAATGTCACTTGATCGGTAAATCCGGTCTAACTGCTATAGCCCGGTTAGACGGATTTGCGAACGTGACTTTCACATTGATGTTCTGTTTTTGCTGTGATGTTGCGGATCGGTCGTGGGGGATAGCCTGGATGCAATGCTAGTACAGTTTTGTTGTATTATGTACATTTGATATTGCGGGGCGAGCGTCCGACATGTGGACTGCCGTCACTGCCTGATTGTATTATTATTTTGGGGCACGACCTGGTTGCGGTCGATGTACCCGTTGTATGTATATTTTACTTTCTGTACTAGGATTACCCCGCGGAGGGGTGCACGGATTGCCGGATTCTAGAAGGCAACAAGCCCGCATCTCATGGCATTGAGACGGAGGGGGCTTCACTCTAGGATTGGCGGGCTATTCGCCGCACTCGTAGGGGGTACAGGTTGACCCAGGAGGGGTGCCCAAGTTACCGGATTCCGTGAAGTGCTGGGTGGTCCATTCACGTTGCTGAAGGGGGCTGCCTCGCTTCAGGTTTTGGCGGGTGACTTGCCGCGCCCGTAGGGGTCTAGGATTTCATTGCACAGGCTATCCACACGACCAGGGGAACGTCGGGTTTCAGCGGCTCTGTGAAACCCGGGGATCCCAGATATCTGTATTGTTTCTGTGATGCTGTACATATCTGTGATGTTGCATTTTATTCACGCCTTGAGCGAAATATAATATATTGGTATATATATTAGTAGATGTTGTATATGTTTTACATCCGCGCTAGTCCAGTCCCCGCTCTGTCGTTAGTTAGCTAACCTAACGGGTAATGACGGGACCCAGTGGTGAATGCGGATGGCATATACGTACGTCATATTATTTTCGTTCTTTGTGGTGTGATCAATTGATGGGACTGCGTTGATTCGGATCAATGCAAGTTTAAAAACAAACCTAATCTGATGTTGTTGGAACACTTTTCAAAAAGCTGTTATTGCAAGGACGTTCACTTTTGTTTTGCATCGTGGTATTCAGTTGGAATATCCTGCTCCTCAGTCGACGAGGCAAGGGCCGAGATCCCTTCACCGGGAGTGACCCCTTGGACAGAAGTTTGCGTCAGGGCAATGACTTCACTATAGCCGATTACTTTTGCTTTGCACCGTGGTATTCAGTTGGAATATCCTGCACCTCATTCTACGGGGAAAGAGACGAGATCCCTTCACCGGGAGTGACCTCTTTAGCGAAGGTTTTCGTCACTATATTTTTAAAAGCTATCCGTTCCTTCAACGATATCAAGTTCATTAGGTTAAAGGTTTTCGCCAGAAACCATTCGTAGCCCTCCGTTGTTTCATATGGGTAGTCAATAGTATTCAAGCTGTATTTGTTGGCCAAAGTCAAGGCACAGTGTTTGGTAGCTGTTGGTTATTCATATGCAGCATAGATAGATGCGTTGGTTTGGAACAGTCGTATAGCCTTGTTGGCCAAAGTCAAGGGCTTGTGCGGGTGGATTCGAATCAACCTGGAGAATGACGGGTAGAACTTGACATGTGACTTATGATTTGTTGGCCAAAGTCAAGGTCATAAGAGCATGGGGCAAAAATCACATCGGGAGTTTCAAAAGAACTGAAACTTGCCAGATATGCGCATACCTTCTGGAGTGTGATACCATGAGCGGATTCCGTCACGTTGTCATGCGATGATAGTTGGATCCCGATTCCCACTGATGAGTTGGTATACTCCTCGGCTGATCCCGACTAATTCTTCTTTCAGGTTTGGAGGAGAATTTGAGGTACAGTGGGAGGTTTCCAGATTAGATAAATTGGTAACCATTCTGATCTAGGTTAGAGTGCACGCTGAGTGTTTCTTTTCTCTCTCTCTGGCAGCGACCATTTGACCCGACCCTAAGACTATGACTCAGTGACCAAGTTGACCAAACCTTCTTAACACCGGCTTTTGGATTATCAGAGTTGCGAACCTCATTGCCACTCCTACTTTTTCCTATTTCTCCAGGACACCCCGTATTACTACGAACGTCCATTTCCATTGGACAAAACCATCGTATGGTTATATACGAACTCGAAAGAATTTATTCGAGGATGGTTTCAGGTTCTGGAGGAAACGGATAGGACTATTCAGTTGTCTTTTCCTTTTTACCTTCTCTCAAGTTGCGAGCACTCCTTGGTTTAGGAGATAGTACACCTATTACGCAAATTGGATAGTCTTCTTCCAAACCATAGGCAGGTGCCGACCGGTAGGGAATGAAGAAAACCAATTAGCATAACGATGGTGTGCAGAAGGTATTAGGTTAAGACAAAGCAAGGGATTAGTAAGAGGGCAAAGTAAATTGCAACAGATATTCACGACCAAGCCAAGTATTCCTTCGTCAATCCTAAATCACCTTTTTATTTCTCCAGGACACTCCGTATCACTACGAAGATCCACAATTTATTTGGATACTCCATCGTATGGTTATATACGAACTCGAAAGGAACTTGTTCCAGTTCGGGGATGGATTCTGGTCCAGGAGAAATAGGAATAAGGTTTATTCGGTTGTCTTTTATCTTCACCCTCTCTCATTGCGAGTGTTCCTAGGATTGGGACAGTACACCCATTATGCTTATTGGATAGTCTTCTTCCAAACCATAGGCTGGTGCCGAACTGTAGGGAAGGAAGAAAACCATTTGGCCTAAAGGGGCGTACAGAAGGTAAAGACTAAAGACATAAGAAGGGATTTGGAGAGGTGGCAAAGAATTATACGGTTACAGTCGTGAACCTGGAAGAGGCATTACTAGGAATACCAGGATACCCCAACGAAACATTTCAATGTTTCAGTTTCACTGTGTAATGTTAAAGGAAAACTGATTTCCCGATTAGGCACTTGCTCCAGGGTATGTATTTACCAGGTATGATTCTCACATCTGTATGGTTTTACAGATGATGAGTGGGAGTAAGTTATTGGGAATTAAGTGATCATCCTCATTATATCGCGATTCGTTGTAATCGGTGATATTTGAGGAAGTCACCTGGGTTGTTTGCCGGTCGGCAAATATTTGGTTTTGAATATCCGCTGTTATGCACCAATTTCAAATCGATATATCTGTACGTCTATTTTCATAGAGTGAGATATACCTTTTTGAAATTATGTCTGTGACATTTACCTACATCAGTGGATGGTTAGGTAAGGAGCATTAAACAGCGGTGTAATTCTTCTTAACCATAAGTACAGTTTTCAACCTACGACACACAGTGAATGAGTTATCAGACTCAAGGGACTTATACAGAGTATTGTATGTTGTCCAGGGTCCATCAGGACAGAGGGGTTGGTCCTCGTACTATATTCGGTTTACTTATGACTTCTCTAGTTTTTAGACAAGTGTTTCGTGGAAACACAGGGTCCGAATTTGGAGAAGTTATAGGTATTTGAATAGAGTAGAGAACCAGGTGTAGCAAGTATCGGGATTCTTCAAAGAGATCGAAGATGTAGATACTTGTGTATGGTATTCAGTTGATAGTAATGATAAAGAGATCTTGCTTCTCTTTCAGGTTACTCATAATTGGAAGCATTCCTAAGTTGAGTAACGCTGATCGGCCTCCTTCCATTTATTTGACATGCACTGGGGACAGTTGCATGATTTGAATCTGGTTCGATTAAATCAGTGCCTCTGGTTCTATATTGGATATAGAACAGTTCATATCTTAACGATGTTAAGGTACGGGGAGTTGTCCGGTTTATGATTAAAACCAGACACTGGAAAACTCAAGGCACGTTTCTGTAATGGCTGTTTGTGGGTTGACCCAGGCTATGACGAGGGTTGACTTTCTACCATCTGGATGAACAATAGCAATATTGTTCTAGACTCGCCACAGTTTTATTAAAAATGGATTTTTCCAGAAAACAGTAGTGGGAGTATGGTAGAACTGGAAGTGATTCCAGAACCACGAACGATTACTGAAGATTTGATAAGGAACCTAAAGATTCAATCTGGTTTGACATTCCATTGGCCACTCCGCAGATAAGGTGGGTAATTTCAGGCATCCGAGAGGTACTCCGGTAGCCTCAAGGACGGTGACAGGGAAGTTCTTGTTTACCCACAATTACCATTGCTGTTGTTCCAGGCCGCGAGACCAGGCGGGAGGATGAGTATAGCGTCGTTCTAAACTAGTTTTAGAAATGGACGTCTATATGACTCTGCCAGAGGGTTGTCGTAGTCAGTGGGAGAGCGGAAGCATTGGTGGACAGGTAGCTTATGTCTATTTATAGACTAAAGCAGATGTAGCGGAGATAGATCATCTATTTCTGACGTGACAGTCATGGGTTTGACTTCATCAGAATAGGGGATGGATCTGTTGAGAAGGTAGTAGGGTGTGATATCCTGGTATTTGGATGACATACACAGAGTAGGAAAAGAAACTCCTATACTACAGTCGGTTATACTTTGGTCGTCACACAGTGGTTTCTCCACAAAGGAAATGGATTTTATATCAGACATACTGGTTACTAGATCTATGGTTTTAGATCTAGATTTGGGTAGTCTCCCAATCTGGGTACTTAGACAGCATTCTAAGGGTATTTAGAATGGATGACTCCTGGCACGGTAGTGTACCTGCAGGTAATGGAGTCACCCTCTCTAAAGATGTCTTACAGACTAAAGGGGAGAGGGATGTGCATGATTGGCAGATCACTTGCTCAGGCAATTGAGTCAATCATGAGATGTCAAGTACCACACCAGACATTGTTCTTGCACTAGATGCAATAAGATGACATTAATCCAATCCTGGAGAAACGGTCGGAAGCAGTTTTAGAACATAAGTGGATGTTCTAGGGATATGATAACGACAGCCTCATTCGGGAGACAGTTATCATTCCAGGCTTCCAAGGTGACATGGACGACAAGGAGGTTGTCAGAGTTATAGTTCTCCTTCTGACGAAGGGCAGTATTTTGGACAGGTGGTCCAAGGCAATACTGAGGGTGGCATGGCGCAGGATACTGATTAAGTTCAGTTGACGATACAGTCTAAGAAGTTTGGATTTGGAGTTCATTTATGAGCTATGTCCCATCAGACATCCAGACACATTCTAAGACAGGTATTGCTCATTTCGGGAGATGGATTTCTCCGCGAACTTGAGATATAGAGAGACATGAAAAGAGACAACAAAGCGGATCCACTCACTAAGGCTATTCCTCGAACGCAATAGTTTCGCAAACGAGCTTTGTGAGACTGACTAGTAGAGGAGTTGGGTGTTCGGTATCACACGGGCTGTGAGTATGGGACATCGCAATAATTAGCCTTGAGTGCAAGTGGGAGATTGTTGGAGATAGTGCCCTCAGAGTCAATTATTAGGTCACAGGTACGTGATTGCAATGATTGATGGAGGACCTATCCCGGTAGGACAGTCTTACTCGAGATGATAGTATGCTATCTGGTTTACCTTTATCATCGTGTACTGTTTCAGGTGACCTGACAAGTCGCTATTACACGTTGATAGAGCCCCTAGGATTCTTGCTTGACCACCAGCAGTATGAGGGCGATCATATAAGTGGGAGCTGGGGGTCTATAAGCATATCCTTAAATGGTCCCTAGTCGTGTGAGTTTCGAGACAGGGCATCGATACTCCAGAGTAGACTAGTGTATACAGTCGAGACCCCGACGAGGGGCGGTGGCCGGTCTCATAAGCCACTGGTGTCAGTTGGATCACCTAAGATGTATACAGGTGCTCATTGGGTTATGAGTACACCGGACAGGACTCGCCGGGAACATGCCAGTTGGTCATATACCAGACGTCAGATGGCAGTTCCCTGGTGACATGTGTACAGGTTAGTTCATCGACCTGGGGATCGTCATTTGTCTCGTGTGAGTTCCCACTGTACTTTGATTACTACCCTACCACGGCTCAAAGGAGTCGTGCAAACAGGTTTTAGTTGGGTACAGTCCCGAGCCACATGGAGGCAGTGAGCGCATCTTCAGGGGTTCGTCTCTCCCGGTATTGGGGGTGAGGTCGTGCTGTGTCTAGGAGAGCCATTACACGAAGCCCTCGGCCGAGGCAAGGAGATTTACTGGTAGATATTCCAGTAGTATCTCAGGGTGTTCTGGGATACACTCCGACACGACTTGTACCGCTTTTGAGGGTCTGACTTTTACCAACCCCCTAGGCCCGCCATGCGATGCTCATAGACGAACGAACCGGACTGTACGGATATTGTCACTGACAGGCTCAGTAGGGTTGTCAGGCTGAGTTCGCTCACAGACGTCCCTTTTAGTCAATACCTGGTAGCCCGTTACGTATTGGCTTATACCTCTGACGTGATAGTGGTTAAATCCACAACCAAGGTGTTGACGAGTCTTTAGAGTCCCCCACATTCTGTTACTCAGCTTTCGGGCGAAAAGTTGTAGAGGCCGTATGGAGATATGGCAAGGTCCGATCAGATACGTACGGTATTGCACGGATCAGGATTTGGCAGTTTGTACTATAGGCCGTATGGATATATGGCAGGGTTCGATCAGATACGTGCGATATTGCACGGATCAGGATCGAACGGATCATACTAGCCGGTTTTGGTATAAGCCGGATCCTAGTATAGTACAGTGTAGATTTTGTCTCATTGCATTTGTATTTCGGTCGGAATACAAATGCGGGTGTGTATGCACAGTATCGGGGTTTTCCTGTAATTTATTACGGGACCAGCTTTCTGGAGTTGCCAGTTTGCTTTTCGTTTCGGCCGATTTCCATTGTTCCGTTCATTGGCCGAAGATTGGTGGAGGAGGGCTTATTTGCATTGTTGCAAATAAGTGTTTGTGGAAGGGGGTCTTTTCATATTGGTTGGATCATGATGGTTTCTCCATTGACCTTGCTTGACTTTCTTTAGTCATCATGCCTTGACTTGTGATGAGATGGTAGGTGATTGAGTGTTGGACTTGGTATGGTGATCATGATTCATTATGATAACCATTTTTCCTTTTGGATTGCATGATGGCTTCTCCCCCCCATTATTGACTTTTTGCTACACTCACTATTATTCCTCTCTCATTCCATCACCTTGCATTGGCCAGCCAAAAATGAAGGGGCTGCCAATTTTTGAGTGGGAAAATTTTTGGTCTCTTGTTGCTTCAAAAATCCCCACACCTCCACCTCAAGAGTTAAGTTCAATTCCTCCACCAATGGCAATTCCTACAACCCCAAAAGAGACTTCTACACTACACATTCTACAGCGAATCTTGGGCACGTCGAGTAGCCGGCTTCGTGCCCGAGTTTCCTCGGCATTGAGGTGGGAGCCCGTAAAAGAAGTAGGCGATGTGGTGCACTTCCGGCGACGAGGAGGAGACGGGACATTCCGCAGGAGATCGGGACGATGACGAGAAGACCGGAGGACTTGGATCGTCGGTATATCTCTATTCCCTTTCTTGTAGTTAGCTAGGACTAATTAATGGTTCGATCCGGGTATTAGTGCGCGGCGGTTTGCCAGTTCAAGAAAAATTAAAGTTTATCACCGCTTCCGCATTTGGCCGTCGGATTGACGGCCGGGGCGCCGCCGTGCACTTACAGCATCTGCCAGTTATTGCTAAAGGAGTCACTCCCGGTGAAGGGATCTCGGTCCTTTCCTCATCGAATAAGGTGCAGGATGTTCTATAATGAACACCGCGATGCAAAGCAAGAACTGTTGCTACCTGTTTTTATTTTGAAATTCGATTCCACAACATCAATTAGGTTTATTTTCTTTCATTAATCTCATTAATGAATATCCCATCATTTAAGTCCACCTAAACATCACAGATAAATATAACGTACGCTTATGGCATCCGCATTCGCCTCGATGTCCTGTCTGCACCATTAGGTTAGGTAACTAACGGCAGAGCGGGGCAGGGCTAGCGCGGGTGTAAAACATAAGCAACGTCGATATAATATATCATATATACTATATATAATATCTGTCACAGAACATCACATGATCTCATCACAGATAAAACACAGCAGAAGAAACATATGAAATATTGGATATACTAGGACGTCCGTGTTTTCAATACGAGCCAGTATAAAACACGGATTCCACGGTCGTGATGAATAGCCAATCCCACACCCCTAGACCCCTACGAGAGCGGCAAGCAACCCTACCAATTCTAGGGTTAAGAGACCCGGACTCGACTCCTCGAGATGGTCTCCCACTGGACCCCAGAACCCGGTTACTTGTGCTCCCCTCCTTGGGTCTATCCTAGTGCAGAAAAGTAAATAATATACAAATGGTGACAACATCCGCAACCTGGAAGTGCCCCAATAAAAGAATATTACATACAAGTTTTTACATGAATGAAAATGAAAAACACTCATCTCACATAAAAACCCCCGGCTATTCAAACACGACGATCCAATATAACATATCCAGCAACACATAACATCACATGTCATCAACGTAAGTAAATATGCGCATCCCAATTATCGTTGACATATAGCAACGAAACCGGCGACATCACATATTACACTTACGGTCACAGAAAAGAAAGTGTAAAACTACAACAGTTGGAATCCGCAACCTCCTCAGACATCGCATGCCTGACCAAATGAATTACTTGGACATCGCATGCCTAACAATTATAAACCCCGCATTTTAGTCTCAAAATCGAAAACACTTTTCAATATCAAGTCGGGCAATTCAACAGGATTCCCGACATTCTGATCGAATACTCGTCGCAAACTTTAGTAGACGGCCGCACCCCCGACGTCGTCGACAAAGTACACCAAGGCGGAACACGGCTGCCGCGAGCACCCGAACGGATGCTTTCGGCGACGGGGTTCTCCTACAGTCACTTGGTCGGGGCTATGGAGTGAGGCTGTCTATTAAGTTTACCCGGCGAGTATCCGCGTACGCTACGTGATTGCGACGGACTTTTGATCACATCAAAATTCCGTGGCAACCAATCAAGTGAGACTAAACTGCTATGTTTATAATATTCATTCCGTTATCTCATAACTATTTGCGAATTCCAATTATTGTATCACATTCCGGATAAATGGAAAATGTTAAACTTTCCGATCGAACAATCGAACACCCAAGTTTTCCCGAAACAGCTCAACACATGAAATAAGTCTAACAACATTCAGTTCGTGCCTCAGTACCAACGGTCCAGCCGTAGAAGGATCAAGCCAACGCCTCACATGTGGCACGCCGTACTGCCCCAAACCCGAAGGTTCAAAGGGCAGTTCAAGACGGTCACATAATCGAGTTAAGGTTTGTTGTCTTCTAGAGGGTCCATCACGTTACTTGCACTACTTAGAACGTCGTTAAACTACGGAAAAATCCAACAATTGGAAATTTCCCGGCAGGGGAAAAAGTGGGTATTTATATCCGGTCGAACTTTTTAACATATTCTAAAAATACCCGGAAAAGCATACCGATAAAATTAGACAGTCCGATCGAATACACCGAGTCCCCAATACAACTCAGAAAATACAACTCTGGAATAAATATTAAAAATTCCCAGGAAAACCAGAACAGAAAACTGAGAATTACTGTGAAAAATTAAATACACAAAACGACAAAATGGCCGCGGAACCGCCGCACGAGCCGTGCTCGTGCCGCGGATCCGTGGCTCATTGATGGAATTAGTCCATCGAAATTCACAGTAACTCTTAGATTATCCTGCTGATTTTTCTGAATATTTTTAATCTACAAAAAACCACGTTTTTCAAAAAAGTCCAGAGAGCATTTTTCAAGTCGGGTTTTGGGTCGATCGGACTTCTGATTCCGTCGGGACTTCGCCTAAGGCTCTAGCTAGGCTCTGATACCACTGTAGGGTTCCTAGGCACTCTAATGGAGTCTCATAAGTGATCAAACATGCACAAATCAAATTTTACGGGTGCCTATAAACCCTAATACGGATCGTTAACTAGATAAATAGGCGAAGCAAGCAAGTAAACGGAAACGTATCTAAAGGAAAGGGGCTACAACCTTTGTAGATCCGGTCCACCACTTCCTAACTCCACGATGATCTCCCTCCGCTGTCAAAATCGAACCCTTGACTCTAGCATTGGCATCATCGAAGAATGGGCGGGCTTGATCGTCGGTTCGATGCCGAAGATGATCTACGTCGAGGCATCACAAGAACAAGCTCCAACTTCACCAAGCCTTGAAAACTTTTGAAGGAAACACCCTATACTACTTGGCAAGAGGTAGAGGATGAAGAAATAGGAATTGGGTAGACTTTAGTTTTGGATTTCCCACACTTTTTCATCAATCACCATTGATGTAGCAAGCTTTTTTCTCATGTTGAAGAAGAAGAAGATGAAGAAAAAGAATATGATAATTATTAAGTAAATGATAAATAAATCAATACTTATCATTTACTAACCCTTGGTTAGTTGTAGAGAATGGACCATGGTTAACTTGAATGGTTAGGGTTAAGGATGAGACAAGAATGGTGGACTAATTCAAAGCTTCAAGAATCTTCAACCAGCAAACAAAAATAGCAACCATTCTTTTCTCATCTTTTTCCAAAATAAATAAATAAGAAAAAAGAAAACCCTAATCATAATCTTAACCATGGTCTAATTCTTTACACTAACCCTAGCTTGCATGTATCATCAAACATGATACAATTATGTGCACAAAATATATCACATATGCAATGTGCACAAACCAAGTGAGTAAATCCATTTAAAGTGAACCAATACTAGTTAATGCAAAGTAATATATCAAATATATAATTATACATTAAACCATTAAATCAACACTTGATTCAATGATCCGGTCATGTCGCATATAACCGGCTAGTATCCAATGTATCGGCTTATCGAATCAATCCTTGATTCGATAACTAGGTTATATCGCATACAACCATTCGACACATTCATCGCAAGAATGAAATACGGTATCACATACACGCATTATTCTCGCTCCCGCACATATCTCATATGCGCTCCTATTTCGTTTCGCTTGAGCCAGGAAACCTCTGTGTAGGACTCTAAAGACTCGTCAATACGCCGGTAGCGGATGATGATCATATCAAGCACCCACAAGCCGCAAGCGGTCTGCTAAACGGAACGGCCACTCGGGTATTGAGCGATCAGAAGATCGACGAGCAAGCCCGCTCACACTCCTGTGAATCCAACCAGTAACACTTACCGTACAGTCCGGTCTGTTCGTCTGATATGTCGCATATCTCGCCTAGGGGTGGTAAACGTCAGACCCCAATAGCTCGATAAGTCATGCCGACTTGAGGTCCATAACATTCATGAAACTACTGATAACTCTTACCAGTATATCACTGCAACCCTGGCCAGGGATTTCCTGTTATGGCCAGTCGTGCATTGTGCAACATCAACCCCCAATACCGGGAGAGACGAATCCCCTCCTATCGCTCCTTGCCTCCATGTGAATCGGGACTGTACCCAAAAACCACCTGTTTGCACGACTCAGTAGAGCCGTGGTAGGGTGGAAATCAAAGCACAGTGGGAGACACACAAGACTCTATGACGATCTCGGGTCAACAGACTAAGCTGTACCAGTGTCACCAGAGAACTGCCATCTGACGTGAGGTATAATACCATCTGGGAGTTCTCGGCGAGTCCGTTCAGTGTACCCAGTCTCCACTGAGCACCCGCATACCATCTTCGATGTCATACACCAATGGATATGGAATCATCCATCGCCCATCGCATGGGTCGAGAAGATATGCGCTAGTCTACTCTGGAATATCGATGCCCCGTCTCGATATTCCCACGACTAGGAACAAGGAAGGATGTACTCATTGACTACCCAGGCCCCACTAGTATGATCTGCATCATAGTCCTGGAAGTCGAGTACACATCCTAAGGGCTTTATCAATATGTAATCAAAGAGACAGAAAGTATACATGTTAAGATAAAGAGCAACCAGATAGCGTACTATCATGTCGAGCAAGAAAGTCCTACCTATATATGTCCCAGCATCCACTACAATATACATCCAATGTATAGTAATGGCCTCTAGGGCATACATATAACTAACAATTCCCACTGTGCTTTGATTTCCACCTTACCACGTCCAAGAGGGCGTGCAAAACGGTGGTTTTTGGGTACAGTCCCAAATCACATGGAGGCAATGAGCGATAGGAGGGGATTCGTCTCTCCCGGTATAGGGAGTTGATGTTGCACTGTGTTCGATTGGCTATAACCGGAAATCCCTGGCCAGGGTTTCTGAGATTTACTGGTAAGTGTTACCAGTAGTTTCTCGAACTGTTATAGACCTCATATCGACACGACTTATCGAGCTGTTGGGGTCTGACGTTTACCACCCCTAGGCAAGATATGCGACATATCAGACGATCAGACCGGATTGTACGGTAGGTGTTACTGGTTGGATTCACAGGAGTATGAGCGGGCTTTCTCATCGGTCTTCTGATCGCTCAATACCCGGGTGGCCGTTACGTTTAGCAGACCGCTTGCGGCTTTTGGGTCTTTGATATGATCATCACCTGCTGCCGGCGTATTGACGAGTCTTTAGAGTCCTACACAGAGGTTTTCTGGCTCAAGTGAAACGAAATAGGAGCGCATATGAGATATGTGCGGGACCGAGAATAATACCATTATGTGATACTGTATTCTATTCTCGCGATTTGTATCATTGGACGGTTATATATGATATAGCCGGGTTACCGAATCAAATGTTGATTCGATACATTGATACACTTGATATTAGTCGGTTATATGCGATATGGCCGGATCATTAAATCAAGTGTTGATTTAATGATTTGATGTATAATTATATATTTGATATATTACTTTACATTAACTGGTATTTGTTCACTTAAGATGGCTTTTCTCACTTGTTTGTGCACATTGTATATATGATATATGTTTGTGCACTAGTTTGTATCATGTTTGATGATACATGTAAACTTGGGTGTGTATGATTAAACCATGGTTATGTTAATGGTTAGAGTTTTGATTTACTTATTTATTTATTCTCTTTATTCTTTTTAGCAAGAAATAAAATGGTGGCTTATTTTGTTCTTACTTGAAGCTTCATGAAGCTTTGTGAAGCTTTGACCATTTTGTTTCTTTCCTAAACCTAACCATTACCTAACCCTAGTTTATTCTCTACACGTAACCATGGTTGCATTATGATAACCATCACTTGTTTTTCTATTATTGATAATTCTATTTTTCATTCTTCATCTTCATCTTCTTCATGAAGAGAAGAAACCATGACTACAAAATTTCAAGTGATGAATCCAAGTGAGAAATCTAAATCCAAAGTTAACCCACTTCCTATTTCTTCATCCTCTACCACTTGCCAAGTAGTATTGGGTGTTTTCTTCACAAGTTTCATGACTTGGTGAAGTTGGAGCTTGATCTTGAGTAGCCTCGACGTAGATCATCTTCGGCATCGATGTCGACGACCTAGCCCGATCATTTCTTCGACGTAACCATCGCTAGAGTCCGGGATCCGATGATCGCAGCGGAAGGACGTCAACATGGAGCTAGAGAAGCGGAGGACCGGATCTACAAAGGTTGTATTTCCGTTCACTTTAGAGTTAAGTTGTTAACTAGTTGTAGTTTCGCCTTAAACTCTAGTCAACGATCGCATTAGGGTTACTCGGCACCGAAATTTTTTGAATTTAGCATGGTTGATGCCTTGTGGAACCTCATTAGTGTGCCTAGGAACACTACAGTAGTATCAGAGCTTAGGTAGAGCCTTAGACGATGCGTAGACGATGTTATAAGTCCGATCGAAACACGAAACCCTAATCCGACCCCTTCTCTGTACAATTTTTGAAAACTGGGATTTTTCCAAATTAAAAATATGCAGAAAAATCAGCAGGGATTTATAAGAAATACTGTGCAAAACGAGCGGCTAACTCCATCAAACTGCCGCGGAACCGCGGCACGAGCCTGGCGCGTGCGGCGGTTCCGCGGCCGTACGGAAGCATCCTTCATTGCAATTTGCACAGTAATTCCTATATTGTTGTGCTGTATTTTCTGGGAATTTTTAACTTCTACTCAAGAGTTGAGTTTTCTGGGTTGTATTGGGAGTTCGTAGATTCGATCGGATTGTCTAATTTTGTCTGTGTGTTTTTCCGGGTAATTTAAGAATATGTTAAAAAGTTCGACCGGATATAAATACCCAATTTTTCCCCTGCCGGAAAATTTCCAAGTGTTTGATTTTTCCGTGGTTTAAAGACGTTCTAAGTAGTGCAAGTAACGCAATGGACCCTCTAGAAGACAACAAGCCTTAACTCGATTATGTGACCGTCTTGAACTGCCCTTTGAACCTTCGGGTTTGGGGCAGTACGGCGTGCCACATGTGAGGCGTTGGCTTGACCCTTCTACGGCTGGACCGTTGGTACTGAGGCACGAAGTGAATGTTTTTAAACTTATTTCATGTGTTGAGCTGTTTCGGGAAAACTTGGGTGTTTGAATGTTCGATCGGAAAGTTTAACATTTTCTATTTATCTGGAATATGATACAATAATTGGAATTCACAAGTAGTTATGAGATAACTGAATGAATGTTATAAATCTAGCGGTTTAGTCTCACTTGATCGGTTGCCACGGAATTTTGATGTGATCGAAAGTCCGTCGCAATCACGTAGCGTACGCGGATACTCGCCGGATTAACTTAATAGACAACCTCACTCCATAGCCCCGACCAAGTGACTGTAGGAGAACCCCGTCGCCGAAAGCATCCGTTCGGGTGCTCGCGGCAGCGGTGTTCCGCCTTGGTGCACTTCGTCGGCGGCATCGGGGGTGCAGCCGTCTACTGAAGTTTGCGACGAGCATTCGATCAGAATGTCGGGAATCTTATTGAATTGCCCGACTTGATATTGAAAAGAGTTTTCGATAATGAGACTAAAATGCGGGGTTTATAATTGTTAGGCATGCGATGTCTAAGGAATTCATTTAATTAGGCATGCGATGTCTAAAGAGTTTGCGGATTCCAACTGTTGTAGTTTTACACTTTCTTTTCTATGACCGTAAGTGTAATGTGTGATATCGCCGGTTTCGTTGCTATACGTCAACGACAATTGGGATGGGCATATTTACTTACGTTGATGACATGTGATGTTATGTGTTGCTGGATATGTTATATTGGATCGTCGTGTTTGAATAGCTGGGGTTTTTTTTTTGTGAGACGAGTGTTTTTCATTTTCATTCATGTAAAAAACCTGTATGTAATATTCTATTATTGGGGCACTTCCAGGTTGCGGAAGATGTCACCTTTTGTATATTATTTTCTTTTCCGCACTAGGATAGACCCAAAGAGGAGGGCACAAGTAACCGGGTTCTGGAGTCCAGTGGGAGACCAACTCGAGGAGTTGAGTACGGGTCTCCTAACTCTAGAATTGGTAGGGTTGCTTGCCGCTCTTGTAGGGGTCTAGGGGTGTGGGTTTGGCTAATCATCGCGACCGTGGAATCCGTGTTTTATACTGGCTCGTATTGAAAACACGGACATCCTAGTATATCCAATGTTTCATATGTTTCTTCTGCTGCGATATCTGTGATGTGATCATTTGATGTTCTGTGATAAATACTTTCTATAGTATATATGATATATTATATAGACGTTACTTATGTTTTACACCAGCGCTAGCCCTGCCCCGCTCTGCCGTTAGTTACCTAACCTAACGGTGCACGAGGGGACATCGAGGCGAATGCGGATGGCATAAGTATACGTCGTATTTTTCTGTGATGTTTAGGTAACTTAAATGATGGGACTTCATTAATTTGATTAATGAAAGAAAAGAAACCTAAGATGTTGTAGAATCGAATTTCAAAAATAAAACAGGTAGCTACAGTTCTTGCTTTGCACAGCGGTATATATGTTATATCCTGCACCTTATTCGATAAGGAAAGGGCCGACGATCCCTTCACCGGGAGTGACCCCTTTAGCAATAACTGGCAGATGCTACACACTCGGTTTGTCTTTTGATTGCTTCTATAGTTTCTGCTTTGCACAGTGATATATATGATATATCCCGCACCTCATTCGACGAGGAAAGGGCCGACGATCCCTTTACCGGGAGTGACCCCTTTAGCAAAACTAGAAAAGCCTAAAAAACACTCCATTTCAAAATCATTTGATTCTACAACGATATCAAGTTCATTACGCAATAGGTTTTTCACAAAAAACCTGTCGTAGCCCTCCGTCATTTCAGATAAGTACTAGTTAGTATTCGTGCTGCGGTAGTTTGGCATTCGTCAAGGCGTAGTGTGCGGTAGCTAACTAGTATTTATCTGCTTATGCATATGATGCAGATTGGATTAGGGTATTCGTACGGCGTTGCTTGGCATTCGTCAAGGGTCGTGCGGGTGGGTTTAATTCAATCAAGAAATGTACGGGTTGAACTTGACTAGTGGACTATGGGTTGTTTGGCATTCGTCAAGGTCATAGAACGCTAGGGGCAAAATATTATCGGGAATTTCAAGTGTTGAAATTTGCAATGAGATTGCATATCTTCTATGAGATAGTTGGATCCCGATACCCACTACGAGTAAGAGTTACTCCTGGGAGAGTTTTACACATTACAATTAGCCGATCAAGTAGGTGTCTAGAAAAGTGTCAACGGGGTTACGCCTCTGGGAAAACGAGGTTTACATTAATTAGGTTTGTGCGAAAGCACGGGGGACCTCCCTCAAAGTACCGACACTGGCCTGGCTGAAAGATTGGCGAACTTGTAGCGTGTAATTAATCCCGGCTAGTCTTTCGTTTTAGGGTTTGAAGGAAGATTTGATAAAAACAGTGGGAGCCATCCTGATTAGATAAAATGATAACCAATCTATTCTTGCAAGAGCGCACGCTGAGTGTTTTCTTCTCTCTCTCTCCAGGTAGCGACCATATCACGCCTTAATCAAGATAATAATACGGATATTGACCGAACCCGCTTGTTATACTACACTGGGGAACGTTGGTCCCGCTCCAACTTATAATTCTTATAAGACAGAGCAGGAAATTGGGGATTACCAGATTTCACGTGCCGCCCAAACGAAGATAGTGCATGTTGATGCATCATCTTTGGGTGTGTTCATTATAAAGAACTGTTTCTCTGTATCCTCTACGTCCTGGGTATTTGATACCGGATCAGGATCCCAGATATGTAATCTGTTACATAGGGCTACAGAAAGGTAGAGAACTGAGAACGGGTGATAAGTTTCACGAGACAGAAAACGGTGCAAGTGTTGTAGCCAAGTCTATTGGCCACTGTCACCCTGTATTCCAAATACATTGATTCTGAACGAATGTTATTAGATACCGAACCTGATATACAAAATCATATCGGTCTCTTTATTAGTAAAGAAAGAATATAATTTTGTACTGTTGGATAATGTTTTGAACATTTCCTATATCAAAAGCTGATCGGTTCAGGCACGTTATCTAAAAGCATTGAAGTTCTAAATCAAACTACAGTTCTTAGTATACAGAACACACACAAGAGGAATAGTTCAGAAATGAACGAATCCTTCTTGAGGCATTGTAGACTAGGTCATATCAATGCGACCCGAATGGCTGAAGTTACATTTAGGTGCATATTTAAATTAGTTTGAATTTACATCTTATGAAACTTGCCAGTCATGTCACAAAGATATAATGACCTCAGCTCTGTTTATTGGAAACAGAGAAAGAGTTGGTAAACTCTTGGGATGATACATGTTGATATATAAAGGTCCCCTGTCTACACATGCCAAGACCGGTTCTTTGTACTTCATTACATTATCTGATGATCTCTCAAGATTCAGACATATGTTCCTGTTGAAACACAAGTCCGAATCTTTTGAGATATTCACAGAATATAAGTTAGAAGTAGAGAACCAAAGTACGGGTATAAGTATTATGTCCTATGATGAGATCAAGGAGGAGAATACTTAAGCTCGGAATTCCTGGATGATTCTAAAGGAGAATGAGATTCTCTCTCAGCATTACTCCTCCGTATACTGTAACGTTTTGAAAATCGTTTCGGTGAAATTTCGAAAAAACGGTAAAATAAGGGGGTTTTCTGTAAAAAGGCCAAAATGCAAATATCTTTATTATAAAATTAAATATTTATATTCTAGCTATGTAATTGCTAGTATTTGGTGTTTATTGAGCCACTGCTGAAATTTCAAATTTTCTGAAAAATTTTCCGAAATTAATTATTTTAATATTATTTTAAGCCGGTAAGAAAATATATTAAATTAGCGATAAATACAAATTTAAATGGGCTAATTTTAATATTTAAAATCATGTTAATTAAAATCTAGTTGTAATATAATTTTTTAGTATTTTATTTCAAGTTTTAATTGGTTTATTTTATGGAAAACAAAAATATAGTTATTTTGAACTAAAACTTGCAAATATGGTATTGTGGGGGGTCTTTTTGCATAGAATTTTTTTGTAAAGTCTCTCACACTCATCCTCACTCCCCTTGGCCGGCCCCACACTATTGTAGCAGCCCAAGAATTTTATTTTCCTCTTTTTGACCTTAAATCATGTGAGAAATGGGTTAAGATAAGGTTTTTATATATAGTAAAGTAGGTGGGGGTATTATGGTAATTGGGAGGGGCTTTGACTTGGATCTTTTGGTATCATCCCCTCACCTTTTTCCCCCTCTTCCTCTGCTGAAACCAGCAGCAGCAGCAGTCCCCCCATTTCTTCTTCTCTTTTCTCTTCAAAATTCCATCAAAAAAATCATCCAAAATGCTTCAAAAATTCCACAAAATCAAAATCTAATCCCTACCCATTTTTACTTGACCATTCTAGTATGGATCTTGGTGAAGGGAAGCATGTTTGGGAGGCTAGATTTATGCTAGATTTCAAGATGATTGTGGGGGTAAATTCTTAACCTTATGTCTAATTGTTGTTTGAATACTTTAAATCTAGCATAATTAGTTAATAGTTTGGGATTAATTGAATGTTTTGAAAAATATAGTAAGGGTTTGTGATTTCAATTAGGGTTTTTATCATATCATTAGGGATGCAAGGTTTAGTTTAACATCTTAATGTATGTAAAACCTAGTTTGGTTGATTAAATTGCACTTGTTATATGTAATTTGTCCAAATTGCTTAAATTGCAAACTAGGTTTTTGTAAACCTTGAATTTGATTAAGAGAAAAATGTAATTAGGTTTTTCTTGACTTCATTAACATTATTAAGTGTGGTTTAATGTCTTTAGTTCATGAAAATCCTAGCTAAATTGTTGTTTGTGCATTTTTGCTATAAAATTGTTAAAATTTGGGTATTTTGTAAACTAGAATTGTAGGGTTTTTGGAATTTAATGAGATTAAATAATGAAAATTGTTTTTATGACTTGTTTAAGATGTTTAATAAGCATTATGGCCATTAAATTTGTTCAAACGTCGAGTTTTGTACTAAAACGGGTAATTTGTGCTTGCTAGATTTTCGGAAAAATGGCTTTTAAAGTGAATTTGGGGGTTTTTGTGAATTTTAAGCTATTTTATATTATAATTAGTGCTTGTGATTGTACAAATGAGTGTGTTTAGGTTTTTCTCGATGGTTTGGCTTTTGTACGCGGACGTCGAGGGTTTTTGGGTTGATTTGTGAAAGCAACCATAGGTTTTGACCTATGTGGGTTTCGTGTGTCGTTTTGGTCATGAGTCGGATTATAATGCGATACGGTGCGTTATGATATGTAGGTACCCATGTGGACTTCGAGACGACAACCAAGTGCTTGGCGACGTCGGCACCGGCGAGCGAGGACCAGGTGAGTAGATTTATATCTACGGGGAGAAGTCGGGTGGATGGCGTATAGCACCCCCGCAGTTTGTGGTGATGTATACGAATACGTATACACACATATATATATTGTTTATATATTGTTTGAGTATATTGATGATAATATGGATATTTGGTGTTCTTGAATATTTAGTGTCGCGAAACCCTAGAGTAGTGGTCGCACCACACATGTACACACCAACCCATACTTGCATACTTTCTTCTTTCATTTGTGCTTATACGGGAATATATAGTTATGTGTTCATATGGGTATGGGACTATGTGTTCACATACGGATTTGAGGATGATACTTGGGTTTGAGATGAGTCGATGAGATTTGTATTGAGGTTGTGAATTCGGTGATATGGCAGGATTCGTATTTGGGATACGACATGACGTTGTAGCGGGTCCTTGACGTAGTGTTTCACACACGTCCATGCATACATAGGCGGTATCAGTATTGTACTAGACGTAGATCAGTACCCCGATCATGATATTTGATAAAGAGGATACCAGGTGAATAGTATGATGAATGTGATATTGACCCGTACCCAGATTTGGGATGCCGTACGACGGATTTACGTACGAGCTATATTGATGATTGATCCGCACTCTTGACTTGGGATGTCTGATTATATATATGGTATCGGATATGATATTATTGAGGCGGGATCACCGACTATACATATACAGGTATGTATATGTATCGACTCAGATGATAGGCGGTTTCCTTACCTGTAGTTCAGCTTGTTAGTTCAACCGTATAGTTTAGTGTAGTTGTTAGATTAGATTAGACTCCTACCTATTTCAAAACTAGCGGATCGTGGGTATTTTAAAAGACAGGTCAAGGGATCTACGGATATTTCAAAAGACGTATCCTTTCTTAAAACTACCGTAGCCCTATTTTCAAAACCCCACGATTCGTGTTATTTCAAATGGCACCATTGTTTAATATTTAGCTCCCGCTCATTTTGGTTGCTCGCTCCGCATCGCATACTTACATTGTTATTTCATATTGCATTGTTGACATTATGCTGTTAGGACACCAGCACCATTACCGATGATGCGTATGTACCACATACACTTACTTGCCGGCTCACACACATCTTCATCGGTAATTGCCATGTTACGTACACCTTAGAAAATATTATTGCTTAACTTAGCTTGATAGCTAGTAGTTTGACATAATATTAGTGTACTTACCTTATATGCCAGCTTAGATATTGTAGTTATTACTTGTCACTTGATGCATACTGTTATTCATTGTTATGCCGTATTCATGGATTCTTATGCCTATATTCATGGGTTTATATGCTATTGATGATTTGGATTCGGATTTCTATAAGATTTTCTGGATTTGGGGGAAAACCGCAAAACTTGTATAAGCTTCTTCCCTCTCTTTTAAATAAAAAGTGCAGTTTTTCCATGATGTATGAGTCATCCACCATGAGTTTGCTGATGGATTTCGAGACCCGATTCGAGGAGTGGAGGAACCGTTTCAGGTACATGGTGGGCCCGGTGTGGTACCCCGGGGCAAGAGGATCGTGTTGTTGACGTTGAGCCTGGCAGGGGAGCACTACCGACCGGTGATATTACCCGACGCGTCGGATATCCGGAGGATACCGTCGTGCTCTTGAGATGGATGGTAGGGGCCGGTCTGGATTGACGGCGCCCTAGATATTGTGATTGAGATTTTGAGATTTTGAGATATCGAGATATTTGGACACTTGTTTTGTGTCGATGCTGGGCACTGTTTTATGCTGATTTCATTTATGGTACCTCACTTTTAAAATACAGAAATCTCACTGATTTATGAAAGCAGTTTTCTTCAGTACATGCATTCTGTTTCATGCATTCATACATTGCTACCTGAGGCACTGACACGGGCACTTGGATTTACACATGGGTTAGATATTTGCCCTAACCATTGTTATGGGTTGCTGGTTATATATTTGAGGATATATTATGATCATTGACCTAGGATTGCGCTATTCATGCGATTTTTTTCGTAGATGTTTTTCTATTCACGAGTTGGCAACTCACCCCCGTTGTGCCCCAGTTTCTTGCAGGTTTGCCGTACAGGTTTCATTACGGCTTTGCGGGCATAGTTTCCTTCGGGTGATTTGCTAGTAGGTGGGTTTACTTGTATCGTACCCCCATTATATATCTTGTATATCATTATTCTGTTGTATCTAGAAGTTCCATCAACCAAACATGTATTTATTTTTGAGATAGAGACCAGTGATGTTATTCTTTCGACCTTAGAGTCGCGCATTATATTTCTGTGGATTTCTCGTGGTTTTGAGTTTCCTTTTGAGTTTTGATCCTCGCCGTTGGCGTTGTATATTATATTGCTTGTGTGGTTGTGGCCGTCGATTGACGAAGAGCTAGCTCCCGCTTGGGGATGCCTTTTTATTGATTTCGTATACTATTCATGTTGTATCCCATTTGGGGGCCAGTATTTACAAAGGAGACTCTGCCGAAATTTTCGGGAAATATTTGATGTTTTTTTTTAAAACCGCATAATTCGGCTTATGCTATTAAACTACTTGTTTTAAATTGGTTTTCCTTCACTCTACTACTTTTCATGGTTTGGATTTCTGGGTTTTCGGCTTACTTAGATTACGTACGCCTCGAGACGTTCGTAGTTTAAGTGCCGGTCATATTCCGTACTTTCGGGACTTGACATATACACCATAGCACGATGGTATATCGGGGCGGAGCAATCACACCCTATATGATAAGGTGCGCTCTATTTTGAGTACTACTGAGTTACCTTTTTCCTTTTGGGGGTTATGCACTTGAGAAGCTGCATACCTATTGAATTAGGTTCGAATCAAATCAGTGCCTACCACTTCATATGTGATGTGGAAAGGGAAGAGCCCATTTCTTAAGTTAGTTAAGATTTGGGGTTGTTCGGCCTATGTCTAAAAGCAAAATCTGGACAAGCTCGAGGCAAGGTTAGTTATGTAGAACTGGAATGGTTCCAGCTATACAAACTACAGCTGATGATTTGATAGAACCAAAGGATTCAATAGTCCCCGACGAACCTCAGCCTCTCCGCCGATCTAGTAGGGTTCCTCACCCACCTGAGAGATACTTTGGTTTCTCTATGACAGTGGGAGTGAGGACTGCATCATGAGATGATGACCCAACTAGTTTCGAGCTGGCCATCAGGAGTAGGACTCTGTAAGAATGGCTGGATGCTTAGTGATCTGAGATGGAATCCTTATACACCAACAAAGTATGGACTTTGGTTGCTTTATCTGAAGGGTTAAATCCCCATCAGGAGCAAGTATATCTTGAGAAGATTACTTGGTGTACATGGAAAAGTTGAGACTTTCAAAGCTAGACTTGTTAAAGGTTTGCATCATTGACCAGGTATGGATCATGATGAAACCTTTTCTAAGGAGCTATGCTTAAGTCCATCCAGATCCTACTTGCCATGGCTACATATCATGACTACGATATCTGGTGGTTGGGTGTAATGACAGCTTTTCTAAAATGATGTTTTAGAAGAGAGCGTCTATAAGTACACAGCCAGAGGGCTTCGTAGACAGTGGGAGCAGCGGAAACGTGTACAAGATGCTTTATAGGATAAAGCAGGCATCGCGGAGTTGGAACGTCTGTTTTGATGTCGTAGTCAAAAAGTTTGACTTCATCAAAATGGTAGATGAACCTTGTATATACAAAAAGGTAGTAGGGAGTATGGTGGTGATCCTCATAGAGTACGTGGATGACATACTCTTGATGGGGAAGGAGTTTCCTATGCTACGCTCGGTCAATATCCGCTTATCACAAGGATTCTCCATATAGGATCAAAGTGATACCTCCTAAATCCTGAGTTTTGATCTATGAGGTAGAAGTGATTGGATGTTAGGATTCTCACTAGTTGTAGTGAGATGGTATCAATCGATCCTGGGGAGAATCACTGGAAAGTTTCCAGGGTGATAAGGACGACTGAATGTCAGTCACAGGCATTGTCATTACCCTTAGTAAAGGGACGGTATGTTGGAAGAGTTCCAAGCTAGATACCGTGGCATACTAGACGATAAAGGCTGGATACATCGCTACTTAAGATGCTACCAAAGAGGCAGTCTGGATATATATTTGTTCATGAAATGAACTTAGTTCCTCCCATTGTGTGACACTGGAGTTGTGGCTTATGCCAAGGAACGTCCGTCCCATCAGTGATCCAGACATATTCTAAGGCAGTATCACCAGATCATAGAGATGGTTGATCTCCAAGGAGATCGAGGTTAGGAGAGTAGACTTAGAGGACAACACGGCGGATTCACTGATAAAGGCCTTTTCCCAGAGAGAGACTTTTATGGGATGGTTGAGTATGAGATACTACAACCACTGCTATCAGATGGCCCTAGTGAAAGTGGGAGATTGTTAGTTATATGTATGCCCTAGAGGCCATTACTATACATAGGATGTATATTGTAGTGGATGCTTGGACATATATAGGGAGGACTTTCTTGCTCGACATGATAGTATGCTATCTGGTTGCTCTTTACCTTAACGTGTACACTGATTGTCTCTCTGTTACATATTGGTAAAGCCCTTAGGATGTGTAGTTGACTACCTGGAATATGATGCGGATCATACTAGTGGGGACATGGTAGTCCATAAGTACATCCTTCAAGGTATCTAGTCGTGGGTGTATCGAGACGGGGCATCGATATACCAGAATAGACTAGCGTATGCCTTCTCGACCCATACAGATGGGCGATGGATGATCCTATATCCATTGGTGTTTGACATCAGAGATGATATATAGGTGCTCAGTGGAGACTGGGTACACTGGACGGAATCGCCGACAACTCCCAGATGGTATTATACCTCACGTCAGATGGCAGTTCTTTGGTGACACTGGTACAGGTTAGTCTGTAGACCCGAGATCGTCATAGAGTCTTGTGTGATTCTCACTGTGCTTTGATTTCCACCTTACCACGTCCAAGAGGGCATGCAAAACGGTGGTTTTTAGGTACAGTCCCGAATCACATGGAGGCAATGAGCGATAGGAGGGGATTCGTCTCTCCCGGTATAGGGAGTTGATGTTGCACTGTGTTCGATTGGCTATAACCGGAAATCCCTGGCCAGGGTTTCTGAGATTTACTGGTAAGTGTTACCAGTAGTTTCTCGAACTGTTATAGACCTCATATCGACACGACTTATCGAGCTGTTGGGGTCTGACGTTTACCACCCCTAGGCAAGATATGCGACATATCAGACGATCAGACCGGATTGTACGGTAGGTGTTATTGGTTGGATTCACAGGAGTATGAGCGGGCTTGCTCGTCGGTCTTCTGATCGCTCAATACCCGGGTGGCCGTTACGTTTAGCAGACCGTTTGCGGCTTGTGGGTGTTTGATATGATCATCACCTGCTGCCGGCGTATTGACGAGTCTTTAGAGTCCTACACAGAGGTTTCCTGGCTCAAGCGAAACGAAATAGGAGCGCATATGAGATATGTGTGGGACCGAGAATAATACCAGTATGTGATACTGTATTCTATTCTCACGATTTGTATCATTGGACGGTTATATATGATATAGCCGGGTTTCCGAATCAAGTGTTGATTCGATACATTGATACACTTGATATTAGTCGGTTATATGCGATATGACCGGATCATTAAATCAAGTGTTGATTTAATGATTTGATGTATAATTATATATTTGATATATTACTTTACATTAACTAGTATTTGTTCACTTAAGATGGCTTTTCTCACTTGTTTGTGCACATTGTATATATGATATATGTTTGTGCACTAGTTTGTATCATGTTTGATGATACATGTAAACTTGGGTGTGTATGATTAAACAATGGTTATGTTAATGGTTAGGGTTTTGATTTACTTATTTATTTATTCTCTTTATTCTTTTTAGCAACAAATAAAATGGTGGCTTATTTTGTTCTTACTTGAAGCTTTGTGAAGCTTTGACCATTTTGTTTCTTTCCTAAACCTAACCATTACCTAACCCTAGTTTATTCTTTACATTTAACCATGGTTGCATTATGATAACCATCACTTGTTTTTCTATTATTGATAATTCTATTTTTCATTCTTCATCTTCATCTTCTTCATGAAGAGAAGAAACCATGGCTACAAAATTTCAAGTGATGAATCCAAGTGAGAAATCCAAATCCAAAGTGAACCCACTTCCTATTTCTTCATCCTCTACCACTTGCCAAGTAGTATAGGGTGTTTTCTTCACAAGTTTCATGACTTGGTGAAGTTGGAGCTTGATCTTGAGTTGACTCGACGTAGATCATCTTCGGTGTCGATGTCGACGACCTAGCCCGATCATTTCTTCGACGAAACCATCGCTGGAGTCCGGGATCCGATGATCGCAGCGGAAGGACGTCAACACGGAGCTAGAGAAGTGGAGGACCGGATCTACAAAAGTTGTATTTGTAGGGTTCCTAGGCACACTAAGGAGGTTCCACAAGGCATCAACCATGCCAAACAAAAATTTTCCGGTGCCGAGAAACCCTAAACTAGATCATTAACTAGAGATTAGGCAAAAAGTAAAGCTAGCAAACGACTTTGCTACTAAGTGAAAGTGATTACAACCTTTGTAGATCCGGTCCACCACTTCTTTATCTCCGTGTTGACGTCCCTCCCCTGCGATCATCGGATCCCAGACTCTTGTGATGGTTTCGTCGGAGAAATGATCGGGCTAGGTCATTGACTTCGAGGCTAAAGATGATCTACGTCGGGGAGACTCAAACTCAAGCTATTCCTTCACTTGGTCGAAAACTTTATGAAGAGAACACCCTATACTATATGGCAAGTGGTAGAGGATGAAGAAATAGGAAGTGGGTTCACTTTAGAATTGGATTTCTCACTCTTTTTCTCATGATGCCATTGGAGCCAGCAAGCTTTTTCAAGCTTGATAAAGATGAAGAAGAAGAAAAAGGAATTATATCCAAATGAAAACTTATCCAACAAATAATGGCATCATGGTTGAGTTAAGCCCTCATGCTTAACTCATGCAGAGAATTAACCAAACCATTAGGTTAAGGGTTGGGTTAACTAATATCCTACACAAATGACAAAAGGGTTGACTTTGTCAATGCTTATCAAGCTTCATGAAGCTTGATAACTTTGACCAAAGTCTCAATTCTTTTGTTATTTGCTAGGAAAATAGTAAACCCTAATTTAACCTTGAGTTGGTTCAAGTCTCATACACACAACTTGTTTGTATCATCAAGCATGATACAAACATGTACACTTGCATATATCATAAATAAACAATGTACACTTTCAAGTGAGAAAATCAATCTTAAGTGAATCAATACTAGTTAATCTAAAGTAATATATCAAATATATAATTATACATTAAATCATTAAATCAACACTTGATTTAACGATCCGGTCATATCGCATATAACCGACTAATATCAATAGTAACAACTTATCGAATCAACACTTGATCCGATAACCCGGCTATATCGCATACAACCAATCAATGTCACAAATCACGAGAATAGAATACAGTATCACATACTGGTATTATCCTCGGTCCCGCAAATATCTCATATGCGCTCCTATTTCGTTTCGCTTGAGCCAGGAAACCCCTGTGTAGGACTCTAAAGACTCGTCAATACGCCGGCAGCAGGTGATGATCATATCAAACACCTACAAACCGCAAGCGGTCTGCTAAACGTAACGGCCACCCGGGTATTGAGCGATCAGAAGATCAACGAGCAAGCCCTCTCACACTCCAGTGAATCTAACGGGTAACACTACCGTACAGTCCGGTCTGTTCGTCTGATATGTCGCATATCTCTTCTAGGGGTGGTAAACGTCAGACCCCAATAACTCGATAAGTCGTGTCGATATGAGGCTCATAACGGGTCAAGAAATTACTGGTAACACTTACCAGCAAATCCCTAAAGCAGCCTTGGCCAAGGACTTCCTGTTATAGCCAATCGAGCACTGCGCAACATCAACTCCCTATACCGGGAGAGACGAAACCCCTCCTATCGCTCATTGCCTCCATGTGATTCGGGACTGTACCCAAAAGCCACCTTTTTGCACCCCTCTTGGACGTGGTATGATGGAAATCAAAGCACAGTGGGAATCACACAAGACTCTATGACGATCTCGGGTCTACAGACTAACCTGCACCAGTGTCACCAGAGAACTGCCATCTGACGTAAGGTATAATACCATCTGGGAGTTCTCGGCGAGTCCGTCCAGTATACCCAGTCTCCACTGAGCACCCGTATATCATCTCTGATGTCAAACACTAATGGATATGGGATCATCCATCGCCCATCTGTATGGGTCGAGAAGCTACACGCCAGTCTACTCTGGTATATCGATGCCCTGTCTCGATACACCCACGACTAGGGACTTTGAAGGATGTACTTATGGACTACCATGTCCCCACTAGTATGATCCGCATCATAGTCCAGGTAGTCAAGTACACATCCTGAGGGCTTTACCAACATATAACTGAGAGACAATCAGTGTACACGTTAAGGTAAGGAGTAACCAGATAGCATACTATCATATAATGCAAGAAAGTCATCCCTATATATGTCCAAGCATCCACTACAATATACTTCCTATGTATAGTGATGGCCTCTAGGGCATACATATAACTAACAATCTCCCACTTGCACTAGGGCCATCTGATAGCAGTGGTTGAAGTATCTCATAGTCAACCATCCCATAAAAGTCTCTCTCTAGGAAAAGGCCTTTGTGAGTCGATCCGCCGTGTTATCCTCTGAGTCTACTCTCCTAACCTCGATCCCCTGGAGATCAACCATCTCCACGATCAGGTGATATTGCCTAAGAATATGTCTGGATCACTGATGGGACAGGCGTTCCTAGGCATAAGCCACAACTCCATTGTCATACAATGGGAGGAACGAAGTTCATCTCATGAACTATTATACACCCAAACAACCTCTTTGGTAGCATCTTAAGTAGCGATGTATCCAGCCTTTATCGTTTAGTATGCCACGGTATCAAGCTTGGAACTCTTCCAACAATCGTCCCTTTACTGAGGCTAAAGACAATGCCTGCGGCTGACATTCAGCCGTCCTTATCACCCTGGAACCTTTCCATTGATTCTCCCCAGGATCCATTGATACCTTCTCATTACAACTAGTGAGTATCCTTGTAGGGTTCCTAGGCATCCTAATGAGGTCTCACAAGGCATCAACCATGCCAATTTCAAAAATTCTAGGTGCCGAGAAACCCGACTACGGATCGTTTGCTAGAAATCTAGGCGAAAAGATAACTAGTTAACAACTTTAACTATAAGGAACGGAAATACAACCTTTGTAGATCCGGTGCTCCACCTCCACGGCTCCGCAATGAAGTCTCCTCGCTGTCCAAGACGGATTCCGGGCTCTAGCGTCGGCTTCATCGGAGAATGGGCAAGCTAGGTCGTCGATGTCCATGCCGAAGATGATCTACGTCGAGGCATCGCTAGATCAAGCTCACAACTTCACCAAGTCATGAAACTTGTGAAGTAAACACACTCTACTACTTGGCAAGAGGTAGAGGATGAAGAAATAGGAAGTGGGTAGACTTTAGAAATGGATTTCTCACTCTTAATCATCAATCACCATTGATGAAAATGAAGCTTTCTTCACTTGAAGAATGGAAGAAGATGAAGATGATATGATAAGTCTTGAATTAAAAATAGAAAATAAAATAATACTTATCATACTTTTAACTCTAGTTAAGTGTAGAGAATTAACTTAGGTTAGTTAAAATGGTTAGGGTTAAGTATAGGACAAGAATGAAGACTTAGTCAAAGTTTCAAGAAACTTCAACTAAATCCAAAATATGCCACCATTTATCTTTCCTTTTCCTTTTTCCAAAAAGAATAAATAAGAAAGATAAATGAATAAATAAAAATCAAAACCCTAACCCATTCATTACCATGGTTCATTCTTTACACTTAACCAAGTTTGGCATGCATCATCAAACATGATACAAGCAAGTGCACAAAATCATATCGCATATGCAATGCGCACACCCGAGTGAGAAAATCCATTTTAAAGTGAACAGATACTAGTTAATGCAAAGTAATATATCAAATATACAATTATGCATTAAATCATTAAATCAACACTTGATTTAACGATCCGGTCATGTCGCACATAACCGACTGGTATCCAATGTATCGGCTTATCGATTCAACGCTTGAATCGATAACTAGGTTATATCGCATACAACCATCCGACACATTGATCGCGAGAATGAAATACGGTATCACATACACGCATTATTCTCGGTCCCGCACATATCTCATATGCGCTCCTATTTCGTTTCGCTTGAGCCAGGAAACCTCTGTGTAGGACTCTAAAGACTCGTCAATACGCCGGCAGCAGATGATGATCATATCAAACATCCACAAGCCGCAAGCGGTCTGCTAAACGTAACGGCCACCCGGGTATTGAGCGATCTGAAGATCGACGAGCAAGCCCGCTCACACTCCAGTGAATCCAACCAGTAACACTACCGTACAGTCCGGTCTGATCGTCTGATATGTCGCATATCTCGCCTAGGGGTGGTAAACGTCAGACCCCAATAGCTCGATAAGTCGTGTCGATATGAGGTCTATAACTGTTCGTGAAACTACTGGTAACACTTACCAGTAAATCTCAGCAACCCTGGCGAGGGATTTCCTGTTATAGCCAATCGAGCACAGCGCAACATCAACTCCCTATACCGGGAGAGACGAATCCCCTCCTATCGCTCATTGCCTCCATGTGACTCGGGACTGTACCCAAAAACCACCGTTTTGCACGCCCTCTTGGACGTGGTAAGATGGAAATCAAAGCACAGTGGGAACCACACAAGACTCTATGACGATCTCGGGTCAACAGACTACTCTGTACCAGTGTCACCAGAGAACTGCCATCTGACGTGAGGTATAATACCATCTGGGAGTTCTCGGCGAGTCCGTCCAGTGTACCCAGTCTCCACTGAGCACCCGTATATCATCTCTGATGTCAAACACCAATGGATATGGGATCATCCATCGCCCATCTGTATGGGTCGAGAAGGTACACGCTAGTCTACTCTGGTATATCGATGCCCCGTCTCGATACACCCTCGACTAGGGACTTTGAAGGATGTACTTATGGACTACCATGTCCCTACTAGTATGATCCGCATCATAGTCCAGGTAGTCAAGTATACATCCTAAAGGCTTTACCAACATGCAACAGAGAGACAATCAGTATACACATTAAGGTAAAGTTCAACCAGATAGCATACTATCATGTCGAGCAAGAAAGTCCTCCCTATATATGTCCCAGCATCCACTACAGTATACATCCTATGTACAGTAATGGCCTCTAGGGCATACATATAACTAACAATCTCCCACTTGCACTAGGGCCATCTATAGCAGTGGTTGTAGTATCTCATACTCAACCATCCCATAAAAGTCTCTCTCTGGGAACAGGCCTTTGTGAGTGGATCCGCTGTGTTGTCCTCTGAATCTACTCTCCTAACCTTGATCACCCTGGAGATCAACTATCTCCATGATCAGGCGAAGCTGCCTTAGAATAAGTCTGGATCACTGATGGGACCGGTGTTCCTCGGCATGAGCCACAACTCCATTGTCTTACAATGGTAGGAACGTAGTTCATCTCATGAACTAATATACACCCAAACATCCTCTTTGGTAGCATCATAAGTAGCGATTTATCCTGCCTTTATCGTCTAGTATGTCACGGTATCTAGCTTGGAACTCTTCCAACATACCGTCGCTTTACTGAGGGTAAAGACAATGCCTGCGACTGACATTCAGTCGTCTTTATCATCCTGGAACCCTTCCAGTGATTCTCCCCAGGATCTATTGATACCATCTCACTACATCTAGTGAGAATTCTAACATCCATTTAGATCTATCTCATAGATCCAAAACCCCAGGATTTAGTAGGTATCACTTTGATCCTACACGGAGAATCTTTGTGATAAGCGGAGATTGATCGAGCGTAGCATAAGAAACTCCTTCCCTATCAAGAGTATGTCATCCACGTACTCTACGAGGATCGTTACCATACTCCCTACTACCTTTTTGTTTATACAAGGTTCATCTACCATTTTGATGATGTCAAACTCTTTGACTAATTCATCAAAACAGATGTTCCAACTCCGCGATGCCTGCTTTATCCTATAAAACATCTTGCACACGTTTCCGCTGCTCCCACTGTCTACGAAGCCCTCTGGCTGTGTACTTATAGACGCTCTCTTCTAAATCATCATTTCGAAAAGCAGTCAAGACACCCAACCACCAGATATCACAGTCATGGTATGTAGCCGTGACAAGTAGGATCTGGATGGACTTAAGCATAGCTACTTGAAAAGGTTTCATCATTATCCACACCTGGTCAATGATGCAAACTTTTAACAAGTCTAGCTTTGAAAGTCTCAACTTTTCCATGTACACCAAGTAATCTTCTAAAGATATACTTGCTCCTGATTGGGATTTAACCCTTCAGATATAGCAGCTAAAGTCCATACTTTGCTGGTGTATAAGGATTCCATCTCAGATCACTAAGCATCCAGCCATTCTTACAGAGTCTTACTCCCGATGGCCAGCTCGAAACTAGTTGGGTCATCATCTCATGATGCATTCCTCGCTCCCACTGTCATAGAGAAACCGAAGTATCTCTCAGGTGGGTGAGGAACCCTACTAGATCGGCGGAGAGGCTGAGGTTCGTTGGTATCCACTGAATCCTCTGGTTTTACCAAATCATACTGTAGTTTGTATAGCTGGAACACTTCCAGTTCTACATAACAGACCTTGCCTCGAGCTTGTCCGGATTATACTTTTCAGACATAGGCTGGACAACCCCAAATCTTAACTATCTTAAGACATGGGCTCTTCCCTTATCATATCAAATATGAAGTGGTAGGCATTGATTTAATTCGAACCCTATTCAATAGGTATGCAGCTTCTCAAGCGCATAACTCCCAAAAGGAAAAGGGTGACTCAGTATTACTCATCATAGAGCACACCTTATCACATAGGGTGTAATTGCTCCACCCCGATATACCATCGTGCTATGGTGTATTCGGAGGAGTAATGCTGAGAGAGAATCTCATTCTCCTTTAGAAAAGTCCAGGATTTCCGTGCTTAAGTATTCTCCTCCTCGATCACATCAAAGGACATAATACTTATACCCTTATTGGTTCTCTACTTCTAACTTATATTCTATGAATATCTCAAAAGGTTCGGACTTGTGTTTCAACAGGAACATATGTCTGAATCTTGAGAGATTATCAGAGAATGTAATGAAGTACAAAGAACCGGTCTTGGCATGTGTAGACAGGGGACCTACATACATCAACATGTATCATCCCAAAAGTTCACTAACTCTTTCTCTGTTTTCAATAAACAGAGCTGGTGTCATTATATCTCTGTGACATGACTGGCAAGTTTCACAAGATGTAAATTCAAACTAATTTAAATATACATCTAAATGTAACTTCAGCTAGTCGGGTCATATTGATCTGACCTAGTCTACAATACCTCAAGAAGAATCCGTTCATTTCTGAACTCTTCCTCTTGTGTGTGTTCCATATACTAAGAACTGTAGTTTGATTTAGAACATCAATGCTTTTAGATAACGTGCCTGAACCGATCAACTTTTGATATAGGAAATGTTCAAAACATTTTCCATCAATACAAAATTATATCCTTTCTTTACTAATAAAGAGACTGATATGATTTTGTATATCAGGTTCGGTATCTAATAACATTCGTTCAGAATCAATGTATTCTGGTAATACAGGGTGACAGTGACCAACAGACTTGGCTGCAACACTTGCCCCGTTTTCTGCCTCATGAAACTTATCACCCGTTCTCAGTCTTCTACCTATCTGTAGCCCTATGTAACAGATTACATATCTGGGATCCTGATCTGGTATCACATACCCAGGACGTAAAGGATACTGAGAAACAGTTCTCTGTAATGAACACACCCGAAGATGATGCATCAACATGCACTCTCTTCGTTTGGGCGGCACGAGAATTCTGGTAATCCCCTATTTCCTGCTCTGTCTTATAATAATTATAAGTTGGAGCGGGACCAACGTTCCCCAGCTCAGTATAACAAGCGGGTTCGGTCAATATTCCGTTTTTTTTAATCTTGATTAAGGCGTGATATGGTCGCTACCTGGAGAGAGAGAGAAGAAAACACTCAGCGTGCGCTCTGTCAAGAATAGATTGGTTTTTATTTTATCTAATCAGGATGGCTCCCACTGCTTTTTATCAAATCTTCCTTCAAACCCTAAAAGGAAAGACTAGCCGGGATTAATTACACACTACAAGTTCGCCAATCTTTCAGCCAGGCCAGTGTCGGTACTTTGAGGGAGGTCCCCCGTGCTTTCGCACGAACCTAATTAATGTAAACCTCGTTTTCCCAGAGGCGTAACCCCGTTGACACCTTTCTAGACACCTACTTGATCGGCTAATTGTAATGTATAAAACTCTCCCAGAAGTAACTCTTACTCGCAGCGGGTATCGGGATCCAACTATCTCATAGAAGGTATTCAATCTCATTGCAAATTTCAACACTTGAAATTCCCGATAATATTTTGCCCCTAGCTCGCTATGACCTTGACGGAGGCCAAACAACTCATAGTCCGCTAGTCAAGTTCAACCCATCATTTCCTGATTGAATTAAACCCACCCGCACGACCCTTGACGGAGGCCAAACAACACCGTACGAATACCCTAATCCAATCACATCATATGCTAGCAGATAAGCACTAGTTAGCTACCGTACACTACGCCTTGACGGAGGCCAAACAACCGCAGCACGAATACTAACTAGTACGTATCTGAAATGACGGAGGGCTACGACAGGTTTTTTCTGAAAACCTATTGCGTAATGAACTTGATATCGTTGTAGGATCGAATGAATTTTGAAATGGAGTGTTTTTGAGGCTTTTCTAGTTTTGCTAAAGGAGTCACTCCCGGTGAAGGGATCGTCGGTCCTTTCCTCGTCGAATGAGGTGCGGGATATATCACATATATCACTGTGCAAAGCAAAAACTCTTAAAAGCAATCAAAAGACAAACCGAGTGTGTAGCATCTGCCAGTTATTGCTAAAGGAGTCACTCCCGGTGAAGGGATCTCGGTCCTTTCCTCATCGAATAAGGTGCAGGATATATCACATATACCGCTGTGCAAAGCAAGAACTGTAGCTACCTGTTTTATTTTGAAATTCGATTCTACAACATCTTAGGTTTCTTTTATTTCATTAATCACATTAATGAAGTCCCATCATTTATGTACCTAAACATCATAGATAAATACGACGTACACTTATGCCATCCGCATTCGCCTCGATGTCCGCTCGTGCACCGTTAGGTTAGGTAACTAACGACAGAGCGGGGCAGGTCTAGCGCGGGTGTAAAACATAAGTAACGTCTATATAATATATCATATATACTATATACTGTATCTATCACAGAACATTACATGATCACATCACAGATATAGCAGCAGAAGAAACATATGAAATATTGGATATACTAGGACGTCCGTGTTTTCAATACGAGCCAGTATAAAACACGGATTCCATGGTCGTGATGAATGGCCAAACCCACACCCCTGGACCCCTACGAGAGCGGCAAGCAACCCTACCAATTCTAGAGTTAGGAGACCCGGACTCGACTCCTCGAATTGGTCTCCCACTGGACTCCAGAACCCGGTTACTTGTGCCCTCCTCTTTGGGTCTATCCTAGTGCGGAAAAGTAAATAATATACAAAGGGTGACTACTTCCGCAACCTGGAAGTGCCCCAATAAAAGAATATTACATACAAGTTTTTACATGAATGAAAATGAAAAACACTCATCTCACATAAAAACCCCCGGCTATTCAAACACGACGATCCAATATAACATATCCAGCAACACATAACATCACATGTCATCAACGTAAGTAAATATGCGCATCCCAATTGTTGTTGACATATAGCAACGAAACCGGCGATATCACATATTACACTTACGGTCACAGAAAAGAAAGTGTAAAACTGTAGGGTTCCTAGGCACGCTAGTGAGGTCTCCCAAGCCATCAACCATGGCAATTTCAAAAATTACGGTGCCTACAAACCCTAAACTACGGATCGATAACTAGATGTCTAGGCGAAAAAGAACTAGTTAACATTTAACTATTGGGAATACGGAAATACAACCTTTGTAGATCCGGTCCTCCACCTCCACGGCTCCGCAACGAGGTCGTCTCCGCTGTCCAAATCAAATCCGGGCTCTAGAGTCGGCTTCGTCGGAGAATGGGCAAGCTAGGTCGTCGATGTCCATGCCGAAGATGATCTACGTCGAAGCATCGCTAGATCAAGCTCACAACTTCACCAAGTCATGAAACTTGTGAAGTAAACACACTCTACTACTTGGCAAGAGGTAGAGGATGAAGAAATAGGAAGTGGGTAGACTTTAGAATTGGATTTCTCACTCAAATCATCAATCCACCATTGATGACACCAAGCTTCTTCACTTGAAGCAAGGAAGAAGAAGAAGGAAATTTTATGATAAGTTAAAAGAATAATAAAAGAAAATGAATTCTTATCATAATTTTAACTAGAGTCAAGTGTAGAGAATGAATCATGGTTAGTGGGAATGGTTAGGGTTAAGGATGAGATAAGAATGGTTGACTTGAACAAAGCTTCATGAAGCTTCAACTAAAGAACAAAATTAGCCACCATTATTTTCTCTTTTCTTTTATTCATTTATCAAAAATAAAAAGGATAATTAAATAAGATAAATGAATAATAAATTATAAACCCTAACCATTTCATTAACCAAGGTTTAATCTTTACACTTGAACCCTAGCATGACATGTATCATCAAACATGATACGATCAAGTGCACAAAAGTATATCGCATATACAATGCGCCCATCCGAGTGAGAAAATCCATCTTAAGTAAACCGATACTAGTTGATGCAAAGTAATATATCAAATATATAAATATGCATTAAATCATTAAATCAACACTTGATTCAATGATCCGGTTATGTCGCACACAACGGACTAGTATACAATATATCGGCTTATCGAATCAACGCTTGAATCGATAACTAGGTTATATCGCATACAACCATTCGATACATTTTATCGCGAGAATTGAATACGGTATCACATACATGCATTATTCTCGGTCCCGCACATATCTCATATGCGCTCCTATTTCGTTTCGCTTGAGCCAGGAAACCTCTGTGTAGGACTCTAAAGACTCGTCAATACGCCGGCAGCGAATGATGATCATATCAAACACCCACAAGCCGCAAGCGGTCTGCTAAACGTAACGGCCATCCGGGTATTGAGCGATCTGAAGATCGACGAGCAAGCCCGCTCACACTCCAGTGAATCCGACCAGTAACACTACCGTACAGTCCGGTCTGATCGTCTGATATGTCGCATATCTCGCCTAGGGGTGGTAAACGTCAGACCCCAATAGCTCAATAAGTCGTGTCGATGTGAGGTCTATAACTGTTCGAGAAACTACTGGTAACACTTACCAGTAAATCTCAGGAACCCTGGCCAGGGATTTCCTGTTATAGCCAATCGAACACAGCGCAACATCAACTCCCTATACCGGGAGAGATGAATCCCCTCCTATCGCTCATTGCCTCCATATGACTCGGGACTGTACCCAAAAACCACCGTTTTGCACGCCCTCTTAGACGTGGTAAGATGGAAATCAAAGCACAGTGGGAACCACACAAAACTCTATGACGATCTCGGGTCAACAGACTACTCTGTACCAGTGTCACCAGAGAACTGCCATCTGACGTGAGGTATAATACCATCTGGGAGTTCTCGGCGAGTCCGTCCAGTGTACCCAGTCTCTACTGAGCACCCGTATATCATCTCTGATGTCAAACACCGATGGATATGGGATCATCCATCGCCCATCTATATGGGTCGAGAAGGTATACGCTAGTCTACTCTGGTATATCGATGCCCCGTCTCGATACACCCTCGACTAGGGACTTTGAAGGATGTACTTATGGACTACCATGTCCCCACTAGTATGATCCGCATCATAGTCCAGGTAGTCAAGTACAGATCCTAAGGGCTTTACCAACATGTAACAGAGAGACAATCAGCATACACGTTAAGGTAAAGGGTAACCAGATAGCATACTATCATGTCGAGCAGGAAAGTCCTCCCTATATATGTCCCAGCATCCACTACAATATACATCCTATGTACAGTAATGGCCTCTAGGGCATACATATAACTAACAATCTCCCACTTGCACTAGGGCCATCTGTAGCAGTGGTTGCAGTATCTCATACTCAACCATCCCATAAAAATCTCTCTCTGGGAACAGGCCTTTGTGAGTGGATCCGCTGTGTTGTCCTCTTAGTCTACTCTCCAAACCTCGATCACCCTGGAGATCAGCCATCTCCATGATCAGGTGTTACTGCCTTAGAATAAGTCTGGATCACTGATGGGACCGTCGTTCCTTGGCATAAGCCACAACTCCATTGTCTCACAATGGTAGGAACATAGTTCATCTCATGAACCATTATACATCCAAACAGCCTCTTTGGTAGCATCTTAAGTAGCGATGTATCCTGCCTTTATCGTCTAGTATGTCACGGTATCTAGCTTGGAACTCTTCCAACATACCGTCCCTCTACTGAGGGTAAGACAATGCCTGTGACTGACATTCAGTCATCTTTATCACCCTGGAACCCTTCCAGTGATTCTCCCCAGGATCGGTTGATACCGTCTCACTACAACTAGTGAGAGTCCTAACATCCAATTAGATCTATCTCATAGATCCAAAAACCCAGGATTTAGGAGGTATCACTTTGATCCTTTTGGAGAATCCTTGTGATAAGCGGAGATCGACCGAGCGTAGCATAGGAAACTCCTTCCCTATCAAGAGTATGTCATCCACGTACTCTACGAGGATCGTCACCATACTCCTTACTACCTTTTTGTTTATACAAGGTTCATCTACCATTTTGATGATGTCAAACTCTTTGACCGCTTCATCAAAACAGATGTTCCAACTCCGCGATGCCTGCTTTATCCTATAAAGCATCTTGCACACGTTTCCGCTGCTCCCACTGTCTACGAAGCCCTCTGGCTGTGTACTTATAGACGCTCTCTTCTAAATCATCATTTAGAAAAGCAGTCAAGACACCCAACCACCAGATATCGCAGTCATGGTATGTAGCCGTGGCAAGTAGGATCTGGATGGACTTAAGCATAGCTACTTGAAAAGGTTTCATCATTATCCACGCCTGGTCGATGACGAAAAGCTTTAACAAGTCTAGCTTTGAAAGTCTCAACTTTTCCATCTACACCAAGTAATCTTCTCAAGATATACTTGCTCCTGATGGGGATTTAACCCTTCAGATCTAGCAGCTAAAGTCCATACTTTGCTGGTGTATAAGGATTCCATCTCAGATCACTAAACATCCAGCCATTCTTACAGAGTCTCACTCCTGATGTCCAGATCGAAACTAGTTGGGTCATCATCTCATGATGCAATCCTCGCTCCCACTGTCATAGAGAAACAGAAGTATCTCTCAGGTGGGTGAGGAACCCTACTAGATCGGCGGAGAGGCTGAGGTTCGTTGGTATCTATTGAATCCTTTGGTTCTACCAAATCATCTGCTATAGTTTGTATAGCTGGAACCTTTCCAGTTCTACATTACAGACTTTGCCTCGAGCTTGTCCGGATTTTGCTTTTAGACATAGGCCGGACAACCCCAAATCTTAACCAACTTAAGATATGGGCTCTTCCCTTTCTATATCACATATGAAATGGTAGGCAACTGATTTGATTCGAACCCTATTCAATAGGTATGCAGCTTCTCAAGTGCATAACTCGCAAAAAGGAAATAGGTAACTCAGTAGTACTCATCATAGAGCACACCTTATCATATAGGGTGAGATAGCTCCGCCCCGATATACCATCGTGCTATGGTGTATTCGGAGGAGTAATGCTGAGAGAGAATCTCATTCTCCTTTAGAATAGTCCAGGATTTCCGTGCTCAAGTATTCTCCTCCTTGATCTCATCATAGGACATAATACTTATACCCTTATTTTGGTTCTCTACTTCTAACTTATATTCTGTGAATATCTCAAAAGGTTCGGACTTGTGTTTCAACAAGAACATATGTCTGAATCTAAAGAGATGATCAGAGAACGTAATGAAGTATAAAGAACCTGTCTTGGCATGTGTAGACAGGGGAGCTTACATACATCAACATATATCATCCCAAGAGTTCACTAACTCTTTCTCTGTTTCCAATAAACAGGGCTATGGTCATCTTATCTTTGTGACATGACTGGCGAGTTTCACAAGATGTAAATTCAAACTGATTTAAATATACATCTATATGTAACTCTAGCCAGTCGGGTCACATTGATCTGACCTAGTCTACAATACCTCAAGAAGGATTCGTTCATTTCTGAACTCGTCCTCTTATGTGTGTTCCATACACTAAGAACTGTAGTTTGATTTAGAACATTAATGCTTTTAGATAACGTGCCTGAACTGATCAACTTTTGATATAGGAAATGTTCAAAACATTATCCAACAATACAAAATTATATCCTTTCTTTACTAATAAAGAGACTGATATGATTTTGTATATCAGGTTCGGTATCTAACAACATTCGTTCAGAATCAATGTATCGGTAATACAGGGTGACAGTGACCAACAGACTTGGCTGCAACATTTGCCCCGTTTTCTGCCTCATGAAACTTATCACCCGTTCTCAGTTCTCTACCTATCTGTAGCCCTATGTAACAGATTACATATCTGGGATCCTGATCCGGTATCATATACCCAGGACGTAAAGGATACTGAGAAACAGTTCTGTATAATGAACATACCCGAAGATGATGCATCATCATGCACTCTCCTCGTTTGGGCGGCATGGGAAATCTGGTATTCCCCAATTTCCTGCTCTGTCTTATAACAATTATAAGTTGGAGCGGGACCAACGTTCCCCAGCTCAGTATAATAAGCGGGTTCGGTCAATATTCCGTATTATTATCTTGATTAAGGCGTGATATGGTCGCTACCAGGAGAGAGAGAAGAAAACACTCAGCGTGCGCTCTTGCAAGAATAGATTGGTTATTATTTTATCTAATCAGGATGGCTCCCACTGCTTTTTATCAAATCTTCCTTCAAACCCTAAAACGAAAGACTAGCCGGGATTAATTACACACTACAAGTTCGCCAATCTTTCAGCCAGGCCAGTGTCGGTACTTTGAGGGAGGTCCCCCGTGCTTTCGCACGAACCTAATTACTGTAAACCTCGTTTTCCCAGAGGCGTAACCCCGTTGACACCTTTCTAGACACCTACTTGATCGGCTAATTGTAATATGTAAAACTCTCCCAGGAGTAACTCTTACTCGCAGCGGGTATCGGGATCCAACTATCTCATAGAAGGTATGCAATCTCATTGCAAATTTCAACACTTGAAATTCCCGATAATATTTTGCCCCTAGCTCGCTATGACCTTGACGCATGCCAAACAACCCATAGTCTGCTAGTCAAGTTCAACCCGTACATTTCTTGATTGAATTAAACCACCCGCACGACCCTTGACGCATGCCAAACAACGCCGTACGAATACCCTAATCCAATCGCATCATATGCTAGCAGATAAGCACTAGTTAGCTACCGTACACTACGCCTTGACGCATGCCAAACAACCGCAGCACGAATACTAACTAGTACGTATCTGAAATGACGGAGGGCTACGACAGGTTTTTCTGAAAACCTATTGCGTAATGAACTTGATATCGTTGTAGAATCAAATGAATTTTGAAATGGAGTGTTTTGAGGCTTTTCTAGTTTTGCTAAAGGAGTCACTCCCGGTGAAGGGATCGTCGGTCCTTTCCTCGTCGAATGAGGTGCGGGATATATCATATATATCTCTGTGCAAAGCAGAACTCTTAAAAGCAATCAAAAGACAAACCGAGGGCGTAGCATCGACCAGTTATTGCTAAAGGAGTCACTCCCGGTGAAGGGATCTCGGTCCTTTCCTCATCGAATAAGGTGCAGGATATATCACATATACCGCTGTGCAAAGCAAGAACTGTAGCTGCCTGTTTTATTTTGAAATTCGATTCTACAACATCTTAGGTATCTTTTATTTCATTAATCATATTAATGAAGTCCCATCATTTAAGTACCTAAACATCACAGATAGATATGACGTACACTTATGCCATCCGCATTCGCCTCGATGTCCCCTCGTGCACCGTTAGGTTAGGTAACTAACGGCAGAGCGGGGCAGGGCTAGCGCGGGTGTAAAACATAAGTAACGCCTATATAATATATCATATATACTATATACTGTATCTATCACAGAACATCTCATGATCACATCACAGATATCGCAGCAGAAGAATCATATGAAATATTGGATATACTAGGACGTCCGTGTTTTCAATACGAGCCAGTATAAAACACGGATTCCACGGTCGTGATGAATAGCCAAACCCACACCCCTAGACCCCTACGAGAGCGGCAAGCAACCCTACCAATTCTGGAGTTAGGAGACCCGGACCCGACTCCTCGAGTTGGTCTCCCACTGGACCCCAGAATCCGGTTACTTGTGCTCCCCTCCTTGGGTCTATCCTAGTGCAGAAAAGTAAATAATATACATCAACGGTGACGACTTCCGCAACCTGGAAGCGCCCCAATAAAAGAATATTACATACAAGTTTTTACATGAATGAAAATGAAAAACACTCATCTCACATAAAAAAACCCCGGCTATTCAAACACGACGATCCAATATAACATATCCAGCAACACATAACATCACATGTCATCAACGTAAGTAAATATGTCCATCCCAATTGTCGTTGACATATAGCAACGAAACCGGCGATATCACATATTACACTTACGGTCACAGAAAAGAAAGTGTAAAACTACAACAGTTGGAATCCGCAATCACCTCAGACATCGCATGCCTGACCAATTGAATTACTTAGACATCACATGCCTAACAATTATAAACCCCGCATTTTAGTCTCAAAATCGAAAACTCTTTTCAATATCAAGTCGGGCAATTCAACAAGATTCCCGACATCCTGATCGAATGCTCGTCGCAAACTTCAGTAGACGGCCGCACCCCCGATACCGTCGACAAAGTGCACCAAGGCGGAACACCGCTACCGCGAGCACCCTGACGGATGTTTTCGGCGACGGGGTTCTCGTACAGTCACTTGGTCGGGGCTGTGGAGTGAGGCTGTCTATTAAGTTTACCCGGCGAGTATCCGCGTACGCTACGTGATTGCGACGGACTTTTGATCGCATCAAAATTCCGTGGCAACCGATCAAGTGAGACTAAATTGCTAGATTTATAACATTCATTCAGTTATCTCATAACTTTTTTGTGAATTCCAATTATTGTATCACATTCCAGATAAACAGAAAATGTTAAACTTTCCGATCGAACAATCGTACACCCAAGTTTTCCCGATACAGCTCAACATATGAAATAAGTCTAACAACATTCCGTTCGTACCTCAGTACCAACGGTCCAGCCGTAGAAGGGTCAAGCCAACGCCTCACATGTGGCACGCCGTACTGCCCCAAACCCGAAGGTTCAAAGGGCAGTTCAAGACGGTCACATAATCGAGTTAAGGTTTGTTGTCTTCTAGAGGGACATCGCGTTACTTGCACTACTTAGAACGTCGTTAAACTACGGAAAAATCCAACACTTGGAAATTTTCCCGATAGGGGAAAATTGGGTATTTATATCCGGTCGAACTTTTTAACATATTCTAAGATTTATCCGGAAAGCCAAACAGACAAAATTTGATACCCCGATCGAAACACTGAATCCCCAAAACAACTGCAGAAATATCAACTCTGGAATAAGTTTTAAATATTCCCCAGAAAACTCAGCATAAATAATAGGAATTACTGTGCAGAGCAGGTACGATGACGTCACCAATGTAGCGCGGAACCGCCGCATAAAGCAGTGCTTATGCCGCGGTTCCGCCGCCGTTCAAACGAATTACTCACCTGAGTTTGCACTGTAATTCTTAGTTTTATTTTATGTATTTTCTAGAAATTTTTAATTCACAAAAATCCGCATTTTAGGAAAAAGTCCAGAGAGCAATATTGGTTCGGGGTTTCGGGTTCGTTCGGACTTCAATTTCCGTCTGGACTTCGCCTAAGGCTCTAGCTAGGCTCTGATACCACTGTAGGGTTCCTAGGCACGCTAGTGAGGTCTCCCAAGCCATCAACCATGGCAATTTCAAAATTACGGTGCTACAAACCCTAAACTACGGATCGATAACTAGATGTCTAGGCGAAAAAGAACTAGTTAACATTTAACTATTGGGAATACGGAAATACAACCTTTGTAGATCCGGTCCTCCACCTCCACGGCTCCGCAACGAGGTCGTCTCCGCTGTCCAAATCAAATCCGGGGCTCTAGAGTCGGCTTCGTCGGAGAATGGGCAAGCTAGGTCGTCGATGTCCATGCCGAAGATGATCTACGTCGAAGCATCGCTAGATCAAGCTCACAACTTCACCAAGTCATGAAACTTGTGAAGTAAACACACTCTACTACTTGGCAAGAGGTAGAGGATGAAGAAATAGGAAGTGGGTAGACTTTAGAATTGGATTTCTCACTCAAATCATCAATCCACCATTGATGACCTCAAGCTTCTTCACTTGAAGCAAGAAAGAAGAAGAAGGAAATTTTATGATAAGTTAAAAGAATAATAAAAGAAAATGAATTCTTATCATAATTTTAACTAGAGTCAAGTGTAGAGAATGAATCATGGTTAGTGGGAATGGTTAGGGTTAAGGATGAGATAAGAATGGTTGACTTGAACAAAGCTTCATGAAGCTTCAACTAAAGAACAAAATTAGCCACCATTCTTTTCTCTTTTCTTTTATTCATTTATCAAAAATAAAAAGGATAATTAAATAAGATAAATTAACAATAAATTATAAACCCTAACCATTTCATTAACCAAGGTTTAATCTTTACACTTGAACCCCTAGCTAATGACATGTATCATCAAACATGATACAATCAAGTGCACAAAAGTATATCGCATATACAATGCGCCCATCCGAGTGAGAAAATCCATCTTAAGTAAACCGATACTAGTTGATGCAAAGTAATATATCAAATATATAAAATATGCATTAAATCATTAAATCAACACTTGATTCAATGATCCGGTTATGTCGCACACAACCGACTAGTATACAATATATCGGCTTATCGAATCAATGCTTGAATCGATAACTAGGTTATATCGCATACAACCATTCGATACATTTTTATCGCGAGAATTGATTACGGTATCACATACACGCATTATTCTCGGTCCCGCACATATCTCATATGCGCTCCTATTTCGTTCGCTTGAGCCAGGAAACCTCTGTGTAGGACTCTAAAGACTCGTCAATACGCCGGCAGCGAATGATGATCATATCAAACACCCACAAGCCGCAAGCGGCCTGCTAAATGTAACGGCCACCCGGGTATTGAGCGATCTGAAGATCGACGAGCAAGCCCGCTCACACTCCAGTGAATCCGACCAGTAACACTACCGTACAGTCCGGTCTGATCGTCTGATATGTCGCATATCTCGCCTAGGGGTGGTAAACGTCAGACCCCAATAGCTCAATAAGTCGTGTCGATATGAGGTCTATAACTGTTCGAGAAACTACTGGTAACACTTACCAGTAAATCTCAGCAACCCTGGCCAGGGATTTCCTGTTATAGCCAATCGAACACAGCGCAACATCAACTCCCTATACCGGGAGAGACGAATCCCCTCCTATCGCTCATTGCCTCCATGTGACTCGGGACTGTACCCAAAAACCACCGTTTTGCATGCCCTCTTGGACGTGGTAAGATGGAAATCAAAGCACAGTGGGAACCACACAATACTCTATGACGATCTCGGGTCAACAGACTACTCTGTACCAGTGTCACCAGAGAACTGCCATCTGACGTGAGGTGTAATACCATCTGGGAGTTCTCGGCGAGTCCGTCCAGTGTACCCAGTCTCTACTGAGCACCCGTATATCATCTCTGATGTCAAACACCGATGGATATGGGATCATCCATCGCCCATCTATATGGGTCGAGAAGGTATACGCTAGTCTACTCTGGTATATCGATGCCCCGTCTCGATACACCCTCGACTAGGGACTTTGAAGGATGTACTTATGGACTACCATGTCCCCACTAGTATGATCCGCATCATAGTCCAGGTAGTCAAGTACAGATCCTAAGGGCTTTACCAACATGTAACAGAGAGACAATCAGCATACACGTTAAGGTAAAGGGTAACCTGATAGCATACTATCATGTCGAGCAAGAAAGTCCTCCCTATATATGTCCCAGCATCCACTACAATATACATCCTATGTACAGTAATGGCCTCTAGGGCATACATATAACTAACAAAAACTACAACAGTTGGAATCCACAACCACCTCAGACATCGCATGCCTGACCAAATGAATTACTTAGACATCGCATGCCTAACAATTATAAACCCCGCATTTTAGTCCCAAATCGAAAACACTTTTCAATATCAAGTCGGGCAATTCAACAAGATTCCCGACATCCTGATCGAATACTCGTCGCAAACTTCAGTAGGCGGCCGCACCCCCGATACCGTCGACGAAGTGCACCAAGGCGGAACACCGCTGCCGCGAGCACCCGAACGGATGCTTTCGGCGACGGGGTTCTCCTACAGTCACTTGGTCGGGGCAATGGGGTGAGGCTGTCTATTAAGTTTACCCGGCGAGTATCCGCGTACGCTACGTGATTGCGACGGACTTTTGATCACATCAAAATTTCGTGGCAACCGATCAAGTGAGACTAAAGTGCTATGTTTATAACATTCATTCTGTTATCTCATAACTTATTGTGAATTCCAATTATTGTATCCCATTCCGGATAAATAGAAAATGTCAAACTTTCCGATCGAACAATCGAACACCCAAGTTTTCCCGGTACAGATCAACACATGAAACAAGTCTAGCAACATTCAGTTCGTGCCTCAGTACCAACGGTCCAGCCGTAGAAGGGTCAAGCCAACGCCTCACATGTGGCACGCCGTACTGCCCCAAACCCGAAGGTTCAAAGGGCAGTTCAAGACGGTCACATAATCGAGTTAAGGTTTGTTGTCTTCTAGAGGGTCCATCGAGTTACTTGCACTACTTAGAACGTCTTTAGACTACGGAAAAATCCAACACTTGGAAATTTCCCGACAGGGGAAAAATTGGGTATTTATATCCGGTCGAACTTTTTAACATATTCTAAAAATTATCCGGAAAGCCACACAGACAAAATTTGATACCCCGATCGAAACACCGAATCCCCAAAACAACCCCAGAAAATTCAACTCTTGAATAAAAATTAAAAATTCCCAGAAAATCCAGCATAATAAAATAGGAGTTACTGTGCAAACAGGAATTGATGATGTCACATTGTTGCCGCGGATCCGCCGCAGAAGCCAAGCTTCTGCCGCGGATCCGCCGCAATATGTACTGTTCATCAGAAACTTTTTGCGCCGTAATTCTTAGATTTCCCTGCTGAATTTTTTAAGCATTTTTAATGTTGAAAAAACCACATTTTTAGAAAAAGTCCAGAGAGCAATTTTTTGGGTCGGGTTTCGGTTCGATCGGGTTTCAAATTCCGTCTAGACTTCGCCTAAGGCTCTAGCTAGGCTCTGATACCACTGTAGGGTTCCTAGGCATCCTAATGAGGTCTCACAAGTTATCAACCATGCCAATTTCAAAAATTCTAGGTGCCGAGAAACCCGACTACGGATCGTTTGCTAGAAATCTAGGCGAAAAGATAACTAGTTAACAACTTTAACTATAAGGAACGGAAATACAACCTTTGTAGATCCGGTGCTCCACCTCCACGGCTCCGCAATGAAGTCTCCTCGCTGTCCAAGACGGATTCCGGGCTCTAGCGTCGGCTTCATCGGAGAATGGGCAAGCTAGGTCGTCGATGTCCATGCCGAAGATGATCTACGTCGAGGCATCGCTAGATCAAGCTCACAACTTCACCAAGTCATGAAACTTGTGAAGTAAACACACTCTACTACTTGGCAAGAGGTAGAGGATGAAGAAATAGGAAGTGGGTAGACTTTAGAAATGGATTTCTCACTCTTAATCATCAATCACCATTAATGAAAATGAAGCTTTCTTCACTTGAAGAATGGAAGAAGATGAAGATGATATGATAAGTCTTGAATTAAAAATAGAAAATAAAACAATACTTATCATACTTTTAACTCTAGTTAAGTGTAGAGAATTAACTTAGGTTAGTTAAAATGGTTAGGGTTAAGTATAGGACAAGAATGAAGACTTAGTCAAAGTTTCAAGAAACTTCAACTAAATCCAAAATATGCCACCATTTATCTTTCCTTTTCCTTTTTCCAAAAAGAATAAATAAGAAAGATAAATGAATAAATAAAAATCAAAACCCTAACCCATTCATTACCATGGTTCATTCTTTACACTTAACCAAGTTTGGCATGCATCATCAAACATGATACAAGCAAGTGCACAAAATCATATCGCATATGCAATGCGCACACCCGAGTGAGAAAATCCATTTTAAAGTGAACCGATACTAGTTATTGCAAAGTAATATATCAAATATACAATTATGCATTAAATCATTAAATCAACACTTGATTTAACGATCCGGTCATGTCGCACATAACCGACTGGTATCCAATGTATCGGCTTATCGATTCAACGCTTGAATCGATAACTAGGTTATATCGCATACAACCATCCGACACATTGATCGCGAGAATGAAATACGGTATTACATACACGCATTATTCTCGGTCCCGCACATATCTCATATGCGCTCCTATTTCGTTTCGCTTGAGCCAGGAAACCTCTGTGTAGGACTCTAACGACTCGTCAATAGGCCGGAAGCAGATGATGATCATATCAAACATCCACAAGCCGCAAGCAGTCTGCTAAACGTAACGGCCACCCGGGTATTGAGCGATCTGAAGATCGACGAGCAAGCCCGCTCACACTCCAGTGAATCCGACCAGTAACACTACCGTACAGTCCGGTCTGATCGTCTGATATGTCGCATATCTCGCCTAGGGGTGGTAAACGTCAGACCCCAATAGCTCGATAAGTCGTGTCGATATGAGGTCTATAACTGTTCGAGAAACTACTGGTAACACTTACCAGTAAATCTCAGCAACCCTGGCCAGGGATTTCCTGTTATAGCCAATCGAACACAGCGCAACATCAACTCCATATACCGGGAGAGACGAATCCCCTCCTATCGCTCATTGCCTCCATGTGACTCGGGACTGTACCCAAAAACCACCGTTTTGCACGCCCTCTTGGACGTGGTAAGATGGAAATCAAAGCACAGTGGGAACCACACAAGACTCTATGACGATCTCGGGTCAACAGACTACTCTGTACCAGTGTCACCAGAGAACTGCCATCTGACGTGAGGTATAATACCATCTGGGAGTTCTCGGCGAGTCCGTCCAGTGTACCCAGTCTCCACTGAGCACCCGTATATCATCTCTGATGTCAAACACCAATGGATATGGGATCATCCATCGCCCATCTGTATGGGTCGAGAAGGTACACGCTAGTCTACTCTGGTATATCGATGCCCCGTCTCGATACACCCTCGACTAGGGACTTTGAAGGATGTACTTATGGACTACCATGTCCCCACTAGTATGATCCGCATCATAGTCCAGGTAGTCAAGTATACATCCTAAAGGCTTTACCAACATGCAACAGAGAGACAATCAGTATACACATTAAGGTAAAGTTCAACCAGATAGCATACTATCATGTCGAGCAAGAAAGTCCTCCCTATATATGTCCCAGCATCCACTACAATATACATCCTATGTACAGTAATGGCCTCTAGGGCATACATATAACTAATAATCCTAACATCCAATTAGATCTATATCATAGATCCAAAATCCAGGATTCACGAGGTATCATTATGATCATATATAGAGAATCCTTGTGATAAGCGGAGATTGACCGAGCGTAGCATAGGAAACTCCTTCCCTATCAAGAGTATGTCATCCACGTACTCTACGAGGATCACCAGTATACTCCCTACTACCTTTTTGTATATACAAGGTTCATCTACCATTTTGATGATGTCAAAATCTTTGACTACCACTTCAAAACAGATGTTCCAACTCCGCGATGCCTGTTTTATCACATAAAACATCTTGCACACGTTTCCGCTGCTCCCACTGTCTACGAAGCCCTCTGACTGTGTACTTATAGACTCTGTCTTCTAAATCATTATTTAGAAAAGCAGTCATGACACCCAACCGCCAGATATTGTAGTCGTGGTATGTAGCCGTGGCAAGTAGGATCTGGATGGACTTAAGCATATGCCCCTGAAAAGGTTTCATCATTAGCTACAACAAGTCTATGATGCAAACCTTTAACGAGTCTAGCTTTGAAAGTCTCAACTTTTCCATGTACACCAAGTAATCTTCTCAAGATATACTTGCTCCTGATGGGGATTTAACCCTTCAGATAAAGCAACCAAAGTCCATACTTTGTTGGTGTATAAGGATTCCATCTCAGATCGCTAAGCATCCAGCCATTCTTACAGAGTCCTACTCCTGATGGCCAGCCCGAAACTAGTTGGGTCATCATCTCATGATGCAATCCTTGCTCCCACTGTCATAGAGAAACCAAAGTATCTCTCAGGTAGGTGAGGAACCCTACTAGATCGGCGGAGAGGCTGAGGTTCGTTGGTTTCTATTGAATCCTTTGATTCTACCAAATTATCAGCTGCAGTTTGTATAGCTGGAATTTTTTCCAGTTCTACCTCATGTCCATAAATTTCTTCATAAGAAATTCCCTTTCACAAAGGTGGCATGCTGAGTAACAAAAGATCTTTTGTTCCTCGGTTAGGTAGAAGATATTCCTTTGCGTATGCTTGGGATATCCAACAAACTTCTACAGTACTGATCTTTGCCTCGAGCTTGTCCGGATTTTGCCTTTTAGACATAGGCCGGACAACCCCAAATCTTAACTGACTTAAGAGATGGGCTCTTCCCTTTCCATATCTCATATGAAATGGTAGGCATCTGATTTGATCGGAACCCTATTCAATAGGTATGCAACTTCATAAGTGCATAACTCCCTAAAAGGAAATAGGAAACTCAGATGTACTCATCATAAAGCACACCATATCACATAGGGTGCTATTGCTCCGCCCCGATATACTATCGTGCTATGGTGTATACGGAGGAGTAATGCTGAGAGAGAATCTCATTCCCCTTTAGAATAGTCCAGGAATCACGTGCTCAAGTATTCTCCTCCTTGATCACATCAAAGGATATAATACTTTTACCCGTATTTTGGTTCTCTACTTCTAACTTATATTCTGTGAATATCTCAAAAGGTTCGGACTTTTGTTTCAATAGGAACATATGTCTAAATCTTGAGAGATTATCAGAGAATGTAATGAAGTACAAAGAACCGGTCTTGGTATGTGTAGACAGGGGACCTTCATACATCAGCATGTATCAATCCCAAGAGTTCACTAACTCTTTCTCTGTTTCCAATAAACAGAGCTATGGTCATCTTATCTCTGTGACACGACTGGCAAGTTTCACAAGATGTAAATTCAAACTAATTAAAATATGCATCTTAATGTAACTTCATCTAGTCGGGTCGCATTGATATGACCTAGTCTACAATACCTCAAGAAGGATTCGTTCATATCTGAACTCTTCCTCTTGTGTGTGTTCTATATACTAAGAACCGTGGTTTGAATTAGAACGTCAATGCTTTTAGATAACATGCCTGAACCGTTCAACTCTTGATATAGGAAATGTTCAAAACATTATCCAACAATACAAAATTATATCCTTCTTTATCTAAATAAAGAGACTGATATGATTTTGTATATCAGGTTCGGTATCTAATAACATTTGTTCAGAACCAATGTATTCTGGTAATACAGGGTGACAGTGACCAACAGACTTGGCTGCAACACTTGCACCGTTTTCTGCCTCATGAAACTTATCACCCGTTCTCAGTTCTCTACCTATCTGTAGCCCATGTAACAGATTACATATGCGGGATCCTGATCCGGTATCATATACCCAGGACGTAAAGGATACTGAGAAACAGTTCTCTGCAATGAAAACACCCGAAGATGATGCATCAACATGCACTTTCTTCGTTTGGGCGGCACGGGAAATCTGGTATTCCCCAATTTCCTGCTCTGTCTTATAACAATTATAAGTTGGAGCGGGACCGACGTTCCCCAGCTCAGTATAACAAGTGGGTTCAGTTAATATATCCGTTTTATTATCTTGATTAAGGAGTGATATGGTCGCTACCTGGAGAGAGAGAGAAGAAAACACTCTGCGTGCGCTCTGCAAGATCAGATTGGTTATTTTTTATCTAATCAGGATGGCTCCCACTGTTTTTATCAAATCTTCCTTCAAACCTTAAAAGGAAAGACTAGCCGGGATTAATTACACGCTACAAGTTCGCCAATATTTCAGCCAGGCCAGTGTCGGTACTTTGAGGGAGGTGCACCGTGCTTTCGGACGAACCTAATTAATGTAAACCTCGTTTTCCCAGAGGCGTAACCCCGTTAACACCTTTCTAGACACCTACTTGATCGGCTAATTGTAATGTGTAAAACTCTCCCAGGAGTAACAATTACTCGCAGTGGGTATCGGGATCCAACTATCTCATAGAAGGCATGCAATCTCATTGCAAATTTCAACACTTGAAATTCCCAATAATATTTTGCCCCAAGCGTCCTATGACATTGACAGAGGTCAACAAACCATAGGCTGCTAGTCAAGTTCAACCCGTCATTTCTTGATTGAAGTAAACCCACCCGCACGACCCTTGACAGAGGTCAACAAGGTCGCACGACTACCCTAAATTAATCACATCATATGCTTATACAGATAAGCACTAATCAGCTACCGCACACTACGCCTTGACAGAGGTCAACAAACGCAGCACGAATACTAACCAGTACTTATCTAAAATGACGGAGGGCTACGACAGGTTTTTCTGAAAACCTATTGCGTAATGAACTTGATATCGTTGTAGAATCAAATGATTTTGAAATGGAGTGTTTTTGAGGCTTTTCTAGTTTTGCTAAAGGGGTCACTCCCGGTGAAGGGATCGTCGGCCCTTTCCTCGTCGAATGAGGTGCGGGATATATCATATATATCAGTGTGCAAAGCAGAAACTATAGTAGCAATCAAAAGACAAACCGAGTGTGTAGCATCTGCCAGTTATCGCTAAAGAGGTCACTCCCGGTGAAGGGATCTCGGCCCTTTCCTCATCGAATAAGGTGCAGGATATATCATATATACTGCTGTGCAAAGCAAGAACCGTAGCTACCTGTTTTTGAAAATTCGATTCCACAACATCTTTATGTTTCTTTTCTTTCATTAATCATATTAATGAAGTCCCATCATTTAAGTACCGAAACATCACAGATAAATACGACGTACACTTATGCCATCCGCATTCGCCTCGATGTACCCTCGTGCACCGTTAGGTTAGGTAACTAACGGCAGAGCAGGGCAGGGCTAGCGCGGGTGTAAAACATAAGTAACGTCTATATAATATATCATATATACTATATACTGTATCTATCACAGAACATCAAATGATCACATCACAGATATCACAACAGAAGAATCATATGAAACATTGGATATACTAGGACGTCCGTGTTTTCAATACGAGCCAGTATAAAACACGGATTCCACGGTCGCGATGAATAGCCAAACCCACACCCCTAGACCCCTACGAGAGCGGCAAGCAACCCTACCAATTCTAGAGTTAGGAGACCTGGACTCGACTCCTCGAGTTGGTCTCCCACTGGACTCCAGAACCCGGTTACTTGTGCCCTCCTCCTTGGGTCTATCCTAGTGCGGAAAAGTAAATAATATATAAAAGGTGACATCTTCCGCAACCTGGAAGTTCCCCAATAAAAGAATATTACATAAAAGTTTTTACATGAATGAAAATGAAAAACACTCATCTCACATAAAAAAAACCCGGCTATTCAAACACGACGATCCAATATAACATATCCAGCAACACATAACATCACATGTCATCAACGTAAGTAAATATGCGGATCCCAATTGTCGTTGACATATAGCAACGAAACCGGCGATATCACATATTACACTTACGGTTGCAGAAAAGAAAGTGTAAAACTACAACAGTTGGAATCCGCAAACTCTTTAGACATCGCATGCCTAACCATCTGAATTCCTTAGACATCACATGCCTAACAATTATAAACCCCACATTTTAGTCTCATTATCGAAAACACTTTTCAATATCAAGTCGGCCAATTCAACAAGATTCCCGACATCCTGATCGAATGCTCGTCGCAAACTTTAGTAGGCAGCCACCCCCCTGATGCCGTCGACGAAGTGCACCAAGGAGGAACTCCACTGCCGCGAGCTCCCAAACGGATGCTTTTGGCTACGGGGTTCTCCTACAGTCACTTGGTCGGGGCTATGGAGTGTGGCTGTCTATTAAGTTTACCCGGCGAGTATCCGCGTACACTACGTGATTGCGACGGACTTTTGATCACATCAAAATTCTGTGGCAACCGATCAAGTGAGACTAAAATGCTATGTTTATAACATCCAAATCAGTTATCTCATAACTACTTGTGGATTCCAAATATTGTATCGCATTCCAGATAAATAGAAAATATTAAACTTTCCGATCGAACAAACAAACACCTAAGTTTTCCCGAAACAGCTCAACTCTTGAAATAAGTTCAAAAACATCAATTTCATGCCACAATACCAAAGGTCCAGCCGTAGAAGGGTCAAGCCAACGCCTCACATGTGGCATGTCGTACTGCCCCAAACCCTAAGGTTCATAGGGCAGTTCAAGACGGTCACATAATCGAGTTAAGGTTTGTTGTCTTCTAGAGGGACCATCATGTTACTTGCACTACTTAGAACGTTCTCAAACTACGAAAAAATCCAACACTTGGAAATTTCCCAATAGGGGAAAAAGTGGGTATTTATATCCGGTCGAACTTTTTAACATATTCAAAAATATCCGGAAAAACATTATGAAATTAAATATTCCGATCGAAACAACGACTACAAAATAAACCCCAAAATACTCAACTCTTGAGTCAGAATAAAAAATACCCAGAAAATATATAAACAGATATGAGAATTACTGTGCAAAACAGAGCGCATGAATCCACTTTACTGCCACGGATCCGCGGCCCAAGCGCCGTACGGCAGCGGTTCCGCGGCGGTTTGTACTGTTCACCGTCTCGTTTTTCACTACAATTCTTAGAAAACCCTGCTGAATTTTTTGGCTATTTTTAATTTAAAAAATTCCGATTTTGGAAAAATTTACAGAGAAGGGGTTAACTTTGACACGTCGAGGTTCGATCGAAGTTTTAACATCGTAAACACATCGCCTAATGCTCTAGCTAGGCTCTGATACCACTGTAGGGTTCCTAGACACACTAAGGAGGTTCCACAAGGCATCAACCATGCCAAACAAAAAATTTCCGGTGCCGAGAAACCCTAAACTAGATCGTTAACTAGAGATTAGGCGAAAAGTAAAGCTAGCAAACGACTTTGCTACTAAGTGAAAGGGATTATAACCTTTGTAGATCCGGTCCACCACTTCTTTAGTTCCGTGTTGACATCCCTCCACTGCGATCATCGGATCCCGGACTCCTGCGATGGTTTCGTCGGAGAAATGATCGGGCTAGGTCATTGACTTCGAGGCCGAAGATGATCTACGTCGGGGAGACTCAAACTCAAGCTATTCCTTCACTTGGTCGAAAACTTTGTGAAGAGAACACCCTATACTATATGGCAAGTGGTAGAGGATGAAGAAATAGGAAGTGGGTTCACTTTAGAATTGGATTTCTCACTCTTTTTCTCATGATACCATTGGAGCCAGCAAGCTTTTTCAAGCTTGATGAAGATGAAGAAGAAGAAAAAGGAATTATATCCAAATGAAAACTTATCCAACAAATAATGGCACCATGGTTAAGTTAAGCCCTCAGGCTTAACTCATGTAGAGAATTAACCAAACCATTAGGTTAAGGGTTGGGTTAACTAATATCCTACACAAATGACAAAAGGGTTGACTTTGTCAATGCTTATCAAGCTTCATGAAGCTTGATAACTTTGACCAAAGTCTCAATTCTTTTGTTATTTGCTAGGAAAATAGTAAACCCTAATTTAACCTTGAGTTAGTTCAAGTCTCAAACACACAACTTGTTTGTATCATCAAGCATGATACAAACATGTACACTTGCATATATCACATATAAACAATGTACACTTTCAAGTGAGAAAATCAATCTTAAGTGAAGCAATACTAGTTAATGTAAAGTAATATATCAAATATATAATTATACATTAAATCATTAAATCAACACTTGATTTAACGATCCGGTCATATCGCATATAACCGACTAATATCAATAGTAACAACTTATCGAATCAACACTTGATCCGATAACCCGGCTATATCGCATACAACCGATCAATGTCACAAATCGCGAGAATAGAATACAGTATCACATACTGGTATTATCCTCGGTCCCGTACATATCTCATATGTGCTCCTATTTCGTTTCGCTTGAGCCAGGAAACCCCTGTGTTGGACTCTAAAGACTCGTCAATACGCCGGCAGCAGGTGATGATCATATCAAACACCCACAAGCCGCAAGCGGTCTGCTAAACGTAACGGCTACTCTGGTATTGAGCGATCAGAAGATCAACGAGCAAGCCCGCTCACACTCCAGTGAATCCAACGAGTAATACTACCGTACAGTCCGGTCTGTTCGTCTGATATGTCGCATATCTCGTCTAGGGGTGGTAAACGTCAGACCTCAATAACTCGATAAGTCGTGTCGATATGAGGCTCATAACGGGTCGAGAAACTACTGGTAACACTTACCAGTAAATCTCTAAAGCAGCCTTGGCCAAGGACTTCCTGTTATAGCCAATCGAGCACTGCGCAACATCAACTCCCTATACCGGGAGAGACGAAACACCTCCTATCGCTCATTGCCTCCATATAATTCGGGACTGTACCCAAAAGCCACCTTTTTGCACGCCCTCTTGGACGTGGTATGATGGAAATCAAAGCACAATGGGAATCACACAAGACTCTATAACGATCTCGGGTCTACAGACTAACCTGCACCAGTGTCACCAGAGAACTGCCATCTGACGTAAGGTATAATACCATCTGGGAGTTCTCGGCGAGTCCGTCCAGTGTACCCAATCTCCACTGAGCACCCGTATATCATCTCCGATGTCAAACACCAATGGATATGGGATCATCCATCGCCCATCTGTATGGGTCGAGAAGCTATACGCCAGTCTACTTTGGTATATCGATGCCTTGTCTCGATACACCCACGACTAGGGACTTTGAAGGATGTACTTATGGACTACCATGTCCCCACTAGTATGATCCACATCATAGTCCAGGTAGTCAAGTACACATCCTAAGTACTTTACCAACATGTAACAGAGAGACAATCAGTATACACGTTAAGGTAAAGAGCAACCAGATAGCATACTATCATATCGAGCAAGAAAGTCATCCCTATATATGTCCAAGCATCCACTACAATATACATCCTATGTATAGTGATGGCCTCTAGGGCATACATATAACTAACAGTATTTCCGTTCACTTTAGAGTTAAGTTGTTAACTAGTTGTAGTTTTGCCTTAAATTCTAGTCAACGATCGCATTAGGGTTTCTCGGCACCGGAAATTTTTGAATTTGGCATGGTTGATGCCTTGTGGAACCTCATTAGTGTGCCTAGGAACCCTACAAGTACATGACCCGTTTCCCAACGTAGTCTCCAGGTCTGTGAGCTCATCAATATAGCTAGTCATCGTAAGGACGTCGTCCCCTGCAGATGACCCGACAGCCAACCTCGCTTGAAACAATTCGTTTGTGGTCTTATATCTTGCGATACGAGATTGCTCTCCATATAAATCTTTGTTATGGAGGTAGATGGAAACTAAGTCCATCTTCTCGTGCTGCTTCTGGTATATACCATCAACTGAAGCCAACACAAGGCGCTTGGCACTCGCACTGTGCTTTTCCCTTGTCTGACGGATATTCATATCCGCGACGGTGGGAACTGGACCTAGGACAGTAGGGGATTGAGTAGTAATAGGGTGGTCCAGCTTGTTATAGGCAATGGACATCTGGACACACCTTTTCCAGTCATAAAAGTCAGATTCAGTCAACTTGTTATCTAGATATAACCTAGTCATGGTCACAAGGTCGCTGCAAAGAGAGAGAGGGAACACTTTAGCATGATGCACTTGCAAGTTTAGAGTGGTTTTTAGTTTATCTAAACAGGATGGCTCCCACTGTTTCTCGAATCCCTCCTCAAACCAAAAAGGAAGAACTAGTCAGGACTATTCTCACCATACAATACTTGCTTAACCGTTCAGCCAAGCCGGTGTCGGTACTTCGAGGGATGTTTTACGACGCTTTCGCGAGGTTCCTTAATTAAATAACCTCTTTTTTCTGGGGGCGTAGCCCCGCTGACACCTTTCTCGACACCTACTTGGTTTATAGCATTGATCGTTAAGTGACGAATCTCCCGATAAGTAGCGTATACTCACAGTAGGATTGGGATCCAAATATCATCGTGTTATATTGCTGAAGGAATCCTACCAACATTATCAAACTCCAAATGGTATGCAACACTAGAAAGTTTCAGTTTCTTTAGAAACTCCCGATGTGGATTTTTGCCCCATGCTCTTATGACCTTGACTAATGGCCAACAAATCATAAGTCATATGTTAAGTTCTACCCATATTTATCTTGTTAATTTGAACCCACCCGTATATACTCTTGACTAAGGGCCAAACAAAGTAATACGATTGTCCCAAACCAATGCATCTATCTATGCTACATGTGAACACCCCAGCAGCTACCAATCACTATGTCTTGACTAAGGGCCAAACAAACATAGCTTGAATACTACTGACCATTCATATGAAATGACGGAAGGCTACGACTGGTTTTGGCGAAATCGTGAACATAGTGAACTTGATATAACCGAAGGAACCTGATAGCCTTTTAAAAGGAGTGGTTAAAGCTCCACAATTAAAAATTTTGCTCCTTTTAAAATAACCAAGTGGTTTCTTTTAAACTGTTCCAACGATTCAACTTTAGTTTATTTTCTTTGCATTAATATAATGCATCCCATCAATTAACCTATCATTGCAGAAAACAAAGAAAATACAACATCCTCTTATGCCATCCGCATTCGCCACTGGGTCCCGTTAGGTTACTTAACTAACGACAGAGCGGGGGCTGGGCTAGCGCGGGTATAAAACATAAGTGACGCCGAATAGATATCATATATAGATATTGTACATTCGTCAGACGCAATAATAGGCATTCCAGATCACAGATGAACATATTAGATTTTCTACGAATTCCTATTCCTTTTGAGCCTGCAAAGAAAGACGGATTACACAGTTGCGATGAATAGCCAAAAACCCCACCCTAGACCCATACGGGTACGGCAAACTACCCGCCAAGTACCCGAAGTGAAGTGGTCTCCCTCAACAACGTGAGTAGGACACTAAACACTTCAAAGTACCCGGTAGTTTGTGCACCACATCTTGGGTCTATCCTAGGAGCAGAAAACAGTAAATGAAATAATACAACGGTGGCTACAACCTCAACCCGGATGTGCCCCGCAAAAGAATATTACAACAATTTACAAATTACATTTGAATGAAAGAAACTCTCGTCTTTTATCCCCGGCTATCCATTCATGACAATCCAACAAGTCCACAAATACAAACCAGTAAAAACCATTACAGAAATGTGCAACCCCCTGCTAACCGACATACTAGCAGTTAGGGGAGGTTTACGAACACATTAAACACATCACAGATATAATCAAGTTAGCCAAATATCTTAGAATTTCGATCAAGCAAACACAAATGATTCTACTCCAAATAATTCTTTGTGCTCCTGAAACCTGAGCAGAAACAAAACATCCCAGAAAATACAACATCAACACAGAAGAGTTACTGGGCAAATTTGGGCTGACTCGGCTTCAACTCGGCCGCGGATCCGTGGCGGATCGCATGGATCGGCCGCGGTTCCGTGGCGGTTTGGCCGAGTCACGATCCCAAATTTCTCCAATAATCTTATAATTCCCTGCTTGTATTTTTAAGGGTCCCTGAATATTTTTAGACCCCGTTTTAAAAACGGCAGAAACTAGGTTAAAATGATGTTTTTTCGGGTTCGTTTTGCGATCGAATTTCTAACGACTTTGCTAACAAGTTAGTTATGGTTTAGCGAGGCTCTGATACCACTGTAAGTCGACGTTAGACACCCCACATGATGCGGGGAGGCGGAATAGGTAAAACAATCATTTTGTTTAAACTAACATCGACTAACTTTACGGATCTTTGCTAAACCCTAACTAACAACTATCTAGAAATGATTAGCTACTATGATAGATGATTATACTTAATGAATCAAGTCCTTATTGTTCTTTTTGATCACCTCCTCGTCAGCCTCCTCGATGTGATAGAAGATCCACCCGAGAGCTACTTCTCCAAGCTTTAACCTCTCACTTGAGGTAACTAGGTGACTATGAGTGCTAATCAAGGTAACCTAGAGGATATATAAGAGGATTAGGGATCTATTAGTCTTGCTAACGCTTGAGATCTCAACACATGAGAGGATTAGGGTTAGGGTTGAAGAGAGAGAGCTTGAGGAGAGAGAGTGTGTGAGTGAGAATGAATAAATATCTAAGTCATTTGGATAAATAATGAAGCATCAAAATATCTAGAAATAATATCTCAAAATATCAACCATGATTCATTAATTACTTTGAGGTGAATCACCACATGACTCATGATGTAATTAATGCAAATCACACATAATCTCCTCCACCTCATTAAGCTTAATTCATAAATGAATTAAAGCATAATGAGTCACCTTTCTTCTAGAAACTTCTCGAGTAATTAAGAGAATGCCCCTCCTATCCGTGAAAATACGGAAATACTGAGACTGTATAAATCCAAAAATCCATTACTAGAATCTGTCTTAAACCAAAGTCCGCTAGTAAAAACTGTCCGAACATCGTACGTGCATAAATGCACGTATGTGTCCGAACCCTGTCGTAAAACCATACGACCTCTATATCGTTTCTCCCGAAGCAGGGAAACTCTCTGTGTGGGACTCTAAAGACTCGACACTACGCTGGCAGTGGGTTTAACAACAGACCGCAAGCGGCACTAGCTGTACGTAACGGTCCCCAGGTAGATGTCGATAAGAAGGCCGATGAGGAAACCCATCCGAACTCGTACTGAGCCTGATGTGACAATCTCCGTACAGTCCGGTCTATTCGTCTAAGACAATAGCATATCAGGCCTAGGGGGCGGCAAACGTCAGTCCCCTAAAAGATGTATAAGTCGTGTCGGAGTAAAGCCCATTACACCTTGAGAAGCTACTGGAAATCCTACCAGTAAATCTCGTTTTCCCTGGCCAGGGACTTTGCGTAATGGCTTTCCAAACACAGCGCGATATCAACTCCCAATACCGGGAGAGACGAATCCTATCTAACCGCCACTGTCTCCAAGTGCTTAGGGACTGCACCCAACTGCTACCTATTTGCACGACTCCTTTGAGCCGTGGTAGGGTAGCAGTCTAAGAATAGTGGGAACACACTCGAGACGAAGCAGCAATGTCAAGTCTGCAGACTATACTGTACTCATGTCACCTGGGAACTGTTAACTGACGACGGGTATAATACCAACCAACAGTTCCCTGCAAGTCCTGTCCGGTGTACCCGTAACCCAACGAGCACCTGTATACTATCTCCAGTACAACGTACTAATGGCTGTGGGACAGACCATTTCCCCTGCTGGGATGAGAAGCATACACACTAGTCTACTCCGTAGTATCGATGCCCTGTCTCGATAATCCTACGACTAGGGACCTGAAAAAGGATGTGCTTGTAGACTACCCAGCCCCCGCTAGTGTGACTGCCATCACAACGCTGGTAGTCAAGCAAGATCCTAAGGGCTCTATCAATATGTATTCTCGATATGCTAACATATACACATATTAAGATAGATATAAACCAAGTAGCGTACTACCATGTTTAGCAAGACTGTTAATATAACTGTGAATATCCCAAACTTCCATTAAGTAATATACAAACTAGTATGATACAGTAATGGCCTCTAGGGCATAATCACTAACAATTTCGTTGAGGTGTCTACCCAGGTCTAAACAGGGTGTGACTCCATTTGGGTGTTTGTTGTCCGGTATCCTCAGTTTGCTCAGTTATTCTTTGTTAAGTTTGCGCGTTGCACGGAGTTCCTTCATGTGTTGTATCCAATGGAGACACCCTGTTCGCCTGCCGTCTTTGGCAGAAGCTTCAGGAAGCCTTGGGTACTGGTTGAGCTTTAGCTCCGCTTTTCCATCCGCAGGACGAGGGTTTGTGAGAGTGGACTATACAGACTCTGGAGGATATGCTTGCACGTACGTACTAATTGTTGTCGGCAGTTGGGATTGTCACTTTCCATTGTTAGGATTCTCCTTCGATAGCAGTTATCAGGAGACATTCCAATTGGCAACTTTTAGGTTTTGCTTGGTAGGCCATGTCGATCGCCAGTTTTTTTTCTGACTCTGCGTGAGTAGGATTTTGGACCGCAGCTAGTCTAGAGACTTCGAAGATGATCCAGTTGGTTCAGGTCAGGATGAGAGTAGCCAGTGCAGACAGGGGTCTTATGCCGACCGTAGTGGTCGCAGACTTGAGTTTGCAGTAGGAGATCATGTATTCCTAAGGATTTTTCCGATGAATGACGTGTTGAGTTTTGGGAAGCTTATCCCAGGATTGTAGGTCTTTTTGAGATCCTTAAGCGAGTTAGTTCCGTTGCCTTTAATTTGGCACTTCCGCCCAGATTATTTAGTATTCACCCCGTATTCTTTGTGTCGATACTTTGCAATTACCTTCATGACCTTTCTCACATGATTCAGCACCAGACCATTTAGCTTGGACGCGATCTTTTCGTTCTGCGACAGCCAATTATGTTAGTGGTTCGGCAGGTAGAGAAAATTCGGTCAAGGGTCTTGCCATCTGTGAGGGTTTTCTTGAGAGTATCCGTATAGTGATGTGATCACTTGGAAGGCTGCGAGCGAGATTTGGGAGTTTTGTTGTCATGACCCGAAATATTAGCTCGTGACCAGCACTTGAATCACGCAACGTCTAAATGCGTAACGGAATTCAAGTAAGCTGAAACCCAGAAATCTAAACCTTTTTAAGAAAAATCAAGGAGGTGAAGTTTTGAAATAAAGGGATAAGGAAATCACGTTTTCTTAATGCATAGAAAAGGGACATGAAAATGCAAGTGAAAATATCTAGTTTGAAAACATGTTTCGTTTTTTAAAAATTTGGGCAGCACCTCCTTTGTATATTTTGATCCAAAACCACAATACAAGATATTAATAAAGGCATCCCCAAGCAGGAGCTAGCTCTTCGCCAACCGACGGATCACAATCACGCAAGACAGTATAAATAAGTATACGATGCCCAACGGCGAAGATCACCACAAAAGATAAAGAAAAGCAAGACATAAATCCCCCAAAGTGAACATAAACCCATCGCTCAAGTCTCGCAACTACAAGTCTTGCTAAGTCTCATTACTTATACAATCACTAGTTTTGATTGATGGAGTTGACTAGATACAATATGAAATATAATACAAGAGTTGGTACGATACAAATGTCCCACCTACCAAGCGAACCACCCAAAAACAACTGTGTGCCAGCAATACCGCTACTGATCCAAGCGGTCAACCGCAAGAACTGTGGCACAACGGGGGTGAGTTTCCAACTCGTGAGTAGAAAAATATCGACAAGTAGAAATCGAATAAACAACAACTCCTAGGTCAACTATACCATAAAGGTAATACTATGATATCTAGGGTGGCCGGGTCAGTATATATGCCAACACTAATATCAATACCTATGTGTATGCGGATATAATCCAATAATATAATCAATGTATGTATGCATGTGGATCTCGTCAAACCATATAATCAATGTCACAACAATATCATGCATGTAAATATCACAAAAGCATATGCATGAAAGTATGAGGATATAAATCAACAGGTGTCCCTCGCGACACATCAAAATCATGGAACCGGAGTGTCCAACCTCGACACTCGAAAACATCATGAAGCCCGTGTCCAGCATCGACACGTAAATCCTCATATATCTCAGGCACCGCATCCTTAGATCGGCTCCCAGGCGCCGCATAATCTGGTCGGCCCTCATATCCATCTCATGACTTAGGTCGGTATCCTCCGGATAACCGCCAGGTCCAAATACTATCACCGGTAGGTAGTGCTCTCCTGCCAGGCTCACCGTCTAACAAATACGAGTCTTCTTGCCCCGGGGTACCTCACCGGGTCACCATATACCCGCAGACGGTGCCTACCGCTTCTCGAATCGGGTCTCACATGCCACTCTCAGAACCGAAAAAACACATGGTGGACGCACTGAAATATCATATTAAGAGAAACCGGATTTTTAAAACGATACGTACTTTCTTTTGAAATAACCACGGTTCTCAAATCCTGAAATCTCATGAAAACAGTATATCTCAATCCGTATAATCATAAAGCATGACGTATGCGACATAACAAAATGTATGCATATCCGTATATCATGCAACATGGAACAGTAATATGCACATATCAAAGGAAAACCGCTCTTTTAAATGAATCCAGTTTTAAAATATATCCTGCGGTTCCCAATTTCTCTAAAGAAAAATGCAACACCGTATAAAGGTGTATATGTAGCTATAGCAGGTAAAGTATGCAAGCAGTCACATCATGATGCAGCAACTCTACTGTGTAGTGACACAGCAATTATCGATGATGACGTGTGTGAGCCGGCCAATCTGTGTAAGTGTAACATACACATCATCGATAATGGTATAGGTGTACTAGCATAAGTAAATATATATGATGCAATGAGTATAACATGAATGCAGCATAAGGTAAAACATCAGCTAAAAACTATAAGGTATACATATCTAATATGATCGAGTCGGTGAATCTATCAATCGGCATCCAGCCTCACAACATCACATACGGTATACTCCATCGTACGGCATCCTCTAGTCAAGAGTATGGATCAAACCTCAAGTCAAACTCATCACGTACGGAAAATCATCGTATGTCGGCATTAAACCATCGGGGATCCTATCATCCTATGTGACAATGAGGGGTACGGACCTAACGTCTCGTACGGCATATCACTCATGATTCACGACATTCTATATATATCTATATACCTATGTCCCAGGTCACATCCATAACAAACTCATATCAGGGGACCGGCAAAGGTATCAATCATCAAAATCGACTCGCATCTGTATACTGACATATCATCATATCACATGCCAAATCGTATTCTCATTTCATTGCATCTATATCTCACATAAGGTCAATTTACAATTAAATTCTACCTTTACTATAAGCATACGTATCTAATCTAACAAACACACCCGAACCATACAATCAGTTTCTAAAAGATGTGAATCGTAATTTTGAAAGTAGGGCTACGGTGTTTTTAAGGAAAAGATATCATTTGAAAATCGATAACGTCCCTCGAGGTATCTTTTTAAAAGATGCATACGATTCTTCATTTTGGAAATAGGTATGGTTCGAATGACATATGTACGTCGGCTGTCTAGTCTTATAATACCCTAAAAGGCAATATCACTTCTAACTATCCTTTAGTTTCTAATATGTTTTATCTAACTATCTTTTAACTCTATCTATATTTTTCTATTAAATGTTCCCTTAACCATAAACTATATAAATAAGTCGGTTTCCATCAATGTTTGCAGGGGTGCTATACGCCATCCACCCGACTTCCCCCGTAGATATAGATCTACTCACCTTGCTTCTTGCTTGCCGAAGTCGATGACGCCATGCTCTGTCACCTCAGAATCCACGCGAAGGTACCTGTAATAATACACAATCGCAATCGCTATTAAAATCGAATCCGGAAAACCGATACGGCACACGGTGCGCTCATAGGTTAGAACCTATGGCCTACGCATGCAAAAACAATCAAACAACTTTTGTTGTTGATGTACAAACACCCAACAACCAAATACAAATCCAAATATTAAAACTAAACATTTCAAAATACGGAAAACATAGCCAAAATCACACCAAAATGCTCCCAGATTTTGACTCAGGTGAAATTTGGATGAACAAAAAATACTGGGATGATGTATATAGGGTATATGACCTACAGAAGCAACCTAGGCATTAGAATCCACCAAGTGGCCGGCCAGAACCCTCCAAAATCCGGCCTCCTCGGCCCCATAGCCTCCGTTTAGGTTAGTATGGTCGGGGTGGTCTCCTACTATCCTAATTTGGTCCCTGGAGTTGTTTGCTAAACTCCGAAATTCCCCGGGTTGCTCTAGATTCACGGTTGGCTCACAAATCAACACAAAACCGACAAGAAACTAATCTAAGTTTATAACCTCTGTTCTAGGTCCAGAATTTGATCTCTAGGGTCTTACACATCCTCACTACTGATCACAAGTCCACAAGTCACCCAAACCCTCTCTAGAATTTTCTAACTTCACAAATCACCACTAAACCAATTCTAAACTAAAACTAGAATATAAAGAAACTTAAAACTATCTAAATGGAAAGGATTATACCTCATGGATGAACTAAGGAGAACCGTAGCTTCCCAAAGTTATCAAAATCTTACTTTGCTTGGTCTATGGTGTAGATGATGAAGAGATGATCATTTTTTGTGAAAGGGGTATAGGATTTTGGCATGGTTTTTGAGATGGATTTTGGGGTTGAAGGTGGAGGGAGATGAGGAAGAAGAAGGGGAAGAAAATGGTGGAGGAGAACAAATGAGGCAGCCCCCCTCTCGCTCTCTCAATTATTCTCACACTCTCTCTCCAAGCATGGTCTCCTATCATCATTATGTCCCCCCTCTCTCTCCTCAAGTCATCTTCACACATTTTCCCTTTCTTTTCTTTTCTCACAAAAATAAAACCATAACATAAAACAACAAATGAACAAGTAATCAAATGAAACATGTCATGGTGCACTAACCATGAAAACTGAAGAAACACGGATTTGGCTTAATCTCGATTAGCAGTGCACTAATCTGGTTTTTATCCAAACTGCATATAATAAATTTTAAAATAGCCAAATCCTTTAAATATATTTTTAAATGAATAAATCATTTTAATTTCCATTTATTTCATAATTATTGGTATATATTTATACCCTATTTCGAAAACCCCAATTTCGCAAATCGGGCAGTTTTCGGGAAAAATATTATTTTAATATTAAATTCCAAAAATAATATTTTATATTTTTCAGAAATGTTACAATATTCCCATCTTAAAGAAATTCGTTCCCCGAATTTAAATTTAAACCCCCAAAAACCTAAAACATTGCAATAATCAACTCAAATCAACGGGGCTCCGAAATCATGGAAGATGCAGAAACAACACAGCGCATCAAGTGCGCATGAAAACGAGTACAAACTCAAAAACCGAACTCCGTCAAGCGTCACGCAAATCATCGGATTCGCACGCATATCCTTGAAGTTACAATAGAGATACAGATCTCGAAATCTATAATTGAAATCCAATATACACTAGTCAAATACTATAATACGTGTATAGTACGCATCCTTGAAAACTCCAAAATCTGAATAAAATACATGCAAAATCTTTTCTGAATCGCCGCGTGATGCGTAACTCATGGCATAAGTGACGGACGCTCATTCGTAAAATAATAATATATGTTTTGCTAACTATACGTTCCGTCGTTTCTAAAATATCCCAAAAGGTTTCCCTTTTTAACGTTCATATCGCTCACAGACACGTAGGAAATAGCGAGACTATAGCTCTTTTTTGAAAAGCTCTTGTTAAACATTTTAATGCATGCAAAGTACTCAGGTACTGTCCTCAGATCGGTCCTGTTTGGCTACTACACAATATAGTTCCTAACATGAAAACAAGGTGCTCAAGAGCAAAATCAGACTCAAAAGGCATATCCAACAATCGCGTGCATCTGGTGCGCATGGAAATCAAGACTAAATACAAGTGCTACGAACGTGGACGAAAGCAAAACTAAGTGCAAAGGGTGTGCACGAAAGCATCTGTCCAGTGCAACAGGTGATTGAGTGAGTTTCTCGTTGTGTCGGTATTTAGAAAATGTATTTAGAAATCACAACCAAAAATATTTTGACCGCAATCAATAACGGTGTCGGATGTAGCGCGTTAGTAAGTGCGGATCGTTTAAAGGGAAAGTGAGATCCGTTCGTATTTCTGAATTAGATGAGTCAAAACTTTATGGGAAAGAAAAGAAAACAATTCATGATTTGTAATTGAAGATCAAGAATAAGAAAAATTTAGATCTAAAAGAAACATTAAAAACAAGAATTGAGATGTGTGATAATTTCCAACCAACAATAAAGATTAGAAGTATGGCTCGTAGGAGTAGATCGGATCTATAGATGTGATGAGATCTAATGATTACTCATTCTTATCCATTAACAAATTGATACTAGATCGATGCAAATTCATCGAGGTTTAAGGATCTTGCGAGGAAATTAGGGATTCCGCAACTCATCCTTTGTCCTTTCGATGGATCGCATTCAAGTTCTAGCTTCTAGTTAATCAAATGGTCAATAGTTGTTCCCTAGTTTCGAGTGAACACGATCAAGAAAGCATCATCTCGAAGCTAAGTCATTAATCATTTGATTCACTAGAATTTCCAAACATTATAGGATTTAAGAATTGTAGAAATATCTAAATCATCATCATCTAAAGATCGTCACAACTCCTACACGAGCGGAGATTACTCAAACATCATGATCACAAACACAATCACAAATTGAGATCTAATCATTATGCTTGAATAAAAAGATAAGCAAGAATATAGAAAAATTCACCTTTATTTATCGACAAATTTCGTTACAACTCTCTTGAATTTACAAAAGGAAGGAACTAGATCGTCGATTTAGGCTTCGCCCGGCTCCTTGAGTCGCGGATCGGCTTGGATCTCTTTCTCCGTTGAAATCCGGCATCGCTTCTAAAGGTTGAAGGCTCTCTTGCTTGAATTGTTCTCGGGATCTTGATCTTGATTTTGAATTGGAATTTTGAGGCTCAACTTGTAGGAGGAAGAAGATGATGGATTCTTGAACAACTTAAACCCTAGATCTAGGCTCCTTTTTATAGACCTCAAAATTCTAGATCTAGGATTGAAATTTGGATTTTCCCTCCACAAGTTAGTTAGCAAAAGATTTGAATTTCCCTCCAAAAGTTTGTTAAGAGGGCCTTCTAGAAATAGTTTGTTAAGACGAGCCTTTTAGACGCGCCACGTGGAGCTTCTGGGGTTTTCTGGAAGCTTTGGCCGTTGGGGGAGACACGTGTACAAAATTTGAGCCAATGATCTTTTAATAAGGCCGCGGATCCACGGCTCCAAGGGGGTTTGTGTCGCGGATCCGCGGTCCATTAAGAGCCTTGATGCTTCCTTTTTACATGGTAATTCTTGGGCTTCCATATGGGCCTTTATACAATATATTGAATTTTGTTTGGCCTTCTGTATTACTACCAGATCATACATCTTTGAGTTGGCGTATCTTTTATCAGCTTTTCCTAAATTTTGGGCTTTGCTTCTGGAATTTCCTGCATTAGACCCCAAGACAAGACTTGCGCAATACAAGGAAGATGCGATGCCATGAAACACAATCAATTTCCCTTAAAGTGTCGGTTAAAAAGTCTAACTCATGCAATCTGGTATTTCAGAAATGATTTGGTAATATGTGCAATTATGAATACCGAACACTTCTATATGAGTTCAAATGGTAGGGAAATTGCCTTGTTAAAAATGCAGTATTTTTGACTGATCAACGGGTGTGCACGACAACAATATCAAATGCATCTAGAGTGCACGAAATCTCAAACCAGTGCAACTAACATGCACAAATGAAAATCCCAATCGAGTGCATCCGGTATGCACCAAATCACATCTCATATCATGCGCCCAACATGCGCGAAAATCCAAATCAAGTGCATCTGATATGCACAAAAGAAATCTAAATCAAGTGCATCCAACATGCACAAATGAAATCTAAAGGAAGGGCATCCAACATGCACGGGTACAATCTCACTCAAGTGCTATCCGATGAGCACAAAATCCAATATCAAGCGCCTAATATGCGCAAAAATTCACCCAAGCGCGTCAGTCCATATAAATGCCCATTGCGGTAAAGCGCACGAAAAACGAACGACAAGTACAACGCGCACAAAAACCTAAATCCGGCGAAACAAACTCTCAAATACATAAATCGGATGAAACAAAGGTATGAAGTAAAAATCCAGTGCGACAAATGCACAAATACCCGTCCGGTGCAACAAATGCATGAAATGCAAATCTAGTGCAACTAATGTACGAAATACGAATCTGGTGCAGCAAATGCACAAAAATATAAATCTGGTGCGACAATTGCACGAAATGAAAATCTAATGCAACAAATACACGAAGTGCAAATCTGGTGCATCCAGTGCACGAAGTACAAATACAGTGCATCCAGGGCACGAAATACGAATATAGTGCATCCAATGTATGAAATACAAATCCATAACTCAAATGCGTATAAAAGCAACACCGAGTGTACCAGGGGGTAGAAAATCGTAAACGCGTGCATCTGCATGCAAAAAACACATATCAATGCACTGCAAGCACATGTAAGCTATACTGAGTGCAAAAATCAAATCGAGTGCGTACCACACGCACAAAATCAAATCAACTGTATGAAATCCACAAAATCATAAACATGTGCAGCCAAGACACGAAATCAATATCAAGTGCCATAGATATGCACAAATCATAACCCAACACAACGGTGTATATAAAAAAAATATCTCAAGTGTAATAACTGTAAGTCCATGTTGATCACCCCGGTTCTTACCGGGAGGCGGAAACGGCGAAAAACGATTTTTAGCGCAAAGACAACATGGACTAAATCACGGATCTTTGCTAAACTATGAACTAGCAAACTACAAGAGGTGCTATCTACCATGCCATAGAAATTATACCTCACGAAACCGATCCTTCGGGTCTTCATTCCGCTGTCCCGCTCATCCATCCAAGCTCCGAGGATCGATCCGGATCTTGGTCACCTCCGCGGCCTTCTTGAGTCGAAGACGATCCACCCGAGAGTTGTACACCGAGCTCCACCTCGAGCCGAGGCAACTAGGGCAACGAGATCGCTAGTCTAGATGTCCTAGGTTGTATAGAAGAGATAGATGGAAGTGTTTGTCTATGTGGATTCTTTTTCTCTCAACACATGAGATCAAAAGAAGAAATCAAGAGGAGGAAGAAGGAGGAGCACTAGCAACCATGGAGCATTTCTTTTCTTCTCACTTGCAAGAGAGAGAGAGTGAAAAAAGAGAAATGAAAATGATAACTAAAGAAAAATGAACCATGGTTGCAATAATACTAAACATCATCATTACAAATCCTATCATGATAAAGTTGATGGCAACATTGACTTGACCATTTTCATAATCCAAAAGAAAAAAGAAATCCAAAGAAAACTCTAGACCTCTCATGAAGGTCAAAAGTCCACTTTGGTCAAACGGTCAACAAAGTCAAGAGTGGTCCAAGAAGGTCAAAGGGTCAAAGCAATTAGCCATCATATAATTATCACTAAAAGGATTAGTAAATAATGCCCGCGGCTCATAATAATTTTGACCGAACGAATTGCCAAAACCCTAATGAGTCTGCCTCAAAATGGTTTTGACCGAATCAACTGTCAAAACCCTAATGAGCCTGCCACATAACGGTTTTGGCCGAATCAACTGCCAAAACCCTAATGAGGCACCTCCTCCTTCTTCGCTCCGCAAAACTGTGCATACACATCCGCATCTGCATTCCGTAGAATGCGAATGCACAGAAGACAAAACAAATCCATCCGTGCAATACTAGGATCCAGCTTAAACCAAAGCCCACTAGTATTGCCTGCCCGAACAGCATACGCACAAAAGTGCACGTAAGTGATCGCAGCCCTGCCGTAAAACCATACGGCCTCTACACGTTTCGCTCAGTGCAGGGAAACTCTCTGTGTGGGACTCTAAAGACTCGATACTACGCTGGCAGTGGGTTTAACCACAGACCGCAAGCGGCACTAGCTGTACGTAACGGTCCCCAGGTAGATGTCGATAAGAAGGCTGATGAGGTAAACCGATCCGAACTCCTACTGAGCCTGTATGTGACAATCTCCGTACAGTCCGGTCTGTTCGTCTGATACATCGCATGGCGGGCCTAGAGGGTGGTGAACGTCAGTCCCCTAATAGCGGTACATGTCGTGTCGGAGTGTAGCCCAGAACACCCTGAGATAACACTGGAAACCTACCAGTATATCTCGCTTGCCCTGGCCAGGGACTACTCATGTAATGGCTCTCCTAGACACCGCGCGATGTCAAGCCCCAATACCGGGAGAGACGAATCCTGTCTAACCGTCACTGCCTCCAAGTGCTTCGGGACTGCACCCAACTACTACCTGTTTGCACACCTCCTTTGTGCCATGGTAGGGTAGTAATCTAAGTACAGTGGGAACACACTCGAGGCGAAGTGACAGTGTCAAGTCAGCGGACTAAGCTGTACTCATGTCATCTGGGAACTGATAACTGACAATAGGTATAATACCAACCAACAGTTCCCGACGAGTCCTGTCCAGTGTACTCGTAACCCAACGAGCACCCGCATACTATCTCCAGTACGACGTACTGATGGCTGTGGGACAGACCACCTCCCCTGCTGGGATGAAAAGCGCATACGCTAGTCTACTACGGTGTATCGATGCCCTGTCTCGATAGTCGTACGACTAGGGACCTGTATAAGGATGTGCTTATAGATTACCCAGCCCCCATAAGTGTGACTGCCATCACAACGCTGGTAATCAAGCAAAGATCCTAAGGGCTCCACTAATATGTATATAAGCGATATGCTAAAAGAAACACATGCACATATTGAAGTAGAGAAAAACCAAGTAGCATACTACCATTTTGAGCAAGATTGTCTATACAATTGTGAATATCCCAAGCTTCTATTAAGTAATATACAAGCTAGTATGATACAGTAATGGCCTCTAGGGCATATACACTAACAATCTCCCACTTGCACTAAGGCCATGTACTGGCGTATCGAAGACCTATCATCTCGATCAGCCGCTCGAACTGAGTTTGGGGTAGGGCCTTCGTAAGTGGATCCGCAGTGTTATCCTCCGAATTTACTCTCTTCACCTCGACCTCCCGGCGATCTACGATCTCCCTGATCAGGTGGCACCGCCTCAAAATGTGCCTGGACTTCTGATGGGACCTGGGTTTCTTCGCTAAAGCTATAGCGTCGTTGTTGTCGCAATACAGCGGTATTGGATCAACAATGGTAGGAACCACCTGAAGCTCCGTGAGGAACTTCTTTATCCAGACAGCTTCCTTTGCGGCATCGCAAGCAGCTATGTACTCCGCTTCCATAGTTGAGTCAGCAACGGTCTCCTTCTTGGAAGTCATCCAGCAAACCGCCCCTCCATTGAGGGTAAAGACATAACACGACATAGACTTGGAGTCATCCTTGTCACTCTGGAAGCTGGAGTCAGCAAAGGCCTCGATCTGGAGGTCTTTTCCGCCATACACCAAGAACATCTCCTTAGTCCTTCTCAGGTACTTGAGAATGTTCTTTACCGCTATCCAGTGTTTCTCCCCTGGGTCCGACTGATACCGGCTTACAACGCTCAATGCGTATGCTACATCTGGTCTGGTAAATAACGTCGCATACATTATAGAGCCTACCGCAGAAGCGTAGGGTATAATAGACATGCGATCCCTTTCCAAATCAGTCTTGGGAGACATCTCTTTGGAGAGGGTGATTCCGTGACAAGCCAGTAAATTACTGCGCTTGGAATCTTCCATACTGAATCTTTTCAGTATGGTGTCGATGTACCTGGACTATGAAAGTCCCAACATCCTCTTAGATCTATCACGATAGATCTGGATCCCCAGAATTTAGTTGGCATCGCTCAGGTCCTTCATGGAGAACCTCTGCGACAAGAATCCTTTGACTGACTGTAGCATAGGAATATCATTTCCTATTAGGAGAATGTCATCCACGTACAAGATGAGGAATACCACAGTTCTCCCTACAATCTTACTGTAAATGCATGGTTCATCTGGGTTTTTGATAAAGTCGAATTCCTTGACAGTATCATCGAAGCAGATGTTCCAACTCCGCGATGCCTGCTTCATTCCATAGATGGACTTGAGCAACTTGCACACTCTACCGCTGCTCCCACTCTGAATGAATCCCTCTGGCTGATCCATATAGACGCACTCTTCTAAATTTCCATTTAGGAAAGCCGTCTTTACGTCCATCTGCCAGATTTCATAATCGTGGAAAGCAGCAATGGCAAGAAGGATCCGAATGGATTTGAGCATAGCCACTGGAGAAAAGGTCTTCTCATAGTCCAAACAAGGTCTTTCACGAAAACCCTTTGCAACAAGTCTAGCTTTATAGGTTTCAACCAGCCCATCTACACCAATCTTCTTTCTGAAGATCTATTTGCAGCCTACGGGTTTTACCCCTTCTGGAGCAAAGTCCAAAGTCCAAACTTTGTTGGTGTACATGGACTCCATCTCGGTCCGCATTGCATCCAGCCATTTTACCGAGTCACCGCTCTGAATGGCTTGCTGGAAGCTAGTAGGCTCACCATAATCAATAGTGCAATCCTCGCTATCCCCATCTATGAGAAAACCGTAGTATCTCTCGGGCGGATGAGACTGCCTACTACTCCTGCGGAGTGGCGCTGGGATGTCCGGTTCTCTTGAACCTTCTGGTTCTTCCAAGCTTTCAGTAATAGCTTGTGGTTCTGGAATTTCTTCCAGTTCTACTACGCTCCCACTTGTATTTTCTAAAAACTGATATTCCAGAAAGTGGGCATGACGAGAAACAAAAACCTTTTGTTCCTCTGCGTAATAGAAAAAATACCCCCTGGAGTTCTTTGGGTATCCCACAAACTTACACAGTACTGAGCGCGCCTCGAGCTTGTCCGCATGCTGCTTTTTAACAAAAGCTGGACATCCCTATATCTTCAAATATTGAAGTTGGGGTTTCTTCCCACACCACATCTGATATGGTGTAGTAGGCACAGTCTTGGAGGGAACCTTGTTCAAAAGATATGCAGCTGATTCTAGTGCATAACCCCAGAAAGATCGCGGCAACTCAGCCTTACTCATCATGGAACGAACAATATCCAATAGGGTTCGATTCTGCCTTTCTTATACACCGTTGTGTTATGGTGTGTATGGAGGAGTAAGCTGAGAGAGAATTCCATTCTCTTTCAAGTAGCCCAGAAACTCGGCACTCAAGTATTCACCACCTCGATCAGATCTCAGTGTCTTGATACTTTTGCCTGTTTGTTTTTCAACATCATTCTTGTATTCCTGAAATTTCTCAAAGGCCTCGGATTTGTGCTTCATTAGGAAGACATTTCCATACCTAGAGAAATCATCTGTGAAAGTAATGAAGTATGAATAACCACTTCGCGCATGTATAGACATTGGACCATACACGTCACTGTGTATGAGTCCCAAGAGCTCGCTCGCTCTTTCTCCGTGTCCAGTGAACGGAATCTTTGTCATCTTTCCCATGAGACAAGATTCACAAGTGGCATAAGATTGGTACTCGAGCAGATCCATGTATCCTTCTTTATGTAACTTTGTCAACCGTGTCTCATTAATGTGACCCAGTCTACAATGCCATAAGAAAGCCTGATTTAATGCCGGAGACTTTCTTTTAAGTGTGTTCCGGACACTGAAGACCTGAGCTTGATTCAGTACGTATATTCCGTTTTTCAATGTACCTGACCCAATCAGAACTTGATTTAGGTGGATGTTTAGTACATCGCTTACAAAAGTAAAATCATATCCTTCCTTAGAAAGTAAGGATACAGATATGATGTTACAAGTCGCACCTGGTACATAAAAACAGTCACGCAGAATCAATATCTGCCCAGTTGTCAGTCCAAGATGATATTCCCCTACGGATTCAGCTTACATGCTCATTCCGTTAGCAACCCTGAGACTCATATCACCTTTCTTGATAACCCTACGGTTTCTCAAAGCCTGTAACGAATTACAGATATGAGATCCTGATCCGGTATCCAATACCCAGGAAGTAGGGTTAACTGACATACAGTTCTCAATTACAAACACACCCGAAGCCGAAGCCACAACATGCTTCGAATTCTGGCTACTGGCTATGCTAGCCCTGCAATCCTTCTGCCAATGTTCATTCCCTTAACAATAGGAACGTCCCTCTTTTTCTATATCTAGCCCCAAAACTTCTGCCCTTCCCTTTCCTTCTAGTTCCCTGGTTTCCTTCAGGGTAGAAGGTAGAGACTGCAGAATCAAGTCAGCACCTGGCTCGTTCTTCAACGTAGTCTTCAGGTCCGTGAGCTCAAAATAGCTGGTCTCTGTAAGGACGTTGCCCCTTACAGATGACCTGATAGCCAACCTCGCTTGAAGCAGTTTGTTCGAGGTCTCATATCTTGCGATACGAGATTGCTCTCCATATAAATCCTTGTTATGGAGGAAGATAGAAACTAAGTCCATCTTCTCATGCCGCCTCTGGTATGCACCATCAACTGAGGCTAACACGAGGCACTTGGCTTTCGCATAGTCTTTTTCCGATGTCCTACGGATATCAATATCCGTGACAGGGGAAACTGGACCTAAGACGGCAGGGGTTGGATTAGTTAAGAGGTGTCCCAGCTTATCATGGGCAATGGACATCTGGACAGACCTTTTCCAATCATAACAGTCAGATTCAATCATTTTATTATCTAGATGTAACCTAGGTGTGGTCACTGGGTCGCTGCAATTAAGAGAGAGAGAAGAAAACACTCAGCATGATGCTATTGCAAGTTTAGATTGGTTTTTAATTTATCTAAACAGGATGGCTCCCACTGTCTCTCGAATCCCTCCTCAAACCATAAAGGAAGAATTAGTCAGGATCAATCTCACATTACAATACTTGCTTAACCGTTCAGCCAGGCCAGTGTCGATACTTCGAGGGAGGTTTTCCAACGCTTTCCCGAAGTTCCTTAATTAAGTAACCTCTTTTCCCTGTGGGCGTAGCCCCGCTAACACCTTTCTAGACACCTACTTGGTTTATAGCAATGATCGTTAAGTGAGAAAGTTCCCGAGGAGTATCATATACTCACAGTAGGATCGGGATCCAAATATCATCGCGTGATAAAACTGAAGGAATCCTACCAGAATCATCACACTCCAAATGGTATGCAGCGCTAGCAAGTTTCAGTTCTTTTGAAACTCCCGATGTGGATTTTTGCCCCATGCTCTTATGACCTTGACGAAGGCCAACATATCATAAGTCACATGTCAACTTCTACCCGTCATTGTCTAGGTTAATTTGAACCCACCCGTACATACTCTTGAGGAAGGACAAAATAGTAGTACGACTGTCCCAAAACAACACATCTATCTATGCTACAGATAAATATTCAGCAGCTACCAATCACTATGCCTTAGCGAAGGTCAAAATACATAGCTTGAATACTACTGAATATTTAACTGAAATGACGGAGGGCTACGAATGGTTTTGGCGAAACCGTGAACGTAGTGAACTTTATATAATCCATGGAACGAGATAGCTTTTAAAAGGAGTGGTTCAAGCTCCGCGTTTAAAAAGATGGTTTTTGAAAAGAACCGAGTGGTTTTGAAAGTGTTCCAACGAATTTTACTTGGTTTATTTTCTTGCATTAATTTTAATGCGTCCTATCATTTAATCCTACCATTGCAGAAAACAACGAAAATATGACGTACGCTTATGCCATCCGCATTCGCCACGGGGTCCCGTCATCACCCGTTAGGTTACTTAACTAACGACAGGGCGGGGGCTGGACTAGCGCGGATGCAAAACATAAGCAACGCCTAAATAGATATCGTATATAGATATTTAGCAATGATTGCCATTCCAGATCACAGATGAACACTTTGGATATACTAGGAACCCGCGATTCGTTCGAGCCTGCAATGAAAAGCGGATTACACGGTCGCGATGAATAGCCAAACCCTACCCTAGATCCCTACGGGTGCGGCAAACTACCCGCCAAGTACCCGAAGCGAAGCAACCTCCCTCAACACGTGAGTATGCCACTCGGCACTTCGAGATACCCGGTAGTTTGTGCACCCCACTTTGGGTCTATCCTAGGAGCAAAAACAGTAAAAAGAAATTATACAATGGCGGCTACAACCTCATCCCGGATGTGCGACCAAACAAATAATATTACATCAATTTACAAATTTTAGAATGAATGAATGAAAAAGAAACTCTCATCTCACATCCATCCCGGCTATTCATCCGCGACAATCCAACGAGTTCATATCCACAAACCATCAACATTACAGATCACAGATATGTATAACCCCCACTAATCGATGTATAGCGATTAGCAGACGTTCAATACATATATCACATCACAGATAATATCCATTAGCCAAAGTCTACGGAATATCGATCAAAATACGGATTTGTAACCACCCCAAAAATCAATTTGTTCTCTGGAAAATCCGGGCAGAAACAAACTATATCAAAAAACCCAAAACCACACAGTAAGAACACTGCAGCAAAACGGAGTCGCGGCCGAGTCAACTCGGCCGCGGATCCGCGGCCAAACACATAGTTTGGCCGCGGTTCCACGGTGAGTTGGCCGAGTCAACGGCTCATTTTTGCTGTGTGTTTTATAAAAACACTGAGCCGATTTTGCATGTATGTTAAATTTTTTGGAGCAGTATAAAAAATCGGCAGAAACATGGTTTTTCCGGACGTGTTTTGTGTCCTTTTTCCGATCGATATTCTAAATACTTTGCTAACTTGCTAGTTTATGTTTAGCTAGGCTCTGATACCACTGTAAGTCCACGTTGATCACCCCGGCTCTTACGGGGAGGCGGAAACGGCAAAAAACGATATTTGGCGCAAAGGCAACATGGACTAAAACACGGATCTTTGCTAAACTATGAACTAGCAAACTACAAGAGGAGTTATCTACTATGCCATAGAAACTATACCTCACGAAACCGGTCCTTCGGGTCTTCATTTCGCTGTCCCGCTCATCCATCCAAGCTCCGAGGATCGATCTGAATCTTGGTCACCTCCGCGGCCTTCTTGAGTCGAAGACGATCCACCCGAGAGTTGTACACCGAGCTCCACCTCGAGCCGAGGCAACTAGGGCAACGAGATCGTTAGTCTAGATGTCCTAGGTTGTGTAGAAGAGATAGATGGAAGTATATGTCTATGTGGATTCTTTTTCTCTCAACACATGAGATCAAAAGAAGAAATCAAGAGGAGGAAGAGGAGGAGAACTAGCAACCATGGAGCATTTCTTTTCTTCTCACTTGCAAGAGAGGGAGTGAGAAAAGAGAAATGAAAATGATAACTAAAGAAAAATGAACCATGGTTGCAATAATACTAAACATCATCATTACAAATCCTATCATGATAAAGTTGATGGCAACATTGACTTGACCATTTTCATAATCCAAAAGAAAAAAGAAATCCAAAGAAAACTCTAGACCTCTCATGAAGGTCAAAAGTCCACTTTGGTCAAACGGTCAACAAAGTCAAGAGTGGTCAAAGAAGGTCAAATGGTCAAAGCAATTAGCCATCTTATAATTATCACTAAAAGGATTAGTAAATAATGTCCGCGGCTCATAACGGTTTTGACCGAACGAATTGCCAAAACCCTAATGAGTCCGCCTCAAAATGGTTTTGACCAAATCAACTGTCAAAACCCTAATGAGTCTGCCACATAACGGTTTTGGCCGAATCAACTGCCAAAACCCTAATGAGGAACCTCCTCCTTCTTCGCTCCGCAAAACTGTGCATACACACCCGCATCCGCATTCCGTAGAATGCGAATGCACAGAAGACAAAACAAATCCATCCATGCAATTCTAGGATCCGGCTTAAACCAAAGCCCACTAGTATTGCCTGCCCGAACAGCATATGCACACAAGTCCACGTAAGTGATCGCAGCCCTGCCGTAAAACCATACGGCCTCTACACGTTTCGCTCAGTGCAGGGAAACTCTCTGTGTGGGACTCTAAAGACTCGACACTACGCTGACAGTGGGTTTAACCACAGACCGCAAGCGGCACTAGCTGTACGTAACGGTCCCCAGGTAGATGTCGATAAGAAGGCCGATGAGGTAAACCCATCCGAACTCCTACTGAGCCTGTATATGACAATCTCCGTACAGTCCGGTCTGTTCGTCTGATACATCGCATGGCGGGCCTAGAGGGTGGTGAACGTCAGTCCCCTAATAGACAAGTCGTGTCGGAGTGTAGCCCATAACACACTGAGATAACACAGGAAACCTACCAGTATATCTCGCTTGCCCTGGCCAGGGACTACTCGTGTAATAGCTCTCCTAGACACAGCGCGATGTCAACCCCCAATACCGGGAGAGACGAATCCTGTCTAACCGTCACTGCCTCCAAGTGGTTCGGGACTGCACCCAACTACTACATGTTTGCACGACTCCTTTAAGCCGTGGTAGGGCAGTAATCTAAGTACAATGGGAACACACTCGAGGCGGAGTGACAGTGTCAAGTCAGCAGACTAAGCTGTACTGATGTCACCTGAGAACTGATAACCGACGATCGGTATAATACCAACCAACAGTTCCCGACGAGTCCTGTCCAGTGTACTCGTAACCCAACGAGCACCCGCATACTATCTCCAGTACGACGTACTGATGGCTGTGGGACAGACCACCTCCTCTGCTGGGATGAGAAGCACATACGCTAGTCTACTCCGGAGTATCGATGCCCTGTCTCGATAGTCCTACGACTAGGGACCTGTATAAGGATGTGCTTATAGATTACCCAGCCCCCACAAGTGTGACTGCCATCACAATGCTGGTAATCAAGCAAAGATCCTAAGGGCTCCACTAATATGTATATAAGCGATATGCTAAAAGAAACACATGCACATATTGAAGTAGAGACAAACCAAGTAGCATACTACCATTTTGAGCAAGATTGTCTATACAACTGTGAATATCCCAAGCTTCCATTATGTAATATACAAGCTAGTATGATACAGTAATGGCCTCTAGGGCATATACACTAACAATAACTATGCACAAAATGTAAATACCCAGTAGGTGCAGCCATGGTGCACGAAATCAATATCATAAAACTCAATCATCAAAACTCAAATCCAAACGATATAAGCATGATACTCAGATCACCAACGCAAATCGCAACAAATGATATTGAGGTACACCTCCTACAATGTTGAAAAATAATGGTGCGCCCAAAACTGGCAGAGCAAGAACAGCTGCTTGCCTCCTGCTCACGGTCTGGCATCCTTTGTCTGTAGGTCTGCATTTCTCTGTGGATTACCAATCTCGAAATCCATCAGCTCATCGGCCCGGTCAGGCGTGCTAACAGGAACGATTCCTCTTTGGCACTTCTCCGGTCATCTCTCGACCAATTATCACGACCACTCGTAAAGAAGCACGTCACTGGCGTCGGCCTCTAGCCTTCTGAATACATATGACACAATCGATCCTGAGTGCAAATCTCATTGCAGCAGTGTCCTAGAAGGAACCTGCTTAAGGTCTCTTCCGATCTCGCTTATGCCGAACTATACGGATGCTGGTACTCTTGCATAATCTTTCTCGTCTTCTGGACATCTGAATTCTCAGCAAAACATTCCCTCGGGAACAGGTCGTATCCCCACGCCTCTGTATACACATCAGATATCTAATCTCGACGGGGAATAGCAACAGCTCGTCAGCATCTCGTATGAACCTCTGGCTCCACTCGTCTGTATCATCGTCCACTTTGATGTCACGTCGTGCTATCTGCGTACTGCAATGGTCCTCGGCTATGGTCAATCCGGAGTCTCTCGCACGGACTCGAAATTACGAACTCGGTATCTTCATCACTATGTAGAAGATATCTAGCCGAACTCATCCTCAGGAGCTCGTCCCAACCATCGGAGGAATGCTCAATACTCGTCCGATCTCCCTCAACTCACAACGTATCTGGGTGAGGTCCTCTATCTGAAGATAGTCAGCTTGCTGATCTCTTATCATATGATATCCGGACGACGCTAAACTTTTCGATCGAGTCATCAAGGTCCCAAAACTTCCCGAAAGCTCAACACCTGAGCACGGTTTAATAATATCTGGTACATACCACAGTACCTCTGGACCAGCCGTAGAAGGGCAAACCCAAGCCTCACTGATAGCACCGCTAAACTGCCGCAAACCCTAAGTTCAAAAGCGGTTTTATGGTCATCATGTCGAGTTAGGGTTTCATTCTTCTAGAAGGCCCAGAGAATTACTTGCAAGTTCCTCCGAATACTTTTAACTTGGAAAAATGGGTTTTCTAACATTCGTTCGAACTTTTTAACTTCTCCTAGGCAACATGCGAATACCCTTCGTCCGCATGCTAAACAATGCCTCAATCCTTCAGGAAAAGCGATACGTCAACGGTTATCTCTGGATCGGTCTTCTCTAGATCTGAGTAAGACTCTCTCCACACTAAAAATCTTCAACTCAACTGGTCCCACGTCGGCGGATTAACCTGAAGAATCACCTTCGTCTCTCAAATCGGGGTAGACTAGCTATCATCTGTCGCATCTCTTCCTGGGAGCTCTAGCGATCTCAGCTCGTAAGCCCTGGAAGTGACATCCTATCAATCTCACAAACAGCTGGGTCATCTGTCTGCACGGTAGACGACATCGCAATCTCTGAGGTATGCTGTACATCAACAGTCCTCTAACAACTGGCAGCTTCTATCAATGGCCCGATCATCCGGTGCAACGCCAAACACTCGCCTCAGGTAAGAGGTCACGACACAAACGCTAACTCGAGATGTTCCCGTGTCACCAGAAAACACGATGGTCAGTCCTCATACCAGACGAGCTCGCCATGACTGCAACACTAGCAGCAGCTCAATCTGCGTTCAAACATGGTGACAGGAACCTCAAGCGTGCATCGAAGAAAACAGATCAAGGGCATGAAAAGGAAATGATAGATCTAGAATGGATTCATGATCATAGGAAGGAACAATATCAATGAGAGTATGATCACGGAAACAAATAGAATCAAGTATCTCAAAATATGTACATCCTAAAGTTTCTTAAGTGGAGTATCGTATCGTAAATATGCCGCGGAACATATGTACGGTATGTAACTCTACTCAAGCTACCTACTCCATCAATCAGGGTCAACCTATGAAATAAAAGTTTGGGTCTAATACCCGCCGTTCAAGTCTATGTTCCGTAAGGTCAAGCCTAGGTTCCGAAATACAAACCAGCCCTAGACTCCGCATAGTCAAACATAGACTCGAACCAAGGTTAAACCTAGTGCTTTGATACCAACTTTGTCACGACCCAAAATATTAGCTTGCGACCAGCACTTGAATCACGCAACGTCTAAAAGCGTAACGGAATTCAGGTAAGCTGAAACCCAGAAATCTAAACCTTTTTAAGAAAAATCAAGGAGGTGATGTTTTGAAATAAAGGGATAAGGAAATCAATTTTTCTTAATGCATAGAAAAGGGACATGAAAATGCAAGTGAAAATTTCTAATTTGAAAACATGTTTCATCTTTTAAAAATTTAGGCAGCACCTCCTTCATATATTTTGATCCAAAACCACAATACAAGATAATGATAAAGGCATCCCCAAACAGGAGCTAGCTTTTCGCCAACCGGCGGATCACAATCACACAAGACAGTATAAATAAGTATACGACGCCCAACGGCAAAGATCACCACAAAAGATAAGGAAAAGAAAGACATAAATCCCCCAAAGCGAACATAAACCCATCGCTCAAGTCTCGCAACTACAAGTCTTGCTAAGTCTCATTACTTATACAATCACTAGTTTTAATTGATGGAGTTGACTAGATACAATATGAAATATAATACAAGAGTTGGTACGATACAAATGTCCCATCTACCAAGCGAACCACCCAAAAGCAACTGTGTGCCAGCAATACCGCTACTGTTCCATGCGGTCAACCTGCAAGAACTGTGGCACAAAGGGGGTGAGTTGCCAACTCATGAGTAGAAAAACATCGACAAGTAGAAATCGAATAAATAACAACTCCTAGGTCAACTATACCATAAAGGTAATACTATGATATCTAGGGTGGCCGGGTCAGTATATATGCCAACACTAATATCAATACCTATGTGTATGCGGATATAATCCAACAATATAATCAATGTATGTATACATGTGGATCTCATCCAACCATATAATCAATGTCACAACAATATCATGCATGTAAATATCACAAAAGCATATGCATGAAAGTATGAGGATATAAATCAACAGGTGTCCCTCGCAACACATCAAAATCATGGAACCGGAGTGTCCAACCTCGACACTCGAAAACCTCATGAAACCCGTGTCCAGCATCGACATGTAAATCCTCATATATCTGAGGTACCGCATCCTCAGATCTGCCCCCAGGCGCCGCATAATCTGTTCGGCCCTCATATCCATCTCATGACTCAGGTCGGTATCCTTCGGATAACCACCAGGTCCAAATACTATCACCGGTAGGTAGTGCTCCCCTGCTAGGCTCACCGTCTAACAAATACGAGTCTTCTTACCCCGGGGTACCTCACCAGGTCCACCATGTACCCGCAGACGGTGTAAGTGCACGGCGGCGCCCCGGCCGTCAATCCGACGGCCAAATGTGGAAGCGGTGATAAACTTTAATTTTACTTGAACTGGCAAACCGCCGCGCACTAATACCCGGATCGAACCATTAATTAGTCCTAGCTATCTACAAGAAAGGGAAGAGAGATATACCGACAGATCCGAGTCCTCCGGTCTTCTCGTCGTCGTCCCGATCTCCTGCGGAATGTCCCGTCTCCTCCTCGTCGCCGGAAGTGCACCACATCGCCTACTTCTTTTACGGGCTCCCACCTCAATGCCGAGGCAACTCGGGCACGAAGCTGGCTAGTCGACGTGCCCAAGATTTGCTGTAGAATATCTAGTGAGCAAGTCTCATTTTGGGGTTTGTGTAATTGCCTTTGGTGGAGGGATTGAACTTGGAGCCTTTTTGAGAATGATCTTGTGGGATTTTGCAACATGAAATGAGCTAAAAACCCCACCAAAAATTTGGGACAGCCCCCACTAGGGAAGTGGCTGGCCATGACTTCAAGAGAGGGAGGAATGAGAGAGGAGGTAATGGTAAAGCATGAGAAAGATATGCAATAATCCAAGGGAGAGAAAGAGAAGGCTATCATGCAAAGAATCATCATTCCAATAATTCCAACACTCAACCAACAACCATGATAGCAAATAAAACAACACTCCAACACCACCATCATCACCTCACAAAGTCAAGCAAGAAAGGTCAAGGGATGGGCTCCATCATGAAACCATCATGATACAAATATATGCAAAGAACACCCTCCACAAATGCCTATTTGCAACAATGCAAATAAGCCCTCCTCCACCAATCTTCGGCCAATGAACGATACAAAGGAAATTGGCCGAAACGGAAAGCAAACTGGCAACTCCAGAAAACTGATCCTGTAATAAATTACAGGAAAACCCCGATACTGTGTATACACACCCGCATTTGTATTCCGACCGAAATACAAATGCAATGAGACAGAATCTCCACTGTACTATACTAGGATCCGGCTTAAACCAAAGCCGGCTAGTAATATCCGTTCGATCCTGATCCGTGCAATACCGCACGCATCTGATCGAACCCTGTCATATATCCATACGGCCTATAGTACAAACTGTCCGATCCTGATCCGTGCAATACCGCACGTATCTGATCGGACCTTGCCATATCTCCATACGGCCTCTACAACCTTTCGCCCGAAAGCTGAGTAACTGAATGTGGGGGACTCTAAAGACTCGTCAACACCTTGGTTGTGGATTTAACCACTAGCACGTCAGAGGTATAAGCCAATACGTAACGGGCTACCAGGTATTGACTAAAAGGGACGTCTGTGAGCGAACTCAGCCTGACAACCCTACTGAGCCTGTCAGTGACAATATCCGTACAGTCCGGTCCGTTCGTCTATGAGCATCGCATGGCGGGCCTAGGGGGTTGGTAAAAGTCAGACCCCCAAAAGCGGTACAAGTCGTGTCGGAGTGTAGCCCAGAACACTCTGAGATACTACTGGAATACCTACCAGTAAATCTCCTTGCCTCGGCCGAGGGCTTCGTGTAATGGCTCTCCTAGACACAGCACGACCTCACCCCCAATACCGGGAGAGACGAACCCCTGAAGATACGCTCACTGCCTCCATGTGGCTCGGGACTGTACCCAACTAAAACCTGTTTGCACGACTCCTTTGAGCCGTGGTAGGGTAGTAATCAAAGTACAGTTAGAACTCACACAAGACAAATGACGATCCCCAGGTCGATGAACTAACCTGCACACATGTCACTAGGGAACTGCCATCTGACGTCTGGTATATGACCAACTAGCATGTTCCCGGCAAGTCTTGTCCGGTGTACTCATAACCCAATGAGCACCTGTATACATCTTAGGTGATCCAACTGACACCAGTGGCTTGTGAGACCGGCCACCGCCCCTCGTCGGGGTCTCGACTGTATACACTAGTCTACTCTGGAGTATCGATGCCCTGTCTCGAAACTCACACGAGTAGGGACCATTTAAGGATATGCTTATAGACCCCAGCTCTCACTTATATGATCGCCCTCATACTGCTGGTGGTCAAGCAAGAATCCTAGGGGCTCTATCAACGTGTAATAGCGACGTGTCAGGTCACCTAAAGCAGTACACGATGATAAAAGTAAACCAGATATCATATTATCATCTCGAGTAAGACTGTCCTACCGGGATAGGTCCTCCATCAATCATTGCAATCACGTACCTGTGACCTAATAATTGACTCTAAGGGCACTATCTCCAACAATCTCCCACTTGCACTCAAGGCTAATTATTGCGATGTCGCATACTCACAGCCCGTGTGATTCCGAACACCCAACTCCTCTACTAGTCAGTCTCACAAAGCTCGTTTGCGAAACTATTGCGTTCGAGGAATAGCCTTAGTGAGTGGATCCGCTTTGTTGTTTCTTTCTATGTCTCTCTATATCTCAAGTTCGCGGAGAAAACCCATCTCCCGAAATGAGCAATACCTGTCTTAGAATGTGTCTGGATGTCTGATGGGACATAGCTCATAAATGAACTCCAAATCCAAACTTCTTAGACTGTATCGTCAACTGAACTTAATCAGTATCCTGCGCCATGCCTCCCTCAGTATTGCCTTGGATCACCTGTCCAAAATACTGCCCCTCATCAGAAGGAAAACTATAACTCTGACAACCTCCTTGTCGTCCATGTCACCTTGGAAGCCTGGAATGATAACTGTCTCCCGAATAAGGCTGTCGTTATCATATCCCTAGAACATTCACTTATGTTCTAAAACTGCTTCCGACTGTTTCTCCAGGATTAGATCAATATCAACTTATTGCATCTAGTGCAAGAACAACATCTGGTGTGGTACTTGACATCTCATGATTGACTCAATTGCCTAAGCAAGTGATCTGCCAATCATGCACATCCCTCTCCCCTTTAGTCTGTAAGACAGCTTTAGAGAGGGTGACTCCATCACCTGCAGGTACACTACCGTGCCAGGAGTCGTCCATTCTAAATACTCTTAGAATGCCGTCAAAGTACCCTGATTAGGAAACCACCCAAATCTAGATCTAAAACCATAGATCTAGTAACCAGTATGTCTGATATAAAATCCATTTCCTTTGTGGAGAAACCACTGTGTGACGACCAAAGTATAACCGATTGTAGTATAGGAGTTTCTTTTCCTACTCTGTGTATGTCATCCAAATACCAGGATATCACATCCTACTACCTTCTCAACAGATCCATCCCCTATTCTGATGAAGTCAAACCCATGACTGTCATGTCAGAAATATATGATCTATCTCCGCTATATCTGCTTTAGTCTATAAATAGACATAAGCTACCTGTCCACCAATGCTTCCGTTGCTCCCACTGACTACGACAACCCTCTAGCAGAGTCATATAAATGTACACTTCTAAAGCAAGTTTAGAACAACGCTATACTCATCCTCCTGCCGGGTCTCACAGTCTGGAACAACAGCAATGGTAAGTGTGGGTGCACAAGAACTTCCCTGTCACCATCCTTGAGGCTACCGTAGTACCTCTCGGGTGCCTGAAGTTACCCACCTTATCTGCGGAGTAGCCAATGGAATGTCAATCTAGATTGAATCTTTAGGTTCCTTATCAAATCTTCAGTAATCGTTTGTGGTTCTGGAATCACTTCCAGTTCTACCATACTCCCACTACTGTTTTCTGAAAAAAAATCCATTTTTAATAAAACTGTGGCGAGTCAAGAACAATATCGCTATTGATCTTCCAGATGGTAGAAAGTCAACCCTCGTCATAGCCTGGGTCAACCCACAAACAGCCATTACAGAAACGTGCCTTGAGTTGTCCAGTGTCTGGTTTTAATCATAAGCCGGACAACTCCCCGTACCTTAACATCGTTAAGATACGAACTGTTCTATATCCCATATAGGACCAGAGGCACTGATTTAACTGAACCAGATCCAAATCATGCAACTGTCTCCAGTGCATGTCAACTAAATGGAAGGAGGCCTGATCAGCGTTACTCAACTTAGGAATGCTTCCAATTATGAGTAACCTGAAAGAGAAGCAATTTCTCTTTATCATTACTATCAACTGAATACCATACACAAGTATCTACATCTTCGATCACTTTGAAGAATCCCGATACTTGCTACACCTGGTTCTCTACTCTATTCAAATACCTATAACTTCTCAAAATTCGGACCCTGTTTTTCCACGAAACACCTGTCTAAAAACTAGAGAAGTCATAAGTAAACCGAATATAGTACGAGGACCAACCCCTCTTTCCTTATGGACCCTGGACAACATACAATACTCTGTATAAGTCCCTTGAGTCTGATAACTCATTCACTGTGTGTCGTAGGTTGAAAACTGTACTTATGGTTAAGAAGAATTACACCGCTGCTTAATGCTCCTTACCTAACCATCCACTGATATAGGTAAATGTCGTAGACATAATTTCAAAAAGGTATATCTCACTCTATGAAAATAGACGTACAGATATATCAATTTGAAATTGGTGCATGACAGCGGATATTCAAAACCAAAAATTTGCCGACCGGCAAACAACACAGGTGACTTCCTCAAATATCACCGATTACAACGAATCCTGATATAATGAGGATGATCACCTAATTCCCACTATCCTACTCCCACTCATCGTCTGTAAAACCACACAGATGTGAGAATCATACCTGGTAAATACATACCCGGGAGTAAGAACTAATTGGGAAATCAGTTTTCCTTTAACATTACACAGTGAAACTGAAACATTGAAATGTTTCGATGGGGTATCTGGGTATTCCTAGTAATGCCTCTTCCATTATCCAGATTCACAACTATAACCGTGTAATTCTTTGCCATCTCTCCAAATCCCTTCATATGTCTTTAGTCATTACCTTCTGCACACCCTTTTAGGCCAAATGGTTTTCTTCCTTCCCTACCGTTCGGCACCAGCCTATGGTTTGGAAGAAGACTATCCAATAAGCATAATGGGTGTACTGTCCTAATCCTAGAAACACTCGCAATGCGAGAGAAGGTGAAGATAAAAGACAACCGAATAAACCTTATTCCTATTTCTCCTGAACCAGAATCCATCCCCGAACTGGAACAAGTTCCTTTCGAGTTCGTATATAACCATACGATGGAATATCTAAATAAACTGTGGATCTTCGTAGTGATACGGAGTGTCCTGGAGAAATACAAAGGTGATTTTAGGATTGGCGAAGAAATACCTGGTTTGGTCGTGAATATCTGTTGTAATTTACTTTGCCCTCTTACTAATCCCTTGCTTTGTCTTAACCTAATACCTTCTGCACACCATCGTTATGCTAATTGGTTTTCTTCATTCCCTACCGGTCGGCACCAGCCTAAGGTTTGGAAGAAGACTATCCAATTTGCGTAATAGGTGTACTATCTCCTAAACCAAGGAGTACTCGCAACCTGAGAGAAGGTAAAAGGAAAAGACAACTGAATAATCCTATCCGTTTTCTCCAGAACCTGAAACCATCCTCGAATAAATTCCTTCGAGTTCGTATCTAACCATACGATGGTTTTGTCCAATGGAAGTGGACGTTCGCAGTAATACGGGGTGTCCTGGAGAAAAGGGTAAAAGTAGGAGTGGCAATGAGGTTTGCAACTCTGACAATCCAAAAGCCAGTGTTTAAGAAGGTTCGGTCAACTTGGTCACTGAGTCATAGTCTTAGGGTCGGGTCAATGGTCGCTGCCAGAGAGAGAGAAAAGAAACACTCAGCGTGCACTCTAACCTAGATCAGAATGGTTACCAATTTATCTAATCTGGAAACCTCCCACTGTACCTCAAATTCTCCTCTAAACCTAAAAGAAGAATTAGTCGGGATCACCCGAGGAGTATACCAACTCATCAGTGGGAATCGGGATCCAACTATCATCGCATGATAACATGACGGAATCCGCTCACGTCATCACACTCCAGAAGGTATGCGCATATCTGGCAAGTTTCAGTTCTTTTGAAACTCCCGATGTGATTTTTGCCCCATGCTCTTATGACCTTGACTTTGGCCAACATATCATAAGTCACATGTCAAGTTCTACCCGTCATTCTCCAGGTTAATTTGAATCCACCCGTACCTACCCTTGACTTTGGCCAAAATGGCAGTACGACTGTCCCAAACCAACGCATCTATTTATGCTGCATATGAATACCCAATAGCTACCAATCACTGTGCCTTGACTTTGGCCAACATACACAGCTTGAATACTATTGACCATCCATATGAAACGACGGAGGGCTACGAATGGTTTCTGGCGAAAACCTTTAACGTAGTGAACTTGATATCATTGAAGGAACGGATAGCTTTATAAAAATATAGTGACGAAAACCTTTGCTAAAGAGGTCACTCCCGGTGAAGGGATCTCGGCTCTTTCCCCGTAGAATAGGGTGCAGGATATTCCAAATGAATACCGCGATGCAAAGCAAAAGTAATCGGCTATAGTGAAGTCATTGCCCTGACGCAAACTTTTTGTCCAAGGGGTCACTCCCGGTGAAGGGATCTCGGCCCTTGCCTCGTCGACTGAGGAGCAGGATATTCTAAATGAATACCGCGATGCAAAACAAAAGTGAACGTCCTTGCAATAACAGCTTTTTGAAAAGTGTTCCAACAACATCAGATTAGGTTTGTTTTTAACTTGCATTGATCCGAATCAATGCAGTCCCATCAATTGATCACACCACAAAGAACGAAAATATACTGATGTACGTATATGCCATCCGCATTCGCCACTGGGTCCCGTCATTACCCGTTAGGTTAGCTAACTAACGACAGAGCGGGGACTGGACTAGCGCGGATGCAAAACATATACAACATCTACTAATATATATACCAATATATTATATTCGCTCAAGGCGTGAATAAAATGCAACATCACAGAAATGTACAGCATCACAGAAACAATACAGATATCCGGGATCCCCAGGTTTCACAGAGCCGCTGAAACCCGACGTTCCCCTGGTCGTGTGGATAGCCTGTGCAATGAGATCCTAGACCCCTACGGGCGCGGCAAGTTACCCGCCAAAACCTGAAGCGAGGCAGCCCCCTTCAGCGACGTGAATGGACCACCCAGCACTTCACGGAATCCGGTAACTTGGGCACCCCTCCTGGGTCAACCTGTACCCCCTACGAGTGCGGCGAATAGCCCGCCAGTCCTAGAGTGAAGCCCCCTCCGTCTCGATGCCATGAGATGCGGGCTTGTTGCCCTCCAGAACCCGGCTATCCGTGCACCCCACCGCGGGGTAATCCTAGTACAGAAAGTAAAATATACATACAACGGGTACATCGACCGCAACCTGGCCATGCCCCAAAAAATAATACAAACAGGCAGTGACGGCAGTCCACATGTCGGACGCTCGCCCCGCAATATCAAATGTACATAATACAACCACAACTGTACTAGCATTGCATCCAGGCTATCCTCCACGACCGATCCGCAACAACACAGCAATACATAGAACATCAACGTGAAAGTCACGTTCGCAAATCCGTCTAACCGGGCTATAGCAGTTAGACTGGATTTACCGATCAAGTGACATTCACGGTCGCAGATATAATGTAAATACTGTGAAATAATGTGTTTAAAATATCCGATCAATCAAATTTTAACAAGTGGGCCCCCAAGCATTACTGTAGCAGATCAGGAAATTCTGGGCCCAATATTAATATTCCAAAATCCCAATTTTAACCTCAGAAAGATACTGTAGAAATTTGGTGCAGGGATCCCCACAGTGTGCGGCGGAAACGCGGCCCAAAGGGGGTTTTGGCCGCGGTTCCGCGCCTCTACTGTGGATTCACCCTGTCGAATTTCTACAGTAGCCTAGTAGTCTCCAGTACATTAATTTCATACAACCTGAAAAATTTTTGGAGACCAAAAAATTTCAACAGAAAACTGTCGCTAGCAAAAATGTAGATTTTGGAATTTGGGTCGATCGAAAATGCAAAACACATTAAACCAAGCTAGACTAAGTTAATGGCGAGGCTCTGATACCACTGTAAGTGCACGGCGGCGCCCCAGCCGTCAATCCGACGGCCAAATGCGGAAGCGGTGATAAACTTTAATTTTACTTGAACTGGCAAACCGCCGCGCACTAATACCCGGATCGAACCATTAATTAGTCCTAGCTATCTACAAGAAAGGGAAGAGAGATATACCGACAGATACGAGTCCTCCGGTCTTCTCGTCGTCGTCCAGATCTCCTGCGGAATGTCCCGTCTCCTCCTCGTCGCCGGAAGTGCACCACATCGCCTACTTCTTTTACGGGCTCCCACCTCAATGCCGAGGCAACTCGGGCACGAAGCAGGCTAGTCGACGTGCCCAAGATTTGCTGTAGAATATCTAGTGAGCAAGTCTCATTTTAGGGTTTGTGGAATTGCCTTTGGTGGAGGGATTGAACTTGGAGCCTTTTTGAGAATGATCTTGTGGGATTTTGCAACGTGAAATGAGCTAAAAACCCCACCAAAAATTTGGGACAGCCCCCACTAGGGAAGTGGCCGGCCATGACTTCAAGAGAGGGAGGAATGAAAGAGGAGGTAATGGTAAAGCATGAGAAAGATATGCAATAATCCAAGGGAGAGAAAGAGAAGGCTATCATGCAAAGAATCATCATTCCAATAATTCCAACACTCAACCAACAACCATGATAGCAAATAAAACAACACTCCAACACCACCACCATCACCTCACAAAGTCAAGCAAGAAAGGTCAAGGGATGGGCTCCATCATGAAACCATCATGATACAAATATATGCAAAGAACACCCTCCACAAATGCCTATTTGCAACAATGCAAATAAGCCCTCCTCCACCAATCTTCGGCCAATGAACGATACAAAGGAAATTGGCCGAAACGGAAAGCAAACTGGCAACTCCAGAAAACTGGTCCTGTAATAAATTACAGGAAAACCCCGATACTGTGTATACACACCCGCATTTGTATTCCGACCGAAATACAAATGCAATGAGACAGAATCTCCACTGTACTATACTAGGATCCGGCTTAAACCAAAGCCGGCTAGTAATATCCGTTCGATCCTGATCCGTGCAATACCGCACGCATCTGATCGAACCCTGCCATATATCCATACGGCCTATAGTACAAACTGTCCGATCCTGATCCGTGCAATACCGCACGTATCTGATCGGACCTTGCCATATCTCCATACGGCCTCTACAACCTTTCGCCCGAAAGCTGAGTAACTGAATGTGAGGGACTCTAAAGACTCGTCAACACCTTAGTTGTGGATTTAACCACTAGCACGTCAGAGGTATAAGCCAATACGTAACGGGCTACCAGGTATTGACTAAAAGGGACGTCTGTGAGCGAACTCAGCCTGACAACCCTACTGAGCCTGTCAGTGACAATATCTGTACAGTCCGGTCCGTTCGTCTATGAGCATCGCATGGCGGGCCTAGGGGGTTGGTAAAAGTCAGACCCCCAAAAGAGGTACAAGTCGTGTCGGAGTGTAGCCCAGAACACTCTGAGATACTACTGGAATACCTACCAGTAAATCTCCTTGCCTCGGCCGAGGGCTTCGTGTAATGGCTCTCCTAGACACAGTACGACCTCACCCCCAATACCGGGAGAGACGAACCCCTGAAGATACGCTCACTGCCTCCATGTGGCTCGGGACTGTACCCAACTAAAACCTGTTTGCACGACTCCTTTGAGCCGTGGTAGGGTAGTAATCAAAGTACAGTGGGAACTCACACAAGACAAATGACGATCCCCAGGTCGATGAACTAACCTGCACACATGTCACCAGGGAACTACCATCTGACGTCTGGTATATGACCAACTAGCATGTTCCCGGCGAGTCCTGTCCGGTGTACTCATAACCCAATGAGCACCTGTATACATCTTAGGTGATCCAACTGACACCACTGGCTTGTGAGACCGGCCACCGCCCCTCGTCGGGGTCTCGACTGTATACACTAGTCTACTCTGGAGTATCGATGCCCTGTCTCGAAACTCACATGACTAGGGACCATTTAAGGATATGCTTATAGACCCCAGCTCTCACTTATATGATCGCCCTCATACTGCTGGTGGTCAAGCAAGAATCCTAGGGGCTCTATCAACGTGTAATAACGACGTGTCAGGTCACCTGAAGCAGTACACGATGATAAAAGTAAACCAGATAGCATACTATCATCTCGAGTAAGACTGTCCTACCGGGATAGGTCCTCCATCAATCATTGCAATCACGTACCTGTGACCTAATAATTGACTCTGAGGGCACTATCTCCAACAGACGGTGCCTACCGCTCCTCGAATCGGGTTTCGCATGCTACTCACAGAACCAAGAAAACACATGGTGGACTCACTGAAATATCATATCAAGAGAAACCGGGTTTTTAAAACAATACATACTTTCATTTGAAATAACCACAGTTCTCAAATCCAGAAATCTCATGAAAACAGCATATCTCAATGCGTATAATATTAAAGCATGACGTATGCGACATATAACAGAATGTATGCATATCCCTATATCATGCAACATGGAACAGTAATATGCACATATCAAGAAAAAACCACTCTTTTAAATGAATCCAGTTTTAAAATATATCCTGCGGTTCCCAATTTCTCCAAAGTCAAATGCAACACCGTATAAAGGTGTATATGTAACTATAACAGGTAAAGTATGCAAGCAGTCATATCATGATGCAGCAACTCTACTGTGTAGTGACATAGCAATTATCGATGATGAAGTGTGTAAGTCGGCCAATCTGTGTAAGTGTAACATACGCATCATCGATAATGGTGTAGGTGTACTAGCACAAGTAAATATATATGATGCAACGAGAATAATGAATGCAGCATAAGGTAAAACATCAGCTAAAAGCTATAAGGTATACATATCTAACAAGATCGAGTCGGTGAATCTATCAATCGGCATCCAGCTTCATAACATAACGTATGGTATACTCCATCGTACGGCATCCTCTAGTCAAGAGTATGGATCAAATCTCAAGTCAAACTCATCACGTACGGAAAATCATCGTACGGTGGAATTAAACCATCGGGGATCCTATCATCCTATGTGACAATGAGGGGTACGGAACTAACGTCTCGTACGGCATATCACTAATGATTCACAACATTCTATATATATCTATATACCTATGTCCAAGGTCACATCTATAACAAACTCATATTAGGGGACCGGAAAAGGTATCAATCATCATAATCGACTCGCATCCGTAGACCGACATATCATCATATCGCATGCCAAATCGTATTCTCATTACATCGCATCTATATCTCACATAAGTTCAATTTACAATTAAATTCTACCTTTACTATAAGCATATGTATCTAATTTAACAAACACACCCTAACCATACAACTAGTTACTAAAAGATGCGAATCGTAGTTTTGAAAGTAGGGCTACGGTGTTTTTAAGGAAAAAATATCATTTGAAAATCCGTAACGTCCCTCGAGGTATCTATTTAAAAGATGCATATGATTCTTTAGTTTGGAAATAGGTATGGTTCGGATGACTCTTGTACGTCGGCTGTCTAGTTTTATAATACCCTAAACTGCAATATCATTTCTAACTATCCTTTAGTTTCCAATATGGTTTATCTAACTATCTTTTAACTCTATCTATATTTTTCTATTAAAGGTTCCCTTAACCATAAACTATATATATAAATCGGTTTCCATCAAATTTTGCGGGGGTACTATACGTCATCGACCCGACTTCCTCCGTAGATATAGATCTAGTTACTTTGCTTCTTACTTGTCGAAGTCGATGACGCCACGCTCTGTCACCTCAGAATCCACACGAAGGTACCTACAAGAATAAACAATCGCAATTGCTATTAAAATCGAATCCGGAAAACCGATACGGCACACGGTGCGCTCATATGTTAGAACCTATGGCTTACGCGTGCAAAAACAATCAAACAACCTTTGTTGTTGATGTACAAACATCCAAAAACCAAATACAAATCCAAATATCAAAACTAAACATTTCAAAATACGGAAAACATAGCTAAAATCACACCAAAGTGCTCCCAGATTTTGACTCAGGTGAAATTTGGATGAACAAACAATACTAGGATGATGTATATAGGGTATATGACCTACAGAAGCAACCTAGGCATCAGAATCCACCAAGTGGCCATCCGGAGCCCTCCAAAATCCGGCCTCCTTGGCCCCATGGCCTCTGTTTGGGTTCGTATGGTCGGGGTGGTCTTGTAGTACCCTAATTTGGTCCCTGGAGTTGTTTGCTAAACTCAGAAATTTCCCGGATTGCTCCAGATTCACAGTAGGCTCACAAATCAACACAAAACCGACACAAAAATAATCTAAGTTTATAACCTCTGTTCTAGGTCCAGAATTTGATCTCTAGGGTCTTGCACATCCTCACTACTGATCACAAGTGCACAAGTCACCCAAAACCCTCTCTAGAATTTTCTAACTTCACAAATCACCACTAAACCAATTCTAAACTAAAACTAGAATATAAAGGAACTTAAAACTATCTAAATGGAAAGGATTATACCTCATCGATGAACTCAAGAGAACCCTAGCTTCCCAAAGTTATCAAAATCCCACCTTGCTTGGTCCATGGTGTAGAGGATGAAGAGGTGGTCATTTTTTGTGAAAGGCGTATAAGATTTTGGCAAGGTTTTTGAGATGGATATTGGGGTTGAAGGTGGAGGGAGATGAGGAAGAAGAAGGGGAAGAAAATGGTGGAGGAGAACAAATTAGGCAGCCCCCCCTCTCTCTCAATTATTCACACTCTCTCTCTCCAAGCATGGTCTCCTATCATCATTATGTCCCCTCTCTCTCTCCTCAAGTCATCATGACACCATTTCCCTTTCTTTTCTTTTCTCACCACGATAAAAAAAAAATGAACAAGTAACCAAATGAAACATGTCATGGTACACTAACCATGAAAACTGTAGAAACACGGATTTGTCTTAATCGCGATTAGCAGTGCACTAATCGGGTTTTTATCCAAACTGCATATAATAAATTTTTAAAATGCCGAATCCTTGAAATATATTTTTAAATGAATAAATCATTTTAATTTCCATTTATTTCATAATTATTGGTATATATTATACCCTTTTTCGAAAACCCTAATTTCGCAAATCGGGCAGTTTTCAGGAAAAATATTATCTTAATATTAAATTCCAAAAATAATATTTTATATTTTTCAGAAATGTTACATTTGTAATCTTCTTCTTGAAGGTACGCTTAGTGAGAATTTTAAATTCGGAGATGAATTTTTATAAGGGGGGAGATTGTAACGCCTTAGATTTCGATTACTGTTAGTTTAGATGGTAATGCGGGTTCTTGGTAAAAAGTTTACCAATTTAGATTCCTCACATTTATAACATTTAATTAATAATTTATTATTATTTTTTATGGCATGCACACACATGTGCATATTTATGTGAGGGTTTGTTTGTGCTAATCTAGATTAGTGACCATGACAACTTAACCCTAATCTAATCCTTTGCTTTATCCTAATCCTTGTTTTAATCTTATCCTTGACCTTTTCACTAGATATTTGTTGAGAGAAATGATATTTTCATTTGGGTTTTGTTTGAGAGAAGAGGTGGCATGGTGTAGTGTGATTGCATTAATGTTGATTTAATGCAAAGGGTACACTCACCGCCCTCTCATCCTACACTCACCTCCTTCTCTCATTATCCTCACACTCTCTCATTTCTCTCTCACTTATTCCCTTCTCATTTTTCTTCATCTCTCCCTTTTCTAAACTGAACACTTCACTAATCCATCACAAATCCATCTCAAATCATCACAATAACTCACAAAAATCACATCTTTTGCCTTGATTTGCCTCTTGGATGCCTTGGAGCTTGGAAAGCTAAGATCTTTGAGTTATTTTGGATAGGTAATGATCTCTTTCTGTTAGTTAAGTGTTTATTGTGTAGCGTAGCTTGTTAGTTTCAGTTTAGATAGAGTTATGTATCATTTCGGGTAAATATCGTATTTTTTTAGTGTAGTTTTAGGATCTCGGATGATCTGCTATCAAACCAGGTATTTGTTGCAAAAGTTCCCATCACAGTGACCTAGTGTAGTGACCTAGAACCTACCCTCAAAATACGAGCCCATTCCTTTCTTGGACGGCCGCAGATTTAATGGTTCGCCGCAATTTGCAGCCAGAGTGGGGACTGAGGTGGTAAGTTTTTGTGTAGGGGTCTCTGGGGTTGTTTGTGGTCTCATGATACTTGCAACTTTTACAGATTGTTGGAATAGCAAAATCTGGGATCACTTGCTTGTTTTGTTGTGTTTCGTTTCACACGTTACGTTATCCGATACGGTTCGTGTTCTGTGTTGCTGTTGCTCTGAGTTGGTTTCGTTGTGTCGCAATGCACGTTAGCCACAATACGAACACTTGAGAGTAAGTTTTGTATTGTTGCGTTGGTCAGTGTAGTTTGTACGTGTTTTGGGTCTATTGCTAATATATACTTGCTTTGTTGTGTTATGTTTTAGGTTCACAGGTAGGGACTTTAGACGCTGCGAAGAAGGGGAAACAGGTGGCAGGATTTACTTAGCTAGGAGCGTTGGTGAGTAGATTTAACATCTACAGGGGAATCGCCCGCATTGCGTTATGCGTCTGGGCTAGAGATGTTATGAGATTGTTGATTGTTAGGATACGTGCGTGTTCAAGTTCATGTTTAAATACCGCAATCAAGACGGTTTCGCTTGTAGCTAGCCGGTTGAGTACGGGTCGTCCGCAGGGAGATGGGAATCTTTTTCTATGTGTTTTTCGACGAGTTAAGTCCGGTTGTTCAGATTTTGTTTGTGATTAACTAAGTGTTGAGTTGATATTTAAAGAGAGCTTGTTAGGGTGAGGATTAGGTTAGTTTGAGTTAGGAGTCTCCAAATCTTTCGTTGCCCCACTTAATATCGGTGTTACGGTAATCGGCAACAACGGGGATTAGCACGACTAGGAAGGTACTTGCGAGTATAAGCTAGGCTTTCCAACGCATAGTCCTTCCTTTTGGTGCTTGTCCGTCCGTTCTTAGCTCTTATCCATAACCTCCGGTTAATTCAACCACAACCGGTCTTACTACGGAATCACCGCTATCATGTAGGATAGGGTGCCGTAAGGAGCGGATTGTGGTTCAATTAACGGGAGTCGATTTAAGTTGTTGGGCAAGGAAAGAGTGAGAGAGATTTCCTTCTCTCAAACTTCCCTTATCCTACCCTAACAAGTATAAAACTACTCACACTTCATAATACGGAAAAATAAAACAAACAAAAGAGGAAGATAGAAAGAAGGAGGCTAGAAGAATACGACTAACTATTTGCGACCTCACCTTGGCGAGGATCAAGCGTAAGTATCATTGTCGTATGAATGATAAAGAAAAAGAGAGAAGAAAGAAACAATCAAACAAATAACAACAACTACTTAACAATTAAAATTACAACAAATTAGGACAAGTAAAGAAAGAGACAAGCATGATAAAAATTGGTCTTCTTTATTCATCACTCTTCACTTAAAAGCTCACTACAAGTTTAATGGAGAAGAGGTGAGAAGAGGAAGAAGAACAATACTAAAACTAGGCAAAATGAGAATACAAAAATTTTCACCATTCCTTCACAAAATTCTGGACTATTTATAGGCCAAGAAATGAAACCCTAGGGCAACCACCAGAACCCTGATGCAAAGACCAAACTGCCCCCCAAAAGTCTATGCCTGAACTGCCTGTACGGCCGCGGATCCGCCGCCTATAGCCCCTATGGCCGCGGATCCGCGCCCTACTGTGGGTTTAGGGTGTGGGCTTCTGAGTGTTTTCCTGGTCTCCTGTCCCCTCTTGTCTGGTGTGGGTATTTTCTGATAATTCTTTCCCATTTCTTCCAGAATTTCTATTGAGCAAAGGAGGACTTTTTTGTGGATGATTGCCTCGAGCTCCGTGTAGATCTCTTGGATTTTGTGCTACCATTGAGCCTTGTGCATGAGAATGACGTTGATTTGACACTTTGTCTTCCTAAACTGGTAACTGGCAGCATACGGATGAAGAGCGGAGACCGTGTCTTTATCTGTGGTTGGCAGGAACCGGATTTTGTCGTGTTTTCCATGAATTTCTCCGTTTGAGAACCGGGAACCTGTATCCTGCAATTGACTAGCAAACACGGCTCAAGAGTATCTACCGATATGCAATGTGATAAAAATTGGGCGGTATGAAAATGCAAAAATCTGATATGAACAAATACCCCCAAACTTATCATTTGCTCGTCCCGAGCAAAGCCCATTTATTCACAAAAAATTTCCTAACCTCACTTTCGCAGGGAACGCGATTGCACTGAGCATGTGCAACAAGCCGTTAAACCTCTAGGTGTCCCTAGTAGGAGGAGTGTTGTCTCCTGAGGGTTTTCAGCGGATACTCCCCACAAAATTCGGTCAAGTTGGTTTCGTAAAATAACTAAGCTTCAAAACCCTAAAGTTTTGTTTTAGAAAATAACAATTCTATAATCCTAAGTCTAGATCATCGAACCTTTATTTTTCACACCTTGCTTCTTATTTAACTACAGATTTTATATGTCTTTACGTGCAGTGCAAATAGAGTCGTTAAGTTCCAGAAGGATCGATTAAAGTCATCATGTCGCACAATAAAGCCCGGATAACAATTTTAAAAGGATCACATAAGTTTTATAACGAGTTAAGCATTTTTCAAGTTTCGTTTTCCAGTAAGGTTTCAACTTCAGAATTTCTATCTTCCTTAACAGGAAACTAAGTCGTATTTTTCACTCCACCTTTTTCTTGTTTTCATTTCATACACACCACTGTGAACGTGCAATAGTCTTTATCAAAGAGTAAAACCTTCATATCTCCGTTAAAATTTTTTCTATAAAAGCCTGTCTTTTATCAAGATTATTCTCACACAAAGAACCGTTAGGAATTTTAACTCGGAGAGAACACTTGCTTGACTTTGTTTTAAACTGGACTTTCTAGGCTTCTTAGCGAGCTTTGGGCCAATGCACCCAAACCAGTTGGTTTTAGGGCATTAGGTGTAGAAACACCCCAGCGGACTTAATTACTCAAGTTACCTAGGTCCAAAAACAAAAGACAGTTTGTCGTGAAAATCAGATGATTTAATACGAACGGAGATATAACCGGCAGTTCAAATATTTTTTTGGATAAAAGACGTGTTTAGTCGGTTTGGTGTGTAATCATTCCAGTCAAGTTTCCGATGGGTTATTTTTCAGACTTAGCTCCAATTACGGGATCAATAACGTTCCTTCATATTCGCTTTACTTCATAAACTATTCTTGACATTACTTATTTCAGAACAAACCTATTTGATCCTCAGAAAATCATTTATCTGTTTAAAAGTTTAAACATGAAAGACTTGTCATCTAATTCCCAAAACTCACGATACGTGTAGTGTGATGTAAAGACTTATATCAACTATAGTTAACTTCAAAGGAGAGTTATCTTTCAGGTTTTCAAAATCTAAACATAAGATTTAGTTATTCCTATTTTTTCGAACAAAAAACCGTCGAGATGTTGAATCAGAGTTCTTTCACAAGCTAACTTGACAGAAAAGTTTTTATGTTTTTAGAAAATTTTCAAATTTTTATAGATTTTATGGATTTTAATATGCAGATGCAAAAATATACATATGAATGCGAAGGGAAGAAATGCGTACCGAGCGTACCCCCAAACTTAAACTGGACAGTGTCCTCACTGTCGTAGCATGAAGAGAGCAGTTGGAAGGGTCAAAATTGTCGGTTAGCGAAACACAAATTTTTATTTTTTATTTTTATTTATTTATTTTTTTTTTAAAGGAAAAAGAATATACACAAACATATACAAAATGGTTTGTACATACCCCCAAACTTATTTGGAACAGTGTCCATTGTTCTTGGCTGGATAACCGAAGTTTGGAGGTAGGCAGAGGAAGATCATTCAGGGTAAACCGGCTCCTGTAAGAACAGGAGCTCCTCTGTTGGTTCGGCGCTAAGGTACGGTTTGCATCGGTGTCCGTTCACTTTGAAGAGTGAACCGTCCTTTGGATTCTCCAAATCCACAGCGCCCTGCGGATACACATTCCGCACAAAATACGGCCCTTTCCAGCGAGATCTGAGCTTTCCAGGATGGAAATGAAGTCGGGTGTCGTAAAGCAGTACCTGCTGACCAGGTACGAAGGTTTTGCGCAAAAGGTGTTTATCGTGAAACACCTTCGTTCGATTCTTAACGACAACCGCGTTGTCGTAAGCCTCATCCCTAAGCTCGCATAGTTCGTTCAGCTGCAGCTTCCGATGGCTGCCCGCGTCCTCAAGAGACAGATTCAACTCCTTTATCGCCCAAAATGCGCGATGCTCGATTTCGACAGGAAGGTGGCAGGCTTTTCCGTACACAAGCCGATAGGGAGACATGCCAAGGTCGGTCTTATAAGCGGTTCTAAATGCCCAAAGGGCATCAGTGAGTTTCAGAGACCAATCCTTACGGTTCTTGGAAACCGTCTTCTCCAGTATTTGCTTGATTTGCCGATTTGAAACTTCGGCCTGCCCGCAGGTTTGGGGGTGGTAGGGCGTAGAAAGCTTATGATTAATGGAGTATTTCCGCATCAAGGCCTCGAAAGTCCTATTGCAGAAATGACTTCCATTGTCGCTAATGATCGCTCGGGGGTGCCCAAACCGGGAAAAAATGTTTTCTTTAAGGAACCTAACGACAACCTTGTTGTCGTTAGTCCGGCTGGGCACAGCCTCGACCCATTTAGAGACGTAATCAACAGCTAGAAGAATGTACAAGTTCCCAAAAGAGCTGGGAAACGGCCCCGTGAAGTCTATCCCCTAAACATCGAAAATCTCCACAACCAAGATCGGTTGGAGCGGCATCTCGTTTCGCCGGGATATCCGGCCCATGTGTTGGCACCGGGAGCAAGTCTTGCAATAATCGTGAGCGTCTTTGAAAAGTTGTGGCCAGTAGAAACCACATTGCAAGATCTTCTCAGCTGTCTTCCTGGGCCCAAAATGCCCGCCACATGCTTGATCGTGGCAAAATGACAGCACACTCTTGAATTCCTCATTAGGGACACACCGACGAATAATCTGGTCGGGACAGTACTTGAACAAGTAGGGTTCGTCCCAGTAAAAGTGTTTTACTTGGGATAAGAAGCGAAGTCTGTCCTGACTCAACCATTCAGTCGGTAGTAATCCCGTGGCCAAATAGTTCACAATATCTGCGAACCAGGGTTCGCACGATACTGTCAAGAGCTGTTCATCCGGGAAAACGTCGTTGATCGGAATTGGAAGCGAAGGCGAAGAAGGAAGTCGTGAGAGATGGTCGGCAACTACGTTTTCACATCCTCGTTTGTCCTTAATGACAAGGTCAAACTCTTGAAGCAAGAGGATCCAACGTATTAACCGAGATTTGGCATCTTTCTTCACAAAAAGATGGCGCAGAGCAGAATGGTCAGTGTAGACAATGACTGGAGAGCCGATGAGGTAGGGCCTGAACTTTTCTAAAGCAAATACAACAGCTAAGAATTCCTTCTCAGTTGTTGTATAGTTAAGTTGGGCGTCGTTCAGGGTTCGGCTCGCGTAATAGATTACGTGCGGCATCTTGTTGATGTGCTGTCCAAGGACAGCACCGATGGCAAAGTCGGATGCATCGCACATGATCTCGAATGGGTGTGTCCAGTCAGGAGAAGAAAGAATGGGAGCAGAAGTGAGTGAGTGTTTCAGTAACTCGAATGCAGTCACACAGCTCGAGTTGAAGTCGAAAGGCATGTCCTTGGCCAGCAAAAGCGTCAAGGGCCTAGCAATCTTGCTAAAGTCCTTGATAAACCGTCTATAGAAACCGGCATGGCCAAGGAAGGCTAGGATATCTCTGACGCATCGGGGAGGAGGCAGATTGGAAATGACCTCAATCTTTGCTTTGTCAACCTCTATGCGATTTTGCGAGATGATATGTCCTAAGACAATACCTTCGCGCACCATGAAGTGGCATTTCTCCCAGTTCAAAGTGAGATTCTTGTCCTTACATCGGGTAAGGACAGCGTCAAGATGCAGCAAACACTCGTCAAAGGAGTCACCGAAGATGGAGAAGTCATCCATGAAAATCTCCAGAAATTTTTCCACCATGTCAGAGAAAATTCCCATCATACACCGCTGGAAGGTAGCGGGCGCATTGCATAACCCAAAGGGCATGCGTCGATATGCAAACGTGCCGAAAGGACAAGTGAAAGTGGTCTTGTCCTGGTCTTTTTCGGCGATGGGAATTTGATTATAACCGGAGTAGCCATCAAGAAAGCAGTAGTACTCGTGTCCGGCCAATCGTTCAAGCATCTGGTCAATGAAAGGTAGCGGAAAATGGTCTTTCCGCGTTGCGGCGTTGAGTTTTCTGTAATCAATGCAAACTCGCCACCCAGTTTGGGTGCGAGTAGGGATTAACTCATTCGCCTCGTTGGTTATGACCGTGATGCCCGACTTCTTGGGGACAACGTGAATGGGGCTAACCCACTGGCTATCAGAGATAGGGTAAATGATACCACTATCTAGACATTTGACGATCTCCTTCTTCACAGCCTCCTTCATGACTGGATTAAGACGTCTTTGTGGATCCCGGGCTGGTTTGGCATCATCCATCAGATGAATGTGATGCTCAACGATGAGGGGACTAATCCCCTTGATGTACGCCATGGACCAGCCAAAAGCTTGCCTGTTGCTGTGCAAGACCGCGAGAAGGGCTTTCTCTTGCTCGGGAGCTAGAGAAGCCGAGATGATGACAGGAAGGGTCTCGTTCTCACCTAAGTAAGCATACTTGAGGTGAGACGGCAAAGGCTTGAGTTCGAGCGTTGGAGGTGAAATGATGGAAGGCAAGACGGGTGCAAAGGTCTCGAACTCAAAGGACTCCAGCAAAGGTTCAAAGCGAGTGTAAGCAACCGAGTTGGATGGTTCAGGTAACTCATCCGGAAAGTCGAAGGATTCAAACTCGGGTTGTGCACAGTTAAGATCGTTTGAAAACGTGAAACACTCGTAGTCGTTGTCGGGCGCAGAAGCAGCAGCAGGTTCGAAGAGAAACGCACTAGTGGCGTCAAGATTATCGTGTTCAAACAGAAACTCCTCGAATTCACACTCTTCTGGTGTGATCTCCTGGATCGAGCAGACATCCAGTATATGAGCATTAGGTTCGGCGGGCTGATTCCCCAACCTAAAAATGTTGAGTTCAATCGTCATATTTCCAAAAGAGAGGTTCATCGAACCATTGCGACAATTGATCACAGCATTTGAGGTTGCGAGAAATGGGCGACCGAGTATCACCGGAATTTGATTCCGGGGGTTAGCTACAGGCTGTGTATCTAAGACAATGAAGTCGACGGGGAATATGAAGTCCCCGACTCGTATTAACACATCCTCTAGCTCACCCCTAGGATGGGTGATCGATCGGTCGGCCATCTGGAGAGTGCAGTGTGTGGGTTTCAGCTCTCCGACGCCTAATTGCTCGTAACTGAATACGGAAGCAAGTTAACACTGGCACTAAGATCTAATAGTGCGCGGTTGATGTTCTTATCCCCAATAGTAATTGAAATCGTAGGACAGCCAGGGTCCTTCCGTTTTTGTGGTAAAGATTGGGTAAGGGCATCACTCACAGCACTAGCCAAGAAAACCTTCTTGGGTACCTGACACTTCCTCTTTTTCGTGCACAAGTCCTTTAAGATTTTCGCGTAGGACGGGACTTGTTGGACAGCATCTAAAAGAGGAATGTTAATGTTAACCTGCTTGAATAACTCCAGAATCTTCTCCATTTGAGGATTTTGTTTGTTAGACCTCAACCGGTTTGGAAATGGAACATTTTGAAAATTGGTTGAGTCTAATGCTGGAGGAGGAGATTTTGGAGTTGGAACGGATCCCAGAATAGGTGTTTTCGTGGAGTGAGAAGTCGGTCCGTTCAGAGCAGAAGAAGAGGGAGGGGAGCCTTGTGAAGAACGGAGAATAGGCTCAGAAGACGAAGAAGAAGAAGAAGCGGCGGCCGGGGCGTCATCGTTGATTTGCTTGCCAATGTTGTTTTGCAGCATCCTTCCCGATCTCAGTGTAGTCACGGCACTCACATTATGGTTTTGTTGTTCAAGAGCAACATGTGCATTATGTGGGTGACCGGGATTTGGAAGTGGCTGGGACGGGAGCTTCCCCTTCTCTCGCTCGCTTAAGGCCGCGTTCAGCTGTGCAATCTGGGCCTCGATGGTCTTGATGCTCTGCCCGTGTGCGGCGGTGTGTTGCACTAAAGATTGGATCGAAGACTGGATGTTGGCGGTGGATTGAGTCGATTGTTTAACAAACGCCTCCAGACTTCGCTCGAGCGAGGAAACCTTATCGTTGTTTGACGGAACAAAGTTGTTTGGTGGAAAAGAGTTGTTCGGTGCAAAGTTGTCCGTCTGGTTTTGGAAAGGTTGGGGTTGGAAGGGCTGCTGATATTGATGCTGAGTTTGTTGTGGCGCTTGTTGTTGCGGTGGAGGGGACCTTTGGAAATTGTTGCCCTGGAATTGATTCTGATTCTGATTCCAGGCGAAATTGGGGTGGTTCCTCCAACTGGGATTGTAGGTGGAAGAGTATGGAACATTCCTTGGTCTTTGCTGGAAGGCAGCATTAACCTGATCCTGTCCTTGCGAGGGTGGATTCTAAGGACACTCTTCGGTCAAGTGGGAAGGATCGGAACAACAAGCGCAGATGGTACGAAGGGGGAGAACAGGGGCAGGAGTAGGAGCAGAAAATTTGCTCTCTATCGCTTCAAGTTTTCGTGTTATTGCAGCCATTTCAGCTTTCATCGCAATAGAGACATCGAGTTGGTGGATTCCTACCCTAGACTGACCGGTAGAAGTGGAGGTAGAAGAAGAAGAAGTCGGTCTGGTGCTCTCCCACTGTAGCGTTTGCTCCGCAAGATCGTCAAAGAACTGCCACGCTTCCTCGTCAGATTTCGATAGGAAGTGGCCCTGACAGATGGTTTCCAGCAACTGCTTCGTTGCTGGGTTCAGTCCCTCGTATAAGGTTTGGCAGAGCTGCCATTTCTCTATACCGTGGTGAGGACACTGAACAAGAAGGTCTTTGTATCGGTCAAAGCACTTCCAGAAGGGTTCAGAAGGAAGCTGGGAGAATTGGTTGATTTCATTTCGAATTCTTGCGGTCTTATGATTTGGGTAGAATTTTTTCAGAAACTCTTTAACAAGCTCGTCCCAGCTGGTGATTGAGTGGGAAGCGGTGCTATACAGCCATTTTTCAGCGAGATCGCATAAAGTGAACGGAATGACCCGTAGACATATAGCATCGTCCGACAGCTGGGTTGTTTTCATCATGGCACAGACGTTTTGAAATTTATTAATGAAGATATAGGCATCTTCAGATTCAAGCCCATGAAAACGTGGAAGCATGTTGATGAAATGGGGCTTAATTTCAAAGTTGTCCCCATTGGCCGGAGGAAGAGAAAGGCAGGTGGGAAGTGCAGAACGGGTGGGGTAGAAACGATCCTGGAGCGTGATTCGCTGCGGCGCTACAACAGGCAGAGGTGGTGGGAGATTGGTCTCCGTAGGAGGTGGAGCCAATCCAGGGGTGGTCAAAGAGATGTTCGGATTAAATCCCGACATCGCGGAAGAAGAGGTTGGTGAAGGTGAAGGTGAAGGTGAAGATGTATGAACAGAATTCCGGTCAACGTCGGAGTTGGCCGGCAAAGGAAGGGGTGAAAGAGGAGTGGACGGAGTATCGACTTCGGAGTCGATCGCGTAGTCGGTCGCGACTAACGTAACGCGGACTAGACGGGCGCTAGTGTCCCGAGTCCAAGCGGACATACACTAAACGAGTTTAGTATAGTCAAAGCGGAGAAGGTGAGGGTAAGAAAACGTCAATGGAGAAAGGCGATGGGTGGTGGGTGAAAATGGATTTGGCGACAAAAGGGCAAGTTTTTATAAAAGTTTTTGATTTCTTTTTTCTTTTTTTGTTTTTAGAAAGAGATTTACATAAGTATGTACGGAAATACGGCTTAAGCAATCACAAACAAGATATGCACAATCACACCTAGATCTAGGGTAACCTAGGTCTACTATACCTGCTCCTGAACTTGATTGTCGAAGTTAAACAATGTCGAGAAACGGGCTTAAAAATACACTGATCATGAGGCCAGGTAAGTGCAGAGATAAGGGGAGGTTGTCCAACGCTTTCGCGAAGTTCCTTAATTAAATAACCCTTTCTCTTTCGGCGGTTGCGCCTTTAACACTTTCCTAGACACCCCGAAAACAATATACGGTTAAGCGAGGTTCTAAACAAGGTTTATCTTCTCCTAATGAGCGCGAAGTCCTTAGGGCTGAAGTCTAGTATTTTTTTAAATTTACAATGGACAATGCATAGGCTTTAGTGATTTTTGGGGTCCTGGGAAGGGTGATGAAATCCCCACCCAATCTGGATTGGTTTCAAGCCCCTTAAGTCCGTATTAAAGAAATGCAAAGCAGTAACAAATCAACTGCAAACAATTTTTATTTGCGGCGCAAAGAATCCTGCACAAGAACAGTTTATTGGAAGGGGGAGAAGAATTTGCGCAAAGAAAGCTGCAGAAACACAGTTCAGTGGAGTTCAGAGGAGTGGAGAGAGGCAGAGGGACTTACAGAGAAATTTTGGGGCTCTGAAGCCACCAAGTGGCCGCGGATCCGCCGCCTATTCCCTCCTATTGCCGCGGATCCGCGGCAGGAAATGGGTATTGGGACTTCATTTTTCTGCTGTGGGCTCTGTTTGGTGTCCTCTGTTTGTCTGGATGTGTGGAATGCTGAGTTGCTCACTGTATCTACTCCAGATTTTTACAGTCGACCGGATGCTTCGTTTTTGTCCGTCGCGGTGTAGCCGCGAAAATGTGGGTCTATCTTCCCACGTCTTTGGCACTGTACTTGAACTCCGTATTTCCAACGTCTTTGGCGTCGATCTTGAACTTCGTATTTCCCTGCACACTTGCACAAAAACTAATCAAGAATAACAAGATGGTTTTTTTTTTACAAAGTATATATATATTTTATTTTTTTTACTTACAAATTAACCCGAAATTGCACAAAGAAATAAACTACCGTCTCCCCGGCAACGGCGCCATTTGATTGTTAGGATACGTGCATGTTCAAGTTCAAGTTTAAATACCGCAATCAAGACGGTTTCGCTTGTAGCTAGCCGGTTGAGTACGGGTCGTCCGCAGGGAGATGGGAATCTTTTTCTATGTGTTTTTCGACGAGTTAAGTCCGGTTGTTCAGATTTTGTTTGTGATTAACTAAGTGTTGAGTTGATATTTAAAAAGAGCTTGTTAGGGTGAGGATTAGGTTAGTTTGAGTTAGGAGTCTCCACATCTTTCGTTGCCCCACTTAATATCGGTGTTACGGTAATCGGCAACAACGGGGATTAGCACGACTAGGAAGGTACTTGCGAGTATAAGCTAGGCTTTCCAACGCATAGTCCTTCCTTTTGGTGCTTGTCCGTCCGTTCTTGGCTCTTATCCATAACCTCCGGTTAATTCAACCACAACCGGTCTTACTACGGAATCACCGCTATCATGTAGGATAGGGTGCCGTAAGGAGCGGATTGTAGTTCAATTAACGGGAGTCGATTTAAGTTGTTGGGCAAGGAAAGAGTGAGAGAGATTTCCTTCTCTCAAACTTCCCTTATCCTACCCTAACAAGTATAAAACTACTCACACTTCATAATACGGAAAAATAAAACAAACAAAAGAGGAAGATAGAAAGAAGGAGGCTAGAAGAATACGACTAACTATTTGCAACCTCACCTTGGCGAGGATCAAGCGTAAGTATCATTGTCGTATGAATGATAAAGAAAAAGAGAGAAGAAAGAAACAATCAAACAAATAACAACAACTACTTAACAATTAAAATTACAACAAATTAGGACAAGTAAAGAAAGAGACAAGCATGATAAAAATTGGTCTTCTTTATTCATCACTCTTCACTCAAAAGCTCACTACAAGTTTAATGGAGAAGAGGTGAGAAGAGGAAGAAGAACAATACTAAAACTAGGCAAAATGAGAATACAAAAATTTTCACCATTCCTTCACAAAATTCTGGGCTATTTATAGGCCAAGAAATGAAACCCTAGGGCAACCACCAGAACCCTGATGCAATGACCAAACTGCCCCGCAAAAGTCTCTGCCTGAACTGCCTGTACGGCCGCGGATCCGCCGCCTATAGCCCCCTATGGCCGCGGATCCGCGCCCCTACTGTGGGTTTAGGGTGTGGGCTTCTGAGTGTTTTCCTGGTCTCCTGTCCCCTCTTGTCTGGTGTGGGTATTTTCTGATAATTCTTTCCCATTTCTTCCAGAATTTCTATTGAGCAAAGGAGGACTTTTTTGTGGATGATTGCCTCGAGCTCCGCGTAGATCTCTTGGATTTTGTGCTACCATTGAGCCTTGTGCATGAGAATGACGTTGATTTGACACTTTGTCTTCCTAAACTGGTAACTGGCAGCATACGGATGAAGAGCGGAGACCGTGTCTTTATCTGTGGTTGGCAGGAACCGGATTTTGTCGTGTTTTCCATGAATTTCTCCGTTTGAGAACCGGGAACCCGTATCCTGCAATTGACTAGAAAACACGGCTCAAGAGTATCTACCGATATGCAATGTGATAAAAATTGGGCGGTATGAAAATGCAAAAATCTGATATGAACAATTGTCGCATATTCTATTGCATATATAGAGTTGCGCATACACCTTATTTCTTAGTTATTTGTTGTGCTTGGACCTGTACCTTTAGGACACTGCACTATTATTGACGGCTCATGTTGTACGAGCACTGATTGTATGCCACACACACCGTCAATAATTGCTATGACAAGCACAACACATATACTTACATGATATTGTTTGGTTAGGGACATTGAGACATTGATTCATATTCTTTTATGCATATGCCATATAGCATACATGTATACCTACATGCTTACACATATGCCTTGACATGCTTACATGCTAGTTACCTATATACCTATATGGTATTGTACCATTAGTGATAGCTATATACACATATGAGACATTGCTACATGTATACCTCGCATACATACTTCACTTATACCTGGAGGGTATATTACATCATTACTGATAGGTAGATACATATACCTTGCTATACCTTCATGTTTACACATATATCTAGCGATGTTATATAGACTTGGAGAAATTAGGAACCGCATATATATATATTTTAACTTGTTGCAGTTAAATAGTAGCTTTTCCTTTATGTGCTCACATTACGGTTTTATGTTGCATATATTATATTCATGGATTTTCGCATTGAGATATGGGATTTTCATGATGTTTTCTGGATTTGAAGACCGTGGTAGTTTCATGAAATTATGAATTATTTGAAAACCCCGGTTTCTCTTGATATGATATTTCAGCAGCCACTATGAGATTTATCGGTTCTGATATATATACCCTATGAGAGAATGCGTAGTGGGCCGTGTGAGGGTACATGGTGGCGCCCGGAGGTACCCCCGGGCGAGAAAGGTTTTCGACGGACCATGCCGATGAGGCCTGACAGGGGAACCATACCTTCCGGTGACAGTACCTATGACTCGGCGGTTATCGTGGGGATACCGACGGGAGTCATGTACGCATGGATATGTCGAAAGGCGCGGGTCGAAGCTGGGCACTCGGGTTTTCGGATAGCATATGATATGTAACTATCAGGGGGCCAGTCGTGGTGACAGCACCTGATAGATCAGCCTTTATGTGTCGATACTTGACACAGATTTTCATGATATTTTTTACTTCTAAGTATATATAATAGTGGAATGGGACGCTGTTATATGCATATATAAATATATATATATATATATATATATATATATTAGTGGAATGGGACGCTAATATATATATGTATACATATCAATTCATATACATCATCATAATTATTCTTGCAAATATACTTAGGATATATGAGATTCACTTGATATTGGATTCAGGATATATGAGATTCACTTGATATTGGATACAGGATATATATATGAGATTTGCCGATTTTGTACATTCAGGATATGCGAGATTTACTTGATGTTGTACATTCAGGATATATGAGATTCACTTGATATTGGATACAGGATATATGAGATTTTCTTGATTTTGTACATTCAGGATATATGAGATTTACTTGATATTGTACATTCAGGATTTATGAGACTTACATGATATGAGAGCCAAGTTGGGGGCTGATTTGAGGAATTTGGGATATGGATTGTCTTGATGAACTTCGGTCCTACCACGAGGTCAGGATTTCGTGGGAATGACATGTTTTATCCCATACTCCGCATTTATTGTTTATGCACTGTTTCATGTGTTAGTAGTACCTGATATAGTACCTTCCATGACTGTTGCATTTACATACTTTTATTTTATATGCATTGCTTCATGTATTAGTTGTACCTGCTAGAGTACCTTTCATGACTGTTGCATATATATATTGCCATATCATTGCTTCATGTATTAGTAGTACCTGATAGAGTACCTTTCATGACTGTTGCATATATATTGTTATATCATTGCTTCATGTATTAGTAGTACCTGATAGAGTACCTTGCATGATTGTTGCATACAGATTTTCATATTATTGCTTCATGTATTAGTTGTACCTGCTAGTGTACCTTTCATGACTATTGCATACATATGACCATTTATTGCTATTAGCTTGCATATGTTAGATTCGCGCTGTACGTGCATACTTGCGATTACCTGCATATGTTATTTACTATTCACGAGTTGGCAACTCACCCCCGTTGTGCCACAGTGTTTTGCAGGTTGTTCCCCAGGGTAGTCGAGACAGGCTATTCATCTATCATATCATCTTTTGCAGCGGATACAGATTCGGCTCATATTGTGCAGTTTTGCTTAGGTGGGTTTTGCGGTTATCCGATATTGCTTATTGTATATTCGTTGTATCCATGTACTCTCCATCTACTACTTTCATGTATATGACTTATAGACTTGATATGAGGACGATATTGTATATTATTTTGATGACTTGAATGTCTTTTATGCAGTTTTATTTATATCTTCTTTTATTTCTTTGCTACGGCGTCGTATATCTGTTGTGGTGTTTGTTTTCCGCCTTTGGGCGTGTTTTTGCTCCCGTTTAGGGATTCTTTACTTATATTTTGTTGTACCCATTTTTAGGGCTGGTTTTTACAAAGGTGGTGCTGCCAAAATTTTAAAGGAAGAAAAGTTGAACTTTAAAGAATTTGGTTTGAGATTTCAGAAGTTTTTAACAATGTTCTTATTTCTTACTTCTTTTGATGGTTTAGATTGCTGGATTTTCGGCTTACTTAAATTGTGTTAGCCTGTAGACGTTGTGTAGTTTAAGGGCTGTCACGTGCCATATTCGGGTCGTGACAGAATGAGATGGGGATTTTGAAGGTGCTGCTGCTGGAATGGGGAGGGCTCGGCCAATGTGGTGAGGGGGAGAAAGAGAGTGGGGGGGGGGTGAGTGGGTTCAAGTCAACAAAAGTCCACCTCAATTATCTATCACCATACCTCTTTCTTTAATCATTTTCCTTTCCATTTTCTCTTGATTTAAGTGGGAATTGAGTGGAGGAAGGGGGGCTGCAACTGCAGTTTTGGGTTCGGCCATGAGGGGAATTTTGGGTGTGGGTGGGTGTATATAGAAAGTTCCAAGTTAAGAAAAACTCCATTTTCACTTCTATTAATAATATCTTAATTAATTTATTTCCTAATTACCCTAGATTAGCCTAGAACCATGGAGACAACTAGAGAAAGAAAGAGAATGTTACAAGCCAAGTGTTTGTGTTGTAATGGTTCACATTTGTATAATTAACCCATTAAAATTTGTAATTATCACTAATTAAATGTATTAGTGAAATCTTAAAATAATATTTCAAATAATTAATTAAGGAAAATTTTTGAGTAAATTAGAAATTTACAAGTGACAAATTAAATACAAAATACTAGCAATTACATAGCTAGAATAGTTATATTTAAGTCTATGTTGAAAAATAATTATATCTTGATTTTTACGGAAAACACAAATTATTTTACCGATTTTCCGAAATTTTACGTAAACGATTTTCAAAACGTTACAATCTTCCCCCCTAAAGAAATTCGGTCTACGAATTTAAATTTACTCCTCCCAAATACTAAAACATTTCAGCAAAGTAATCAACTCGGCGGGGCTCCGAAATCTTAAATACTTAAGACACATCTCAGTGCAATGCATGCGTATGAAAAACGAGTATAAAACTCAAAATCAAAACTCCGTCAAGCCACACGCAATCATCGGAGTTATGGTGAAGATACCAATGTCAAAGTCCAATACGAAAACCAACATGTTATTGATTGTTACGTTTTTCCGTATTCTTAATTTTAAATTACCGCAATCAAGACGGTTTTGCTTGATAGCTAGCCGGTTGAGTACGGGTCGATCACAGGGAGATAGAACCTTTTTCTTTATGTTTTAACGAGTTAAGTTCCAAATACTTTGAGTTTTGTTTTAAGATCTACCAAAGAGATAAAAGATGATAAAGAACTTGCTAGGGTTAGGATTAGGTTAGTTCGAGTTTTAGGAATTCCTCACTTTTTCTCAGTGCCCTTATTAATATCGGTGTTAAGGTAATCGGCAACAACGAGGATTAGCATGACTAGGAAGGAACTTGCAAGTATAATCTAGGCTTTCCATGCTTAGTTTCTTCCTTTTGGTCCTTGTCCGTCCGTTCTTGGCTCTTAGCCCTAATCTCCGGTTAATTCAACCACAACCGGTCTAACTAAAAAAAATCACCGCTATCATGTAGGATAGGGTGCCATAGTGAGCGGATTGTGGTTCAATTAAAAGGAGTCTGAATTAAGATGATGGGCAAAGGAACGAGTGAGAGAGATTTCCTTCTCCTTCTCCTGCCCTAACAAGTGAGAGATTACTCACCCATTAAAAAGATAAAAATAAAAAGGAAAGTAGAAAGAAATGAGGTTAAAAGGAATTTACAACTAGCTATTTGAGACCTGACCTTGGCAAAGATCTTACTCAAGCATCATCGTTGTTTTAAGGATAAACAAAATAATAGAAAAAGAGAAAACAAAAGAAAAACACAAATAAAAATAAGCAACTAGATTAACAAATAAAAATTGTAGATAAATAAATGGATATGCAAGATAAATAAAAGAACTTACTTTTTTTTATTTTCTTTATTGATCGCCACTCAAAAGCTCAAACAATTTTAATGGAGAAAGAAAACTACAGAAATTTAATCCTAAAATCCTAAATAATGAAAAAGCATACATTATTTGGCTTTAAGCTCTTTTATTTATAGATAGGAATGTTCCCTGATAAAAATCAGGAAATACCTCAATGAAGCATCATGTGCTCACACGTGACCATGGGTCACGTGTTGACACGTGATAGTTCCCTATGATCTCCACTTTATAGAATTAAATTTTAAATCAAACAAAAGTGTAAACAAAACGGCTAAGGAAAGACTCCAATAGGGCATCACGTGCTCACACGTGACCAAGGGTCACGTGCTGACACGTGATGGTCCTTTAGCCCAGTTAAAAGACAGAATTAAATTCTGAATGAGAGAGGGTCACGTACCAACACGTGACAGGTCCCTCAGCTTTTTAACCGATAGAATTAAATTCTATATCAATAGTCAAACGTTGAGATCACGTGCCAACACGTGATGGGCTTTAAAAGCCTTATGAGTTAATAGAATTAAATTCTAATTAAGGGAAATCAAAGACCCTAACTGGGAAAATATTTCTTTAAATATTTCCAAACAAAAAGGATTATGCTCTGTAAAATGGAGCACCATTGGATTAAAAATCCAATGGTGATTAAAAATCACCAGTTTATGGAAAGATTGCATACAAGGAAAGATCTCCCTAAATTTCACCAAAAATAACAAACAGAATATCTTCTGGATTAAAAGTCCAATGGTGAATAAAATTCACTGAGTGATCTAAAAGATCATATTAGTTACGAAAAACAAACAAATTCTTTCAATGAAAGATTCACTAAACAGATTGATTCTTTTCCTTCTCCAATAAATAGGAGCCAAAAAGAGAAGAGAAAAGGAGAATTTTGGGAGATCTTGAAATTTTCTGAAGGCAAATAGCAGAGAGAAAAGAAAGGAGAATTTAATTCTCAAGAAAAGAAACCCTAGGTGAGAAAGGGGAAAATGATCAAAGTTTCATAAAACAAAAAAGAGAATTTAATTATCAATCTAAGAGTTTAATTCTTCTGCAAAAGAACTTAGTTCTTCCTCTGGTTGAAGATCTGCAGAAGCAAATTTCCCCACAGGTTGAGAATTTAATTCTCATCGGGGAGATTCTGCCATGCAGATCCAAAACATAGAGGGAGAATTGAGTTCAGAGAATTTAATTCTCCCAATTTCATAGGAATTTAATTCCTCCAAGATAAAACTAGGGTTTAATCCTATATGAGAATTTAATTCTCCCAATTTCACAGGAATTTAATTCCTCCAAGATAAAATTAGGGTTCAACCCTGCTTGAGAATTCAATTCTCCCAATTCATAGGAATTTAATTCCTCCAAGACAGAATCAGGGTTTAACCCTACATAAGAATTTAATTCTTCCACATGCATAGGAATTTATTCCTCTATGAACATAATTATGGTTTAACCCTACAGAGAATTTAATTCTTAAAATAAAGAGACTTGAAAGATCTCCATGCACATAAAGAACATTGGTCACGTGATGACACGTGACCCCAATCCGCAGTGGTCAGAAAAGAAAGAATAAACTGGGTCACGTGCCCCATGTGACCCCTGAACAAATCCTCCAAAGTAAGAGGGAATTAGCCCTGAGGCAATGCCTCACGTGCTCCCACGTAACTTCCAAAATAAAGAAAATAGAAGCAAAGGCAATGTTGGCTTTGGGCGCTCTCACGTGTCCTCAAGTGACACCTAATAAACATTCTAATAAATCAGGGCATGAGTACCCATCACGTGCCCACACGTGATGGCTATGAAAACTAAAAGTGTTTAACACTTATTTGCAGTTTTGGGACTAAAGTAAAGGAGATCTGGTCCCACCTCTGGGTGCCCTCACGTGCCCCCACGCGATCCCTTCCTTCCTAGTGTTTAACACTATTTTTAGTATTTCGCCTCCAGTGTTTAACACTTTGTCCTCTTGTGTTTAACACTATTTTAAAGCCAATCTTAGCCAAATTGGCTAAGTTTCCAAAGGCAAAAACCTCCCCTTTGACTAAATCTCAAAGTTGAGTAAAACTCAGACCACAATGTTTAATGCTCAGTCAAAAAATAAAATGTATCAGAGCTCTCAAACTCTGGTTTAGCATTGCTAAATAATGTGGGCTTGAACCCAGACAAATGTTTAATGGTCCAACAAAGAGCCAATATTTCTAATCTAATTGTACTTAGCCCAAACTGGCCATAAGTCCTCAATTCAGATTTAACCGAGCCAATATGCTCATAATCTAATAAATTGATCTTAGTTCCAAATTGGACTACAGATCCCTAAATCAACTTTGGTTCAAGGGTACATCTCTTCACTCCTTTGATATTTGTCTATGTAATCCTTCAATGTCTTCAGAGAAGTGACGGGTCCCGACAACCACACACAGACTATGATGTCCTTAACCTTGACTATGAGGTCTTTAAACTCACGGGCTATGATGTCCTTAAACTTGACCGTGATGTCTTTAAACTAACAATGGACCGTAATGTCCTTAAACTAATCGACCGCAATGTCCCTAAACTAAACAATAGAGTCCAATTGCTCTTTTGTTGGATCTAAACGATCCCGTTAAGTTGATCTTAGTCTAAAATGAGACTAACGTATCCTTAACAAACGTTTAAGTTGATCTTAGTCTCAAATGAGGCTAACTTATCTTTAAACCCAACCCCCAAACCCAAATCTAAGAAGATACGAATTTGGACTAGTCCACGCCCTACGGGAGACAACACAAATTAGTCTTCGTATACAATCCACGGGCAACCAAACACAAAACAAACACCCACGACACGAAGTGACCATCTGGAGAAGGAGAAAATTGTTACCGCGATGTGGTAGCGTAATTAACTGCAGGGGCTTGCGCCTGCAGGGAAGAGCGTCCCCACAATCAAAAACCCCTCAAATGAAGGGGAATCTGACGAAGTCTGCTACATCTGCCGCATCCGTTTAAACCTTCGATACATGGTGCCATAAATCAACTTGGCATCATCGGAGAGGTGGACGGATAGCACCAATTAGCATCTGACCCGAAATTCAGGCGAGACGTCCACCGCGTCCTCGACCGCGTCTTTCGGAGGGGAACAGATTCTGGCACGCCCGGTGGGACCTTTTCCTCTTTCCACTCCACACTTTATGTGACGTGTTCATGAACGAATCGCAGTTTGATATGGTTGTCCTTGGGTTCGAGGTACTAAGATTTGGTTTCTTGCTTGGCGCAGAAAACGAAACATCAATGGTGTCTACTTGCGCGAAGTGTTCCAGCTGCAACTGCAACTCGCTTTCCGTATCATCTGGAGGCATAGCTTACGGGCCTTAAGCGGCCTCCCTGTTAACGATGCTGGTAGACCAAGTAACTTAGGCTACCATTGGGCTGTTCTTTAGGACTATGATCCCACCCATAAGCTTCAATGCCCCGATGTTGCCGCAAGAAGCCCCAAAGAAGTCGGTCTTCGATCGACTTACCACTACTGCGACCCCTCTCAACGGGTCCAGCTCTGGCGCCTCAGTCTTCGCCAGATTAGGCCAAAGTTCACGTGGGCCCATGATGAAGCCTGCAATTCCAGAAAAGGTTATTCCGAAGAAGATAGCCATCCCTGCTCCCGAAGTCGTCAAGGCGGCTTCTCCTGCCAAAGGGTCGGTCTTCACAAGACTGACTGTTCATGCTCCCGCTCCAGTCGAAGTCCTCAAAGCTACTTCCCCCGCCTAGAGGTCTGTCTTTGACAGGTTAGACACTGCTGCTCGACGGACGTCGGTCTTCAAGAGGCTGGTACCGGCAGCGCCTCCCCAGAACAGGGAGCATGACGAAGTCACCCCTCAAGCTGAAACAGTTCCAGCGGCTCGACACGCTCGACGTCGCCATTGGCGCCGAGTAAGGAAAGCTTGGGGAAACTCCCCCTCTGGGCTAACTCCACCAGCCCCAACGGTGGAATTCAATGTTGCTGTTCCAACCGGGAACAGCTTTGAATTGCTGAACAAGGTGCGCAGGAACTCTCCTACCGCCGTACTGAAAAGATCTCCTATACCCATGGAGAATGCAACGAAGGCGAAGCCGGAACAGCCCCCTCAGCGGCTGTCCTCCAAAATCTACAAAGTCTGGCGACAGGTTCAGGACTCATTAATTGATCAAGATTACCCTCGCCGACAGAAAAAGGTAAAGTTTCAACAAGAAGAGAACTTTCTTGCCAAGCCACAAAGGGCAACAGCTGCCTGGGTGCCCGCTGCAACGACCCCCTCAACATCAATTGCTCAAAAGAGAAGGAGGCCGGAGAAAGCCCCTGTGACTGCGGCAAACCACAAAGATGCTGAGCCCAAACGCCCCAAGTCTGGGGGCATAATAGTGCATACCGTTTATATGGCTTCCGGAAAAGAGGAAATCCGCTCTTCTACGGGTCACCGACCGCTCACCCGTTCCGTGACAAAAGCCCAGGAGTAGCAACAGAAGCTTCAGGAAATGCTAACGCAAATGACCGCACTCACCGGGCCAAAAGAAAGCCCGGAGGCGTCATCAGAGCAGCGTCATGAACAAGAAACCGATGCTGACTTCCTCCGCAGAGTCCTCGAAAAGAAGGACAAAGAAGCAGCAGAACAAGCGGCTAATATAAAACGAATGGCGCTTCTCTTCCAAGACATGGTCGGGATGATGTTAAAGCCAGAACCTCCAGCTGAATACCCTCCGATCATCATTGAAGCCGACAGAGGAGAGACATCATACCCTCCTCCGGGTCTTTCAGCAGCCAAAGAGGAAACCATTTCCAAGGCCGCTCTGGATGACTACATTGCTCAGCAAATACGAGCTCACCAGGCGAATGAAGCGGCCGGCCAAGTTGTTAAAACTTGATGACCATATCCAGGCTGGTATGACCAGATAAAGTACCCGCCGGGATATACTATCCCTAAATTTCATGTATATAAAGGGACGGAAAATCCGCACCAGCATGTCGCCCAGTTCAGGTCTCTATGTGGTAACACCGGAGGTGATGATAAACTGCTCCTTCGTCAGTTTGTCGGCAGCTTGTCAAAGACGACATTCGAATGGTATTCTGAACTTCCAAACGACTCTGTCAAGACATTTGCAGAAATGGAACTGCTGTTTACGCAAAGATTCGCGAGCGCTAGCGAGCGTACCCCGATTACCGCATTAATTAACGCCAGGGTAAAGCCAGGCGAAACGTGGGTTCAATATGCAATACGATGGCGGAATCTGTAGTCAAAATGCAAACAGCACATCGAAGAAGCGCCGGCTGTGGTCATGTTCGTGGGCACTCTGGACCCTCATGCAACCATTCCCCAATTCATGATGTTCTTTAAGCCGACCACGTTCCAAGCCATGATCGACAAGCTGGCCCAGATGGACCAGATGGGTCATAGACCGTCTCTTCCGAAGCCGGAGCCGCAGAATGAAAAGGGTAAAGGGAAGGAGTCATTCGTCGCAAATACTCAACAGCAGCCCAGTGCCCCAAAACTAATGGATCAACTGGAAGAGAGACGGCGATACTATAATGAGAAAATGAAGCGTCCTTATTCGTTCCCCCGGGACAAAACGAAGAGACTGTTCGAACTGGCGGTCCGCAGCAGGCTCATCAATCTGCCAAATCCTAAGCGACGACTGCAACCCGGCGAGACTAATAATCCTAATTATTGCCCTTACCACCAAACGGTAAGCCATCCGATTGAAGATTTCTTCGTCTTTAAGGGATGGATCGAAGACCAATACCAACAAGTCAAGTTTGCGCTGTCTGACAAGTGGAAAGTAAGCCAACCACAACCACACACTCCTAAGAAGACGGACACACCGGGGGCATCGTGCTCTTTTGTTGAAGAAGCTCCATGGGAGGTCGCTCTTTCAGCCAAAACTAAAATAATGCTGAACGATCTCCAGAAATGCCCGGCGATCAGGTGGAAGAATCTGCTGGAACCTGAGAATATCAAGGGAATGCTGAAACCGCGCCCAACTCCAAAAATTGGTGGTGATATTCAAAACACTCACACCCAGCCGTCAAAGTCTTCGAAGAAGAAAAAGAAGACCAAAAAGCCCGTGAAGCCTAGTGACAAGCGCACGGACCTGCAAAAGCAGATTGACGCAGTGGAAGAGTATAACCAGAAGGCGCGGACTCCAATCACACTCCAAGAATTTCTCAGTCACGTCCTTGAAGACGGAGTTGATGGAGAAGACTCGTCGGATGAATTTGAAGATTACATAGCAAGTTGCCATGTGATCTCTCACTCATCAATAAACGATGAAGAAGTTCCTTACACGGAGAAACTGGGGGCAGGTCTTGAGCCTGAACATCTAGGGCCATCAGACGAAATGATTGATGCGTTCCTAAATAAGGCGCTTCTTAAAAGCAAAGCTGCTCGAAAGCGTGAGATGACCGTATTTGAAAAAGCCAAGAGCCGGCGATTGGACGAAAGGATTGAGACGCTCCCTCCAAATCAAACTACATCCACCGCGAATAAAAGCAGGTTTAAGACGAGGAAGAGGTTCGCCAAAGCCATATCAATGGGAATGAAGCTACCACCCTCCGAAGGAAACATTCTTGGTGAAGCAAAAATGCATCCAAGCTACTGCTTATATCATCGAAAGATTGCGCACCCCACCGAAGAGGGCAACGCTTTTAAAAGATGGTGGCAGGGATATGTTGCTCACCGGCAACATTTTAAGCGGATGAAACGCAAAACTCATCGGGAGCGAAGAAGTACGACCGAGGGGCTTAGAAGAACTACCGTCAACTGTCGCATGGTTAACGCCGGTGGATCGCAAGTTCTCACCTTCGGGAGCGACTCTGACGAAAATATGACTCTTGGCCCTCTCTTCAAAGAATCTACCTCGGGAAAAGAGGAAGAACCGAAGACCTGTGAAAATATTCGGCTGCGTAATCGTACGCTTCCCGAAAAGAATCTCGGACCCATGAATTGAAAAGATAAGGGAAAAGAAAAAGTCCCTGAGAATATCGCCTTAGATGACCAAGACGTCGAAGAGCTGACAGCCAAGGACTCACCGAAGAAGAGCAAGGTTGACTACAACATTCTGGCACACTTGAGGAAGCTACCCTCGCAGCTCAGCATTCTCGACGCCCTTATGTTATCCAAAGAGTCGAGTGATTTATTGATCAAGGCGCTACAAGAGCCAGGGAAATTCCAAGCTTTCCTCGCCGAAGAAAGGATGAAAGACGAGCTGGAAGAAGTACACACAGCCGATATCACCTTCGGCGATGAAGATCTCCTCCTTAGGATGTGCGAACACAACCGTCCCTTTATGCCTCCGGATACTGTCACGATATCAAGATAGGCAAAATCCTGATTGACAATGGGTCTTCCGTCAATCTCCTCAACATGCGATTGTTGAAGGAAATCTGCATGAGCGTTCAGCACCTCGCTCGTGATAAAATCACCATCTCCGGTTTTGACTCCCAGTCATCACGGACTCACGGTTCTATGATACCGACGCTTCAGGCTACTTGTCACGGATATTAAATTTCACGTCATTGACGCCAACACATGCTACAATGCTTTGCTCGGCAGGCCCTGGTTACACGAGTACAACATTATCCCTTCCACACAACATCAGTGTATGAAGTATTTCAAGGATGGTCTCGAGTACACTGTGACGGGGGAGTTGAACCCATTCTCCGTGAATGAAGTCCGAAAGTACGAAGATGCAAAATACTTCTAACCAGATTTTGAGGAGACGGAAAGATGTTACAAACCGAAGAACAAAGTCATCACTACTATTCTGGTCTTCGGGAGTGATACCGAGGAGGAAGAAGAGATAGTTTTATCAGGGCCGCCCCAATACAATAAGCCGGGACCGTCCATCCCTATGTTCATCTTCGGCAGCGACTCAAAAGAAGAGGTCAATGTTGTATTCTCTGCTCGGCCGTCGATACAAATCTCTACCGACAAAGATCAGAGTTTGCAAATTACCATGGTTCCACAAGAACATTACAAAGATCTCGATGCGCTTGAAGCTTATAGTGTGGAAGAACTACAGACATTTTACGTCGCTCCCAGAAGAAAAGGTGAAGAGGCGATCCTATTCTACCGAGCTGGGGAAACCAAAGTGGAGAAGGAAATCTGGCACGGCGCCGATTCTACGCTCGACAGGCTCCAGCCCATCTGTATGCCTACATACTACACGGAAGGCTCGAAAAGGCTATTGAAGCGCCAAGGGGAACCCCTCAGACTGACTACTCGACAAGCTCGATTCTACAATAGGATTTGGGACGTCCTCGCAACTCAGCAAAAGTTGCCAAACGGGAGAATGGAAACGGTCGGGCTTGGATATGTTCAATCAAAAAAACGAGAATGAGTCCATGGCAGCTACGTCATACATGACTTCGATGAAGAAGGAGACATTCTGTTAGAAAACGCTGACCTTGAACCAAAATGAGATCCTACCATCAAAATGCCGAGTCCGTCGTTAGAAGAACGAATGGACAAGCTCATAATGGAAGCGGGTCGAAAGGTCCGGGGTGACCATAACTGTGAGATGGCCATTTACGAAAAAGCCAGGACGCAGCGCCTCCTTCAACAGGCCGTGGAGAATGACAATGCTCTTCCTTATCAACCCGTCATACAAAAGGCCCGACGCAGAGGCAAAAATAAATCAAAGAGCGGGAAAGACGTTCGACAGCGACAAAGCGGGACCAAGAAGCCACGCGATCGGGAATCGAGCAATCCGGATTCGTCTCTTATAAAGAAGATGGGTCGAGCATACTCTTTTCCCCAGGACAAAACACGGAAGATACTTGATCTTGCCATAAAACATCAAATGATTACATTTCCGGAGTCCAAACACCCCGAGCAAGCGAACGAGGTCTCTCACACAGACTATTGCTCTTACCCCCAAGCAATAGGGCATCCTCTTGAAGACTGCTTCACCTTCAAGAACTGGGTTGAAGACCAATATCAACAAGGCAGTTTCGCTCTATCCAGCAACTGGAAGGTAAGCCCGCCACAGAAGCATGAACCAAAAGCAGCGTGTATAGCGAGAGTAGAACCAGATCAACATCGATCTTCAAAATGATCTCGTACCTGCCACATGATAACACTGTCAGAAGAAGAGCCTAAGAATACGGATGACCTCCCCTGGTGCTTTGAAAACAATGATGACGAGGTAATCTCAGAGTTTCCACCGGCGCCAAAAGAGCTGGAAAATGGAATTCATACTACCGCAGATAACTTCAAGAAAATTGATTTGAGGACGGCAAGTGACCCACGGCCGACGTTCGTTAGTGAGCTGCTGTCTGAAGAAAGGGTGGCTACGCTAAAGGACGTGCTCATGCAGCATAGAGACTGCTTCGCATGGAACTATTCAGAGATGCCAGGACTCGATCCAGAGATTGCTGTCCACAGATTGGCGATTTCTCCGGAAGTCAAACCGATCAAACAAGCACCAAGAAGAATGCGGCTCCATCTTGAAATGAGCATCAACGCCGAGGTTAAGAAGCTAATCAACTCCGGCTTCATCCAAGAGGTTCAATACCTTGACTAGATTGCCAATATCGTCCCGGTGATGAAGAAAAATGGGACGGTGCGCATATGTGTGGACTTTTGGGATCTCAATAAATCCTGCCCAAAGGACGACTGTTCAGTACCGGTCACTGAGCTGATGATAGATAACACGTCCACTTACGAAGTCTTCTCATTCATGGACGGATCGTCAGAATACAATCAGATAAAGATGCATCCCGAAAATCAGAAGCACGCCGCTTTCCGGACCCCTTTAGGCATATTCTGCTGCAAGGTGATGCCTTTCGGTCTAAAGAACGCCGGTGCCACCTATCAGAGGGCTATGACGAAGATCTTCGATGACCTCATACATGAAATCGTCGAATGGTATATCGATGACCTCGTAGTGTAAAACAAATCATACGAAGAACATTTAGAGCATCTGAGGATCGTGTTTCAACGCCTTCGGCAATACAACTTGAAGATGAACCCTCTCAAATGCGCGTTCGGAGTTTCCTCGGGTAAGTTCTTCTGATTCATCGTCCGACACCGAGGCATCGAGATAGATCCGTCAAAAATCTAGGAGATTACGGAGATGCCCCCGCCGAGGACTCTCAAGCAATTGCGGTCTCTCCAAGGGAAGCTCGCGTATATCCGGCGATTTATAGCAAATCTCTCAGGCAAGTGTCGTCCTTACAGTCACCTAATGAAGAAGGGAACCCCTTTCGTCTGGGATCGCAAATGCCAAAATGCACTGGACGAAATCAAGCAATACCTACAGAATTCGCCAGTACGGGCCGCTCTCGTTAAAGAAAAACCTCTCATTCTGTATACAACCGCCCTTGAAGGTTCCTTAGGCGCGTTATGGGCACAAGAGAACAACCAAGGGAAGGAGAGAGCCCTCTACTATTTGAGTCGAGTTCTACTGGTGGCAGAAAGCAATTATTCTCCCATCGAAAAACACTGCCTGGCATTGATCTTTGCGATAACGAAGCTCAGGCACTATGCGTTAGCGCATGAAGTCCGTCTCATATCGAAGGTGGATCCTCTCAAGCATTTGATGTCAAAAGCCATATTGACGGGGCGGCTTGCTAAATGGGCCTTGCTCGTGATGGAGTTCTCGATAACTTATCGGCCTCTTAAGGCAGTGAAAGGCCAGTCCATCGCCGGCTTCCTCGCTGAGCATCCTATACCTGCCGATTCTCCTCTGAATTGCGAACTGCCAGACGAACATGCGTTTGACCCGATCGATGGGGGTGATACCCGGTGGGAACTTTACTTCAATGGAGCATCTTACATGAAGAAGAGCAAACAAAGCACACCCATAATCAAATCAGGGGTAGGCCTCATCTTCAGAACTCCACAAGGAGGGATAATGCGCTTTGCCTTCTCCTTAACGGAGCCGAGGACAAACAATGAAGCCGAATACGAAGCTTTGATAGTAGGTATCGAGATCGCCATTGACATGGGAATTGAAAACCTGCTCATATACGGAGACTCCCAGCTGGTCGTTAGTCAAATAAACGGCGACTACCAAACGTGCAAGCCAGAGTTGGTGAAGTACGGTAAGAGAGTACAGCAACTGCTGACTCAAATTCCTTCCTACACCATAGAAAGCATACCACGCGTGGAAAATAGCAAAGCGGATGCATTAGCCAAGCTCGCTAAAGAACTGGCCAACGAGAAGCTCGATGACATAAGGATCGTTGTGCAAAGCCGTCGGGTTCTTGCACCAGCAGAAATATCTCCGGAGTCGTCCGAAGAAAAGGGAACGACCAGGAAAACGGCCCTGCAAATAAAAGACCAGGAAAAGGTTATGGATTAGAGGGAATTCTTTATAGATTACTTCAAATCCCGTCGAACACCCGAAGATGCGTCCTCAAAACATCAGCTCATGAAGCGAGCCCTATCTTTCGCCTTCGTCAATGATACTCTGTACAAGAGTTCATTTTATTCTCTGTGGTTAAGATCCCTGGGACCTTAAGAAGCAAAAAGAATCATCCAAGAAACTCACGACGTACACTGCGGTTCTCACCAAGCAGGCCCGAAGATGAAGCTGAAAATCAAAAGGATGGGCTACTATTGGCCTACGATGATCCAAGACCGCCTCGAATACGCGAAGCAATGCCATTCGTGCCAGATTCACGGGGACTTTATCCATCAACATCAAAATCCACTACATCCAACGGTGGCTAGCTAGCCGTTCGAAATGTGGGGGACTGACATAATCGGCCCCATCGAGCCAGCATCGTCCAGAGGACATCGGTTCATTTTGGCGACAACTGATTACTTCTCCAAATGGGCAGAAGCAGTACCGCTGAGGAAAGTGAAGACGGAGAATATCCTCCATTTCTTTAAGACACAAGTCATTTATCGGTTTGGAACTCCGAGACGGATCATCTCCGATAACCGGCCAGCCTACAGAAGCCACAAGATTAGCCGCTTCGCACAGCAGCACAACATAGACTGGAGATACTCATCAGTCTACAATCCCCGAGCTAACGGTCTAGTTGAGGCTTTCAACAAGACCTTGATGAAGATCGTGAAAAAGACGGTGTCTCGAAATAAGAAAGACTGGCATGAGGGACTGCATGAAGCTCTCTGGACGTATCGAACTACGTTCAAAACGGCCACGAACACAACGCCGTACGCATTGGTATTCGGTACAGAAGCGGTACTCCCCCTCGAGATAGAGTTACCCTCTCTAGGAGTGGCAGTTCACTTCGAGCTAACAGACGAAGAAAATGCTCATCTTCTACTTGAGGAGCTCGATGCCCTTAATGAAACCCGGCTCATAGCGCAACAAAATCTGGAGGCTTATAAAGTAAAGATGACGCGTTCATATGAGAGATTGACTGGAACGAGAACATTCCGCCAAGGCGAACTCATGCTAGTGGTCAAAAGACCTATGATCCCCAATCGTGCCAAGCGGGGAAAATAAGAGCCGAATTACGAAGGCCCGTATATCATAGACAAAGTCTACCAGGGTGGTGCCTACCTACTCATGGACATGCATGGTGAAAGACCTTTCAGGCCAATAAACGGACGCTTCCTAAAGAAATACTACGCCTGACGAGTCACGGCCTAAGTCGAAGATATATGACGACGCCTAGGTCCGCTCGCTATCTTCCTAAGCCTAAACTCTATAAGTAGTAGCCGATTTTCGGACCAAAATGTCCTAAAACTAACGTTGGACCGAAACATCCTTAAACTAACCATGGACCAAAACGTCCTTAAACTAACAATGGACCGAAACATCCTTAAACTAACAATAGACCACTATGTCCTAAAACTAGCTGTTGACCGAGACGTCGATAAACAACTGTGGACTGCAGCATCCCAAGGCTGATACAAAATAAAAGGAGAGAATAAAAGAATAAAAAAGAAGAAAGAAAAAGAAAACGGTATGTCCATAAGCGAAATGGACACGGATGAAAACCCGAAAGGGCTCCGTGAGTAAAAATAGCAGGGCTACCGGCGAGTTTTGTGAAAACCCGAAAGGGCGCAATCTCGTTAAAAGACACCTGCAAGGTCCTCTCGACCTTGTGAGGAGAAACCACCTGCGTGAGATCCTTACGACTCACAAGGGAGCAACACACTTAGGAATTCTTATGATTCCCAAAGAAAAATTACACTTGCGAGATCCTCACGACTCGTGAGGAGAACCCTTTTATGGGACCCTCACGGATCATAAGATTCAAAAATCTTAAGCTACAGGGATCTGAACCTGTTCTTAAGCGGCCACCACAACCTTTAATACTGCCCTACAAGTGGCTCAATGCTGACCCTTGTATATAATCCATGGGCGCGAATAAACATTTCCCTAACAAAGTCCCATCCGCGACTAGGAATATATCTATACGGTGAACAACCCTTGTAAGTCCTCTCGACTTATAAGGAGAAAACACTCTTGTAAGATCTTTACGACTTATAAGAGAACATGCACTTAGGAATCCTCACGATTCTTAAGGAGAAAACGCACCTACGAGATCCTCACGACTCGCAGGGAGAAATACCTTTATGAGACCCTTACGGCTCATGAAATCAAAAGCCTTAGTCGACAGGATCCTAACCTTGTTTGCTAAGCCACCTTTGTTCGACACCGACAGAGGCAAATGATGATTCGCTCCTGGCAATATCCCAGTTGTAGCGGTGCTGATGCCGAAATCGGTTTCTAATTCCAAACTTGCAGCAAAGAAGCTAGCGAGCTACACATGTATACGAAATAGCCGAAATGATGGGGCAACTTGCAAAAAATCAGCAAGTAAAAAATGTATGCATGCAAAATAGCTGAAAAGATTGGGCAACTCGCAATAAAAAGCAGTAAGTAGAAAAAATAAAATAAATAGCCGAAATGATTAGGCACCGTGAAAAATAGCCGAAATGATTGGGCAATCGCGACCTTCGCTATATAAAAGCTGAAATGATAGAGCATAGCGGAAAGAAATAAAGAAAAATAAAATTTATGCCCTACAGGTGATATCATATCAATCCCTATATACAATCTAGGGGCGCAAACAAAGAGAGAATCACACCTTTCCTCCCTAGGCTTCATCAGAAGAAGAAGCCAAATCTCAACGGTTCACAGATAGCCTGGAGATCATCTCAACATCCGTCTCATTACAACGGACACAACATCAAGCAAAGCGGAACAGCGGCAATTCCCAGTTCCATGACTTGGCGGTGCACAGATGACCGAGAGTCAAACCCTAACTCCGTGAAATGCAGATAAAGTCAACCCTTCCTGGTTACGTGGAACGCGGCTTATGTCAATCATGACCCCATGAGAAACATCCAGAGTGGGGCCTGGTCCTCGCAGAACACGGCAATGACCCCGTGGGAAGCATCCAGAGCAAAATTCCTGGTCACGTGGAACGCGGCTTATGTCAATTCTGACCCCGTAGGAAACGTCCAGAGCGGATCCTGGTCCTCGCAGAGCACGACAATGACCCCGTGTGAAGCATCCCGAGCGGAGCATGGTCCTCGCAGAACACGGCAATGACCCCGTAGGAAGCATCCAGAGCAAAATTCATGGTCACGTGGAACGCGGCTTATGTCAATCCTGACCCCATGGGAAACGTCCAGAGCGGATCCTGGTCCTCGCAGAGCACGGCAATGACCCCGTGTGAAGCATCTAGAGCGGAGCCTGGTCCTCGCAGAACACGGCAATGACCCCGTGGGAAGCATCCAGATAAAAATTCCTAGTCACGTGGAATGCGGCTTATGTCAATCCTGACCCCATGGGAAACGTCCAGCGCGGATCCTGGTCCTCGCAGAGCACGGCAATGACCCCGTGTGAAGCATCTGTTAGTTATATGTATGCCCTAGAGGCCATTACTGTACATTGGATGTATATTGTAGTGGATGCTGGGACATATATAGGGAGGACTTTCTTCCTCGACATGATAGTATGCTATCTGGTTGATCTTTACCTTAACGTGTACACTGATTGTCTCCCTGTTACATGTTGGTAAAGCCCTTAGGATCTGTACTTGACTACCTGGACTATGAAGCGGATCATACTTGTGGGACATGGCAGTCCATAAGTACATCCTTCAAAGTCCCTAGTCGTGGGTATATCGAGACGGGGCATCGATATACCAGAGTAGACTAGCGTGTACCTTCTCGACCCATACAGAAGGGCGATGGATGTTCCCATATCCATTGGTGTTTGACATCAGAGATGATATACGGGTGCTCAGTAAAGACTGGGTACACTGGACGGACTCGCCGAGAACTCCCAGATGGTATTATACCTCACGTCAGATGGCAGTTCTCTGGTGACACTGGTATAGAGTAGTCTGTTGACCCGAGATCGTCATAGAGTCTTGTGTGGTTCCCACTGTGCTTTGATTTCCATCTTACCACGTCCAAGAGGGCGTGCAAAACGGTGGTTTTTGGGTACAGTCCCGAGTCACATGGAGGCAATGAGCGATAGGAGGGGATTCGTCTCTCCCGGTATAGGGGGTTGATGTTGCGCTGTGTTCGATTGGCTATAACAGGAAATCCCTGGCCAGGGTTGCTGAGATTTACTGGTAAGTGTTACCAGTAGTTTCTCGAATTGTTATAGACCTCATATCGACACGACTTATCGAGCTATTGGGGTCTGACGTTTACCACCCCTAGGCGAGATATGCGACATATCAGACGATCAGACCGGACTGTACGGTAGTGTTACTGGTTGGATTCACTGGAGTGTGAGCGGGCTTGCTCGTCGATCTTCTGATCGCTCAATACCCGGGTGGCCGTTACGTTTAGCAGACCGCTTGCAGCTTGTGGGTGCTTGATATGATCATCATCTGCTGCCGGCGTATTGACGAGTCTTTAGAGTCCTACACAGAGGTTTCCTGGCTCAAGCGAAACGAAATAGGAGCGCATATGAGATATGTGCGGGACCGAGAATGATACCAGTATGTGATACTGTATTTGATTCTCGCGATATGTGACATTGCTCGGTTATATGCGATATAGCCGGGTTATCGGATCAAGTGTTGTTTCGATAAGTTGTTACTGATGATACCAGTCGGTTATATGCGATATGACCGGATCATTAAATCAAGCGTTGATTTAATGATTTAATGTATAATTATATATATGATATATTACTTTGCATTAACTAGTATCGGTTCACTTTAAAAGGATTTTCTCACTTGATTGTACAAGTTGTATATGTGATATACTTTTTGTGCAAATGATTGTATCATGTTTGATGATACATGTTAACTTGGTTAAGTGTAAAGATTAAACCATGGTTAAATTGATGATTAGGGTTTTCTTTTTCTTAATCATTTATTTATTTATTTATTTGGAAAGGATTAGAAATGAAATGGTTGCAAGTTTTGTTTCTTTCTTTGAAGCTTCATGAAGCTTTGACTTTGTGACCATTTTGTCTCATGCTTAACCCTAACCCTTGCAATTAACCATGGTCTATTCTCTACACCTAATCATGGTTATTATTATGATAAGTTTCCTTTTTCTTTTCATTTTAATTAACTTATCATAATAGATCATTATCTTCTTCTTCATCTTCTTCAATGAAGAAACCTTACTTCATCAATGGTGATTGATGAAAACAAGTGAGAAATCCAATTCTAAAGTCTACCCACTTCCTATTTCTTCATCCTCTACCTCTTGCCAAGTAGTAGAGTGTGTTTCCTTCACAAGTTTCTTGACTTGGCGAAGTTGGAGCTTGATCTAGCGATGCCTCGATGTAGATCATCTTCGGCATGGACATCGACGACCTAGCCCGCCTATTCTCCGATGAAGCCGACGCTAGAGCCCAGGAATTCATTTGGACAGCAAGGGGACTTCGTTGCGGAGCTATGGAGGTGGAGCACCGGATCTACAAAGGTTGTATTTCCGTATAAACCTTAGTTAAGTTGTTAACTAGTTTTGTTTCGCCTAGTTTTCTAGCCAACGATCCGTAGTCGGGTTTCTCGGCATCGTATTTTTGAAATGGGCATGGTTGATGCCTTGTGAGACCTCTTGGGAGTGCCTAGGAACCCTACAGTGGTATCAGAGCCTAGCTAGAGCCTTAGGCGAAGTCTAGACGGAGTTTGAAGTCCGATCGAACCGAAAACTAGAACCCAAAATAGCTCTCTGGACTTTTTCCAAATTCTGGGATTTTTCCACATTAAAAATATGCAGAAAACACATCAGGAATATCTAAGAGTTACTGTGAATTTCGGCGGCCTAATTCAACTATCCCACCGCGGTTCCGCGGCATGAGCAAGGCTCATGCGGCGGTTCCGCGGCCGTACGGCCACAGTATTTAAATTATTTTGCACAGTAATTCTTAGTTTCCAGTGGTGATTTTTCTGGGAATTTTTAATATTTTTTCAAGAGTTGAATTTTCTGGGGTTGTTTTGGGGATTCGGTGTTTCGATCGGAGTATCAGATTTTGTCTATATAGCTTTACGGATAAATTTTAGAATATGTTAAAAAGTTCGACCGGATATAAATACCCAATTTTTCCCCTGTCGGGAAATTTTCAAGTGTTGAATTTTTCCGTGGTTTAAGGACGTTCTAAGTAGTGCAAGTAACGCGATCGACCCTCTAGAAGACAACAAACCTTAACTCGATTATGTGACCGTCTTGAATTGCCCTTTGGATCTTCGGGTTTGGGGCAGTACGGCGTGCCACATGTGAGGCGTTGGCTTGACCCTTCTATGGCTGGACCGTTGGTACTGAGGCACGAACTGAATGTTTTTAGACTTGTTTCATGTGTTGATCTGTATCGGGAAAACTTGGGTGTTCGAATGTTCAATCGGAAAGTTTAACATTTTCTAATTATCTGGAATGGGATACAATAATTGGAATTCACAATAAGTTATGAGATAACTGAATGAATGTTATAAACATAGCAGTTTAGTCTCACTTGATCGGTTGCCACGGAATTTTGATGTGATCAAAAGTCCGTCGCAATCACGTAGTGTACGCGGATACTCGCCGGGTAAACTTAATAGACAGCTACATCCCATAGCCCCGACCAGGTGACTGTAGGAGAACCCCGTCGCCGAAAGCATCCGTTCGGGTGCTCCCGGTAGCGGTGTTCCTCCTTGGTGCACTTCGTCGACTGCATCGGGGGTGCGGCCGCCTACTAAAGTTTGCGACGAGCATTCGATCAGTTTTTCGGGAATCTTATTGAATTGCCCGACTTGATATTGAAAAGTGTTTTCGATAATGAGACTAAAATGCGGGGTTTATAATTGTTAGGCATGCGATGTCTAAGTAATTCATTTGGTCAGGCATGCGATGTCTGAGGTGGTTGCGGATTCCAACTGTTGTAGTTTTACACTTTCTTTTCTGTGACCGTAAGTGTAATATGTGATATCGCCGGTTTCGTTGCTATATGTTAACGACAATTGGGATGGACATATTTACTTACGTTGATGACATGTGATGTTATGTATTGCTGGATATGTTATACTGGATCGTCGTGTTTGAATAGCCCGGGGTTTTTTATGTGAGATGAGTGTTTTTCATTTTCATTCATGTAAAAAACTTGTATGTAATATTCTTTTATTAGGGCGCTTCCAGGTTGCGGAAGTTGTCACCGTTTGTATATTATTTACTTTTCCGCACTAGGATAGACCCAAGGAGGAGAGCACAAGTAACCGGGTTCTGGAGTCCAGTGGGAGACCAACTCGAGGAGTCGAGTCCGGGTCTCCTAACTCTAGAATTGGTAGGGTTGCTTGCCGCTCTCGTAGGGGTCTAGAGGTGTGGGTTTGGCTATTCATCATGACCGTGGAATCCGTGTTTTATACTGGCTCGTATTGAAAACACGGACGTCCTAGTATATCCAATATTTCATATAATTCTTCTGCTGCGATATCTGTGATGTGATCATGTGATGTTCTATGATAGATACAGTATATAGTATATATGATATATTATATAGGCGTTACTTATGTTTTACACCCGCGCTAGCCCTGCCCCGCTCTGCCGTTAGTTACCTAACCTAACGGTGCACGAGGGGACATCGAGGCGAATGCGGATGGCATAAGTGTACGTCGTATTTATCTGTGATGTTTAGGTACTTAAATGATGGGACTTCATTAATGTGATTAATGAAATAAAAGAAACCTAAAGATGTTGTAGAATCGAATTTCAAAATAAAACAGGTAGCTACAGTTCTTGCTTTGCACAGAGGTATATACGATATATCCTGCACCTTATTCGATGAGGAAAGGATCGAGATCCCTTCACCGGGAGTGACTCCTTTAGCAATAGCTGGCAGATGCTACACACTCGGTTTGTCTTTTGATTGCTTTTAAGAGTTTTTGCTTTGCACAGTGATTTATGTGATATATCCCGCACCTCATTCGACGAGGAAAGGACCGACGATCCCTTCACCGGGAGTGACTCCTTTAGCAAAACTAGAAAAGCCTCAAAAGCACTCCATTTTAAAATCATTTGATTCTACAACGATATCAAGTTCATTACGCAATAGGTTTTCAGAAAAACCTGTCGTAGCCCTCCGTCATTTCAGATAAGTACTAGTTAGTATTCGTGCTACGTTTGTTGACCTCTGTCAAGGCGTAGTGTGCGGTAGCTGATTAGTGCTTATCTGCATAAGCATATGATGTGATTGATTTAGGGTAGTCGTGCGACCTTGTTGACCTCTGTCAAGGGTCGTGCGGGTGGGTTTACTTCAATCAGGAAATGACGGGTTGAACTTGACTAGCAGCCTATGGTTTGTTGACCTCTGTCAAGGTCATAGGACGCTAAGGGCAAAATATTATCGGGAATTTTAAGTGTTGAAATTTGCAATGAGATTGCATACCTTCTATGAGATAGTTGGATCCCGATACCCGCTGCGAGTAAGAGTTACTCCTGGAAGAGTTTTATACATTACAATTAGCCAATCAAGTAGGTGTCTAGAAAGGTGTCAACGGGGTTACGCCTCTGGGAAAACGAGGTTTACATTAATTAGGTTCGTGCGAAAGCACGGGGGACCTCCCTCAAAGTACCGACACTGGCCTGGCTAAAAGATTGGCGAACTTGTAGTGTGTAATTAATCCCGGCTAGTCTTTCCTTTTAGGGTTTGAAGGAAGATTTGATAAAAAGCAGTGGGAGCCATCCTGATTAGATAAAATAATAACCAATCTATTCTTGCAAGAGCGCACGCTGAGTGTTTTCTTCTCTCTCTCTCCAGGTAGCGACCATATCACGCCTTAATCAAGATAATAATACGGATTATTGACCAAACCCCCTTGTTATACTGAGCTGGGGAACGTTGGTCCCGCTCCAACTTATAATTGTTATAAGACAGAGCAGGAAATTGGGGATTACCAGAATTCCCGTACCGCCCATACGAAGAGAGTGCATGCTGATGCATCATCTTCGGGTGTGTTCATTATACAGAACTGTTTCTCAGTATCCTCCGCATCCTTGGTATATGATACCGGATCAGGATCCCAGATATGTAATCTGTTACATAGGGCTACAAAAGGGTAGAAAAACTGAGAACGGGTGATAAGTTTCATGAGGCAGAAAACGAGGCAAGTGTTGCAGCCAAGTCTGTTGGTCACTGTCACCCTGTATTACCAATACATTGATTCTGAACGAATGTTGTTAGATACCGAACCTGATATACAAAATCATATCAGTCTCTTTATAAGTAAAGAAATGATAAAATTTTGTATTGTTGGATAATGTTTTGAACATTTCCTATATCAAAAGTTGATCGGTTCAGGCACGTTATCTAAAAGCATTGATGTTCTAAATCAAACTACAGTTCTTTAGTATACAGAACACACACAAGAGGAAGAGTTCAGAAATGAACGAATCCTTCTTGAGGCATTGTAGACTAGGTCATATCAATGCGACCCGACTAGCTGAAGTTACATGTAGATGCATATTTAAATCAGTTTGAATTTACATCTTGTGAAACTTGCTAGTCATGTCACAAAGATATAATGACACCAGCTCTGTTTATTGGAAACAGAGAAAGAGTTAGTGAACTCTTGGGATGATACATGTTGATGTATGTAGGTCCCCTGTCTACACATACCAAGACCGGTTCTTTTTACTTCATTACATTCTCTGATGATCTTTCGAGATTCAGACCTATGTTCCTGTTGAAACACAAGTCCGAACCTTTTGAGATATTCACAGAATATAAGTTAGAAGTAGAGAACCAATACGGGTATAAGTATTATGTCCTTTGATGAGATCAAGGAGGAGAATACTTGAGCACGGAATTCCTTGACTATTCTAAAGGAGAATGAGATTCTCTCTCAGCATTACTCCTCCGTATACACCATAGCACGATGGTATATCGGGGCGGAGCAGATACACCCTATTTGATATGGTGTGCTCTATGATGAGTACTACTGAGTTACCTATTTCCTTTTGGGAGTTATGCACTTGAGAAGCTACAAACCTATTGAATAGGGTTCGAATCAAATCAGTTGCCTACCACTCCATATGAGATATGGTATGGGAAGAGCCCATGTCTTAAGCTAGTTAAGATTTGGGGTTGTCCGGCCTATGTCTAAAAGCAAACTCCGGACAAGCTCGAGGCAAGGTCTGTTATGTAGAACTGGAAATGTTCCAGCTATACAAACTGCAGCAGATGATTTGATAGAGCCAAAGGATTCAGTAGATTCCAACGAACCTCAGCCTCTCCGCCGATCTAGTAGGGTTCCTCACCCACCTGAGAGACACTTCGGTTTCTCTATGATAGTGGGAGCGAGGATTATATCATGAGATGATGACCCAACTAGCTTCGAGCTGGCCGTCAGGAGTAAGACTCTGTAAGAATGGCTGGATGCTTAGCGATCTGAGATGGAATTCTCATACACCAACAAAGTATGGACTTTGGTTGCTATATCTGAAGGGTTAAATCCCCATCAGGAGCAAGTATATCTTGAGAAGATTACTTGGTGTATATGGAAAAGTTGAGACTTTCAAAGCTAGACTTGTTAAAGGTTTTCTTCATCGACCAGGCGTGGATAACGATAAAACCTTTTCCAGTATCTATGCTTAAGTCCATCCAGATCCTACTTGCCACGGCTACAGACCATGACTACGATATCTGGTGGTAGGGTGTCATGACTGCTTTTCTAAATGATGTTTTAGAAGAATGCATCTATAAGTACACAGCCAGAGGGCCTCGTAGACAGTGGGAGCAGCGGAAACGTGTGCAAGCTTCTTTATAGGATAAAGCAGGCATCGCGGAGTTGGAACATCTGTTTTGATGGATTAGTCAAAGAAGTTGACATCATCAAAATGGTAGATGAACCTTGTATAAACAAAAAGGTAGTAGGGAGTATGGTGACGATCCTCGTAGAGTACGTGGATAACATACTCTTGATAAGAAAAGAGTTTCTTATGCTACGCTCGATCAATCTCCGTTTATCACAATGATTCTCCGTGTAGGATCAAAATGATACCTCCTAAATCCTGAGTTTTAGATCTATGAGATAGATTTAATTGGATGTTAGGATCCTCACTAGTTGTTGTGAGATGGTATCAATCGATCCTGGGAGAATCACTGGAAAGGTTCCAGAGTGATATAGACGACTGAATGTCAGTCACAGGCATTGTCTATACCCTCAGTAAATGGACGGTATGTTGGAAGAGTTCCAAGCTAGATACCGTGACATACTAGACGATAAAGGCGGGATACATCGCTACTTAAGATGCTACCAAAGAGGCTGTTTGGGTGTATACAAGTTCATGAGATGAACTACGTTCCTACCATTGTAAGACAATGGAGTTGTGGCTTATGCCAAGGAACGCCGGTCCCATCAGTGATCCAGACATATTCTAAGGCAGTATCACTTGATCATGGAGATGGATGATCTCCAGGGAGATCGAGGTTAGGAGAGTAGACTCAGAGGACAACACAGCGGATCCACTCACAAAGGCCTGTTCCCAGAGAGAGACTTTTATGGGATGGTTGAGTATGAGATACTACAACCACTGCTACAGATGGCCCTAGTGCAAGTGGGAGATTGTTAGTTATATGTATGCCCTAGAGGCCATTACTGTACATTGGATGTATATTGTAGTGGATGCTGGGACATATATAGGGAGGACTTTCTTGCTCGACATGATAGTATGATATCTGGTTGATCTTTACCTTAACGTGTACACTGATTGTCTCCCTGTTACATGTTGATAAAGCCCTTAGGATCTGTACTTGACTACCTGGACTATGATGCGGATCATACTGGTAGGGACATGGCAGTCCATAAGTACATCCTTCAAAGTCCCTAGTCATGGGTATATCGAGACGGGGCATCGATATACCAGAGTAGACTAGCGTGTACCTTCTCGACCCATACAGATAGGCGATGGATGATCCCATATCCATTGGTGTTTGACATCAGAGATGATATACGGGTGCTCAGTAGAGACTGGGTACACTGGACGGACTCGCCGAGAACTCCCAGATGGTATTATACCTCACGTCAGATGGCAGTTCTCTGGTGACACTGGTACAGAGTAGTCTGTTGACCCGAGATCGTCATAGAGTCTTGTGTGGTTCCCACTGTGCTTTGATTTCCATCTTACCACGTCCAAGAGGGCGTGCAAAACGGTGGTTTTTGGGTACAGTCCCGAGTCACATGGAGGCAATGAGCGATAGGAGGGGATTCGTCTCTCCCGGTATAGGGGGTTGATGTTGCGTTGTGTTCGATTGGCTATAACAGGAAATCCCTGGCCAGGGTTGCTGAGATTTACTGGTAAGTGTTACCAGTAGTTTCTCAAATTGTTATAGACCTCATATCGACACGACTTATCGAGCTATTGGGGTCTGACGTTTACCACCCCTAGGCGAGATATGCGACATATCAGACGATCAGACCGGACTGTACGGTAGTGTTACTGGTTGGATTCACTGGAGTGTGAGCGGGCTTGCTCGTCGATCTTCTGATCGCTCAATACCCGGGTGGCCGTTACATTTAGCAGACCGCTTGCGGCTTGTGGGTGCTTGATTGATCATCATCTGCTGCCGGCGTATTGACGAGTCTTTAGAGTCCTATACAGAGGTTTCCTGGCTCAAGCGAAACGAAATAGGAGCACATATGAGATATGTACGGGACCGAGAATGATACCAGTATGTTATACTGTATTTGATTCTCGCGATATGTGACATTGCTCGGTTATATGCGATATAGCCGGGTTATCGGATCAAGTGTTGTTTCGATAAGTTGTTACTGATGATACCAGTCGGTTATATGCTATATGACCGGATCATTAAATCAAGCGTTGATTTAATGATTTAATGTATAATTATATATATGATATATTACTTTGCATTAACTAGTATCGGTTCACTTTAAAAGGATTTTCTCACTTGATTGTACAAGTTGTATATGTGATATACTTTTTGTGCAAATGATTGTATCATGTTTGATGATACATGTTAACTTGTTTAAGTGTAAAGATTAAACCATGGTTAAATTGATGATTAGGGTTTTCTTTTTCTTAATCATTTATTTATTTATTTATTTGGAAAGGATTAGAAATGAAATGGTTGCAAGTTTTGTTTCTTTCTTTGAAGCTTCATGAAGCTTTGACTTTGTGACCATTTTGTCTCATGCTTAACCTTAACCCTTGCAATTAACCATGGTCTATTCTCTACACCTAATCATGGTTATTATTATGATAAGTTTCCTTTTTCTTTTCTTTTTAATTAACTTATCATAATAGATCATTATCTTCTTCTTCATCTTCTTCAATGAAGAAACCTTACTTCATCAATGGTGATTGATGAAAACAAGTGAGAAATCCAATTCTAAAGTCTACCCACTTCCTATTTCTTCATCCTCTACCTCTTGCCAAGTAGTAGAGTGTGTTTCCTTCACAAGTTTCTTGACTTGGCGAAGTTGGAGCTTGATCTAGCGATGCCTCGACGTAGATCATCTTCGGCATGGACATCGACGACCTACCCCGCCTATTCTCCGATGAAGCCGACGCTAGAGCCCAGGAATTCATTTGGACAGCAAGGGGACTTCGTTGCGGAGCTATGGAGGTGGAGCACCGGATCTACAAAGGTTGTATTTCCGTATAAACCTTAGTTAAGTTGTTAACTAGTTTTGTTTCGCCTAGTTTTCTAGCCAACGATCCGTAGTCGGGTTTCTCGGCACCGTATTTTTGAAATGGGCATGGTTGATGCCTTGTGAGACCTCTTGGGAGTGCCTAGGAACCCTACAGCATCCAGAGAGGAACCTGGTCCTCGCAGAACACGGCAATGACCCCGTGGGAAGCATCCAAAGAAAAATTCCTGGTCACGTGGAACGCGGCTTATTTCAATCCTGACACCGTGGGAAACATCCAAAGCGGATCCCGGTCCTCGCAGAGCACGGCAATGACCCCGTGTGAAGCATCCAGAGCGGAGCCTGGTCCTCTGTTCATATCATAATTTTGCATTATTATATTCCCCATTCTTATTCATTTTACAAATAAACAGGTGCTTTTGATCCATGTCTGCTACATAGTTGCAGGTTACAGGTTCTCGGAACAAAACAGTGAAAATGATGAAAAGACGATACAAAAGTGAGACTACGACCAACAAATAGAAGAATCTTGATCATGCCTACAGTTTGAGGGACAAATGAAGATCAATGAACAATTTCACAAAGTACAAAGGCAGTGCAAGATTCAAGACTTCAACAAGAAGCAAACGGTAAAAGTCCACAAAATTCTGCACTGTGGAAATCTGGAAGAAACTAGAAGACAACGTCGGGTGACCCGGGTTCGATCCCCGGCAACGGCACCATTTGATTAAGAGAGGTTTTATGTGCGCTTTCGCTTTTAAAAGATGAATCAATGAATATTAACCGCAATCAAGAACGGCGTCGCTTGGTAGCTAGCCGGTTGAGTACGGGTTGGTCCACAGGGATTTTGTGTATTTTCTATTTGTTCTAACGAGTTAATTCCAATTGTGGTAGGATTGATTATCACTAAAACTGAAATGAGTTTGATTAGAATTAAAACCTTGCTTGGGTAAGGTTTAGGTTAAGTTTGGAAATTCAATATCTCTCATCCCTTTCTTGCCCATCATACATTTTAAATAGGACTCCATGCATACATACATACATCGTTCACTATGGCACCCTATCCCAAGAGGTAGCGGTGATACCGTAGTTTAAAAGACCGGTTGTGTATGTTTTCCATAGAGGTTAGGGTAAGAGTTAAGAAAGGACGGACCAAGACCTAGAGGAAGAAACCTAGTTTCTTCCCGTTCGTGCTAATACTCTTTATTAATTATTACCTTAGCACCTAAATAGATCTTAATTAGGGCATATAAAGCTGTGAGAAATATTAAATTTCCAAACTTAACCTAAACCTAACCCTAGCAAGATTTTAATCCTAATCTAAATCAACCTTAGTTTTTATTGATAATCCAATCCACCACAATTGGAATTAACTCGTTAGAACAACTAGAAAATACACAAAATCCCTGTGGACCGACCCGTACTTAACCGGCTAGCTACCAAGTGACGCCGTTCTTGATTGCGGTTAACTATTATTTGATTCATCTTTTAAAAAAAGCAAGCACGCATAAAAACAACGCTCAATCAAATGGCGCCGTTGCCGGGGATGGCGTAGTTATTTTCTTTTTGTAATTTCGGGTTAATATAAAATTAAAAAATCATAAAAACTGAAAAATAAAAAATATATATATAAAAATTTATTATCTTGTTATTTTTTGAAGGGTGTTTCGTTTGAATTGTGCAGGATCGACGAGCGGATTCAGATCTGGAAAATTCCAGTGAGCAAAACAGCAAGCATCAGATCTGAACAGACAGAGGAAAATCAGAACAGAGAAACAAAAAAACATTTGGGATCTGAACCGATGACTTTACCGCGTTTCCACCGCAGAAGCATCCCTTTGACCATGGAACCGCGGCTACTTGGTGATGTCAGCGTGTGGAAAACTCTCTGTAAGCATCTTTTCTTCTTCTGAACCCCCAGATCTCTTCTGAAAAATTTTCCCGCAAGGTTTTTTGCGCAAAAACATCTCTCCCTTCTCTAATAACTTGATCTTGTGCAGGATTCTTTGTGCCACAATAAAAAAAAAATTGGCAAGTGTTTCTGTGTTTACTGCTTTACATCTTTAAAATTTGACTTTGAGGGGCTTGAACACCAATCCAGATTGGGTGGGGATTTCATTACCCTTCCTAGGGCCCCAAAAATCACAAAAAGCATTTTGCATTAACCATCAAGTTAATTAAAAAAGATTAGACTCGGCCTTAAGGACTGTCGCGCTCAATAGGACAAAGCAATAGTTGTAGGCATCGATCGTTTATCTAAACCAGACTTTGTGGTGCCTAGGCTAGACAAGTAGGGAAAGGTAATTTTAAAAGGCCCGTCTCATGGTGATTCATGAGCGGATCCCTCCTTTCTTTACTTGTGCTTACTGATTGATTTGATTTAGCGTGCTTGCGCTTTCTAAAAGATAGATCAAAAATACTTATTAACCGCAATCAAGAACGGCGTCGCTTTGCAGCTAGCCGGTGAGTACGGGTCGGTCCACAGGGATGTTGTGAATTTCCGATTCGCGCTAACGAGTTAATTCCGAAGGGTGCTCGAATTAATTATTAAATCTAAAAATTGAAGTTGTATGATACTAGGATTAGAAACTTGCTAGGATTAGGTTTAGGGAAAATTTGGTAAACAAAGATCTTAATCTCTTTCCATTGCCTTTAATTAAAGATATCATATTAGTGTTATGGTAAATCTTAACAAAGGGGATTAGGATGATTGGGAAGATTGATTCTTTCTCTAGATCCTTGTCCTTCTTTTCTTAATCTTTACCCTAACCTCCATGGAAAACCTTAAAATCCGGGCCTTTAGACTACGGAATCACCGTTACCTCGAGGGTAGAGTGCCGTAGGGAGCCGAATAAGAAGGTATGGATGGAGTTCTAATTTTCATAAAAGATTGGCAAAGAAAAGAGATGAGAGATCTTCATCTCTCAAATCCTTCCCTATTCCTAACCCTAACAAGCGAGGAAACTACTCGCTCATTGAGGAATTTAAAAACATTTATCTAGGGCAGAGAATAAAAATTACCTAGGGCAAGAATTGAAATCTAAACTAGAGCAAGGAATTAAATCTACTTACAGATGCATCTCTCCAATCATCAACGCAGGGTTGTCAGATCTGAATTCATGAATTGAAAAGAAACACCGATGCTCTCCAAAAGAATTCTAAAATTTATTATTAAAAGGAGGCATGAAAAGAATACAATGATTTGGGCTTCTATTTATAGGAGATAGAAACCCTAGGTTACAATTGATTTGCATGTCTACATTTACCAAAATATCCTTAGGAAGACCTAGTCAAAGTAGACTTCAAGCTTTGGTAAAATTTTATGTCTCTTTAAAAGATAGTATTGGGCCTTGGATCTTTGGGCTTCCTTATTATTTGGTTCTTTATTAAAATAGCTTCTATGTTTCTTCCAGATCTCCAGTGAATAATTGCGGTGGGCTTTTAACCGTTCGCTTTGTAATCTTGGACCTTGCATTGCCTTGTACTTTGTGAATTTTATCTTCGATGTAGGCTTGATCAAGAGTCTTCTGTTTGTTGGTCAAAGTCCACTTTTGCATCGTCTTTTCATCATTTTCACTGTTTTCTGTCCAAGAACCTGTAACCAGTAATATGTAGCAGACATGCGTCAAAAACACCTGTTTATTTATAAAAAGAATAAGAATGGGGAATATAATAATGCAATATTATCGTATGAACAAATACCCCCAAACTTATCTTTTGCTCGTCCTCGAGCAAACTTATTTTTATTCACTAAAATCCTAACCGCACTTTCGCAGGGAAACGCGATTGCACTGAGCATGTGCAACAAGCCGTTAAACCTCTAGGTGTCCCTAGTAGGAGGAGTGTTGTCTCCTGAGGGTTTTCAGCGGATACTACCCACAAAATCCTATCAATTCGGCCCATTAACTTTTGTTCTCCAATTAGGTTTTCTAACAAGGAATTCTATTATCGTCGACTCATAAATTATCCACCCATATTCTTCACACTTCCTCATCATCTAACTTAAGATTATATATGTTCTGCAGACCTACTTAGCTTTCGGCATCTCTTAAGTTTTCCTTCTAGGGTTCCATCTCCACTTAGGAATTTTTATCAACTCTACTAAAGATACAAGTTTATTCTTCATTCCTTTCTCTCATCTAAACTCCAATCACATATCCCCACGTGTGTGTAAATATCACCCCTACACTTGGAAATTCAAATCAAGCAATCATACTCTTGTCCGTTGTCCAAAGTACTTATTAGTAGGTGAATTTTTAATTGAATTTTGCTTACACATCCTTCATGCGACCGTTAATACTTCTTGAGGTACCAACAACCGATTACTAGATGCGTTAGCACTTTAAAGCGTACTTCCTAGTTTTGCAACACCCAAGGCTTTAGCAGTGACTCCCAAACCAGTTGGTCTAAGGCACTAGGTGATGAAGCACCCTCGCTAAATATTTTTCTATTTTTGCAGCCTTAAGTAATCACAAAAACCAGTGTCCATTTTTTTATTCTTCATTCACATTTTTTTTATTTTCATCGTACTAAGGACTTTAGACAAGAGCATTTCAAGGTCTCCTCTACTATTCCAAGTTTCAAGGTGCGTGATTGTGCAATTTGTAGGGTATACGTTTTCAGAATCTAGACTTAAGTTAGGAACTATTTTTCAAACTTATACTCTAATAAGAACATCAATACTCTTCCCTTGTTTCGACTTAGCCCAAGAAGTGAACCCAAAATTTGCCTATTTCTAAATAAACTGCAAGGCATATACTTTCTACCGTTAAACTTTAAGGAAGGTTATTTTTAGGGTTTTTAATTTACTACGTCAAAGATCTAGTTGTTCCTAACTAGTTAACCTATTTGTCAAACTCAAGTCAATTGGCCAAAATTGAATACATTAATTTTTATAATTTTTGAAATTTTTCAATTTTTTATTGGTTTTCAAATAAGTATGCAAATGCAAAAATATGTACAAATGAATGCGAAGGAAGAAGACGTACCGAGTATACCCCCAAACTTAAACTTGACAGTGTCCTCACTGTCATGCTACACCAAGAGGGTCAAAATGCCGGTACTCCCCTGTTTATTTATTTATATATATATATTTTTTAATATTTTGATTTTTTTTTTTTTTTATAGAAAAAGAAAACCAAAAATATATACATATATACAAAGATTCCCCCAAACTTAAGCTTGGCCTTGCACAAGCCAAAAGTTAGCACCAACCATTCAAAAATCTTATCGTGGAAATGGTATAGTTGGTGCAAGAAAATGAGAAGCACGCGAGACCGTGTGGAAAGAAGAATGGTAGAATATAGTCTCGGTGGGGTTGAAGAATGGCGAAAAGAAGAAGGAAGTGGAGTACGATCTTGAGGGTGTAAATTGAGTGAATAAATTAGCGCAATTTATGATGACCGATGTGTTAAAAGTGATTGCACTAACCTATCAACTCGTCGAGAAATGGGATCAAATCCCTCAAGATTCGCAAGAGAACATGGGTACGCCGAACTTGGTATCGGAGATGAAAGCGTAACGGTCATTTGTACGGTCGGGACAATAGGAGAGACGAAAGGGAGTGAATTAGGGATGGTCTCATTCTCACCGTAGTAAACTGTGTCGAACTGGAAAGATTCCATCAATGGTTCGAAACGACTGTAAGCAACCGAGTCTGATGGATTAACTAACTCATCTGAAAATGCAAAGGACTCAAACTCGGGCGGTGAGACTTCAACATCGTCCGAAAAAGTGAAACACTTGTAAGTGTCATCGGCTGTGAGAGCTGTGTCAGATTCGAAGGAAAAGTTTTCAAGCTCACAGTCGTCAAGCGTGAAATGAAGTGTGGTCGGAACGATGGAAAAGAGGGAGGTTGATTTAGGTAAAGGTTCAAGAGGATGAATTGGAAAATCCGACACATCAAAGAAAAATGGTTCAACCTCAATATGATCCTCACCACTCTCCTCAATATTCAACTCATAATTCTCCTCAATATTCAACTCATCCATGCCATTATCATCAAAATCAAGACGCATATGAGATTCGGGAGAAACATTTAATAACTCGGGATGATGATTTGAACATAAAATTTCAATTAAATCGACAGGTTCATCATCCGAAATATTCCCGGCGTCTATATCCTCAATCAAGTGAAAATCAATTTTCTTAGACACCTCATCAAAAGCATGGATATTTATCGATTTAGGTTCTAGAGTGGAGGTGTAAAGATCGAAAGGATTAGGTGCGGTTTCACTCGAAAATGGTTCCTCACAATTTGGCAAATCAAACACTACAGAATCACACAACTCGTCTTTATTTTGAACTTGTGAATCATTTAGGACATTCGATGGAAAACTGGAGTTGTGGGCTTCAATTGGGTAAGGGTAGGTTTGATTTAGAAATCCTCTCTCATTCTCACTCAGTCCAACCGCCTCCTCATACATTGAAAAATTTGGAGCTAGTTGGAAACTAGCTACCGGTTCAGCAGGTTGCATAAGGGTGGCCACGGACGCTTCCATATTCCTGACCATTTTGTTTGTTGCTGTAATATACGCCTCCAACGCCTCTTCCAAACTAGACTTGGGTGGTAAGGGGGTTTCGGTAAAAAATTCGAAATTGTTTGGATATGTGAAACTCCCTAATGGCTGTGTAGAAACATTGTCTAGTGACGGTGGAAAAGTCGGGTAGGACTGGTAGGAAGTGGGTGATTGGGCAGGGGTAGGGTCAACATATGGATAAAAAGGTGAATAGTCATGCGGATCCCTATAACTAGATGTGTGGAGAGGGGTGAAAGATCGGCTGCGAGATTGAGCAATATGCTCAGCAATGGACATCGGCTTAGGAGTGACAGAAGGACTTGAAAAAGTGGTATCAACATATGGAGGTGGTAAAGATTGACTTGGTTGACACAAAGTGGGTTGAAAAGTCGAATTGTTTCTCCTAGACGCCTCTATTTGATCTTTCAAAGATATTTTAGGCATGGAAGGATCGTCTTTAAATTGATCGAACAAATTGCCGAACGACGCAAAATTAGGCTCGGGATACCAAAGTTCGGCAAGTGATTTGTTATGTGGGGTACCCATGTTAGAAGAAAGGGAGAAAGAAAGAAAGTTTGTTGGTGCAAGGATTTCCGAGCGACAAAAGTTGCAAGTATTTTTTTTTTTAAAAAAAAATTCCTCTTATTATTCTTTTTTATTTGTTTTGCAAAAAATTTCGATAAAGGGCTAAGACACAAATGCAAATAATCAGAAATGCACAATCAGTCCGAGATCTAGGGTTACCTAGGTCAGCTAGACAGCTCCTAACTGTTGCAAAGGGCTAGAAATAGGACCTCAAACCGCCTCTTCACCGCCAATTGCGGCCAGGTAAGTGGGAAGGAACCACCACGACAGTGGGCCTAATTAAAAACCACTAGCCTAGACACCGCAAAATCAGTTAGGATAAACGTCGATGCCTATACTAGTCCTTTTCCTATTGAGCTCGATTTCCTTAGGGCTGAGTCTAGTATTTTTTATTAATTGTGGTCGATGCAAAATGCTTTAGATGTTTTCTGGGGTCCTGGGAAGGGTGATGAAATCCCCACCCAATCTGATTTGGTCAAAAGCCCCTTAAAGTCCGATTAAAGATATGCAAAACAGTAAATCACTTGCAATTAAATCTTTTTTTGTGAATTTCAAAATTTGCAAGTTTTCTAATTAAAATTTTCCATTTTTTTTTCTCTTGCTCTTAATTTGGAAAGATATATTTAGCAAAAAGATTAAGGCTATGCAAATCAGAAAAGATCACTTGCAATCAATTTTTATTTTAAACGCGCGCAAAGAATCCTGCACAAGATTTGTTATTTGGAAAGAGAAAGATTTTTAAAGCGCAAAGAATCCTGCAGGAGATTTTTCAGAAGATATATCGGAGATTTGCAGAGGAGGAGATCAGAAGACTTACTGATTTTTTTTTTTACCGCGTTTCTGCCTCTGGTTTTTTTTTTTTTTTTTTTTTTTAACCCGACCAGGCCGCGGCGGTTCCGCGGCCAGAAGCTGGGTCGCGCGGCGGTTCCGCGGCCGGAAAGGCAGCATCGGTTTTTGTTTTTTTTTTTTGCAGCACCAGATCGCGCGGTTGACTTGTTGACTCGGTCCTTTGAATTTTTTTTCTGTTCCTCTGTTGTTGCAATCTTCTGTTGATAGGATCGTCTATTTGCTGTTTCGCTTTCTGTAGATTTCCAGATCCGAATTTGTGCGTAGATCCTGCAAAATTCACACAAAGATACCCTTTCCAAAAATAACAGATGATATATTTTTAGATTTTTTAGATTTTTCAGATTTTTTTTTTTAATTTTGATTAACCCGAAATCGCGAAAAGAAAATTCTACGCCGTCCCCGGCAACGGTGCCATTTGATTGATTTTGGTTTAGCGTGCTTGCGCTTTCTAAAAGATAGATCAAAAATACTTATTAACCGCAATCAAGAACGGCGTCGCTTTGCAGCTAGCCGGTGAGTACGGGTCGGTCCACAGGGATGTTGTGAATTTCCGATTCGCGCTAACGAGTTAATTCCGAAGGGTGCTCGGATTAATTATTAAATCTAAAAATTGAAGCTGTATGATACTAGGATTAGAAACTTGCTAGGATTAGGTTTAAGGAAAATTTGGTGAACAAAGATCTACATCTCTTTCCATTGCCTTTAATTAAAGATATCATATTAGTGTTATGGTAAATCTTAACAAAGGGGATTAGGATGATTGGGAAGATTGATTCTTTCTCTAGATCCTTGTCCTTCTTTTCTTAATCTTTACCCTAACCTCCATGGAAAACCTTAAAATCCGGGCCTTTAGACTACGGAATCACCGTTACCTCGAGGGTAGAGTGCCGTAGGGAGCCGAATAAGAAGGTATGGATGGAGTTCTAATTTTCATAAAAGATTGGCAAAGAAAAGAGATGAGAGATCTTCATCTCTCAAATCCTTCCCTATTCCTAACCCTAACAAGCGAGGAAACTACTCGCTCATTGAGGAATTTAAAAACATTTATCTAGGGCAGAGAATAAAAATTACGTAGGGCAAGAATTGAAATCTAAACTAGAGCAAGGAATTAAATCTACTTACAGATGCATCTCTCCAATCATCAACGCAGGGTTGTCAGATCTGAATTCATGAATTGAAAAGAAACACCGATGCTCTCCAAAAGAATTCTAAAATTTATTATTAAAAGGAGGCATGAAAAGAATACAATGATTTGGGCTTCTATTTATAGGAGATAGAAACCCTAGGTTACAATTGATTTGCATGTCTACATTTACCAAAATATCCTTAGGAAGACCTAGTCAAAGTAGACTTCAAGCTTTGGTAAAATTTTATGTCTCTTTAAAAGATAGTATTGGGCCTTGGATCTTTGGGCTTCCTTATTATTTGGTTCTTTATTAAAATAGCTTCTATGTTTCTTCCAGATCTCCAGTGAATAATTGCGGTGGGCTTTTAACCGTTCGCTTTGTAATCTTGGACCTTGCATTGCCTTGTACTTTGTGAATTTTATCTTCGATGTAGGCTTGATCAAGAGTCTTCTGTTTGTTGGTCAAAGTCCACTTTTGCATCGTCTTTTCATCATTTTCACTGTTTTCTGTCCAAGAACCTGTAACCTGTAATATATAGCAGACATGCGTCAAAAACACCTGTTTATTTATAAAAAGAATAAGAATGGGGAATATAATAATGCAATATTATCATATGAACACTTACCTGGCCACAACTGGCGGTGAAGAGGCGATTTGAGGACCTCTCAACTTGCCCTTTGGAACAGTTAGGAGCAGTCTAGTTGACCTAGGAGACCCTAGATCTAGTCTTGATTGTACATATTGTGATTGTGTCTAAGCTTCTTATTTAAAAATCTTTTTGCAAAAATCTCTTTATAAAAAAAACACAAAACAAAATTTTTTTTCAAAAACATACCACTTGTCGCTAAGAAATCCATTGCACCCCACTTGCACCCACTTCCTTCCATTGACGTTTTCTTACCCCCACCTTCTGTTTTCACCTCTTGACTACACTATCTCTTTAGTGTATGTCCGGTTGGACTAGGGACACTAGCGCCCGTTTAGTCCGTGTCTCGTTAGTACCGACTGACGACGTTTTCGACTCCGAAGTCGAAATTCCATCCACTTCTTTACCTTCACCTTCATATTCTTCGTCTTTTAAGGAGATGTCGGGTTTCAATCCTAACAACCCCTTACCCGCGGGACTGATTCCACCTCCACTAGGTACGAATAACCCATAACACCCTCCTGTTGAAGCGCCCCAACGAATCGCGCTCCAGGATCTTTTCTACCCTATTCGCATCGCTCTTCCAACTTGTCTTTCACTTCCACCGGCTAATGGGGATAAATTTGAGATTAAACCCCACTTCATCAATATGTTGCCCAAATTTCACGGGCTGGAATCCGAATATTCCTACATCTTCATAAACAAATTCCAGAATGTTTGCGCAATGATGAAGACCATACAACTTTCCGATGATGCTATAAGGCTACGTGTCATTCCATTCACTTTATGTGACCTAGCCGAAAAATGGTTATATAGCACAGCATCACACTCGATAAAAAATTGGGAAGAGTTTGTTAAGGCTTTTCTAAAAAAGTTTTACCCACACCACAAGACCGCGAGAATTCGCAACGAAATTATTCAATTTTCCTAGCTTCCTTCCGAACCTTTTTAGAAGTGTTTTGAAAGATTTAAAGACCTACTTGTTCAATACGCTCACCACGGTATCGAGAATTGAAGACCTTGTAGGGTTCCTAGGCACTCATACAATGGTCTATAAGGCATCAACCATGCCCGATTTAAAATTTAGACATGCCGAACAACCCAAAACTAGGATCTTTGCTAGATAATTAGGGTTTAACATGCAAGTAAACATCTTTACAACTAAGAGTGAGAGATTACAACCTTTGTAGTCCGCTCCTTCGCTTCATAACCTCCGAGTAGAAGTCCCTTCACCGCGATCCACGATCTCCCGCACTCATGAGAAGCTCCACAACCCGAATGATCCATGCTAGCTTGTAGTCTTCCTTTTCTTCGATGATCTACCTCGAAGTTCCTTTAACTCAAGCTCTTTCTCACTAATGAGGTGAACACCCTAATCTAATTGGCTAGATTAGATGAGGATGATGAAGTAGGATTTATGCTCTCTTTTATTATCAAATTCTCACACTAAATCATCACATAAAGAAAACCTAGAAAGCTTTTTCTAAGCTCAAGGAAGAAGAAGAAGAATATGAAATGAATAATTCCTTTTGTGATGAATAATGAAATTATAATACGATTACAAATGTAACCATGGTCAAAGATGACAAGGCTAACCCATTTAGAGATTTAACCTAGGGTGAAGTGTTTGGGTTGGGTTAGAAATATCTAGCAAAATATCAAGCATAATATCTTTTGCTAGAAACAAAATAAAAACCTTCTAGAAGTATCAAGAAAGAACTAACCCAAATAAAACCCTAACCTCGTTTAATCTCCACTAAATATGTAGCATTAGTAATCATATCATGTTACAATATTATATATCACATATATAATATATATTTGTAACAAAAGAAAATAATACAATTAACATATATCGCATATATATCAATGTATTATCCGGTGAGAAAATGAATCAATAAACCGAGCCAATATTAGATAATATAATATATCACACATATAATTATACATTAAATTATCGAATCAACACTTAATCCGACAATCCGGCTATATCGAATATAACCGATTAATATATATCATGAACCGATTTATCGAATCAACACTTGATCCGATGACCCGGCTCATATCAAAATATCGCGAGAATATAATACGGTATCCCATATCGTGTTATCCTCGGCCTTGCACAGATCATATATGTGCCATTATTCCGTTTTGCCTGAGTCAAGAAATCTCTGTCTAGGACTCTAAAGAATCGTCAATACGCCGGTAGCAGGTGATGATCATATCAAACACCCACAAGCTGCAAGTGGTCAGCTAAACGTAACATCCACCCAGTTATTGAGCGATCAGAAGATCAACAAGCAAGCCTGTACATTCTCCTGTGAATCCAATCAGTAACACTCCCGTACAGTCCGGTCTCTTCGTCTGATATGTTGCATATCTAGTCTAGGGGTGGTATACGTCAGACCCCAGTAACTGATAAGTCGTGTTGATGTGAGGCTCATAACAGGTCGAGAAACTACTGGTAATACTTACCAGTAAATCTCTATATCAGCCCTGACCAGGGACTTCCAGTTATAACCAATCGAACACAACACAACATCAACTCCCTATACCGGGAGAGATGAATCCCCTCCTATCGCACATTGCCTCCATGTGATTCGGGACTGTACCTAAAAGCCACCGTTTTTCACGCCCTCTTGGACGTAGTAAGGTGGAAATCAAAGCACAGTGGGAATCACACAGGACTCTATGACGATCTCGGGTCTACAGACTACCCTGTACCAGTGTCACCGGAGAACTGCCATCTGATGTGAGGTATAATACCATCTGGGAGTTCTCGGTGAGTCCGTCCAGTATACCCAGTCTCCACTGATCACCCATACACCATCCTTGATGTCAAACACCGATGGATATGGGATCGTCCATCGCCCATTATATGAGTCATGATGCATATACGCTAGTCTACTCTGGTGTATCGATGCCCTGTCTCGACACACCCTCGACTAGGAACAGTTATAGGATGTACTCTTCGACTACCGTGGCCCCACTAGTATGATCTCATCATAGTCCTAGTAGTCGAGTACAGATCCTAAGGGCTTTATCAACATGTGAGAGTAAGACGGTAAACTAATACAAGTCAACCTGTTAAGATAAAGTAAAACCAAATAGCATACTATCATGACGAGTAAGAAAGTCCTCTCTATATATATCTAAGAATCCATTATAATATATATCATATGTACAACAAAGGCCTCTAGGGTATATACATAACTAACAATCTCCCACTTGCACTAAGGCCAGCTGTTGTAGTAACTCATACCTAGCATCCCGAATAATCTCTCAAACTGTATCTGGGGAATGGCCTTCATGAGTGGATCCGCAGTGTTGTCTTTCGTATCTACTCTCCTGACCTCGATCTCCCGGCGATCAATTATCTCCCTGATCAGGTGATACCGCCTCAGAATATATCTGGACTTCTGATGGGACCTGGGTTCCTTGGCCAAAGCCACAGCTCCATTGTTATCGCAATACAAAGGTATTGGATGCTCAATGGACAGAACCACACCAAGGTCACTAATGAACTTCTTTATCCAGACAGCCTCTTTGGCAGCATCGTTGGCAGCGATGTATTCAGCCTCCTTCGTCGAGTCTGCAACGGTATCCTGTTTGGAACTCTTTCAACATACCGCCTCTCCATTGAGGGTAAAGACAAATCCCGAGTGTGACTTAGAGTCGTCCTTATCACTTTGGAAGCTGGAATCGGTAAAGGACTCCCCCTGGAGTTCTCCGTTACCATACACCAAGAACATCTCCTTAGTCCTTCGCAAGTACTTGAGAATGTTCTTCACAGTTGTCCAATGACTCTCTCCAGGATCTGCTTGATACCGACTCACTACACTTAGTGAGTATGTTACATCGGGTCTGGTATATAGCATCACATACATGATAGAGCCTACTGCCGAAGCATAGGGTATCCCTTGCATGCGGGCTCTTTCCAAATCAGTCTTGGGAGACATCTCTTTGGAGAGAGTGAGTCCATAGATCGTGGGTAGGTTCCCACGCTTGGATTCTTCCATACTAAACCTCTTCAGTATCGTGTTAATGTACCTGGATTGGGACAATCCTAGTATCCATTTAGATATATCTCTATAGATCATAATTCCCAATATGCAGGAGGCATCACCTAGATCTTTCATTGAGAATCTTTGTGATAAGAAGAGCTTGACTGATTGCAGTATAGGAACATCATTTCCTATCAAGAGTATGTCATCGACGTACAATACGAGGAAGGCAACCTTACTCTCTGCAACCTTCTTATAAATACAAGGTTCTTCTACGTTTTTGATGAAGTCAAACTCTTTGACTACAACATCAAAGCAGATGTTCCAACTCTGCGATGCTTGCTTTAACCCATAGATGGATTTAAGCAGTTTGCACACCTTTCCGCTGCTCCCACTATCTACGAAGCCCTCTGGCTGAGTCATGTACACGCACTCTTCTAAATCACCGTTTAGAAAGGCGGTCTTAATATCCATTTGCCAGATTTCGTAGTCATGGTATGCAGCAATGGCAAGTAAGGTCCGGATGGACTTAAGCATAGCTACTGGAGAAAATGTTTCGTCATAATCCATACCTGGTCATTGACGAAAACCCTTTGCAACAAGTCTAGCTTTGAAAGTCTCAACTTTTCCATCTACACCAATTTTCTTTTTAAAGATCCACTTGCTCCCAAAGGGTTTTACCCCTTCAGGAGCATTTTCCAAAGTCCATACTTTGTTGGTGTACATGGATTCCATCTCAGATCGCATTGCATCCAGCAATTTCACAGAGTCACCACTCATGATGGCCTGATCGAAACTAGTCAGGTCATCATCTTCCATGATGCAATCCTCGCTCCCACCATCAATGAGAAAACCGTAGTATCTCTCAGGTGGATGAGAAACCCTACTAGATCAGCGGAGAGGCTGGGGTTCGTCGGGCACTACTGAATCCTCTGGTTCCAATAAATCATCAGTTGTAGTTTGCGGTGCTGGAACCTTTTCCAGCTCTACCTCATCGCCACTAATTTCTTTTGCAAGAAATTCCTTTTCTAAAAAGGTGGCATGTTGAGCAACAAACACCTTTTGTTGTTCACTGTGGTAGAATAGATATCCATATGAATTGCTTGGATATCCAACAAACTTACAAAGAACTGATCGTGCCTCGAGCTTGTCTGGATTCTGCTTTTTAACATAGGCCGGACAACCCCATATCTTAATTCTTTTAAGAGATGGTCTCTTCCCATTCCATATCTCATATGGAGTGGTAGGCACAGATTTGGTTGGAACTCTATTCAATTGGTATATGGCTGTCTCAAGCGCATACCCCCAGAAGGAAATAGGCAACTCAGCAGTGCTCATCATAGAGCGGACCATATCTAATAGGGTGTGATTCCACTGCTCCGATATACCGTTGTCCTGTGGTGTATAAAGAGGAGTAAGCTGAGAGAGAATCCCATTCTCTTTTAGATAATCTAGGAACTCATTGCTTAAGTATTCACCTCCTCGTTCAGATCGAAGAATCTTAATACTTTTGCCCGTTTGGTTCTCTACTTCGTGCTTATATTCTCTGAATTTCTCAAAAGCTTCAGACTTGTGTTTCATCAGGAACACATGTCCGTATCTTGAAAGATCGTCAGTGAATGTAATGAATTAGGAAGAACCGTTCCTGGCGTGTATAGATATGGGACCACATACATCACTATGTACCGGTCATAAGAGTTCCGTAACTCTTACTCCGTGTCCACTAAACGGAGTTTTGGTCATTTTACCTTTGAGACATGAATGACAAGTATCATAAGATGATAATTCGAACGGATTCAAATATCCATCCTTATGTAACTTAGTTAGCCATGTCGCATTGATATGACCAAGTCTACAATGCCACAAGAAGGATTCATTCATTTCTGAACTCTTCCTCTTGTGTGTGTTTTGTATATTAAGGACTGTATTTTGATTGAGAATGAATATGCCATTATGTAACGAGCCTGATCCAATCAACTTTTGATCTAGGAAGATGTTCATAACATTATCCTGTACTACAAAATTATATCCTTCTTTACTTAATAAAGAAACTGATATAATGTTGCACATCATGTTCGGTATATAATAGCACTCATTCAGAATCAGTGTATTACTACTTGGTAATACAAGGTGATATTCGCCAACTGCTTTAGCTGCAATACTTGCACCATTCCCTACTTGTACGGAATGATCACCTTTTCCCAGTTCTCTACCTTTACGTAGCCCACGTAACAATTTACATATGTGGGATCCTGATCTGGTATCTAATACCCAGGACGTAGGGTGAACTGAGAAACAGTTCTCAATAACTAACACACCCGAAGAAGATGCATCAGCATGTATGTTCTTTGTTTGGGCGCCGTGAGAATCCAGATATTCTCCTATTTCCTGTTCAGTCTTATAACTTTTATAAGAAAGAACGGGACCAACGATCCCATGGTCAGTATAATAAGCGGGTTCAGTCAGTGCATCCATATTATTATCTTGATTATGGCCTGATATTGTCGCTACCTGGAGAGAGAGAGAAGAAAACACTTTAGCGTATGCTCTTGCAAGATTAGATTGGTTATTATCTTATCTAATCAGGATGTCTCCCACTGTTTTTATCAAATCTTCCTTCAAACCATAAAAGGTAAGATTAGCCGGGATTAATTACACCTTACAATTTCGTCAATCTTTCAGTCAGATCAGTGTCGGTACTTGAGGGAGGTTCCCCGTGCTTTCGTACGGACCTAATTAAAATAAACCTCGTTTTCCCAGAGGTATAACCCCGTTAACACCTTTCTAGACACCTACTTGATCGGCTAATTGTCCTGTGTAAAATTCTCCTAGGAGTAACTCTTACTCGCAGTGGGTATCGGGATCTAACTATCTCATAGGAGGTATGCAATCTCATTGCAAATTTCAATACTTGAAATTCCCAATAATGCTTTTGCCCCTAGCAACTGTTGCGCCACGGCAGCGCCCCGGCCGTCAATCCGAGGCCAAAATGCGGAATCAAAATTTTCTTAACTTTTAAACTGGCGCTACCGCGGACAATAAACCCAGATCGAAACCATTAACCGATACTAGCAATCAAGAGAAGGGGTGAGAGATATACCGAGTGATCCGAGTCCTCCGGTCTTCTCGTCGTCGTCCCGATCTCCCGCGGAAACTCCGGTCGTCGCATCCTTGCCGGAAGGGCACCACATCGTCTGTATCTTTTACGGGCTCCCACCTCAATACCGAGGCAACTCGGGCACGAAGCTGGCAAGTCGACGTGCCCAAGATTTGCTGTAGATTGTGTAGTGCTTTGTCTCTTTGGGGTTATGTTGCCTTGATGGAGGGATGAGGTTAAGGGAAAATGGTGCTTTCATTTTTCCCAAAACTAGAAGAATGAGATGAAGAAATTTGTGTCACACTAAAATGGAAATTTCTCTCATCCTCCAAACAAATGTGGCCGGCCATCACTTTGTAAGAAAGGTGGAGGAAAGAATTTGTAGCATGAAGGGAGGTTATTGTAGGATAAAGCAAGAGGCGACCTTAAATAAAACATCAACCATGCTTATTACTTCTATTCACATCAAATCTCATAAATGCAAAATCATGGATGAATAAAAAACAAAGGATGCAAATCCTATCATAATGAATACATTTGCAAGAAACCCCCTCCACAAATGTTATTTGCACAATTGCAAATAACCCCCTCCATCGGAAAAGTCCGGCCGGGAAAGAACAAAGGAAAACCGGCCGGAACGGAATGCAAACTGGCAACTCCAGAAAACTGGTCCCGTAATAAATTACAGGAAAACCCCGATACGGTTCATACACACCCGCATCTGTATTCCGTCCGGATACAAATGCAAAGAGACAAAATCTACACTGTACTAAACTAGGATCCGGCTTAAACCAAAGCCGGCTAGTAATGTTCGTCCGATCCTGATCCGTGCAATACCGCACGTATCAGATCGAACCCTGCCATATAACTATATGGCCACTAGTACAAAACTGTCCGATCCTGATCCGTGCAATACCGCACGTATCTGATCGTACCCTGCCATATCTCCATACGGCCTCTACAGCGTTTCGCCCGAAAGCATGAGTAACTGAAAGTCTGGTGGACTCTAAAGACTCGTCAATACTATGGCTGTGGATTTAACCACTAGCACGTCAGAGGTATAAGCCAATACGTAACGGGCCACCAGCTATTGACCAAAAGGGACGTCGATGAGCGAACTCATCCTGACACCCTACTGAGCCTGTCAGTGACAATATCCGTACAGTCCGGTCCGTTCGTCTATGAGCATCGCATTGCGGGCCTAGGGGGTTGGTAAAAGTCAGACCCCCAAAGGCGGTACAAGTCGTGTCGGAGTGAAGCCCAGAACACCCTGAGATACTACTGGAATACCTACCAGTAAATCTCCTACCTCGGCCGAGGGCTTTGTGTAATGGCTCTCCTAGACACAGCGCGACCTCACCCCCAATACCGGGAGAGACGAACCCCTGCAGATCCGCTCACTGCCTCCATGTGGCTCGGGACTGTACCCAACTAAAACCTGTTTGCACGACTCCTTTGAGCCGTGGTAGGGTAGTAATCAAAGCACAGTGGGAACTCACACGAGACAAATGACGATCTCAGGTCGATGAACTAACCTGTACACATGTCACCTGGGGACTGCTATCTGACGTCTGGTATAATCCCAACTAGCAGGTTCCCGGCGAGTCCTGTCCAGTGTACTCATAACCCAATGAGCACCTGTATACATCTTAGGTGAACCAACTGACACCAGTGGCTTGTGAGACCGGCCACCGCCCCTCGTCGGGGTCTCGACTGTATACACTAGTCTACTCTGGAGAATCGATGCCCTGTCTCGAAACTCCCACGACTAGGGACCTTTTAAGGATGTGCTTATAGACTCCAGCTCTCACTTATATGATCGCCCTCATACTGCTGGCAGTCAAGCAAGAATCCTAGGGGCTCTATCAACGTGCAATAGCGACCTGTCAGGTCACCTAAAGCAGTACACGATGATAAAGGTAAACCAGATAGCATACTATCATCTCGAGTAAGACTGTTCTACCGGGATAGGTCCTCCCTCAATCATTGCAATCACGTGCCTGTGATCCAATAATTGACTCTGAGGGCACTATCTCCAACAATCTCCCACTTGCACTCAAGGCTAATTATTGCGATGTCGCATACTCACAACCCGTGTGATACCGAACACCCAACTCCTCTACTAGCCAGTCGCACAAAGCCTGTTTGCGAAACTATTGCGTTCGAGGAAAAACCTCAGTAAGTGGATCCGCCTAGATGTTTCATTCTATGTCTCTCTATATCTCAAGTTCGTGGAGAAAACCATCTCCCGAAATGAGCAATACCTGTCTTAGAATGTCTGGATGTCTGATGGGACCTAGCTCATAAATGAACTCCAAATCCAAACTTCTTAGACTGTATCGTCAACTGAACTTAATCAGTATCCTGCGCCATGCCTCCCTCAGTATTACCTTGGATCACCTGTCCAAAATACTGCCCCTCGTCAGAGGGAAAACTATAACTCTGACAACCTCCTTGTCGTCCAGGTCACCTTGGAAGCCTGGAATGATAACCGTCTCATAAAGGAGGCTGCCGTTATCAATTCCCTAGAACATTAACTTATGTTCTAAAACTGCTTCCGATTGTTTCTCCAGTGTTGGATTAATATCAGCTTATTGCAGCTACTGCAAGAACAACATCTGGTGTGGTACTTGACATCTCATGATTGACTTAATTGCCTAAGCAAGTGATCTGTCAATCATGCGTATCCCTCTCCCCTTTAGTCTGTAAGACACCTTTAGAGAGGGTGACTCCATCACCTGCAGGTACACTACCGTGCCAGGAGTCATCCATTCTAAATACCCTTAGAATGCTGTCTAAGTACCCAGATTGGGAGACTACCCAAATCTAGATCTAAAACCATAGATCTAGTAACCAGAATGTCTGATATAATGTCCAAGTCCCATGTGGAGAAACCACTGTGTGACGACCAAAGTATAACCGATCGTAGTATAGGAATATTACTTCCTACTCTGTGTATGTCATCCAAAACCCGGATATCACACCCTACTACCTTCTCAACAGATCCATCCCCTATTCTGATGACGTCAAACCTATGACTGTCACATCAGAAATAGATGATCTATCTCCGCTATATCTGCTTCAGTCTATAAATAGACATAAGCCTGATGTCCACCAATGCTTCCGCTGCTCCCACTGACTACGACAACCCTCTGGCAGAGTCATATAGACGTGCACTTCTAAAGCTAGTTTAGAACGACTCTATACTCATCCTCCTGCCGGGTCTCGCAGCCTGGAACAACAACAATGGCAAGTGTGGGTAAACAAGAACTTCCCTTTCACCGTCCTTGAGGCTACCGGAGTGCCTCTCGGGTGCCTGAAGTTACCCACCTTATCTGCGGAGTGGCCAATGGAATGTCAAATCAGATTGAATCTTTAGGTTCCTTATCAAATCTTCAGTAATCGTTTGCGGTTCTGGAATCGCTTCCAGTTCTACCATACTCCCACTACTGTTTTCTGAAAAATAACCATTTCCTTTTAAAATGTGGCGAGTAAAGAACAATATCACTATTGATCTTCCAGATGGTAGAAAGTCAACCCTCGTCATAGCCTGGATCAACCCACAAACAGCCATTACAGAAACGCGCCTTGAGTTGTCCAGTGTCTGGTTTTAATCATAAGTCGGACAACTCCCCGTACCTTAACTTCGTTAAGATATGAACTGTTCTATACCCAATATAGAACCAGAGGCACTGATTTAATTTAACCAGATTCAAATCATGCAGCTGTCTCCAGTGCATGTCAACTAAATGGAAGGAGGCCGATCAGCGTTACCCAACTTAGGAATGCTTCCAATTATGAGTAACCTGAAAGAGAAGCAAGTTCTCATTACTATCAACTGAATACCATACACAAGTATCTACATCTTCGATCACCTTGAAGAATCCCGATACTTGCAATACCTGGTTCTCCACTCTATTCTTATACCAATAACTCCTCAAAACTCAGACCCTGTGTTTCTACGAAACACATGTCTAAAAATTAGAGTAGTTAAAAGTAAACAGAATATAGTATGAGGACCAACCCCTCTGTCCTAATGGACACTGGACAACATACAATACTCTGTATAAGTCCGCTGAGTCTAACAACTCTTTCACTGTGTGTCGTAGGTTGAAAACTGTACTTATGGTTAAGAAGAATTACACCGCTGTTTAATACTCCTTACCTAACCATCCACTGATATAGGTAAATGTCATCGACATAATATCAAAAGGTATATCTCACTCTATGAAAATAGACGTACAGATATATCAATTTGAAATTGGTGCACAACAGCGGATATTCAAAACCAAATATTTGCCGACCGGCAAACAGCCCAGATGATCTCCTCAAATATCACTGATTACAACGAATCCCGATATAATGAGGATGATCACCCTATTCCCAATGACTTACTCCCACTCATCATCTGTAAAACCATACAGATGTGAGAATCATACCTGGTAAATACATACCCTGGAGTAAGTATCTAATCGGGAAATCAGTTTTCTTTTAACATTACACAGTGAAACTGAAACATTGAAATGTTTCTGTGGGGTATTCCGGTATTCTTAGTAATGCCTCTTCCATTATCCAGATTCACAACTATAACCGTATAATTCTTTGCCACCTGTCCAAATCCCTTTATATGTCTTTAGTCAATACCGTCTGCACACCCCTTTAGGCCAAATGGTTTTCTTCCTTCCCTACCGTTCGGCACCAGCCTATGGTTTGGAAGAAGACTATCCAATAAGTATAATGGGTGTACTGTCCTAATCCTAGGAGCACTCGCAATGCGAGAGAAGGTGAAGATAAAAAACAACCGAATAAACCTTATTCCTATTTCTCCTGAACCAGAATCCATCCCCGAACTGGAACAAGTTCCTTTCGAGTTCGTATATAACCATACGATGGATTATCCAATAAACTTGGGATCTTCGTAGTGATACGGAGTGTCCTGGAGAAATACAAAGGTGATTTAGGATTGGCGAAGAAATACTTGGTTCGGTCGTGAATAGCAGTCGCAATTTACTTTGCCCTCTTACTAATCCCTTGCTTTGTCTTAACTTAATACCTTCTGTACACCATCGTTATGCTAATTGGTTTTCTTCATTCCCCGCTGTTCGGCACCAGCCTAAGGTTTGGAAGAAGACTATCCAATTTGCATAATAGGTGTACTATCTCCTAAACCAAGGAGTACTCGCAACCTGAGAGAAGGTAAAAGGAAAAGACAACTGAATAGTCCTATTCGTTTTCTCCAGAACCGGAAACCATCCTCGAATAAATTCCTTCGAGTTCGTATCTAACCATACGATGGTTTTGTCCAATGGAAGTGGACGTTCGTAGTAATACGGGGTGTCCTGGAGAAAAGGGTAAAAGTAGGAGTGGCAACGAGGTCTGCAACTCTGACAATCCAAAAGCCAGTGTTAAGAAGGTTCGGTCAACTTGGTCACTGAGTCATAGTCTAGGGTCGGGTCAATGGTCGCTGCCAAAGAGAGAGAGAAAAGAAACACTCAGCGTGCACTCTAACCTAGATCAGAATGGTTATCACTTTATCTAATCTGGAAACCTCCCACTGTAACCTCAAATTCTTCCCCAAACCTGAAAGAAGAATTAGTCGGGGTCACCCGAGGAGTAAACCAACTCATCAGTGGGAATCGGGATCCAACTATCATCGCATGATAACGTGACGGAATCCACTCACGTCACCACACTCCAGAAGGTATGCGCATGTCTGGCAAGTTTCAGTTCTTTTGAAACTCCCGATGTGATTTTTACCCCAAGCGGTTTATGACCTTGACTAGGTCAACAAACCATAAACCGCCAGTCAAGTTCAACCCGTCATTATTCTGTATTGCATTAAACCCACCCGTACGTGCCCTTGACTAGGTCAACAAGGCCGCACGACTGTCTTAACCAATCCCACTTATGCAACAAACAAGTACCACTTAGCTACCGAACACTACGTCTTGACTAGGTCAACAAACGCAGCACGAATACCAAATAATACCTGTAGGAAATGACGGAGGGCTACGAATGGTTTTTGGCGAAAAACCTTTAACGTAATGAACTTGATATCGTTGAAGGAACTGCATAACTTTTTATAAAAAATATAGTGACGAAAACCTTTGCTAAAGAGGTCACTCTCGGTGAAGGGATCTCGGCTCTTTCCCCGTAGAATGAGGTGCAGGATATTCCAACTGAATACCACGATGCAAAGCAAAAGTAATCGGCTATAGTGAAGTTAATGCCCTGACGCAAACTTCTGTCCAAGGGGTCACTCCCGGTGAAGGGATCTTGGCCCTTGCCTCGTCGACTGAGGAGCAGGATATTCCAAATGAATACCACGATGCAAAACAAAAGTGAACGTCCTTGCAATAACAGCTTTTTGAAAAATGTTCCAACAACATCAGAATAGGTTTGTTTATCTTGCATTGATCCGAATCAACGCAGTCCCATCAATTGATCACACCACAAAGAACGAAAATATACTGATGTACGTATATACCATCCGCATTCGCCACTGGGTCCCGTCATTACCCGTTAGGTTAGCTAACTAACGATAGAGCGGGGACTGGACTAGCGCGGATGCAAAACATATACAACATCTACTAATATATATACCAATATATTATATTCGCTCAAGGCGTGATAAAATGCAACATCACAGAAATATGCAGCATCACAGAACAATACAGATATCTGGAAGCCCCGGGTTTCACAGAGCCGCTGCTGAAACCCGACGTTCCCCTGGTCATGTGGATAGCCTGTGCAATGAAAACCTAGACCCCTACGGGCGCGGCAAGTCACCCGCCAAAACCTGAAGCGAGGCAGCCCCCTTCAGCAACGTGAATGGACCACCCAGCACTTCACGGAATCCGGTAACTCGGGCACCCCTCCTGGGTCAACCTGTACCCCCTACGAGTGCGGCGAATAGCCCGCCAATCCTGGAGTGAAGCCCCCTCCATCCCAATGCCATGAGATGCGGTCTTGTTGCCCTCCAGAACCCGGCTATCCGTGCACCCCACCGCGGGGCAATCCTAGTACAGAAAGTAAAATATACATACACCGGGTACATCGACCGCAACCAGGTCGTGCCCCAAAAGAATAATACAAACAGGCAGTGAGGGCATTCCACATGTCGGACGCTCGCCCCGCAATATCAAATGTACATATAAAACAAAACAGTACTAGCATTGCATCCAGGCTATCCCCCACGACCGATCCGCAACAACACAGCATAAACACAGAACATCAACGTGAAAATCACGTTCGCAAATCCGTCTAACCGAGCTATAGCAGTTAGACCGGATTTACCGATCGAGTGACATTCACGGTCGCAGATATAATGTAAATACTGTGAAATAATGTGTTTAAAATATCCAATCGATCAAAAATTAACAAGTGGGCCCCCAAGTAATACTGTAGCACTCACAGAAATTCTGGGCCCAATTTTAATATTCCAAAACCCCTATCTTAAGCCCAAAAGCCCACTGCAAAAAGTTGGCCAAATGAAGCAAACATACTGCGGCGGAACCGCGGCAAAAGAGGGGTCATTGCCGCGGTTCCGCGGTCGTACGGAATGATCAAGCTTCCAAATTTTTGCAGTGTTCTTAGGATTCTCTGTACATCATTCTGCAATCACCTGAAAAAAATTTCGAGCCCGGAAAAAATCGACAGAAAACTGATGCATGCAAAAACGCGGTTTTTGGAATTTTGGTCGATCGGATAAGTAAAACACATTAGAACAAGCTAGACAAGGTTAATGGCGTGGCTCTGATACCATGTTGCACCACGGCAGCGCCCCGGCCGTCAATCCGAGGCCAAAATGCGGAATCAAAATTTTCTTAACTTTTAAACTGGCGCTACCGCGGACAATAAACCCGGATCGAAACCATTAACCGATACTAGCAATCAAGAGAAGGGGTGAGAGATATACCGAGTGATCCGAGTCCTCCGGTCTTCTCGTCGTCGTCCCGATCTCCCGCGGAAACTCCGGTCGTCGCATCCTTGCCGGAAGGGCACCACATCGTCTGCATCTTTTACGGGCTCCTACCTCAATACCGAGGCAACTCGGGCATGAAGCTGGCAAGTCGACGTGCCCAAGATTTGCTGTAGATTGTGTAGTGCTTTGTCTCTTTGGGGTTATGTTGTCTTGATGGAGGAATGAGGTTAAGGGAAAATGGTGCTTTCAATTTTCCCAAAACTAGAAGAATGAGATGAAGAAATTTGTGTCACACTAAAATGGAAATTTCTCTCATCCTCCAAACAAATGTGGCCGGCCATCACTTTGTAAGAATGGTGGAGGAAAGAATTTGTAGCATGAAGGGAGGTTATTGTAGGATAAAGCAAGAGGTGACCTTAAACAAAACATCAACCATGCTTATTACTTCTATTCACATCAAATCTCATAAATGCAAAATCATGGATGAATAAAAAACAAAGGATGCAAATCCTATCATAATGAATACATTTGCAAGAAACCCCCTCCACAAATGTTATTTGCACAATTGCAAATAACCCCCTCCATCGGAAAAGTCCGGCCGGGAAAGAACAAAGGAAAACCGGCCGGAACGGAATGCAAACTGGCAACTCCAGAAAACTGGTCCCGTAATAAATTACAGGAAAACCCCGATACTGTGCATACACACCCGCATCTGTATTCCGTCCGGATACAAATGCAAAGAGACAAAATCTACACTGTACTAAACTAGGATCCGGCTTAAACCAAAGCCGGCTAGTAATGTTCGTCCGATCCTGATCCGTGCAATACCGCACGTATCAGATCGAACCCTGCCATATAACTATATGGCCACTAGTACAAAACTGTCCGATCCTGATCCGTGCAATGCCGCACGTATCTGATCGGACCCTGCCATATCTCCATACGGCCTCTACAGCGTTTCGCCCGAAAGCATGAGTAACTGAAAGTGTGGTGGACTCTAAAGACTCGTCAATACTATGGCTGTGGATTTAACCACTAGCACGTCAGAGGTATAAGCCAATACGTAACGGGCCACCAGCTATTGACCAAAAGGGACGTCGATGAGCGAACTCATCCTGACACCCTACTGAGCCTGTCAGTGACAATATCCGTACAGTCCGGTCCGTTCGTCTATGAGCATCGCATGGCGGGCCTAGGGGGTTGGTAAAAGTCAGACCCCCAAAGGCGGTACAAGTCGTGTCGGAGTGAAGCCCAGAACACCCTGAGATACTACTGGAATTCCTACCAGTAAATCTCCTGCCTCGGCCGAGGGCTTTGTGTAATGGCTCTCCTAGACACAGCGCGACCTCACCCCCAATACCGGGAGAGACGAACCCCTGCAGATCCGCTCACTGCCTCCATGTGGCTCGGGACTGTACCCAACTAAAACCTGTTTGCATGACTCCTTTGAGCCGTGGTAGGGTAGTAATCAAAGCACAGTGGGAACTCACACGAGACAAATGACGATCTCAGGTCGATGAACTAACCTGTACACATGTCACCTGGGAACTGCTATCTGACGTCTGGATTAATCCCAACTAGCAGGTTCCCGGCGAGTCCTGTCCAGTGTACTCATAACCCAATGAGCACCTGTATACATCTTAGGTGAACCAACTGACACCAGTGGCTTGTGAGACCGGCCACCGCCCCTCGTCGGGGTCTCGACTGTATACACTAGTCTACTCTGGAGAATCGATGCCCTGTCTCGAAACTCCCACGACTAGGGACCTTTTAAGGATGTGCTTATAGACTCCAGCTCTCACTTATATGATCGCCCTCATACTGCTGGCAGTCTAGCAAGAATCCTAGGGGCTCTATCAACGTGCAATAGCGACCTGTCAGGTCACCTAAAGCAGTACACGATGATAAAGGTAAACCAGATAGCATACTATCATCTCGAGTAATACTGTTCTACCGGGATAGGTCCTCCCTCAATCATTGCAATCACGTGCCTGTGATCCAATAATTGACTCTGAGGGCACTATCTCCAACAGCAACTTATGACCTTGGCTAAGGTCAACAAATCATAAGTGCTAGCCAAGTTCAACCCGTCATTTCCCGATTGAATTAAACCCATTCGTACGACCCTTGGCTAAGCTCAACAAAGTCGTACGACTACCCTAACTCAATCACATCTCATGTTTTAGAAGATAAATACTAATTAGCTACCGTACACCACGCCTTGGCTAAGGTCAACAAACGCAGCACGAATACTAACCAGTCTCTATCTGAAATGACAGAGGGCTACACAGGTTTTTCAGAAAACCATGAGCGTAATGAACTAGATATCGTTGTAGAAACAAGTGATTTTGAAAAGGAGTGTTTTTTAGGCTTTTCTAGTTTCGCTAAAGAGGTAACTCCCGGTGAAGGGATCTTGGCTCTTTCCTCATCGAATAAGGTGCAGGGTATATCATATATACTACTGTGCAAAGCAATAACTATATAAGCTGTCAAAAACTAAATCGCGAGTTTGTAGCATCTGCCAATTTCGCTAAAGAGGTCACTCCCGGTGAAGGGATTTCGGCTCTTTCCTCATCGAATAAGGTGCAGGATATATCATGTATACCGCTATTTAAAGCAAAACTTGTAGCTACCCTTTTTGTAAAGTTTTGATTCTACAACATCTTTTAGGTTTCTTTTCTTTTTATTAATCTCATTAATATATCCCATCGGCTTATGCTTCCTAAGCATCACAGTAGAAACGAAAGCAGTAATATTTATATATCAGCATATATATATAAAGTATAAGCATTCGTCTCAGGCAGTAATATGATCTCATCACAGAACATTGCAGCAAAAGAACATATATGAAATATTGGATATACTAGGATGTCCGTGTTTTAATACGAGCCTGTATAAAACACGGATTCCACGGTCGCGATGCATAGCGAAACTCACATCCCTAGACCCCTACGAGAGCGGCAAGCAACACTGCCAATTTTAGGGTTAGGAAATCCGTTCTCGACTCCTCGAGATGGCCTCCCACTGGACCCTAGAACCCGGTTACTTTTGCTCCCCTCCTTGGGTCTACCTAATGCGGAAAATTAAATAATATACACTGGTGACATCAACCTCATCCCGGAAGTGCCCCAATAAAAGAATATTACATACAAATGAATTTTACGTGAATGAAAATAAAAACCCTCCTCTCACATAAAACCCCCGGCTATTCAGAACACGACGATCCAATATAACATATCACAGCAGCACATAATATCTCATATCATTAACGTAAGTAAGTATGCATACACCGATCGTCGTTGATGTATAGCAAAGAAAACCGGCAATAAAACTACATACTACACTTACGGTCACAGAAAAGAAATTGTAAAACTACAACATTTGGAATCCACAATCTCTTTAGATATTGTAAATCCGAAATATCACATACTTCGCATTTAATGCCTAACTATATGAATTCCACATATTGTATCACATTCCAGATAAATAGACAATATTAAACTTTCCGATCGAATAATTAAACACCCAAAATTTCCTAAATGGCTCAACACTTGAGCGGAGTTTAAAAGCATCCATCATATGCCACAGTACCAATGGTCCAGCCGTAGAAGGGTCAAGCCAACGCCTTACATGTGGCAACTGTAGGGTTACTAGGCACTCTCACAAGGGTCTATAAGGCATCAACCATGCCCGATTTAAAATTTAGACGTGCCGAACAATCCTAACCAAGATCTTTAAACTAGAGATTAGGCGAAACAAAGCATGTAAACATCTTTACATCTAAGAGTTAGGGATTACAACCTTTGTAGTCCGTTCCTTCACTTCTAAAGCTCCGTGTTGAGGTCCCTTCGCTGCGATGATCGAGTATCCGGACTCTCGAAAAGCTCCACGAAGAGAAAGATGCAAGCTTGCTTCCGATCTTCGATAACTAAGATGATCTTCCTTGAAGTTTCTTTAACACAAGCTCTCACTCACTAAATGAAGTGAACACCCTAATCTAAATGGCCAGGATAGATTAGGATGATGAAGTAGGATTTAAGCTCTCATTTATTTTCATTAACTCACTCATTTTCATCACTTCATAAAAAGCTAGAAAGCTTTTCATGAAAGAAAGAAGAAGGAAGAAGAAGAACAAATCAATCCTTTTGTGATGAATAAAGAATTGTGATAAACTCATTACAAATACAACCATGGTTAAGTCAAGAAAAGACTTAACCATAGTAGAGATCTAACCATAGTAAAGGGTGTGGGTTGGGTTAAATAAATATTTTGCAAAATATCTTTGCAAAAACAAAAAGGAAACCTTCTAGAAGGTTCAAGAAAGAACTAACACAAATCAAACCCTAACCTTGTTTAATCTCCACTAAACTTGTTTCATTAGTAATCATATCATGTTACAATATTATATATCACATATACAATATTTATTGTAACAAAATAAAATAATACAATTAACATATATCGCATATATATCAATGTATTACACGATTTGAGAAAAAGAATCTTTTAGTGAGCTTATATTAGTTAATGTAGTTTAATATATCAAATATATAATTATACATTAAATTATCGAATCAACTCTTGATCCGATAATCCGGCTATTTCACAAATAACCGACTAATTTAATCTGTATCAGTTCATCGAATCAACACTTGATCTGATGATCTGGCTATATCACATATACCCGGCCGATATCTCATATCGTGAGAATCTAATACGGTATCACATACACGTATTGTTCTCGGTCCCGCACATATCATATATGTGCTCCTACTCCGTTTTGCCTGAGCCAAGAAACCTCTGTGTAGGACTCTAAAGAATCGTCAATACGCCGGCAGTAGGTGATGATCATATCAAACACCCACAAGCTGCAAGCGGTCAGCTAAACGTAACAGCCACCTAGGTATTGAGCGATCAGAAGATTAACAAGCAAGCCTGAAATTTCTCCCGCGAATCCAATCAGTAACACTCCCGTACAGTCCAGTCTCTTCGTCTGATATGTCACATATCTCGCCTAGGGGTGGTAAACGTCAGACCCCAGTAGCTCGATAAGTCGTGTCGATGTAAGGCTCATAACGGGTCAAGAAACTACTGATAACACTTACCATTAAATCTCCATATCAGCCCTGGCCAGGGACTTCCAGTTATAGCCAATCGAACACAGCACAACATCAACTCCCTATACCGGGAGAGACGAATTCCCTCTTATCGCTCATTGCCTCCAAGTGATTTGGGACTGTAACCAAAAGCCACCTTTTTGCATGCCCTCTTGGACGTGGTATGATGGAAATCAAAGCACAGTGTGAATCACACAAGACTCTATGACGATCTCGGGTCTACAGACTAACCTGTACCAGTGTCACCGGAGAACTGCCATCTGACGTGAGGTATAATACCATCTGGGAGTTCTCGGCGAGTCCGTCCAGTGTACCCAGTCTCTTCTGAACACCCGTACACCATCCTTGATGTCAAACACCGATGGATATAGGATTATCCATCGCCCATCATACGGGTCAAGATGCGTATACGCTAGTCTACTCTGGTGTATCGATGCCCTGTCTCGATACACCCTCGACTAGGAACAGTTATAGGATGTACTCGTCGACTACCGTGGCCACACTAGTATGATCTCATCATAGTCCCAGTAGTCGAGTACATATCCTAAGGGCTTTATCAACATGTAACATAGAGACAATCAGAGTACATATTAAGATAAAGAGCAACCAGATAGCGTACTATCATGTCGAGCAAGAAAGTCCTCCCTATATATGTCCAAGAATCCACTACAATATACATCGTATGTACAGTAATGGCCTCTAGGGCATACATATAACTAACAATCTCCCACTTGCACTAGGGACATCTGTTGTGGTATCACATACCCAACAATTAGCTGTGGTTGAAGTATCTCATACTCAACCATCCCATAAAAGTCTCTACTGGGAAAAAGGCCTTTGTGAGTGAATCCGCGTTGTTGTCCTCTGTGTCTACTCTCCTAACCTCGATATTCCTGGAGATCAACAATCTCCATGATCAGGTGATACTGCCTAAGAATTACATCTGGATTTCTGATGGGACGGGGGTTCTGTAACACCTTAGGATAATGGTTAGTGAATAGTTATATTTAAATAATGGTTTTTAATAAAAAGTTTACCAAATTGTGTTTCAAATATTTTTCCTAATTTAATAAATATTTTTCTAAAATTTTCCTAGGCTTGCACACACATGTGCATGTAAACTAGGGTTTTTAAATGAGTTTTTACCATGTTAAGTGACCATTGTTAGTTATGTATATGCCCTAGAGGCCATTGTTGTACATATGATGTATATTATAATGGATGCTTGGATATATATAGAGATGACTTTCTTGCTCGTCATGATAGTATGCTATTTGGTTTCACTTTATCTTAACATGTTGACTTGTATTGGTTTACTGTTTTACTCTCACATGTTGATAAAGCCCTTAGGATCTGTACTCGACTACTGGGACTATGATGAGATCATACTAGTGGGGCCGCGGTAGTCGATGAGTACATCCTATAACTGTTCCTAGTCGAGGGTATATCGAGACAGGGCATTGATACACCAGAGTAGACTAGCGTATACGCATCTTGACCCATATGACGGGCGATGGATGATCCCATATCCATCGGTGTTAGACATCAGAGATGGTGTATGGGTGCTCAGTGGAGACTGGGTACACTGGACGGACTCACCGAGAACTCCCAGATGGTGATATACCACACGTCAGATGGCAGTTCTCCGGTGACACTGGTACAGGGTAGTCTGTAGACCCGAGATCGTCATAGAGTCTTGTGTGATACCCACTGTGCTTTGATTTCCACCTTACCACGTCCAAGAGGGCGTGCAAAACGGTGGCTTTTGAGTACAGTCCCGAATCACATGGAGGCAATGAGCGATAGGAGGGGATTCGTCTCTCCCGGTATAGGAAGTTGATGTTGTGCTGTGTTCGATTGGCTATAACTGGAAGTCCCTGGCCAGGGCTGATATAGAGATTTACTGGTAAGTGTTACTAGTAGTTTCTCGACCCGTTATGAGCCACACATCGACACGACTTATCGGTTACTGGGGTCTGACGTATACTACCCCTAGACTTGATATGCGACATATCAGACGAACAGACCGGACTGTACGGGAGTGTTACTGGTTGGATTCACTGAAGAACGCACAGGCTAGCTTGTTGATCTTCTGATCGCTCAATACCTGGGTGGCTGTTACGTTTAGCTGACCGCTTGCAGCTTGTGGGTGTTTGATATGATCATCACCTGCTACCGGCGTATTGATGATTCTTTAGAGTCCTACACAGAGGTTTCGTGGCTCAGGCGAAACGGAGTAGTGGCACATATGTGATATGCGCAGGAACGAGAATAATGCGATATGGGATACCGTATTATATTCTCGCGATATTTAGAAATGAACCGGGACATCGGATCAAGTGTTGATTCGATGAATCGGTACATGATATATTAGTCGGTAATATTCGATATAGCCGGATCGTCGGATCAAGTGTTGATTCGATGATTTAATGTATAATAATATATATGATATATTGTATTACATTATCTAATATTGGCTCGCTTTATTATTTCATTTTCTCAGTGGATGATACATTGATATATATGCGATATATGTTAATTGTATTATTTTCCTTTGTTGCAAATATATAATATATATATGATATATATTATTGTGACATGATATGATTAATTGTTAAACATGTTTAAGGATGATTAATTGAGGTTAGGGTTTGTTTTGGGTTAGATTTTTCATGCATCTTCTAGAAGTTTTTGCTTTTGTCGTTCTTAAGATATTTTGGATGACACATTCTTTAACTCAACCAAACCCTAACTCTAATTAATTCTCTACTAAATCCTAGCCACTCATCCTTGACCATGGTTAACAAATCAATCATATAGTCTTGTTTCTATTCATCACAAAAGGATTAATATGATTTTTGATTTTCCATTATCATCTTCTTCTCTCTTGAAAAGCTTGCTAGAAAATCCTTAAGTGATGAATAAATATGAGAAAATGATATAAAAAGGAAGCAAACTTACTACTCTCTCATCCTCATCTCATCTAGCCCATGGGATTAGTGTGTTCATCTCATTTGAGTGAGAAAGCTTGAGTCTTTGCAACTTCGAGGTAGATCATCGGAGATTTGGAATACTTCGAGCTAGCATGGATCGTTCGAATCGTGGAGCCTCTCATGAGTCCGGGAGATCGTGGATCGCGGCAAAGGGACTTCTACTCGGAGCTTGTGAAGTGAAGGAGCGGACTACAAAGGTTGTAATCCCTCACACTTAGATAAAAGTTATCATCTTGCATGTTAAACCCTAATAATCTAGCAAAGATCCCGGCTTTGGGTTGTTCGGCACGTCTAAATTTTTATCCGGGCATGTTTGATGCCTTTTGAACCTTCACAAGAGTGCCTAGGAACCCTACAACCATGGTGGGTTAATCTTGAGGATTAAGCCTTTTGGCTTTTAATCAAGTTTAATTAGTTAATTAAAAGTTACTTTAATTTGAAATTGTAGTGGGTGTTGACTTGTGAGAGAGAGAGAGGGCATCATGGCTCAAGCCATGCTTGCCATTAATGAAGAGAGAGAGAGGAGGGTTGACAATTGGACCTTGGGTGTTTCCTCTCATTTCTTTGTTTTTCTCTCAAACACCCACACACTCACACACTCACACACACACACTTACCTCAGCTCCAGAACCCCAGCACCAAGCAGCATAGCAGCAGCAACAGCAGCAGGCAATCAGCAGTAGCAGCAGCAGCAAAGTTCAGCAGCAGCAGCAGCGAGCACCAACAGCAACAACATCAAGTGCAGCCCCTTCCCTTCACTTCTTCATCTTCCTGCAGCTCCCTAGGGTTAAGTGTGAGGTTTACTTCCTAACTTGCTTCCCTAGTTTGCTTAATTAGTGTAGATTTGCATCGGTTAATGGATTTTAGTGCGTTTTAGTGTGATATGGGGTGTTTAGTGGGAACTTTATGCTAATGTGATGTGTTATGGTTTCAGTAGGTTATTAGTGAGTTATTGAGGCCATATTAGCTTAGCTTAACCCCTATTACACAAAAATACCACCAGTTTCCCTAATTGATGCAATTTATCGTATTTGTGCAAAATTTGAGTTTTCTGGAACTGCTATTGACCCGGTGAGTTCAGAATGAAATTGGGAAAACTGCAGTATAGTGGAGATGTGCTGATACCCTAGCTTTAACCCGACCCCCTAACTGCTACAGTAGGCCGCCGATTTTCTCTTTCTGGCCGCAAATTGCGGCCAGATGGGTAGGGTTTGGGGTGGTGTTTGGTCCTGTAGGTGTCTGCTAGTGTGTAGGGTGTTGTTATATATATAGTTTTGTAAATCTAGTTCTGTATAGAAATCTGGGACCAAATACCTATTTTGCCGTTTTTCTAAACCTTCGCGACACGCGTGATACGTGAGTAGGTTTGGGGTTTCTGCGTATCGCGACGCGTCGGGGTAGTTTCAGGCGCGTGATCACACATTTTAGCGTATCGCGCACACGCGCGATTGGTTTGCGACACGGGTTTCTAGTTGGACCGTAATGTCGCGTTTCTGTGAAATTGAGCTTATGTGTGATATATGTTATGTGATTCTAGGTTCGCAGGCCAGTGAGACGGACGCTGCGAAGAAGGGCAAGCAAGTGGTTGGATACACTTAGCGTGGGACACGGTGAGTAGATTTCACATCTACGGGGATATCGCCCGCATGGCGTTATGCGTCAGGGCTGATAGGACTTTATTATTATATGTTGCATGTACCCCATAGACTGTCATCGCATATTGCATTCCCTGCTGTGTTTATATATATATGCTTAGAACTGATAGAACACCGCACTATTACTAACGGTCTATGTTGCACGGGCACTATTTGCATGCTACACACACACCGTTAGTAATTGCCATGCCACACTCACTGTAGAACTGCCCAGATTATATTGATGTAGTTTATCTTACATATGATTGGTGGTGATTTCCTGGAAATTGGGAGCCGCATGATATCTTTAAAAACGGAAACTATTTTTTTAAAAGCGGTTTTCCCCTCATGCTCATACCATGGATTGATTTACATTGTACCTCGCATTGGATTTACTTATTGGTGTTGGATTTCATGCGATTTCTGGTTTTGAGGACCGTGGAAGTATTTAAGAAAAGATGTACTATTTTGAAAAACCCGGTACCTCGTGATATGATATTTTGGTGTGTCCACCACGCGTTTTCTCGGTGCTGAGACGTGTGCTTGAAACCCGATTCGAGGAGTGGATGTTCCGTTTGCGGGTTCGTGATGGGCCCGGTATGGTTCCCCTCGGCGAGATGATCGATGGGTTTTGCCGATTGAGCCTGGAGGCGGGCGAGTACCTACCGGTGATTGGTTAGACCTGGCAGTTGTCCGGAGGATACTGACCAGAGTCGAGAGATGGATGCGGGATGATCCGTACTGCCGGGGCCGAGGGCCGATACCGCAGACGGACCCCGTGGGCCGATCCAGACTGACGGAGCCGAGATACGAGGATTTGCGTGTTGATGCTGGACACGAGTATTTTATGATATTTTGGGTGCCGATGTTGGGCACTCGTGATTCCTCTGAGATATACAGGATTTGAGGGCCGATGGGTGTGCCGGCGCCTGAGTGTATTTGGGATTGGGTGCAGTCTGAGGCATCGCTTATTGTTTTCCATGTTGACACAGTCCATGTAGATGTTATTTATCCCATACTTAGTATTGACTACTATATATCTCATCCTGTAGCATTTACCTGATAAAGTACTTGCATTACTATTGCATCCACTGTTTGGCATGCATTGATATCATCTGCTGGCATTAGTAGAGCCACGCTATATGTGCATGCTCGCGATCACCTTTATATGTTATCTCTATTCACGAGTTGGCAACTCACCCCCGTTGTGCCACGGTATTTGCAGGTTGCCCTTGGGAGTAGTCACGGCTGGCTGTTTACCGCATCTTTTGGCACAGATACCCTTTTGAGGCGAGATAGCCTTTTGCTGATAGGTGGGTTTTGTACGGTATCTGTTATCTTTCAGTTGTATATTGATGTATCTAGTATTCTCCATCTACCTTTCTGTATTGACTTAGAGACAGTTGTGAGGACGATATGTATGATTTTATATTCTGGGGTCGAGCTCGCATGTGAGCCGACTTTATGTTATGCAGTCCTACCTTTTGTGATATTGTACTTGCTTTACTGTGTACTCTTCGTTACGGCGTCGTATATTATATTGTGATGCTTATTCATTTCACTTATTATTTCTGCTACACCTTGCTTTTACCCGACTTGCGGGACAAATGTTAAGAATGGAAATGTTGCCAAAATTATAAAAGTTATAATTCTTGAACTTAGAAGGATTTCTACTAAATAAATGGAAGCTTTTCAGACATGTATTACTGTTTTTACAAAAAATGTTTTAATCACTCTTTATTTTTTGGTTTTGATTTCTGGGTTCGGCTTACTTAGCTGCGTTACGCCTGTAGACGTTGCGTGGTTAAGTGCCGGTCACGAGTCGAAACTCTCGGGTCGTGACAGGTTCCTAGGCCGAAGCCATAACTCCATTGTCATACAATGGCAGGAACGAAGTTCAACTCATGAACATATATATATCCAGACTGCCTCTTTGGTAGCATCCTTGGTAACGATGTATCTTGCCTTTAATCGTCTAGTAAGTCACGGTATCTAGCTTGGAACTCTTCCAACATACCGTCCCTCCACTGAGGGTAAAGACAATGCCTGCGACTGACATTCAGTCGTCCTTATCACCCTGCAACCTTTCCAGTGATTCTCTCCAGGATCGATTGATACCATCTCACTACAACAAGTGAGATTCCTAGCATCCAATTAGATCTATCCTATAGATCCATAACCCAGGATTTAGGAGGTATCATCTTGATCCTATATGGAGAATCTTTGTGATAAGAAGAGATTGATCGAGCGTAGCATAGGAAACTCCTTCCCTATCAAAAGTATGTTATCCACGTACTCTACGAGGATCACCACCATACTCTTTACTACCTTTTTGTATTTACTCGGTTCATCTACCATTTTGATGAAGTCAAACTCTTTGACTACCATATCAAAACAGACGTTCCAACTCCGCGATGCCTGATTTATCACATAAAACATCTTGCTCACATTTCCGCTACTGCCACTGTCTATGAATCCCTCTGGCTGCGCACTTATAGACACTCTCTTCCAAATCATCATTTAGAAAAGCAGTCATGACACCCAACCGCCAGATATTGTAGTCATGGTATGTGTTCGTGGCAAGTAGGATCTGGATGGACTTAAGCATAGCTTTGAAAGTCTCAACTTTTCCATGTACACCAAGTAATCTTCTCAAGATATACTTGCTCCTGATGGGGATTTAACCCATCAGATAAAGCAACCAAAGTCCATACTTTGTTGGTGTATAAGGATTCCATCTCAGATCGCTAAGCATCCAGCCATTCTTACAGAGTCCCACTTCTGATGGCCAGCTCAAAACTAGTTGGGTCATCATCTCATGATGCAATCCTCGCTCCCACTGTCATAGAGAAAACCGAAGTATCTCTCAGGTGGGTGAGGAACCCTACTAGATCGGTGGAGAGGCTGAGGTTCGTTGGAAACTATTGAATCCTTTGGTTCTACCAAATCATCAGCTGCAGTTTGTATAGCTGGAACTCTTTCTAGTTCTACCTCATGACCAATAATTTCTTCACAAGAAATTCCCTTTCACAAAGGTGGCATGCTGAGAAACAAAACATCTTTTGTTTCTCGGTTTGGTAGAAGATATTCCCTTGCGAATACTTGGGATATCCAACAAACTTCCACAGAACTGACTTTGCCTTGAGCTTGTCCGGATTTTGCTTTTTAGACATAGGCCGGACAACCCAAAATCTTAACAAACTTAAGATATGGGCTCTTCCCTTTCCATATCACATATGAAATGGTAGGCAACTGATTTGATTGGAACCCTATTCAATAGGTATGCAGCTTCTCAAGTGCATAACTCCGAAAAAGAAATAGGAAACTCAGTAGTACTCATTATAGAGCGCACCGTATCACATAGGGTGTGAATGCTCCGCCCCGATACACCGACGTGCTGTGGTGTATTCGGAGGAGTAATACTGAGAAAGAATCTTAATCTCCTTTAGAATAGTCCAGGAATTCCGTGCTCAAGTATTCTCCTCCTTGATCTCATCAAAGGACATAATACTTATACCCGTTTTTGGTTCTCTACTTCTAGCTTATATTCATTGAATTTCTCAAAAGTTCCAGACTTGTGTTTCAACAGGAACATATGTCCGGATCTTGAGAGATAATGAGTGAATGTAATGAAGTACAAAGAACCAGTCTTGGCATGTGTAGACAGGGGACCTTCATACATCAGCATGTATCAATCCCAAGAGTTCATTAGCTCTTTCTCTGTTTCCAATAAACGGAGCTGTGGTCATCTTATCTCTGTGACATGACCGTCAAGTTTCACAAGATGTAAATTCAAACTAATTTAAATATGTATCTATATGTAACTTCAGCTAGTCGGGTCGCATTGATATGACCTAGTCTACATTGCCTCAAGAAGGATTTGTTCATTTCTGAACTCTTCCTCTTGTGTGTATTCTGTACATTAAGAACTGTGGTTTGATTTAGAGCGTCTATACTTTTAGATAACGTGCCTGAACCGATCAACTCTTGATATAGGAAATGTTCAAAAGATTATCCAACAATACAAAATTATATCCTTCTTTACTTATAAAGAGACTGATATGATGTTGTACATCAGGTTCGGTATCTAATAACATTTGTTCAGAATCAATGTATTTGTTGATATAGAGTGATAGTTACCAACAGACTTGGCTGCAACACTTGCACCGTTTCTATCTCATGAAACTTATCACCCGTTCTCAGTTCTCTACCTATCTGTAGCCCATGTAACAGATTACAAATGCGGGATCCTGATCCGGTATCTAATACCCAGGACGTAAAGGATACTGAGAAATAGTTCTGTGTAATGAACACACCCGAAGAAGATGCATCAAATTGCACTTTCTTCGTTTGGGCGGCACGGGAATTCTGGTAATCCCCTATTTCCTGCTCTGACTTATAACAATTATAAGTTGGAGTGGGACCAACGTTCTTTAGCGCAGTATAACAAGTGGGTTCAGTCAATACATCCGTATTATTATCTTGATTAAGGCGTGACATAGTCGTAACCAGGAGAGAGAGAGAAGAAAACACTCAGCGTGCGCTTTTACAAGATTAGATTGGTTATCAATTTATCTAATCAGGATGTCTCCTATTGTTTTAGTCAAATCTTCCTTCAAACCCTAAAAGGAAAGACTAGCCGGGATTAATTACACTTTACAAGTTCGCCAATCTTTCAGCCAGGCCAGTGCCGGTACTTTGAGGGAGGTTCCCCGAGCTTTCGTACGGACCTAATTAAAGTAAACCTCGTTTTCCCAGGGGCATAACCCCGTTGACACCTTTCTAGACACCTACTTGATCGGCTAATTGTAATGTGTAAAAGTCTCCCAGGAGTAACTCTTACTCCCAGCGGGTATCGGGATCCAACTATCTCATAGAAGGTATGCAATCTCATTGCAAATTTCAACACTTGAAATTCCCAATAATATTTTACCCCTAGCATCCTATGACCTTGACAGAGGTCAACAAACCATAAGCTGCTAGTCAAGTTCACCCCGTCATTTCCTGATTGAAGTAAACCCACCCGCACGACCCTTGACAGAGGTCAACAAGGTCGCACGACTACCCTAAATCAATCACATTATATGTTTATACAGATAAGCACTAATCAGCTACCGCACACTACGCCTTGACAGAGGTCAACAAACGCAGTACGAATACTAAGTAGGACTTATCTGAAATTACGGAGGACTACGACAGGTTTTTAAGAAAACCCTTTGCGTAATGAACTTGATATCGTTGTAGAATCGAGTGATTTTAAATGGAATGTTTTTTAGGCCTTTTCTAGTTTTTCTAAAGAGGTCACTCTCGGTGAAGGGATCGTCGGCTCTTTCCTCATCGAATAAGGTGCAGGATATTTCACAAATATCACTATGCGAAGCAAAAACTATAGAAGCAATCAAAAAACAAACCGAGTTTGTAGCATCTGCCAGTTATTGCTAAAGAGGTCACTCCCGGTGAAGGGATCTCGGCTCTTTCCTTATCGAATAAGGTGCTGGATGTTCTACAAGGAACACCGCTATGCAAAGCAAGAACTAGAGGTACCAGTTTTTAAACAAGTTTCTACAACATCTTTAGGTTTCTTTTATTTCATTAATCTCATTAATGAAGTCCCATTTTAATTTTGCTTCACAAGCATCACATTTGAAACGAAATCAGCAATATAATATACATCTCATATATATAAAATAAACATTCGTCTCAGGCAGTAATATGATATCATCACGGAACATTGCAGCAGAAGAACATATATGAAATATTGGATATACTAGGACGTCCGTGTTTTAATACGAGCCTGCATAAAACACGGATTCTACGGTCGCAATGAATAGCCAAACCCACATCCCTAGACCCCTACGAGAGCGACAAACAACACTGCCAATTCTAGGGTTAGGAGACCCAGTCCCGACTCCTCGAGATGGTCTCCCACTGGACCCTAGAACCCGGTTACTTGTGCTCCCCGCCTTGGGTCTACCTAATACGTAAAAGTAAATAATATACAATGGTGACATCATCCTCAGCCCGGAAGTGCCCCAATAAAAGAATATTACATACAAATGAATTTTACATGAATGAAAATAAAAAAAAAACCATCTCACATAAAAACCCCGGCTATTCAGAACACGACGATCCAATATAACATATCATAGCAACACATAATATCTCATATCATCAACGTAAGCAAGTATGCGTATCCCGATTGTCGTTGATGTATAGCAACGAAGCCGGCGATACACCACATACTACGCTTACGGTCACAGAAAAGAAAGTGTAAAACTACAAAAGTTGGAATCCGCAACCTCCTTAGACATCGCATGCCTAACCAAATGAATTCCTTAGACATCGCATGCCTAACAATTATAAACCCCGCATTTTAGTCTCATTATCGAAAACTCTTTTCAATATCAAGTCGGGCAATTCAACAAGATTCCCGATATCCTGATCGAATGCTCATCGCAAACTTTAGTAGACGGCCGCACCCCCGATGCCGTCGACTAAATGCACTAAGGCGGAACACCGATGCCGCGAGCACCCGAACGGATGCTTTTGGCGACGGGGTTCTCCTACAGTCACTTGGTCGGGGCTATGGGGCTTAGCTATCTATTAAGTTTACCCGGCGAGTATCCGCGTACGCTACGTGATTGCGACGGATTTTTGATCGCATCAAAATTCCGTGGCAACCGATCATCTGAGACTAAACTGCTAATTTATAACATTCAAATTTGTTATCTCATAACTACATGTGGATTCCAAATATTGTATCACATTCCAGATAAAAAGACAATGTCAAACTTTCCTATCGAATAAACAAACACCCAAGATTTCCCTAATAGCTCAACACTTGAGCGGAGTTCAAAAAATATCCATCACATGCCACAGTACCGAAGGTCCAGCCGTAGAAGGGTCAACCCAACGCCTCACATATGGCAACGCCGTACTGCCCCAAACCCTAAGGTTCAGAGGCGGTTCAGACGGTCACATAATCGAGTTAAGGTTTGTGTTCTTCTAGAGGGTCCACCGCGTTACTTGCATGAATTTCCGGAAGTTTCAAACTCGAGAAAAAATCCAACTTTTGAAAAAATTTCCGACAGGGGAAAAAGTTAGTTATTGATATCCGTTCGAACTTTTTAACACGTTCTAAAATTACCCGGAAAAAACTTAAACAAAGTTAAACTTTCCAATCGAATCAACGAGTTCCCAATACATCCCAGAAAACTCAACACTTGAGTAGAATTAAAAATACCCAGAAGTATCGGGAATTAGCTACGGATTTTACTGTACAAAATACAAACACTAATCCCACTGTAGCGCCGCGGAACCTCCGCGCAAACCATCGTACGGCCGTGGTTCCGCGGCGCTTTAAGCGAATTAATGGCTCATGTTTTACACAAATCCTTAGAAATCCCTGATGATTTTTTTGAGTATTTTTAATACAGAAAAATCACATTTTTAGAAAATATCCAGAGAGGGGTCTAAACCGAGTATTCGGAGTTCGATCGGACTTTAAACTTCGCCTAGATTTCGCCTAAAGCTCTAGCTTGGCTCTGATACTACTGTAAGGTTACTAAGCACTCTCACAAGGGTCTATAAGGCATCAACCATACCCGATTTAAAATTTAGACGTGCCGAACAACCCTAACCAATATCTTTAAACTAGAGATTAGGCGAAACAAAGCATGTAAACATCTTTACATCTAAGAGTTAGGGATTACAACCTTTGTAGTCCGTTCCTTCACTTCTAAAGCTCCGTGTTGAGGTCCCTTCGCTGCGATCATCGAGTATCCGGACTCTCGAAAAGCTCCACGAAGAGAAAGATGCAAGCTTGCTTCCGATTTTCGATAAATAAGATGATCTACCTTGATGTTTCTTTAACACAAGATCTCACTCACTAAATGAAGTGAACACCCTAATCTAAATGGCTAGGATAGATTAGGATGATGAAGTAGGAATTTAGCTCTCATTTATTTTCATTAACTCACTCATTTTCATCACTTCATAAAAAGCTATAAAGCTTTTCATGAAAGAAGAAGAACAAATAAATCCTTTTGTGATGAATAATGAATTATAATAAACTCATTACAAATGCAACCATGGTTAAGTCAAGAAAAGACTTAACCATTGTAGAGATCTAACCATAGTAAAGGGTGTGGGTTGGGTTAAGTAAATATCTTGCAAAATATCTTTGCAAAAACAAAAAGGAAACCTTCTAGGAGGTTTAAGAAAGAACTAACCCAAATCAAACCCTAACTGTCACGACCCAAAGTTTGGCCCGTGACAGGCACTTAACCACGTAACGTCTACAGGCGTAACGCGACTAAGTGAACCGAAAACCCAGAAATCAAACCAGTGAAAATATATAGTGTTATAAGTTTTAAACGAAAGCACTTACTAACATGTTAAGAAATCTAAGTAAACAATCACCAAGATAGCAATATAGGACGCCGGAGCGAACATCAAGATCCATAAGTGGGAACATCACAGATAGAATAAACTGCAAGTACAGTCGGCTCACAACGAGCTCGACACCAGAATACAAATAATATACATCATCGTCCTCACACTGTCTCTAAGTCAAATACATATATGGTAGATAGAGAATACTAGATACAACAATGTACATAACTGAAAGATAAACAGATACCGCACAAAACCCACCTATCAGCAAAAGAGCTAGTACACCAACTATAGGGGTACTGTGTCAAAAGATACAAAACGCAGCCTGCCGCGACTACTCCGAAGGGCAACCTGCAAACACTGTGGCACAATGGGGGTGAGTTGCCAACTCGTGAATTGAGATAGCATATAAAGGTAATCACGAGCATGCACGTACTGCGCTACTCTATCATATGCCAACAGATGATATCAATAGGTGATAAGCAGTATGTGCAATAATCATGCAAGTGCTCTATCAGGTAATATAACTACAGGATGAGGTACAATAATAAATGCTGAGCATGGGCAATATAACATCTACACGGAATGTCAACGTGGAATATATAATCGGTGTACATCAATGCACCCAGATCCCCCAAATAGCTCAGGCGCCGGCATCCTCATCGGCCCTCAAATCCTGTAAATCTCTGAGAATCCCGAGTGCCCAACATCGGCACCCAAATATCATAAATACTCGTGTCCAGCATCGACACGCAAATCCTCATCCATCGGGCACCGTCTGTCCGGGTCAGCCCACTGGCTCCGGCTGCGGTATCGGCCCTCGGCCCCGGCAGTACGGATCACTCCGCATCCATCTATCGACTCTGATCAGTATCCTCCGGATAACTGTCAGGTCCAACCAATCACCGGTAGGTAGTAGTCCCTCTGCCAGGCTCACCGTCTACTACACAGTGAAACCGTTCTCGCCCCGGGATACCATACCGGGTCCACCATGTTCCCGTAATCGGCCTCAACCAGCTCCTCGATTCGGGTTCATATATATCACTCTAGCACCGAGGAAACACATGGTGGACGCACCGAAATATCATATCAAGGGAATCGGGTTTTTAAATGATTACATATTTGAAATAGCCACGGTTCCCAAATCCAGAAATCACATGTAATGCAAACCGATATGCAAGTCAATGATCCGATATGATATGTGCATCAAGTATGAATATCTTGTCAAGTCACATATAGATGAGCTGCAATATAATGATCCGATGTGATATATGCATCAAGTATGAATATCATGTCAAGTCACAAATAGATGAGCTACAATATAATGATCCGATGTGATATATGCATCAAGTATGAGTGTCATGGCAATTACTAACGTTGTGTGTGTAACATGCAGGATAGTGCTCGTGCAACATGGACCGTTAGTAATGGTGCGATGTTCTATCAATTCTAGTTTATATCCATATAGCAGGGAGTGCAGTATGCACTAAATAGTAACCATGAACAGTCAATGTATATAAATATAGCTATAAGGTTCTATCAGCCCTGACGTAGAACGCCATGCGGGCGATATCCTCATAGATGTTAAATCTACTCACCGTAGTCTCTCGCTAGTTATAGCCAACAACTTGTTTCCCCTTCTGCGCGGCGTCCGCCGTACTCGCCTGTGAACCTAGAATTACACAGTACACCATACATAAGCTCGAAGTCACACAAACACGACAGTAAAGTCGAACTAGTAACTCGTGTCGCGAACCAAGCGCGCGTGTGCGCGATACGCTAAAACGTGTGATTACGCGCCTGAAGGCACTCCGACGCGTCGCGATACGCAGAAACCCAAAACCCATACACACGTATCACGCGTGTCGCGAAGATTAAATTACGGGAAAATAGGTATTCTACTCCAGATTTTGATACAGAACAGATATTGTAAAACTATATATACCAAAATAACCCACATAGCAGGAGACACTAACACCCAAACCCCAACCCAAAATACCCCCATCTGGTTGCAAATTGCGGCCAGAATGCTTATTTCGCCGGCCTGGGTAGGGAATTGGGCTCCCAGGTTTTGTGTGTGCACTCTATACCCCCCATACATGCTACAGTAACATCTAGTTTCACTCTGAAATATCTCAGGTAGCAGCAGATCCTACAGAGCCTTATTTCTAGTTAAAATCCACACTTTTGCACTAAAATGAAACTTTTTGGTATTTCTGTGCAAACTCAAACAAACCTGGCCTAAAAATGGTTCTAATAACCCATAAAAGAGCTAACACAACTAACAAAACCTTAATCTAACATGTGAATCACAAATATCCTTTAATATCACTAAAAATGCACAAAAATGAGATTTTTACTAAAGAACACTACAAGTTATGGAAAAAGAGGTTAAGACATGAGTTTATACTTTCTAAAGACCTTATAAAACACCAAAAGTCTCAGCTTCTCTCTCAGGTGTGCAGATTTGCCTTCAAACACCCCAAAAAGCCTCTTTTTCCAAGGTTTTGTGAAGGGAATGTGTTGTTTTTGTGTAGGATTTGTATGAAGATCAAAGAGAATGAAGAGAAGAAGAAAAGATGAGGAAAATGAGAGGGTTTTTCTGCTGGAGCTGCAGAAATTCTGAGATGGGGAAAGAGAGAGAGAAGAGAGGGAAAAATGGGGGTCAAAAGTCAAAGTTCATACCTAACACCATGGCTCATTTTTTTAAAAGGATTTGAAATTATAAAAAAGGGTTTATGATATGATTAAAAATGGTGGGAATTAAGTTAACAACCATGCAACAAAAGAATGGTTAACATGCTACCAAAATAAAACCCTATGTCACAAAATGCTAAGTGTGCAAGTGTACACTACAAAGGGAAATTCCAATTTGCCAACACGAATAAATATAACTAATAATCCTATGAACACATAAAAAATAACACGCTCAATTTCTAATTATCATGAAAAACATTCTAACGGAAATTCAAAGTGTTACAATCTACCCCCTTAAAGAAATTCGGTCCCCGAATTTAAAAATCTAACTATACGCACCTTCAAAAAGATGGGGATACATCTTCCTCATCTCGCTCTCGGTCTCCCAAGTGACCTCCTCGCCGTTCTGGCCACGCCAAAGTATCTTGACGGACGGTATCTCCTTCGACCTCAATTCCTTCACTTGTCGATCCAAGATCATCACCGGCTGCTCTGCATAGGAAAGGTCGCACTCAAGCTGGATCGTCGGGTGCTGAATCGCATGCGAAGGATCATGAAGATATTTGCGGAGCATCGAAACGTGAAATACGGGGTGCACGTCTGGAAAACTGGGCGGAAGGGCTAATCGATATGCAACCGCACTAACACGCTCGAGGATCTCGAAGCGGCCCACATATCTTAGACTAAGCTTCCCCTTCTTCCCAAACCTCATCACACCCTTCATTGGGGAGACCCTCAAGAAAACATGATCACCAACAGAAAACTCAAGTCTGCGCCGACGACGGTCCGCATAAGATCTTTGCCTACTCTGGGCTGCTCTCATCCTATCGCGAATCAACTGGATCTTCACGGTCGTCTTCTCCACAGTCTGCGGCCCTAAGATACTGCTCTCACTGAGCTCCGTCCAACAGGTGGGCGATCTGCATCTCCTCTTATAAAGAGCCTCAAACGGTGCCATCTGAATGGTCTCCTTGTAGCTGTTGTTGTAAGAGAACTCTACTAAGGGAAAATGATGATCCCAGCTACCTCTGAAGTCTAATACGCATGCTCTGAGCATGTCCTCGAGAGTCTGAATAGTCCGCTCTGACTGTCCGTCGGTCTGCGGATGGAATGCTGTGCTGAAACTCAAGCGAGTGCCCAAAGCCTCCTGAAGCCTCTGCCATAACCGGCTGGTAAACTGGGTGCATCTATCGGACACGATACATGTCGGAACTTCGTGCAGTCGTATAATCTCATCAATGTAAATATGGGCATACTGAGCAAATCCGAAAGTCGTCTTCACCGGTAGGAAGTGAGCTGCTTTCGTCAAACGATCCATGATCACCCAGATGAAGTCATACCCTCGACTAGTCCAGGGTAGACCCACAATGAAGTCCATAGATATCTGTTCCCATTTCCACTCCGGAATGGGTAACGGCTGTTGCTCTCTCGCGGGCCTCTGGTGCTCAGCCTTGACTTGCTGACAAGTCAGGCATCTCGACACAAAATCTGCAATGTCTCTCTTCATTCCGTCCCACCAGTAAACATCTCTCAAGTCATGGTACATCTTGGTGGAACCGGGATGAACACTATAAACCGATCGATGTGCCTCCTCAAGAATCTCGCGCCGCAATCCCTCAGCATCTGGTACGAACGGTCTAGCTCCAAATCGTAGTATCCCCTGATCATCGATCACGAACTCGGAAAATCTGCCCTGTCCCATCTGTGTCCTGATCTCTGAACAGCGGTCATCACTGTGCTGTGCCTCCTGTATACGGTCAAGCAACTGTGGGCGTGCACGAACATGCGCAATCTGTCCTCCGATCGGCGTAAACTCGAACTGTACCCGGCTGTCGCATAAGATCTGCCAATCCGCCGAAGACTGCCTCTGCACTGCGCTCAAACAGGATAGACTACCCCCGGGCCTCCTGCTCAAAGCATCCGCCACTACATTCGCCCTGCCCGGGTGATATAAGATCTCACAATCGTAGTCCTTCACCAACTCCATCCATCGGCGCTGTCTAAGGTTCAAGTCTCGCAGATGAAATATATACTTTAAGCTCTTGTGGTCAGTGAATATCTGGCATGACTCTCCATACAGATAATGTCGCCAGATCTTAAGTGCAAAGACCACTGCAGCCATCTCCAGATCATGAGTGGGGTAATTCTGTTCATGTTTCTTTAATTGCCGCGAAGCATACGCGATCACCCTGTCATGCTGCATCAAAACACACCCCAGCCCCACTCGTAAAGCATCACAGTAGACCACAAATCCGCCTGATCCTGAAGGCAATGATAGCACTGGTGTCGTAGTCAGTAGAGCCCATAGCTGCTGGAAACTGTGCTCATACTCCTCCGTCCAATCGAAGCGAACTCCCTTCCGGGTCAACCCGGTCAAAGGTGTAGCAATGCGAGAGAAGTCCTGCACAAATCGCCTGTAATAGCCTGCCAGCCCTAGGAAGCTGCGAACCTCCGTCACTGACGTGGGTCTAGGCCAACTCCGAACTGCCTTGATCTTCCTCGGGTCTACACATATACCATCTTATGTAATCACGTGCCCCAAGAAGTCTACGCTGTCTAGCCAGAAAGCACACTTGGAGAATTTGGCGAAAAGCTGATGCTCCCTCAAGGTCTGCAGCGTAATCCACAGGCGCTGCTCGTGCTCCTCTCTACTCTGAGAATACACCAAGATATCGTCAATAAACACTATGATGAACAGATCAAGATACGGCCGGAAAATGCGGTTCATCAAATCCATAAATGCTGCTGGCGCGTTGGTGAGTCCGAACGACATCACCAAAAACTCATAATGGCCGTAGCGCGTGCGGAAGGCTGTCCTGGAAATGACCTCCTGTCGAACCCGCAGCTGATGGTAGCCTGATCGCAAATCGATCCTCGAAAAGTATCCTGCCCCCTGAAGCCGGTCAAACAAATCGTCGATGCGTGGCAAAGGATACCTGTTCCGCACTGTCACCCTGTTCAGCTGGCGGTAGTCGATACACAAACGCAGACTGCCGTCCTTCTTCTTTACGAACAGGACTGGAGACCCCCAAGGAGAAACACTGGGTCAAATGAGTCCCTTATCCAGCAAATCTTGCAACTGACCCTTCAATTCTCTAAGTTCCGCCGGGGCCATCCGATAAGGCGGTACAGAAATAGGCCCCGCGCCAGGAACCAAATCAATGCAGAAAGAAATATCACGCTCGGGCGGTAGCCCAGGAAGCTCGTCAGGGAACTCGCTAACAACCGGAACCTGATCCATCGGAACCTCTGTAGCTCTATTATAGCAAACATAGGCAAGAAATCCTTGACATCCCTTCCGCAAAAGCTGTCCAGCGCGAAAAGAAGAAATCACACTGTGAGGGGTGGCACCACGGTCCCCCAACACAACAACAACCGACTCGCCGGGAAAACAAAATCGAACTGTCTTCTCGCGGCAGTCAACAGAGGCATAGCACGTGGCTAACCAATCCATGCCCAAAAGAACGTCGAAGTCCAACATCTCAAGAAGGATCAAATCGACAGGCAACTCTCTCTCGCCAATACGGACGGTACAGGATCGGAACACGTGCCTAGCAAAAAACAACTCTCCCACAGGAGTAGTCACAACAAGCGGCTGGTCAAGCAAACCGGACTCTCTACCCAAACTCGGCACAAAGTGTGTGGATACGTACGAGTGCGTGGATCCGGAATCGAATAACACGTGTGCATCAACCAAACATACAGGAAGGACACCTAAGACCACCGCATTGGACGCCTGTGCGTCCTGATGCGTCAAAGCAAAAACTCACGCCAGTCCTCCACCTGCAACTAACTGTCCCCTGCCGGCCGCTGGCTGCCCTCTGCCTCGGTCACCTCGTCCTCAATGAACAAATCCTCCGCGACCACGACCTCTCTGTGCATGCGTCTGACGCGGAGTAACAGTAGGTACTATCGGCAATGCCGTCTAGGGTGGTGAAGGTGGTAATGTAACATGCGGTGCTGTCGCCTCATTCCGGGGTACCTCAGGACAATCTCGCACACGATGATAAGAACTCCCGCAACGGTAACATCCCGATGATGGTTGCTGACCCTCCTGGGGATAGGAGCTAAATAACCGGCCTTGCCTCGAATCTCTGCCACCCGCAAAGTGCATGTCACGACGCCGAAAAGGCCGTCTCTGCACTGACGTATCTGCACGAACTCTCTTCGGCTCTGGAACTGCCGAAGTCTCAGCAAGGCGCTCCTCAACTAATAATGCTGCATCTACAGCTGCTGCATATATCTCGTAGTGCTGCGCGCTAATCGCAAGGAATAGTGGTGTGAGCAAGCCTCAGACAAATCTCTTAACTCGCAACTCCTCAGTAGCCACTAGATACGGAGCATAAACTGATAGCTCGGTGAACAGCACGTCATACTCTGCCACTGACATCTCCGGCGTCTGGCGTAAGGACTCAAACCTGCGTGCTCGGGCATCCCTAACACTCTGGGGAAGAAAACGGGCAAGGAATAGCGCCACAAACTCGGTCCAGGTCATAGGAGGAAGACCTGCTGCTCTACCCTTCTCGACTGATTCGCACCATTTCTGCGCAAGACCTTCCAGGAGAAAGCTCGCGAACTCAACCCATCTCGCATCTGCGCATCTAAGCGAACGACATATCCGCGCCATCCTATCAATGAAAGACTGTGGATCCTTGGCCACATCGGTGCCTGTGAAGACCGGAGGCTTCAGCCTCATAAACTCTGACAGCGATATTGTAATAACCTCTGTAGTCGCAGGTGCAACTTCCTGAACTGTGGGTACCACCGCGGTCTCTACAACGGGTGGAACTACCTCTGGTCGCTGCGCTCGAAGTGTCTCAACTAGAGATCCCATCATCTGGCGCATCTCCTGCATACTGGATCCCATCGTCTGGCGTATCTCCTGCACACCAGCTCCTAACATAGCAATCCGATCTGTCACGGCAGGAACAGCCTGCTCGGGCACAACCGGTGTACTACCCGGATCAGTCCTAGTCTCGGACGAGTCAACTCGAATCTCGGCCCTCGCGGCCGCTCTCTGCGCCCTCGTAGTCTTTGGCGGCATAATGGCTAAAAGGAACAATAGGATTCGATAAGGATACTGAAATCGAATCGCAAGAATGTATAGACTCAAGAAGGAATTAAAATCAACAAGTCCAAAGGTCGCGTAGGCGGAGTACCATGTCGTGAGTATGCCGCGGAACATACACACGCTACGCTACCCTGCTGCAGCTACCTACTCCATCATACTAGGGTCATCTTACACTCCGAAAGGTAAAACCTACGCTCTGATACCAACTTTGTCACGACCCAAAGTTTGGCTCGTGACCGGCACTTAACCACGTAACGTCTACAGGCGTAACGCGACTAAGTGAACCGAAAACCCAGAAATCAAACCATTGAAAGTATAGAGTGTTATAAGTTTTAAATAAAAGCACTTAGTAACATGTTAAGAAATCTAAGTAAACAATCACCAAGATAGCAATATACGACGCCGCAGCGAAGATCAAGATCCATAAGTGGGAACATCACAGATAGAATAAACTGCAAGTAAAGTCGGCTCACAACGAGCTCGACACCAGAATACAAATAATATACATCATCGTCCTCACACTGTCTCTAAGTCAAATACATATATGGTAGATGGAGAATACTGGATACAACAATGTACATATCTGAAAGATAAACAGATACCGCACAAAACCCACCTATCAGCAAAAGAGCTAGTACACCAACTATAGGGGTATCTGTGTCAAAAGATGCAAAACGCAGCCTGTCGCGACTACTCCGAAGGGCAACCTGCAAGCACTGTGGCACAACGGGGGTGAGTTGCCAACTCGTGAATAGAGATAACATATAAAGGTAATCGCGAGCATGCACGTACTGCGCTACTCTATCATATGCCAACAGATGATATCAATAGGTGATAAGCAGTATGTGCAATAATCATGCATGTGCTCTATCAGGTAATATAACTACAGGATGAGGTACAATAATAAATACTGAGCATGGGCAATATAACATCTACACGGAATGTCAACGTGGAATATATAATCGGTGTCCATCAATGCACCCAGATCCCCCAAATAGTTCAGGCACCGGCATCCTCATCGGCCCTCAAATCCTGTAAATCTCTGAGAATCCCGAGTGCCCAACATCGGCACCCAAATATCATAAATACTCATGTCCAGTATTGACACGCAAATCCTCATCCATCGGGCCCCGTCAGTCCGGGTCAGCCTACGGGCTCCGTCTGCGGTATCGGCCCTCGGCCCCGCCAGTACGGATCACCCCGCATCCATCTATCGACTCTGATCAGTATCCTCCGGATAACTGTCAGGTCCTACCAATCACCGGTAGGTAGTAGTCCCTCTGCCAGGCTCACCGTCTACTACACAGCGAAACCGTTCTCGCCCCGGGGTACCATACCGGGTCCACCATGTACCCGTAATCGGCCTCAACCAGCTCCTCGATTCGGGTTCATATATATCACTCTAGCACCGAGGAAACACATGGTGGACGCACCGAAATATCATATCAAGAGAACCGGGTTTTTAAATGATTACATATTTGAAATAGCCACGGTTCCCAAATCCAGAAATCATATGTAATCCAAACCAATATACAAGTCAATGATCCGATATGATATGTGCATCAAGTATGAATATCATGTCAAGTCATATATAAATGAGCTACAATATAATGATCCGATGTGATATATGCATCAAGTATGAATATCATGTCAAGTCACATATAGATGAGCTACAATATAATGATCCGATGTGATATATGCATCAAGTATGAGTGTCATGGCAATTACTAACGGTGTGTGTGTAACATGCAGGATAGTGCTCGTGCAACATGGACCGTTAGTAATGGTGCGGTGTTCTATCAATTCTAGTTTATATCCATATAGCAGGGAGTGCAGTATGCACTAAATAGTAAACATGAACAGTCAATGTATATAAATGTAGCTATAAGGTTCTATCAGCCCTGACGTAGAATGCCATGCGGACGATATCCCCGTAGATGTTAAATCTACACACCGTAGTCTCTCGCTAGGTATAGCCAACAACTTGTTTCCCCTTCTGTGCGGCATCCGCCGTACTCGCCTGCGAACCTAGAATTACACAGTACACCATACATAAGCTCGAAGTCACACAAACACGACAGTAAAGTCGAACTAGTAACTCGTGTCGCGAACCAAGCGCGCGTGTGCGCGATACGCTAAAACGTGTGATTACGCGCCTGAAGTCACTCCGACACGTCGCGATACGCAGAAACCCAAAACCCATACACACGTATCACGCGTGTCGCGAAGATTGAAATATGGGAAAATAGGTATTCTACTCCAGATTTTGATACAGAACAGATATTGTAAAACTATATATACCAAAATAACCCACATAGCAGCAGACACCAACACTCCAAACCCCAACACAAAACACCCCCATCTGGCCGCAAATTGCGGCCAGAATGCTTATTTCGGCGGCCTGGGTAGGGAATTGGGCTCCCAGGTTTTGTGTGTGCACTCTATACCCCCCATACATGCTACAGTAACATCTAGTTTCACTCTGAAATATTTCGGGTAGCAGCAGATCCTACAGAGCCTTATTTCTAGTTAAAATCCACACTTTTGCACTAAAATGGAACTTTATGGTATTTCTGTGCAAACTGAAATAAACCTGGCCTAAAAATAGTTCTAATAACCCATAAATGAGCTAACACAACTAACAAAATCCTAATCTAACATGTGAATCACAAATATCCTTTAATATCACTAAAAATGCACAAAAATGAGATTTTTACTAAAGAACACTACAAGTTATGGAAAAAGAGGTTAAGACATGAGTTTATACCTTCTAAAGGCCTTATAAAATACCAAAAGTCTCAGCTTCTCTCTCAGGTGTACAGATTTGCCTTCAAACACCCCAAAAAGCCCCTTTTTCCAAGGTTTTGTGAAGGAAATATGTAGTTTTTGTGTAGGATTTGTATGGAGATCAAAGGGAAATGAAGAGAAGAAGAAAAGATGAAGAAAATGAGAGGGTTTTTCTGCTGGAGCTGCAGAAATTCTGAGATGGGGAAAGAGAGAGAGAAGAGAGGGAAAAATGTGGGTCAAAAGTCAAAGTTCATACCTAACACCATGGCTCATTTTTTAAAAGGATTTGAAATTATAAAAAGGGTTTATGATATGATTAAAAATGGTGGGAATTAAGTTAACAACCATGCAACAAAAGAATGGTTAACATGCTACCAAAAAAAAACCCTAAGTCACAAAATGCTAAGTGTGCAAGTGTACACTACAAAGGGAAATTCCAATTTGCCAACACGACTAAATATAACTAATAATCCTATGAACACATAAACAATAACACGCTCAATTTCTAATTATCACGAAAAACATTCTAACGGAAAATCAAAGTGTTACACTAACCTTGTTTAATCTCCACTAAACTTGTTGCATTAGTAATCATATCATGTTACAATATTATATATCACATATACAATATTTATTATAACAAAATAAAATAATGCAATTAACATATATCGCATATATATCAATGTATTACCTGAGTGAGAAAAAGAATCTTTTAGTGAGCTTATATTAGTTAATGTAATTTAATATATCAAATATATAATTATACATTAAATTATCGGATCAACTCTTGATCCGATAATCCGGCTATATCACAAATAACCGACTAATATAATCTGTATCAGTTCATCGAATCAACACTTGATCTGATGACCCGGCTATATCACATATACCCGGCCGATATCTCATATCGTGAGAATCTAATATGGTATCACATACACGTATTGTTCTCGGTCCCGCACATATCATTTATGTGCTCCTATTCCGTTATGCGTGAGTCAAGAAAGCCCTGTGTAGGACTCTAAAGAATCGTCAATACGCCGGCAGTAGGTGATGATCATATCAAACACCTACAAGCTACAAGCGGTCAGCTAAACGTAACAGCCACCCAGGTATTGAGCGATCAGAAGATCAACAAGCAAGCCTGTACTTTCTCCCACGAATCCAATCAGTAACGCTCCCATACAGTCCGGTCTCTTCGTCTGAAATATCGCATATCTCGCCTAGGGGTGGTAAACGTCAGACCCCAGTAGCTCGATAAGTCATGTCGATATGAGGTCTATAATAGTTCGAGAAACTACTGATAACACTTACAAGTAAATCTCAGCAACCCTGGCCAGGGATTTCCAGTTATAGCCAATCGAACACAACACAACATCAACTCCCTATACCGGGAGAGACGAATCCCCTCCTATCGCTCATTGCCTCCATGTGATTCGGGACTGTACCCAAAAGCCACCTTTTTGCACGCCTTCTTGGACGTGGTATGATGGAAATCAAAGCACAGTGGGAATCACAAAAGACTCTATGACGATCTCAGGTCGACAGACTAACCTGTACCAGTGCCACCGGAGAACTGCCATCTGACGTGAGGTATAATACCACCTGGGAGTTCTCGGCGAGTCTGTACAGTGTACCCAGTCTCTACTGAGCACCCGTACACCATCCCTGATGTCAAACACCGATGGATATAGGATCATCCATCGCCGATCATATGGGTCAAGATGCGTATACGCTAGTCTACTATGGTGTAACGATGTCCTGTCTCGATACACCTTCGACTAGGAACAGTTATAGGATTGACTCGTCGACTACAGTGGCCCCACTTGTATGATCTCATATAGTCCCAGTAGTCGAGTACATATCCTAAGGGCTTTATCAACATGTAACATAGAGACAATCAGAGTACATGTTAAGATAAAGAGCAACCAGATAGCATACTATCATGTCGAGCAAGAAAGTCCTCCTTATATATATCCAAGCATCCACTACAATATACATCGTATGTACAGTAATGGCCTCTAGGGCATACATATAACTAACAGCAACGTCGTACTGCCCCAAACCCTAAGGTTTAGAGGCAGTTCAGACGGTCAAATGATCGAGTTAAGGTTTGTGTTCTTCTAGAGGGTCCACCGCGTTACTTGCACGTTTTTCCGAAAGATTTAAACTCAAGGAAAATTCAACACTTGAAAGTTTTTCGTGCCGGGAAAAAGTGAGTTAATGATATCCGTTCGAACATTTTAACAGTTTCTAAAATATCCGGAAAACAAAACGAAATTAAATTTTCCGATCGAATCAACGAATACAAAATAATCCCCAGAACACTCAACACTTGAGTAAGATTAAAAATACCCAGAATCATGTACATGTACCTACGGATGTACTGTGCCAAAAATCTAACCCTAATTCTACAGTGCCGCCGCGGAACCGCGGCGCAAGGCATGGTTCTGCCGCGGTTCCGCGGCGCTTTAGTGGAATTTGGGTGTAGTTTTTCACAGTAACTCTTAAAATTCCCTGCAGATTTTTTTGAGTGTTTTTAATGCAGAAAAAGTCACATTTTTACAAAATTTCCAGAGAGGGGGTCAAGTTCGATGTTCCGAGGTTCGATCGGAGTTTTAACTTCGTATACACGTCGCCTAATGCTCTAGCTAGGCTCTGATACCACTATAGGGATCCTTGGCACTCATACAAGGGTCTATAAGGCATCAACCATGCCTGATTTAAAATTTAGACGTGCCGAACAACCCAAAGCTAGGATCTTTGCTAGATAATTAGGGTTTAACATGCAAGTAAACATCTTTACAACTAAGAGTGAGGGATTACAACCTTTGTAGTCCGCTCCTTCGCTTCATAAGTTCCGAGTAGAAGTCCCTTCACTGCGATCCACGATCTCCCGGACTCAAGAGAAGCTCCACAACCCGAATGATCCATGCTAGCTTGTAGTCTTCCTTTTCTCCGATGATCTACCTCGAAGTTCCTTTAACTCAAGCTCTTTCTCACTAATGAAGTGAACACCCTAATTTAATTGGCTAGATTAGATAAGAATGATGAAGTAGGATTTATGCTCTCTTTTATTATCAAATTCTCACACTAAATCATCACATAAAGAAAACCTAGAAAGCTTTTTCTAAGCTCAAGGAAGAAGAAGAAGAATATGAAATGAATAATTCCTTTTGTGATGAATAATGAAACGATAATATGATTACAAATGTAGCCATGGTCAAAGATGACAAGGCTAACCCATGCAGAGATTTAACCTAGGGTGAAGGGTTTGGGTTGGGTTAGAAATATCTAGCAAAATATCAAGCATAATATCTTTTGCTAGAAACAAAGTAAAAACCTTCTAGAAGCATCAAGAAAGAACTAACCCAAATCAAACCCTAACCTCATTTAATCTCCACTAAACATGTTGCATTAGTAATCATATCATGTTACAATATTATATATCACATATATAATATATATTTGTAACAAAAGAAAATAATACAATTAACATATATCGCATATATATCAATGTATTATCCGGTGAGAAAATGAATCAATAAACCTAGCCAATATTAGATAATGTAATGTAATATATCACATATATAATTATACATTAAATTATCGAATCAACACTTGATCCGACAATCCGGCTATATCGAATATTACCGACTAATATATATCATGAACTGATTCATCGAATCAACACTTGATCCGATGACCCGGCTCATATCAAAATATCGCGAGAATATAATACGGTATCACATATCATATTATCCTCGGCCTTGGACATATCACATATGTGCCCCTACTCCGTTTTGCCTGAGTCAAGAAACCTCTGTGTAGGACTCTAAAGAATCGTCAATACGCCGGTAGCAGGTGATGATCATATCAAACACCCACAAGTTGCAAGCGGTCAGCTAAACGTAACAGCCACCCAGGTATTGAGCGATCAGAAGATCAACAAGCAAGCCTGTACATTCTCCTTTGAATCCAATCAGTAACACTCCCGTACAGTCCGGTCTCTTCGTCTGATATGTTGCATATCTAGTCTAGGGGTGGTATACGTCAGACCCCAGTAACCGATAAGTCATGTCGATGTGAGGCTCATAACAGGCTGAGAAACTACTGGTAACACTTACCAGTAAATCTCTATATCATCCTTGGCCAGGGACTTCCAGTTATAGCCAATCGAACACTGCACAAGATCAACCCCTATACCGGGAGAGACGAATCCTCTCCTATCGCTCATTGCCTCCATGTGATTCGGGACTGTACCCAAAAGCCACCGTTTTTCATGCCCTCTTGAACGTGGTAAGGTGGAAATCAAAGCACAGTGGGAATCACACAAGACTCTATGACGATCTCGGGTCTACAGACTACCCTGTACCAGTGTCACCGGAGAACTGCCATCTGACGTGAGGTATAATACCATCTGGGAGTTCTCGGCGAGTCCGTCCAGTGTACCCAGTCTCCACTGAGCACCCGTACACCATCCTTGATGTCAAACACCGATGGATATGGGATCACCCATCGCCCATCATATGGATCAAGATGCGTATACGCTAGTCTACTCTGGTGTATCGATGCCCTGTCTCGACACACCCTCGACTAGGAACAATTATAGGATGTACTCATCGACTACCGTGGCCCCACTAGTATGATCTTATCATTGTCCCAGTAGTCGAGTATAGATCCTAAGGGCTTTATCAACATGTGAGAGTAAGACAGTAAACTAATACAAGTCAACATGTTAAGATAAAGTGAAACCAAATAGCATACTATCATGACGAGCAAGAAAGTCCTCTCTCTATATATCCAAGCATCCATTATAATATACATCATATGTACAAAAATGGCCTCTAGGGTATATACATAACTAACAGACTTTGCCAAACTTTATACGAAGGATTGAACCCAGCAACTAAGCAGTTGTTGGAAACCATTTGTCAAGGTCACTTTCATACAAAATCAAGCGAAGAAGCTTGGCAGTTTCTCGACGATCTTGCTGAACAAACACTTCAGTGGGAAAGCACTAAGACCACCTCATCTACTTCATCAGGTCAGTCTAGGGCAGGCATACATCAACTTGATATGTCGATTGCAATGAAGGCCGAAATAGCGACACTTACGAAAAAGCTAGAAGAAATTGAGAGCAAATTCTCATCTCCTTCTCCTGCCCCTGCTTTACCCCCACGCACTGTTTGCACTTGTTGTTCGGATCCATCCCATCTTACTGAAGAGTGTCCTTACAAACCACCTGTTCAAGGACAAGGTCAAGTCAATGCTGCCTTTCAGCAAAGACAAAGAAATGATCCATACTCTTCGACTTATAATCGTGGTTGGAGGTGCCACCCAAATTTTTCTTGGAATCAAAATCAACAATTCCAAGGCAATAACAACTTTCAAAGGCCTCCTCCTCCACAACAACAAGCACCTCAACAAACTCAATATCAGCAATCTTTCCAACCCCAACCTTACCCAAACCAAATGAACAATTTTGTACCCAACAACTCTTATCCTCAAAACATTTTTTTTCAACCGAATAACGATAAGGTTTCCTCGCTAGAACGAAGTTTGGATGTATTTTTCAAACAATTTACACAATCCAAAGTAAGGTTGGAGACTTCCATTCAATCTTTGGTACAAAACAGTGCTTCCCATGATCAAAGCATTAAATCAATTGAGGCCCAAATTGCACAACTAACTGCTGCGTTAAGCGAGCGAGAAAAGGGAAATCTTCCGTCTCAACCATTGCTAAATCCCGGTCACAGACACAACGCACATGTTGCTTATGAACAATAAAATCGTAATGTAAATGCTGTGACCACGTTCAGATCTGGAAGAGTGTTGCACAAGAATTTCGGTAATAGTGATGACACCCCTGCCGGTGCTTATTCTTCATCTTCTTCTTCTTATTCTTCATCTTCTTCTTCTTCTTCATCTTCATCTTCTTCAGTGGCTATTCTTCATTCTTCATAAGGCTCTACTTCTTCTAATTCGAATGGACCCACATCTCACTTCACGAACAAACCAACACCGGGATCCATTCCAACTCCACAATCTACTCCACAAATATTGAACTCAACAAATTTTCAAAATGTTCCATTTCCAAACAGGTTGAGATCCAATAAACCAACTCCACAAATGGAGAAGATTGTGGAGTTATTCAAACAGGTTAGCATTAACATACCTCTCTTGGATGCAATCCAACAAGTCCCTTCTTACACAAAAATCTTAAAGGACTTATGCACCAAAAAGAGGAAGTCACAAGTACCGAAGAAATTTTCCATGGCTAGCGCTCTAAGTGATGCTCTTACCCAACCTTTACCCAAAAAACATAAGGACCCGGACTGTCCTACAATTTCAATAACAATTGGGGATAAGAACATCAATCGAGCACTTTTAGATCTTGGTGCTAGTGTTAATTTGCTACCCTATTCAATATATGAACAATTAGGCGTTGGAAAGCTTAAACCCACTCAATGTACTCTCCAAATGGCTGACCGATCTATCACCCATCCTAGGCGTGAGTAGAGGATGTGTTGATCAAAGTAGGGGATTTCATTTTCCCCGTTGATTTCATTGTTATGGACACACAGCCTGTAGCTAACCCCCGGAGTCAAATTCCGGTGATACTCGGTCGGCCATTCCTTGCGACTTCTAATGCGGTGATCAATTGTCGAAACAGTTCGATGAACCTATCTTTTGGAAAAATGACAATTGAACTCAACATTTTTAATTTGGGAAATCAGCCCTCCGAGCCTAATGCTAGTATACTTGATGTATGCTCGATCCAAGAGATCACGCAGGAGGACTATGAGCTCGAAAAAATTTTGTTCGATCACAGCAGTTTTGATGCAACTAGTGCGTTTCTCCTTTAATCTGACACAACCGATAACGATTTTGAGTGTTTCACTTTTTCGGACGATTTTGAAGACTCACCACCCTAGTTTGAGTCCTTTGAATTTTCGGATGAGTTAGTTGAGCCATCCGACTCGGTTGATTACACTTGCTTTGAACCATTGATGGAATCCTTCGAGTTCGAGACAGTTTCACTAATTTTATCTTCAATTGTTTCGCCTCCAAAACTCAAACTTAAGCTATTGCCGTCTCACCTTGCTTACGCTTACTTAGGTGAGAATGAGACACTTCCTGTTATCATCTCGGCTTCTCTAGTCCTCGAGCAAGAGAAAGCCCTTTTAATGGTCTTACAAAACAATCGACAAGCTTTTGGCTAGACTATGGCGGACATCAAGGGGATTAGTCTCCTCATAGTTGAACATCATTTACATATGATGGATGATGCCAAGCCAGCAAGGGATCCATAGAGACACCTCAAGGATTTTGTGGTTAATCAACCTCCACCTATAGAAGTTGAACCACCACCTTTTCTTCTAATAAATTATGAGAATGCCAATATTCCACTCATTTCTGATCATTCACATTCTGCTTTTTATTTGTCATCACCTTTTATCCCCTCACATTCATATTCACGCAAACCCTTTCCATACCACCACTTATCTTTTCCCCACTTCTTCTTGGCTCTATATAACATGTTCTTCCACCGACCTATATGTTACATTGATAAATTCTTCGAATGGTTGGTGTTGATTTTTGGTCTTTGCAGAGCTTGGTATTAACCAATAACTTTGACCTCCCTCTTTAAAAAGCTTAGCATTGTTTAACTCAAGTTTGGGGGGAGGGGTATAATTTGGCCTTCGAAAATAAAAAAAAAAAAAGAAAAAGAAAATTTTGTGGTATTTTTTTGTAAATTTCCAGTTTTAATAAAATAAAAATAAAAAAAATAATAAACAAGGGAGTGCCGACAATTTTATCCATCTTGGTGTAGCCTGACAATGAGGACACTATCAAGTTTAAGTTTGGGGTGTGCTCGGTAAGCTTTCTTCCTTCGCATTCATGTGTATATTTTTGCATTTGCATACTTATTCTAAAACCCATAAAAATTAAAAAAATTTAAAAATTATAAAAATTGAAAAATTCAATTTTGGGCATAATTGACTTGAGTTTAACAAGAAGGTTAACTAGTTAGAAAAAACTAGATCGCAGACTTAGTAAATTAAAAACCCAAAAAGTAACCTTTCTTAAAGTTTAACGGTAGAAAATATAGGTCTTTGTAGTTTACTTAGAAATAGGAAAATTTTGAGTTCACTTCTTGGGCTAAGTCAAAATAAGGGAAGAGTATTGATATTTTTATTAAAGTGTAAGTCTGAAAAATAATCCCTAAGTTTAAGTCTAAATTCTGAAAATATATACCCTATAATTAGCACATACACGCACCTTGAAACATGGAATAGTAGAGGATACCTTGAAATGCTCTTGTCTAAAATCCTTAGTATGAAGGAAAATAAAAGTATAAGTGTGAATAAAGAGATATAAAAAAATGAACACTGGTTTTGTAATTACTTAAGACTGCGTAAAATAAAAAAAAATATAGCGAGGGTGCTTTATCACCTAGTGCCTTAGTTCAACTGGTTTGGGAGTCACTGCTAAAGCCTTAAGTATTATAAGACGAGGAATTACGTCTTAATACGCGAACACATTTTGTAATCGGTCGTTAGTGCCTCAAGAAGTATTAACGGTCGCATGAAGGATGTGTGAGCAATTTCATCTAAAAATTCACCAACTAAAAGTACTTTGGACGATGGACAAGACTATAAGAGCTTGAATTGAATTTCTAAGTGTAGGGGTGATACATACACACACGTAGGGGTATATGATTAGGGTTTGGATGAGAGATAGGAATGAAAAATAGGACTTATATCTTTAGTAGAGATGATAAAAATTCCTCAGTTGAGATGGAACCTTAGAAGGAAAATTCAAAAGATGCTAAAAGCTAAGAAAATTTACAGAACATATATAATATTAAGTAAAATGATAAGGAAGCGTGAAAAATACGGGTTGATAATTTCTGAGTCAAAGATAATAGAATTTCTTGTTAGAAAACCGAATTGGAGAATAAAAGTCAATAGGCCAAATTAATAGGATTTTGTGGGTAGTATCCACTGAAAACCCTCAGGAGACAACACTCCTCCTACTAGGGACACCTAGAGGTTTAACGGCTTGTTACACGAGCTCAGTGCAATCGCGTTTCCCTGCGAAAATGAGGTTAGGTATTTTTCGAGAATAAAACTAGTTTTGCTCGAGAACGAGCAAAAGATAAGTTTGGGGGTATCTGTTCATATCATAATTTTGCATTATTATATTCCCCATTTCTTATTCATTTTACAAATAAACAGGTGCTTTTGATCCATGTCTGCTACATAGTTGCAGGTTACAGGTTCTCGAAACAAAACAGTGAAAATGATGAAAAGACGATACAAAAGTGAGACTACTACCAACAAATAGAAGAATCTTGATCATGCCTACAGTTTGAGAGACAAATGAAGATCAATGAATAATTTCACAATGTACAAAGGCAGCGCAAGATTCAAGAATTCAACACGAAGCAAACGGTAACAGCCCACAACATTCTGCACTGTGGAAATCTGGAAGAAACTAGAAGACAATCTGAGAAACCAATTGAAGAAACCAGAAGCCAAATGTAACAGGAAGCAGCCCAGAAAAATCGACCCAAAGACCCCACCATATGGCCGCGGATCCACGGCCAAATAGGGCATATGGCCGCGGATCCGCGGCCATGGTTAGCACGTGTCGGTGCAAATTTGTCGGTGGCGGCAGTGCGTGTTGGATTGCTAGGCATACGCACAAGGGTCTACGAGGCATCAACCATGCCTGATTAAAAATTTAGCCGTGTCGAACAACCCGAAGCCGGATCTTTAAACTAGAGTTTATGCGAAAAAAGCATGTTAAACACTTTAACACTAAGTGAGAGGGATTACAACCTTTGTAGATCCGGTCCTTCACTTCTTAAGCTCCGTGTTGAGATCCCTTCGCTGCGATCATCGTGTTCCGGACTCTCGAGAGGCTCCACGAAGAGAAAGATGCAGTCTTGCTTCCGATCTTCAATAACTAAGATGATCTACCTTGAAATTTCTTTAACACAAGCTAACACTCATAAAATGATGTGAACACCCTCATCTAAATGGCAAGGTTAGATGAGGATGATGAAGTAGGATTTTTGCTCTTTTATTTTCTTATTCTCACTCATATTCATCACATGGAAAAAAGAAGAAGGAAGAAGAAGAAGAAGAATTCAAGATCCTTTTGTGATGAATAATGCAAAGAAGATAATGATGAATAATGCAACCATGGTTGACTAAACCCTTGTAGAGATTTAACCAAGGCTAGGGTTTTGGTTAGGTTAAGAATGAGTCACTTGAAAATATCTTTGCAAAAACAAAAGAAAACCTTCTAGAAACATCTAGAAACCATTAAACCAAATCAAACCCTAATCTTGTTTAATCTCTACTAAACATGTTGCACTAGTAACCATATCATGTTACAATATTATATATCATATATATAATATTTATTGTAACCAAATAAAATAATACAATTAACATATATCGCATATATATCAATGTATTACCCGAGTGAGAAGAAGAATCTTTTAGTGAGCTAATATTAGTTAATGTAATTTAATATATCATATATATTATTATATATTAAATTATCGAATCAACACTTGATCCGACAATCCGGCTATATCGCATATAACCGACTAATATCTCATTTACCGATTCATCGAATCAACACTTGATCCGATGACCCGGCTGATATCAAATATCGCGAGAATATAATACGGTATCACATATCGCATTATTCTCAGTCCTGTACATATCTCATATGTGTCCCTACTCCGTTTTGCCTGAGTCAAGAAACCTCTTTGTAGGACTCTAAAGAATTGTCAATACGCCGACAGTAGGTGATGATCATATCAAACACCCACAAGCTGCAAGCGGTCAGCTAAACGTAACAGCCACCCAGGTATTGAGCACTCATAAGATCAACAAGCAAGCTTGTACTTTCTCCCGTGAATTCAATCAGTAACACTCCCGTACAGTCCGGTCTTGTCGTCTGATATGTCTCATATCTCGCCTAGGGGTGGTATATGTCAGACCTCAGTAGCTTGATAAGTCGTGTCGATATGAGGTCTATAACAGTTCGAGAAACTACTAATAACACTTACCAGTAAATCTCATCAACCCTGGCCAGGGATTTCCAGTTATAGCCAATCGGGCACAGCACAACATCAACTCCGTATACCGGGAGAGACGAATCCCCTCCTATCGCTCATTGCCTCCATGTGATTCGGGACTGTACCCAAAAGCCACCTTTTTGCACGCCCTCTTGGACGTAGTATGATGGAAATCAAAGCACAGTGGGAATCACACAAGACTCTATGACGATCTCGGGTCAACAGACTACTCTGTACCAGTGTCACTGGAGAACTGCCATCTGACGTGAGGTATAATACCATCTGGGAGTTCTCGGCGAGTCCGTCCAGTGTACCGAGTCGTTACTGAGCACCCGTACACCATCCTTGATGTCAAACACCGATGGATATGGGATCATCCATCGCCCATCATATGGGTCAAGATGCGTATACGCTAGTCTACTCTGGTGCATCGATGCCCTGTCTCGATACACCCTCGACTAGGAACAGTTATAGGATGTACTCGTCGAGTACCGTGGCCCCACTAGTATGATCTAATCATAATCCCAGTAGTCGAGTACATATCCTAAGGGCTTTATCAACATGTAACATAGAGACAATCAGAGTACATGTTAAGATAAAGTTCAACCAGATAGCATACTATCATGTCGAGCAAGAAAGTCCTCCCTATATATGTCCAAGCATCCATTACAATATACATCGTATGTACAGTAATGGCCTCTAGGGCACACATATAACTAACAATCTCCCACTTGCACTAGGGCCATCTGTTGTGGTATCACATACCCAACAATCAGCTGTGGTTGAAGTATCTCATACTCAACCATCCCATAAAAGTCTCTACCGGGAAAAAGGCCTTTGTGAGTGGATCCGCGCTGTTTGTCCTCTGTGTCTACTCTCCTAACCTCGATCTCCCTAGAGATCAACCATCTCCATTTTCAGGTGATACTGCCTAAGAATTATATCTGGATTTCTGATGGGACGGTAGTTCCTTGGCTGAAGCCACAACTCTATTGTCACATAATGGTAGGAACGAAGTTCATCTCATGAACTTATATTTATCCAGACTGTCTCTTTGGTAGCATCCTTGGTAACGATGTATCTTGTCTTTAATCATCTAGTATGTCACGGTATCTAGCTTGGAACTCTTCCAACATACCGTCCCTCCACTGAGGGTAAAGACAATGCCTGCGACTGACATTCAGTTGTCCTTATCACCCTTGAACCTTTCCAATGATTCTCCCCATGATCGATTGATACCATCTCACTACAACTAGTGAGTATCCTAACATCCAATTAGATCTATCTCATAGATCCAAAAACCCAGGATTTAGGAGGTATCACTTTGATCCTATATGGAGAATCCTTGTGATAAGCGGAGTTTGACCGAGCGTAGCATAGGAAACACCTTCCCTATCAAGAGTATGTCATCCAAGTACTCTACGAGGATCACCGCCATACTCCCTACTACCTTTTTGTATATACAAGGTTCATCTACCAATTTGATGAAGTCAAACTCTTTGACTACCACATCAAAACAGACGTTCCAACTCCGCGATGCCTGCTTTATCACATAAAACATCTTGCGCACGTTTCCGCTGCTTCCACTGTATACGAAGCCCTCTGGCCGTGTACTTATAGACGCTCTCTTCTAAAACATCATTTAGAAAAGCAGTCATGACACCCAACCACCAGATATCGTAGTCATGGTATGTAGCAGTGACAAGTAGGATCTGGATGGACTTAAGCATAGCTTTGAAAGTCTCAACTTTTCCATGTACACCAAGTAATCTTCTCAAGATATACTTGCTCCTGATGGGGATTTAACCCTTCAGATAAAGCAACCAAAGTCCATACTTTGTTGGTTTATAAGGATTCCATCTCAGATCGCTAAGCATCCAGCCATTCTTACAGAGTCCCACTCCTGATGGCCAGCTCGAAACTAGTTGGGTCATCATCTCATGATGCAATTCTCGCTCCCACTGTCATAGAGAAACCGAAGTATCTCTCAGGTAGGTGAGGAACCCTACTAGATCGGCGGAGAGGCCGAGGTTCGTTGGAAACTATTGAATCCTTTGGTTCTACCAAATCATCAGCTGCAATTTGTATAGCTGGAATTACTTCCGGTTTTACAGAGCTGACCTTGCCTCGAGCTTGTCCGGATTTTGCTTTTAGACATAGGCCGGACAACCCCAAATCTTAACAAACTTAAGATATGGGCTCTTCCCTTTCCATATCACATATGAAGTGGTAGGCAACTGATTTAATTTGAACCCTATTCAATAGGTATGCAACTTCTCAAGGGCATAACTCCCAAAAGGAAATAGGAAACTCAGTAGTACTCATCATAGAGCACACCATATCACATAGGGTGCTATTGCTCCGCCCCGATATACCATCGTGCTATGGTGTATACGGAGGAGTAATGCTGAGAGAGAATCTCATTCTCCTTTAGAATAGTTCATGAATTCCGTGCTCAAGTATTCTCCTCCCTGATCTCATCAAAGGATATAATACTTGTACCCGTTTTGGTTCTCTACTTCTAACTTATATTCTGTGAATATCTCAAAAGCTTCAGACTTGTGTTTCAACAGGAACATATGTCTGAATCTTGAGAGATCATCAGAGAATGTAATGAAGTACAAAGAACCGGTCTTGGCATGTGTAGACAGGGGACCTTCATACATCAACATGTATCTATCCCAAAAGTTCACTAACTCTTTCTCTGTTTCCAATAAACAGAGCTGTGGTCATCTTATCTTTGTGACATGACCGGCAAGTTTCACAAGATGTAAATTCAAACAGATTTAAATATGCATTTATGTGTAACTTCAGCTAGTCGGGTCGCATTGATATGACCTAGTCTACAATGCCTCAAGAAGGATTCGTTCATTTCTGAACTCTTCCTTTTGTGTGTGTTCTGTATACTAAGAACTGTAGTTTGATTTAGAACATCAATGCTTTTAGATAACGTGCCTGAACCGATCAACTCTTGATATAGGAAATGTTCAAAACATTATCCAACAATACAAAATTATATCCTTCTTAACTAATAAAGAGACTGATATGATGTTGTATATCAGGTTCGGTATCTAATAACATTCATTCAGAATCAATGTATTCCGGTAATACAGGGTGATAGTGACCAACAGACTTGGCTGCAACACTTGCACCGTTTTCTATCTCATGAAACTTATCACCCGTTCTCAGTTCTCTACCTATCTGTAGCCCATGTAACAGATTACATATGCGGGATCCTGATCCGGTATCTCATACCAAGGACGTAAAGAATACTGAGAAACAGTTCTATGTAATGAACACCCGAAGATGATGCATCAGTATGCACTTTCTTCGTTTGGGCGGCACGGGAATTCTGGTAATCCCCTATTTCCTGCTCTGTCTTATAACAATTATAAGTTGGAGCGGGACCAACGTTCCCCAGCTCAGTATAACAAGCGGGTTCGGTCAATACATCCGTATTATTATCTTGATTAAGGCGTGATATGGTCGCTACTACGAGAGAGAGAGAAGAAAACACTCAGCATATGCTCTTGCAAGATTAGATTGGTTATCTAATATATTTAATCAGGATGTCTCCCACTGTTTTAATCAAATCTTCTTTCAAACCCTAAAAGAAAAGACTAGCCGGGATTAATTACACCCTACAAATTCGCCAATCTTTCAGCCAGGCCAGTGCCGGTACTTTGAGGGAGGTTCCCCGTGCTTTCGCACGAACCTAATTAAAGTAAACCTCATTTTCCCAGAGACGTAACCCCGTTGACACCTTTCTAGACACCTACTTGATCGGCTAATTGTAATGTGTAAAACTCTCCCAGGAGTAACTCTTACTCGCAGCGGGTATCAGAATCCAACTATCTCATAAAAGGTATGCAGTCTCATTGCAAATTTCAACACTTGAAATTCCAAATAATATTTTACCCCTAGCACTTATGACCTTAACTAAGGTCAACATATCATAAGCACTAGTCAAGTTCTACCCGTCATTTCATGATTAATCAGACCCACCCTACATGACCCTCAACTATGGTCGACTTAATCACATGAATGTCCTAACTAATCGCATCATATGCAGTATAGGAAGACATCACTTAGCTACCGTACACTACGCCTCAACTAAAGTCGACATACGCAGCACGAATACTAAGTACTCTACTTCCTAAAATGACGGAGGGCTACGACAGGTTTTAAAGAAAACCCTTTGCGTAATGAACTTGATATCGTTGTAGAATCGAGTGATTTTAAATGGAGTGTTTTTTAGGCTTTTCTAGTTTTGCTAAAGGGGTCACTCCCGGTGAAGGGATCGTCGGCCCTTTCCTCATCGAATAAGGTGCAGGATATTTCACAAATATCACTATGAAAAACAAGAATTATAGAAGCAATCAAAAGACAAACCGAGTTTGTAGCATTTGCTAGTTTCACTAAAGAGGTCACTCCCGGTGAAGGGATCTCGGCTCTTTCCTTATCGAATAAGGTGCTGGATGTTCTACAAGGAACACCGCTATGCAAAGCAAGAACTAGAGCTACCAGTTTTTAAACAAGTTTCTACAACATCTTAGGTTTCTTTTATTTCATTAATCTCATTAATGAAGTCCCATTTTAATATGCTTCATAAGCAAAACGAAATCTGCAGTATAACATATATCTCATATATATAATATAAACATTCGTCTCAGGCAGTAATATGATCTCATCACAGAACATTGCAGCAGAAGAACATATATGAAATATTGGATATACTAGGACGTCCGTGTTTTAATACGAGCCTGTATAAAACACGGATTCCACGGTCGCGATGAATAGCCAAAACCCACATCCCTAGACCCCTACGAGAGCGGCAAGCAACACTGCCAATTCTAGGGTTAGGAGACCCGGTCTCGACTCCTCGAGATGGTCTCCCACTGGACCCGAGAACCCGGTTACTTGTGCTCCCCGCCTTGGGTCTACCTAATGCGGAAAAGTAAATAATATACAATGGTGACATCATCCTCATCCTGGAAGTGCCCCAATAAAAGAATATTATATACAAATAAATTTTACATGAATGAAAATGAAAAAAAACTTCATCTCACATAAAAAAAACCCGGCTATTCAAACACGACGATCCAATATAACATATCACAGCAACACATAATATCTCATATCATCAACGTAAGTAAGTATGCATACACCGATTGTCGTCGATGTATAGCAACGAAAACTGGCGATACAACTACATACTACACTTACGATCACAGAAAAGAAAGTGTAAAACTACAACAGTTGGAATCCGCAACCTCTTTAGACATCGCATGCCTAACCAAATGAATTCCTTAGACATCGCATGCCTAACAATTATAAACCCCGCATTTTAGTCTCATTATCGAAAACTCTTTTCAATATCAAGTCGGGCAATTCAACAAGATTCCCGATATCCTGATCGAATGCTCGTCGCAAACTTTAGTAGACGGCCGCACCCCTGATGCCGTCGACGAAGTGCATTAAGGCGGAACACCGCTGCCGCGAGCACCCGAACGGATGCTTTTGGCGACGGGGTTCTCCTACAGTCACTTAGTCGGGGCTTTGGGGCGTGGCTGTCTATTAAGTTTACCCGGCGAGTATCCACGTACGCTACGTGATTGCGACGGACTTTTGATCATATCAAAATTCCGTGGCAACCAATCATCTTGAGACTTAACTGCTAGATTTATAACATTCAAATCAGTTATCTCATAACTACATGTGGATTCGAAATATTGTATCACATTCCAGATAAATAGACAATGTTAAACTTTCCGATCGAATAATCAAACACCCAAGATTTTCCAAATAGCTCAACACTTGAGCGGAGTTCAAAAATATCCATCACATGCCACAGTACCGATGGTCCAGCCGTAGAAGGGTCAAGCCAACGCCTCACATGTGGCACGCCGTACTGCCACAAACCGTAAGGTTTAGAGGCAGTTCAAGACGGTCATATAATCGAGTTAAGGTTTGTTGTCTTCTAGAGGGTCCACCGTGTTACTTGCACGACTTAGAACGTTCCTAAACTACGGAAAAATCCAACGCTTGGAAATTTTCCGGCAGGGGAAAAAGTGAGTTATTGATATCCGGTCGAACTTTTTAACACGATCTAAAAATTACCCGGACAAACTAAACAAAGTTAAATTATCCGATCAAATCACCGAGTCCCTAAAACAACCCTAGAAAACTCAACATTTGAGTGGAATTAAAAATTCCCAGAAAAAATGACAAGAAAGGACCTAAGAATAAATATATAAAATATGAGGGACTAAGTCATAATTTTGGCCGTGGAACCGCCGCTAAACCCTTGGTTTGGCTGCGGTTCCGCGGTCTTATAAGATCATTAGGGGGACGTACTTCACAGTAATTCTTAGTTTTTCCTGCTCTATTTTCTAAGAATTTTTAATTCATAAAAGAACACATTTTTGAAAATTGTCCAAAGAGGGGTAAACATCGGGGTTTCCGGGTTCGATCGGACTTTAAACTTCGCTCAGACTTCGCCTAAAGCTCTAGCTTGGCTCTGATACCACTGTTGGGTTGCTAGACACACGTACAAGGGTCTACGAGGCATCAACCATGCCCGATTAAAAATTTAGCCGTGCCGAACAACCCGAAGCCGGATCTTTAAGCTAGAGTTTATGCGAAAAAAAAGCATGTTAAACACTTTAACACTAAGTGAGAGGGATTACAACCTTTGTAGATCCGGTCCTTCACTTCTTAAGCTCCGTGTTGAGGTCCCTTTGCTGCGATCATCGTGTTACGGACTCTTGAGAGGCTCCACGAAGAGAAAGATGCAGTCTTGCTTCCGATCTTCGATAACTAAGATGATCTACCATGAAGTTTCATTAACAAAAGCTAACACTCATAAAATGATGTGAACACCCTCATCTAAATGGAAAGGGTAGATGAGGATGATGCAATAGGATTTTTTCTCTCTTTTATTTTCTTATTCTCACTCATATTCATCACATGGAAAAAAGAAGAAGGAAGAAGAAGAAGAAGAATTCAAGATCCTTTTGTGATGAATAATGCAAAGAAGATAATGATGAATAATGCAACCATGGTTGACTAAACCCTTGTAGAGATTTAACCAAGGCTAGGGTTTTGGTTAGGTTAAGAATGAGTTACTTGAAAACATCTTTGCAAAAACAAAAGAAAACCTTCTAGAAACATCTAGAAACCATTAACCCAAATCAAACCCTAATCTTGTTTAATCTCTACTAAATATGTTGCATTAGTAACCATATCTTGTTACAATATTATATATCATATATATAATATTTATTGTTACCAAATTACATAATACAATTAACATATATCGCATATATATCAATGTATTACCCGAGTGAGAAGAAGAATCTTTTAGTGAGCTAATATTAGTTAATGTAATTTAATATATCATATATATTATTATATATTAAATTATCGAATCAACACTTGATCCGACAATCCGGCTATATCGCATATAACCGACTAATATCTCATTTACCGATTCATCGAATCAACACTTGATCCGATGACCCGGCTGATATCAAATATCGCGAGAATATAATACGGTATCACATATCGCATTATTCTCGATCCCGTACATATCTCATATGTTCCCCTACTCCGTTTTGCCTGAGTCAAGAAACCTCTGTGTAAGACTCTAAAGAATCGTCAATATGTCGGCAGTAGGTGATGATCATATCAAACACCCACAAGCTGCAAGCGGTCAGCTAAACGTAACAGCCACCCAGGTATTGAGCGCTCAGAAGATCAACAAGCAATCCTGTACTTTGTCCCGTGAATCCAATCAGTAACACTCCCGTACAGTCCGGTCTCGTCGTCTGATATGTCGCATATCTCGCCTATGGGTGGTATACGTCAGACCCCAGTAGCTTGATAAGTCGTGTCGATATGAGGTCTATAACAGTTCGAGAAACTACTGATAACACTTACCAGTAAATCTCATCAACCCTGGCCAGGGATTTCCAGTTATAGCCAATCGAGCACAGCACAACATCAACTCCCTATACCGGGAGAGAAGAATCCCCTCTTATCGCTCATTGCCTCCATGTGATTCGGGACTGTACCCAAAAGCCACCTTTTTGCACGCCCTCTTGGACGTGGTATGATGGAAATCAAAGCACAGTGGGAATCACATAAGACTCTATGACGATCTCGGGTCAACAGACTACTCTGTACCAGTGTCACTGGAGAACTGCCATCTGACGTGAGGTATAATACCATCTGGGAGTTCTCAGCGAGTCCGTCCAGTGTACCCAGTCTTTACTGAGCACCCGTACACCATCCTTGATGTTAAACACCGATGGATTTAGGATCATCCATCGCCCATCATATGGGTCAAGATGCGTATACGCTAGTCTACTCTGGTGCATCGATGCCCTGTCTCGATACACCCTCGACTAGGAACAGTTATAGGATGTACTCGTTGAGTACCATGGCCCCATTAGTATGATCTCATCATAGTCCCAGTAGTCGAGTACATATCCTAAGGGCTTTATCCACATGTAACATAGAGACAATCAGAGTACATGTTAAGATAAAGTTCAACCAGATAGCATACTATCATGTCGAGCAAGAAAGTCCTCCCTATATATGTCCAAGCATCCATTACAATATACATCGTATGTACAGTAATGGCCTCTAGGGCACACATATAACTAACAGTGCGTTGACCAGGCTTCTCAGGGTAGTTTTATAAATGTAGATAGGGATCGGATGTAAACCCTAGGGTTTCTATAATCTATAAATAGGAACCCTAAAGCTCTTTTTGGAGCATGCCTCTTATACCTCTTTTTGTTTATCAAATTAAGAATTTTATTCGCTGTAATGTTTGAAGAGTGCATCAAATAAAGTAAGTCTTTCTTTTCTATGCCTTAGTTAATTTTCTTTTCTGCCCTAGTTAATTTTCTTTATCTGCCGTAGTTTAGATAATTAGGTTATTAAAAACAATTATAAAAATGAAATCTTTTATCAATTCCCTAATGAGTGAGTAGTTCCTCACTTGTTAGGGTTAGGAATATGAAAGGTTTGAGAGATGAAAATCTCTCAACCCTTTCTTGCCCGTCATACATTTTAAATAGGACTCCATGCATACATACACACATCGCTCACTACGGCACCCTATCCCAAGAGGTAGCGGTGATACCGTAGTTTAAAAGAACGGTTATGTATGTTTTCCATGGAGGTTAGGGTAAGAGTTAAGAAAGGACGGACAAGGACCTAGAGGAAGAAACCTAGTTTCTTCCCGATCGTGCTAATCCCCTTTATTAATTATTACCTTAGCACATAAATAGATCTTAATTAAGGCATAGAAAGCGGTGAGAAATATTGAATTTCCAAACTTAACCTAAACCTAACCCTAGCAAGGTTTTAATCCTAATCTAAATCAACCTTAGTTTTTATTGATAATCCAATCCACCACAATTGGAATTAACTCGTTAAAACAACTAGAAAATACACAAAATCCCTGTGGACCGACCCATACTCAACCGGCTAGCTACCAAGCGACGTCGTTCTTGATTACGGTTAACTATTCTTTGATTCATCTTTTAAAAAGCGCAAGCACGCATAAAAACAACGCTCAATCATCCTCGCAGAACACGGCAATGACCCCGTGGGAAGCATCCAGAGCAAAATTCCTGGTCATATGGAACGCGGCTTATGTCAATCCTGACCCCGTGGGAAACATCCAGAGCGGAGCTTGGTCCTCGCAGAATACGGCAATGACCCTGTGGGAAGCATCCAGAGAAAAATTCCTGGTCACGTAGAACGCGGCTTATGTCAATCCTGACCCCGTGGGAAACGTCCAGAGCGGATCCTTGTCCTCGCAGAGCACGGCAATGACCCTGTGTGAAGCATCCAGAGCGGAGCCTGGTCCTCACAGAACACGGCAATGACCCCGTGGGAAGCATCCAGATCAAAATTCCTGGTTACGTAGAACGCGGCTTCAGTCAATCATGACCCCATGGGAAACGTCCAGAGCGGAGCTTGGTCCTCGCAGAACACGGATATGACCCCGTTGGAAGCATCCAAAGCAACTCCTGATTCCGTGAAATGCGGATAAGGGTAACCTCACCCATCGCTTGCGGGTCCTCACGACTCGTAAGGGAGCAAACTCTCTTGTGAGATCCTTACGACTTGCAAGAGAAAACACACTTAGGAATCCTCACGATTCTTAAGGAGAAATTACACCTACGGGATTCTCTCGACCCGTAGGGAGAAAATTCTTTATGAGACGCTCACGGCTCATAAAGTTGAAAAGTCTTCGGAGGCAGATCTTAACCCTGAATCCTAAGCCATGGTTGTCCTGCAAAGAAATCGAGGTAGACTATCAACAGAATACATTTACTAAAAGGGACACAACATCATGAAGAAAAATATGTCTTTTATTCATGAATCAAAATGAATACAAAGTACAATTCATGAAAGGAAAAAAAAATATACTCTCATTCAAGAGTATGTACAAAAGAAGAATAAAAAAATGTGTATATGCAATTATTCAAGTCGGCGGGCGATTTAGTAGATTTACCAGTTCATCCCTTTTTCACCGGGCATCGCCTTCATGATTCAGTATCGTCAAAAGACGGGCCTCCGCTTGAGCCTGTTGGGCCTGGTATGAGGCAAGCCGGCCTTCAAGCTCTTTTTCAGTGACCTTATGGGCTTCGACCATTTCACGAGTGAACACGGCGGCCTTATCAATGTCTACCACCTCCTTGATGGGCTCTTGAAGCACTCGCCAAAGTTCATATGCTTTAGTGGCCTTGGCCGTAAGGTTGGCTTGAAGCTCCCTCAGCGCTTTGGTAGCCAGCTCCCTCTCTGAAAACTTGCGGCCGAGCCTTTTCTCATATGATATCATGTTCACAGCACACCACTTAATCAACCCCTGTAAACTCGCCTTCGTGGCCACAACCTCCGAAGGAAGGCATGTGCATTCAAGGACATGCAAGCAAGCCTCCACCTGCCGACAAAATTCAACCCAGACTTGCACCAATGTTTCACTATGATAGGTGTCAAGAAAGGGAAGAGAGCCATTAGCTTCAGCGGCAAACGCATTGGCCGTGATCAGACTGCCAGCGCGAAGGTCTTCAATCAGAGCGGATAAGGAGTGAAGGCTTAGCTTTGCCATCCGTTCTGAGGCACGCAGAGCATAGGGGCCGGGTGGTATGGCGATGCAAGACTCCAGCGTAGTGAGAACCGGCATAGCTGTTCAGATTTATAAACAGTCAGTGAGACTTGTAAGCAAAGAACAAATGGAATGACGTTGAGACTTTACTTACTCACAGTCATGCAAGAGGGATTTGAAGGCTCCCCAGGCCCATCAAGAATCTCAACCTCGTCGTCGGCCTCCAGAACTGTAAAAGACATCAATGTCATTTTATGAAATAGTGATAATGCTGTGAAAAGAGGGTAAACAACACTAACCTTGCCCGGAAGAGAGGACGATGCATTGAGGAGATATTGCCTGCAGAGCAGCCATCTCCAACAGGCGCTGAAAGGACTGCCTGGGAGACAGATCAGCAATAGATGCCGCCAATCCGTGCAATTCTGAAAAGACAGAAGGGTTCAGATAATGGAGAGATTATTAATGTAAAATATAGAAGGCTACCTTCGATGCTCCTCCTATTTTGAGCTGGAGGGATAGCTGCTTCAGCGGCCTCCTCCGTGACCTTAGGCACATCATCGGGGACGTGGACCAATGTAGCGACTTCCAAGCGAGGAGAAGCGGCTGCCACTGCAAGCTCCAGCGGAAGGACGGTAGCCTTGACTACCTGTGCCCTAGTCTCCGGGTCGCCCTCAGGAAGATCCATTGGAGCGGCGACCGACAAAGATGCTTCCCCCGAGGGAGCAAGCACTTCGGAAGCGGGAACCACCGAGGGAGACTCTATCGCAACAGCAACAGTTGCAACGACCCCCTCCACACTGATTGGTGTTTCACTGGGGATATCAGCAGAATCTACGGTCAAAGCGCGACTCAGAGCCTCCGCCGCCATCGAAGTCCTTGCAAAGTTTGTACGAGGATAAGGATACATATATATGTATGCAAGCAATACAAAATATTACAAAGAGATACATGAACATACCGATGCGCAAGGGAGATTCTAGTATGGCTTGTTCAAGCCGATGCTCCTTCCTGAGGAGATATGCTCGCCGAGATCCGATGGTAGACTCGTGGCCACCGGTCCACAATGAAAGCGCGTCCTCGACGTCGGTCGAAACAGCCTGTTTAAGGGCCCTTTCGCCCCATTCTTCCAAAAAGCTTATGAATCGCCGCCGTATCCACGGAGGGTCTTCGTAAAAGATAACGGCAGGGTAAGGCTTCTTTGGGATCCTTACATTCTTGGATTCGTCTTACGAACGTCTTATAGCCTTAGCCAATTGTATGGCTTCCTCGGCAAACGAACTCGGGAAAAGTAGGCCACCATCCGATTCTTGCATAGCTAGTGGTTCATCCTGAAGAATAGGTTCGGACTCTATTAAAGAGTCAAGAAGATTGGTGACCGTCTTCCTCCGCCTTTTGGACCCAGAACTAACCGCCGAAGACGATCGTTTCCTCCCCCGTGGAGCTTTGGTACGGTGCTGACCCACTTCACTTTCAATGTCCTCGCTTGGCGGTGCTACCGAGGACGACACGACTATTGTTGACGCCGCAGACAATGATACTGCTACCGGCGCCCTATTAGCCCTTCATTGAGCCCGAGTACGCAGTGGCATACCAGCTGTGGGAGTTAAGTATACTTCCGCCGCCCCCAGAATAAGCACGACACTGGTATCCCTCAAGGGAGGGCGAACCGTTGCATGCGGTTGTAGCGGAACTCCCGTGGCTTGAATCGGAATGGGAGCGCTGTATCCAAGAAGCACCCTCTTCTCCTCAGCAATAATTGGACTGACCCGGTGGAGGTACCAGCCCGTGAAAGACCCCACACATCGAGGAATATGATCAGCTTCAGGGATCATGAAGCAAGAACCAGTGTTCAGCCGCATAAAGTGATGAGCGGCGTCATGAACAGCTTCAGGCGATGGGCTAGGCGCCATTGTAAATGCTTCGAAGGGGACGCCCTGATCATATCCAAGTTGCCGGTCAAAGCGGTATGGGTTGTACTGCATAAATAGGGCCGCACTGTTCTGACGAAATACCGGATAACCTGGTCTGGTCGCGTATAGGTGCATGGCTTCCCTGGGCTTCAGAGAAGGTACCTCCTCTTTCAACAAGTCGTGGAGCTGTTGAATCGGTCCTGAGGGAGCAGATAGGGCTCGATTGATGAATACCATTCCGCCCGTATTAGCATAGGGAGCGATCAGCACACGAATAGCCCTAAACTGAGTCAGGTCAGGAGCAGAAGCGTCCACCAGCCGCATGAGTCGCGGAAAAGTGTAGGCGTCATAAAATTTGGGTCTTTAGTGCGCAGCAAAGGCCCCCAACACATGCATCTCAATCCAGGACGTGAAGTAATGAAGAGAGAAATTTACCACATCTACACCTGGATTTGAGGTATTAGCCGCGGCGCCTAACCCATGATATAGATGCGCTAGCCCTGGAATGCCCACAGCTAGTCGTGTTCCCTCAGCAATGCGATGAGCAGGGTAAATAACCGAGGCTCTCATGAAACGGCGATGCATGGGAATGACGAACCAGCTAAGCCAAACGCTGATGAAGCCCATAAAGAAAGTCTCCTCATCCATACCAGGAGCTGCAATCGACTCGAAAGATACCGCCGACATGATGGGAATGTAATATTGCGGCAAGTCCTCTTCTTTAGTCGGCCGCCTGTTTAAACCAAACCCAAAGGGGTCGTTAATGTTCACGAACTTTGGAACCGTCTTTGATAGGACATCCTCGCAAAGGAAACAAGCAATAAAACTTTTAAAAGTGACGCCCTGCTCCTCTGACTCCGTGAACAGTTTGTCAAAAATACTCAGGGTCTTGATCAAACTCGGGCGCTTGTGGCGGACGACATTTTCGGTAGACAGGCCGTCAAGCATTGCAGTCTCGGTTTCGAAGACATACTCATCGGGAGGCAGCAATTCTTCATAAAGTGTCCCCCTGACCGGCAGCCCTGAGATCTCGCGAAATTCTTCCAGAGAAATTGAAACTTCGCGGTCCCCTAGAAGGAAAGTGTTGGTGGGAAGATCCATTGGTTCAAGAAGACCTTAACCCACCAGACATGGGGAGATTGGTAGTGGAAATGGGATGCATATATCGCCTGATAAAGTCCAGCCCTCTGCAGTCGCGCTCGATGGGCAGATAGGATGTAACGAGCCCAGAGAAGGTAGCCCGTGGGAAGTCGAGGGGTAAGCCCTATCTTGTAAATCTGTCCCCATGGCTGGTCTTCGCCCTGGCAAATGCGGTGCCCCAAAATATCTATAGCCGGCACCGGATGGTTCGGAATACCAGTCGTTGAAGGCTCAAACCGTCCTATAGGTGTCCAATTCGGCATCTCCACAGCAAAGGCAGTCCGTGGAGGATCCATTGGCAGAAACAGACGGGTAGGCTTCATCGGTATCTCGCAAAGAAAACTGCGGCGACCGCGGATGATGTGACCGTACCAGGTCCCCCATAACAGCAAGTTGGTGCGACTCGGGTCATGAGCCCTGATCATCGCCATCACTTCATCGTCAGACGGTGACTGAGGAAAAACAACCACCGAGTGAGTGAAAGGGAAGTATGGAACAGAAGTCATTGTGCCTAAAATAAAAGAAGGGGAAACTGTTAAGCAAAGCTAACACGTGTTTATAAAGGAATATATAAAAAGACAGTGGAAGAAAGCAACGGGGGACTCATTTTATGGGACCATTGGTTACAAAACACATGGGTCCGACAAAATTAAGATGGCGGCTCGCTAATGATGAGGCAAAGCAATTACTATGAGACAAAAAGAAGATTCTCAATAAATGAACAAGTGGATTTCAAATGACCCTACACATTCCCTAACAAAAGAAATCCATCTTGGACTCTGCAAAATAATTAAGCAGAGCAAGGGAATTAAATTCCCAGAAAGCCCTACTGCAAATCTCCACTTTTTGGGTGCAAAGAAACAACTCAGGGCAAGAAAACCCCAAGAAGTTCTCTGTGAAGAACTGAGTTCTTTAGAGGAATTAAATTCCTTTTGAGCAGAGGAATAAAATTCTCAGAAAATTGGTAGAGCTATGCTCTTGGAGGTGGAATTAAACTCTAGAGGGAGGACAAGTTTCATCATCAATTCCTTAAGATCAGAGAAACACTAGCAAAAGGGGTTTATTATTTAAAAATTGGACATTTTTGAAGAACTTAGAAAGATGGGTTCTTTGAAAAGGAAAACCCTTGGTGTGGATTTAAAATCCAAAGAGTTTTTTTATATATATGAAAGTTTTTCGGTCGTTCCAAACCATTACCTGAAGAAAGGATTCTTTCTTGAACAGAGTTAAACTCTGAAAATCTTGGAACAGAGAACCGAGCTCTGAGAAAGTGAATTAAATTCTCAAAATAAAATGAACAAGGAAGAAGATGAAAGAGTGGAGGTGCTTCTGAAGAAACCACTGCATTTATAGGATGTGATGGGAAACTCTTCATCTCCCCTATTCCCTAGACAGATCCAACGGTCACAAAGGTGACAGCGTTGCACTCACGTGCAGATACGTGAGAACAACGCTGTGGAGGCATTTGTTCCCTGATAAAAATCAGGAAATACCTCAATGTAGAATCACGTGCTCACACGTGATCAAGGGTCACGTGTTGACACGTGATAGTTCCCTATAATCTCCACTTTATAGAATTAAATTCTAAATCAAACAAAAGTGTAAACAAAACGACTAAGGAAAGACCCCAATGGGGAATCACGTGATCACACGTGACCAAGGGTCACGTGCTGACACTTGATGGTCCTTTAGCCTAGTTAAAAGACAGAATTAAATTCTGAATGAGAGAGGGTCACGTGCCAACACATGACAGGTCCCTCAGCTTTTTAACTGATAGGATTAAATTCTATTTCAATAGTCAAATGTTGGGATCACGTGCCAACACGTGATGGGCTTTAAAAGCCTTATGAGTTAATAGAATTAAATTCTAATTAAGGGAAATCAAAGACCCTAACTGGGAAAGTATTTCTTTAAATCTCTCCAAACAAAAAGGATTATGCTCTGTAAAGTGGAGCACCGTTGGATTAAAAATCCATTGGTGATTAAAAATCACCAGTTTATGGAAAGATTACATACAAGGAAAGATCTCCCTAAATTTCACCAAAAATGACAAACATAATATCTTCTGGATTAAAAATCCAATTGTGAATAAAATTCACTGAGTGATCTAAAAGATCATATTAGTTAAGAAAAACAAACAAAATCTTTCAATGAAAGATTCACTAAACAGATTGATTCTTTTCCTTCTCCTATAAATAGGAGCCAAGAAGATAAGAGAAAAGGAGAATTTTGGGAGATCTGGAAATTTTATGAAGGCAAATAGCAGAGAGAAAAGAACGGAGAATTTAATTCTCAAGAAAAGAAACCCTAGGTGTGAAAGGGGAAAAGGATCAAAGCTTCATAAAACAAAAAAGAGAATTTAATTCTCAATCTATGAGTTTAACTCTTCTGCAAAAGAACTTAGTTCTTCCTCTGGTTGAAGATCTGCAGAAGCAAATCACCCCACAGGTTGAGAATTTAATTCTCATCGGGGAGATTCTGCCAGATCCAAAACTTAGAGGGTGAATTGAGTTTAGAGAATTTAATTCTCCCAATTTCATAGGAATTTAATTCCTCCAAGATAAAACTTGGGTTTAACCCTATATGAGAATTTAATTCTCCCAATTTCACAGAAATTTAATTCCTCCAAGATAAAATTAGGGTTCAACCCTGCTTGAGAATTCAATTCTCCCAATTCATAGGAATTTAATTCCTCCAAGACAGAATCAGAGTTTAACCCTACATAAGAATTTAATTCTTCCACATGCATAGGAATTTAATTCCTCTAAAAACATAATTAGGGTTTAACCGTACAGAGAATTTAATTCTTAAAATAAAGAGACTTGAAAGATCTCCATGCACGTAAAGAACATTGGTCACGTGATGACACGTGACCCCAATCCGCAGTGGTCAGAAAAGAAAGAATAAACTAGGTCACGTGCCCCCACATGACCCCTGAACAAATCCTCCAAAATAAGAGAGAATTAGCCCTGAGGCAATGCCTCACGTGCTCCCACGTGACTTCCAAAATAAAGAAAACAAAAGCAAAGGAAATGTTGGCTTTGGGCGCTCTCACGTGTCCTCACATGACTCCTAATAAACATTCTAATAAATCAGGGCATGAGTACCCAGCACGTGCCAACACGTGATGGCTATGAAAACTAAAAGTGTTTAACACTTATTTGCAGTTCTGGGACTAAAGTAAAGGAGATCTGGTCCCACCTCTGGGTGCCCTCACGTGCCCCCATGAGACCCCTTCCTTCCTAGTGTTTAACACTATTTTGAGTATTTCGTCTCTAGTGTTTAACACTATTTTAAAGCCAATCTTAGCCAAATTGGCTATGTTTCCAAAGGCAAAACCTCCCCTTTAACTAAATCTCAAAGTTGAGTAAAACTCAGACCACAATGTTTAATACTCAGTCAAAGACAAAAATGTATCAGAGCCCTCAAACTCTGGTTTAGCATTGCTAAATAATGTGGGTTTGAACTCAGATAAATGTTTAATGGTCCAACAGAGAGCCAATATTTCTAATCTAATTGGACTTAGACCAAACTGGCCATAAGTCCTCAATTCAGATTTAACTGAGCCAATATGCTCATAATCTAATAAATTGATCTTAGTTCCAAATTGGACTACAGATCCCCAAATCAACTTTGATTCAAGGGTACATCTCTTCACTCCTTTGATATTTGTCGTTGTAATCCTTCAACATCTTCAGAGAGGTGACGGGTCCCGACAACCACACACGGACGATGATGTCCTTAACCTTGACTGTGAGGTCTTTGAACTCACGGACTATGATGGCCTTAACCTTGAGCATGATATCTTTAAACTAACAATGGACCGTAATATCCTTAAACTAATCGACCGCAATGTCCCTAAACTAAACAATAGAGTCTAATTGCTCTTTTGTTGGATCTAAACGATCTCGTTAAGTTGATCTTAGTCTAAAATGAGACTAACGTATTCTTAACAAACGTTTAAGTTGATCTTAGTCTCAAATGAGGCTAACGTATCTTTAAACTCAACCCCCAAACCTAAATCTAAGAAGATATGAATTTAGACTAGTCCACGCCCTACGGGCGACAACACAAATTAGTCTCCGTATACAATCCACGGGCAACCAAACACAAAATAAACACCCACGACAGGAAGTGACCATTTGGAGAAGGAGAAAGTTGTTACCGTGATGTGGTAGCGTAATTAACTGCAGGGGCTTGCGCCTGCAGGGAAGAATGTCCCCACAATCAAAAACCCCTCAAATGAGGGGGAATCTGACGAAGTCTGCTACATTGGCCGCATCCGTTTAAACCTTCGATACATGGTGCCATAAATCAACTTGGCATCTTCGGAGAGGTAGACGGATAGCACCAATTAGCATCTGCCCAGAAATTCAGGAGAGATGTCCGCCTCGTCCTCGTCCGCGTCTTTCGGAGGGGAACAAGGAAGGTGAAACCCTAGGTTAAATTCTGAGCTAACATGAGATTACAAAACTACTCCAAAAGAGCCGAGTCAAAGATGCTTCAACTGCCACCGACACTGCTTCAACACGGCCACGGAACCGTGACCGAAGTGCCTATTTAGCCGCGGTTCCGCGGCCATTTGGTGGACTTGTGGGATCATCTTTTCAGGACTTCTCCATGTTTCTTTTGTCTTCTATTTGGTACACTTGGTTTCTTTAAAAGCTCTTCAGTTCTCTTCCAGATATTCAGCAGTGGACTTTTGCCTTGAGCTCCGTGTTTGAAGTCTTGGATCATGTGCTGCCTTTGTGCTTTGTGAATTGAAGTGATCAATGATTTGCCATTTTGTCCCTTGAACTTGTAGGCGGCATCATACGAATAGTTAGCGGAGATCATTATTCATCTGTTGTTGGTCGTAGTCCTACATTTGTTGCAACTTTTCATGAATTTCACTGTAAAGAGCTGAGAACCTGTAACCTGTAATTATTCAGCAAACACGGATTAAAAGTACCTACCTATATGCAATGTGATTATGAATGGGCGGTATAAAAATGGAAAAATCTGATATGAACAAATACCTCCAAACTTATCCTTTGCTCGTCCCGAGCAAAGCCAGTTTTATTCTAAAAAATTCCTAACCTCACTTTCGCAGGGAACGCAATTGTACTGATCTCGTGCAACAAGCCGTTAAACCTCTAGGTGTCCCTAGTAGGAGGAGTGTTATCTCCTGAGGGTTTTCAGCGGATACTACCCACAAAATCCGATCAATTTGGCCGTTGACTCTAATTCTTCAATTTAGTATTCTAGCAAGAAATTCTATTATCTTCAACTTAGAAATTATCAACCTGTATTCTTCACACTTCCTTTTCATTTAACTTTAGATCATATACGTTTTGTCAGTTTATAAAGTTTTCAACATCTCCTAAGTTTTCCTTCTAAGGCACGGTCTTAACTCAGGAATTTTTATCATCTCTACTGAAGATATAAGCCCTATCTTTTATTCCTATGTCTCCTCCAAATTCCAATCACATACCCCTACGTGTGTGTAATTATCACCCCTACACTTGAAAATTTAATTCAAGCTATCATACTCTTGTCTATCTTCCAAAATACTTTTTAATTGGTGAATTGTAGATGAAATTCCTCACACATCCTTCATGCGATCATTAATACTTCCTGAGGTACTAAATGAACGATTACAAAATGTGTTTGCATATATAGGCGTAATTTCTCGTCTTGCAACACTTAAGTCTTAGCAGTGACTCCCAAACCAGTTGGCCTAAGGCACTACGTGATAAAGCACCCTCGCTATATTTTTTTATTTATGCTGCCTTAAGCAATTACAAAATCAGTGTTCATTTTTTTTATCTATTTATTCACCACTTATACTTTTATTTTATTTTCCTTCATGCTAAGGATTTTAGACAAGAGCATTTCAAGATATCCTCTACTATCCCAAGTTTCAAGATGTGTGTAAGTGCGTATAGTAGGGTAAATATTTTCAGAGTTTGAACTTAAGGTTCAGAATTATTTTCCAGACTTATACTTCAAATAAAACTTTCAATACTCTTCCTTTATTTCGACTTAGCCCAAGAACTAAACTCAAAATTTGCCTATTTCTAAATAAACTACAAGGACATATATTTTCTAAAGTTAAACTATAAGAAAGGTTATTTTTAGGGTTGTTAATTTACTAATCTTAGGATCTAGTTTTTCCTAACTAGTCAACCGTCATGTTGAACTTAAGTCAAATATGGCAAAAATTGAAATTTTCAATTTTTTTAATTTTTTTAAAAAATTTTCAATTTTTCAATTTTTTTATATTTTATATTTTTTTTATTTTTTATAAAGATGCAATGTGGAATTAAATATGCAAAGAAAAAAACAAATATGTACAAAAATAAAAATATGCAGATGCAATGCAAAGATAACTATTTACAATACCCTCACCCCCAAACTTATTAATAGCAGTGTCCTCACTACTCCCTTCGGCGTCTACTAGACGCGACCTCACTGTTCCCAGCCTCTCCCCTATCAGCCCCCTATCCCCTCGATCGTGAGCAGAATCGTTCCTCTCTGGCCAGTAGGGTGGCCATTCCCCATTCCAGACCAGTCACTCGCTGATCAAAGTTGGTCATCATCCCTATCAATCGTTCTACCCCCTTATGGGTTCGTCGCATCAAGCGTGCATGCGCAGCGGGGGTAAGCTCTTCGTCGCTCACCGTGGAGCTCGAGCTGGGGGTCTTGGCCATTACTTCCTTGGCCGGCTCGGTGCGCGACAATAAATCATGTAAACGTGTGTAGGACGTGGAGACACCCTCAAGAAGGGGTCGAATTGGAATCCCACTATGCATATAAAATTCAAATTCCTCAACAGGTAGGAATTGGCGATACAGTTGTGTCACCAACATAGGGCATGGATAATTGGCCGCCCGTTTGCCGGCGCCAATCGAGTGAAGCAATACAGTGCACATGTCATAACTAGGGTTTCGTGTCATCAATGTGTGCACTATATATAAGGATGGTGTGAAAAATGTTGTGTTGTGCGAACTTCCAAAAATATTATTTTGTGCCCGATGGCACACAGTTAAAACATTCACAAAAAGTGTGCGAGCCTGAATGCCCTTCCGGGGCACCCTAAACCAGTCATTTCCCATTAAGGGTAGGTAGTCCTCAAATCAGAGGGGTTGATCGTGAATGTGAAGTCGTGTTATTAAGGTGACTTCGTGAATGAAGTCCCTATCAATTAAAATTTCCCTATCCCCCCACATTAATCTAATGCACTCGTGTTGTGCAAGACAACCCTCCTCCATACATTCGTAGAAACGGGCAACAAGATCCGGAAGCGCGAAGTAGTTTGGATGGTTAAATAAGAGAAAGTTTCATCCGCGCCTTCAGATCTCTTCACCGAAATAGCTACCGTAAACATTATATGCAAACAACTAGGAGAAATCCCTTTCAAACTGAAGTGTAGGGGCCAAGATAGTGAAGTGCAGAAATTAAAAAAATTCACAGAGAGGATTAGAGAGATTCAAACCTGCTCTGAAAATTTCAGAGGGAGAAGACTTCAAGCGGCGGCGGTTGCGCGACAGGAATGGGGTATCAGCGGTGCTTGGGCGGCGGTCTGGAGGGATCTGCTGTTGAAACTTTGGCGGCGGCTAAGGTTTTGAGTTAGAGTTAGAATGAAGCTCTATAAATGCAGAAGAGGGGTCAGGTTGTTTTTATAGGGAGTGTTTTGGTTATTTGCAAAAAGCCCTCCTTAAAAAGAGAAATTTATTTGTAAAAAAATATTTAATTAATTAATTTATTTATTTATTAAAACTGAAAATTTACAAAAAAAAAAACTCCCCTGAAAATTGAAAATAATTTTTTTATTATATTTTTTTTATAAATGGGAAATAAAAATTTTGGTACAAACATAACCCAAAATTATTTGAAACAGTGTTTCCACTGTTTATGGCTGGATAACCAAAATTTGGGGTTGGGTGGAGGAAGATCAGTCAATGTAAATCGGCTCTCGCAACATCAGGAGCTCCTCCGATGGGTCAGTGTTCATATCAGATTTTTGCATTTTCATACCGCCCAATTTTTATCACATTGCATATCGGTAGATACTCTTGAGCCGTGTTTGCTAGTCAATTGCAGGATACAGGTTCTCGGTTCTAAAACGGTGAAATTCATGGAAAACACGACAAAATCCGGGTTCCTGCCAACCACAGATAAAACACGATCTCCGCTCTTCATCCGTATGTTGCCAGATACCAGTTTAGGGAGACGAAATGTCAAATCAATGTCGTTTTCATGCACAAGGCTCAATGGCAACAACAAGTTCCAAGAAATCTACGCGGAGCTCGAGGCAATCATGACAAAAACATCCACAAAAAGTCCACCTTTCCTCAACAGAAATTCTGGAAGAAATGTGAAAGCATTTTCAGAAAATACATATACCAGACAAGAGGGGACAGAAGACCAGGGAAGTACACAGAAGCCGACACCCCAACTCACCCATAGGGCCGCGGATCCGCGGCCAATAGGGGGTCTAGGCCGCGGATCCGCGGCCGTACTGGCGCCGTTGGAAGTCAAACTTCAGGGGTAGAATTGTCTTTTCATTTGTGTTCTGGTGGTTGCCCTAGGTTTTCATTTTTTGGCCTATAAATAGCCCAGAACTTTGTGAAGGAAAGGGTCCATTCTTGTATTTTCTTTTTGCTAGGTTTTAGATTACATGTTCTTCTTCTTCTCATCTCTTCTCCATTAAACTTGAGTGAGCTTTGTGAGTGAAGAATGGTGAATAAAGAAGATCATTTTATTATCATGCTTGTCTTACTTTTGCTATAATTGTTGTAATTTTAATTCGTTAAGTAGTTATTGTTATTTTCTTGTTGTTTCTTTCTTCTCTCTTTTTCGTTATCCTTAATATGACAATGATGCTTACGCTCGATCCTCGCCAAGGTGAGGTCGCAAATAGCTAGTCGTATTCTTCTAATCTCCTTCTTTCTATCTTCCTCTTTTGTTTTGTTTTATTTTTCCGTATCATGATGTGTGAGTAGTTCATACTTGTTAGGGTAGGATAAGGGAAGTTTGAGAGAAGGAAATCTCTCTCACTCTTTCCTTGCCCAACAGCTTAAATCGACTCCCGTTAATTGAACCACAATCCGCTCCTTACGGCACCCTATCCTACATGATAGCGGTGATCCCGTAGTGAGACCGGTTGTGGTTGAATTAACCGGAGGTTATGGCTAAGAGCCAAGAACGGACGGACAAGCACCAAAAGGAAGGACTTATGCGTTGGAAAGCCTAGCTTATACTCGCAAGTTCCTTCCTAGTCGTGCTAATCCCCGTTGTTGCCGATTACCGTAACACCGATATTAAGAGGGGCAACGAAAGATGTGGAGACTCCTAACTCAAACTAACCTAATCTTAACCCTAACAAGCTCTCTTTAAAACATCAACTTAACACTTAGATAACCACAACAAAATCTGAAAAACCGGACTTAACTCGTTAAAGCACATAGAAAAAGACTCCCATCTCCCTGCGGACGACCCGTACTCAACCGGCTAGCTACAAGCGAAACCGTCTTGATTGCGGTATTTTAACTAAAACTTGAACACGCACTTACGCTAACAATCAAATGGCGCCGTTGCCGGGGAGACGGTAGTTTATTTCCTTGTGTAATTTCGGGTTAATTTGTGAATATAAAAACAACCGAAAAACAACAAAAAAAATACACTTTGTAAAAAAATCATCTTGTTATTTTTGATTAGCTTTTGTGCAAGTGTGCAGGAAAATACAAGGTTCGAGTTCAGTGGCCAAGACGTTGAAAATACGGAGTTCAAGTACAGTGCCAAAGACGTGGGAAGATAGACCCACATTTCGCGGCTACACCGCGAACGGACAAAACGAAGCATCCGGTCTACTGAAAAATCTGGAGCAGTTACAGTGAGTAAACAAAAATTCAGTACATCCAGACAAGAAGAGGAGACCCAGAACAGCACCTGAACCAAAATTGATGGCCCATCTCACCCTTACTGCCGCGGATCCGCGGCAATAGAGGGCTTAGGCCGTGGATCCGCGGCCACTTGGTGGCCTCTGGCTTCCAAAATCTTTCTGGTGAGTCTCTCTCTTCTCTCCACTCCTCTGGACTCCAATAAATTGTGTTTTCTGCAGCCTTCTTTGCACAAATTCTTCTCCCCCTTCTAATAAACTGTTCTTGTGCAGGATTCTTTGCGCCGCAAATAAAAATTGTTTGCAGTTGATTTGTTACTGCTTTGCATTTCTTTAATACGGACTTAAGGGGCTTGAAACCAATCCAGATTGGGTGGGGATTTCATCACCCTTCCCAGGACCCCAAAAATCACTAAAGCATATGCATTGTCCATTGTAAATTAAAAAAATACTAGACTTCAGCCCTAAGGACTTCGCGCTCATTAGGAGAAGATAAACCGTGTTTAGAAACTCGCTTAACGGTATATTGTTTACGGGGTGTCTAGGAAAGTGTTAAAGGTGCAACCGCCGAAAGAGAAAGGGTTATTTAATTAAGGAACTTCGCAAAAGCGTTGGACAACCTCCCCTTATCTCTGCACTTACCTGGCCTCGTGATCAGTGTATTTTTAAGCCCGTTTCTCGACACTGTTATATTTCTGTAAATCTCTTTCTAAAAACAAAAAAAAAAAGAAAAAATCAAAAAACTTTTATAAAAACTTGCCCTTTGTCGCCAATTCCATTTTCTCACCCACCACCCATCGCCTTTCTCCATTGACGTTTTCTTACCCTCACCTTCTCCGCTTTGACTATATTAAACTCGTTTAGTGTATGTCCGCTTGGACTCGGGACACTAGCGCCCGTCTAGTCCGTGTTACGTTAGTCGCTACCGACTACGCGATCCACTCCGAAGTCGATACTCCGTCCACTCCTCTTTCACCCCTTCCTTTGCCGGCTAACTCCGACGTTGACCGGAATTCTGTTCATACATCTTCACCTTCACCTTCACCAACCTCTTCTTCCGCAATGTCAGGATTTAATCCGAACATCTCTTTGACCACCCCTGGATTGGCTCCACCTCCTACGGAGACCAATATCCCACCACCACCGCCTGTTGTAGCGCCGCAGCGAATCGCGCTCCAGGATCGTTTCTATCCCACCCGTTCTGCACTTCCCACCTGCCTTTCTCTTCCTCCGGCCAATGGGGACAACTTTGAAATTAAGCCCCACTTCATCAACATGCTTCCACGTTTTCATGGGCTTGAATCTGAAGATGCCTATATCTTCATCAATAAATTTCAAAACGTCTGTGCCATGATGAAAACCACCCAGCTGTCGGACGACGCTATACGTCTACGGGTCATTCCGTTCACTTTATGCGATCTTGCTGAAAAATGGCTGTATAGCACCGCGTCCCATTCCATAACCAGCTGGGACGAGTTTGTTAAAGCGTTTCTGAAAAAATTCTATCTTAATCATAAAACCGCAAGGATTCGAAATGAAATCAACCAATTCTCCCAGCTTCCTTCTGAACCCTTCTGGAAGTGCTTTGACCGGTACAAAGACCTTCTTGTTCAGTGTCCTCACCACGGTATAGAGAAATGGCAACTCTGCCAAACCTTATACGAGGGACTGAACCCAGCAACGAAGCAGTTGCTGGAAACCATCTGTTAGGGCCACTTCCTATCGAAATCTGACGAGGAAGCGTGGCAGTTCTTTGACGACCTTGCGGAGCAAACGCTACAGTGGGAGAGCACCAGACCGACTTCTTCTTCTTCTACCTCCACTTCTACCGGTCAGTCTAGGGTAGGAATCCACCAACTTGATGTCTCTATTGCAATGAAAGATGAAATGGCTGCAATAACAAGAAAGCTTGAAGCGATAGAGAGCAAATTTTCTGCTCCTGCTCCTGCCCCTGTTCTCCCCCTTCGTACCATTTGCGCTTGTTGTTCCGATCCTTCCCACCTGACCGAAGAGTGTCCTTACAATCCACCCTCGCAAAGACAGGATCAGGTTAATGCTGCCTTCCAGCAAAGACCGAGGAATGATCCATACTCTTCAACCTACAATCCCGGTTGGAGGAACCACCCCAATTTCGCCTGGAATCAGAATCAGAATCAATTCCAAGGCAACAATTTCCAAAGGGCCCCTCCACCGCAACAACAAGCGCAACAGCAAACTCAGTATCCGCAGCCCTTCCAACCCCAACCTTTCCAAAATCAGACGAACAACTTTGCACCCAACAATTCTTTTCCACCAAACAACTTTGTTCCGTCAAACAACGATAAGGTTTCCTCGCTCGAACGAAGTCTGGAGGCGTTTGTTAAACCACCGCCTCAATCCACCGCCAACATCCAGTCTTCCATTCAATCCTTAGTGCAACACACTGCCGCACACGGGCAAAGCATCAAGACCATCGAGGCCCAGATTGCACAGCTAAACGCGGCCTTAAGCGAGCGAGAAAAGGGGAAGCTCCCGTCCCAGCCACTTCCAAATCCCGGTCACCCACATAATGCACATGTTGCTCTTGAACAACAAAACCATAATGTGAGTGCCGTGACCACACTGAGATCAGGGAGGATGTTGCAAAACAACATTGGCAAACAGATCAACGATGACACCCCGGCCGCTTCTTCTTCTTCTTCTTCTTCTTCTTCTTCTTCGTCTTCTGAGCCTATTCTCCGTTCTTCACAAGGCTCCCCTCCCTCTTCTTCTGCTCTGAACGGACCCACTTCTCACTCCACGAAGACACCTATTCCGGGATCCGTTCCAACTCCACAATCTCCTCCTCCAGCATTAGACTCAACCAATTTTCAAAATGTTCCATTTCCAAACCGGTTGAGGTCTAACAAACAAAATCCATAAATGGAGAAGATTCTGGAGTTATTCAAGCAAGTTAACATTAACATTCCTCTTTTAGATGCTGTCCAACAAGTCCCGTCCTACGCGAAAATCTTAAAGGACTTGTGCACGAAAAAGAGGAAGTCTCAGGTACCCAAGAAAGTTTTCTTGGCTAGTGCTGTGAGTGATGCCCTTACCCAATCTTTACCACAAAAACGGAAGGACCCTGGCTGTCCTACGATTTCAATTACCATTGGGGATAAGAACATCAACCGCGCACTATTAGATCTTGGTGCCAGTGTTAACCTGCTTCCGTATTCAGTATACGAGCAATTAGGCATCGGAGAGCTGAAACCCACACACTGCACTCTCCAAATGGCCGACCGATCGATCACCCATCCCAGGGGAGAGCTAGAGGATGTGTTAATCAATGTCGGGGACTTCATATTCCCCGTTGACTTCATTGTATTAGACACACAGCCTGTAGCTAACCCCCGGAATCAAATTCCGGTGATACTCGGTCGCCCATTTCTCGCAACCTCAAATGCTGTGATTAATTATCGCAATGGTTCGATGAACCTCTCTTTTGGAAATATGACAATTGAACTCAACATTTTTAGGTTGGGGAATCAGCCCGCCGAACCTAATGCTCATATACTAGACGTCTGCTCGATCCAGGAGATCACCCCAGAAGAATGTGAATTCGAGGAGTTTCTGTTTGATCACGATAATCTTGACGCCACTAGTGCGTTTCTCTTCGAACCTGCTGCTGTTTCTGCGCCCGACAACGACTACGAGTGTTTCACGTTTTCAAACGATCTTAGCTGCTCACAACCCGAGTTTGAATCCTTCGACTTTCCGGATGAGTTACCTGAACCATCCAACTCGGTTGCCTACACTCGTTTTGAACCTTTGCTGGAGTCCTTTGAGTTCGAGACCTTTGCACCAATCTTGCCTTCCATCGTTTCACCTCCAACGCTCGAACTCAAGCCTTTGCCGTCTTACCTTAAGTACGCTTACTTAGGTGAGAACGAGACCCTCCCTGTCATCATCTCGGCTTCTCTAGCTCCCGAGCAAGAGAAAGCCCTTCTCGCGGTCTTGCACAGCAACAGGCAAGCTTTTGGCTGGCCCATGGCGGACATCAAGGGGATTAGTCCCCTGATCGTTGAGCATCACATTCATCTGATGGATGATGCCAAACCAGCCCGGGATCCACAAAGACGGCTCAATCCAGTCAAGAAAGAGGCTGTGAAGAAGGAGATCGTAAAATGTCTAGATAGTGGTATCATTTACCCTATCTCTGATAGCCAGTGGGTTAGCCACATTCATGTTGTCCCCGAGAAGTCAGGCATCACGGTCATAACCAACGAGGCGAACGAGTTAATCCCTACTCGCACCCAAACTGGGTGGCGAGTTTGCATTGATTACAGAAAACTCAACGCCGCAACGCGGAAAGACCACTTTCCGCTACATTTCATTGACCAGATGCTTGAACGATTGGCCGGACACGAGTACTACTGCTTTCTTGATGGCTACTCCGGCTATAATCAAATTCCCATCGCCGAAAAAGACCAGGACAAGACCACTTTCACTTGTCCTTTCGGCACATTTGCATATCGTCGCATGCCCTTTGGGTTATGCAATGCGCCCGCTACCTTCCAGCGGTGTATGATGGGTATTTTCTCGGACATGGTGGAAAAATTTCTGGAGATTTTCATGGATGACTTTTCCATCTTCGGCGATTCCTTCAACGAGTGTTTGCTGCATCTTGACGCTGTCCTTACCCGATGTAAGGACAAGAATCTCACTTTGAACTGGGAGAAATGCCACTTCATGGTGCGCGAAGGTATTGTCTTTGGACATATCATCTCGCAAAATGGCATAGAGGTTGACAAAGCAAAGATTGAGGTCATTTCCAATCTGCCTCCTCCCCGATGCGTCAGAGATATCCGAGCCTTCCTTGGCCATGCCGGTTTCTATAGACGGTTTATCAAGGACTTTAGCAAGATTGCTAGGCCCTTGACTCTTTTGCTGGCCAAGGACACACCATTCGACTTCAACTCGAGCTGTGTGACTGCATTCGAGTCACTGAAACGCTCACTCACTTCTGCTCCCGTTCTTTCTTCACCTGACTGGATGCACCCATTCGAGATTATGTGCGATGCATCCGACTTTGCCATTGGTGCTGTCCTTGGACAACACATCAACAAGATGCCGCACGTAATCTATTACGCAAGCCGAACCCTAAACGATGCCCAACTCAATTATACAACAACTGAGAAGGAATTCTTAGCGGTTGTATTTGCTTTAGAAAAGTTCAGGCCCTACCTCATCGGCTCTCCAGTCATTGTCTACACGGACCATTCTGCTCTGCGCCATCTTTTTGCGAAGAAAGATGCAAAATCTCGGTTAATACGTTGGATCCTCTTGCTTCAAGAGTTTGACCTTGTCATTAAGGACAAACGAGGATGTGAAAACGTGGTTGCCGACCATCTCTCACGACTTCCTTCTTCGCCTTCGCTTCCAATTCCAATCAACGACGTTTTCCCGGATGAACAGCTCTTGACAGTATCATGCGAACCCTGGTTCGCAGATATTGTGAACTATTTGGCCACGGGATTACTACCGACTGAATGGTCGAGTCAGGACAGACTTCGCTTCTTATCCCAAGTAAAACACTTTTACTGGGACGAACCCTACTTGTTCAAGTACTGTCCCGACCAGATTATTCGTCGGTGTGTCCCTGATGAGGAATTCAAGAGTGTGCTGTCGTTTTGCCACGACCAAGCATGTGGCGGGCATTTTGGGCCCAGAAAGACAGCTGAGAAGATCTTGCAATGTGGTTTCTACTGGCCACAACTCTTCAAAGACGCTCATGACTATTGCAAGACTTGCTCCCGGTGCCAACACATGGGCCGGATATCCCGGAGGAACGAGATGCCGCTCCAACCGATCTTGGTTGTGGAGATTTTCGATGTTTGGGGGATAGATTTCATGGGGCCGTTTCCCAGCTCTTTTGGGAACTTGTACATCCTTCTAGCTGTTGATTACGTCTCTAAATGGGTCGAGGCTGTGCCCAGCCGAACTAACGACAACAAGGTTGTCGTTAGGTTCCTTAAAGAAAACATTTTCTCCCGGTTTGGGCACCCCCGTGCGATCATTAGCGACAATGGAAGTCATTTCTGCAACAGGACTTTCGAGACCTTGATGCGGAAGTATTCCATTAATCATAAGCTCTCTACACCCTACCACCCCCAAACCTGCGGGCAGGCCGAAGTTTCAAATCGGCAAATCAAGCAGATACTGGAGAAGACGGTTTCCAAGAACCGTAAGGATTGGTCGCTGAAACTCACTGATGCCCTTTGGGCATTTCGAACCGCTTATAAGACCAACCTTGGCATGTCTCCCTATCGGCTTGTGTACGGAAAAGCCTGCCACTTACCTGTTGAAATAGAGCATCGCGCATTTTGGGCGATAAAGGAGCTGAATCTGTCTCTCAAGGATGCGGGCAGCCATCGGAAGCTGCAGTTGAACGAACTAAGCGAGCTTAGGGATGAGGCTTACGATAACGCGGTTGTTGTTAAGAACCGAACGAAGGTGTTTCACGATAAACACCTTTTGCGCAAAACCTTCGTACCTGGTCAGCAGGTACTGCTTTACGACACCCGACTTCATTTCCATCCTGGAAAGCTCAGATCTCGCTGGAAAGAGCCGTATTTTGTGCGGAATGTGTATCCGCAAGGCGCTGTGGATTTGGAAAATCCTAAGGACGGTTCACTTTTCAAAGTAAATGGACACCGATGCAAACCGTACCTTAGCGCCGAACCAACAGAGGAGCTCCTGTTCTTACAGGAGCCGGTTTACCCTGAATGATCTTCCTCTGCCTACCTCCAAACTTCGGTTATCCAGCCAAGAATAGTGGACACTGTTCCAAACAAGTTTGGGGGTATGTACAAACCATTTTGTATATATTTGTGTATATTCTTTTTCTTTTCTTTAAAAAAAATTAAAATAAAATAAAAATTTGTGTATCGCTAACTGACAATTTTGACCCTTCAAATGATCTCTTCATGCAATAACAGTGAGGACACTGTCCAGTTTAAGTTTGGGGGTACGCTCGGTACGCATTCCTTACCTTCGCATTCATATGTATATTTTGCATCTGCATATTTAAATCCATAAAATCCATAAAAAACTGAAAATTTTCTAAAAATTATAAAAACTTTTTTTGTCAAGTTAGCTTGTGGAAGAACTCTGATTCAATATTTCGACGGTTTTTGTTTGAAAAAAATAGGAATGACTAAATCTTATGTTTGGATTTTGAAAACCTGAAAGATAACTCTCCTTTGAAGTTAACTATAGCTGATATACGTCTTTACATCACACTACACGTGTCGTGAGTTTTTGGGAATTAGATGACAAGTCTTTTATGTTGAAAAACTTTTAAACAGATAAATGATTTTCTGAGGATCAAATAGGTTTGTTCTGAAATAAGTAATGTCAAGAATAGTTTATGAGGTAAAGCGAATATGAAGGAATGTTATTGATGCCGTAATTGGAGCTAAGTCTGAAAAATAACCCATCTGAAACTTGATTGGAATGATTACACACCGAATTGAACTGCCGGTTATGTCTCCGTTCGTATTAAATCATCTGATTTTCACGCCAAACTGTCTTTTGTTTTTGGACCTAGGTAAGTTGAGTAATTAAGTCCGCTGGGGTGTTTCTACACCTAATGCCCTAAAACCAACTGGTTTGGGTGCATTGGCCCAAAGCTGGCTAAGAAGCCTAGAAAGTCCAGTTTTAAAACAAAGTCAAGCAAGTGTTCTCTCCGAGTTAAAATTCCTAACGGTTCTTTGTGTGAGAATAATCTTGATAAAAGACAGGCTTTTATAAAAAAAAATTTAACGGAGATATGAAGGTTTTATTCTGTGATAAAGACTATTGCACGTTCACAGAGATGTGTATGAAATGAAAACAAGAAAAAGGTGGAGTGAAGAATACGACTTAGTTTCCTGTTAAGGAAGATAGAAATTCTGAAGTTGAAACCTTACTGGAAAACGAAACTTGAAAAATGCTTAACTCTTTATAAAACTTATGTGATCCTTTTAAAATTGTTATCTGGGCTTTATTGTGCGACATGATGACTTTATTCGATCTTTCGGGAACTTAACGACACTATTTGCACTGCACGTAAAGACATATAAAATCTGTAGTTAAATAAGAAGCGAGGTGTGAAAAATAAAGGTTCGATAGTCTAGACTTAGGATTATAGAATTGTTATTTTCTAAAACAAAACTTTAGGGTTTGAATCTTAGTTATTTTACAAAACCAACTAGACCGGATTTTGTGGGTAGTATCCGCTGAAAACCCTCAGGAGACAACACTCCTCCTACTAGGGACACCTAGAGGTTTAACGGCTTGTTGCACATGCTCAGTGCAATCGCGTTCCCTGCGAAAGTGAGGTTAGGAAATTTTTTGTGAATAAATGGGCTTTGCTCAGGACGAGCAAATGATAAGTTTGGGGGTATTTGTTCATATCAGATTTTTGCATTTTCATATCGCCCAATTTTTATCACATTGCATATCGGTAGATACTCTTGAGCCGTGTTTGCTAGTCAATTGCAGGATACAGGTTCTCGGTTCTAAAATGGTGAAATTCATGGAAAACACGACAAAATCCGGGTTCCTGCCAACCACAGATAAAACACGGTCTCCGCTCTTCATCCGTATGTTGCCAGATACCAGTTTAGGGAGACGAAATGTCAAATCAATGTCGTTTTCATGCATAAGGCTCAATGGCAACAACAAGTTCCAAGAAATCTACGCGGAGCTCGAGGCAATCATGAAAAAAACATCCACAAAAAGTCCACCTTTCCTCAACAGAAATTCTGGAAGAAATGTGAAAGCATTTTCAGAAAATACATATACCAGACAAGAGGGGACAGAAGACCAGGGAAGTACACAGAAGCCGACACCCCAACTCACCCATAGGGCCGTGGATCCGTGGCCAATAGGGGGTCTAGGCCGCGGATCCGCGGCCGTACTGGCGCCGTTGGAAGTCAAACTTCAGGGGTAGAATTGTCTTTTCATTTGTGTTCTGGTGGTTGCCCTAGGTTTTCATTTTTTGGCCTATAAATAGCCCAGAACTTTGTGAAGGAAAGGGTCCATTCTTGTATTTTCTTTTTGCTAGGTTTTAGATTACATGTTCTTCTTCTTCTCATCTCTTCTCCATTAAACTTGAGTGAGCTTTGTGAGTGAAGAATGGTGAATAAAGAAGATCATTTTATTATCATGCTTGTCTTACTTTTGCTATAATTGTTGTAATTTTAATTCGTTAAGTAGTTGTTGTTATTTTCTTGTTGTTTCTTTCTTCTCTCTTTTTCGTTATCCTTAATACGACAATGATGCTTACGCTCGATCCTCGCCAAGGTGAGGTCGCAAATAGCTAGTCGTATTCTTCTAATCTCCTTCTTTCTATCTTCCTCTTTTGTTTTGTTTTATTTTTCCGTATCATGATGTGTGAGTAGTTCATACTTGTTAGGGTAGGATAAGGGAAGTTTGAGAGAAGGAAATCTCTCTCACTCTTTCCTTGCCCAACAGCTTAAATCGACTCCCGTTAATTGAACCACAATCCGCTCCTTACGGCACCCTATCCTACATGATAGCGGTGATCCCGTAGTGAGACCGGTTGTGGTTGAATTAACCGAAGGTTATGGCTAAGAGCCAAGAACGGACGGACAAGCACCAAAAGGAAGGACTTATGCGTTGGAAAGCCTAGCTTATACTCGCAAGTTCCTTCCTAGTCGTGCTAATCCCCGTTGTTGCCGATTACCGTAACACCGATATTAAGAGGGGCAACGAAAGATGTGGAGACTCCTAACTCAAACTAACCTAATCCTAACCCTAACAAGCTCTCTTTAAAACATCAACTTAACACTTAGATAACCACAACAAAATCTGAAAAACCGGACTTAACTCGTTAAAGCACATAGAAAAAGACTCCCATCTCCCTGCAGACGACCCGTACTCAACCGGCTAGCTACAAGCGAAACCGTCTTGATTGCGGTATTTTAACTAAAACTTGAACACGCACTTACGCTAACAATCAGTCAGCGGTGAGGAACGGTTTTAACCTGTGTCCGTTCACTTTGAATAGTGAACCGTCCTCTGGGTTTTCTAAATCCACTGCACCGTGCGGATATACAGTCCGCACAAAATATGGTCCTTTCCAGCGAGATCTAAGCTTCTCGGGATGGAAATATAACCGGGTGTCGTAAAGAAGTACCTGTTGACCAGGTGTGAAAGATTTGCGCATAAGGTGTTTATTGTGAAACACTTTCATTTGGTTCTTAATGACAATCGCGTTCTCGTAAGCTTCATCCCAAAGCTCGTTTAGTTCATTGATCTGCAACTTCTGATGGCTGCCCGCATTATCAAGAGATAGATTCGGCTCCTTAATTGCCCAAAATGCTTTATGCTCGATTTCCACTGGAAGGTGGCAAGCCATTCCGTAAACAAGCCGATAAGGAGACATGCCAAGATCAGTCTTATATGCAGTTCGAAATGCCCAAAGGGCATCAGTGAGTTTTAAAGACCAATCCTTACGATTCTTAGAAACCGTTTTCTCCAAAATCTGTTTGATTTGACGATTAGACACTTCGGCTTGCCCACATGTTTGGGGGTGATAGGGCGTCGATAGCTTATGATTAATGGAGTATTTCCGCATTAAGGCTTCGAAAGTCCTATTACAGAAATGTGTTCCATTGTCACTAATGATTGCATGGGGGTGTCTAAACCGGGAAAAGATGTTTTCCTTAAGAAATCTAATGACAACCTTGTTGTCGTTAGTCCGGCTGGGCATAGCCTCGACCCATTTAGAGACATAATCAACAGCTAGAAGAATATATAGGTTCCCAAAAGAGCTGGGAAACGGCCCCATAAAATCAATCCCCCAAACATCGAAAATCTCGACAACCAAGATTGGTTAGAGCGGGCATCTCGTTTCTCCTGGATATCCGGCACAAGTTTTGGCACCGGGAGCAAGTCTTGCAGTAATCATAAGCATCTTTGAAAAGTTGTAGCCAGTAGAAACCACACTGCAAGATCTTCTCGACTGTCTTTCTTCGGCCAAAATGCCCGCCATACGCTTGATCGTGGCAAAATGACAGCACACTATTGAATTCATTGTTAGGCACACACCAACGAATAATCTGGTCGGGACAGTATTTAAACAGATAGGATTCGTCCCAGTAAAAGTGCTTTACTTGGGATAAGAATCGAAGTCTGTCCTGACTTGACCACTCTTTTGGTAGTAATCATGTTGCTAAATAATTCACAATATCTGCAAACCAGGGTTCGCATGATACTGTCAAGAGCTGTTCATTCGGAAAAACGTCGTTTATTGGAAGTGAAAGCATCGGCGAAGAAGGAAGTCGTGAAAGATGGTCGGCCACTACGTTTTCACATCCTCTTTTGTCTTTGATGATAAGGTCAAACTCTTGGAGTAAGAGGATCCAACGTATCAGCCGAGATTTTGCGTCCTTCTTTGCAAAAAGATGGCGTTAAGAAGAATGGTCCATGTAAATAATGACTGGAGAGCCGATTAAGTAAGGCCTGAATTTTTCTAATGCAAACACAACAGCCAAGAATTCCTTCTCGGTGGTTGTGTAATTCAGCTGGGCTTCGTTCAGGGTTCGGCTAGCATAATAGATTACGTGCGGCTTTTTATCAGTGTGCTGTCCTAGGACCGCACCAATAGCAAAGTTAGACGCATCGCACATAATCCCAAATGGATACGTCCAGTCAGGAGAAGAAAGTACGGGAGCAGAAGTGAGTGAGCTTTTATGTGATTCAAATGCAGTCACACAGCTCGAGTTAAAATCGAATGTGGTGTCCTTGGCCAACAGAAGAGTCAAGGGTCTAGCAATTTTTCTAAAATCCTTGACAAATAGTCTATAAATACCGGCGTGGCCAAGGAAAGCTCGGATGTCTCTAACGCATCTGGGAGGAGGAAGATTGGAAATGACCTCAATCTTAGCTTTATCCACCTCAATACCAATTTGCGAGATGATATGTCCTAAGACAATACCTTCGCGCACCATAAAGTGGTATTTCTCCCAATTCAAAGTTAGGTTTTTATCCTTACACCGGGTAAGGACAGCATCGAGATGCTGTAAACACTCGTCAAAGGAATCACCGAAAATGGAGAAATCATCCATGAATATCTCCAAGAATTTTTCCACCGTGTCTGAGAAAATTCCCATCATACACCGCTGGAAGGTAGCGGGTGCATTGCATAACCCAAAGTGCATGCGGCGATAAGCAAACGTACATAATGGACAGGTGAACGTTGTTTTCTCTTGGTCTTTTTCGGCTATAGGAATCTGGTTATAGCCGAAGTAGCCATAAATAAAAGGAGTAGTACTCGTGTCCAGCCAATCATTCAAGCATTTGGTCAATAAAAGGTAGTGGAAAGTGGTCTTTCCGCGTTGCGGCGTTGAGTTTTCTGTAATCTATGCACACTCGCCACCCACTTTGGATGCGAGTAGGGATCAACTCATTTGCCTGATTGGTGATGACCGTTATGCCCGACTTTTTAGGCACAACATGTATCGGGCAGACCCACTGGCTATAAGAGATAAGGTAAATGATACCACTATCAGGACATTTAACGATCTTTTTTTTCACAGCCTCCTTCATGACTGGATTGAGCCGCCTTTGTGGATCACTGGCTATCAGAGATATGAATGTGATGTTCAACGATCAAGGGACTAATCCCCTTGATGTCCGCCATAGTCCAGCCAAAAGCTTGCCGATTGCTCTGCAAGACCGTCAGAAGGGCTTTCTCTTGCTCTGAAGCTAGAGAAACCGAGATGATGATAGGTAGGGTCTCGTTCTTACCTAAGTAAGCATACTTGAGGTGAGATGGCAACGGCTTGAGTTCGAGCGCCGGAGGTGAAACGATTGAAGGTACGATCGGCGAAAATGTCTCGAACTCGAAGGATTCTAACAGCGGCTCAAAATGAGTTTACGCGACCGAGTCGGATGGTTCAGCTAATGCATCCGAAAATTCAAAGGATTCAAGCTCGGGTGGCAACAAGTCAAGATCGTTCGAGAAAGTGAAACACTCATAATCACTGTGGGGAGCAGTATCAGATTCAAGGAGGAATGCACTAGTGGCGTCAAGATTGCTGTGATCGAATAGAAAATTCTCGAACTCACAGTCCTCAAGGACGATCTCCTGGATTGAACAAACATCTAGTATATGAGTATTAGGTTCGGATGGATGATTCCCCAATCTAAAAATGTTGAGTTCAATTGTCATGTTTCCAAAAGATAGGTTCATCGAACCATTTCGACAATTGATCACAACATTCGAGGTCGCAAGGAATGGACGACCGAGTATCACCGGAATTTGATTCCGGGGGTTAGCTACAGGTTGTGTGTCTAAAACAATGAAATCAACACGGAATATGAAGTCCCCTACCTTTATTAACACATCCTCTAGCTCACCCCTAGGATGGGTGATAGACCGGTCGGCCATTTGGAGAGTACAGTGTGTGGGTTTCAGCTCTCCTATACCTAGTTGTTCATACACCGAATACGGAAGAAGGTTAACACTGGTACTAAGATCCAAAAGTGAGCGGTTGATGTTTTTATCCCTAATAGTTATTGAAATCGTAGGACCGCCAGGGTCCTTTGATTTTTGAGGTAAAGTTTGGGTATGAGCATCACTCACGGCACTAGCTAAAAAAACCTTCTTGGGTATCTGAGATTTTCTCTTCTTAGTGCACAAGTCCTTCAAGATTTTTGCGTAGGAAGGGACTTGTTGGATTGCATCCAAAAGGGGAATGTTAATGTTAACCTGTTTAAACAACTCCACAATCTTTTCCATGTGTGGATTTTTTTTATTGGACCTCAACCGGTTTGGAAATGGAATGTTTTGGAAATTGGTTGAGTCCAATACTTGTGGAGGAGATTGTGGAGTTGGAACGGATCCCAGTGCTGGTGTTTTCGGGAAGTGAGATGCGGGTCCGTTCGGAGCAGCAGAAGAAGAAGAGCCTTTTGAAGAATGGAGAATAGGCTCAGAAGACGAAGAAGAAGTAGTAGTAGAAGAAGAAGAAGAAGAAGAAGAGGCCGGGGTGTCATCAACTGTGCCAACGTTGTTGTACAGCATCCTTCCAGATCTCAACGTAGTCACGGCACTCACATTATGGTTTTGTTGTTCAAGAGCAACATGTGCATTATTTGGGTGACCAGGATTTAGGAGTGGTTGAGATGGAAGCTTCCCCTTCTCTCACTCGCTTAAAGCCGCATTCAGTTGTGCAATATGGGCTTCAATGGTTTTCATGCTTTGCCCTTGCACAGCAGTGTGTTGCACCAAAAACTGAATGGAAGACTGGATGTTGGCGTTTGATTGTGTCAATTGCTTTACAAATGCCTCCAGACTTCATTCTAACAAGGAAACCTTATCATTGTTTGACGGAAAAAAATTGTTTTGAGGAAAAGAATTGTTGGGTGCAAAATTGTTCGTCGGATTTTGAAAAGGTTGGGGTTGGAAAGGCTGCTGATATTGATTTTGAGCTCGTTGTTGAGGAAGAAGAGGCCTCTGGAAGTTGTTGTGGCCTTGGAATTGTTGCTGATTTTGATTCCATGCGAAATTGGGGTGGTTCCTCCAACCAGGATTGCAAGTGGAAGAGTATGGATCATTTCTCTGTCTTTGCTGAAATGTTGCATTGACCTGATCCTGTCCTTGAGTAGATGGGTTGTAAGGACACTCTTCGTTCAGATGGGATGGGTCTTAATAACAAGCACATATGGTACGAGGAGGAAGAGCAGGGGAAGGGAAAGAGCAGGGGAAGGGGAAGAGCAGGGGCAGGAGAAGGAGATGAAAATTTGCTTTCAATTGCTTCTAGTTTTCGCGTGATTGCTGCCATTTCGGCCTTCATTGTAATTGAGAGATCAAGTTGATGAACGCCTGCCCTAGAGGGACCGGAAGAAGTAGTAGATGAAGTGTTCGGTCTGGTACTTTCCCACTGAAGCGTTCGCTCTGCGAGATCGTCGAAAAATTTCCAAGCTTCCTCGTCAGATTTGGATAGGAAGTGGCCTTGACAAATGGTCTCCAGCAATTGCTTAGTCGCTGGGTTCAGTCCTTCGTATAAGGTCTGGAAAAGTTGCCATCTCTCAATACCGTGATGAGGACACTGGACAAGAAGGTCTTTATATCGGTCAAAGCACTTCCAAAAAAGTTCGGCAGGAAGTTGGGAAAATTGGTTAATTTCATTTCGTATTCTCGCGGTTTTGTGATTTGGGTAGAATCTTTTAAGAAACGCTTTTACGAACTCATCCCAACTGTTTATGGAATGCGATGAGGTTCTATACAGCCACTTCTCGGCTAGGTCACACAAAGTGAAAATTGGGTTGCTAACGTCAGCAGTTGACCGCGGTTCCGCGGTCAAACCTTTGCTTATGCCGCGGTTCCGCGGCTGAACAGTTGGTTTGGATCTTCAAATTGGTCCCTGTGCTCAGTTGGTTCTCCTCTTTCTGTTTAGATCCCCTGAATTTTGTTTTGTTTACTTAGTTTGCTCCAGAACTGAAACAGAGTCTGCTCCAAGCCTGCTGATCAACATGCCTTCGGCGTGTCGAGTTTTTAAGTTCTAAAGTTTAACCACGATCAAGGACGGTGTCGCTTTGCAGCTAGCCGGTTGAGTACGGGTCGATCCACAAGGAGTCAGAGCGTTTTAGGTTATTGTTCTCACGAGTTAATGCGCGTGGGCGGAATGTTCTTTATCTAACCTATGTGTTATATGCAAGTATAAAGTTGTTAGGAAAAGATACAAAAGTGTAAGCTAAGGAATTCGCACTAAAACTTTTGAGCCGAACTTAACGATTGAAGCTAGAACAATCGGCACCAACGTGGATTAGGGTGCTTAAGAACGGTATTCGTGGAATACGGATTTTTGACCCTTGTCCGTCCGTTCTTGTCTCTTGCTTTCGCATCCGGCCAAACCGAACGCAACCGGTCGCGGTTAGGAATCACCGTTATCTTGGTAGGGTAAGGTTCCTAACGAAGCGCTTGCATAACGTTTGGACAGAGTTCAATGGAAAATATGGGAAAAGGAAATGAGCAAAGAAACCTTAACTTACAATATCGCATTTATTCCTAACAACACCATATTAACAACCGTTCACACCACAAACCAAAAAGTGCAAAAGAAAAGAACAAAGAAAAGAGCAAAGAAAAGAAAAGAGCATAATAAGTAAGTGCAAGGAATTTAAAGAGCAAGTAAGTAAAGCATGGAATTTAAATTGCAAGAATGTAAAGCAAGTAATAAAAGAGAAAGAAAGAAAGAACTAGGAACCATGGAACAAGTTACAAACCATGGGTTTAATAACCCAAACTGAAACTTGTAAGCTCAATTAAGAGGTTGCAAAATCAAGAGAGAGCTAAAAACCCAAGGCAAAATGATAGTACAAAAGAGGAGAGGTTTATTGATTCCATATGAAGATACAACCCTTGAGATCAAATACCAAAACTTAAACTTGCAAGCTCAATTAAGAGGTTGCAAGATCAAGAGAAGGCAAGGATCTCAAGGGGACTAAGCTATATTCAAGAATAAAGAGAAACAAAAAACTTGGGAGTAACAAAATGTGAACAAAGAATGACCCTCTCCTTTGCTGCCTTGTTCTGTATTTATAGACTCAAAAGAAAATTAAAAAAATAATAAAAATGAGCTGAGGTGGCATCAGGGGAGGGCCCACAGAAATCTAGGAGTATTTGGGGAAGATAGGGCCGGCCATGGGGGTGGTGAGCTCGGCCCAATTCCGAGCACTTGGCTCGTTTTTGGTGTGGGGTTATACCTTGTTCCCAGTATCACTTTGGTGCAGTTTGTTTTCTCTATTTTGACCTGGTTTTCACTCTGGGTTTGGAAGGAACAAGTAGCTATACATCACATCACACATCTTGTAGCATTGAATGCACCATTAATACACATCACACCATGCCCACTTGTTCCTTGCATTGGGCAGCCCCCCACTAGGTCAAAGCCATCAAAATGCTAGTGCACAACTTGTCATGGGTTGGACCAAAATGTGTGTACATTAGTTTATTTACAAAAACTCTGTGATTCTTGATCGGTTTGCAGTTCTGGTTGCAGTGTCAGCTCACAAATGTAATATCCGTGATTCTGGATGTATTTCTAGTATTTTGATACGGATACCTGTACTCTGTATTACTGAGCAAACACTAGTTAATAGTACCGATAAATATAAAATATAGATAACGAATGAGCGGTATTAAAATGCAATATTTTGGTCTGAACAAATTCCCCCAAACTTATCTTTTGCTCGTCCCGAGCAAAACAAAATCCTAGCCTCACTTTCGCAGGGAACGCGATTGCACTGAGCACATGCAACAATCTGTTAAATCTCTAGGTGTCCCTAGTAGGAGGAGTGTTGTCTCCTGAGGGTTTTCAGCGGAAACTACCCACAAAATACCATCAAGCTAGTTTCATAAGTTAACGTTGATTCTACTCCTGCAGTTTAATATCTAGGTTAGAAATTCTATTATCCTAAGTTAGAAATATCCAACCCTTATGTTTCACACCTCCTATCTATTTAACCTTAGATCCTATTCCTTCCAAAAAAGTTTATAAAGATTTTGGTATCTCCTGAATTTTCCTTCTAAAGTGCGGTCTCAAATCAGGGATTTTTATCAGCTTTACGGAAAACATAAGTGTTATTCTTCATTTCTATCTTTTATCCAAATATCGATTGTATACCCCCTACGTGTGTGTAAATTTGCACCCCTACACTCAAGAATTCAATTCAGGCTATAGTACCCTTACCCTAATACCTAATACTACTTCTTTTCATTTAATGATGGACGAATTTTCTCGCACACCTTTCATGCGGCTATTAATGCTTCTTGAGACACTAACGGCCGATTACTGAATGTGTGAGCTTAAAGCGTAAATAGAAATTTCCAGGTCTTGACTTTATTTTTTTTTCTTTTTCTTTTTCTTTTTCAAGACCGGATATATTTTTCACTGATGCTCCTTTGGTGTTTAGCTTAAATTACCATTTTTTCTTTCATACTAGGTTTTCAGGCAAGAGTATTTATAGGTATCCTCTACTATCCCAAGTTTCAAGGTGCGTGAATGTGCAGTTTGTAGGGTATATACTTTCTAAATTTAGACTCAAGAATAGAAACAATTTTTCAGACTTATCCTTCAGTAAAATTTCAATACTTTCCCTTCATCTCGACTTAACTAAAGAACTGAACTAAAGATTATCTATTTCTCAAAAAAAAAAAAAATGTAAGGACGTTTGTTTACCAAAGTTAAACAAAAAGAGGGTTATTTTTAGGGTTTTCAATTCCTAAGCCAAGGATTTAGTTATTTCTAATGTATCAACTAATCTTTCGGAATAAAATCTAACTTACCCTATTAGCTAACTTGAGGATAATGTTTTTCTATTTTTGGAAAAAAATTCGATTTTTATGGGCTTTTTTAATAAGTATGCAAATGCAAAATATACATATGAATGCGAAGAAAGAAAGCTTACCGAGCACACCCCCAAACATAAACTTGACAGTGCCCTTACTGTCAGGCTACACCAAGAGGGTCAAAATTGTCGGCGCTCTGTAAAAACAAATTAAATACAAAACAAAAAAGAAAACCAAAAGTATATACACAAAAAGGTTCCCCCCAAACTTAAGTGAAACAGTGTTTCCACTGTTAAGCGTTAAAGTTCAGGATTAGGAGGGAAAGAGAACAATATCAATCTATACAAGGCCTTACACAGGCAAAAAGTGAGCACCAACCATTCAAAAATTCTATCACTATAATGTGCAGGTTGGTGAAGAATACGGAGATGTAAGAAATGGAGAATACGCGAGACCGAATGGGGATAGAAGCGGAATACATTCTCGGTAGAGGAGAAGAATAGCAGAAGGGAAAAAGAAATGGAGTACGAACTTGAGGGTGGAAATGGAGTGAATAGATTAGCACAATTTGTAATGACCGGTGTGTAAAAAGCGATTGTGCTAATCTATCAACCCGTCGAGAAATGGAGTCAAATCCCTCAAGATTCGTGAGAAAACATGGGTATGCCGAACGTGGTAAACCAGACACAGGAAGTTAAAATGATACGGTGTCTTGCAAGGTCAGAACGATAGAAAGGATGGAGGGAAGTGATTGAGAAAGGGTCAAAGTTAAAGGTTCAGGAGGGTGTACACGGTCAGTGGAAGGGACAGGATGAATTGGAAAATCCGACTCATCAAGTAAAACTGGTTCATCCTCAAAATTATCCGCAATATTCTCCTCAAAACACAGCACATCCATGCAATTCTCATCAAAATCAAGACGCATATGAAGTTCGGGAAAAATGTGCAATGACTCGGGATGATGAATTGGAGAGAAAAACTCAGCCAAATCAGCGGGTTCATCATCCAAAATATTCCCAGCGTCAATATCGTCGATCAAGTGAAAATCAATTTTCTCAGACACCTCATCAAAAGCATGGATATCTATCAATTGTGGTTCTAAGATAGAGGTGCAGAGGTTAAAAGGATTGGGTGTGGTTTCACCCGAAAGGGACCCTTCATAATCGGGTAAATCAAACACTATAAAGTCCCACAACTCATTAAACCTTCTATCTTTATTTGGTAAATATTTTGGGACACTTGATAGACATTTAAAACTGGAGTTGTGCGATTCAATTTCGTACGGTTTGGTTTGATTTGGAAGCGGGTACAACTAACTCTCACCACTCAAATTCTCAGCCTGTCCTACCGCCTCATCATACATTGAAAATGTGGAGCTAGTTGAAAACTCGCTACCGGGTCACTAGGTTGTATGAGGGTGGCCATTGACGCATTCAAATCCATCATCTGTTGGCATGACGCTATCCTAAAGTCTTCCAACGACTGTTTCAGACTAGACATAGGTTGTGACGGGTTTTCAATAAAAGATTCAAAGTTGTTTGGATACTGGAAACCCCTAAAAGGCTGTTCAGAAGCAATGTCTAGGGAAGGTGCAAAAGTTGGGTAGGATGGATAGGAATTGAATGGTTGGACATGGGTAGGATCAACATATGGATAAGAAGGTGAATGGAATTGTCGATCTAAAGAATTCGTAGTGGTGAAAGGAGTGAAAGATCGGTTACGAGATTGTTAAATACGTTCAGCAAGAGATATAGGTCTTGAAGTTACAACTGGACTCTCAAAAGGGGTATCAACGTAAGAAGGTGGTGAAGGTTGAAACGGCTGATACAAAGTAGATTGCGGAGTCCAATTGGTAGTCCTAGACACGTCTATCCGATCTTTCAAAGAAATTTTGGGCATGGAGGGGTCATTCGAAATTCGACCAAAGCAAGAAACGTAGGAAGTAATGTCTGGTTGTGGGTACCAAAGTTCGGCAAGAGCTTTTCGAGGTGGGGTACCCATGATATGATGAGAAAAAGAAGAGAGGAAAAAGAATGTGGTTTTTATATTTTTTTATTTTAGTTAGTTATTAACAAAAGAATGAAATATACACACAAAAAGAATCTGGACAAAAAAATCATGACACAAAAATACCACGCACCTAATCGGTCTAGAGTTCACCTAGGTCAACTAGACCTGCTCAAGAACTTGATTGTTGAAGTAAAACTGTGTTGAGAAACGGTCTCAAGATATACTGATCACGAGGCCAGGTAAGTGTAGAGATAATGGGAGGTTTTCCGACGCTTTCGCGAAGGTCCTTAATAAAATAACCTTTTCTCTTTTGGCCGTTTCGCCATGAACACTTTCCTAGACACCCTGTAAACAATATACCATTAAGCGGTATTCTAAACACAGTTAACTTCTCCTAGTGAGCGTGAAGTCCTTAAGGCTTAAAGTCTAGTTTCTTTAAAAAATTTGTGTGGGTATATGTTATGCTTAATTCGTGATTTGTGGGCAACGGAAAAGGTGATGAAATCCTTTACCGTATGTTGTGGGGTTCACTTGCCCTTATCTCCGTATTAGTGTAATTCAATGAAAAAATTTGTTCAAAATTTCAAACAATCATTTTTTTATGTTTAAGCTCGGCACTGCAACAAATACGGGTTTGTTAATTTTGACGTTTGGTAGCGAACTTGCAAAGAATCCTGTAAAGATATTATAGTGGATGCATCGGATTTGAGAAAGAAGGTGTTAGAAATACGTAACGATAAGTTTTTGGGTTAAGAAACCCCCGTTTAATCAAATACGGTAAGCTTGAAAAGCTTGCTTGCGCTGGTCAAACTACACAGATCTTTGGCACTGTACTTTGCAATCACCTTAACCTTGAATTTACACTTTGCTCCCCACAATCGCAGTTCGCAAATCCCTAAAAATCTGAAATGTTGGAAAAACGGATATTAGTGCGGAAAAGCGATATGAATGCCCGTATACCTGCACACCAAAAATTATAAAAAAGCAAACAATAACAATAGGATAAATAGAGAAACTGGAGCAGAGAACAAAAATTTGGAGCAATTGGTGGAGCTTTGGCCGGTGGGCTCGGATCCAAAGGGGATGTCGCCGGTTCCTTTGTGGCAGAAGGGCTCCAAACTTGTTCTGTGTTCCCATTGTTCTATACGTATCACACTGGTATTGTTTGTTTCTTCAGTTGAGTTACAGAGTGCAAGCAGGTAAGAATTCCAGAGAACAAAATGAGTTAGCAAAGTTAATTTTTGTTTGGGTTTTGGTTTTTTTGAAATTTTTATGTTGTTTTGAAAATAGGGTTAGTTGTATAAGTGAAATATACAATGAATAGCCTGAAATAATAAGAAGTAAAACGTTACCGTCTCCCCGGCAACGGCGCCATTTGATTGAGAGAATTAAAGTTCTAACGTTTAACCGTGATCAAGGACGGTGTCGCTTTGCAGCTAGCCGGTTGAGCATGGGTCGATCTACAGGAAGACAGAGTGTTTTAGGTTCTTGTTCTCACGAGTTAATGCGCGTGGCCGGAATGTTCTTTATCTAACCTATGTTTTATATGCAAGTATAAAGTTGTTAGGAAAAGATACAAAAGTATAAGCTAAGGAATCCACACTAAAACCTTTGAGCCGAACTTAACGATTGAAGCTAGAACAATCGGACAACAACGTGGATTAGGATGCTTAAGAACGGTATTCGTTGAATCGGGCTTATTGACCCTTGTCCGCTCGTTCTTGTCTCTTGCTTTCGCCTCCGGCCAAACCGAACGCAACCGGTCGCGGTTAGGAATCACCGTTACCTTGGTAGGGTAGGGTGCCTAACAGAGCAATTGCGTAACGTTTGGACGGAGTTCAATGGAAAATACGGGAAAAGGAAATGAGCAAAGAAACCTTAACTTACAATATCGTATTTATTCCTAACAACACCATATTAACAACCATTCACAACACAAACCAAAAAGAGCAAAAGAAAAGAACAAAGAAAAGAAAAGAGCATTATAAGTAAGTGCAAGGAATTTAAAGAGCAAGTAAGTAAAGCATGGAATTTAAATTGCAAGAATGTAAAGCAAGAAATAAAAGAGCAAGAAAGAAAGAACTACGAACCATGTAACAAGTTACAAACCATGGATTTAATAACCCAAACTTAAACTTGTAAGCTCAATTAAGAAGTTGCAAGATCAAGAGAGAGCTAAAAACCCAAGGCAAAATGATAGCATAAAAGAGAAGAGCTTTATTGATTCCATATGAAGATACAACCCTTGAGATCAAATACCAAAACTTAAACTTGCAAGCTAAATTAAGAGGTTGCAAGATTAAGAGAAGGCAAGGATCTCAAGAGGACTAAGCTATATAGAAGAATAAAGAGAAACAAAAAACTTGAGAGTAACAAAATGTGAACAAGGAATGACCCTCTCCCTTGCTGCCTTGTTCTGTATTTATAGGCTCAAAAGAAAATTAAAGAAGCAATAAAAATGAGCTGAGGTGGCATCAGGGGAGGGCCCACAGAAGTCTGGGAGTATTTGGGGCAGATAGGGCCGGCCATGGGGGTGGTGAGCTCGGCCCAATTCCGAGCACTAGGGCTCGTTTTTGGTGTAGGGTTATATCTTGTTCCTAGTATCACTTTGGTGCAGTTTATTTTCTCTATTTTGACCTGGTTTGCACTCTGGGTTTGGAAGGAACAAGTAGCTATACATCACAACACACATCTTGTAGTATTGAATGCACCATTAATGCACATCACACCGTGCCCACTTGTTCCTTGAATTAGGCAGCCCCCCACTAGGTCAAAGCCATCAAAAAGCTAGTAAACAACTTGTCATGTGTTGGACCAAAATGTGTGTACATTAGTTTATTTACAAAAACTCTTTGATTCTTGACCGGTTTGCAGTTCTGGTTGCAGTGTCAGCTCACAAATATAATATACGTGATTCTGGATGTATTTCTAGTATTTTTTCACGAATACCTATAATCTATATTACTGAGAAAACACTGGTTAATAGTACCGATAAATACAAAAAATAGATAATGAATGAGCGGTATTAAAATGCAATATTCTGGTCTGAACACCTGCACACTTGCACAAAAACTAATCAAAAATAACAAGATGAATATTATTTTTTTTTGGTTTTTCAATTTTTATATTTTCAATGTTTTAATTAACCCGAAATTACACAAAGAATTAAACTACCGTCTCCCTGGCAACGGCGCATTTTGATTGTTACGTTTTTGCATATTCTTAATTTTAAATTACCGCAATCAAGACGGTTTCGCTTGGTAGCTAGCCGGTTGAGTACGGGTCGATCACAGGAAGATGGAATCTTTTTCTTTATGTTTTAACGAGTTAAGTTCCAATTACTTTGAGTTTTGTTTTAAGATCTACCAAAGAGATAAAAGATGATAAAGAACTTGCTAGGGTTAGGATTAGGTTAATTCGAGTTTTAGGAATTCCTCACTTTTTCACAGTGCCCTTATTAATATCGGTGTTAAGGTAATCGATAACAACGGGGATTAGCACGACTAGGAAGGAACTTGTAAGTATAAGCTAGGCTTTCAATCCTTAGTTTCTTCCTTTTGGTCCTTTTCCATCCGTTTTTGGCTCTTAGCCCTAACCTCCGGTTAATTCAACCACAACCGGTCTGACTATGGAATCACCGTTATCATGTATGATAAGGTGCCGTAGTGAGCGGATTATGGTTCAATTAAGAGGAGTCTGAATTAAGATGATGGGCAAAGGAAAGAGTGAGCTAGATTTCCTTCTCTCAAACTTTCCTTTTCCTGCCCTAACAAGTGAGAGATTACTCACCAATTAAAAAGATAAAAATAAAAAGGAAGGTAGAAAGAAATGATGTTAAGAGGAATTTACAACTAGCTATTTGAGAGCTCACCTTGGCAAGGATCTTACTCAAGCTTCATCGTTGTTTTAAGGATAAACAAAAAATAGAAAAAGAGAAAACAAAAGAAAAGCACAAATAAAAATAAGCAACTAGATTAATAAATAAAAATTGCAGATAAATAAATGGATATGCAAGATAAATAAAAGAATTAACTTTTTTTTCTTTATTGATCACCACTCAAAAGCTCATACAATTTTAATAGAGAAAGAAAACTACAGAAATTTAATCCTAAAATCCTAAATAATGAAAAAGCATACATTATTTGGCTTTGAACTCTTCTATTTATAGATAGGAAGGTGAAACCCTAGGTTACATTCTGAGCTAACATGAGATTACAAAACTACCTCAAAAGAGCCGAGTCAAAGTTGCTTCAACTGCCACCGACACTGCTTCAACACGGCCGCGGAACCGCGGCAGAAGTGCCTATTTGGCCGCTGTTCCGCGGCCATTTGGTGGACTTGTGGGATCATCTTTTCAGGACTTCTCCATGTTGCTTTCTTCTTCTGTTTGGCACACTTGGTTTCTTAAAAAGCTCTTCAGTTCTCTTCTAGATATTCTGCAGTGGACTTTTGCCTTGAGCTCCGCGTTTGAAGTCTTGGATCTTGTGCTGCCCTTGTGCTTTGTTCATTGAAGTGATCAACGATTTGCCATTTTGTCCCTTGAACTTGTAGGCGGCATCATACGGATAGTTACCGGAGATCAGTATTCATTTGTTGTTTGTCGTAGTCCCGCATTTATTGCAACTTTTCATGAATTTCACTGTAAAGAGCTGAGAACTTGTAACCTGTAATTATTCAGCAAACACGGATTAAAAGTACCTACCTATATGCAATGTAATTAAGAATGGGCGGTATAAAAATGCAAAAATCTGATATGAACAGATATACATCAAAACTATACTATGTACATAGTACGCATCGTTGTAAACTCGTCAAAACATCTGAAAAGAAATGCATGCCAAATCTTTTTCAAGTCACTGTGTGATGCGCGTATCACAGTACAAGTAGCGGACGTTTATTGTAAGAAAAATAACTATATATATATATCATTTGTTTAACATACACATCCCACCGTTTTGAAAATAATTTAGAAGGGTTTTCCTTGTAAAATGTTTCGTGTCATCTTGGACACACAGGAAAAATATAAAGACTGTAGCCCCTTTTGGAAATCCCTTCGGTAACTATCCATGCTTGTAAAAACATGTTCAGGTACTGTCCTCTGACTAGTCATGTTCAGTTACTATATCAAGTAGTAAATATCATAAAATATACTGCTCCAAAAGAAATCAATCCCAAAAATGCGTATGAGAATGCCATGTGCGTCTGGTGCGCACAGAAATCAAAATCAATGAATGTGCCATACAAGTGCACATAAACAAAATCTAAGTGCAACCGGTGTGCACGAAAATACCTGTCAAGGGTAACGAGTGTGCCTGACAGCAATATCAGGTGCATCTTATATGCACAATGAATCCCGATTTAGTGCATCTGGTGTGCACCAAAATCGCATTAAGCGCGCCAAGTATGCACAAGAATCCAAATCAAGTGCACAAGGTGCACGAAAACAAATATTGAATATCACAATAGAAATCGACGGTACACAACATACCTCAATCCAAATCAGGTATACCGTGGTATATACTCTCACAACTACGTGCATCAGCGTGCACAAAAATTGAATCACAGTACTAAAACTGCATGAAAACTACGCCGAAGGCACAAGTCAAATCACATACCTACCATAGGCATGAAATCAAAATCAAACATCCTGAACGACATCAAATTGCAATCGAGTGCAACTGTGGTGCACGAAAACTCAATCATGCAAATAAATCGCCCAAAATACCGAAATCCAAAATGACGTACACGTGATATTCGAATCAACAAATCTCAAATCATAAACACCGTCGTCGATATGTTCTTCCTTCAAAGTCGAGAAGGTATTGGTACATCCAAAGCTACCAGAGCAAGATATCTAATTGCCTCATGTTCATGGTCTGGCGCCTTGTGCTCTTAGGCTCTCATCTCTTACTACAGATTGTCAGTTACATAACTCCTCGGCTCAACGGCCCAATATGGAAAGATGACGGAAACAGTTCCACTCTGGCATATCCTCTAAAATCTCTGGTTAACTATCATGGTCACTCATAACATATCTCGTCGATGATGCTGAACTCTGGCCTACTGGGTATGCGTGATACAACATATCCTGGGTCCAAGTCTTCTCGTGTAGTACTCCAGAAAGATTCTGTCGGGGACTCTGCCAAATCTCGTTCCTGCCGAACTGCCCGGAAGTTATCACCTTTTAACTAAATCCATTTCTTGTTCCGGAACAGCTGCAATCTTTTCATGACTTCTATCTAGAAAAAATATATATCCATATTCAACGCCTCTACATGCGTGTCACATCTCTGATGTCAACGGAGTGGAATGTCATCTCGTCAAAATCTCGTGCGAACCACTTACTCCACTTTTCTCTAATGTGGGCTGATTCGGACTCGTCTCTTTATAGTTGTATGGACTGCGCTATAAATGGCTATACTCATGTCTGGAGTCTCCTTTCCGAAACTACGAACTCAACAGCTCAAAATCCGGTGGTAGGTATCTGGCCAACTACGCCCTCGGAAACTCTTCCAAATCGTCGGAGGAATACTCTTCATTCATCCGTTTTTCTATCGACTCTCAACGTGCATGTGTGAAGTCTTCTCTAGCCGAAATCAATCAATCTGATGACCTCGCATCGGGGTATGCAAACGAACCACATGTCCAAGTCATTCATCCATGGGTGACTAGCGATCTTCTATCATATCCCTAAGTACAACTCGTGCTGCAATAGCTTCAAACATCTGGGGCAATATCTTGTCAGTCGCAGCAACAGCTGGCTCATTCGTCCGCATGCTAAACAATGCTTCAATCCTCAAGAATAGACGATACATTAACAGGCATCACATTCTAGCCGGCCTCTAGTAGTGGCCCAATCCTATGGTGCTGGTCTGAACGTTCGAGAAATCTTAGTAAAAACAATCCATTAAAATGCTCCTGTCACGAAAAACACAATAAAACGACACATCTATACAATCGTGTGTCACCGTAATTACGCCATAGTCAGTCCTCGTCCAAGACGATCTCATGCTGACCGCAACTCTAGCCGCATCTCTCTTTGCACGTGCAACCGTGGTAACAGAAACCACCATATGACATCGATGAAGATAGATCAAAGAAACGAATATAATACGGTGCAAAGAAATGTACATCATAAGGCTTCTTAGGCGGAGTAGCGTATCGTAAGTATGCCGCGGAACATACACACGTTACGTAACTCTACTTAAGCCACCTACTCCATCAACCAAGATCAACCTACGCGATGAAAGTTCGGGTCTAATACCCCCTTCGACCAAGTCTAAGTTCCGTAAGGTCAGGCCTAGGTTCCGAATATAAATATACGCCCTAGACTCCGCATAGTCAAACCTAGACTCAAACCAAGGTTAAACCTAGCGCTCTGATACTAACTTTGTCACGAGCCGAAATGGCACGTAACTGGCACTTGAATCATGTAAAGTCTATAGGACCCTACCTAATTCAAATAAGCCAAAAACCCAGAAATCTAAACCATTTTTAAAGAAAAGAGTGAAGGAAAACTTGTTTTAAAGCAAGTGGTTTTAACAAAATAAGGCATTAAACATTTTTAAAGCAACATCATATTTTCCGGAAAATTTCGGCAGAGTCTCCTTTGTAAATACTGGCCCCCAAACAGGTGCAACACATGAAATACATAATAATGAATAAAGGCATCCCCAAACAGGAACTAGCTCTTCGCCAAATAGCGGAAACCACCACACAAGCAATATAATATACAACACCGAAGGGCGAGGATCAAAAACTCACAAGAAAACCAACATCCTCAAGAAAACCAGAGAAGGATCATAATAATACAAGCGCGCGACTCAAAGGTCGAAAGAATATATAACAGGTCTTCTAAGTCTATCAAATATACAAGTCTGGTTGATGGAGTTTACTAGATACAACTGAAATAAATAAAGTAAGACAGTAGTCACGATGCGAGTGAACCCACCTACCAAAGCAATCACCTGGAAGGAAGCAGTGTGCCAGCAAGTCGCAATGAAACTTGTACGGCCAAACCCGCAAGAAACTATGGCACAACGGGGGTGAATTGCCAACTCGTGAGTAGAAAACATCACCGAGAAGAAATCGCATGTATGACTCTCTCCTAGATCATACAGTAAAACTATACAATACTACAACAAGGGTAACAGTATATCATGAGTGTGATATCCAGTACTCGTGTCCGTGTCAAAAGTAATAATATATCGATGCATGACATGTACTAATGCATCATCCAACGTGTGTCCAGCAACGACAGAAAAATCATGATAAAACCCGAGTGCCCAGCATTGGCACTCAAAACATCTCGAAGTCCGTGTCCAACAGCGACACATAATACTCAAATCTCGGGCTCCGTCAGTCCGGATCGGCCCATGGGCTCCGTCAATCCGGATCGGCAAATATCCATCTTTCTCATAACTCCGAACGGTATCCTCCAGATATCCGTCGAGTTTCCAATACAATCACCGGTAGGTAGTGCTTCCCTGCCAGGCTCATCGTCCACAATGAAATCACTCTTGCCCTGGGATACCTCACCGGGTCCACCATGTACCCGTAGATGGTTCATACTCCTCCTCGAATCGGGTCTCGAAAACCAACTCAGAACCGAGAAAACATCATAGTGGACGCTACACATCATATCAAGGGAAAACCACATCTTTCTCTTTTAAAATTATCATAAGTGTATAAACATTCACATGCGTTTTCCCAAAACCAGAAATTTCATGAAAGATCTGAAATCTCAAAATCACTAGTCAGTGAACTGTGAATATCGGCATAAAGCCTACGATATTTGCATATCAGAATGAATGTAAAAATGCATGAATTAACTAAGTAAGAAATGCAATATCTGAACTACCATATGAAAACAAGCGTACTAGTACTAAGTCGGAAATACCAGCCAGCAACTTATACCAATGAAGTAATGTTTTCTAATGAATTTTTCTAATGTGTACGTGACATGAAAATCACCGATGATGATATGTGTGAGCCGGCAAGCGAGTGTACGTGGAGCATACACATCATCGGTAATGGTACTTGTGTTCTGACAACAGGTGTTCATAATAACTAAACAAACACATTTATAAGCATACAATGTGATGAGAACAGCATGATTATACATAAAAGATGTAGTAATCGCAACATTTAAGAATATACCTTTCCAAATACGAGTCATACAGTTCTTGGTGTTTGAAATAGCACGAATCGTGGTTTTAGAAAAATAGGGGCTATGGGGTCTTTGTGAAAAGATACGTCTTTTGAAAAATCCGTAGTATCACTCAGCCTGTCTTTAAAATATTCATGATTCATTAGTTTTGAAAATAAGTATGACTCGAGCCCAGTCTAAAAAAGAGTAAAGAAAATCCGCCTAAAGTCCTAGTCGATATATCCAGTAGTCGGCGATCTCGACTCAATAGCGTCACGTACGGTAAAATACATAGTACGACATTCTCGAGTCAAGAGTGTAGATCAATCATCATATCTATATTTTGTACGGTAAAATCCATCGTACGGCATCCCAAAATCGGCATACGGGTCAAAAATCACATATACATCATTATCCATATAGTATCATTATCGAAAAATCAAGAATTAGGGGTACCGTTCTAAAATCTAGTACATTCCCATATCATCAAACATATGTCCTCGTGTGTATGAAAACACATCACCCAATGATCCACTATAATATCATGGCGTATCATATCACGACCCCAAACACATATAACAATCTCACGGCATCATGCCCGATCATATCGGCTCATCTCCAAGTATCATATACTGGGCTCATCATCCGTGTATACGTATATGTGTGTGTGTGTGTATACACCAACGCATCTACACACACACACACACACACACACACATAAACATATACACCCAAAAATCATATCTCGTGTGTGCATGTGTGTGTGTCAACCTTTACTCTAGGCTTTCGCGACTAAGAAGTGAAACTAAAGCACTTTCCTCCCATTACACTAAATCCAACCCGGGGTCTCCTAAATTCCTTTCTTGCTAAGTATTCATATCTCGCAATAACACATATGTATACATATATAAACACCTCATATCCTACGAAATTGCGAGGGTGCTATACGCCATCCACCCGACTTCCCCCATAGATATATATCTACTCACCTGAAGACCTCGGCTAATCTGATCCGATTCCAGCACTGCCATCTCCGTGCCACATCCGACGCCTTTGCACTCGATCCTAGAAACGTACACAAGTAAAAAGAGAACAAATATATAATTAGTCGCGGACACAACCAATACAAATCAACCACATGCCCTAACTAGACACGCACGCACTTTGTGCACAAAACGCTCTCGCGACAACGCCACAGACCACAACTAGGGTCGCAATACGTGGCAACCACCAAACCAAAACCCAATCGCACCAATCACGCATCCACGACACATCAAATATTATATGAAATAGGTTATAATTCACCAAAACCTCAAACTTAAATAAAATCGATTTAACCCAAAAACCTAGTAAGAATCTTTTAACCGATTTAGTACAAACTTGATGTTTTAACAATTTTAGTGGCCACAATGCTCACTAAATAACTTAATTAGGTTACATCAACCCTAACTAGATTTTTAATCTCACATATTTTCATAAATCCTAAATCTAGTTTGCAATTTATGGAATTAAGATAATTCAAAAGTAACAATTTGCAATCTAACATTTTGTTTAGATTTTGCATGTCTTAAAGTATTAAACTACACATTGCAACCTTAATGGTGTGATAAAAACCCTAACTTTCATTCAAACCCATCTCTTGAATTTCAAATCTTGAATTTAAAACCACATTTGAACATCAAAATAACTTAATTTGGAGTAATTAATCAACACTTGGCCATAGGGTTAAGATTTTATACCTAACAAACAATGGATCTACTTTGCAACTTAGCCTCCCAAACTTGTTTCCATACTCCAAGATCCATGCTTGAATGCCCAAGGAATAATGGGTAAGGATTGGATTTGGAGTTTGTGGGATTTTTGATGGATTTTCGATGCATTTTTCAAGGGTTTTGACATGGAATAAGATGGGGATTTGGGAGGGGCTGCTGCTGGAATGGGGAGGGCTCGGCCAATGTGGTGAGGGGGAGAGAGAGAGTGTAGGGTTGAGTGGGTTCAATTCAACATAAGTCCACCTCAATTATCTATCACCATACCTCTTTCTTTAATCAGTTTCCTTTCCATTTTCTCTTGATTTAAATGGGAATTGAGTGGAGGAATGGGGGGGCTGCAACTGCAGTTTTGTGTTCGGCCATGAGGGGAATTTTGGGTGTGTGTGGGTGTATATAGAAAGTTCCAAGTTAAGAAAAACGCCATTTTCACTTCTATTAATAATATCTTAATTAATTTATTTCCTAATTACCCTAGATTAGCCTAGAACCATGGAGACAACTAGAGAAAGAATGTGCATGTTACAAGCCATGTGTTTGTGTTGTCATGGTTCATATTTGTATAATTAACCCATTCCAACTTGTAATTATCACTAATTAAATGTTTTAGTGAAACCTTAAAATAATATTAAAAATAATTAATTAAGGAAAATATTTGAGTAAACTAGAAATTTACAAGTGACCAATTAAATACCAAATACTAGCAATTACATATCTAGAATATGTATATTTAAGTATATGTTGAAAAATAATTGTATCTTGGTTTTACGGAAAACACTAGTTATTTTACCGATTATCCGAAATTTCACCTAAACGATTTTCAAAACGTTACAACAATCAACTATTGATTCCGGAAAATGTTCAGAACATTATCCTCCAATACAGAATTATATCCTTCTTTAACTCAGTAAAGAAACCGATGTAATGTTGTATATCAGGTTCGGTACGTAATAGTATTCGTTCAGAATCAATGTATTAATACAATGTGATATTTGCCAACTGATTTGGCTGCAACACTTGCACCATTCTGTACACTTAGAGACATATCACCCATTCCCAGTTCTCTACCTATCTGTAGCCCATGTAATATATTACATATGCGGGATCCTGATCCGGTATCACATACCCAGGACATAGAGGATACTGAAAAACAGTTCTTAATAATGAACACACCAGAAGAAGATGCATCAACTTGAACTTTCTTCGATTGGGTGGCATGGGAATCCAGATATTCCCCTATTTCCTGCTTGGACTTAAAACACTTATAAGATAGAGCGGAACAAACATTCCCTAGCACAGTATAATAAGCAGGTTCGGTCAATGCATCCATATTATTATCTTGATTAAGCCGTGACATGGTCGCTACCAGGAGAGAGAAAGAAGAAAACACTCTGCGTGTGCTCTTGCAAGATTAGATTTGGTTATTATTTTATCTAATTAGGATGTCTTCCACTGTTTTTGTCAAATCTTCCTTCAAACCCTAAAATGTAAGACTAGCCGGGATTAATTACACCCTACAAATCCGCCAATCTTTCGGCCAGGCTAGTGTCGGTACTTTGAGGGAGGTTCCACGTGATTTCGCACGGACCTAATTAAAATAAACCTTATTTTCCCAGGAGTGTAACCCCGTTAACACCTTTCTAGACACCAACTTGATCGGCTAATTGTAATGTGTATAACTCTTCCAGGAGTAACTCTTACTCGCAGTGGGTATCGGGATCCAACTATCTCATAGAAGGTATGCAATCTCATTGCAAATTTCAACACTTGAAATTCCCGATAATACTCTGCCCCAAGAGATCTATGACCTACACAAGGTCAACAAATCATTGACCGCAAGTCAAGTTCAACCCGTCATTTCCTGACTGAATTAAACCCACCCGCACGACCCTTGACAAGGTCAACAAGGTCGCACGACTACCCTAATCTAACCGCATCATATGCTAGCAGATAAGCACTAATCAGCTACCGTACACTACGCCTTGACAAGGTCAACAAACGCAACACCAATACTAAATACTACTTATCTGAAATGACGGGGGGCTACAATAGGTTTTTAAGAAAACCTTTTGCGTAATGAACTTGATATTGTTATAGAATCGTGTGATTTTGAAAAAGGAGTGTTTTTTAGGCTTTTACTAGTTTTGCTAAAGAGGTCACTCCCGGTGAAGAGATCTCGGCTTTTTCCTTATCGAATAAGGTGCAGGATATTTCACAAATACCACTATGCAAAGCAAAAACTATAGAAACAATCAAAAGTCAAACCGAGTGGGTTTTAGCATCTGCTAGTTTCGCTAAAGAGGTCAGTCCCGGTGAAGGGATCTCGCCTCTTTCCCCATCGAATGAGGTGCTGGATATTCTACATGGAATACTGCTATGCAAAGCAAAAACTAGAGCTACCAGTTTTTAAAACAAGTTTCTACAACATCTTTATGTTTCTTTTATTTTATTAATCTCATTAATGAAGTCCCATCAATTTTATGCTTTCTAAGCATCACAGAAGAAACGAAAGCATCAATATATATTATATATCATATATATAAAATATAAGCATTCGTCTTAACATATAAAGTGATCACATCATAGAGTATCAGAAGCAGAAGAACATATATGAAATATTGGATATACTAGGAATTCCGTGTATTAATTTAAGCCAGTATAAAACACGGATTCCACGGTCGCGATGAATAGCCAAACCTACATCCCTAGACCTTACGAGAGCGGTAAGCAACCCTACCAATTCTAGAGTTAGGAGACCCGGTCTCGACTCCTCGAGATGGTCTCCCACTGGACCCTAGAACCCGGTTACTTGTGCTCCCCCCTTGGGTCTATCCTAATGCGGAAAAGTAAATAATATATATCAATGGCGACATCATCATCAACCCGGAAGTGCCCCAATAAAAGAATATTACATACAAGCTTTTACATGAATGAAAACGAAAAACTCTCATCTCACATAACACCCCCGGATATTCAAAACACGACGATCCAATATAACACATCACAACAACACATAACATCTCATGTCATCAACGTAAGTAAATATGTGTATCCCAATTGTCGTTGACCTATATCAACAAAACCGGCGATACACAACATATTGTACTTACGGTCGCAGAAAAGAAAGTGCAAAACTACAACAATTGGGATCTGCAACCAACTTAGACATCATAAACCTAATGTATCTCATACTTTGGATTTCATGCCCAACTAAATGAATTCCTTACACATCACATGCCTAACAATTATAAATCCCGCATTTTTGTCTCGATATTGAAAACACTTTCCAATAACTTGTCGGATATTTTAACAAGATTACCGATAACGTGATTGAATGCTCGTCGGAAACTTATGCAGATGGCTGCACCCACCGATGCCATCGACGAAGTGCACTAAGGCGGAACACCGCGGCCGCGAGCACCCGAACGGATTCTTTTGGCGACGGGGTTCTCCTACAGTCACTTGGTCTGGGCTATGGTGTGTGGCTATCAAGTAAAGTTACCCGGCGAGTATCCGCGTACACTACGTAATTGCGACGGACTTTTGATCCACATCAAAATTCCGTGGCAACCGATCAAAATGAGACTAAACTGCTAGATTTATAAAATTCAAACTAGTTATCACATAACTAATTATGTGGATTCCAAATATTGTATCACAATCACAGATAGCTAGACGAAGTTAAACTTTTCGATCGAATAAGCAAACATCTAAAATTTTCCAACAAGCACAACAATTGAGCGGAGTTCAAAAAGTACCCAAAACATGCCACAGCTTCTATGAACCATCCGTAGAAGGGTCGACCCATGCCTCACTCATATCGCCACGGAACTGCGGCAAACCCTAGGGTATGGCCGCGGTTTTTCAATCCAAAAAGTCGGGTTGGGTATCGTTCTTCTAGAGGGTCCACAGAATCGCTTGCATGATTTTCTGAAGATTTTAAACTCGGAAAAAATCCAACTCTTGGAAATTTCAAACGAGGGAAAATATGGGTTATTGATATCCGTTCGAACTTTTAACGTCGTCTAAATAACCCGAATACAATCTTAGAATTATGAATACGAAACATTCCGAGTTACCTATGCAGAAAATTAGCATCATATGCAATTTTAGCAAAAACTAGCAACACCTGAAACACCAAAACCCAGAGACTGGAACACCCTAAAAATTTAAAGCCAAAACTCCACAAATGACCTGAGCACACCGTTTTTTCCACCATTGTGGCCAGCCAGATTAGGTCAAAATTGCCTCGAATTTTCGTGGTGTTCATGTTATATCACATATAACATTCTGCAGTTGTTTAAAATTTTTTTATAGCACTTTTCAAATTCAACAGAAACTAGGTTAAAGGGTTTCAAGTTTCGGAGCAGTTTCGGTTTCGTAATCTAACAAACATTGTTTAAATCTCTAGCTTGGCTCTGATACCACTGTATGGTTACTTAGCAAGGCAATAAGGTTTTGGGAGGATTCGTCCATGCCGTTTTCAAAATTTTGCCGAACTAAAGAACCCTAACCCTAGAATCTTAACTAGAAATTTAAACAAAAAAGCAATGTTAACAACTTAATATCTAAGAGAAAGCGGAATACAACCTTTGTAGACCGGTCCTTCACTTCTAAAGCTCCGTGTAATAGTCCCATCGCTGCAAGTAGTAAACTCTCGGACTCTAGAGAGGGTTCCCATGAAGAAATGAACGAGCTTGCTCAATGTTTTCGAGGCCGTAGATGATCTACATCGAGGAGACTCGAGCTCATGCTATCTCTTCACTAATGGTGAAATTAGTGAAGCAAACACTCTAAACTAAATGGCTAATAGTAGAGGATGATGATGTAGAAAATGGACTCACTTTAGTTTTATTTTTCTCACAATATTTTCTCACTTAGGAAAAAGCTAGCAAGCTTTTTCTCATGAGGAAGAAGATGAAGTGATGAAGAGAGAATGAACTCATGAGGTGAGAATAGCAACCATGGGTGAGTTAGTGTCATACACTAACCCTTGTAGAGACTAAACCATGGTGTAGGGTAATGGTTAGGTTAATAAATATCTTAAGCATGACAAAATAAGTGGACTAAGTCAATGTTCTACAAGTTTCCACTAAAAAATCAACCATGACAAATTCCACTTTATTTGAATTACCTAATAATAAATATAAACTCTAACATTAACCCTAGCATGGTATAAGTCTCATACATCCATGTTGCATGTGCAACATGGCATGTCACAATTATATATATCACATATATATATTTTGTGTGAAAAAGAAAACATTACAATTAACATATATCACATATATATTAATGTATCATTAAGTAAGAAAAAGAAATACTTAAGTGAGCTAATATTAGTTAATATAATGTAATATATCAAATATATAATTGTATATTAAATTGTTAAATCCATACTTGATTTCATAATCCGGCTATATCACATATAACCGACTAATATCATATGTAACAACTTATCGAATCAACACTTGATCCGATAACCCGGCTATAACATATATAACCTACCGATATCACAAATCGCGAGAATAGAATACGGCATCATATACTCGTATTAATCTCGGTCCCGTACATATCTCATATGTGCTCCTGCTCCGTTTCGCATGAACCAGGAAACCTCTGTGTAGGACTCTAAAGACTCGTCAATACGCCGGCAGTAGGTGATAATCATATCAAACACCCACAAGCTGCAAGTGGTCTGCTAAACATAACGGCCACTCGGGTATTGAACGATCAGAAGATCAATAAGCAAGCCTGCTTACACTCCTGCGAATCCAATCAGTAACACTACCGTACAGTCCGGTCTCTTCGTCAGATATGTCGCATATTACAGCCTGGGGGTAGTATAACGTCAGACTCCAATAGCCTAATAAGTCATGCCGATGCAAGGTCCATAACGGTTCGAGAAACTATTGATAACACTTACCAGTAAATCTCAGCAACTCTGGCCAGGGATTTCCTGTTATGGCAATTCGAGCATAGCGCAACATCAACTCCCAATACCGGGAGAGACTAATCCCCTCCTGTCGCTCATTGCCTCCATGTGACTCGGGACTTGTCATGACCTGAATATTTCGACTCGTGACCGGCACTTAACCACGCAACGTCTACAGGCGTAACGCGACTAAGTAAGCCGAACCCAGAAATCAAAACCATTTAAAAGTAGTGAGTGTTGAAACCTTTAATTACAACATTTAGAAAATCGTGAATAGTCCAATAAAGTTATTTTAAGGTTAAGTTATCGTTTAAATAATTTTGGCAGCATTTCCTTTGTAAAAGTAACCCCGAAATCGGGTATAAAACAGAATATAAGTGAAAATGAGATATAATGAAATGAAGCATCCCCAAACGGGAGCAATCACGCCCAACGGCGGAAACCATCACCACAAGAGAATATACGACGCCGTAACGAAGAATGAGCAATAAGTAAACATCACAGAATAATAAACTGCATATAAAAACAGTTGGCTCCCACGAGCTCAACACCAGAATACAAAAGTATCCATCATCGTCCTCACACTGTCTCTAAGCCCAGTACATATATGGTAGATGGAGGATACTAGATACAAAAAGGGGTACAATAAAAGTAATCAGATACCACAACCCACCTAATAGCAAAACAGCTCTCGCACCAACTGTAGTGGTATCTGTAGCCAAAAGATGCAAAAGGCAGCCTGCCGTGACTACTCTGAGAGGCAACCTGCAAATACTATGGCACAACGGGGGTGAGTTGCCAACTCGTGAATAGAGATAATATATAAAGGTAATCGCGAGCATGCACGTACTGCGCTACTCTATCATATGCCAGCAAGTAAGATCTATATGCGACAAGCAGTAGGTGCAATAATCATGCAAATGCTCTGTCAGGTAAAATAACTACAGGATGAGATATATGATAATCAATGCTGAGCATGGAATAAACAACATCTACACGGAATATCAACGTGGAAAATAATCGGTGCCCAAAACTACACCCAAATCCCAAATAAACTCAAGCGCCGGCACACCCATCGGCCCTCAAATCCTGTAAATCTCTGAGAAATCACGAGTGCCCAACATCGGCACTCAAAATATCATAAAATACTCGTGTCCAGCATCGACACGCAAATCCTCATATATGGGGCACCGTCAGTCCGGATCAGCCCACGGACTCCATCTGCGGTATCGGCCCTCGGCCTCGGCAGTACGGATCATCCCGCATCCATCTCTCGACTCTGGTCAGTATCATCCGGATAACCGCCAGGTCCAACCAATCACCGGTAGGTACTCGCCACCCTGCCAGGCTCATCATCTACTCCACAAAAAACATTTCTCGCCCCGAGGAACCATACCGGGTCCACCACGAACCCGCAAACGGATCATCCAACTCCTCGAATCGGGTTTCAAGCACACGTCTCAGCACCGAGAAAACGCGTGGTGGACGCACCAAAATATCATATCACGAGGAACCGGGTTTTCAAATAGTGCATCTTTTCTGAAATAATTCCACGGTCCTCAAAACCAGAAATCACATAGAAATCCAACACCAATGAGTAAATCAAATGCGATATGCTATGTACATCAAGCCATAATGTAAGTACAAGGGGAAACCGCTTTTTAAAATAGTTTCAGTTTTTAAAGACATCATGCGGTTCCCAATTTCTATAAAAATCATAACGAATCATAGGTGAAATGATCTACAGCAATATAATCATGGCAATTCTACAGTGAGTGTGTCATGGCAATTACTAACGGTGTGTGTGTAACATGCAGATTAGTGCTCGTGCAACATGAACCGTTAGTAATAGTGCGGTGTTCTATCAATTCTAAGTTTACTTCATATAGCAGGGAATGCAGTATGCAATGACAGTCAATGGGGTAAATGCAACACATAGCTATAAGGTCCTATCAGCCCTGACGCATAATGCCATGCGGGCGATATCCCCGTAGATGTTAAATCTACTCACCGAAGTCTCACGCTAAGTGTAGCCGACGACTTGCTTCCCCTTCTTCGCAGCGTCCGTCTCACTCGCCTGCGAACCCCATACTCGACCCTAGGGAGCTGGAGGAAGAAGAAGGAGTAGAGGGAAGGAGCTGCAGTTGAAGTTGTGCTGTTGCTGCTGCTCACTGATGCTGTTGCTGCTCACTGTTGCTGCTGCTGTGATGGTTGCTGCTGCTGCTGTGATGCTTGATGCTGCTGTGCTGCTTGCTTCTGCTGCCGTGCTGCTGCTGAGATGGTAAGTGTGTGAGTGTGAGAGTGAGGTTGAGAGAAGTGAGCATAAGAATGAGAGGAAATGATAACTCCCAATGTCAACCCCCTCCTTTCTCTCTCATCATTAAATGCAAGCATGGCTATGCCATGATGCATTCTCTCTCTCTCTCTCTCATTCTCACCAAGTCAACACCCCAAATGAAAATGCAAATTAAAACCACCATCAATTAACTAAATAGACTTAATTAAAACCCAAAAGGCTTAATCCCTATTATTAAACCCACCATGGTTGTTAATCATGGTATACCCTCATTTTAAAACCCTAGTTTACATGCACATATGTGTGCAAGCCTAGGAAAATTCTAGAAAATATTTATTAAATTTGGAAAAATATTTGAAACCCAATTTGGTAAACTTTATAATAAAAACCCTTTATTTAAATATGAATAGCCACTAAACACATCCTAAGGTGTTACAATCTTTCCCCCATAAAGAAATTCGTCCCCGAATTTCAAAATCTAACTACACGTACCTTCGAAAAGACGGGGATACCTCTTCCTCATCTCGCTTTCGGTCTCCCAAGTGACCTCCTCACTTCCCTGACCACGCCAAAGTACCTTGACAGATGGGATGTCTTTCGATCTCAATTTCTTCACTTGTCGATCCAAGATCATCACCGGGTGCTCCGCATAGGAAAGGTCGCGCTCAAGCTGGATCGTCGGGTGCTGAATTGCATGCGAAGGATCATGGAGATATCTGCGGAGCATCGAAACGTGAAATACGGGGTGCACATCTGGAAAACTGGGCGGAAGGGCTAACCGGTATGCAACTGCACCAACACGCTTGAGGATCTCGAAGGGGCCCATATATCTGGGACTGGGCTTCCCTTTCTTCCCAAACCTCATCACACCTTTCATCGGGGAGACCCTCAAGAAAACATGATCACCAACAAAAAACTCAAGTCTGCACCGCCGACGGTCCGCATAAGATCTCTGCCTACTCTGGGCTGCTCTCATCCTATCGCGAATCAACTGGATCTTCGCGGTCGTCTCCTCAACAATCTCTGGCCCTAAGATACTGCTCTCACTGAGCTCTGTCCAACAGGTGGGCGATCTGCATCTCCTCCCATAAAGAGCCTCAAATGGTGCCATCTGAATGGTCTCCTGGTAGCTGTTATTGTAGGAGAACTCTACTAAGGGTAAATGATCATCCCAGCTACCTTCGAAATCTAATACACACGCTCTGAGCATGTCCTCGAGAGTCTGAATAGTCCGCTCTGACTGTCCGCCGGTCTGCAGGTGAAATGCTGTGCTGAAACTCAAGCGAGTGCCCAAAGCCTCCTGAAGCCTCTTCCATAGTCGGCTGGTAAACTGGGTGCCTCTGTCGGACACAATACACGTCGGGACTCCGTGCAGTCGTACAATCTCGTCGATGTAAATCTAGGCATACTGAGTAAATCCGAAAGTCGTCTTCACTGGTAGGAAGTGAGCTGCTTTCGTCAAACGATCCACGATCACCCAGATAGAGTCATACCCTCGAATAGTCCTGGGTAGACCCACAATGAAGTCCATAGAGATCCGCTCCCATTTCCACTCCGGAATGGGTAACGGCTGTAGCTCTCCCGCGAGCCTCTGATGCTCAGCCTTGACCTGCTGACAAGTCAGGCATCTCGACACAAAATCTGCGATGTCTTGCTTCATTCCGTCCCACCAGTAAACACTTCTCATGTCATGGTACATCTTGGTGGAACCGGGATGAACACTATATACTGATCGATGTGCCTCCTCAAGAATCTCGAGCCGCAGTCCCTCAGCATCTGGTACGCACAGTCTAGCCCCAAATCGTAGTATCCCCTGATCATCGATCATGAACTCGGAAAATCTGCCATGTCCAATCTGTGCCATGATCTCTGAACATCGGTCATCACGGTGCTGTGCCTCATGTATACGGTCAAGAAACTGTGGGCGTGCACGAACATGCGCGATCTGACCTCCAATCGGCATGAACTCGAACTGTACCCGGCTGTCGCATAATATCTGCCAATCTGCCGACGACTGCCCATGTACTGCGCTCAAACAAGATAGACTACCCCCGGGCCTCCTGCTCAAGGCATCCGCCACTACATTCGCCTTGCCCGGGTGATACAAGATCTCGCAGTCGTAATCCTTCACTAACTCCATCCATCGGCGCTGTCTAAGGTTCAGGTCTCGCTGCTGAAATATATACTTTAAACTCTTGTGATCAGTGAATATATGGCACGACTCGCCATATAGGTAATGTCGCGAAATCTTTAGTGCAAAGACCATTGCAGCCATCTCCAAATCGTGAGTGGGGTAGTTCTGTTCATGTTTCTTCAATTGTCGCGAAGCATTCGCGATCACCCTGTCATGCTGCATCAATACGCACCCTAGCCCCACTCGAGAAGCATCACAATAGACCACAAATCCGCCTGGTCCTGAAGGCAAAGATAACACCGGTGCCGTAGTCAGCCGAGTCCGTAGCTGCTGAAAACTGTGCTCGCACTCCTCCGTCCAATCGAAAGGAACTCCCTTTCGGGTCAACCCGGTCAAAGGTGTAGCAATACTGGAGAAGTCCTGCACAAATCGCCTGTAGTAACCGGCCAACCCCAAAAAGCTGCGAATCTCTGTAACCGATGTGGGTCTGGGTCAACGCTGAACGGCCTCGATCTTCTTCGGGTCTACACATATACCGTCTCGTGAAATCACATGCCCCAAGAAGTCTACGACGTCCAGCCAGAAAGCACACTTGAAGAATTTCGCATAAAGCTGGTGCTCCCTCAAAGTTTGCAGTGTAATCCGTTGGTGCTGCTCGTGCTCCTCACTACTCCGGGAATACACCAAGATATCGTCAATGAATACTATGATGAACAGATCTAAATATGGCGGGAAAATACGGTTCATCAAGTCCATGAATGCTGCTGGCGCATTGGTGAGTCCGAACGACATAACCAAAAACTCATAATGGCCGTAGCGCGTACGGAAAGTTGTCCTAGGAATGTCCTCATGTCGAACCCGCAGCTGATGATAGCCCGATCGTAAATCGATCCACGAAAAGTACCCTGCCCCCTGAAGCTGGTCGAACAAATCGTCGACGTGTGGCAAAGGATATCTGTTCCGCACTGTCATCCTGTTCAGCTGGCGGTAGTCGATACAAAGACGCGAACTGCCGTCCTTCTTCTTGACGAACAGAACTGGAGCACCCCAAGGAGAAACACTGGGTCGAATAAGTCCCTTATCCAACAAATCTTGCAACTGACCCTTCAATTCTCGAAGTTCCGCCGGGGCCATCCGATAAGGCGGTATGGAAATAGGCCCCGTGCCAGGAACCAAATCAATACAGAAAGAAATGTCGCGCTCGGGCGGTAGCCCAGGAAGCTCGTCAGGAAACACATCAGGAAACTCTCTAACAACCGTAACCTGATCCAATGGAACCTCCGTAGCACTAGCATCGCAAACATAGGCGAGAAATCCCTGGCATCCCTTCCTCAAAAGCTGTCCAGCGCGAAAAGAAGAAATCACACTGTGAGGGGCGGCACCGCGGTCCCCCAACACAACAAAAACCGATTCGCCGGGAAAACAGAATCTAACTGTCTTCTCACGGCAGTCCAAAGAAGCATAGCACGTGGCTAACCAATCCATGCCCAAAAGAACGTCGATGTCCAACATCTCAAGAAGGATCAAGTCGACAGGCAACTCTCTCTCGCCAATAAAGACGGTACAGGATCAGAACACGTGCCTAGCAACAAACGACTCTCCCACAGGGGTGGTCACAACAAGCGGCTGATCAAGCAAACCAGACTCTCTACCCAAACCCGGCAGGAAATGTGTGGATACGTATGAGTGCATGGATCCGGGATCGAACAATACATATGCATCAACCGAACATACTGGAAGGATACCTGAAACCACCGCATTGGACGCCTGTGCGTCCTGATGCGTCAGAGCAAAAACCCGCGCCTTTCCTCCACCGGTGACTGACTGCCCTCTGCCTCGGTCATCTCGCCCTCTCTGAGCAACTCCTCCACGCCCACGACCTCTATGTGTATGAGTCTGACGCGGAGCAACGGTAGGTATAACAGGCAACGCCCTCTGGGGTGGTGAAGGTGGTAAAGTAACATGCGGTGCTGCTGCCTCCATCCGGTGTATCTCAGGACAATCTCTAACGAGGTGAAGTAGACTGCCGCATCTAAAGCAACCCCATGACGACTGCTGACTCTCCCAGGGATACGAACTAAACATCTGGCCTCGTCCCGAATCTCTGCCACTCCCCGTACCTGAACGATACCTGTCGCGGCGTCTGAATGTCTGTCTCCGTGCGGATATACCAGTACGAACTCTCTTCGGCTCTAGAACTACCGAAGTCTCAGCAAGGCTCTCCTCGACTAATAGGGCTGCGTCTACCGCTGCTGCATATATCTCGTAATGCTGCACGCTGATCGCAAGGAACAGTGGTGTAAGCAAGCCTCGAACAAATCTCTTGACTCGCAACTCCTCGGTAGCCACTAAATACCGGGCATAAACTGCTAGCTCTGTAAACAGCACGTCATACTCTGCCACTGTCATCTCTGGCGTCTGGCGCAAGGATTCAAATCTGCGTGCTCGGGCATCCCTAAGACTCTGGGAAGGAAACGTGCTAGAAATACTGTCACAAACTCCGTCCAGGTCATAGGAGGAAGACCTGCTGCTCTGCCCTTCTCGACCGATTCGCACCATTTCTGCGCAAGTCCTTCCAGGCGAAAGCTCGCGAACTCGACCCATCTCGCATCTGCTCATCTAAGGGAATGGCATATCCGGGCCATCCTATCAATAAAAGAATGTGGGTCCTCGGCTGCATCGGTGCCTGTGAAGACCGGAGGCTTCAGTCTCATAAACTCTGATAGCGATACTGTAATCACCTCCGTGGCTGCAGGGGCAACTGGCTGTACGGTCGGTACTATCGCAGTCCCTATGATGGGTGGAGCTACCTCTGGTCGCTGTGCTCGAAGTGTCTCAACTAGCGATCCTATCATCTGGCGCATCTCCTGCATGCTGGATCCCACCGTCTGGCGCATCTCCTGCATACCTGCCCCTAGCGTGGCGATCTGATCTGTCATAGGAGGGACAGTCTGCTCGGGTACCACGGGTGCACTGCCTGGATCAGTCCTCGTCTCGGATGATTCAACTCGAATCACAGCCCTCGCGGCCGCTCTCTGCGCCCTAGGAGTCTTTGGCGGCATAGTGGCTGAAAAGGAAAGTAGGATCCGATAAGAATAAGGAAATCGAATCGCAAGAATGTATGTATTCAAGAAGGAATTTTTAAATCAATAAGTCCTAAGGTCGCTTAGGCGGAGTATCGTGGCGTGTGTATGCCGCGGAACATACACACGCTACGCTACCCTGCTGCAGCTACCTACTCCATCATACCAGGGTCATCCTACACTCCGAAGGTAAAACCTACGCTCTGATACCAACTTTGTCACGACCCGAATATTTCGACTCGTGACCAGCACTTAACCACGCAACGTCTACAGGCGTAACGCGGCTAAGTAAGCCGAACCCAGAAATCAAAACCATTTAAAAGTAGTGAGTGTTGAAAACCTTTAATTACAACATTTAGAAAATCGTGAATAGTCCAATAAAGTTATTTTAAGGTTAAGTTATCGTTTAAATAATTTTGGCAGCATTTCCTTTGTAAAAGTAACCCCGAAATCGGGTATAAAACAGGATATAAGTGAAAATGAGATATAATGAAATGAAGCATCCCCAAATGGGAGCAATCACGCCCAACGGCGGAAACCATCACCATAAGAGTAATATACGACGCCGTAGCGAAGAATGAGCAATAAGTAAACATCACAGAATAATAAACTGCATATAAAAACAGTCGGCTCCCACGAGCTCGACACCAGAATACAAAAATATCCATCATCGTCCTCACACTGTCTCTAAGTCCAGTACATATATGGTAGATGGAGGATACTAGATACAAAAAGTGGTACAATAAAAGTAATCAGATAGCACAACCCACCTAATAGCAAAACAGCTCTCGCACCAACTATAGTGGTATCTGTAGCCAAAAGATGCAAAAGGCAGCCTGCCGCGACTACTGTGAAGAGCAACCTGCAAATACTGTGGTACAACGGGGGTGAGTTGCCAACTCATGAATAGAGATAACATATAAAGGTAATCACGAGCATGCACGTACTGCGCTACTCTATCATATGCCAGCAAGTAAGATCTATATGCGACAAGCAGTAGGTGCAATAATCATGCAAATGCTCTGTCAGGTAAAATAACTACAGGATGAGATATATGATAATCAATGCTGAGCATGGAATAAACAACATCTACACGGAATATCAACGTGGAAAATAATCGGTGCCCAAAACTGCACCCAAATCATAAATAAACTCAGGCGCCGGCACACCCATCGGCCCTCAAATCCTGTAAATCTCTGAGAAATCACGAGTGCCCAACATCGGCACTCAAAATATCATAAAATACTCGTGTCCAATATTGACACGCAAATCCTCATATATCGGGCTCCGTCAGTCTGGATCAGCCCACGGGCTCCGTCTACGGTATCGGCCCTCGGCCCCGGCAGTACGGATCATCCCGCATCCATCTCTCGACTCTGGTCAGTATCCTCCGGATAACCGCCTGGTCCAACCAATCACCGGTAAGTACTCGCCACCCTGCCAGGCTCATCGTCTACTCCACGAAAAATATTTCTCGTCCCGGGGAACCATACCTGGTCCACGACGAACCCGCAAACGGATCATCCAACTCCTCGAATCGGGTTTCAAGCACACGTCTCAGCACTGAGAAAACGCGTGGTGGACGCACCAAAATATCATATCACGAGGAACCGGGTTTTCAAATAGTGCATCTTTTCTTAAATAATTCCACGGTCCTCAAAAACAGAAATCACATGGAAATCCAACACCAATGAGTAAATCAAATGCGATATGCTATGTACATCAAGCCATAATGTAAGTACAAGGGGAAACCGCTTTTTAAAATAGTTTCAGTTTTTAAAGACATCATGCGGTTCCCAATTTCTATAAAAATCATAACGAATCATAGGTGAAATGAACTATAGCAATATAATCATGGCAATTCTACAGTGAGTGTGTCATGGCAATTACTAACGGTGTGTGTGTAACATGCAGATTAGTGCTCGTGCAACATGAACCGTTAGTAATAGTGCGGTATTCTAACAATTCTAAGCTTACTTCATATAGCAGGGAATGCAGTATGCAATGACAGTCAATGGTGTGAATGCAACACATAGCTATAAGGTCCTATCAGCCCTGACGCATAACGCCATGCGGGCGATATCCCCGTAGATGTTAAATCTACTCACCGAAGTCTCGCGCTAAGTGTAGCCGACGACTTGCTCCCCCTTCTTCGCAGCGTCCGTCTCACTCGCCTGCGAACCCCACACTCGACCCTAGGGAGCTGGAGGAAGAAGAAGGAGTAGAGGGACGGAGCTGCAGTTGAAGTTGTGTTGTTGCTGCTGCTCACTGATGCTGTTGCTGCTCACTGCTGCTGCTGCTGTGATGCTTGCTGCTGCTGTGATGCTTGCTGCTGCTGTGCTGCTTGCTTCTGCTGCTGTGCTGCTGATGAGATGGTAAGTGTGTGAGTGTGAGAGTGAGGTTGAGAGAAGTGAGCACAAGAATGAGAGGAAATGATAACTCCCAATGTCAACCCCCTCCTTTCTCTCTCATCATTAAATGCAAACATGGCTATGCCTTGATGCATTCTCTCTCTCTCTCTCTCTCATTCTCACCAAGTCAACACCCCAAAAGAAAATTCAAATTAAAACCACCATCAATTAACTAAATAGACTTAATTAAAACCCAAAAGACTTAATCCCCATTATTAAACCCACCATGGTTGTTAATCATGGTATACCCTCATTTTAAAACCCTAGTTTACATGCACATATGTGTGCAAGCCTAGGAAAATTCTAGAAAATATTTATTAAATTTGGAAAAATATTTGAAACCCAATTTGGTAAACTTTTTAATAAAAACCCTTTATTTAAATATGAATAGCCACTAAACACATCCTAAGGTGTTACAGGACTGTACCCAAAACCACCTTTTTGCACGATCTTTTGACCGTGGTATGGTGGAAATCAAAGCACAGTGGGAATCACACAAGACTCTATGACGATCTCGGGTCGACAGACTAACATGTACCAGTGTCACCAGAGAACTGCTATCTGACGATATGTATAATACCATCTAGGAGTTCTCGGCGAGTCCGTTCAGTGTACCCAGTATCCACTAAGCACCCGTATACCTTCTCTGATGTCAAACACCAATGGATATGGGATCATCCATCACCCATCACATGGTTCGAGAAGCGTATACGCTAGTCTACTCTGGAGTATCGATGCCCTGTCTCGATACTCCCATGACTAGGAACTTTTGAAGGATGTACTTACCGACTACCTCTGCCCCACTAGTATGATCTGCATCATAGTCCCGGTAGTCAAGTACTCATCCTAAGGACTTTGTGAACATGTAATAGAGAGACAATAAGTGTACATGTTAAGATAAAGAGCAACCAGATAGCATACTATCATGTCAAGCAAGAAAGTCCTCCCTATATATTTCCAAGCATCCACTACAATATACATCACATGTACAGTAACGGTCTCTAGGGCATACATATAACTAACAAGATTTACTGGTAGGTATTCTAGTAGTTTCTCTGGGTGTATTGAGCTACTCTCTGACATGACTTATTGTGCTATTAGGGGTCTGACGATTACCGCCCCTAGGCCCGATACGCGATACTCTTAGACGAACAGACGGACTGTACAGAGGTTGTCACATTCCGACTCAGTAGGAGTTCGGATGGGTTTCCTCATCGGCCTTCTTATCAACATATACCTCGGTTGCCATTATGTGCAGCTAGTACCACTTGCTGCTTGTGGTTAAACCCACTTCCAGCGTACTGTCGAGTCTTTAGAGTCCCACACAGAGAGTTTCCCTGCTTCGGGCGAAAGATGTAGAGTGTGTATGGTTTTACGGCAGGGCTTCGATCACGTACGTGCACTTGTGCGCGTATGATGTTCGGGCGGATAATAATCCTAGTATTATATTGATGGATCAGTTTCGTCTCTTTGTATTGTTGTTTCTCGGAACACGGATGCGGGTATGTATATACGGATGAGAGGGGCATAAAAGGAGACACCTCATTAGGGTTTTGACCATTGACTTGATTAAAACAATTATGAGGTGGATGAAAGTATTTGTTATATTTGTAAATGATAATTGTGTCATGGCTACTTGTTTTGACTACTTGACTTGGTTTGACCATTTGACTTGGTTTGACCACTTGACTTGGTTTGACTCTTTGACTAGATATTTCTTGTGAGATATTTTGTGGCACTAGATATTTTGGATGAGATATTTTCTTTCCATGATTGTAGTCATATAAAGTGAGCTATCTCATTTGTCAATTATCATTATCAAAAACCATTTCTCTTTCCTCAACCTAGCTCTCTTCTTCTTCTTCACATTAAAAACCCTTAAGGTCTTATGAGTTGAGTAAACTAGGGTTCCAAGAGACAAATAAATCCATCTTCATTCTCTACATCACCTAGGCCATCTATTTTAGCAAGCTAGTTGCCCTAGTTACCTCGGATTTGAGGTTGGAGCTCGGACTACAAACTCTCGGGTGGATCGTCTTTGACTCGACGATGCCGACGAGGAAGCTACGATCCGGATCGATCCTTGGAGCCTACGATGACGAGGAGGATAGCGGAGAAGACCCGAAGGACTTGTATCATGAGGTATAGCATTCTTTCCAAGTAGTTAAATCTCATGTTGTTTGCTAGCTAGGGTTTATGGATGATCATTGGTTCTAGTCGGTGATGCAAAGCCCGTAAAAATCATTTTTTGCAAATCCCCCCCCCCCCCGCGCGCGAACACGTTAGTTGCGCGACATCAACTTACATATGTTTACCGTCATGAATATGGATAGTGGATGAGCCATTACTAAGAATACCCGGATACCCCTTCGAAACATTTTCATGTTTCAGTTTCCCTGTGCAGTGTTAATTGAAAACTGATTTTCCAATTAGATTCTGACTGCAGGGTATGCATTTACCAGCATTGAGTCTCGCATCTGTATAATGTTATAGACGATGAGTGGGAGTAGAATATTAGGAATTAGGTGATTATATCCTCATTATATCGGAATTCGTTGTAATTGGTGATATTTGAGAAAATCGCCTGTGTTTTTGCCTAACTGCAAATATTTGGTTTTGAATATCCAATTGTTATGCACAAATTTCAAACCGATATATCTGTACATTTATTTTATAAAGTTCGATATAACTATTTGAAATTATGTCTATGACATTTACCTGTATCAATTGATGATTGGGTAAGGAGCATTCAACAACGGTGTAATTCTTCTTAACCATTGTACAGTTTTCAACCTATAACACACATGGTTTATGTTATTAAACTCAGAGGACTTATACAAAATATTGTATGTTGTCCAGTGTCCATCAGGACAAAGGGGTTGGTGCTTGTACTATATTCTATTTACTTGTGACTTCTCCAGTTTTAGACAAGTATTTCATTGAAATACAAGGTCAAAATTTTGAGAAGTTATATGTGTATGAATAAAGTAGAGAACCATATGTTGCAAGTATCAGAATTCTTCAAGGTGATCAAAGATGTAGATACTTGTGTATGGTATTCCGTTAATAGTAAAGCTTTTGAGAACTTGCTTCTCTTTCAGGTTACTCATATGTGGATGTACTCCTAGATGAGTAATGCTGCTTGGCCTCATTCCATTTAGTTGAAATGCACTGGAGACAGCTGCATGATTTGAATTTGGTTCCAAATAAATTAGTGCCTCTGTTTCTATATTGTATATAGAATGGTTCATATCTTAACAATGTTACGGTATATGGAGTTTTCCGGCTTATGCTTAAAACAAGACTCTAGATAAACTCAAGGCACATTTCAGTAATGGTTGTTTGTGGGTTATCCCGGGCTATGTCGAGGGTTAACTTTGTACAATCTGGAAGATCAATAGATATATTTTTCTTCACTTGCCACAGTTTTATTAAAATGAATTCTTTTCAGAAAACATAAGTGGGAGTATGGTAGAACTGGAAGTGATTCCAGAACCACAAACGATTACTGAAAATTTAATAGAACCTAAAGATTCAATTGGTATTGACATTCCATTAGCCACTCCGTAGATATGGTGGGTAACCTCGGGCACCAGAGAGGTACTTCGGTCTTCTCAGAGAAGGTGACAGGAAGGATCTTGTTTAGCCAGACTTTCCATTGCTGCTGTTCTAGACTATAAGACCCGGCAGGAGGATGAGTATAGCGTCGTTCTAAATTAGCTTTATAAGTGCACGTGTATATGACTCTGCCAGAGGGTTGTTGTAGTCAGTGGAAGCAACGAAAGCATAATGGACAAGTAGCTTGTGTCTATTTATAGACTAAAGAAAATATAGCGGAGATAGATCATATATTTTTGATGTGACGGTTATAGAATTTGACCCCATCAGAATAGGTGATGGATCTGTTAAGAATTTAGTAGGGTGTGGTGTCCTGGTATTAGGATAGGAAGTGAAATTCGTATACTACGATCGGTTATACTGTGGTTGTCACAAAGTTGTTTCTCCACATAGGATATGGATATAATATCTGGTTTTCTGGTTACTAGATCTATGGTTTTAGATTTAGATTTGGGAAGTGTCCCAATCTGGGTACTTTGAGATTATTCTAAAGTTGTTTTAGAATGGTTGAATCCTAGCATGGTGGTGTACCTGGAGGGGATGGACTCACCCTCTCTAAAGGATGTCTTTCAGACTAAAGGGGAGAGGGATTTGCATGATTGGCATATCACTTACTTAAGAAATTAAGTCAACCTTGTGATGTCAAGTACTACACAAGATGTTGTTTTTGCACTAACTGCAATAAGCATATATATTAATCCAATCCTGGTACCTGGATTTGGGACACTCCCATCCAGACATATTCTGAGGACATTATCACCTGATCCAGGTACATGGATTTGGGACTACGTAGATGTTGGGAGTGTCCCAAATCCAGGTACATTAACACCGTACTAAAGGGGTTTAGTATAGAAGATTCTAAGCGTGGTGGTTCGCCCACTTACTCAAGAATCACTCTCTCCAAAAAGATGTCTTCCAAGGCTGATTTGGAGAGAGCTCCCGTACTAGTGATACCCTATGCTTCGGCAGTAGGCTCTATCATGTATGCGATGTTATGTACCAGACTAGATGTAGCTGACTCACTAGGTGTAGTGATCAGGAACCAATCGGATCTTGGGAGAATCACTGGATAGCTGTGTAGGACATTCTTAAGTACTTGAGAAGCATTAAAGAAATGTTCTTGGTGTTTGGTAACGGTGAACTCCAGTGGGAGTCCTTTACCATTTCGAGCTTCCAGAGTGATAAGGTCAACTGAAAGTCAATCACAGGCTTTATCATTACCCTCAGTGGAGGGAAAGTATGTTAGAAGAGTTCCAAGCTAGATACCGTGGCATACTACACGATAAAGGCTGAATACATCGCTACCAACGATGCTGCCAAAGTGGCTGCCTGGGCATTTCTTGTTCATGAGATGAACATGGTTCCTACCACTGAGCGTCCAATAAGTGTTATTGAGACAACAATGGAGTTATGGCTTTGGCCTAGGAACGCCGGTCCCATCAGCGATCCAGACATATTCTGAGGATAGTATCACCTGATCAGGGAGATGGTTGATCTCCAAGGGATCGGGGTTAGGAGATTTGACGTGAAGGATAACACAGCGGATCCACTCACAAAGGCCTTTCCCTAGAGAAACTTCTATAGGACGTTGAGTATGAGATACTACAACAAATGGCCTTAGTGCAAGTGGAAGATTGTTAGTTATATGTATGCCCTAGAGGCCATTACTATACATGTGATGTATATTGTAATGGATGCTTGGACATATATATGGAGGACTTTCTTGCTCCACATGATAGTATGCTATCTGGTTGCTCTTTATCTTAACATGTACACTTATTGTCTCTCTATTACATGTTGATAAAAGCCTCAGGATGAGTACTTGACTACCAGGACTATGATGCAGATCATACTAGTGGGGCAGAGGTAGTCGGTAAGTACATCCTTCAAAAGTTTCTAGTCGTGGGAGTATCGAGACAGGGCATCGATACTCCAGAGTAGACTAGCGTATACGCTTCTCGACCCATGTGATGGGCGATGGATGATCCCATATCCATTGTTGTTTGACATCAGAGAAGGTATACGGGTGCTCAGTGGAGACTGGGTACACTGAACGGACTCGCCGAGAACTCCTAGATGGTATTATATATATCGTCAGATAGCAGTTCTCTGGTGACACTGGTATAGGTTAGTCTGTCGACCCGAGATCGTCATAGAGTCTTGTGTGATTCCCACTGTGCTTTGATTTCCACCTTACCACGTTCAAGAGATCGTGCAAAATGGTTGTTTTTGGGTACAGTCCCGAGTTACATGCAGGCAATGAGTGATAGGAGGGGATTTCGTTTCACTCGGTATTGGGGGTTGATGGTGCGCTATGCTTGATTTTCCATAACAGGAAATCCCTGGTCAGGGTTCCTGAGATCTACTGGTCAGTGTTATCAGTAGTTTCTCGAACCATTATGGGCCTCACATTGGCATGACTTATCAGGCTATTTGGGTCTGGCATTATACCACCCCTAGGCTGAGATATGCGACATATCAGACGAAGAGACAGGACTGTACGGTAGTGTTACTGATTGGATACGCGGGAGTATGAGCAGGCTTGCTTGTTGATCTTCTGATCGCTCAATACCCATGTGGCCGTTTTGTTTAGCAGACCGCTTGCGTCTTGTGGGTGACTGATATGATCACCACCTACTGCCGGCGTATTGACAAGTCTTTAGAGTCCTATACAGAGCTTTCCTGGCATAAGAGAAACGAAGTAGGAGCATATATGTGATATGTGCGGGACCGAGATTAATACGTGAATGTGATAACGTATTCTATTCTCACGATAGAGATATCGGTCGGTTATATGTGATATAACCGGGCTGTCGAATCAAGTGTTGATTCAACAAATTGATACATTTGATATTAGTCGGTTGTATGTGATATAGCCGGATTATTAAATCAAGTGTTGATTTAATAATTTAATGTATAATTATATATTTGATATATTATCTTACATTAACTAATATTAGCTCACTTAAGAATTCTTTTTCTCACTTGTGTATACTTAGTATATATGTGATATATATTAATGTACATTATTTTGTGTCATGCTAGATGATACATGTTACATGGGTGTATGAGACTCACACCATGCTTATAATAATGTAAGGTTTTGTTTATTTAATGTAAATCAAATTAGTTGGAAATTGTCACATGGTTGAAACTTGTAGAAGCTTATGGAACCATTGACCAAGTCTACTAATTTTATTTTACTTGAAGATATTTATTAACCCAATCATTATTGTTTAGCCATGGTTTAATCTCTACATGAGTTAGTATATGATATTAACTCACCCATGGTTGTTATTTTCACCACTTGATTCATTCTTCACTTGCTTCATTCCATGGTTGCTTTCATCATCTCCTTCCTCAAGCTTTCTAACTTCATGAGAGGTGAAGAAAATTAGTGAGAAAATTATTTCTAAAGTGAGAAAAATTCCTACTTCATCAACCTCTTCTGTACTAGCCATTCAGATTGGTTCGTTTCTTCACTAGTCCATCACTTAGTGAAGAGATAGCTTGTGTTAGTGTCTTCTCGACGTAGATCATCTTCGGCCTCGAAGACTTCTAGCAAACTTGTTCATTTTACCTTGTGGAGCCTCACTAGAGTCTGGGAGATCACTACTTGGAGCGAAGGGACTACTACACAGAGCTATTGAAGTGAAGGACCGGTCTACAAACGTTTTATTCCTTGTTCACTTAGATGTAAAGATATTTACATGCTTGTTCGTCTAATTCTCTAGTTTAGATTCTAGCGTTAGGGTTCTTTAGCGCGCCATTTTTTTTTGAAAATGGCTTGGTCGATGCCTCCAGAAACCCAGCGGCGGCCCAAGGGAACCCGGAAGTGGTATCAGAGACATGCTAGAGAATTAGACGATGTTGTAAAATTAAAAAACTGAAACAACTCCGAAATACTCGAAACATAAACCCAGTTTCTGTCGAATTTTTCAGAGTGTCTAAAATTTTTTAAGCAATTGCAGAATGTTATATGAGATGTAACATGAACACCACAAAAATTTGACCCCCCCGGCCGGAATTTAGTCGGCGACATCACCTTAAAATCCAACATGTCGTCCCTGTTCATGTGTCTGAGCTTCAAATTTTTCTGGTGTTCCCGTCTCTGGATTTTGGTGTTTCAGGTGTTGCTTGTTTTTACAGAAAGTGCATGTGATGTTATCTTTAAGTAAAGGCAATTCAGAGTGTTTCGTAGTCGTAATTCTTACATCATTTCAGGTTATTTTAGACGACGTTAAAAAGTTCGAACGGATATCAATAACCCATTATTTCTCTCGCCGGAAATTTTCCAAGAGTTGGATTTTTCCGTGATTAAAATCTTCAGAAACTCATGCAGGTGTTTTCTATGGACCCTCTAGAAGAATGAAAACCTAACTCGATTTTGTGACCATCTGAACCGCTACCAAACCATAGGGCTTGTGGTAGTTCCACGGCGCAATAGGTGAGGCAAGGGTTGACCCTTCTACAGTTGGTCCATAGGTGCCGTGGCATGTTATATGTACTTTTTAAACTCCGCTCAAGTGTTGAGCTCTTTGGGAAATTTTGGGTGTTTGTTGATTCGATCGAAAGATTTAATAACGTCTAGCTATCTGTGATTATGATACAATACCTGGAATCCACAATATTTAATTTTATGAAAACTAATTTGAATTTTATAAATCTAGCTATTCAGTCTCATTTGATCGGTTGCCATGGGATTTTGATGTGGATCAAAAGTCCGTTGCAATCACGTAGCGTACGCGGATACTCGCCAAAAGCCCCGACTAAGTGACTGTAGGAGAACCCCGTCGCCAAAAGCATCCGTTTGGGTGCTTGCGGCCGTGGTGTTCCGCCTAAGTGCACTTCGTCGACGGCATCGAGGGTGCGGCCGTCTACTGAAGTTTCTGACGAGCATCCGATCAGGTTGTCGGGAATATTATTGAATTGCCCGACTTGTTATTGGATAGTGTTTTCAATATCGAGACTAAAATGCACGGTTTATAATTGTTAGGCATGTAATGTCTAAGGAATTCATTTGGTTAGGCATGAAATCCAAAGTATGTGATACATTGGGTTTATGATGTCTAAGGTGGTTACGAATTCCAATTGTTGTAGTTTTTCACTTTCTTTTCTGCGACCGTAAGTGTAATATGTGGTGTATCGCCGGTTTCGTTGCTATATGTCAACAACAATTGGGATACGCATATTTACTTACGTTGATGACATGTGATGTTATGTATTGCTGTGATATGTTATATTGGATCGTCGTGTTTTGAATAGCCGGGTTTTTTTATGTGAGATGAGATTTTTTTTTCATTTTCATTCATGTAAAAACTTATACGTAAAATTCTTTTATCGGGACACTTCCGGGTTGAGTATGATGTCACCATTGATGTATATTATTTACTTTTCCGCATTAGGATAGACCCAAGGTGGGGAGCACAAGTAATCGGGTTCTAGAGTCTAGTGGGAGACCATCTCGAGGAGTCGAGACCGGGTCTCCTAACACTAGAATTGGGAGGGTTGCTTGCCGCTCTCATAGGGGTCTAGGGATATGGGTTTGGCTATTCATCGTGACCGTGGAATCCTTGTTTTTTGCTGGCTTAAATTAAAACATGGAATTCCTAGTATATCCAATATTTCATATGTGTTCTTCTGCTGCTGATATTCTGTGATGTGATCACTTGATATTCTGAGACGAATGCTTATATTATATATATAATATATATTAATTATTGCTGCTTTCGTTTCTTTTATGATGCTTAGGAAGCATAATTGATGGGACTTCATTATTGAGATTAATGAAACAAAAGAAACCTAAAAATGTTGTAGAATCTTGTTTTAAAAACCGGTAGCTTTAGTTCCTGCTTTGCATAGCGGTATTCTTTGTAGAATATCCAGCACCTTATTCGATAAGGAAAGAGCCGAGATCCCTTGTAACGCCTTAGATTTAGATTAGTGTTAGTTTAGACGGTAATGCGGGTTTTTGGTAAAAAGTTTACCAATTTGGGTTCCTCATATTTTATAACATTTAGTTAATAATTTATTTTTATTTTTTATGGCATGTACACACATGTGCATGTTTATGTGAGGGTGTGTTTGTGTAATCTAGATTAGTGACCATGACAACTTAACCCTAATCCAATCCTTGTTCAAACCTTAACCCTAAAACATCTAGATATTTGTTGTGAGAAGAGAGATATTTCTTTTGGATTTTTGTTTTGTGAAAGGTGGAATAGTGAGAATTGTGTGCATTTATTGCATGGTGCACTCACCTCTCTCTCTCATTACACTCACCTCTCTCTGTCTCTTTATCATTTATTTCTCTCTTTCTTTCTCTCTTATTCCCTTATCATTTTCTTCATCTCTCTCTCATCTAAACTGAACACTTATCATTCCTTAACTAAACCATCACAAACTTCACAAAATCTCACAAAAATCACATCTTTAGACTTGTTTTGCCTCTTGGTTGCCTTAGAGCTTGAAAAGCTAGGATCTTTGAGCTTGTGGGAGTATGTAATGATCTCTTTCTATTACTAAGTCTTTTTAGTGTTGCCTAGCTTATTCGTTTCAATTTAGATCGCGTATTGTATCGTTTCGTGCAAATGTCGTATTTTTAATGTAGTTTTGGGTCTCGGATGATCTGCTATCGAACCAGGTATTTGATGCAAAAGTTCCCGTCACGGTGACCTGGTGTAGTGACCTAGAACCTACCCTCAAAATACGAGCCCATTCCCTTGTAGACTGGCTGCAGATTTATTGCTTCTGGCCGCAATTTGTGGCCAGTGTGGGGACTGGGGGGTTGAGTTTTGGTGTAGGGGTCTCTGGGGTTGTGTGTGGTCTCATGGTACATGCAACTTTTACAAATTGTTGGTATAGAAACATCTGGGATCACTTGCTTGTTTTCTAGTGTTTCGTTTACGCGTGTTACGTTATCCGATATGGTTCGTGTTGTTGTGTGCTGTTGCTCTGAGTTGGTTTCGCTGTGTTGCTATGCACGTTAGCAACAATATGAACACTTGAGAGTTTGTTTGGAGTTGTCGCGTCGGTCAAACGTAGTTTGTATGTGTTATTGGTCATTTGCTAAAATATATACTTGCTTTGTTGTTTTATGTTTTATGATCGTAGGCTGGGACTTCGGACGCTGCGAAGAAAGGGAAACTGGTAGTAGGCTTTACTTAGCCAGGAGCGTTGGTGAGTAGATTTAACATCTACAGGGGAATCGCCCGCATGGCGTTATGCGTCTGGGCTAGAAATGATATGATATTAGTTGCATATTCTATTGCATATATAGAGTTTGCGCATACACCTCATTGCATATTATTACTTGTTGTGCTTAGACTTGTACCCTTAGGACACTGCACTATTATTGATGGCTCATGTTGCACGAGCACTGATTGTATGCCACTCACACCGTCAATAATTTCCATGACACGCACAACACATATACATATATGATATTGTTTGGTTAGGGACATTGAGACTTGATCCTTATATTCCTTTTCGCATATGACATATATCATACCTGTATACCTACATGCTTACACATATGCCTTGACATGCTTACATGCTAGTAACCCATATACCTATATGGTATTGTACCATTAGTGATAGGTATATATACATATGAGACATAGTTACATGTACATTTTGCATACATACTTACACTTATACCTGGAGGGTATTACATCATTACTGATAGGTAGATACATATACCTTGCTATACCTATATGTTTACACATATATCTGGCTATAGCTACATGTTCACCTTTATTTGATGTTATATAGACTTGGAGAAATTAGGAACCGCATGATATATATATTAACTTGTTGCAGTTAAATAGCGGCTTTTCCTTCATATGCTCACATTACAGTTTTAGGTTGCACATATTATATTCATGGATTTTCGCATTGAGATATGGATTTTTCATGATGTTTTCTGGATTTGAGGACCGTGGTAGTTTCATGAAATTATGCATTATTTGAAAAACCCGGTTTCTCTTGATATGATATTTCAGCAGCCACTATGAGATTTATCGGTTCTGATATATATACCCCATGTGAGGAGGCGTCGTGGGCCGTGTGTTGGTATATGGTGGGGCCCGGAGGTACCCCGTGACAAGAATATTATTTCGATGGACCACGCCGATGAGCCTGACAGGGGAACCATACCTACCGGTGACAATACCTATGAATCGGCGGTTATCGTGGTGATACCGACCGGTGTCCTGTACGTATGGATACGTCGAAAGGCGAGGGTCGAAGATAGGCACTCGGGTTTTCAAGATAGCGTATGATACGTACCTATCAGGGGGCCAGTCGTGGTGACAGCACCTGACAGATCAGTATTTATGTGTCGATCCTTGACACTTGTTTTCATGATATTTTTACTCCTAAGTATATATAATAGTGGAATGGGACGCTGTTATATATATATATGTATATATATATATATTAGTGGTATGGGACGCTAATATATATGTATACATATCAAATTTATATACATCATCATAATGATTCATGCAAATATACTTATTCAGGATATATGAGATTTACTTGATATTGGATACATGATATATGAGATTTACTTGATATTGGATACAACATATATGATATTTACTTGATATTGGATACTCAGGATATATGAGATTTACTTGATATTGGACACTGAGGATATATGAGACTTACATGATATGAGAGCCAATTTGGGGGCTGATTTGAGGAAATTGGGATTTAGATTGTCTTAATGGACTTTGGTCATACCACGAGGTCAGGATTCCGTAAGGATGACATGTTTTATCCCATACTCCACATTTACTTATATGCATTGCTTCATATATTAGTTGTACCTGATAAACTACCTTTCATGACTGTTGCATATACATATTGTCATATTATTGCTTCATGTATTAGTTGTACTTGATAGAGTACCTTTCATGACTGTTGCATATACATATTGTCATATTATCGCTTCATGTATTAGTTGTACCTGCTAGAGTACCTTTCATGACTGTTGCATGCATATGACCATTTATTGCTATTCGCTTGCATACATTAGATTCGTGTTGTACGTGCATACTTGCGATTACCTGCATATGTTATTTACTATTCACGAGTTGGCAACTCACCCCCGTTGTGCCACAGTGTTTTGCAGGTTGTTCGTCAGAGTAGTCGAGGCAGGCTTTGCACCTATCATATCATCTTTTGCAGCGGATACCGCTACGGCTGACTGTGTAAAGTTTTGCTATAGGTGGGTTTTGAGGTTATCCAATGTTGCTCTTTTTATATTCGTTGTACCATGTACTCTCCATCTACTACTTTCATGTATGACTTAGAGACTTGATGTGAGGACGATATTGTATATTATTTTTTGACTTGGAGGTCTTTTATGCAGTTTCTTTATATCGTCTTTTGCTTCTTCGCTACGGCGTTGTATATCTGTTGTGATGGTTTTGTTCCGCCTTTGGGCGTTTTTTTGCTCCCGTTTGGGGATGCTTTACTTACATCTTTGTTGTAACCATTTTTGGGGCTGGGTTTTACAAAGGAGGTGCTGCCAATATTTTAAAGTAAATAAAGTTGTATTTTAAAGAATTTGGATTGAGATTTCAAAATTGTTATTATCGCATACTACTTTTGATGGTTTAGATTGCTTGTTTTTCGGCTTACTTAAATTGCGTTACGCCTGTAGACGTTGCGTAGTTTAAGTGCCATCACGTGCCAATTTTGGGTCGTGACAACCCTTCACCGGGAGTGACCTCTTTAGCGAAACTAGCATATACTACAACCCACTCGGTTTTATCTTTTTATTGCCTTTTTAGTTCATGCTTTCAATAGTGGTATTTGTCAAATATCCAGCACCTCATTCGATGAGGAAAGAGCCGAGATCCCTTCACCGGGAGTGACCTATTTAGCAAAACTAGTAAATGCCTCAAAAACACTCTTTTTCAAAATCACTCGATTCTACAACAATATCAAGTTCATTACGCAAAAGGTTTTCTTAAAAACCTGTCGTAGCCCTCCGTCATTTCAGATAAGTACTACTTAGTATTCGTGCTACGTTTTTGGCCTGCATCAAGGCGTAGTGTGCGGTAGCTAATTAGTGCTTATCTACTGCATATGATGCGATTAGATTAGGGTTGTCGTGCGGCTTTATTGGCCTGCGTCAAGGGTCATGCGGGTGGGTTTAATTCAATCATGAAATGTACGGGTTGAACTTGACTAGCGGACTATGGTTTGTTGGCCTGCGTCAAGGTCATAGGACACTAGGGGCGGAGTATTATCGGGAATTTCAAGTGTTGAAATTTGCAATGAGATTGCATACCTTCTATGAGATAGTTGGATCCCGATACCCACTGCGAGTAAGAGTTACTCCTGGGAGAGATTTACACATTACAATTAGCTGATCAAAGTAGGTGTATAGAAAGGTATTAACGGGGTTAGGCCCCTGGGAAAATGTGGTTTATTTTAATTAGGTCCGTGCGAAAGCACGGGGAACCTCCCACAAAATATCGACACTGGCATGGCCGAAAGATTAACGAACTTGTAGGGTGTAATTAATCTCGGCTAGTCTTACCTTTTAGGGTTTGAAGAAAGATTTGATAAAAACAGTGGGAGCTATCCTGATTACATAAAATAATAACCAATCTGATCTTGCAAGAGCATACACAGAGTGTTTTCTTCTCTCTCTCTCTCCTGGTAGCGACCGTAACATGCATTAATCAAGATAATAATATGGATGTATTGACCGAACCTCCTTATTATACTGAGCTGGGGAACGTTGGTTCCGCTCAATCTTATAATTTTTATAAGTCCGAGCAGGAAATAGGGGAATATCCAGATTTCCACGCGACCCATTGGAGGAATAAGCATGTTGATGCATATTCTTCGGGTGTGTTTTACCAAGAACTGTTTCTCAGCATACTCTACGTCCTGAGTATGAGATACCGGATCAAGCTCCCACATATGTAATTTGTTACATGAGCTACAGAAAGGTAGATAACTGGGATTGGGTGATATGTCTCTAAGTGTTAGAGAATGGTGCAATTGTTGCAGCCAAATCAGTTGGCAAATATCACCTTGTATTCCCAAATGGTAAATACATTGATTCTGAACAAATGTTATTACATACCGAAACTGATATACAACATTAAATCGATTTCTTTATTAAGTTAAAGAAGGATATAATTCTGTATTGGAGGATAATGTTTTGAACATTTTCCTGAATCAAGAGTTGATTGGATTAGGCACGTTATATAATAGCATATACGTTCTAAATCAAACCACAGTTCAAACTATATAGAACACACACAAGAGGAGTAGTTCAGGAATGAACGAATCCTTCTTGTGGCATTGTAGACTAGGTCATATCAATGCGACACAACTAGCTAAGTTATATAAGTATGAATATTTGAATCTTTTCGAATTTTCGTCTTATGATACTTGCCAGTATTGTCTCAAAGGTAAAATGACCAATACTCCGTTTACTGGAAATAGAAAAAGAGTTACTGAACTCTTGGGACGGATACCTGATGATGAGGGTTGACACGAAGAACAACACCGCGGATCCACTCACGAAGGCGATTCCCCAGATACAGTTTGAGAGACTCTTCGAGATGCTCGGTATGCGATACTACAGCAGCTGGCCCTAGTGCAAGTAGGAGATTGTTAGTTGTATGTATGCCCTAGAGGCCAGTATTTTACAGATGATAGGACCTGGGTTCCTTGGCCAAAGCCACCCTCCATTGTTATCACAATACAAAGGTATTGGATGCTCAATGGATGGAACCACTCCAAGTTCAGTAATGAACTTCTTGATCCAGACAGCCTCTTTGGCAGCATCGTTGGCAGCGATGTATTCAGCCTCTATCGTCGAGTCTGCCACGGTTTCCTGCTTGGAACTCTTCCAGCTAACCGCCCCACCGTAAAAGGTAAAGACAAATCCCGACTGCGACTTAGAGTCGTCCTTATCACTCTGGAAGCTCGAATCGGTAAAGGACTCCACTTGGAGTTCTCCGTTACCATACACCAAGAGCATCTCCTTAGTCCTTCGTAAGTACTTGAGAATGCTCTTCACAGCTGTCCAGTGACTCTCTCCAGGATTAGCTTGATACCTACTCACTACACTTAGTGAGTATGCTACATCGGGTCTGGTACATAGCATCGCATACATGATAGAGCCCACAGCCGAAGCATAGGGTATCCCTTGCATGCGAGCTCTCTCTAAATCAGTCTTGGGAGCCATCTCTTTAGAGAGAGTGACTCCAGAGATCGTGGGTAAGTTCCCACGCTTGGATTCTTCCATACTAAACCTCTTTAGTATGGTGTCAATGTACCTGGACTGGGACAATCCCAATATCCTTTTAGATCTATCTCTATAGATCCTGATTCCCAATATACAGGAGGCATCACCTAGATCTTTCATTGAGAATCTTTGTGATAAGAAGAGCTTGACCGATTGCAGCATAGGAATGTCATTTCCTATAAGGAGTATGTCGTCCACGTACAATACGAGGAAGACAACACCTTCTTGTAGATACAAGGTTCATCTACATTTTTGATGAAATCAAACTCTTTGATAACGACGTCAAAACAGATGTTCCAACTCCGCGATGCTTGCTTTAATCCATAAATAGATTTAAGCAGCTTGCACACCTTCCCGTTGCTCCCACTATCTACGAAGCCTTCTGGCTGAGTCATGTACACGCACTCTTCTAAATCACCGTTTAGAAAGGCGGTCTTAACATCGATTTGCCAGATTTCGTAGTCATGATATGCAGCGATGGCAAGCATGATCCGGATGGATTTAAGCATAGCCACTGGAGAAAAAGTCTTGTCATAGTCCACACCTGGTCTTTGACGAAAACCCTTTGCAACAAGTCTAGCTTTGAAAGTCTCCACTTTACCATCTACACCAAGTTTTTTCTTGAAGATCCACTTGCTCCCAATGGGTTTTACCCCATCAGGAGCATCTTCCAAAGTCCATACTTTGTTGGTGTACATGGATTCCATCTCGGACCGCATTGCATCCAGCCATGTCACTGAGTCTCCACTCGTGATGGCCTGCTCGAAGCTAGTTGGGTCATCATCCCCCATGATGCAATCCTCGCTGCCACCATCCATGAGAAAACCGTAGTATCTCTTATGTTGGCGAGGAACCTACTAGATCGGCGGAGAGGCTGAGGTTCGTTAGGAACTACCGAATCCTCTGGTTCAACCAAATCTTCTGTCGTAGTCTGTATTGCTGGAACCTCTTCCAGTTCTACCTCCTTGCCACTAATCTCTTTTTCAAGAAATTCCTTTTCTAAAAAGGTGGCATGTCGAGAAACAAACACCTTTTGTTCCTCGGTGTGGTAGAAGATATACCCGCGCGAATGTTTGAGATATCCAATAAACTTACACAGAATGGACCTTGCCGCGAGTTTGTCCGGATTCTGCGTTTTTACATATGCCGGACAACCCCATATCTTAATATAATTAAGACACGGTCTCTTTCCTTTCCATATCTCATATAGAGTGGTTGGCACGGATTTGGTAGGAACCATATTCAATAGGTCTACAGCTGTTTCCAGTGCATACCCCCAGAAGGAAATAGGTAACTCAGCTGCGCTCATCATAGAGCACACCATATCTAATAGGGTGCGATTCCTCCGTTCTAATACACCGTTGTGCTGTGGTGTATATGGAGGAGTCAGGTGAGAGAGAATCCCATTCTCTTTTAGGAAGTCCAGGAATTCAATGCTCAAGTATTCACCTCCTCGATCAGATCGAAGGATTTTAATACTTTTTCCTGTTTGATTCTCGATTTCTTGTTTATATTCTCTAAATTTCTCAAAAGCTTCTGATTTGTGTTTCATCAGGAACACATATCCGAATCTAGAGAGATCGTCAGTGAATGTAATGAAGTACGCAGAACCATTCCTGGCATTTGTAGACATTGGACCGCATACATCACTATGCACCAGTCCCAAGAGTTCCGTAACTCGTTCTCCGTGTCCCATAAACGGAGTTTTGGTCATCTTGCCTTTGAGACGTGACTGGCAAGTGTCATAAGATGATAATTCAAACGGATTCAAATATCCATCCTTATGCAACTTAGCTAGTCGTGTCGCATTGATGTGACCCAGTCTACAATGCCATAAGAAGGATTCGTTCAGTTCTGAACTCTTCCTCTTGTGTGTGTTTGTTATACTTAGAACTGTTGATTGATTTAGAACATAAATGCCATTGCACAACGCGCCTGATCCAACCAACTTTTGGTTACGGAAAATGTTCATAACATTATCCTGTAATTCAAAATTATATCCCTCTTTACTCAGTAAAGAAACCGATATAATGTTGCATATCAGGTTTGGCATGTAATAGCATTCGTTCAGAACCAATGTATTACCAGTTGGCAATACAAGGTGATATTCCCCGACGGTTTTAGCTGCAACAATTGCACCATTTCCAACCCTTATGTCTTTATCACCTTCTCCAAGTTCTCTACCTTTTCTAAGCCCATGTAACTGATTACAATATGGGATCCTGACCCGGTATCTAATACCCAGGACGTAGGGCAAATGGAGAAACAGTTCTCTGTAACGAACACACCCGAAGAAAATGCATCGACATGTACTTTCTTCATTCGGGTGGCATGGGAATCCTGGTATTCCCCTATATCCTGTTCAGTCCTATAACTCTTATAAGAAAGAACGGAACCAACGTTCCCCAGCACAGTATAACATGCGGGTTCAGTCAATATATCCATATTATTATCTTGATTAAGGCATGACATGGTCGCTACCTGGAGAGAGAGAGAAGAAAACACTTTAGCGTATGCTCTTGCAAGATCAGATTGGTTATTATTTTATCTAATCAGGATGGCTCCCACTGTTTTTATCAATTCTTCTTCATCTTCTTCAACATGAAGAAAGCTAGTGGCCATCAATGGCAACTAGTGAAATTGAGTGAGAAATCCAAATATAAAGTCTACCCACTTCCTATTTCTTCATCCTCTACCTCTTGCCAAGTTGTATAGGGTGTTTACTTCACAAGTTTTCAAAGCTAGGTGAAGTTGGAGCTTGTTCTTGTGATGCTTCGACGTAGATCATCTTCGACATCGAACCGACGATCAAGCCCGCCCATTCTTCGATGATGCCGATGCTTGAGTCATGAGTTTGATTTGGACAGCGGAGGGAGATCATCGCGGAGCTTAGGAAGTGGTGGACCGGATCTACAAAGGTTGTAGCCCCTTCCCTATTTCTATATTTCCGTTTACTTGCTTGCTTTGCCTAAATATCTAGTTAACGATCCGTTCTAGGTTTTCTCGGCACCGTAATTTTTAGAAATTTGCATGTTTGATCACTTGTAAGACCTCACTAGTGTGCCTAGGAACCCTACAGTGGTATCAGAGACTAGCTAGAGCCTTAGGCGAAGTCCCGACGGAATTAGAAGTCCGATCGACCCAAAACCCCAATATTTAACATGCTCTGTGGACATTTCTGTAAAATGTGGATTTTTGTGAATTAAAAATATTCAGAAAAATCAGCAGGAAGATCTAAGACATACTGTAAAATTCGTGGTCTTGATTCCATAAAGGGGGCGCGGATCCGCGGCCTTACAGGAGGATCATGCGGCGGATCCGCGGCCCTTTTGTCGTTTTGTGCATCCTATTTTGCACAGTAACTCTTAGTTGTCTGTGCTGGTTTTCCTGGGGATTTTTAATAATTTTTCCAGAGTTGCATTTTCTGGGTTGTATTGGGAACTCGGTGTATCGGTCGGATTGTCTAATTTTGTCGGTGTGTTTTTCCGGATAAATCTTAGAATATGTTAAAAAGTTCGACCGGATATAAATACCCACTTTTTCCCCTGCCGGGAAATTTCCAATTGTTGGATTTTTCCGTAGTTTAACGACGTTCTAAGTAGTGCAAGTAACGCGATGGACCCTCTAGAAGACAACAAACCTTAACTCGATTATGTGACCGTCTTGAACTGCCCTTTGAACCTTCGGGTTTGGGGCAGTACGGCGTGCCACATGTGAGGCGTTGGCTTGACCCTTCTACGGCTGGACCGTTGCTACTGAGGCACGAACTGAATGCTGTTAGACTTATTTCATGTGTTGAGCTGTTTCGGGAAAACTTGGGTGTTCGATTGTTCGATCGGAAAGTTTAACATTTTCTATTTATCCGGAATGTGATACAATAATTGGAATTCACAAGTAGTTATGAGATAACTGAATGAATGTTATAAACATAGCAGTTTAGTCTCACTTGATTGGTTGCCACGGAGTTTTGATGTGATCAAAAGTCCGTCGCAATCACGTAGCGTACGCAGATACTCGCCGAGTAAACTTAATAGACAGCCTCACTCCATTGCCCCGACCAAGTGACTGTAGGAGAACCCCGTCGCCGAAAGCATCCGTTCGGGTGCTCGCGGTAGCGGTGTTCCGTCTTGGTGCACTTTGTCGACGGCGTCGGGGGTGCGGCCGTCTACTAAAGTTTACGACGAGTATTCGATCAGAATGTCGGGAATCCTGTTGAATTGCCCGACTTGATATTGAAAAGTGTTTTCGATAATGAGACTAAAATACGGGGTTTATAATTGTTAGGCATGCGATGTCTAAAGAATTCATTTGGTCAGGCATACGATGTCTGAGGTGGTTGCGGATTCCAACTGTTGTAGTTTTACACTTTCTTTTCTGTGACCGTAAGTGTAATATGTGATGTCGCCGGTTTCGTTGCTATATGTCAACGACAATTGGGATGCGCATATTTACTTACGTTGATGACATGTGATATTATGTGTTGCTGGATATGTTATATTGGATCGTCGTGTTTGAATAGCCGTGGGTTTTTATGTGAGATGAGTGTTTTTCATTTTCATTCATGTAATAACTTGTATGTAATATTCTTTTATTGGGGCACTTCCAGGTTGCGGAAGTTGTCACCGTTGATGTATATTATTTACTTTTCTGCACTAGGATAGACCCAAGGAGGGGAGCACAAGTAACCGGGTTCTGGGGTCCAGTGGGAGACCAACTCGAGGAGTCGAGTCCGGGTCTCCTAACCCTGGAATTGGTAGGGTTACTTGCCGCTCTCGTAGGGGTCTAGGGGTGTGGGATTGGCTATTCATCACGACCGTGGAATCCGTGTTTTATACTGGCTCGTATTGAAAACACGGACGTCCTAGTATATCCAATATTTCATATGTTTCTTCTGCTGTGATTTATCTGTGATGAGATCATGTGATGTTCTGTGACAGGTATTATATATAGTATATATGATATATTATATAGACGTTGCTTATGTTTTACACCCGCGCTAGCCCTGCCCTGCTCTGCCGTTAGTTACCTAACCTAACGGTGCAGACGGGACATCGAGGCGAATGCGGATGGCATAAGCGTACGTTATATTTATCTGTGATGATTAGGTAGACTTAAATGATGGGATATTCATTAATGAGATTAATGAAAGAAAATAAACCTAATTGATGTTGTGGAATCGAATTTCAAATTAAAACAGGTAGTTACAGTTTTTGCTTTGCATCGTGGTGTTCGTTGTAGAACATCCTGCACCTTATTCGATGAGGAAAGGACCGAGATCCCTTCACCGGGAGTGACTCCTTTAGCAATAACTGGCAGATGCTACAACCCTCGGTTTGTCTTTGATCGCTTCTATAGTTTCCGCTTTGCACAGTGATATATATGATATATCCCGCACCTCATTCGACGAGGAAAGGGCCGACGATCCCTTCACCGGGAGTGACCCCTTTAGCAAAACTAGAAAAGCCTCAAAAACATTCCATTTAAAAACCATTTGATTCCGCAACGAGATCAAGTTCAAAGCGTTAAAGGTTTTCACAAAAACCATTCGCAACCCTCCGTCATTTTAGGAAGTAGAGTACTTAGTATTCGTGCTGTGTTTGTTGACCATAGTCAAGGCACAGTGTACGGTAGCTAAGTGATGTCTTCCTACACCGAATATGATGCGATTAGTTAGGACAGTCGCGTGACTTTGTTGACCTTAGTTAAGGGTCATGTGGGTGGGTCTAATTAATCACGAAATGACGGGTAGAACTTGACTAGTGCTTATGATTTGTTGACCATAGTTAAGGTCATAGGTGCTAGGGGTAAAAATCATTATCGGGAGTTTCAAGTGTTGAAATTTGCAATGAGATTGCATACCTTCTATGTGATAGTTGGATCCCGATACCCACTGCGAGTAATTGTTACTCCTGGGAGAGTTTTGCACTTTGCAATTAGTCGATCAAGTAGGTGTCTAGAAAGGTGTCAACGGGGTTACGCCTCTGGGAAAACGAGGTTTTCTGTAATTAGGTCCGTGCGAAAGCACGGGGAACCTCCCACAAAGTACCGACACTAGCCTGGCTGAAAGATTGGCGAACTTGTAGAGTGTAATTAATCCCGGCTAGTCTTTCCTTTTAGGGTTTGAAGGAAGATTTGATAAAAACAGTGGGAGCCATCCTGATTAGATAAAATATATAACCAATCTGATCTTGCAAGAGCGCATGCAGAGTGTTTTCTTCTCTCTCTCTCCTGGTAGCGACCATATCACGCCTTAATCAAGATAATAATATGGATGTATTGACCGAACCCGCTTGTTATACTGAGCTGGGGAACGTTGGTCCCGCTCCAACTTATAATTGTTATAAGACAGAGCAGGAAATAGGGAATACCAGAATTCCTATGCCGCCCAAACGAAGAAAGTGCATATGATGCATCTCCTTCGGGTGTGTTCATTACAAAGAACTGTTTCTCAGTATCATCTGCATCCTGGGTATATGATACCGGATCAGGATACCAGATATGTAATCCATTACATAGGGCTACAAAAAGGTAGAAAAACTGAGAACGGGTGATAAGTTTCATGAGACAGAAAACGGGGCAAGTGTTGCAGCCAAGTCTGTTGGTCACTGTCACCCTGTATTACGAATACATTGATTCTGAACAAATGCTATTAGATACCGAACCTGATATACAAAATCATATCAGTCTCTTTATTAGTAAAGAAAGGATATAATTTTGTATTGATGGATAATGTTTTGAACATTTCCTATATCAAAAGTTGATCGGTTCAGGCACGTTATCTAAAAGCATTGACGTTCTAAATCAAACTACAGTTCCTCGTATTCAGAAATGAACGAATTCTTCTTGAAGTATTGTAGACTAGGTCATATCAATGCGACCCGACTAGCTGAAGTTACATTTAGATGCATATTTAAATCAGTTTGAATTTACATCTTGTGAAACTTGCCAGTCATGTCACAAAGATATAATGACACCAGCTCTGTTTACTGGAAACAGAGAAAGAGTTAGTAAACTCTTGGGACTGATACATGATGATGTATGTAAGGTCTCCTGTCTACACATGCCAGGACTGGTTCTTTTTACTTCATTATATTCTCTGATAATCTCTCAAGATTCAGTCATATGTTCCTGTTGAAACATAAGTCTGAACCTTTTGAGGTATTCACAGAATATAAATTAGAAGTAGAGAACCAATAACCGGGTATAAGTATTATGTCCTATGATGAGATCAGGGAGGAGAATACTTATGCATGGAATCCTTGGACTATTCTAAAGGAAAATGAGATTCTCTCTCAGTATTACTCCTCTGAATACACCACAGCACAACGGTGTATCGGGGCGGAGCAATCACACAATATTAGATATCGTGTGCTCTATGATGAGTATTACTGAGTTACCTATTTCCTTTTGGGAGTTATGCACTTGAGAAGCTGCATACCTATTGAATTAGGTTCGAATCAAATCAGTGCCTACCATTCCATATGAGATATGGTATGGGAAGAGACTATCTCTTAAGTAAGTTAAGATTTGGGATTGTCCGGCCTATTTCAAAAGCAAAATCCGGACAAGATCGAGGCAAGATCAGTTCTGTAGAACTGGAAAGGTTCCAGCTATACAAAACTGCTAATGATTTGACAGAACCAAAGAATTCAATAGTTCTCGACGAACCTCAGCCTCTCCGCCGATCTAGTAGGGTTCCTCACCCACCTGAGAGATGCCTCGGTTTCTCGATGATAGTGGGAGCGAGGATTGCATCATGAGATGATGACCCAACTAGATTCGAGCAGGCCATCAAGAGTAGGGACTCTGTAAGAATGTCTGGATGCTTAGCCATCTGAGATGGAATCCATATACACCAGCAAAGTATGGACTTTAGCTGCTATATCTGAAGGGTTAAATCTCCATCAGGAGCAAGTATATCTGGAGAAGATTACTTGGTGTAGATGGAAAAGTTGAGACTTTCAAAGCTAGACTTGTTAAAGGTTTTCGTCATCGACCAGGCGTGGATAATGATGAAACCTTTTTCCAGTAGCTATGCTTAAGTCTGTCCAGATCCTACTTACCACGGCTACATACCATGACTATGATATCTGGCGGTTGGGTGCCATGACTGCTTTTCTAAATACTGATTTAGAAGAGAACGTCTATAAGAACACAGCCAGAGGTCTTCGTAAACAGTGGGAGCAGCGGAAACGTGTGCAAGTTGCTTTACATAATGAAGCAGGCATCGCGGAGTTGGAACGTCTGTTTTGATGTGATAGTCAAAGTGTTTGACTTCATCAAAATGGTAGACGAACCTTGTATATACAAAAGGGTAGTAGAGAGTAAGGTGGTCATTTTCGTATTGTACGTAGACAACATACTCTTGATAGGAAAAGAGTTTCCTATACTACGATCGATCAATCTTCTATTATCACAAGGATTCTCCAAATAGGATAAAGATGATACCTCCTAAATCCTGAGATTTGGACCTATGAGATAGATCTAAAGGGATATTAGGGTTCTCACTAGGTATAGTGAGATTGTATCAATCGATCCTGGGGAAAATCACTGGAAGTGTTCCAGGGTGATAAAGACGACTGAATGTCAGTCACAGGCACTGTCTTTACCCTCAGTAAAGGGACGGTATGTTGGAAGAGTTCCAAGCTAGATACCGTGGCAAACTAGACGATAAAGGCTGGTAACATCGCTATTGAAGATACTACCAAAGAGGAAGTTTGGGTGTATATTGGTTCATAAGATGAACTAGGTTCCTGCCATTGTATGACAATGGAAGTGTAGCTTTGGCCCTGGAACCCTGGCCCCATCAGTGACCCAGACAAATTCTGAGGCAGCATCACCTGATCATGGAGATAGTTGATCTCCAGGGTGATCGAGGTTAGGAGAGAAGACTCAGAGGACAACACGGCGGATCCACTCACGAAGGCCTTTTTCCCAAAGAGAGACTTTTAGGGGATGGTTGAGTATGTGATACTGCAACCACTGCTACAGTTGGCCCTAGTGCAAGTGGGAGATTGTTAGTTATATGTATGCCCTAGAGGCCATTACTGTACATTGGATGTATATTGTAGTGGATGCTGGGACATATATAGGAAGGACTTTCTTGCTCGACATGATAGTACGCTATCTGGTTGCTCTTTATCTTAACATGTATACTTTCTGTCTCTCTGATTACATGTTGATAAAGCCCTTAGGATGTGTACTCGACTTCCAGGACTATAATGTAGATCATACTAGTGGGGCCTGGGTAGTCCATAAGTACATCCTTGAAATATTCCTAGTCGTGGGAATATCGAGACGGGGCATCGATATTCCAGAGTAGACTAGCGCATATCTTCTCGACCCATGCGATGGGCGATGGATGATCCCATATCCATTGGTGTTTGACATCGAAGATGGTATGCGGGTGCTCAGTGGAGACTGGGTACACTGAACGGACTCGCCGAGAACTCCTAGATGGTATTATACCTCATGTCAGATGGCAGTTCTTTGGTGACACTGGTACAGCTTAGTCTGTTGACCCGAGATCGTCATAGAGTCTTGTGTGTCTCCCACTGTGCTTTGATTTCCACCCTACCACGGCTCTACTGAGTCGTGCAAACAGGTGGTTTTTGGGTACAGTCCCGATTCACATGGAGGCAATGAGCGATAGGAGGGGATTCGTCTCTCCCGGTATTGGGGGTTGATGTTGCGCAATGATCGACTGGCCATAACAGGAAATCCTTGGCTAGGGTTACAGTGATATACTGGTAAGAGTTATCAGTAGTTTCACGAATGTTATGGACCTCAAGTCGGCATGACTTATCGAGCTATTGGGGTCTGACGTTTACCACCCCTAGGCGTGATATGCGACATATCAGACGATCAGACCGGACTGTACGGTAAGTGTTACTGGTTGGATTCACAGGAGTGTGAGCGGGCTTGCTCGTCGATCTTCTGATCGCTCAATACCCGGGTGGCCGTTACGTTTAGCAGACCGCTTGCGGCTTGTGGGTGTTTGATATGATCATCATCTGCTGCCGGCGTATTGACGAGTCTTTAGAGTCCTACACAGAGGTTTCCTGGCTCAAGCGAAATGAAATAGGAGCGCATATGAGATATGTGCGGGACCAAGAATAATTCGAGTATGTGATACCGTATTCCATTCTCGCGATCAATGTATCGATTGGTTATATGCGATATAACCTAGTTATCGAATCAAGGATTGATTCGATAAGCCGATACATATGATACTAGTCGGTTATATCCGATATGACCGGATCGTTAAATCAAGTGTTGATTTAATGATTTAGTGCATATTTATATATTTGATATATTACTTTGCGTTAACTAGTATTGGTTCACTTTAAAAGGATTTTCTCACTTGAATTGTGCACATTGTATATGCGATATAGTTTTGTGCACATGTTTGTATCATGTTTGATGATACATGCTTACTTGGTTAAGTGTAAAGAATCAAACCATGGTTTAAGTTAATGATTAGGGTTTTGATTATTTATTCATTTATCTTTCTTATTTATTCATTTTGGAAAAAGAAAAAGATAAATGAATGGTTGAATGTTTTGTTTTTAGTTGAAGTTTCTTGAAACTTTGACTAAGTCACTCTTTTGTTCTTTTGCTTAACCCTGACCATCCTTTTAACCATGGTCTTTTCTCTATACTTAACTATAGTTGAAAGTATGATAAGTATTGATTTATTTTTTATCTAATTATTAACACTTATCATATCTTCTTCTTCTTCTTCTTCATCTTCTTCAACATGAAGAAAGCTAGTGGCCATCAATGGCAACTATTGAAATTGAGTGAGAAATCCAAATATAAAGTCTACCCACTTCCTATTTCTTCATCCTCTACCTCTTGCCAAGTTGTATAGGGTGTTTACTTCACAAGTTTTCAAAGCTAGGTGAAGTTGGAGCTTGTTCTTGTGATGCTTCGACGCAGATCATCTTCGGCATCGAACCGACGATCAAGCCCGCCCATTCTTCGATGATGCCGATGCTTGAGTCATGAGTTTGATTTGGACAGTGGAGGGAGATCATCGCGGAGCTTAGGAAGTGGTGGACCGGATCTACAAAGGTTGTAGCCCCTTCCCTATTTCTATATTTCCGTTTACTTGCTTGCTTTGCCTAAATATCTAGTTAACGATCCGTTCTAGGTTTTCTCGGCACCGTAATTTTTAGAAATTTGCATGTTTGATCACTTGTAAGACCTCACTAGTGTTCCTAGGATCCCTACAGCAGAAACATAGATATAATGTGGGATATACTAGGACGTCCGTATTTAGTATTTAGCCAACAATAGAAAATACGGATTCCACAGTTGCGAAGAATAGCCAAGCCCACACCCTGGACCCCTACGAGAGCGGCAAGAGACCCTACCAATTCTGGAGTTTAGGAGACCCGGTCTCGACTCCTCGAGATGGCCTCTCACTGAACCCCAGAACCCGGTCACCTGTGCTCCCCTCCTTGGGTCCATCCTAATGCGGAAAAGTAAATAATATTCAACACTAGTGGCATCAACCTCAACCCGGAAGTGCCCCAAATAAAAGAATATTACATTACATTTGAATTTACATGAATGAAAATATAAAACTCTCATCTCACATAAAAAAAAACCCGGCTATTCAATCGCGACAATCCTGCACATCATATCTCAGCAACACATAATATCTCATATCATCAACGTAAGTAAGTATGCATACACCGATTGTCGTCGACGTATAGCAACGACAATCGGCAATACCACTACATACTACACTTACGGTCACAGAAAAGAAAGTGTAAAACTGCAATATCTGGAATCCACATTCTATTCAGACATCGTAAATGCGAAATATCACATAATTCGTATTTCATGTCTAGTAATATGAATTCCACACATTGCATCACATTCCAGATAAACAGACAGTATTAAAGTTTTCAAACGAATAATCAAATACCTAAGATTCCCTAAAGCTCAACACTTGAGCGAAGTTCAAAAACCCGGAGTGTGACACAGTAGTAGCGGTCCAGCCGTAGAAGGGTCAAGCCAACGCCTGACAAGTGGCACGCTGTACTGCCCCAAACCCAAAGGTTCAAAAGGCAGTTCAAGACGGTCACATAATCGAGTTAAGGTTTGTTGTCTTCTAGAGGGTCCACCACAAAACTTGCACGTATCTCCAAAATATTTAAACCCCGTGAAAAGTGAGCAAATGATACTCGTTCGAACACTTCAATACTTTCTAATTTACCCGGAAAAGACACGAAATCAAAATTCCGATCGAATCGTCGAGTCCAAAACCATCTCCAGAATTTACAGTACTAAATTCAGATTAAGAATACTCCAAAACAATATACAAGCAGATAAATTAGTTACTGTACAAAAATGACACGATGAAGCATCAGAACGGCCGCAGAACCACGGCCTAAGCAGGATATTGCCGTGGTTCCACGGTGGAATTAACTGTTCATGGCATCGTTTTTCACAGTTGTTCTTAGATTTACCTGTTGAATTTTTTGCATATTTTTAATTCTGAAAAATATCAGTTTCAAAAAAATGTCCAGAGAGGGTCCCGTAATTCCGTATTTTGATCCGATCGGAGTTTTTACTTCGTAAAAGGGTCGCCTAATGTTCTAGGTCGGCTCTGATACCAATGTTGGGTTAACCTAGCACCTCATGAAGGGTTTGGAAGCATCACATGTACCAAAGATTGAATTTTTAGGGTACTAAGTTAACGAACAAAGAATCGTTCCTAGAAAAATTAGGGTTTCTAAAAACAACACTACATCACAAGTAGATTAAGCTAGGGTTTTGAGAGTACAACCTTTGTAGCTCCCTACGCTAGACACCTCGGCTACTTGGGGTTTGGACAAAGTCCGCTTGAACTCCTCTAGGTCCACGATGATCCACCCGGAGTCCGCTTTGTCCAAGCTTGCAACTTCACTTTATCAAGAGAATGAAATGAAGCTAACACTCTAAACAAGTGGGCTAGACTTGTGTAGAATGGTGTTGTGCTTCTCTTTCTCACTTCAAAATCCTATCTTGTTGAGTATTTTGCTCACTTGAAAATTCTAGAGAGCAAGAGATCAAGGTTGAAGAAGATGATGGCTTTTTTAAGAAGAAGAGAAGATAAACTCTAATGAGAAAAAGAAAAATATAAGTATATATATTTTTCCTTCTTCATCTCAAACCATGGTTAGGTCAAAAGAAGAGTGTAGAAACTAATCCATGAATTAATCTTATCTCTTTTCTTTTGTTTTAGCATAAATAGAAATAATAATCCATAATATAAATCATGGTGTGAGTCTTATATTGCCACCATTTTCTATGTATAAACAACCATGATAGATGATGTATGTATGTATGTATGTATGTATGCACATCCATATGTGCATGAATCTATAAAGAAAGCATACAAGCATACATCCATCCATCAAACACAAGAAAGGATTTCAAGTGAGAAGCTAATGGTTAAATGATAAATCAACACTTTATTCATCAATTCGGCCATAACACATACGACCCTAACCAAAAGCAAGCCGCCCGATTAATATACGGTATCTCATATGCGCATTCCAACCGGGTCCATGCGCATATCGCATACGCGCACCACAACATTTCGCCTGGACTAGGTAACTCTTTTGTGGGACTCTAAGACTCGTCAATACGCCGACAGTGGATGATGATCATATCAAACACCCCCAAGCCGCAAGCGGTCAGCTAAACGTAACGGCCACCCGAGTATTGAGCGATCAGAAGAGAACAAGTGAACCTGCTACAACTCCCGTCGAGCCAACCGGAAACACTTCCCGTACAGTCCGGTCTCCTCGTCTGATATGTCGCATATCAAGTCTAGGGGTGGTAAACGTCAGACCCTAATAACTGATAAGTCATGCCGATGTGAGGCTCATAACGGGTCGAGAAACTACTGGTAACACTTACCAGCAAATCTCTGAATCAGCCCTGGCCAGGTACTTCCCTGTTACGGCCAATTGAGCACAGCGCAACATCAACTCCCAATACCGGGAGAGACGAAACCCCTCCTATTGCTCATTGCCTCCATGTGACACAGGACTGTACCCAAAAACCACCGTTTTACATGCCCTCATGGACGTGGTAAGGTGGAAATCAAAGCACAGTGGGAATCACATAAGACTCTATGACGATCTCGGGTCTACAGACTAACCTGCACCGGTGTCACCTGAGAACCGCCATCTGACGTGAGGTATAATACTATCTGGGAGTTCTCGGCGAGTCCGTCCAGTGTACCCAGTCTCCACTGAGCACCCGTATACCATTTCTGATGTCAAACACCAATGGATATGGGATCATCCATCGCCCATCTCATGGGTCGAGAAGCGTATACGCTAGTGTACACTGGTGTATCGATGCCCCGTCTCGATGCACCCATGACTAGGGACCTTGAAGGATGTACTTATGGACTACCATGTCCCCACTAGTACGATCCGCATAATAGTCTAGGTAGTCAAGTACACATCCTAAGGGCTTTACCAACATGTAACTATGAGACAGTATAAAGAGACCAGTATACATGTTAAGATAAAGAGCAACCAGATAGCATACTATCATATCGAGCAAGAAAGTCATCTCTATATATGTCCAAGCATCCAATATAATATACATCATCTGTACAATACTGGCCTCTAGGGCATACATACAACTAACAGTAATACGGTTCTATGTCCACAAATGCCAAGGTTGGTTCTTCGTACTTCATTATATTCATTGATCATCTCTCAGGATTCGGACATATGTTTCTGTTGAAACACATATCTGAAACTTTTGAGAAATTCAAGGAATATAAGCTTGAAGTTGAGAACCAGATGGGTGAAAGTATTAAAGTCCTTCGATGTGATCGGAGAAGGGAATACTTGCGCATGGAGTTCCTGGAGTTTCTAAAAGGAGAATGGGATTCTCTCTCATCTTACTCTTTCGTATACACCACAGCACAACGGTGTGTCGGGACTGAGGTATTGCGCCCTATGAGATATGATGCGCTCTATGATGAGTACTGCTGAGTTGCCTATTTCCTTTTGGAGTTATGCACTTGAGAAGCTGCATACCTATTGAATGGGGTTCCACCAAAATCAATGTCTACCACTACATATGAGATATGGAATGGGAAAAGACCATGTCTTAAACGAGTTAAGATATGGGGTTGTCCGGCCTATGTTGAAAAGCAAAATCCGGACAAGCTCGAGGCAAGGTCAGTTCTGTAAGTTTGTTGGATATCCCAAACATTTGCGAGGGAATATCTTCTACCACACTGAGGAGCAAAAGGTGTTTTATTTCTCAGCATGCCACCTTTTTAGAAAAAGAATTTCTAATGAAGAAATTAGTGTTCATGAGGTAGAATTGGAAGAAGTTCTAGCTGGACATACTAACAGCTAATGATTTGGTGAAACCAAAGGATTCAATAGTCTCCAATAAACCTCAGCCTCGCAGCGAATCTGGTAGGGTTTCTCATCCACCTGAGGGATACTACAGTTTCCTCGTTGACGGTGGGAGCGAGTATTGCATCATGGTAGATGATGACCCAACCAGGTTCAGGCAGGCCATCACGAGTAGGGACTCAGTGAAATGGCTGGATGCTATGCGATCAAAGATGGAATCCATGTACACCAACAAAGAATGACTTTGAATGTTGCACCTGAAGGGGTAAAATCCATCGGGTGCAAGTGGATCTTGATAAGATTCTTAGTGTAAATGGAAAAGTTGAGACTTTCAAAGCTAGACTTGTAGTAAAAGGCTATCGTCAATAACCAGGTGTGGTTTATGATGAAACCTTTTTCTCCAGTGGCTATGCTTAAGTCCATCACAATTAAAGCACGCACCGCGGAGCTGGAACATCTGTTTTGATTTGGAAGTCAAAGTGTTTGACTTCATCAAAAAGGTAGATTAACCTTGTATATACAAGAAGGTTGTAGAGAGTAAGGTTGTCTTCCACGTATTGTACGTTGATAACATACTCTTGATAGAAAATGGTTTCCTATGCTACACTCGGTCAAGCTCCTCTTATCACGTCGGTTCTCCATGGAAGATCTGGATGATGCCTACTACATCTTATGGATTATGATCTATGGTGATAGATCTACGTGGATGTTGGGAGTGTCCCAAATCCAGGTACATTAACACCGTACTAAAGGGGTTTAGTATGGAAGATTCTATGCGTTGTGGTTCGCCCACTTTCTCAGGAATCACTCTCTCTAAAAAGATGTCTTCCAAGACTGATTTGGAGAGAGCTCGCGTACAAGTGATACCATGCTTCGGTAGTAGGCTCTATCATGTATGCGATGTTATGTACCAGACCAGATGTAGCTAACTCACTAGGTGTAGTGATCAGGAATCAATCGGATCTTAGGAAAATCACTGGATAGCTGTTTAGGACATTCTTAAGTACTTGAGAAGCACTAAAGAAATGTTCTTGGTGTTTGGTAATGGTGAACTCCAGTGGGAGTCCTTTACCATTTCGAGCTTCCAGAGTGATAAAGTCGACTGAAAGTCAGTCACAGGCTTTGTCTTTACCCTCAGTGGAGCGACGGTATGTTGGAAGAGTTCTAAGCTAGATACCATGGCATACTAGACGATAAAGACTGAATACATCGCTACCAATGATGCTACCAAAGTGGTCTTCTGCGCATTTCTTGTTCATGAGATGAACATAGTTTCTACCATTGAGCGTCCAATAAGTGTTATTGAGACAACAATAGAGTTGTGGCTTTACCCTAGGAACGCCGGTCCCATCAGCGATCCAGACATATTCTGAGGAAAATATTACCTGATCAGGGAGATGGTAGATCTACAAGGGATCGATGTTAGGAGAGTTGACGCGAAGGATAACACAGCGGATCCACTCATAAAGGCCTTTCCCTAGAAAGACTTCTATAGGACATTGAGTATGAGATACTACAACAAATGCCCTTAGTGCAAGTGGGAGATTGTTAGTTATATGTATGCCCTAGAGGCCATTACTGTACAAACGATGTATATTGTAATGGATGCTTGGACATATACAAGGAGGACTTTCTTTCTCGACATGATAGTATGCTATCTGGTTGCTCTTTATCTTAATATGTACACTTATTGTCTCTCTATTACATGTTGATAAAGCCCATAGGATGAGTACTTGACTACCAAGATTATAATGCAGATCATACTAGTGGGGCAGCGGTAGTCGGTAAGTACATCCTTCAACAGTTTCTAGTCGTGGGAGTATCGAGACGGGGCATCGATATTCCAGAGTAGACTAGCATATACGCTTCTCTACCCATGTGATGGGCGATGGATGATCCCATATCCATTGGTGTTTAACATCAGAGATGGTATACAGGTATTTATTAGAGACTAGGTACATTTGACAGACTCGCCGAGAACTCCTAGATGGTATTATACCTATCGTCAGATAGCAGTTCTCTGGTGACACTGGTACAGGTTAGTCTGTCGACCCGACATCGTCATAGAGTCTTGTGTGATTCCCACTGTGCTTTGATTTCCACCTTACCATGTTCAAGAGATCGTGCATAACGGTGGTTTTTGGGTACAGTCCCGAGTCACATGGAGGCAATGAGCGATAGGAGGGGATTTCGCCACTCTCGGTATTGGGGGTTAATGTTGCGCTATGCTTGATTAGCCATAACAGGAAATCCCTGGCCAGCGTTGCTGAGATCTACTGATAAGTGTTATCAGTAGTTTCTCTAACCGTTATGTATCATTTCAGAAAATATAAAATATTATTTTTGGAATTTAATATTAAAATAATATATTTCGCGAAAACTACCCGATTTGCTAATTTGGGGTTTTCGTAAAATGGTATAAATATATACCAATGTTTGTGAAATAATTGGAGATTAAAATGATTTATTCATTTAAAAATATATTTATTGGATTTTGCATTTTTATAACTAATTATATGCAGTTTAAATAAAAATTGATTAGTGCACTACTAATAGCGATTAGGCCAAATCCGTATTTCTACATTTTTCCATGGTTAGTGCACCATGACATGTTGCATTTGGTTGCTTGTTGTTTCATCTATGTTGTTTTATTGGTTTTATGTGTATTATTGTGAGAAAAGAAATGAAGAGAAAAGAGTTTATTATTGGAGAGAGAGTGTGTTACACGGCATGAGCTTGTGAGAGGGTGAGAATAAGAGAGAGAGAGAGAGAGAGAAAGATGGCTGCCTCATTTCCTCATCCCCATTGTTTTCCTTCATCTTCCTCATACTCCTTCCTCCTCCTCTACCCTCATGTTTCATCTCCAATCCTTCACCAAAACCCTATACTCCCTTCATTAAAAATGATCCCTACCTCATCCTACACCCTATGGACCATTCAAGCTTAGATTTTGAAGGCTTTGAGCAACTCAAGAATTTTTTTGAGTTGCCAAATGAGGTAATTTCTATATTTCTAGTTTAGTTTTTGAGTTTCCTAGCACCCTATAGTAGTTTAGAGTTAAATCGATTTAGATTAGAGAGGTTTGGAAATTCCAAGAGAGGTTTTGGGTGATTGTGTGGACATGTGATGTTTAGTAGTTGTTTACAAGACCCTAGTGTTGAATTTATGGCCTAGAACACCGAATATAAACCAAAATACGAACTTAGAAACTTTCCGTATGGGTTTTGTGACATTTTTGGAGGTCTACAGGGAATCTGGAGCAACCCGGGACCTTTATAAAAAGATCAAACATATACATTAACCTAGTTAGACCAATAGGAGACCACCATAGGAAGACGAGACCCAAACTCCAAGGTGGGGCCAGCGGAGCCGGTTACTGTAGCGTTAGGGCGGTAACTGTAGCAGATTTGGTGTTGGGGTTTTGGCTGTAGCTTACATACCTGATAACATAGCTACTGTATTTTTTGTTTTGTCCCAGATTACCTGAGCAAGAATTTAGGAGTGATTCCCTCAGTTGCCGTATTATGTTTTCCGTTATTTGAAACTTCGTTTTGATATTTGAATTTAGATTTAGTCGTTGGATGTTTGTACGTCAACAAAGAGAGTTGTTTGGTTGTTTTTGCGTGCGTAGGCTATAGGTTCTAACCTATGAGCCTACCGTGTGCCGTATCGGTTTTCCAGACTTGATTTTAATAGTATTGCGACTGTGTATTTATTGTTGGTACCTTCGCATGGATTCCGATACGGCGAAGCACATCGACAACGGCTGAACAAGGAGTTCCGCAGGTGAGTAGATTTATATCTACGGGGCAATTCGGGTGGATGGCGTATAGCACCCCCGTAAATAATGATATGTGATTTATAGTTAGAGACAAGATATGCCACGACTTTGGGTTATAGTTAATGGTTTTAGTATGAAATGATATGAAAGAAAGGATGTCTCGAATTGATATATGAAGTCATGAAATGTGAATGTGAATCCCGATATATATATGTAGTTGCAAGAGAATGAATAAGAGATTATAGTGGCATGTTATTAGGTCGACAAATACGACATGAGAGTAATAAGATAGATTGTATATGTACGATGACATTGATGTGAGATATTGATATGATGAATATGATGAGTTGGCTTAATATGTCGTTACGGATGCAAGGCAATATGAGAATATTGATACCTTTGTTAGGTCCCATGATATGAGATTGATACAGATGTGACCTTGGATATAGGGGTGTGTTTATGTGTGTGTGTGTAATGATGTGAATAATGAGTGATATGCCGTACGATGGATTATACCATACGTAATGTTGTGAGGCTGGATACCGATTGACAGATTCGCCGACTCGGATAGGTTATATATATTTAATCCCTTTCTATACTGCTCAGTTTAGCCTTTATATAGAGGTTGGATTAGATACGTATACCTTATAGCATTTCGCTTATGATGTACTTTATGCTATGTTCATGATATTCTCATTGCATTGCATATACCTGTGCTAGTACACCTACACAATTATCGATGATGTGTATGTTACACTTACACAGATTGCCGGCTCACACACTTTCATCATCGATAATTTCTATGTCACTTACACAGTAGAATCGCCACATCATGCTATTACTCTTAATTGTTCGGTACTACCACATGACTCTTTGGCATGATATACTTTCTATACTCACATCATTATACTATGTCGCATGATATACTTGATATGCTCACGTTTCTGTTCTATGTTTGCATACATCATGCTTTACGATTATATGCATTGAGATGCTGTTTTCATGAGATTCTGAATTTAAGAACCGTGGTTATATTTCAAAAGAATGTATGTATTGTTTTAAAATCCCAGTTTGTCTTGATACGATATTTCGAGACGTCCACCATGAGTTTTCTCGGTTCTCAGATTGGTATGTGAAACCCGATTCGAGGAGCGGTAGGAACCGTCTGCGGGTACATGGTGGACCCGGTGAGGTATCGCCTGGCAGGGGAGCACTACCTACCGGTGATAGTATTTAGACTCGGCGGTTATTCGGAGGATACCGACTGGAGTCGTGAGATGGATATGAGGGCTGACCAGAGTATGCGGCGCCTGAGGGCCGATCTGAGGATGCGGCACCTGAGATATGAGGATTTACGTATCGATGCTGGACACGGGTTTCATGATGTTTCGAGTGTTGGTGTTGGACACTCAGGTTCCATAATTTTGATGTTTCTTTGATGGACACATGTTGGTTGATATCCTCATATTTACATGCATATGCTTTCATGATGTTTCAGGTGTCGATGTTGGACACTCAGGTTCCATGATGTTATTGTGTCTTTGATGGACATGTAGATGATATCCACATGCATACAGGCATTGATTATATTGTTGGTATATATGCAGACACGGTCACCCTAGATATCATAGTATTACCTTTATGATATAGTTGACCTAGGAAATCGTTGTTTTATTCGATTTCTACCTACTGATGTTTTCTACTCACGAGTTGGGAACTCACCCCCGTTATGCCACAGTTCTTGCAGGTTTGACCGCATGGATCAGTAGCGGTATCGATGGCAGACAACTTGATTTCGGGTGATTTTCTTTGGTAGGTGGGACATATTGGATCGTGCCCACTCTTGCATTATTATTCTTTTTGTATCTAGTCAACTCCATCAATCAGAAACTAGTATTTGTATAAGTAGTAAGACTTAGAAGAGACTTGTGGTTGTGAGACTTAGAGCGATGGGTTATATGTTCGCTTGATGGGTTGATGTCTTGCTTTATTCATTATTCTTTGTGTTGATTTTCGCCGTTAGGCATCGTATACATATATTTTGACTTGCGTGGTTGTGATTCCGTTGATTGGCGAAGAGCTAGCTCCCGCTTGGGGATGCCTTTTATATTATCATGTATATGTGGTTTTGGATCAAAATATACAAGGGAGGTGCTGCCCAAATTTTTAAAAAACGAAACATGTTTTCCAACTAGTAAAATCCACTTGCATTTTCATGTTCCATTATTTATGCATTTAAGAAAACATTTGATTTCATCATACCTTTATTTCAAAACTTCACCTCTTTTATTTTCTTTAAAAGGTTTAGATTTTTGGGCTTCGGCTTACTTAATTTACGTTACACCTTTAGATGTAGCGTGATTTAAGTGCCGGCCACGAACTAAATTTCGAGTCGTGACACATTATGGGCCTCACATCGGCATGACTTATCAGGCTATTGGGGTCTGACGTTATACCCCCCCAGACTGAGATATGCGACATATCAGACGAAGAGACCGGACTGTACGGTAGTGTTACTGATTGGATTCGCAGGAGTATGAGTAGGCTTGCTTATTGATCTTCTGATCGGTCAATACCCGGGTGGATGTTACATTTAGCAGACCGCTTGCGGCTTGTGGGTGACTAATATGATCACCACCTACTGCCGGTGTATTGATAAATCTTTAGAGTCCTACACAGAGGTTTCCTGGCTCAAGAGAAACGAAGTAGGAGCACTTATGTGATATGTGCGGGACCGAGATTAATATGCATATGTGATACCGTATTCTATTCTCGCGACAAGTGATATCGGTCGGTTATATGTGATATAACCGGGCTGTCTAATCAAGTGTTGATTCGACAAGTTGATACATTTGATATTAGTCGGTTGTATGTGATATAGCCGGATTATTAAATCAAGTGTTGATTTAATAATTTAATGTATAATTATATATTTGATATATTATCTTACATTAACTAATATTAGCTCACTTAAGAATTCTTTTTCTCACTTGTGTATACTTAGTATATATGTGATATATATTAATATACATTATTTTGTGTCATGCTAGATGATACATGTTACATGGGTGTATGAGACTCACACCATGCTTATAATAATGTAAGGTTTTGTTCATTTAAAGTAAATCAAATTAGTTGGAAATTGTCATATTGTTGAAGTTTGTAGAAGCTTGTGGAACCATTGACCAAGTCTACTAATTTTATTTTACTTGAAGATATTTATTAACCTAATCATTATTGTTTAGCCATGGTTTAATCTCTACATGAGTTAGTATATGACATTAACTCACCCATGGTTGTTATTTTCACCACTTGATTCATTCTTCACTTGCTTCATTCCATGGTTGTTTTCTTCATCTCCTTCGTCAAGCTTTCTAACTTCATGAGAGGTGAAGAAAATTAGCGAGAAAATTATTTCTAAAGTGAGCAAAATTCCTACTTCATCAACCTCTTCTCTACTAGCCATTCAGATTAGGTTGTTTCTTCACTAGTCCATCACTTAGTGAAGAGATAGCTTGTGTTAGTGTCTCCTCGACGTAGATCATCTTCGGCCTCAAAGACTTAAAGAAAACTTGTTCATTTCACCTTGTGCATTTCACCTTGTGGAGCCTCACTAGAGTTCGGGAGATCACTACTTGGAGCGAAGGGACTACTACACGGAGCTATTGAAGTTAAGGACCGGTCTACAAAGGTTGTATTCTTTGTATATTTAGATGTAAAGATGTTTACATGCTTGTTCGTCTAATTCTCTAATTTAGATTCTAGCGTTAGGGTTCTTTAGCGCGGCATTTTTTTTGAAAACGGCATGGTCGATGCCTCCCGAAACCCAGTGGCGGCCCTAGGGAACCCAGCATGTACGTTATTTGACCCTGTAGGGGGCGATGGTTGATCCCATAACCATTGGTGTTTGACATCAAAGATTGTACACAGGTGCTCACTAGAGAAAGGGTACACCGAACAGTGTTGGGTTATGCCAGGGCCCTGGGCATCAAACCGTGGCCGATCGCGGAACAAAAATTTTACAAACTGGCGCTAGAACAACCCACGAATATGGATCTACCAATAACCCTAAAGCTAGCAAGCTATATAAAGAGTTGAGATGGTTATACCAAATTATCCGTGTCCTTCGGTCTTTAACCTCAGTCCCTTGCTCCTAGCGGCTACCATGATCAAGTTTGATCTCCGGTCTCCCTCCATCGAAGATGATCCACCTAAGAGTCTATGAATCGAGCTCCTACCTCATAACCGAGGTAACTAGGTTACCTAGTTCGCTAAACTAGATAGCCTAGAAGATGTAGAGTCTAATGATGGATTGATTTGTCTCCAAGCACCCTAGGTTTATCAACACATGAGACATTAAGGGTGGAGGTAGAAGAAGAAGCTTGAGAGATGAAAGTGTAAGCATGAAGCCAAGCAACTCAAGAAAATGTCTAAGTGTTGTGAGCATGAGAAATGAATCATCAAAAAGGAAATACCTCACAACCACAAAAAATATCAAGCATGCCACAATAGTGTTTCATAAGTCACACCATGAGTCACCAAGTGTGTCATGCTTCATAAATGCCAATGCACACTCATCCCTCTACTTCATTTAACCATTTAACTAAATGGCTTAAACTAAAATGAGGTGTTAACTTCTAGAAACTATCTTGTAATAAATTACAAGAATACCCCTCATCCATATATACATATCCGTATCCGTATTCCGAAAAATACGAATACAAAAGAGACGAAAATAATCCAACAATCCAATACTAGAATCCGGCTTAAACCAAAGCCACCAGTATAAACTTTCTAAATCATGATACGTGCACAAGTGCGCGTATATGATCGAACCCTGCAGTATAACCATACGGCCTCTACATCGTTTCGCCTGAAGCAGAGAAACCCTCTGTGTGGGACTCTAAAGACTCGTCAATATGCTGGCAGTGGGTTTAACTACAAGCACGTCAGCGGCATTAGCTATACGTAATGGCTACCCAGGTATTGAGCGAAAAGAAGGCCGACGAGCAAACTCATCCTGACCCCTACTGAGCCTGTCCATGACAATCATCATACAGTACGGTCTGTTCGTCTAAGAGTATTGCATATCGAGTCTAAGGGGTGAATAAAGTTAGTCCCCTGATAACGCGACATTTAGTGTCGGTATGAAGCCCATCATAACCTGAGAAACTACTGATCTAAATCAGTAATTCTCGACTACCTTGATCAAGGATTTCTGGTGATGGCCACCCGTGCACCTCTCGACATCAACCCCCAGTACCGGGAGAGACGAATCCCCGACGATCCGCTCACTGCCTACTTTGAGCTATGGTAGGGTAGTATTCAAAGCACAGTGTGAACTCACACGAGACAAATGACGATCTCAGTTCAACAGACTAATCTGTAAACATGTCAACTGGAAAATGCTATCTGACAATAGGTATAATACCAACTAGCAGGTTCCCGGCGAGTCCGTCCAGTGTACTCATAACCCAATGAGCACCTATATACTATCTTAGGTGAACAAACAGACATGAATAGCTTGTGAGACCGGCCACCGCCCCTCGTCGGGGTCTCGATAAGTACACACTAGTCTACTCTGGAGTATTGATGCCAAGTCTCGATACTCCCACGACTAGGGACATTTAAGGATGTGCTTATAGACCACCCAGCTCCCACGTATATGATCTCTATCATAATGCTGGTAGTCAAGCAAGAATCCTATGGGCTCTATCAACATGTAATAGTGATTTGTGATACCACCTAAAGCGTGTACATGATTATAAAGATAAACCAGATAGCATACTATCATTTTGAGTAAGACTGTTCTATCCATATAGGTCATCCCTCAATCATCGCAATCGCGTGCCTGCGATTCAATAATTGACTTAAGGGCACTATAGCCAACAATCTCCCACTTGCACTTAAGGCTAATTATTGCTGCGTCGCATACTCACAGCTCGTGTGATACCGAACACCCAACTTCTCTGCTAATCAGTTTCACAAAGCCTGTTTGTGAAACTATTTCGTTCGAGAAATAGCCTCAGTGAGTGGATGCGCTCCAATGTTTCTTTCTATATCTCAACTTCGCCGAGAAGGACACTCCCCCAAAATGAGCAATACTTGTCATTGAATTTGTTTGGATATCCGATGGGACCCAGTTCATAAATGAACTCCAAATCCAACAAACTTCTTAGACTGTATCATCAACTGAATTTAATCATTATCCTGCGCCATGCCTTCCTCATTATCCGCTTGGACTACCTTTCCAACATACCACCCCTCAAAAGAGGGAAAACTATAACTCAGACAGTCTCTCTGTCATCCAGGTCACCTTGGAAGCCGGAAATGATACCTGCCTCCCGAAGGAGGCTTCCGTTACCATATTCTAAGAACATTCACTTATGTTCAAAACTGTTTCCCAACGTTTCTCCAGGATTGTATTAATATATAAACTTATTGCAACTAGTGAAAAACAATATCTGGTGTGGAACTTGATATTTCATGATTAACTCAATTGCCTAAGCAAGTGATATGCTAATCATGCAAATCCCTCTCCTCTTTAGTCTGTAAGATATCCTTTAGTGATGGTGACTCTATCAACTGCTGGTACACCAACATGCCAGGAGTCAACCATTCTAAAACACCTTTAGAATAATGTCAAAGTACCCAAATTGGGACACTTCCCAAATCTAGATCTAAAACTATACATCTAGTGACCAGAATCCTGATATTATATCCATATCCTATGTGGAGAAACATCTTGTAACAACCACAGTATATAACCGATCGTAGTATAGGAAGATCTCTACCTATCATGTGCATGTCATCCAAATACCTGGACATCAATCTCTACTACCTTCTTACAAGATCCATCTCCTATTCTGATGAAGTCAAAACCTATGACTGTCACATCAAAAATAGATGATCTATCTCCGCTATACCTGCTTTAATCTATAAATCGACATAAGCTACTTGCCCATGTAAGTGCACGGCGGCGCCCCGGCCGTCAATCCGACGGCCAAACGCGGAAACGGTGGTAAACTTTTATTTTTTGCGGACTTAGCAAACCGGCACCACCGCGCACTAAACTCCGGATCGTGCCATTAAACTAGTCTAAGCTATCTAGAGAGGGGGTAGAGAAATATACCATACGATCCGAGTCCTCCGGTCTTCATCTCCACTCCGATCTCCTCGCGGGATCTCCGTCCATCTCCTCCTCGTCGGAAAGGGCACCACGAAGCCGGGTACTTTTACGGGCTCCCACCTCAATACCGAGGCAACTCGCGCATGAAGCCGGCAAATCGACATGCTCAAGATATGCTGTGGGAAGTGTAGTGTAGAATCATAGTCTCTTTTGGGGTTTGGTTGCCATTTGTGGATGATGGAGGAAACAAGGATAAGACAAATGGTGCTTGCATTTTTCTTGGCATGGAATGAGATCAAGAATGAAAACCTCTCTCAAAGATGAAGCTCTCTCTTCTTCTCTTTTCTTCTTCTCACTTTTCCTTCTCTCTTTTTCTTCTCTCTTTTCTAAAATGAAAAACCCTCATCCATAGAAAAATGGTGGAGCAAGGATTATGAAGCAACAAGGGAGGTGAGTGTAGGAGAAAAGAAAGGGTGACCACAACCATAAACATAATCATCACAAAACTTTCCATCAACCTCAAATCCATCCTAATCACATAATTACATGAAAAGCAAAGATGCTTATCATATCAAACCTTATGCAATAAAACCCTCCACAATGTGTTATTTGCAAACTTGCAAATAACACCCTCCATCGGAAAAGTCCGGCCGGGAAAGAACAAAGGAAAACCGGCCGGAACGGAAAGCAAACTGGCAACTCCAGAAAACTGGTCCCATAATAAATTACAGGAAAACCCCATACTGTGCATACACACCCGCATCTGTATTCCGTCCGGATACAAATGCAAAAAGACAAAATCTACACTGTACTAAACTAGGACCGGCTTAAAACAAAGCCGGCTAGTAATATCCGTCCGATCCTGATCCGTGCAATACCGCACGTATCTGATCGAACGCTGCCATATAACTATACGGCCACTAGTACAAAACCGTCCGATCCTGATCCGTGCAATACCGCACGTATCTGATCGGACCCTGCCATATCTCCATACGGCCTCTACAGCGTTTCGCCCGAAAGCTGAGTAACTGTAAGTGGGGGACTCTAAAGACTCGTCAACACCTTGGTTGTGGATTTAACCACTAGCACGTCAGAGGTATAAGCCAATACGTGACGGGCTACCAGGTACTGACCAAATGGGACGTCGATGAGGAAGCTCACCCCGACACCCAACTGAGCCTGTCAGTGACAATATCCGTGCAGTCCGGTCCGTTCGTCTATGAGTATCGCATGGCGGGCCTAGGGGGTTGGTAAAAGTCAGACCCCCAAAAGCGGTACAAGTCGTGTCGGAGTGTAGCTCAGAACACCCTGAGATACTACTGGAATACCTACCAGTAAATCTCCTTGCCTTGGCCAAGGACTTTGTGTAATGGCTCTCCTAGACACAGCACGACCTCACCCCCAATACCGGGAGAGACGAACCCCTGAAGATACGCTCACTGCCTCCATGTGGCTCGGGACTGTACCCAACTAAAACCTGTTTGCACGACTCCTTTGAGCCGTGGTAGGGTAGTAATCAAAGTACAGTGGGAACTCACACGAGACAAATGACGATCCCCAGGTCGATGAACTAACCTGCACACATGTCACCAGGGAACTGCCATCTGACGTCTGGTATATGACCAACTAGCATGTTCCCGGCGAGTCCTGTCCGGTGTACTCATAACCCAATGAGCACCTGTATACATCTTAGGTGATCCAACTGACACCAGTGGCTTGTGAGACCGGCCACCGCCCCTCGTCGGGGTCTCGACTGTATACACTAGTCTACTAATGGAGTATCGATGCCCGGTCTCGAAACTCCCACGACTAGGGACCTTTTAAGGATATGCTTGTAGACCCCCAGCTCCCACTTATATGATCGCCCTCATACTGCTGGTGGTCAAGCAAGAATCCTAGGGGCTCTATCAACGTGTAATAGCGACGTGTCAGGTCACCTAAAACAGTACACGATGATAAAGGTAAACCAGATAGCATACTATCATCTCGAGTAAGACTGTCCTACCGGGATAGGTCCTCCCTCAATCATTGCAATCAAGTACCTGTGATCCAATAATTGACTCTGAGGGCACTACCTCCAACAATCTCCCACTTGCACTCAAGGCTAATTATTGCGATGTCGCACACTCACAGCCCGTGTGATACCGAACACCCAACTCCTCTACTAGTCAGTCTCACAAAGCTCGTTTGCGAAACTATTGCGTTCGAGGAATAGCCTCAGTGAGTGGATCCGCTTAGTTATTTCTTTCTATGTCTCTCTATATCTCAAGTTCGCGGAGAAAGCCATCTCCCGAAAAGAGCAATACCTGTCTTAGAATGTGTCTGGATGTCTGATGGGACATAGCTCATAAATGAACTCCAAATCCAAACTTCTTAGACTGTATCGTCAACTGAACTTAATCAGTATCCTGCGCCATGCCTTCCCTCAGTATCCACCTGGACCACCAGTCCAAAATACTGCCCCTCATCAGAGGGAAAACTATAACTCTGACAGCCACTCTGCCATCCAGGTCACCTTGGAAGCCTGGAATGATAACCGTCTCCTAAAGGAGGCTGCTGTTATCAATTCCTTAGAACATTAACTTATGTTCTAAAACTGCTTCCGATTGTTTCTCCAGGATTGGATCAATATCAACTTATTGCACCTACTGCAAGAACAACATCTGGTGTGGTACTTGACATTTCATGATTGACTCAATTGCCTAAGCAAGTGATCTGCCAATCATGCACATCCCTCTCCCCTTTAGTCTGTAAGACACCTTTAGAGAGGGTGACTCCATTACCTGCAGGTACACTACCGTGCCAGGAGTCGTCCATTCTAAATACTTATAGAATGCTGTCAAAGTACCCTGATTGGGAAACCACCCAAATCTAGATCTAAAACCATAGATCTAGTTACCAGAATGTCTGATATAAGATCCAATTCCTATGTGGAGAAACTACTGTGTGACGACCAAAGTATAACCGATCGTAGTATAGGAATATCACTTCCTACTAACTTCTCAACAGATCCATCCCCTATTCTGATGACGTCAAACCTATGACTGTCTCATCAGAAATAGATGATCTATCTCCGCTATATCTGCTATAGTCTATAAATAGACATGAGCCTGATGTCCACCAATGCTTCCGCTGCTCCCACTGACTACGACAACCCTCTGGCAGAGTTATATAGACGTGCACTTCTAAAGCTAGTTTAGAACGACGCTATACCCATCCTCCTGCCGGGTCTCGCAGCCTGGAACAACAACAATGGCAAGTGTGGGTAAACAAGAACTTCCCTGTCACCGTCCTTGAGGTTACCGGAGTACCTCTCGGGTGCCTGAAGTTACCCACCTTATCTGCGGAGTGGCCAATGGAATGTCAAACCAGATTGAATCTTTAGGTTCCTTATCAAATCTTCAGTAATCGTTTGTGGTTCTGGAATCACTTCCAGTTCTACCATACTCCCACTACTGTTTTCTGAAAAAAATCCATTTTTATTAAAACTGTGGCGAGTCTAGAACAATATCGCTATTGTTCATCCAGATGGTAGAAAATCAACCCTCGTCATAGCCTGGGTCAACCCACAAACAGCCATTACAGAAACGTGCCTTGAGTTGTCCAGTGTCTGGTTTTAATCATAAACCGGACAACTCCCCGTACCTTAACATCGTTAAGATATGAACTGTTCTATATCCCATATAGGAGCAGAGGCACTGATTTAATTGAACCAGATCCAAATCATGCAACTGTCTCCAGTGCATGTCAACTAAATGGAAGGAGGCCAGATCAGCGTTACTCAACTTAGGAATACTTCCAATTATGAGTAACCTGAAAGAGAAGCAATTTCTCTTAATCATTACTATCAACTGAACACCATACACAAGTATCTACATCTTCGATCTCTTTGAAAAATCCCGATACTTGCTATACCTGGTTCTCTACTCTATTCAAATACATATAACTTCTCCAAATTCGGACCCTGTGTTTCCACGAAACACCTGTCTAAAAATTAGAGGAGTCATAAGTAAACCGAATATAGTACGAGGACCATCCCCTCTGTCCAGATGGACTCTGGACAACATACAATACTCTGTAAAAGTCCCTTGAGTCTGATTACTCATTCACTGTGTGTCGTAGGTTGAAAACTGTACTTATGGTTAAGAAGAATTACACCGCTGTTTAATGCTCCTTACCTAACCATCCACTGATATAGGTAAGTGTCGTAGACATAATTTCAGAAAGGTATATCTCACTCTATTCAAATAGACGTACAGATATATCAATTTGAAATTGGTGCATAACAGCGGATATTCAAAACCAAATATTTGCCGACCGGCAAACAACCCAGGTGATTTCCTCAAATATCACCGATTACAACGAATCCCGATATAATGAGGATAATCACCCAATTCCCAATAACTTACTCCCACTCATCATCTGTAAAACCATACAGATGTGAGAATCGTATCTGGTAAATACATACCCTGGAGTAAGTATCTAATCGGGAAATCAGTTTTCTATTAACAGTACACAGTGAAACTGAAACATTGAAATGTTTCGATGGGGTATCCTGGTATTCCTAGTAATGCCTCTTCCAGATTCACGACTGTAACCGTATAGTTCTTTGCCACCTCTCCAAATCCCTTCATATGTCTTTAGTCTTTACCTTCTGCACACCCCTTTAGGCCAAATGGTTTTCTTCCTTCCCTACCGTTCGGCACCAGCCTATGGTTTGGAAGAAGACTATCCAATAAGCATAATGGGTGTACTGTCCCAATCCTAGGAACACTCGCAACACGAGAGAAGGTGAAGATAAAAGACACATGAATGTACTTTATTCCTATTTCTCCTGAACCAGGATCCATCCCCGAACTGGAACAAGTTCCTTTCGAGTTCGTATATAACCATACGATGGAATATCCAAATAAACTGTGGATCTTCGTAGTGATACGGAGTGTCCTGGAGAAATACAAAGGTGATGTGGGAGTGGTAACGAAATATTTGGTTTGGTCGTGAATATCTGTTGCAATTTACTTTGCCCTCCTACTAATCCCTTGCTTTGTCTGAACTTAATACCTTCTGCACACCATCGTTATGCTAATTGGTTTTCTTCATTCCCTACCGGTCGGCACCAGCTTAAGGTTTGGAAGAAGACAATCCAATTTGCGTAATAGGTGTACTACCCCTAAACCAAGGAGTACTCGTAACCTGAGAGAGGGTAAAAGGAAAAGACAACTGAATAATCCTATCCGTTTTCTCCAGAACCGGAAACCATCCTCGAATCCCTTCGAGTTCGTATCTAACCATACGATGGTTTTGTCCAATGGAAGTGGACGTTCGCAGTAATACGGGGTGTCCTGGAGAAAAGGGTAAAAGTAGGAGTGGCAATGAGGTCTGCAACTCTGACAATCCAAAAGCCAGTGTTAAGTAAGTTCGGTCAACTTGGTCACGGAGTCATAGTCTAGGGTCGGGTCAATGGTCGCTGCCAGAGAGAGAGAAAAGAAACACTCAGCGTGCACTCTAACCTAGATCAGAATGGTTACCAATTTATCTAATCTGGAAACCTCCCACTGTACCTCAAACTCTCCTCCAAACCTGAAAGAAGAATTAGTCGGGGTGACCCGAGGAGTAAACCAACTCATCAGTAGGAATCGGGATCCAACTATCATCGTATGACAACATGACGGAATCCGCTCACGGTATCACACTCCAGAAGGTATGCGCATATCTGGCAAGTTTCAGTTCTTTTGAAACTCCCGATGTGATTTCTGCCCCATGCTCTTATGACCTTGACTAAGGCCAACAAATCATAAGTCGCATGTCAAGTTCTACCCGTCATTGTCCAGGTTGATTTGAACCCACCCGTACAAGCCCTTGACTAAGGCCAACAAGGTTATACGACTGTCCCAAACCAACGCATCTATCTATGCAGCATATGAATAACCAACAGCTACCAAACACTGTGCCTTGACTAAGGCCAACAAACACAGCTTGAATACTATTGACTACCCATATGAAACGACGGAGGGCTACGAATGATTTCTGGCGAAAACCTTTAACGTAGTGAACTTGATATCGTTGAAGGAACGGATAGCTTTTTGAAAATATAGTGACGAAAACCGTTGCTAAAGAGGTCACTCCCGGTGAAGGGATCTCGGCTCTTTCCCCGTAGAATGGGGTGCAGGATATTCCAACTGAATATCACGGTGCAAAGCAAAAGTAATCGGCTATAGTGAAGTTAATGCCCTGACGCAAACTTCTGTCCAAGGGGTCACTCCCGGTGAAGGGATCTCGGCCCTTGCCTCGTCGACTGAGGAGCAGGATATTCCAAATGAATACCACGATGCAAAACAAAAGTGAACGTCCTTGCAATAACAGCTTTTTGAAAAGTGTTCCAACAACATCAGATTAGGTTTGTTTTAACTTGCATTGATCCGAATCAATGCAGTCCCATCAATTGATCACACCAAAAAGAACGAAAATATACTGATGTACGTATATGCCATCCGCATTCGCCACTGGGTCCCGTCATTACCCGTTAGGTTAGCTAACTAACGACAGAGCGGGGACTGGACTAGCGCGGATGCAAAACATATACAACATCTACTAATATATATACCAATATATTATATTCGCTCAAGGCGTGAATAAAATGCAACATCACAGAGAATGAACAGCATCACAGAAACAATACAGATATCTGGGATCCCCGGGTTTCACAGAGCCACTACTGAAACCCGACGTTCCCCTGGTCGTGTGGATAGCCTGTGCAATGAAAACCTAGACCCCTACGGGCGCGGCAAGTCACCCGCCAAAACCTGAAGCGAGGCAGCCCCCTTCAGCTCCGTGAATGGACCACCCAGCACTCCACGGAATCCGGCAACTTCGGCACCCCTCCTGGGTCATCCTGTACCCCCTACGAGTGCGGCGAATAGCCCGCCAATCCCAGAGTGAAGCCCCTCCGTCCCAATGCCATGAGATGCGGGCTTGTTGCCCTCTAGAACCCGGCCATTCGTGCACCCCACCGCGGGGTAATCCTAGTACAGAATGTAAAATATACATACACCGGGTACATCGACCGCAACCAGGTCGTGCCCCAAAATAATAATACAAACAGGCAGTGACGGCAGTCCACATGTCGGACGCTCGCCCCGCAACAACAAATGTACATAATACAACCACACTGTACTAGCATTGCATCCAGGCTATCCCCACGACCAATCCGCAACATCACAGCATAAACATAGAACATCAACGTGAAAGTCACGTTCGCAAATCCGTCTAACCGGGCTATAGCAGTTAGACCGGATTTACCGATCGAGTGACATTCACGGTCGCAGATATAATGTAAATACTGTGAAAAATGTGTTTAAAATATCCGATCGATCAAAAATTAACAAGTGGGCCCTCAATCAAAACTGTAGCACTCACAGAAATCCTGGGCCCAATTTTAATATTCCAAAACCCATATTTTAAGCCCAGAAGGCCTCTGAAAAAATTTGGTGAAGTGATGTGAATAGTGCGCGGCGGAAGGGCCGCGCGAGGGGGGGTTTCGCGGCGGTTCCGCGCTCCAACTGTAGAGTTACTTCGTCAAATTTTTACAGAACTATTAGATTTTCCAGTACATCAATATTTTATAACCTGAAAAAATTTTCGAGACCAAAAATTTTCAACAGAAACTGATTCGAACTAAAATGCAGTTTTGGAACATTCGATCGATCGAAACAGAAAAACACATTACACCAAGCTAGACTATATTAATGGCGAGGCTCTGATACCACTGTAAGTGCACGGCGGCGCCCCGGCCGTCAATCCGACGGCCAAACGCGGAAACGGTGGTAAACATTTATTTTTTGCGGGCTTAGCAAACCGGCACCACCGCGCACTAAACTCCGGATCGTGCCATTAAACTAGTCTAAGCTATCTAGAGAGGGGGTAGAGAAATATACCATACGATCCGAGTCCTCCGGTCTTCATCTCCACTCCGATCTCCTCGCGGGATCTCCGTCCATCTCCTCCTCGTCGGAAAGGGCACCACGAAGCCGGGTACTTTTACGGGCTCCCACCTCAATACCGAGGCAACTCGCGCATGAAGCCGGCAAATCGACATGCTCAAGATATGCTGTGGGAAGTGTAGTGTAGAATCATAGTCTCTTTTGGGGTTTGGTTGCCATTTGTGGATGATGGAGGAAACAAGGATAAGACAAATGGTGCTTGCATTTTTCTTGGCATGGAATGAGATCAAGAATGAAAACCTCTCTCAAAGATGAAGCTCTCTCTTCTTCTCTTTTCTTCTTCTCACTTTTCCTTCTCTCTTTTTCTTCTCTCTTTTCTAAAATGAAAAACCCTCATCCATAGAAAAATGGTGGAGCAAGGATTATGAAGCAACAAGGGAGGTGAGTGTAGGAGAAAAGAAAGGGTGACCACAACCATAAACATAATCATCACAAAACTTTCCATCAACCTCAAATCCATCCTAATCACATAATTACATGAAAAGCAAAGATGCTTATCATATCAAACCTTATGCAATAAAACCCTCCACAATGTGTTATTTGCAAACTTGCAAATAACACCCTCCATCGGAAAAGTCCGGCCGGGAAAGAACAAAGGAAAACCGGCCGGAACGGAAAGCAAACTGGCAACTCCAGAAAACTGGTCCCGTAATAAATTACAGGAAAACCCCATACTGTGCATACACACCCGCATCTGTATTCCGTCCGGATACAAATGCAAAAAGACAAAATCTACACTGTACTAAACTAGGACCGGCTTAAAACAAAGCCGGCTAGTAATATCCGTCCGATCCTGATCCGTGCAATACCGCACGTATCTGATCGAACGCTGCCATATAACTATACGGCCACTAGTACAAAACCGTCCGATCCTGATCCGTGCAATACCGCACGTATCTGATCGGACCCTGCCATATCTCCATACGGCCTCTACAGCGTTTCGCCCGAAAGCTGAGTAACTGTAAGTGGGGGACTCTAAAGACTCGTCAACACCTTGGTTGTGGATTTAACCACTAGCACGTCAGAGGTATAAGCCAATACGTGACGGGCTACCAGGTACTGACCAAATGGGACGTCGATGAGGAAGCTCACCCCGACACCCAACTGAGCCTGTCAGTGACAATATCCGTGCAGTCCGGTCCGTTCGTCTATGAGTATCGCATGGCGGGCCTAGGGGGTTGGTAAAAGTCAGACCCCCAAAAGCGGTACAAGTCGTGTCGGAGTGTAGCTCAGAACACCCTGAGATACTACTGGAATACCTACCAGTAAATCTCCTTGCCTTGGCCAAGGACTTTGTGTAATGGCTCTCCTAGACACAGCACGACCTCACCCCCAATACCGGGAGAGACGAACCCCTGAAGATACGCTCACTGCCTCCATGTGGCTCGGGACTGTACCCAACTAAAACCTGTTTGCACGACTCCTTTTGTTGCGCCACGGCAGCGCCCCGGCCTCTTTCTCGAGGCCAAAATGCGGAATAAAAAAAAATTTTCCCTTGCTCGGAAACCGGCGCTACCGCGGACAATGAAAACCCGGATCGTAAACCATTAACCTATACTAGCTAACAAGAGATGGGGAGAGAGATATACCAAGCGATCCGTGTCCTTCGGTCTTCGTCTCCACTCCGATCTCCCGCGGAATCTCCGTCACCTCTTCGCTCGTCGGAAAGGGCACCACGTAGCCGGAATCTTTTACGGGCTCCCGCCTCTTGACCGAGGCAACTCGGGCGCGAAGTTGGCTAGCCGACGCGTCCAAGGCTTGCTATGGAATAGTGTAGTGAACTTGTCTCTTTAGGGTTCTTGAAGTTACCATGATGGAGGAATCAAAGAATAGAAAAATGGTGCTTGCATTTTTCTAGCAAGAAAATGAGATCAAGAAGAAACTCTCAAGATGAAGCTCTCATTTTCTTTTTTTCTCTTCTTTTTCTCTCATGAAAACTTATCATCTTATCAAGTGAGAATGAGAATGGTGGAGGAAAGAAACATAATGCAAAGGGAGGTTAGTGTAGGAGAAAAAGAAAGGTGACCATATCCAAAGCTTCATGATAACAATCTAACATCAACTTAACATCCAATTCTAATCACAATCAATCCAAGAAAAGGTGATGGAAAAAGAATATAATGATGATGGAAAAGAATGGAATCTAAAGATGTTATCATAACAAATCCTTTTGCAAGAAAAACCTCCACAAAATGTTATTTGCAAACTTGCAAATAACACCCTCCATCGGAAAAGTCCGGCCGGGAAAGAACAAAGGAAAACCGGCCGGGACGGAATGCAAACTGGCAACTCCAGAAAACTGGTCCCGTAATAAATTACAGGAAAACCCCAATACTGTGCATACACACCCGCATCTGTATTCCGACTGAACACAAATGCAAAGAGACAAAACTACACTATCAAATACTAGAATCCGGCTTAAGCCAAAGCCGGCTAGTAAAAACTGTCCGATCACGATCCGTGCAATACCGCACGTATCTGATCGAACCCTGCCATATCTCCATACGGCCTCTACAGCGTTTCGCCCGAAACTTGAGTAACTGAGTGTGGTGGACTCTAAAGACTCGTCAATACCATGGCTGTGGATTTAACCACTGGCACGTCAGAGGTATAAGCCAATACGTGACGGGCCACCAGCTATTGACCAAATGGGACGTCGATGAGGAAGCTCACCCCGACACCCAACTGAGCCTGTCAGTGACAATATCCGTACAGTCCGGTCCGTTCGTCTATGAGTATCGCATGGCGGGCCTAGGGGGTTGGTAAAAGTCAGACCCCCAAAAGCGGTACAAGTCGTGTCGGAGCGTAGCCCAGAACACCCTGAGATACTACTGGAATACCTACCAGTAAATCTCCTGCCTCGGCCGAGGGCTTTGCGTAATGGCTCTCCTAGACACAGCGCGACCTCACCCCCAATACCGGGAGAGACGAACCCCTGCAGATCCGCTCACTGCCTCCATGTGGCTCGGGACTGTACCCAACTAAAACCTGTTTGCACGACTCCTTTGAGCCGTGGTAGGGTAGTAATCAAAGCACAGTGGGAACTCACACGAGACAAATGACGATCTCAGGTCGATGAACTAACCTGTACACATGTCACCAGGGAACTGCTATCTGACATCTGGTATAAGACCAACTAGCAGGTTCCCGGCGAGTCCTGTCCGGTGTACTCATAACCCAATGAGCACCTGTATACATCTTAGGTGAACCAACTGACACCAGTGGCTTGTGAGACCGGCCACCGCCCCTCGTCGGGGTCTCGACTCTATACACTAGTCTACTAATGGAGTATCGATGCCCTGTCTCGAAACTCCTACGACTAGGGACCTTTTAAGGATGTGCTTATAGACTACCAGCTCCCACGTATATGATCGCCATCATACTACTGGTCGTCAAGCAAGAATCCTAGGGGCTCTATCAACGTGTAATAGCGACATGTCAGGTCACCTAAAGCAGTACACGATGATAAAGATAAACCAGATAGCATACTATCATCTCGAGTAAGACTGTCCTACCGGGATAGGTCCTCCCTCAATCATTGCAATCACGTGCCTGTGATCCAATAATTGACTCTGAGGGCACTATCTCCAACAATCTCCCACTTGCACTCAAGGCTAATTATTGCGATGTCGCATACTCACAGCCCGTGTGATACCGAACACCCAACTCCTCTACTAGTCAGTCTCACAAAGCTCGTTTGCGAAACTATTGCGTTCGAGGAATAGCCTCAGTGAGTGGATCCGCTGTGATGTTTCTTTCTATGTCTCTCTATATCTCAAGTTCGCGGAGAAAGCCATCTCCCGAAATGAGCAATACCTGTCTTAGAATGTCTGGATATCTGATGGGACCTAGCTCATAAATGAACTCCAAATCCAAACTTCTTAGACTGTATCGTCAACTGAACTTAATCAGTATCCTGCGCCATGCCACCCTCAGTATTGCCTTGGACCACCTGTCCAAAATACTGCCCCTCGTCAGAAGGAAAACTATAACTCTGACAACCTCCTTGTCGTCCATGTCACCTTGGAAGCCTGGAATGATAACTGTCTCCCAAATGAGGCTGTCGTTATCATATCCCTAGAACATCCACTTATGTTCTAAGACTGCTTCCGACTGTTTCTCCAGGATTGGATCAATATCAACTTATTGCATCTAGTGCAAGAACAACATCTGGTGTGGTACTTGACATCTCATGATTGACTCAATTGCCTAAGCAAGTGATCTGCCAATCATGAGTATCCCTCTCCCCTTTAGTCTATAAGACACCTTTAGAGAGGGTGACTCCATCAACTGCAGGTACACTACCGTGTCAGGAGTCGTCCATTCTAAATACTCATAGAATGCTGTCAAGGTACCCAGATTGGGAAACCACCCAAATCTAGATCTAAAACCATAGATCTAGTAACCAGTATGTCTGATATAATATCCAAGTCCCTTGTGGAGAAACCACTGTGTGACGACCAAAGTATAACCGATCGTAGTATAGGAATATCACTTCCTACTACCTTCTCAACAGATCCATCCCCTATTCTGATGACGTCAAACCTATGACTGTCACATCAGAAATAGATGATCTATCTCCGCTACATCTGCTTTAGTCTATAAATAGACATAAGCCTGATGTCCACCAATGCTTCCGCTGCTCCCACTGACTACGACAACCCTCTGGCAGAGTCATATAGACGTGCACTTCTAAAGCTAGTTTAGAACGACGCTATACTCATCCTCCTGCCGGGTCTCGCAGCCTGGAACAACAACAATGGCAAGTGTGGGTAAACGAGAACTTCCCTGTCACCGTCCTTGAGGCTACAAGAGTACCTCTCGGGTGCCTGAAGTTACCCACCGTATCTGCGGAGTGGCCAATGGAATGTCAATCCAGATTGAATCTTTAGGTTCCTTATCAAATCTTCAGTAATCGTCTGCGGTTCTGGAATCACTTCCAGTTCTACCATACTCCCACTACTTTTTCTGAAAAAAATCCATTTTTAATAAAAACTGTGGCGAGTCTAGAACAATATTGCTATTGTTCATCCAGATGGTAGAAAGTCAACCCTCGTCATAGCCTGGGTCAACCCACAAACAGCCATTACAGAAACGTGCCTAGAGTTGTCCAGTGTCTGGTTTTAAGCATAAGCCGGACAACTCCCCGTACCTTAACAATGTCAAGATATGAACTGTTCTATATCCAATATAGAACCAGAGGCACTGATTTAATTTAACCAGATTCAAATCATGCAGCTATCTCCAGTGCATGTAAACTAAATGGAAGGAGGCCGATCAGCATTACTCAACTTAGGAATGCTTCCAATTATGAGTAACCTGAAAGAGAAGCAATTTCTCTTAATTATTACTATCTACTGAACACCATACACAAGTATCTACATCTTCGATCACTTTGAAGAATCCCGATACTTGCTATACCTGGTTCTCTACTCTATTCAAATACCTATAACTCCTCAAAACTTAGACCCTGTGTTTCCACGAAACATATGTCTAAGAACTAGAGAAGTTAAAAGTAAACAGAATATAGTATGAGGACCAACCCCTCTGTCCTAATGGACACTGGACAACATACAATACTCTGTATAAGTCCGCTGAGCCTAACAACTCTTTCACTGTGTGTCGTAGGTTGAAAACTATACTTATGGTTGAGAAGAATTACACCGCTGTTTAATGCTCCTTACCTAACCATCCACTGATATAGGTAAATGTCATCGACATAATATCAAAAGGTATATCTCACTCTATGAAAATAGACGTACAGATATATCAATTTGAAATTGGTGCACAACAGCGGATATTCAAAACCAAATATTTGCCGACTGGCAAACAACCCAGGTGACTTCCTCAAATATCACCGATTACAACGAATCCCGATATAATGAGGATGATCACCCAATTCCCAATAACTTACTCCCACTCATCATCTGTAAAACCATACAGATGTGAGAATCATACCTGGCAAATACATACCCTGGAGCAAGTGTCTAACTGGGAAATCAGTTTTTCTTTTAACAGTACACAGTGAAACTGAAACATTGAAGTATTTCGTCAGGGTATCCTGGTATTCCTAGTAATGCCTCTTCCATTATCCAGATTCACAACTATAACCGTATAATTCTTTGCCACCTCTCCAAATCCCTTTATATGTCTTTAGTCATTACCTTCTGCACACCCCTTAGGCCAAATGGTTTTCTTCCTTCCCTACCGTTCGGCACCAGCCTGTGGTTTGGAAGAAGACTATCCAATAAGCATAATGGGTGTGCTGTCCTGGTCCTAGGAGCACTCGCACCGCGAGAGAAGGTGAAGATAAAAGACACCTGAATGTACTTTATTCCTATTTCTCCTGAACCAGAATCCATCCCCGAACTGGAACAAGTTCCTTTCGAGTTCGTATATAACCATACGATGGATTATCCAATAAAATGGGATCTTCGTAGTGATACGGAGTGTCCTGGAGAAATACAAAGGTGATTTAGGATTGGCGAAGAAATACTTGGTTTGGTCGTGAATATCAGTCGCAATTTACTTTGCCCTCCTACTAATCCCTTGCTTTGTCTTAACTTAATACCTTCTGCACACCATCGTTATGCTAATTGGTTTCCTTCATTCCCTACCGGTCGGCACCAGCCTAAGGTTTGGAAGAAGACTATCCAATTTGCGTAATAGGTGTACTACTCCTAAACCAAGGAGTACTCGCAACCTGAGAGAAGGTGAGAAGAAAAGACAACTGAATAATCCTATCCGTTTTCTCCAGAACCAGAAACCATCCTCGAAGTCCTTCGAGTTCGTATATAACCATACGATGGTTTTGTCCAATGGAAGTGGACGTTCGTAGTAATACGGGGTGTCCTGGAGAAAAGGGTAAAAGTAGGAGTGGCAATGAGGTCTGCAACTCTGACAATCCAAAAGCCAGTGTTAAGAAGGTTCGGTCAACTTGGTCACTGAGTCATAGTCTTAGGGTCGGGTCAATGGTCGCTGCCAGAGAGAGAGAGAAAAGAAACACTCAGCGTGCACTCTAACCTAGATCAGAATGGTTACCAATTTATCTAATCAGGAAACCTCCCACTGTACCTCAAATTCTCCTCCAAACCTGAAAGAAGAATTAGTCGGGATCACCCGAGGAGTAAACCAACTCATCAGTGGGAATCGGGATCCAACTATCATCGCATGATAATGTGACGGAATCCACTCACGTCACCACACTCCAGAAGGTATGCGCATACCTGGCAAGTTTCAGTTCTTTTGAAACTCCCGATGTGATTTTTACCCCTAGGACCCAAGTGACCTTGACGAATAATCAACAAATCAAAAGGTCCTAGTCAAGTTCAACCCGTCATTATCTTGATTGCGTTAAACCCACCCGCACGACCCTTGACGAATAATCAACAAAGTCGCACGACTGTCCTAACCAATCCACATATCCATGCGACAGAATAGCACAACAAAGCTACCGCACACTACGCCTCGGCGAATAGCAACGACAAACGTAGCGCGAATACTAAGCAATACTAATCTGAAATGACGGAGGGCTACGACTGGTTTTTGGCGAAAAACCATTAACGTAATGAACTTGATATCGTTGAAGGAACTGGATAACTTTTTATAAAAATATAGTGACGAAAACCATTACTAAAGAGGTCACTCCCGGTGAAGGGATCTCGGCTCTTTCCCCGTAGAATGGGGTGCAGGATATTCCAAATGAATACCACGATGCAAAGCAAAAGTAATCGGCTATAGTGAAGTTAATGCCCTGACGCAAACTTCTGTCCAAGGGGTCACTCCCGGTGAAGGGATCTCGGCCCTTGCCTCGTCGACTGAGGAGCAGGATATTCCAAATGAATACCACGATGCAAAACAAAAGTGAACGTCCTTGCAATAACAGCTTTTTGAAAAATGTTCCAACAACATCAGAATAGGTTTGTTTATCTTGCATTGATCCGAATCAACGCAGTCCCATCAAATGATCACACCACAAAGAACGAAAATATACTGACGTACGTATATGCCATCCGCATTCGCCACTGGGTCCCGTCATCACTCGTTAGGTTAGCTTACTAACGACAGAGCGGGGATTGGACTAGCGCGGATGAAAAACATATACAACATCTACTAATATATATACCAATATATAGTATTTCGCTCAAGGCGTGAATAAAATGCAACATCACAGAAATGTACAGCATCACAGAACAATACAGATATCTGGAAGCCCCGGGTTTCACAGAGCCGCTGCTGAAACCCGACGTTCCCCTGGTCGTGTGGATAGCCTGTGCAATGAAATCCTAGACCCCTACGGGCGCGGCAAGTCACCCGCCAAAACCTGAAGCGAGGCAGCCCCCTTCAGCGCCGTGAATGGACCACCCAGCACTTCACGGAATCCGGTAACTTGGGCACCCCTCCTGGGTCAACCTGTACCCCCTACGAGTGCGGCGAATAGCCCGCCAATCCTAGAGTGAAGCCCCCTACGTCTCAATGCCATGAGATGCGGGCCCGTTGCCCTCTAGAACCCGGCCATCCGTGCATCCCTCCGCGGGGTAATCCTAGTACAGAAAGTAAAATATACATACACCGGGTACATCGACCGCAACCAGGTCGTGCCCCAAAAGAATAATACAAACAGGCAGTGACGGCAGTCCACATGTCGGACGCTCGCCCCGCAATAACAAATGTACATAATACAACAGCACAGTACTAGTATTGCATCCAGGCTATCCCCACGACCGATCCGCAACAACACAGCAAATACATAGAACATCAACGTGAAAATCACGTTCGCAAATCCGTCTAACCGGGCTATAGCAGTTAGACCGGATTTACCGATCAAGTGACATTCACGGTCGCAGATATAATGTAAATACTGTGAAAAATGTGTTTAAAATTTTCCGATTGATCAAACAATTAACAAGTGGGCCCCAAAGAAAACTGTAGCACTCACAGAAATAATTGGCCCAAATTTAATATTCCAAAACCCATATTTTAAGCCCAGAAGGCCTCTGTAAAAAATTGGTGAAGTGACGTGAATAGTGCGCGGCGGAAGGGCCGCACAAATGGGGTTTTCGCGGCGGTTCCGCGTTCCAACTGTGGAGTTACTTCGTCAAATTTTTACAGAACTCTTAGATTTTCCAGTACATCAATATTTTACAACCTGAAAAATTTTTGGACTTCAAAAAATTTCGACAGAAACTGATGTGAAGGGAAAAATACGGTTTTTGGAATTTTGGTCGATCGGAACTTAAAAACACATTAAACCAAGCTAGACGAAGTTAATGGCGAGGCTCTGATACCATGTTGCGCCACGGCAGCGCCCCGGCCTCTTTCTCGAGGCCAAAATGCGGAATAAAAAAAATTTTTCCCTTGCTCGGAAACCGGCGCTACCGCGGACAATGAAAACCCGGATCGTAAACCATTAACCTATACTAGCTAACAAGAGATGGGGAGAGAGATATACCAAGCGATCCGTGTCCTTCGGTCTTCGTCTCCACTCCGATCTCCCGCGGAATCTCCGTCACCTCTTCGCTCGTCGGAAAGGGCACCACGTAGCCGGAATCTTTTACGGGCTCCCGCCTCTTGACCGAGGCAACTCGGGCGCGAAGTTGGCTAGCCGACGCGTCCAAGGCTTGCTATGGAATAGTGTAGTGAACTTGTCTCTTTAGGGTTCTTGAAGTTACCATGATGGAGGAATCAAAGAATAGAAAAATGGTGCTTGCATTTTTCTAGCAAGAAAATGAGATCAAGAAGAAACTCTCAAGATGAAGCTCTCATTTTCTTTTTTTCTCTTCTTTTTCTCTCATGAAAACTTATCATCTTATCAAGTGAGAATGAGAATGGTGGAGGAAAGAAACATAATGCAAAGGGAGGTTAGTGTAGGAGAAAAAGAAAGGTGACCATATCCAAAGCTTCATGATAACAATCTAACATCAACTTAACATCCAATTCTAATCACAATCAATCCAAGAAAAGGTGATGGAAAAAGAATATAATGATGATGGAAAAGAATGGAATCTAAAGATGTTATCATAACAAATCCTTTTGCAAGAAAAACCTCCACAAAATGTTATTTGCAAACTTGCAAATAACACCCTCCATCGGAAAAGTCCGGCCGGGAAAGAACAAAGGAAAACCGGCCGGGACGGAATGCAAACTGGCAACTCCAGAAAACTGGTCCCGTAATAAATTACAGGAAAACCCCAATACTGTGCATACACACCCGCATCTGTATTCCGACTGAACACAAATGCAAAGAGACAAAACTACACTATCAAATACTAGAATCCGGCTTAAGCCAAAGCCGGCTAGTAAAAACTGTCCGATCACGATCCGTGCAATACCGCACGTATCTGATCGAACCCTGCCATATCTCCATACGGCCTCTACAGCGTTTCGCCCGAAACTTGAGTAACTGAGTGTGGTGGACTCTAAAGACTCGTCAATACCATGGCTGTGGATTTAACCACTGGCACGTCAGAGGTATAAGCCAATACGTGACGGGCCACCAGCTATTGACCAAATGGGACGTCGATGAGGAAGCTCACCCCGACACCCAACTGAGCCTGTCAGTGACAATATCCGTACAGTCCGGTCCGTTCGTCTATGAGTATCGCATGGCGGGCCTAGGGGGTTGGTAAAAGTCAGACCCCCAAAAGCGGTACAAGTCGTGTCGGAGCGTAGCCCAGAACACCCTGAGATACTACTGGAATACCTACCAGTAAATCTCCTGCCTCGGCCGAGGGCTTTGCGTAATGGCTCTCCTAGACACAGCGCGACCTCACCCCCAATACCGGGAGAGACGAACCCCTGCAGATCCGCTCACTGCCTCCATGTGGCTCGGGACTGTACCCAACTAAAACCTGTTTGCACAACTCCTTTGAGCCGTGGTAGGGTAGTAATCAAAGCACAGTGGGAACTCACACGAGACAAATGACGATCTCAGGTCGATGAACTAACCTGTACACATGTCACCAGGGAACTGCTATCTGACATCTGGTATAAGACCAACTAGCAGGTTCCCGGCGAGTCCTGTCCGGTGTACTCATAACCCAATGAGCACCTGTATACATCTTAGGTGAACCAACTGACACCAGTGGCTTGTGAGACCGGCCACCGCCCCTCGTCGGGGTCTCGACTGTATACACTAGTCTACTAATGGAGTATCGATGCCCTGTCTCGAAACTCCTACGACTAGGGACCTTTTAAGGATGTGCTTATAGACTACCAGCTCCCACGTATATGATCGCCATCATACTACTGGTCGTCAAGCAAGAATCCTAGGGGCTCTATCAACGTGTAATAGCGACATGTCAGGTCACCTAAAGCAGTACACGATGATAAAGATAAACCAGATAGCATACTATCATCTTGAGTAAGACTGTCCTACCGGGATAGGTCCTCCCTCAATCATTGCAATCACGTGCCTGTGATCCAATAATTGACTCTGAGGGCACTATCTCCAACACCTTTGAGCCGTGGTAGGGTAGTAATCAAAGTACAGTGGGAACTCACACGAGACAAATGACGATCCCCAGGTCGATGAACTAACCTGCACACATGTCACCAGGGAACTGCCATCTGACGTCTGGTATATGACCAACTAGCATGTTCCCGGCGAGTCCTGTCCGGTGTACTCATAACCCAATGAGCACCTGTATACATCTTAGGTGATCCAACTGACACCAGTGGCTTGTGAGACCGGCCACCGCCCCTCGTCGGGGTCTCGACTGTATACACTAGTCTACTAATGGAGTATCGATGCCCGGTCTCGAAACTCCCACGACTAGGGACCTTTTAAGGATATGCTTGTAGACCCCCAGCTCCCACTTATATGATCGCCCTCATACTGCTGGTGGTCAAGCAAGAATCCTAGGGGCTCTATCAACGTGTAATAGCGACGTGTCAGGTCACCTAAAACAGTACACGATGATAAAGGTAAACCAGATAGCATACTATCATCTCGAGTAAGACTGTCCTACCGGGATAGGTCCTCCCTCAATCATTGCAATCAAGTACCTGTGATCCAATAATTGACTCTGAGGGCACTACCTCCAACAGCCCACTATGCTTCCGCTGCTCCCACTGACTACAACAACCCTCTGGCAGAGTCATATACACGTGTACTTCTAAAACTAGTGTAGAACGACGTTATACTCATCCTCCTGCTGGATCTCATAGTCTAGAACAGCAGTAGTGGCAAGTTTGGGTAAACAAGAACCTCCCTGTCATGATTAACTCAATTGCCTAAGCAAGTGATATGCTAATCATGCAAATCCCTCTCCTCTTTAGTCTGTAAGACATCCTTTAGAGATGGTGACTCCATCAATTGCAGGTACACCAACATGCCAGGAGTCAACCATTCTAAAACACCTTTAGAATAATGTCAAAGTACCCAAATTGGGACACTTCCCAAATCTAGATCTAAATCTATACATCTAGTGACAAGAATCCTCATATTATATCCATATCCTATGTGGAGAAACATCTTGTGACAACCACAGTATATAACCGATCGTAGTATAGGAAGATCTCTCCCTATCAAGTACATGTCATCCAAATACCTGGACATCAATCTCTACTACCTTCTTACAAGATCCATCTCCTATTCTGATGAAGTCAAAACTTATAACCGTCACATCAAAAATAGATGATCTATCTCCGCTATACCTGCTTAGTCTATAAATCGACATAAGCTACTTGCCCACTATGCTTCCGCTGCTCCCACTGACTACAACAACTCTCTGAAAGAGTCATATATACGTGCACTTCTAAAACTAGTTTAGAACGACGTTATACTAATCCTCCTGCCGGATCACTTAGTCTAGAACAATAGTAGTGGCAAGTTTGGGTAAACAAGAACCTAGCTGTCACCGTCTTTGAAGAAACCGAAGTACCTCTCGGGTGCCTGAGATTACCCACCAGATCTGTGGAGTGGTTAATGGAATGTTGAATCCAATTGACTCTTTAGGTCCTACTAAATTTTTAGTAATCGTTTATGGTTCTGGAATAACTTCCAGTTCTACCATACTCCCACTAATGTTTTCTGAAAAGAATCTATTTTACTAAATTTGGTGGCGAGTCAAAGAACAATATAACTATTGATCTTCCAATTGGTAGAAAGTTAACCCTCGTCAAAGCCCGGGATAATCCACAAACTGCCATTACTGAAATGTGCCTTGAGTTTGTCCAGATTCTAGTTTTAAGTATCAGCCGGACAACTCCATATACCTCAACATCGTCAAGATATGATCCATTCTATATCCACTATAGAAACATAGGCACTGATTTAATTGGAACCTGATTCAAAAATCATGCAGCTGTTTCCAGTCCATGTCAACCAAATGGAAGGAGGTCAATCAGCATTATTCAACAAGGAATGCATCCATATATGAGAAACCTGAAAGAGAAGCAAGATCCCAAAACCATTGCTTACGACGGAATACCTCGCACAAGTATCTACATCTTCAATTACCTTGAAGAATCCTGATACTTCCCGCATATGGTTCTCTACTTTATTCTTATACCTATAACTTCTCAATATCTGGACCCTATATTTCAACGAAATACTTGTCTAAAACTGGAGAAGTCACAAGTAAAAAGAATATAGTACGAATACCATCCCCTTTGTCATAATGGAAACTGGACAATATACAATACTTTGTATAAGTCCCCTGAGTTTAATAACTCGAATTCTATGCGTTGTAGGTTGAAAACTGTACTATGGTTAAGAAGAATTACACCGCTGTTGAATGCTCCTTACCTAATCACCAACTGATATAGCTAAATGTCATAGACATAATTTCAAAAATTTATATCTCACTTTACAAAATAAACGTACAGATATATCAGTTTGAAATTAGTGCATAACATCGGATATTCAAAACCAAATATTTGCCGTCAGGCAAAACCCAGGTGATTTCCTCAAATATCACCAATTGCAAAGAATTCCGATATGTTGAGGATATATTCACCCAATTTCCAATATTCTACTCCTACTCATCATCTGTAACGATATACAGATTGAGAATCAAAACTGGTAAATACATACCCTGGAGTCAGAATCTAATTGGGAAAACAGTTTTCGATTAACACTGCACAGTATAACTGAAACATGAAAATGTTTCGAAGAGGTATCCGGGTATTCCTAGTAATGCCTCTTCCACTATCCAGATTCATGACTGTAACCGTATATTTCCTTGCCCTCACTCCAATCCCTTTATTTGTCTTTACTTATTACCTTCTATACACCACACATAGGCTAATTAGTTTCCTTCCTTCCATACCTTTCGGCACCAACCTATGGTTTGGAAGAAAACTATCCAATAAGCGTAATAGGTGTACCCTCCTAATACTAAGAGCCCTCGCAACCTGAGAGAAAGTAAAGGGAAAAGACAACCCGAATAATCCTATTCGATTTCTCCTAAACCGGAAACCATCCTCGAACTGGAACAAGTTCCTTTGAGTTCGTATGTAACTATACAATGGCGTATCCAATAAATATGGATCTTCGTAGTTATACAGAATGTTCCGGAGATATGCAAAGGGTAAGTAGGAGTGGCGATGATATACACGGCTTCGTCGTGAATGATAGCAGTCGCAATTTCCTTTTGCCCTCTTTCTAATCCCTTTATATGCCTTTACTTATTACCTTCTGTACACCACTTAGGCTAATTGGTTTTCTTCCTTCCTTACCTTTCGGCTCCATCCTATGGTTTGGAAGAAAACTATCCAATAAGCGTAATAGGTGTACTCTCCTAATCCAAGAAGCCCTCAAAACCTGAGAGAAGGTAAAGGGAAAAGACAACTGAATAGTCATATTCTATTTCTCCAGAACCGGAAACCATCCTCAAACTGAAACAAGTTTCATTGAGTTCGTATGTAACTATACGATGGTATATCCAATAAATGTGGATCTTCATAGTGATACGGAGTGTTCCGGAGAAATGCAAAGGGTAATATAGGAGTGGCAATGATATATGCAACTATGACAATCCAAAAGCCAAAATGTTTTAAGAAGGTTCGGTTAACTTGGTTCATGAGTTTTAGTTTAGAGTCGGGTCATGGTCGCTGCAAAAGAGAGTGAGAGAAAAGAAACACTCAGAATGCACTCTAACATAGATTAGATTGGTTATTTATTTATCTAATAAGTATGGCTCGCACTGTTTCCTCGAATTCTCCATCAAACCCAAAAGGAGAATTAGTCGGAATCATCTAAAATCACCTGAGGAGTAAACCTACTCATCAATAGAAATCGGGATCCAACTATCATCGCATGATAACTTGATGGAATCCACTCAAATCACCACACTCCAGAAGGTATGCGCATACCTGACAAGTTTCATGTTTGTTTGAAACTCCTGATGTGATTTTTACCCCTAGGACCTAAGTGACCTTAACGGAGTCAACAAATCAAAGAGCCCTAGTCAAGTTCAACCCGTCATTATCTTTATTGCATTAAACACACCCGTATGAGCCATTGACGGAGTCAACAAGGCCATATAACCGTCCTAACCAATCGCATATCCATGCTACAAACAAGCACTACCCAGCTACCGTACACTACACATTGACGGAGTCAACAAACGCAGCATGAATACTAAGTACTACTCATAGTAAATGACGTAGGGCTACGGCTGTTTTTGGCGAAAAACCTTTAACGTAATTGTAACACCTTAGATTTCGGTTAGTGTTAGTTTAGACGTTAATGCGGGTCTACTGTAAAAAGTTTACCAATTCTGGTTCCTCACATTTTATAACATTTAATTAATAATTTATTATTATTTGTTATGGCATGCACGTACGTGTGCACGTTAATGTGAGGGTTTGTTTTTGTAATCTAAATTAGTGACCATGACACCTTAGCCTAATCTAATCTTGCTTTAATCCAATCCTTTGCTTTAACCTATTCCTTTGCTTGATTAAACCTCTAGATATTTTGTTTTTGAGAGAGAGATATTTTTTTTGGATCTTTTGTTTTGTGAGTGGTGGCATGGTGAACCTAAGCTTGCATTTAATGAATAGTGCACTCACTCTTGCACTCACCTCTCTCTTTCTCTTTATCTTTTCCTTCACTCATTTCTCTCTCACTTTTTCCCCTTATCATTATTTCTCTCTCTCCTCTAAGCCTAAACTGAACACTCATTATTCCATCACAAATCCATCTCAAATTTTCACCCAAACTCATAAAAATCACATCTTATATCTTGATTTGCCTCTTGGATGCCTTGGAGCTTGCAAAGCTAGGATCATTGAGTTCTTTGGGTTAGGTAATGATCTCTTTCTGTTCTTTAAGTGCTTATTGTGTAGCTTAGCTTTTTAGTTTCAGTTTAGATCGCGTATCGTATCGTTTCGGGTAAATATCGTATTTTTAGTGTTGTTTTGGGGTCTGAGATGATCTGCTATCAAACCAGGTAATTGTTGCAAAAGTTCCCATCACAGTGACCTAGTGTAGTGACCTAGAACCAACCCTCAAAATACGAGCCCCTTTCCTTTCCGTACGGCCGCAGATTTATTGCTTCTGGCCATAATTTACGGCCAGACTAGGGAGTTGGGTTTGGGTTTTTGTGTAGGGGTCTCTGAAGATGTATGTGGTCTCATGGTACTTGCAACATTTATAAATTACTGGTATAGAAAAATCTGGGACCACTTTCTTGTTTTCTTGTGTTTCGTTTCAAGCGTTAAGTTATCCGATAGGGTTCGTGTTCTGTATTTTGTTGCTCTTGAGTTGGTTTCGTAGTGTCGCTATGTTAGTTATATGTATGCCCTAGAGGCCATTACTATACATAGGATGTATATTGTAGTGGAAGCTTGGACATATATAGGGAGGACTTTCTTGCTCGACATGATAGTATGCTATCTGGTTGATCTTTACCTTAACGTGTACACTGATTGTCTCTCTGTTACATGTTGGTAAAGCCCTTAGGATGTGTACTTGACTACCTGGACTATGATGCGGATCATACTAGTGGGGACATGGTAGTCCATAAGTCAATCCTTCAAGGTCCCTAGTCGTGGGTGTATCGAGACGGGGCATCGATATACCAGAGTAGACTAGCGTATACCTTCTCGACCCATACAGATGGGCGATGGATGATCCCATATCCATTGGTGTTTGACATCGGAGATGATATACGGGTGCTCAGTGGAGACTGGGTACACTGGACGGACTCGCCGAGAACTCCTAGATGGTATTATACCTTACGTCAGATGGCAGTTCTCTGGTGACACTGGTACAGAGTAGTCTGTTGACCCGAGATCGTCATAGAGTCTTGTGTGATTCCCACTGTGCTTTGATTTCCACCTTACCACGTCCAAGAGGGCGTGCAAAACGGTGGTTTTTGGGTACAGTCCCGAATCACATGGAGGCAATGAGCGATTTGAGGGGATTCGTCTCTCCCGGTATAGGGAGTTGATGTTGCGCTGTGTTCGATTGGCTATAACCGGAAATCCCTGGCCAGGGTTGCTGAGATTTACTGGTAAGTTTTACCAGTAGTTTCTCGAACTGTTATAAACCTCATATCGACACGACTTATCGAGTTATTGGGGTCTGACGTCTACCACCCCTAGGCAAGATATGCGACACATCAGACGATCAGACCGGACTGTACGGTAAGTGTTACTGGTTGGATTCACAGGAGTGTGAGCGGGCTTGCTCGTCGATCTTCTGATCGCTCAATACCCGGGTGGCCGTTACGTTTAGCAGACCGCTTGCGGCTTGTGGGTGTTTGATATGATCATCACCTGCTGCCGGCGTATTGACGAGTCATTAGAGTCCTACACAGAGGTTTCCTGGCTCAAGCGAAATGAAATAGGAGCGCATATGAGATATGTGCGGGACCGAGAATAATGCGTGTATGTGATACCGTATTCTATTCTTGCGATGAATGTATCGATTGATTGTATGCGATATAACCTAGTTATCGAATCAAGGATTGATTCGATAAGCCGATACATTGAATATTAGTCGGTCATATGCGATATGACCGGATCGTTAAATCAACTGTTGATTTAATGACTTAATGTATAATTATATATTTGATATATTACTTTACATTAACTAGTATTGGTTCACTTTAAATGGATTTTCTCACTTGATATGCACAAGTTGTATATGTGATATACTTTTGTGCACTTGTTTGTATCATGTTTGATGATACATGCAAACTTGGGTTTGTGTAAAGAATTAAACCATGGTTAAGTAAATGGTTAGGGTTTTTATTTATTCATTTATTTATCTATTCATTTTTGGTTAAAAAAAGGAAAAAGGAAAACTAAATGGTTGCTTTCATGCTAGAAAGTTCTTGATGCTTCATGCATCTTTGACTAAAGCAACCATTTTGTCTTCATCTCCTAAACCTAACCATTCAACTAACCTTAGTTTACTCTCTACACATAACCATGGTTGCAATATGATACTTATCATATTATTTTCTATTTTGAAAATACTCATGAGATTTTCTTCTTCTTCTTCTTCTTGAACAAAGAAGAAAACCTTGCTTCCATTAATGGCAACTTGAGAAAAAGAGTGAGAAATCCAATTCTAAAGTGAACCCACTTCCTATTTCTTCATCCTCTACCACTTGCCAAGTAGTATAGGGTGTTTTCTTCACAAGTTTCATGACTTGGTGAAGTTGGAGCTTGATCTTGTGTTGCCTCGACGTAGATCATCTTCGGCATCGAAGTCGACGACCTAGCCCGATCATTTCTTCGATGAAACCAACGCGAGAGTCCGGGATCCGATGGGTACAGCGGAGGGACTTCATCACGGAGATATGGAGGTGGAGAACCGGATCTACAAAGGTTGTATTTCCGTTCACTTATTAGTAAAGCAGTTTACTAGTTGTCGTTTTCGCTTAAACTCTAGTCAACGATCCGTATTAGGGTTTCTCGGCACTCGTAATTTTTGAAATTGGCATGGTTGATGCCTTGTGAGACCTCATTAGTGTGCCTAGGAACCCTACAGTGGTAGAGAACTGAGAACGGGTGATAAGTTTCATGAGACAGAAAATGGGGCAAGTGTTGCAACCAAGTCTGTTGGTCACTGTCACCCTATATTACCAATACATTGATTCTGAACGAATGTTATTAGATACCGAACCTGATATACAAAATCATATCAGTCTCTTTATTAGTAAAGAAAGGATATAATTTTGTATTGTTGTATATTGTTTTGAACATTTTCTATATCAAAAGTTGATCGGTTCAGGCACGTTATCTAAAAGCATTAATGTTCTAAATCAAACTACAGTTCTTAGTATACAGAACACACACAAGAGGAAGAGTTCAGAAATGAACGAATTCTTCTTGAGGTATTGTAGACTAGGTCATATCAATGCGACCCGACTAGCTGAAGTTACATAAAGATGCATATTTAAATCAGTTTGAATTTACATCTTGTGAAACTTGCTAGTCATGTCACAAAGATAAGATGACCATAGCTCCGTTTACTGGAAACAGAGAAAGAGTTAGTGAACTCTTGGGATTGATACATGTTGATGTATAAAGGTCCCCAGTCTACACATGCCAAGACCAGTTCTTTATAGTTCAATACATTCTCTGATTCAGACATATGTTCCTGTTGAAACACAAGTCCGAACCTTTTGAGGTATTCACAGAATATAAGTTAGAAGTAGAGAACCAATACGGGTATAAGTATTATGTCCTTTGATGTGATCAGGGAGGAGAATACTTGAGGACGGAATTCCTGGACTATTCTAAAGGAGAATGAGATTCTCTCTCAGCATTACTCCTCCGTATACACCATAGCACGATGGTATATCAGGGCAGAGCAATTGCACCCTATTCGATATGGTGTGCTCTATGATGAGTACTAATGAGTTACCTTTTTCCTTTTTGGGGGTTATACATTTGGGAAGCTGCATACCTATTGAATAGGGTTCAAATCAAATCAGTTGCCTACCACTTCATATGTGATATGGAAAGGGAAGAGCCCATATCTTAAGTTAGTTAAGATTTGGGGTTGTCCAGCCTATGTTTGAAAAGCAAAATCCGGACAAACTCGAGGCAAGGTCTGTTATGTAGAACTGGAAATGTTCCAGCTATGCAAACTACAGCAGATGATTTGGTAGAACCAAAGGATTCAATAGATACCAACGAACCTCAGCCTCTCCGCCGATCTAGTAGGGTTTCTCACCCACCTGAGAGATACTTATGTTTCTCTATGACAGTGGGAGCGAGGATTGCATCATGAGATGATGACCCAACTAGTTTCGAGCTGGCCATCAGGAGTGGGACTCTGTAAGAATGGCTGGATACTTAGCGATCTGAGATGGAATCCTTATACACCAACAAAGTATGGACTTTAGTTGCTTTATCTGAAGGGTTAAATCCCCATCAGAAGCAAGTATATCTTGAGAAGATTACTTGGTGTACATGGAAATGTTGAGACTTTCAAAGCTAGAGTTGTTAAAGGTTTGCATCATTGACCAGGTATGGATCATGATGAAACCTTTTATAAGGAGCTATGCTTAAGTCCATCCAGATCCTACTTGCCACGGCTACATACCATGACTACGATATCTGGCAGTTGGGTGTCATGACTGCTTTTCTAAATGATGTTTTAGAAGAGGGAGTCTATAAGTACACAGTCAGAGGGCTTCGTAAACATTGGGAGCAGCAGAAACGTGTACAAGATGCTTTATAGGATAAAGCAGGCATCGCGGAGTTGGAACATCTGTTTTGATGTAGTAGTCAAATAGTTTGACTTCATCAAAATGGTAGATGAACCTTGTATATACAAAAATGTAGTAGGGAGTATGGTGGTGATCCTCGTAGAGTACATGGATGACATACTCTTGATATTGAAGGAGTTTCCTATGCTACGCTCGATCAATCTCTGCTTATCACAATGATTCTCCACATAGGATCAAAGTGATACCTACTAAATCCTGGGTTTTGGATCTATACGATAGATCTAAATGGATGTTAGGATTCTCACTAGATGTAGTGAGATGGTATCAATCGATCCTGGGGAGAATCACTGGAAGGGTTCCAGGGTGATAAAGACGACTGAATGTCAGTCACAGGCAATGTCTTTACCCTCAGTAAAGGGACGGTATGTTGGAAGAGTTCCAAGCTAGATACCGTGGCATACTAGACGATAAAGGCTGGATACATCGCGACTTAAGATGCTACCAAATAGGCAGTCTGGATGTATATTAGTTCATGAGATGAACTTAGTTCCTTCCATTGTGTGACAATGGAGTTGTGGCTTATGCCAAGGAACGTCCGTCCCATCGGTGATCCAGACATATTCTAATGCAGTATCACCTGATCGTGGAGATGGTTAATCTCCAGGCGATCGAGGTCAGGAGAGTAGACTCAGAGGACAATACGGCGGATCCACTCACAAAGGCTTTTTCCCAGAGAGAGACCTTTATGGGATGGTTGAGTATGAGATACTGCAACCACTGCTACAGATGGCCCTAGTGCAAGTGGGAGATTGTTAGTTATATGTATGCCCTAGAGGCCATTACTATACATAGGATCTATATTGTAGTGGAAGCTTGGACATATATAGGGAGGACTTTCTTGCTCGACATGATAGTATGCTATCTGGTTGATCTTTACCTTAACGTGTACACTGATTGTCTCTCTGTTACATGTTGGTAAAGCCCTTAGGATGTGTACTTGAATACCTGGACTATGATGCGGATCATACTAGTGGAGACATGGTAGTCCATAAGTACATCCTTCAAGGTCCCAAGTCGTGGGTGTATCGAGACGGGGCATCGATATACTAGAGTAGACTAGCGTATACCTTCTCGACCCATACAGATAGGCGATGGATGATCCCATATCCATTGGTGTTTGCCATCGGAGATGATATACGGGTGCTCAGTGGAGACTGGGTACACTGGACGGACTCGCCGAGAACTCCCAGATGGTATTATACCTTACGTCAGATGGCAGTTCTCTCGTGACACTGGTACAGAGTAGTCTGTTGACCCGAGATCGTCATAGAGTCTTGTGTGATTCCCACTGTGCTTTGATTTCCACCTTACCACGTCCAAGAGGGCGTGCAAAACGGTGGTTTTTGGGTACAGTCCCGAATCACATGGAGGCAATGAGCGATAGGAGGGGATTCGTCTCTCCCGGTATAGGGAGTTGATGTTGCGCTGTGTTCGATTGGCTATAACCGGAAATCCCTGGCCAGGGTTACTGAGATTTACTGGTAAGTGTTACCAGTAGTTTCTCGAACTGTTATAGACCTCATATCGACACGACTTATCGAGCTATTGGGGTCTGACGTCTACCACCCCTAGGCAAGATATGCGACATATCAGACGATCAGACCGGACTGTACGGTAAGTGTTACTGGTTGGATTCACAGGAGTGTGAGTGGGCTTGCTCGTCGATCTTCTGATCGCTCAATACCCGGGTGGCCGTTACGTTTAGCAGACCGCTTGCGGCTTGTGGGTGTTTGATATGATCATCACCTGCTGCCGGCGTATTGACGAGTCTTTAGAGTCCTACACAGAGGTTTCCTGGCTCAAGCGAAACGAAATAGAAGCGCATATGAGATATGTGCGGGACCGAGAATAATGCGTGTATGTGATACCGTATTCTATTCTCGTGATGAATGTATCGATTGGTTGTATGCGATATAACCTAGTTATCGAATCAATGATTGATTCGATAAGCCGATACATTGAATATTAGTTGGTCATATGCGATATGACCGGATCGTTAAATCAACTGTTGATTTAATGATTTAATGTATAATTATATATTTGATATATTACTTTACATTAACTAGTATTGGTTCACTTTAAATGGATTTTCTCACTTGATATACACAAGTTGTATATGTGATATACTTTTGTGTACTTGTTTGTATCATGTTTGATGATACATGCAAACTTGGATTTGTGTAAAGAATTAAACCTTAGTTAAGTAAATGGTTAGGGTTTTTTTTTTATTCATTTATTTATCTATTCATTTTTGGTCAAAAAAAGGAAAAAGGAAAACTAAATGGTTGCTTTCATGCTAGAAAGTTCTTGATGCTTCATGCATCTTTGACTAAAGCAACCATTTTGTCTTCATCTCCTAAACCTAACCATTCAACTAACCTTAGTTTACTCTCTACACATAACCATGGTTGCAATATGATACTTATCATATTATTTTCTATTTTGAAAATACTCATGACATTTTTTTCTTCTTCTTCTTCTTCTTGAACAAAGAAGAAAACCTTGCTTCCATTAATGGCAACTTGAGAAAAAGAGTGAGAAATCCAATTCTAAAGTGAACCCACTTCCTATTTCTTCATCCTCTACCACTTGCCAAGTAGTATAGGGTGTTTTCTTCACAAGTTTCATGACTTGGTGAAGTTGGAGCTTGATCTTGTGTTGCCTCGACTTAGATCATCTTCGGCATCGAAGTCGACGACCTAGCCCGATCATTTCTTCGATGAAACCACTGCGAGAGTCCGGGTTCCGATGGGTACAACGGAGGGACTTCATCACGGAACGATGGAGGTGGAGAACCGGATCTACAAAGGTTGTATTTCCGTTCACTTATTAGTAAAGCAGTTTACTAGTTGTCGTTTTCGCTTAAACTCTAGTCAACGATCCGTATTAGGGTTTCTCGGCACTTGTAATTTTTGAAATTGGCATGGTTGATGCCTTGTGAGACCGCATTAGTGTAAGTGCACGGCGGCGCCCCGGTCGTCAATCCGACGGCCAAATGCGGAAACGGTGATAAACTTTAATTTTGCGAACTTAGCAAACCGGCACCACCGCGCACTAAACCCCGGATCGGGCCATTAAACTTCTCCTAGCTAACTAACAAGATAGGGAAGAGATATACCGAATGATCCGAGTCCTCCGGTCTTCTCGTCATCGTCCCGATCTCCCGCGGAAACTCCGGTCGTCGCCTCCTTGCCGGAAGGGCACCACATCGCCTGCATCTTTTACGGGCTCCCGCCTCTATACCGAGGCAACTCGGGCATGAAGCCGGCAAGTCGACATGCCCAAGATATGCTGTAGAATGTGTAGTGTAGAGGCTATGTCTCACTTTGGGGTTATGTTGCCTTTGAAAGATGATGGAGGAATCAATAAGAAAAATGGTGCTTCATTTTTCTAGCATCAAATGAGATCAAGAATGCCACAAGCTCAAAAATGAAATTCTCTCATTTTCCTCACTCAAGTGGCCGGCCTATCTCAATGAGGAATGGTGGTGGAGTGCAAAACCAAAATACAAGAGGGAGGTGATGGTAGGAGAAAAGAAGTGGTGACCCTAAACAAACATCAACCATACTTCAAGCACATCAAAACCATACCCTCCCTTAACTTAATTAATGCAAGTGATGGAAGAAAGAAAAGAATGGTATCATAATTAATCCATATGCAAGAAAACCCCTCCACAAATGTTATTTGCAAAATTGCAAATAACCCCCTCCATCGGAAAAGTCCGGCCGGGAAAGAACAAACGAAAACCGGCCGGAACGGAATGCAAACTGGCAACTCGAGAAAACTGGTCCTGTAATAAATTACAGGAAAACCCCGATACTGTGCATACACACCCACATCTGTATTCCGTCCGGATACAAATGCAAAGAGACAAAATCTACACTGTACTAAACTAGGATCCGGCTTAAAACAAAGCCGGCTAGTAATGTTCGTCCGATCCTGATCCGTGCAATACCGCACGTATCAGATCGAACCCTGCCATATAACTATACGGCCTCTAGTACAAACCGTCCGATCCTGATCCGTGCAATACCGCACGTATCTGATCGAACCCTGCCATATCTCCATACGGCCTCTACAGCGTTTCGCCCGAAAGCTGAGTAACTGAATGTGTGGTGGACTCTAAAGACTCGTCAATACAATGGCTGTGGATTTAACCACTAGCACGTCAGAGGTATAAGCCAATACGTAACGGGCCACCAGCTATTGACTAAAAGGGACGTCGATGAGCGAACTCATCCTGACACCCTATTGAGCCTGTCAGTGACAATATCCGTACAGTCCGGTCCGTTCGTCTATGAGCATCGCATGTCGGGCCTAGGGGGTTGGTAAAAGTCAGACCCCCAAAAGCGGTACAAGTCGTGTCGGAGTGTAGCCCAGAACACCCTGAGATACTACTGGAATACCTACCAGTAAATCTCCTGCCTTGGCCAAGGACTTCGTGTAATGGCTCTCCTAGACACAGCGCGACCTCACCCCCAATACCGGGAGAGACGAACCCCTGAAGATCCGCTCACTGCCTCCATGTGGCTCGGGACTGTACCCAACTAAAACCTGTTTGCACGACTCCTTTGAGCCATGGTAGGGTAGTAATCAAAGTACAGTGGAACTCACACGAGACAAATGACGATCCCCAGGTCGATGAACTAACCTGTACACATATCACCTGGGAACTGCTATCTGACGTCAGGTATAAGACCAACTAGCATGTTCCCGGCGAGTCCTGTCCGGTGTACTCATAACCCAATGAGCACCTGTATACATCTTAGGTGAACCAACTGACACCAGTGGCTTGTGAGACCGGCCACCGCCCCTCGTCGGGGTCTCGACTGTATACACTAGTCTACTCTGGAGAATCGATGCCCTGTCTCGAAACTCCCACGACTAGGGACCTTTTAAAGATGTGCTTATAGACTCCAGCTCTCACTTATATGATCGCCCTCATACTGCTGGCAGCCGAGCAAGAATCCTAGGGGCTCTATCAACGTGCAATAGTGACCTGTCAGGTCACCTAAAGCAGTACACGATGATAAAGGTAAACCAGATAGCATACTATCATCTCGATTAAGACTGTCGTACCAGGATAGGTCCTCCCTCAATCATTGCAATCACGTGCCTGTGATCCAATAATTGACTCTGAGGGCACTATCTCCAACAATCTCCCACTTGCACTCAAGGCTAATTATTGCGATGTCGCATGCTCACAGCCCGTGTGATAACGAACACCCAACTCCTCTACTAGTCAGTCGCACAAAGCCTGTTTGCGAAACTATTGCGTTCGAGGAATAGCCTCAGTGAGTGAATCCGCCTAGATGTTTCTTTCTATGTCCTCTATATCTCAAGTTCGCGGAGAAAACCATCTCCCGAAATGAGCAATACCTGTCTTAGAATGTCTGGATGTCTGATGGGACCGAGCTCATAAATGAACTCCAAATCCAAACTTCTTAGACTGTATCGTCAACTGAACTTAATCAGTATCCTGCGCCATGCCACTCTCAGTATTTCCTTAGACCACCTGTCCAAAATACTGCCCCTCATCAGAAGGAAAACTATAACTCTGACAACCTCCTTGTCGTCCATGTCACCTTGGAAGCCTGGAATGATAACTGTCTCCCAAATGAGGCTGTCGTTATCATATCCCTAGAACATCCACTTATGTTCTAAAACTGCTTCCGACTGTTTCTCCAGGATTGGATCAATGTCAACTTATTGCATCTAGTGCAAGAACAACATCTGATGTGGTACTTGACATCTCATGATTGACTCAATTGCCTAAGCAAGTGATCTGCCAATCATGCACATCCCTCTCTACTTTAGTCTATAAGACACCTTTAGAGAGGGTGACTCCATTACTTGCAGGTACACTACCATGCCAGGAGTCGTCCATTCTAAATACTCTTAGAATGCTGTCAAAGTACCCTGATTGGGAAACCACCCAAATCTAGATCTAAAACCATAGATCTAGTAACCAGTATGTCAGATATAATGTCCAAATCCCATGTGGAGAAAACACTGTGTGACGACCAAAGTATAACCGATCGTAGTATAGGAATATCACTTCCTACTACCTTCTCAACAGATCCATCCCCTATTCTGATGACATTAAACCTATGACTGTCACATCAGAAACAGATGATCTATCTCCGCTATATCTGCTTTAGTCTATAAATAGACATAAGCCTGATGTCCACCAATGCTTCCGCTGCTCCCACTGACTACGAAAACCCTCTGGCAGAGTCATATAGACGTGCACTTCTAAAGCTAGTTTAGAACGACGCTATACTCATCCTCCTGCCGGGTTTCGCAGCCTGGAACAACAACAATGGCAAGTGTGGGTAAACAAGAACTTCCCTGTCACCGTCCTTGAGGCTACCGGAGTACCACTCGGGTGCCTGAATTACCCACCTTTTCTGCGGAGTGGCCAATGGAATGTCAAATCAGATTGAATCTTTAGGTTCCTTATCAAATCTTTAGTAATCGTTTGTGGTTCTGGAATCACTTCCAGTTCTACCATACTCCCACTTCTGTTTTTGAAAAAAAATCCATTTTTATTAAAACTGTGGCGAGTCAAGAACAATATCACTATTGATCTTTCTTATGGTAGAAAGTCAACCCTCGTCATAGCCTGGGTCAACCCACAAACAGCCATTACAGAAACGTGCCTTGAGTTATCCAGAGTCTGGTTTTAATCATAAGCCGGACAACTTCCCGTACCTTAACAATGTTAAGATATGAACTGTACTATATCCAATATAGAACCAGAGGCACTGATTTAATTGAACCAGATTCAAATCATGCAGCTATCTCCAGTGCATGTCAACTAAATGGAGAGAGGCCGATCAGCGTTACTCAACTTAGGAATGCTTCCAATTATAAGTAACCTGAAAGAGAAGCAATTTCTCTTTATCATTACTATCAACTGAATACCATACACAAGTATCTACATCTTCGATCACCTTGAAGAATCCCGATACTTGCTACACTTGGTTCTCTACTCTATTCAAATACCTATAACTCCTCAAAACTTAGACCCTGTGTTTCTACGAAACACATGTCTAAGAACTAGAGAAGTTAAAAGTAAACAGAACATAGTATGAGGACCAACCCCTCTGTCCTAATGGACACTGGACAACATACAATACTCTGTATAAGTCCGCTGAGTCTAACAACTCTTTCACTGTGTGTCGTAGGTTGAAAACTGTACTTATGGTTAAGAAGAATTACACCGCTGTTTAATGCTCCTTACCTAACCATCCACTGATATAGGTAAATGTCATCGACATAATATCAAAAGGTATATCTCACTCTATGAAAATAGACGTACAGATATATAAATTTGAAATTGGTGCACAACAGCGGATATTCAAAACCAAATATTTGCCGACCGGCAAACATCCCAGGTGATCTCCTCAAATATCACCGATTACAACGAATCCCGATATAATGAGGATGATCACCCAATTCCCAATAACTTACTCCCACTCATCATCTGTAAAACCATACAGATGTGAGAATCAAACCTGGTAAATACATACTTTGGAGCAAGTGTCTAATCAGGAAATCAGTTTTCTTTTAACAGTACACAGTTGAACTGAAACATTGAAATGTTTCGATGGGGTATCCTGGTATTCCTAGTAATGCCTCTACCATTATCCAGATTCACAACTATAACCGTATAATTCTTTGCCACCTCTCCAAATCCCTTTATATGTCTTTAGTCATTACCTTCTGCACACCCCTTTAGGCCAATTGGTTTTCTTCCTTCCCCACCGTTCGGCACCAGCCTATGGTTTGGAAGAAGACTATCCAATAAGCATAATGGGTGTACTATCCTAATCCTAGGAGCACTCGCAATGCGAGAGAAGGTGAAGATAAAAGACAACCGAATAAACCTTATTCCTATTTCTCCTGGACCAGAATCCATCCCCGAACTGGAACAAGTTCCTTTCGAGTTCGTATATAACCATACGATGGAGTATCCAATAAACTGTGGATCTTCGTAGTGATACGGAGTGTCCTGGAGAACTACAAAGGTGATTTAGGATTGGCGAAGAAATATTTGGTTTGGTCGTGAATATCAGTCGCAATTTACTTTGCCCTCTTACTAATCCCTTGCTTTGTCTTAATCTTAATACCTTCTGCACACCATCGTTATGCTAATTGGTTTTCTTCATTCCCTACCGGTCGGCACCAGCCTGAGGTTTGGAAGAAGACTATCCAATTTGCGTAATAGGTGTACTATCTCCTAAACTAAGGAGTACTCGTAACTTGAGAGAAGGTAAAAGGGAAAAGACAACTGAATAAACCTTATCCGTTTTCTCCAGAACCGGAAACCATCCTCGAATTCCTTCGAGTTCGTATCTAACCATACGATGGTTTTGTCCAATGGAAGTGGACGTTCATAGTAATACGGGGTGTCCTGGAGAAAAGGGTAAAAGTAGGGGTGGCAATGAGGTCTGCAACTCTGACAATCCAAAAGCCAGTGTAAAGAAGGTTCGGTCAACTTGGTCACTGAGTCATAGTCTTAGGGTCGGGTCAATGGTCACTGCCAGAGAGAGAGAGAAAAGAAACACTCAGCGTGCACTCTATCCTAGATCAGAATGGTTACCAATTTATCTAATCAGGAAACCTCCCACTGTACCTCAAATTCTCCTCCAAACCTGAAAGAAGAATTAGTCGGGGTCACCCGAGGAGTAAACCAACTCATCAGTGGGAATCGGGATCCAACTCTCATCGCATGATAACGTGACGGAATCCGCTCACGCTATCACACTCCAGAAGGTATGCGCATATCTGGCAAGTTTCAGTTCTTTTGAAACTCCCGATGTGATTTTTACCCCATGCTCTTATGACCTTGACTTTGGCCAACATATCATAAGTCACATGTCAAGTTCAACCCGTCATTCTCCAGGTTAATTTGAGCCCACCCGTACATACCCTTGACTTGGGCCAAAATGGTAGTACGACTGCCCCAAACCAACACATCTATCTATACTGCATATGAATAACCAACAGCTACCAAACACTGTGCCTTGACTTTGGCCAACATACACAGCTTGAATACTATTGACTACCCATATGAAACGACGGAGGGCTACGAATGGTTTCTGGAGAAAACCTTTAACGTAATGAACTTGATATCGTTGAAGGAACGGATAGCTTTTTAGAAAATATAGTGGCGAAAACCTTTACTAAAGAGGTCACTCCCGGTGAAGGGATCTCGGCTCTTTCCCCGTAGAATGGGGTGCAGGATATTCCAAATGAATACCACGATGCAAAGCAAAAGTAATCGGCTATAGTGAAGTTAATGCCCTGACGCAAACTTCTGTCCAAGGGGTCACTCCCGGTGAAGGGATCTCGGCCCTTGCCTCGTCGACTGAGGAGCAGGATATTCCAAATGAATACCACGATGCAAAACAAAAGTGAACGTCCTTGCAATAACAGCTTTTTGAAAAGTGTTCCAACAACATTAGAATAGGTTTGTTTTAACTTGCATTGATCCGAATCAACGCAGTCCCATCAATTGATCACACCACAAAGAACGAAAATATACTGACGTACGTATATGCCATCCGCATTCGCCACTGGGTCCCGTCATCACCCGTTAGGTTAGCTAACTAACGGCAGAGCGGGGACTGGACTAGCGCGGATGAAAAACATATACAACATCTACTAATATATATACCAATATATAGTATTTCGCTCAAGGCGTGAAATAAATGCAACATCATAGAAATGTACAGCATCACAGAACAATACAGATATCTGGGATCCCCGGGTTTCACAGAGCCACTACTGAAACCCGACGTTCCCCTGGTCGTGTGGATAGCCTGTGCAATGAAATCCTAGACCCCTACAGGCGCGGCAAGTTACCCGCCAAAACCTGAAGCGAGGCAGCCCCCTTCAGCAACGTGAATGGACCACCCAGCACTTCACGGAATCCGGTAACTCGGGCACCCCTCCTGGGTCAACCTGTACCCCCTACGAGTGCGGTGAATATCCCGCCAATTCCAGACTGAAGCCCCCTCCGTCTCAATGCCCTGAGATGCGGGCCCGTTGCCCTCTAGAACCCGGCTATCCGTGCACCCCTCCGCGGGGTAACCCTAGTACAGAAAGTAAAATATACATACAACGGGTACATCGACCGCAACCAGGTCGTGCCCCAAAAGAATAATACAAACAGGCAGTGACGGCAGTCCACATGTCGGACGCTCGCCCCGCAAGATCAAATGTACATAATACAACAACACAGTACTAGCATTGCAACCAGGCTATCCCCCACGACCGATCCGCAACATCACAGCAAAACACAGAACATCAACGTGAAAGTCACGTTCGCAAATCCGTCTAACCGGGCTATAGCAGTTAGACCGGATTTACCGATCGAGTGACATTCACGGTCGCAGATATAATGTAAATACTGTGAAATAATGTGTTTAAAATATCCGATCGATCAAAAATTAACAAGTGGGCCCCCAACCAATACTGTAGCACTCAAAGAAATTCTGGGCCCAATTTTAATATTCCAAAACCCCTATTTTTAGCCCACAAGCCCACTGACAAAAAATGATGACATGGGCCCTCATTACGGCGGCGGATCCGCGGCCTAAGAAAACTTAATGGCCGCGGATCCGCGCTCTCAATAAGGGATCATGTTGTCGAATTTTTTCAGTGTTCTTAGAACTCCCTGCACATCATTCTGAGACAACCTGAAAAAATTTTCGAGACCAAAAAATTTCAACAGAAAACTGATGTGAACAAAAATGCGAGTTTTGGAATTTTGGTCGATCGGAAATGTAAAACACATCAAACAAAGCTAGACGAAGTTAATGGCGAGGCTCTGATACCACTGTAAGTTCACGGCGGCGCCCCGGTCGTCAATCCGAATGCGGAAACGGTGATAAACTTTAATTTTGCGAACTTAGCAAACCGGCACCACCGCGCACTAAACCCCGGATCGGGCCATTAAACTTGTCCTAGCAAACTAACAAGATACGGAAGAGATATACCGAATGATCCGAGTCCTCCGGTCTTCTCGTCATCGTCCCGATCTCCCGCGGAAACTCCGGTCGTCGCCTCCTTGCCGGAAGGGCACCACATCGCCTGCATCTTTTACGGGCTCCCGCCTCTATACCGAGGCAACTCAGGCATGAAGCCGGCAAGTCGACATGCCCAAGATATGCTGTAGAATGTGTAGTGTAGAGGCTATGTCTCACTTTGGGGTTATGTTGCCTTTGAAAGATGATGGAGGAATCAATAAGAAAAATGGTGCTTGCATTTTTCTAGCATCAAATGAGATCAAGAATGCCACAAGCTCAAAAATGAAATTCTCTCATTTTCCTCACTCAAGTGGCCGGCCTATCTCAATGAGGAATGGTGGTGGAGTGCAAAACCAAAATACAAGAGGGAGGTGATGGTAGGAGAAAAGAAGTGGTGACCCTAAACAAACATCAACCATACTTCAAGCACATCAAAACCATACCCTCCCTTAACTTAATTAATGCAAGTGATGGAAGAAAGAAAAGAATGGTATCATAATTAATCCATATGCAAGAAAACCCCTCCACAAATGTTATTTGCAAAATTGCAAATAACCCCCTCCATCGGAAAAGTCCGGCCGGGAAAGAACAAACGAAAACCGGCCGGAACGGAATGCAAACTGGCAACTCGAGAAAACTGGTCCCGTAATAAATTACAGGAAAACCCCGATACTGTGCATACACACCCGCATCAGTATTCCGTCCGGATACAAATGCAAAGAGACAAAATCTACACTGTACTAAACTAGGATCCGGCTTAAAACAAAGCCGGCTAGTAATGTTCGTCCGATCCTGATCCGTGCAATACCGCACGTATCAGATCGAACCCTGCCATATAACTATACGGCCTCTAGTACAAACCGTCCGATCCTGATCCGTGCAATACCGCACGTATCTGATCGGACCCTGCCATATCTCCATACGGCCTCTACAGCGTTTCGCCCGAAAGCTGAGTAACTGAATGTGTGGTGGACTCTAAAGACTCGTCAATACAATGGCTGTGGATTTAACCACTAGCACGTCAGAGGTATAAGCCAATACGTAACGGGCCACCAGCTATTGACTAAAAGGGACGTCGATGAGCGAACTCATCCTGACACCCTATTGAGCCTTTCAGTGACAATATCCGTACAGTCCGGTCCGTTCGTCTATGAGCATCGCATGTCGGGCCTAGGGGGTTGGTAAAAGTCAGACCCCCAAAAGCGGTACAAGTCGTGTCGGAGTGTAGCCCAGAACACCCTGAGATACTACTGGAATACCTACCAGTAAATCTCCTGCCTTGGCCAAGGACTTCGTGTAATGGCTCTCCTAGACACAGCGCGACTTCACCCCCAATACCGGGAGAGACGAACCCCTGAAGATCCGCTCACTGCCTCCATGTGGCTCGGGACTGTACCCAACTAAAACCTGTTTGCACGACTCCTTTGAGCCGTGGTAGGGTAGTAATCAAAGCACAGTGGGAACTCACACGAGACAAATGACGATCCCCAGGTCGATGAACTAACCTGTACACATGTCACCTGGGAACTGCTATCTGACGTCAGGTATAAGACCAACTAGCATGTTCCCGGCGAGTCCTGTCCGGTGTATTCATAACCCAATGAGCACCTGTATACATCTTAGGTGAACCAACTGACACCAGTGGCTTGTGAGACCAGCCACCGCCCCTCGTCGGGGTCTCGACTGTATACACTAGTCTACTCTGGAGAATCGATGCCCTATCTCGAAACTCCCACGACTATGGACCTTTTAAGGATGTGCTTATAGACTCCAGCTCTCACTTATATGATCGCCCTCATACTGCTGGCAGCCGAGCAAGAATCCTAGGGGCTCTATCAACGTGCAATAGTGACCTGTCAGGTCACCTAAAGCAGTACACGATGATAAAGGTAAACCAGATAGCATACTATCATCTCGAGTAAGACTGTCGTACCAGGATAGGTCCTCCCTCAATCATTGCAATCACGTGCCTGTGATCCAATAATTGACTCTGAGGGCACTATCTCCAACAATCTCCCACTTGCACTCAAGGCTAATTATTGCGATGTCGCATGCTCACAGCCCGTGTGATACCGAACACCCAACTCCTCTACTAGTCAGTCGCACAAAGCCTGTTTGCGAAACTATTGCGTTCGAGGAATAGCCTCAGTGAGTGAATCCGCCTAGATGTTTCTTTCTATGTCCTCTATATCTCAAGTTCGCGGAGAAAACCATCTCCCGAAATGAGCAATACCTGTCTTAGAATGTCTGGATGTCTGATGGGACCGAGCTCATAAACGGAGCTATGGTCATCTTATCTTTGTGACATGACTGGCAAGTTTCACAAGATGTAAATTCAAACTGATTTAAATATGCATCTATATATAACTTCAGCTAGTCGGATCGCATTGATATGACCTAGTCTACAATACCTCAAGAAGAATTCGTCCATTTCTGAACTATTCCTCTTGTGTGTGTTCTGTATATTAAGAACTGTAGTTTGATTTAGAACATCAATACTTTTAGATAACGTGTCCGAACCGATCAACTTTTGATATAGGAAATGTTCAAAACATTATCCAACAATACAAAATTTTATCATTTCTTTACTAATAAAGAGACTGATATGATTTTGTATATCAGGTTCGGTATCTAATAACATTCGTTCAGAATCAATGTATTTGGAATACAGGGTGACAGTGATCAACAGACTTGGCTGCAACACTTGCCCCGTTTTCTGTCTCATGAAACTTATCACCCGTTCTCAGTTCTCTACCTTTCATAGCCCATGTAACGGATTATATTTACGGGATCCTGATCTGGTATCTAATACCTAAGACGTAGAGGACACTGAGAAACAGTTCTTTGTAATGAACACACCGGAAGGAGATGCATCATATGCAATTCTTCGTTTGGGCGGCACGGGAAATCTGGTATTCCCCAATTTCCTGCTCTGTCTTATAACAATTATAAGTTGGAGCGGGACCAACGTTTCCCAGCTCAGTATAACAAGCGGGTTCGGTCAATACATCCATATTATTATCTTGATTAAGGCGTGATATGGTCGCTACCAGGAGAGAGAGAGAGAAGAAAACACTCAGCATGCGCTCTTACAAGAATAGATTGGTTATTATTTTATCTAATCAGGATGGCTCCCACTGTTTTTATCAAATCTTCCTTCAAACCCTAAAAGGAAAGACTAGCCGGGATTAATTACACACTACAACTTCGCCAATCTTTCAGCCAGGCCAGTGTCGGTACTTTGAGGGAGGTCCCCCGTGCTTTCGCATGAACCTAATTAATGTAAAACTCATTTTCCCAGAGGCGTAACCTCGTTAACACCTTTCTAGACACCTACCTGATCGACTAATTGTAATGTATAAAACTCTCCCAGGAGTAACTCTTACTCGCAGTGGGTATCGTGATCCAACTATCTCATAGAAGGTATGCAATCTCATTGCAAATTTCAACACTTGAAATTCCCGATAATTTTGCCCCTAGCACCCTATGACCTTGACGGAGGTCAACAAACCATAGGCTACTAGTCAAGTTCAACCCGTCATTTCTTGATTGAATCAAACCCACCCGCACGACCCTTGACGGAAGTCAACAAGGTCGCACGACTACCCTAATCCAATCTGCATCATATGCATAAGCAGATAAATACTAGTTAGCTACCGCACACTACGTCTTGACGGAGGTCAACAAACGTAGCACGAATACTAAGTAGGACTTATCTGAAATGACAGAGGGCTACGACAGGTTTTTCTGAAAACCTATTGCATAATGAACTTGATATCGTTCTAGAATCAAATGATTTTAAAATGGAGTGTTTTTTAGGCTTTTCTAGTTTTGCTAAAGGGGTCACACCCGGTGAAGGGATCGTCGGCCCTTTCCTCGTCGAATGAGGTGCGGGATATATCATATATATCACCGTGCAAAGCAAAAACTATAGAAGCTATCAAAAGACAAACCGAGTGTATAGCATCTGCCAGTTATTTCTAAAGGGGTCACTCCCGGTGAAGGGATCGTCGGCCCTTTCCTCATCGAATAAGGTGCAGGATATATCATATACACCGCTGTGCAAAGCAAGAACTGTAGCTACCTGTTTTATTTTTGAAATTCGATTTACAACATCTTAGGTTTCTTTTTCTTTCATTAATCATATTAATGAAGTCCCATCATTTAAGTTACCTAAACATCACAGATAAATACGACGTACACTTATGCCGTCCGCATTCGCCTCGATGTCCCCTCGTGCACCGTTAGGTTAGGTAACTAACGGCCGAGCGGGGCAGGGTTAGCGCGGGTGTAAAACATAAGTAACTTCTATATAATATATCGTATATACTATATACAGTATTTTTCACAGAACATATCACATGATCACATCACAGATATCGCAGCAGAAGAAACATATGAAATATTGGATATACTAGGACGTCCGTGTTTTCAATACGAGCCAGTATAAAACACGGATTCCACGGTCGCGATGAATAGCCAAACCCACACCCCTAGACCCCTACGAGAGCGGCAAGCAACCCTACCAATTCTAGAGTTAGGAGACCCGGACTCGACTCCTCGAGTTGGTCTCCCACTGGACTCCAGAACCCGGTTACTTATGCCCTCCTCCTTAAGTCTATCCTAGTGCGGAAAAGTAAATAATATACAAAGGGTGACATCTTCCACAACCTGGAAGTGCCCCAATAAAAGAATATTACATACAAGTTTTTACAAGAATGAAAATGAAAAACACTCATCTCACATAAAAAAAACCGGCTATTCAAACACGACGATCCAATATAACATATCCAGCAATACATAACATCACATGTCATCAACGTAAGTAAACATGCGTATCCCAATTGTCGTTAACATATAGCAACGAAACCGGCGATATCACATATTACACTTACGGTCACAGAAAAGAAAGTGTAAAACTACAACAGTTGGAATCCGCAACCTCTTTAGACATCGCATGCCTAATCAAATGAATTCCTTAGACATCACATGCCTAACAATTATAAACTCCACATTTTAGTCTCAAAATCAAAAACACTTTTCAATACCAAGTCGGGCAATTCAACAAGATTCCTGACATCCTGATCGAATGCTCGTCATAAACTTCAGTAGACGGCCGCACCCCCGATACCGTCGACGAAGTGCACCAAGGCGGAACACCGCTGCCGCGAGCACCCGAACGGAGGCTTTCGGCGACGGGGTTCTCCTACAGTCACTTGGTCGGGGCTTTGGGGTGTAGTTGTCTATTAAGTTTACCCGGCGAGTATCCGCGTACGCTACATGATTGCGACGGACTTTTGATCACATCAAAATTCCGTGGCAACCGATCAAGTGAGACTAAACTGCTATGTTTATAACATTCAAATCAGTTATCTCATAACTACATGTGGATTCCAAATATTTTATCACATTCCAGATAAAATAGAAAATGTTAAACTTTCCGATCGAACATTCAAACACCCAAGTTTTCCCGAAATAGCTCAACACATGAAATAAGTTTAAAAACAACCAGTTCATGCCTCAGTACCAACGGTCCAGCCGTAGAAGGGTCAAGCCAACGCCTCACATGTAGCATGCCGTACCGCCCCAAATCCGAAGGTTCAAAGGGCAGTTCAAGACGGTCACATAATCGAGTTAAGGTTTGTTGTCTTCTAGAGGGTCCATCGCGTTACTTGCACTACTTAGAACGTTCTTAAACCACGGAAAAATCTAACACTTGGAAATTTTCCGGCAGGGGAAAAAGTGGGTATTTATATCCGGTCGAACCTTTTAACATGTTCTAAAATTATCCGGAAAAGCCAAAAAAAACAAAGTTAAATAATCCGATTGAATTATCGAGTCCCCAATACACCCCAGAAAACTCAACTCTTGAATGAAACATAAAACTTCCCAGAAGAATCAGCAAACAACAACTGAGGTTACTGTGCAAAAAGATTTCCCTGATCATTACATACGGCCGCGGAACCGCCGCAAATACCATGTCATGGCCGCGGTTCCGCGGCAGTATAGACGTATTACAGTCACGTGCTTCACAGTAACTCATGTATTTGCCTGCTGATTTTTTTGAGAATTTTTAATTTTGAAAAATCCACTGATTTAAAAATTATACAGAGAGGGGTGTCGTATGGGGTTTCGGGGTTCGATCGGGTTTCTAACTTCGTCTACACTTCGCCTAAGGCTCTAGCTAGGCTCTGATACCACTGTAGGGTTCCTAGGCACACTATAGAGGTCTCACAAGGCATCAACCATGCCAAATTCAAATTTTTCCTGTGCTGAGAAACCCTAATGCGATCGTTAACTAGAGTTTAGGCGAAACAACAAGCTACTAAACTACTTTAGTGCTAAGTGAAAGGGGCTACAACCTTTGTAGATCCGGTCCTCCACTTCCTTAGCTTCATGATGATGTCCCTCCGCTGCGATCATCGGATCCCGGACTCTAGCGATGGTTTCGTCGAAGAAATGATCGGGCTAGGTCGTCGACTTTGATGCCGAAAATGATCTACGTCGAGGCAACTCAAGATCAAGCTCCAACTTCACCAAGCCATGAAACTTGTGAAGAAAACACCCTATACTACTTGGCAAGTTGTAGAGGATGAAGAAATAGGAAGTGGGTTCACTTTAGAATTGGATTTCTCTCTTGGATTCATCACTTGACATTTTTGAAGCAAGCTTTTCTTTTCTTTTCTTCATGAAGAAGAAGAAGAAGAAGAAAAGAAAATGAATTAATTAAAATAGAAAATCAAGTGACACTTATCATAATGCAACCTTGGGTTAGTTTAACCCATGTAGAGAATAAACTAGGGTTAGATGAATGGTTAGGTTTAAGGGAAAAAACAAAATGGTCAAAGTTTTCAAAGCTTCATGAAGTTTCATGAATGAAACAAATTTAGCCACCATTTTATTCTTGCCAAAATAAACAAATAAATAAATAAAATGAATAAGTGTATAATTCAAAACCCTAACCATTCACTTAACCATGGTTTAAAGTAAACATACACCCAAGTTTGCATGTATCATCAAACATGATACAAACTAGTGCACAAAACTATATCAAATATACAATGTGCACATCAAGTGAGAAAATCCATCTTAAGTGAACCAATACTAGTTAATGTAAAGTAATATATCAAATATATAATTATACATTAAATCATTAAATCAACACTTGATTTAATGATCCGTTCATATCGCATATAACCGACTAATATCAAGTGTATCAATGTATCGAATCAACACTTGATTCGGTATCCCGGCTATATCTTATATAACTGTCCAATGATACAAATCGCGAGAATAGAATACAGTATCACATACTGGTATTATTCTCGGTCCCGCACATATCTCATATGCGCTCCAATTTCGTTTTGCTTGAGCCAGGAAACCTCTATGCAGGACTCTGAAGACTCGTCAATACGCCGGCAGCAGGTGATGATCATATCAAACACCCACAAGCCGCAAGCGGTCTGCTAAACATAACGGCCACCCGGGTATTGAACGATCAAAAGATCGACGAGCAAGCCCGCTCACACTCCTGTGAATCCAACCAGTAACACATACCGTACAGTCCGGTCTGATCGTCTGATATGTCGCATATCTCGCCTAGGGGTGGTAAACGTCAGACCCCAATAGCTCGATAAGTCGTGTCGATATGAGGTCTATAACAGTTCGAGAAACTACAGGTAACACTTACCAGTAAATCTCAGCAACCCTGGCCAGGGATTTCCGGTTATAGCCAATCGAACACAGTGCAACATCAACTCCCTATACCGGGAGAGACGAATCCCCTCCTATCGCTCATTGCCTCCATGTGATTCGGGACTGTACCTAAAAACCACCGTTTTGCACGCCCTCTTGGACGTGGTAAGGTGGAAATCAAAGCATAGTGGGAACCACACAAGACTCTATGACGATCTCGGATAAACAGACTACTCTGTACCAGTGTCACCAGAGAACTGCCATCTGACGTAAGGTATAATACCATCTGGGAGTTCTCGGCGAGTCCGTCCAGTGTACCCAGTCTCCACTGAGCACCCGTATATCATCTCTGATGTCAAACACCAATGGATATGGGATCATCCATCGCCCATCTGTATGGGTCGAGAAGATATACGCTAGTCTACTCTGGTATATCGATGCCCTGTCTCGATACACCCACGACTAGGGACCTTGAAGGATGTACTTATGGACTACCATGTCCCCACTAGTATGATCCGCATCATAGTCCAGGTAGTCAAGTTCACATCCTAAGGGTTTTACCAACATGTAACAGAGAGACAATCAGTGTACACGTTAAGGTAAAGAGCAACCAGATAGCATACTATCATGTCGAGCAAGAAAGTCCTTCCTATATATGTCCAAGCATCCACAACAATATACATCCTATGTATAGTAATGGCCTCTAGGGCATACATATAACTAACACATACATAGTTCACTTATACCTGGAGGGTATATTACATCACTACTGATAGGTAGATACTTATACCTTGCTATACCTTTATGTTTACACATATATCTGGTTATAGCTACACGTTTACCATTACTTGATGTTATATAGACTTGGAGAAATTAGGAACCGCATAAAATATATTATTACTTGTTGCGGTTAAATAGCGGCTTTTCTTTTATATGCTTAAATTACAGTTTTCTGTTGCATATATTATATTCATGGATTTTCGCATTGAGATATGGATTTTTCATTATTTTTTCTGGATTTGAGGACTGTGGTAGTTTCATGAAATTATGCATTATTTGAAAAACCCGATTTCTCTTGATATGATATTTCAGCATCCACCATGAGTTTTATCGGTTCTGATATATATACCCCATGCGAGGAGGAGTCGGGGGCCGTGTGAGGGTACATGGTGGGGCCTGGAGGTACCTCGGGACGAGAAAGGTTTTTCGACGGGCCATGCCGATGAGGCCTGACATGGGAACCATACCTTCCGGTGACAGTACTTATGACTCGGCGGTTATCGTGGGGATACCGACGAGAGTCATGTACGTATAGATACATCGAAGGACGAGGGTCGAAGCTGGGCACTCAGGTTTTCGGATAGCGTATGGTACGTACCTATCAGGGTGCTAGTCCTGGTGACAGCACCTGATAGATCAGCCTTTATGTGTCGATGCTTGGCTCAGGTTTTCATGATATTTTTACTGCTAAGTATATATAACAGTGGAATGGGACGCTGTTATATATACATATATATATATATATATATATTAGTGGAATGGGACACTAATATATATGTATATGTATACATACCAATTCATATACATCATCTTAATTATTCATGCAATTATATTTAGGATATTTGAGATTCACTTGATATTGGATTTTAGGATATTTGAGGTTTACCTGATATTGGATTCAGGATATATGAGATTGACTTGATATTGGATAAAGGATATATGTGATTTACTTGATTTTGTACATTCAGGATATATGAGATTTATTCGATATTGTACATTCAGGACTTTTGAGACTTATTGTTTATGCACTGCTTCATGTATTAGTTGTACCTGATAGAGTACCTTCCATGACTGTTGCATTTACATACCTTATTTCATATGCGTTGCTTCATGTATTAGTTGTACCTGATAGAGTACCTTTCATGAGTGTTGCATATATACATTTTTATATCATTACTTCATGTATTAGTAGTACCTGATGGAGTACCTTACATGATTGTTGCATACAGATTGTCATATTATTGCTTCATGTATTAGTTATACCTGCTAGTGTACCTTTCATGATTATTGCACACATATGACTTTTATTGCTATTAGCTTGCCTATGTTAGATTAGCGTTGTACGTGCATACTTGTGATTACCTGCATATGTTATTTACTATTCATGAGTTGGCAACTCACCACCATTGTACCACAGTATTTTGCAGGTCAGAGGCAGGGCTATTATTCATCTATCTTATCAACTTTTGCTGCGGATACCGCTTCGGCTCACAGTGTGCAGTTTTGCTTTAGGTGGGTTTTGTGGTTATCCGTTCATGTTTATTGTATATTCGTTGTATCCTGTACTCTCCATCTACCATTATCTTGTATGACTTAGAGACTTGATGTGAGGACGATATTATATATTATTTTTTGACTTGGATGTATTTTATGCAGTTTTATTTATATCTTCTTTTATTTCTTCGTTACGGCGTCGTATATCTGTTGTGGTGGTTGTTTTCCGCCTTTGGGCGTGTATTTGCTCCCGTTTGTGGATGCTTTACTTTTATTTATGTTGTACCCATTTTTGGGGCTAGCTTTTATAAGGGAGCTGCTGCCAAAATTTTAAGGGAAATAAAGTTGGACTTTTAAAGAATTTGGGTTGAGATTTCAAAGGTTTCGAAAATGCTATTATCACTTTCTTACTATTTTTGATATTTTAGATTGCTGGGTTTTCGGCTTACTTAAATTGCGTTACTCCTATAGACGTTGCGTAGTTTAAGGGCCGTCACGTGCCAATTTCGGGTCGTGACAAAGTTGGTATCAGAGCGCTAGGTTTTACCTTTCGGAGTATAGGATGACCTTGAATTGATGGAGTAGGTAGCTTAAGCAGAGTAACGTAATGTGTGTATGTCCGCGGCATACCAACGACGCGGTACTCCGCCTAAAGTGACCTAAGTACTAATTGCTTGAAATTCCTTCCTTGATGATACATATCCTTGTGATTCGATTTCTGTGTTCTTATCGAATCTTATTTCCATTTATAGCCTTTTCCGCCAATGACAATGGGTACTCAGAGTGATGCAGCGAGGGCCGAGGTTAGAGTCGACTCGGGTGGGACGAGGACTGACCAGGATGGCATGCTCGTTTCACTGGAGCAGATGTATCTGCCTTCGACAGATCGTATCGATAGGCTTTTAGCAGAGATGCAGGACTTGCGCCGGACGATGAGGTCTGTAGGGTTGCTAGGCACGTGCACAAGAGTCTACGAGGTATCAACCATGCCCGATTAAAATTTTAGCCGTGCCGAACGACCCAAAGCCGGATCTTTAAACTAGGGTTTAGGCGAAAAAAAGCATGTTAAACACTTTAACACTAAGTGAGAGGGATTACAACCTTTGTAGATCCGGTCCTTCACTTCATAAGCTCCGTGTTGTGGTCCCTTCGCTGCGATCATCGTATTCGGAGGAGTAATGCTGAAAGAGAATCTCATTCTCCTTTAGAATAGTCCAGGAATTCCGTGCTCAAGTATTCTCCACCTTGATCTCATCAAAGGGCATAATACTTATACCCGTTTTTGGTTCTCTACTTCTAACTTATATTCTGTGAATATCTCAAATGCTTCGGACTTATGTTTCAACAGGAACATATGTCTAAATCTTGAGAGATCATCAGAGAATGTAATGAAGTACAAAGAACCGGTCTTGGCATGAGTAGACAGGGGACTTTCATACATCAACATGTATCAATCCCAAGAGTTTACTAACTCTTTCTCTGTTTCCAATAAACAGAGCTATGGTCATCTTATCTTTGTGACATGACCGGGAAGTTTCACAAGATGTAAATTCAAACAAATTTAAATATGCATCTAAATGTAACTTAGCTAGTCGGGTCGCATTGATATGACCTAGTCTACAATGCCTCAAGAAGGATCCGTTCATTTCTGAACTCTTCCTCTTGTGTGTGTTCTGTATACTAAGAACTGTAGTTTGATTTAGAACGTCAATGCTTTTAGATAACGTGCCTGAACCGATCAACTCTTGATATAGGAAATGTTCAAAACATTATCCAAAAATACAAAATTATATCCTTCTTTTCTAATAAAAAGACTGATATGATGTTGTATATCAGGTTCGGTATCCAATAACATTCGTTCAGAATCAATGTATTCTGGTAATACAGGGTGATAGTGACCAACAGACTTGGCTGCAACACTTGCACTGTTTCTATCTCATGAAACTTATCACCCGTTCTCAGTTCTCTACCTATCTGTAGACCATGTAACAAATTACATATGTGATCCTGATCCGGTATCAAATATCCAGGACGTAAAGGATATTGAGAAACAGTTCTGTGTAAAGAACACACCCGAAGAAGATGCATTAGCATGCACTTTCTTCGTTTTGGCGCATGGGAATTTTGGTAATCCCCAATTTCCTGCTCTGTCTTATAACAATTATATGTTGGAACGGGACCAACATTCCCCAGCTCAGTATAACAAGCGGGTTCGGTCAATACTTCCGTATTATTATCTTGATTAAGGCGTGATATGGTCGCTACCTGGAGAGAGAGAGAAGAAAACACTCAGCGTATGCTCTTGCAAGATTAGATTGGTTATCTAATATATCTAATCAGGATGTCTCCCACTGTTTTAGTCAAATCTTACTTCAAACCCTAAAAGGAAAGACTAGCCGGGATTAATTACACGCTACAAGTTCGCCAATCTTTCAGCTAGGCCGGTGTCGGTACTTTGAGGGAGGTCCCCCGTGCTTTCGCACGAACCTAATTAAAGTAAACCTCATTTTCCCATGGGTGTAACCCCGTTGACACCTTTCTAGACACCTACTTGATCGGCTAATTATAATGTGTAAAACTCTCCCAGGAGTAACTCTTACTCGCGGCGGGTATCGCGATCTAACTATCTCATTGAAGGTATGCAATCTCATTGCAAGTTTCAACACTTGAAATTCCCGATAATACTTTACACCTAGCACTTATGACCTTAACTAAGGTCAACATATCATAAGCACTAGTCAAGTTCTACCCGTCATTTCATGATAAATCAGACCCACCCTATAAGACCCTCAACTATGGTCGACATAATCACATGAATGTCCTAACTAATCGCATCATATGCTATGTAGGAAGACATCACTTAGCTACCGTACACTACGCCTCAACTAAAGTCGACATACGCAGCACGAAAACTAAGTACACTACTTCCTAAAATGACGGAGGGCTATGACGGGTTTTTAAGAAAACACTTTGCGTAATGAACTTGATATCGTTATAGAATCGAGTGATTTTAAATGGAGTTTTTTTAGGCCTTTTCTAGTTTTGCTAAAGAGGTCACTCCCGGTGAAGGGATCGTCGGCTCTTTCCTCATCGAATAAGGTGCGGGATATTTCACAAATATCATTAAGCAAAGAAAAAACTATATAAGCAATCAAAAGACAAACCGAGTTTGTAGCATCTGCTAGTTTCACTAAAGAGGTCACTCCCGGTGAAGGGATCTCGGCTCATTCCTTATCGAATAAGGTGCTGGATGTTCTACAAGGAACACCGCTATGCAAAGCAAGAACTAGAGCTACCAGTTTTTAAACAAGTTTTTACAACATCTTAGGTTTTTTTTAGTTTCATTAATCTCATTAATGAAGTCCCATTTTATTATGCTTCACAAGCATCAGATATGAAACGAAATCAACAATATATAACATATATCTCATATATATAATATAAACATTCGTCTCAGCCAGTAATATGATCTCATCACAGAACATTGCAGCAGAAGAAAATATATGAAATATTGGATATACTAGGACGCCCGTATTTTAATACGAGCCTCTATAAAACACGGATTCCACGGCCGTGATGAACAGCCAAACCCACATCCCTAGACCCCTCCGAGAGCGGCAAGCAACACTGCCAATTCTAGGGTTAGGAGACCCGGTCTCGACTCCTCGAGATGGTCTCCCACTGGACCCTAGAACCCGGTTACTTGTGCTCCCCGCCTTGGGTCTACCTAATGCGGAAAAGTAAATAATATACAATGGTGAAATCATCCTCAGCCCGGAAGTGCCCCAATAAAAGAATATTACATACAAATGAATTTTATATGAATGAAAATAAAAACCCTCATCTCACATAAAACCCCCAACTATTCAGAACACGACGATCCAATATAACATATCACAGCAACACATAATATCTCATATCATCAACGTAAGCAAGTATCCGTATCCCGATTGTCGTTGATATATAGCAACGAAGCCGGTGATACACCACATACTACACTTACGGTCACAGAAAAGAAAGTGTAAAACTACAACAATTGGAATCCGCAACCTCCTTAGACATCGCATACCTAACCAAATGAATTCCTTGGACATCGCATGCCTAACTATTATAAACCCCGCATTTTAGTCCCATTATCGAAAGCTTTTTTCAATATTAAGTCGGGCAATTCAACAAGATTACCGACAACCTGATCGAATGCTCGTCGCAAACTTTAGTATACGGTCGTACCCCCGGATGTCGTCGACGAAGTGCATTAAGGCGGAACACCGCTGCCGCGAGCACCCGAACGGATGCTTTTAGCGACGGGGTTCTCCTACAGTCACTTGGTTGGGGCTATGGGTCGTGGCTATCTATTAAGTTTACCCGGCGAGTATCCGCGTACGCTACGTGATTGCGACGGACTTTTGATCACATCAAAATTCCGTGGCAACCGATCAATTGAGACTGAACTGCTAGATTTATAACATTCAATTTAGTTATCTCATAACTACATGTGGATTCCAAATATTGTATCACATCCCAGATAAAAAGACCGTGTTAAACTTTCCGATCGAATAATCAAACACCCAAGATTTCCCAAATAGCTCAACACTTGAGCGGAGTTCAAAAATATCCATCACATGCCACAGTACCGATGGTCCAGCCGTATAAGGGTCAAGCCAACGCCTCACATGTGACACGCCGTACTGCCACAAACCCTATGGTTTAGAGGCAGTTCAAGACGGTCACATAATCGAGTTAAGGTTTGTTGTCTTCTAGAGGGTCCACCGCGTTACTTGCACGACTTTTCGAAACTTTCAAACTCGAGATAAAATCCAACTTTTGAGAATTTTCCCACAGGGGAAAAAGTGAGTTATTGATATTCGTTCGAACTTTTTAACACGTTCTAAAATTTACCCGGACAAACTAAACAATGTTAAATTATCCGATCGAATCAATTAGTCCCCAATACAACCCTAGAAAACTCAACACTTGAGTTGAATTAAAAAATTACCAGAAAAAAATGACAAGAAAGGACCTAAGAATAAATATATGAAGTTACAAGGACTAATTCAAAATTTTGGCCGTAGAACCTCGGCCAAACCAAGGGTTTGGCGGCGGTTCCGCGGCCTAATGAGCGAATTAATGGTCCGTACTTCACAGTAATTCTTAGTTTTTCCTGCTTGTATTTCTGAGCATTTTTAATTCATAAAAAATCACATTTTTGAAAATTGTCCAGAGATTGGTTCGTATCGGGGTATCCGGGTTCGATCGGACTTTAAACTTCGCTCAGACATCGCCTAAAGCTCTAGCTTGGCTCTAATACCACTGTAGGGTTGCTAGGCACGTGCACAAGGGTCTACGAGGCATCAACCATGCCCGATTAAAATTTTAGCCGTGCTGAACGACCCAAAGCCGGATCTTTAAACTAGGGTTTAGGCGAAAACAAACATGTTAAACACTTTAACACTAAGTGAGAGGGATTACAACCTTTGTAGATCCGGTCCTTCACTTCAGAAGCTCCTTATTGTGGTTCCTTCGTTGTGATCATCGTGTTCCGGACTCTCGAGTGGCTCCACGAAAAGAAAGATGCAAGCTTGCTTCCGATCTTCGATAACATAGATGATCTACCTTGAAGTTTCATTAACACAAGCTAACACTCAAAAAATGAAGTGACCACCCTCATCTAAATGGCAAAGATAGATGAGGATGATGAAGTAGGAATTTTTTGCTCTCTTTTATTTTCTTATTCTCACTCATTTTCATCACTTGGAAAAAAGCTAGAAAGCTTTTTCCATGAAAGAAAGAAGAAGGAAGAAGAAGATCAATAATCATTGTTATCCTTTTGTGATGAATAATGAAAAGTTAAATATGATGATTAATGCAACCATGGTCAACTAAACCCATGTAGAGAATTAACTAGGGCTAGGGTTTGGGTTGGGTTAAAGCATGAGTCATTTGAAAATATCTTTGCAATGACAAAAGAAAAACCTTCTAGAAACATGTAGAAAGCAATAACCCAAATCAAACCCTAATCTTGTTTAATTACTACTAAACATGTTGCATTAGTTATCATATCATGTTACAATATTATATATCACATATATAATATTTATTGTAACAAAAGAAAATAATATAATTAACATATATCGCATATATATCAATGTATTACCCGAGTGAGAAAAAGAATCTTTTAGTGAGCTTATATTAGTTAATGTAATTTAATATATCATATATATTATTATACATTAAATTATCGAATCAACACTTGATCCGACAATCCGGCTATATCGCATATAACCGACTAATATTTCATTTACCGATTCATCGAATCAATACTTGATCCGATGACCCAGCTGATATCAAATATCGCGAGAATAGAATACGGTATCTCATATCGAATTATCCTCGGTCCCGCACATATCACATATGTGCCCCTACTCCGTTTTTCTTGAGTCAAGAAACCTCTGTGTAGGACTCTAAAGAATCGTCAATACGCCGGCAGTAGGTGATGATCATATCAAACACCCACAAGCTGCAAGAGGTCAGCTAAACGTAACAGCCACCCAGGTATTGAGCGCTCAGAAAATCAACAAGCAAGCCTATACATTCTCCTGCGAATCCAATCAGTAACAGTCCCGTACAGTCCGATCTCGTCGTCTGATTTGTTGCATATCTCGCCTAGGGGTGGTAAACGTCAGACCCCACTAGCTCGATAAGTCATGTCGATATGAGGTCTATAACAGTTCGAGAAACTACTGATAACACTTACCAGTATATCTCAGCAACCCTGGCCAGGGATTTCCAGTTATAGCCAATCGAACACAGCACAACATCAACTCCCTATACCGAGAGAGACGAATCCCCTCCTATCGCTTATTGCCTCCATGTGATTCGGGACTGTACCCAAAAGCCGCCGTTTTGCCCGCCCCATTGGACGTGGTATGATAGAAATCAAAGCACAGTGGGAATCACACAAGACTCTATGACGATCTCGGGTCAACAGACTACTCTGTACCAGTGTCACCGGAGAACTGCCATCTGACGTGAGGTATAATACCACCTGGGAGTTCTCGGCGAGTCCGTCCGGTGTACCCGGTCTCTACTGAGCACCCGTACACCATCCTTGATGTCAAACACCGATGGATATGGGATCATCCATCACCCATCATATGGGTCAAGATGCGTATACGCTAGTCTACTCTGGTGTATCGATGCCCTGTCTCGATACACCCTCGACTAGGAACAGTTATAGGATGCACTCGTCGACTACCGTGGCCCCACTAGTATGATCTTATGATAGTCCCAGTAGTCGAGTACATATCCTAAGGGCTTTATCAACATGTAATATAGAGACAATCAGAGTACATGTTAAGATAAAGTACAACCAGATAGCATACTATCATGTCGAGCAAGAAAGTCCTTCCTATATATGTCCAAGCATCTATTACAATATACATCGTATGTACAGTAATGGCATCTAGGGCATACATATAACTAACAAGGTCTTTGGTTGAGGTCAGCAGAGCGCAGCGACAGGAGGTTGTCACCCCTGTTACCCAGTTATTCCTTACGATCAGCATACAGCATTCCGTCACCAACATAGCACCAGTGGATGCAGCCCCAGTTGACAAGGCACGTCTTCCAAAGACTTTGGGAGTTCCGGAACAGTGGAGGACTCATACCGGTGTACTAGCTCAGAAACAGAGGCTTAGTTGTCGAGACCGATTTCGGGCACGTCGCGGGAGTAGCGGAGGCTTGGGACGACGTCAGTCTTTTAGCTCGTATTCCCAGGAGTGTCGGCAGCTATGGAGAGGATGCTATCGGTGCGGTAACCTTCACCACCACATCAAGATTTTTCCCTAACACCGCGTCAGGGTCTTATTCAGAGAGGTCGTGGACGTGGAGGGTTCGCTCAGAGTGGACAGGTTGGCAGAGGAGGATTTCAGCCAGTTGCGGGTAGGGGGCAGACACGAGAGTTTGCTTCTACTCATCGGGACGCGCGGGCATCCAATGCAGAGTTTTCAGGTATTCTTAATTCGTATGTTCTTTTGATGCACTTGTTTGTTTTACACACTTTGTGACGTGGTTGGGCCAAGAGTCGTGTTTGCTAGATCAACCGTTTGTTGTGTTAACTTCTTTCAGCGATTCTTTTGTTGCGCGACACGTATTTCGGTCGTGTGCCAATCGGATAGGAGATAGAGATTCGTCCGTCGTTTTGATCCTTCTAGAGATGTTTGATTTGACGTTCTCCTGGGCACGGACTGGTTAGCTACGTGCTAGGCGTCTGTGGATCAGCCGTGAGGAAGCAGTCAGGTTTTGTTTTCCCGGCAAGTCAGTTCTTATTGTGCAGGGGGACAGTGGTGCCACCTCTCACAGCTTGAATTCAGCATTTTTCGTTAGTCGGCTTTGAGGAGAGGATGTCGAGTATTCTTGGCTTTAATTCATGATACCGGAGCCATAATGGGATTGTTGGACCGGGTTCCTATCGTGCGAGAGTTTTCCGACGTTGTTCCAGGTGAGCCGGCGAAGCTTAGGGAGCTTAAGGATCAGCTGCAGAGTTGTTTGTTGGGGGGTTTTGTGCGTTTGAGTGTTTCGCTTTGGGTAGCTCTTATTCTGTTGGTCATGGAGAAGGACGGCAGTTGTGGTTGTGTATCGATGGATCGTCAATTGAACCGGCTTACGGTGAGGATATGTATCCTTTACCTCGCATTGACATTTTCTAAGTTTGTTTTGGATCAGGTAATTATTGTTGCGGGTTCGGAGTGATGACATTTTGAAGACTACTTTTGCGTGTGCTACGGGCGGTATGTGTTTTGGTGGTGTCGTTGAACTACCAATGCCCTAGCAGCATTCGTGGATGTGATGAACCAGATTTCTTCAGGCCGTTCCTCGACCAGTTTATTGTTGTGTCATTGATGACATTCTGATCTATTCTAATGTGTCGTGAGGAACAGGAGCAGCACTTGAGAATTTTTTTTGCAGACATTGGGAGAGTGCCAGCTGTTTTCTAGGTTCTCGGTGTGTTCCTTCAGGCTTGATTGTGTTGACTCCTAGGTCTTGTAGTTACGGGAGACGGTTTTTGTATGGCCCCGAGGAAGATCGAGGAGGTACAGCTTTGGCCCAGACTTGTGTATGGGACGGAGGTCCGCAGATTTTTGGGCTTAGCAGCTTTTTACCGCTGTTTCGTGCAGTATTACTAGTGTATCGCTGCACCGTTGACTAGACTGACCGGAAAGGAGGTTCTTTTCTTTGGACTGAGGCATGCATGTGAAGTTTTCAGCAGTTGAAGACTCGGTTGACAACTGCACCAGTTCTTTCTTTCCTTTCTGGTTTGGACGACTTTGTTGTTTAACTGTGATGTTTCGCGAGTGGGGCTCGATTTTGCGTTGATGCGGCATTATAGAGTTATCGCTTTTGCTTCCCGACAGTTGGAGGAAGTACGAGCTGGATATCCCACTCATGATCTGGAGATGGCCGCGGTAGTCGTACGTTGAAGATTTGGGACGCTGCTTGTGTGGAAAGTCGTGTCAGATTTTTCACGGACCACCAGAGCTTAATGTACATCTTCCTGCAGTTGGTTTTGATTATTGAGACTGTCGTCTGCAGATTTACAGTTCTTATGCGATCGCGGAGTACAGCTTAAGTTCGCCTCTACTGAAGGGACAACTTGCTCATGTCCGCGCCCGACCACTTTTTCTTAATCGCTTTCCCGACGCATAGCCCGCCGATGCTCGTTTGTCAAAGATTCTTGAGCATACTCGGCTTGGTAAAGATTCAGAGTCTTTGATTTGTGACCAGGGTATGCTACGTTTTGGGACGCGTTTGTGTGTACCTACTACTGATGGGTAGAGACGCGAAATCCTAAGGCACGCACATCAGTCAGCTTTCTGTGTTCATTCAAGTTCCACCAACATTTGACGTGACTTGTGGGATAGTTACGGGTGGGCAAGGATGAAGAGTGAAGTTTCGGATTTCGTTTCGAGGTGTCTGTCTTGTTGTGAGCTATGGTTGAGCATTTGAGACCGGCTGGAGAGTTGCAACCTTTAACTGTTCCAGAGTGGGAATGGGAGCAGATCTCCATGAATATTCATTGTGGCGTCTACCCAGGTTTAGTCAGGGTGTGACTCCATTTGGGTGTTTGTTGTCCGGTTATGCTCAGTTTGTTTAGTAGTCCTTTGTTAGGTTTGTACGTTGCACGGAATTGCTTCATGTGTTGTATCCAATGGAGGCACCCTGTTCGGTTGCCGTCTTGGGAAGGAGCTTCAGGAAGCATTGGGTACTGGTTGAGCTTTAGCTCCGCTTTTCCATCCGTTGGCTGATGGTTGACAGAACGGACTATACAGACTCTGGAGGATATGCTTGTGCGTACGTACTAATTGTTGTCGACAGTTGGGATCGTCACTTGCCATTGTTAGGATTCTCCTTCGATAGCAGTTATCAGGAGACATTCCAATTGGCAACCTTTAGGTTTTGTTGTTAGGTCGTGTCGATTGCCATTCTGTTTTTCTGACTCTGTGTAAGTAGGATTTTTGGACCCCAGCTAGTCAAGAGACTTTGGAGATGATCGAGTTGGTTCAGGTTAGGATGAGAGTAGCCCAGTGCAGAAAGAGGTCTTATGCTGACCGTGGTGGTCGCAGACTTGAGTTCGCAATGGGAGATCATGTATTCCTACGGATTTTCGGATAAATGACGTATTGAGTTTTGGGGAACTTATCCCAGGATTGTAGGTCCTTTTGAGATCCTTAAAGCGAGTTAATTCATTGCCTTTAATTTGGCACTTCCGCCCAGATTATTGAGTATTCACCCTGTTTTTCTTGTGTCGATACTTTGCAAATACCTTCATGACCTTTATCACATGATTCAGCACTAAACCATTTAGCTTGGACGCGATCTTTTCGTTCACTGGCATCCAATTGTGTTAATGGCTCGGCAGGTGGAGAAACTTCGGTCAAGGGTCTTGCCATCAGTGTAGAGTTTTCTTGGGCGTAGCCGTATAGTGAAGTGACCACTTGGGAGGCTGCGAGCGAGATATGAGAGTTTTTTAATCTTCTCTTTGAAGGTACGCTTAGTGAGAATTTTTAATTCGGGGACAAATTTTTATAAGGGCGGAAATTGTAATGCCTTAGATTTCGGTTAGTGTTAGTTTAGACGTGAATGCGGGTTTACTGTAAAAAGTTTACCAATTCGGGTTCCTCAAATTTTATAACATTTAATTAATAATTTATTATTATTTGTTATAGCATGCACGCACGTGTTCATGTTAATGTGAGGGTTTGTTTTGGGAATCTAGATTAGTGACCATGACACCTTAGCCTAATCTAATCTTGCTTTAATCCAATCCTTTGCTTTAACCTAATCCTTTGCTTGATTAAACATTTAGATATTTTGTTTGTGAGAGAGAGATATTTCTTTTGGATCTTTTGTTTTGTGAGAGGTGGCATGGTGAACCTAAGCTTGCATTTAATGAATGGTGCACTCACTCTTGCACTCACCTCTCTCTTTCTCTTTATCTTTTCCTTCACTCATTTCTCTTTCACTTTTTCCCCTTATCATTATTTCTCTATCTCCTCTAAGCCTAAACTGAACAGTTATTATTCCATCACAAATCCATCTCAAAACTTCACCCAAACTCACAAAAATCACATCTTGTGTCTTGATTTACCTCTTGGATGCCTTGGAGCTTGCAAAGCTAGGATCTTTGAGTTCTTTGGGTTAGGTAATGATCTCTTTCTGTTCTTTAAGTGCTTATTGTGTAGCTTAGCTTTTTAGTTTCAGTTTAGATCGCGCATCGTATCGTTTCGGGTAAATATCGTATTTTTAGTGTTGTTTTGGGGTCTGGGATGATCTGCTATCAAACCAGGTAATTGTTGCAAAAGTTCCGATCACAGTGACCTAGTGTAGTGACCTAGAACCTACCTTTAAAATACGAGCCCCTTTCCTTTCCGTACGGCCGCAGATTTATTTATATCTTTTTTTATTTCTTCTCTACGGCGTCGTATATTTGTTGTGGTGATTGTTTTCCGCCTTTGGGCCTGTATTTGCTCCCGTTTTGGGATGCTTTACTTATATTTATGTTGTACCCATTTTTGGGGCTGGCTTTTACAAAGGAGGTGCTGCCAAAATTTTAAGGGAAATAAAGTTGGGCTTTTAAAGAATTTGGATTGAGATTTCAAAGGTTTTGAAAATGCTATTATCACTTTCTTACTACTTTTGATGGTTTAGATTGCTGGGTTTTCATCTTACTTAAATTGCGTTACGCCTGTAAACGTTGCGTAGTTTATGGGCTGTCACGTGCCAATTTCGGTTCGTGAAAGTATTGAACTTGATATCATTGAAGGAATCCAAGTGGTTTTACAATATATATTGATGCAAACTTTTGCTAAAGAGGTCGCTCCCTGTGAAAGGATATCGACTCTTTCCTCGTCGAATGAGGTGTAGGATATTCCCAATCGAATACCACGATGCAAAGCAAAAGAATCGACTATAGTGAAGTTATTACGATGACGCAAACTTTTGCCCAAGGGGTCACTCCCGATGAAGGGATCTCGACCCTTGCCTCAATGAATGAGGTGCAGGATATTCCCAATCGAATACCACTGTGCAAAGCAACAGTAAACGTCTGTAATGTCTGTTTTCAAAAAAAAACCTGGTTCCAACAACATCATATAGGTTTGTTTTTCCTTGCATTGGTCAGAATCAATGCAGTCCCATCAATTAAACATATCACACCAGATAATGAAACGAAAATATAATGTACTCATATGCCATCCGCATTCGCCACTGGGCCCCGTCGTTGCCCGTTAGGTTACTTAACTAATGGCAAAGCGGGGGCTGGACTAGCGTGGGTGCAAAACATATACAATATCTACTAGTATATATATAAATGTATATAACATCGTCCCATGCATGATATAAAGCAACATCAGAGAATCTCAGCCAAGCAACACAGAGTGGTGGATAATCTTAGAGCCTCGGGTTTCACTTGAGCCGCAAATGAGACCGGACGTTCCCTGTCGTGTGGATAGCCTGTGCAATATAAACGTGGACCCATACGAGTGCGCCAAGTTACCCGCCAATCCTAGAAGTGAGGCAACCCTAATCAACAAAGTGAATGGGTCACCCAGCACTTCACAGAATCCGGTAACTTGAGCACCCCTCAGTGAGTCAACCTGTACCCCCTACGAATGCGACGAATAGCCCGCCAATTCTTGAGTAAGGTCCCCTCCGTCTCAACGACGTGAGATATGGACCCGTTGCCCACTAGAACCCGGCTATTCGTGCACTCCTCCTTGGGGTAATCCTAGTACAGAAAAGAAAATAAATGTATAAGGGTGACATCGACATCATCCTGGTCGTTCCCCAAACAAATAATATACAAACTGGCAGAGACGGCAATCCACATGTTGGACACTCACCCCACAATATCAAATGTACAAATGAAACTAGACTGTAGTACCATTGCACCACTGGCTTGTAAGTCGATGTCGCGCACTCCGCGGGTTCGCGGTGAGGCGGAATACGTAAAAAACGATTTTTACGGGTGTCGCATCACCGACTTGAACTCAAGGATCGATGCTAAATCCTAGCTAACAAAACTACTAAGAGGTTAACAACTACTCGGAAAGAAATTTATACCTCACAGATTCATGTCTTTCGGGTCTTTTTGTCGCAGTCCTCCTCTTCGTCATAAGCTCCAAGGATCATTTGGATCGATGCCTCCTCATCAGCCTCTTTGAGGCAAAGAAGATCCACCTGAGAGTCTATAGTCCGAGCTCCAACCTCAAATCCGAGGTAACTATGGAATCTTGTTTGCTAAACTAGATGTCATAGATGATGTAGAGATGTACATGGATTAATATGTCTCTAAGTACCCTAGCATTCTTAACACATGAGAGGTTTAGGGTTAGAGGAAGAAGAAAGGGAGCTTGAGGAAAAGCTAGTGGAGAATGAGCAAGTGAGTGATAATGGCTAAGTGTTTGACCATTTGTGAGGAATAATGCATACCAATAACGCAAACACAAAATATCTAATATGCATCAAAATATCTCAAGGTGAGTCATGCCATGAGTCACCAAGTAGACATGCCTTACTTATTACAAACCTCCACCTCATTTCCTCCACCTCATTAATATTTTAATCAAAAGATTAAAACCCAAATGAGGTGTCTTCTTCTAGAAGCAATCCCGAGTAAATTACGAGAATGCCCCTCATCCGTATATACATACCCGTATCCGTATTCCGAAAAATACGAATACAAAGAGACGAAAATAATCCATCGATATAATACTAGGATCCGGCATAAACCAAAGCCCACTAGTATTATCTGTCCGAATCATCATACGTACACAAGTACACGTATATAATCAAAGCTCTGCCGTAAAACCATACAGCCTCTACATCTTTTGCCCGATGCAGGGTAACCCTCTTTGTGGGACTCTAAAGACTCGACACTACGCTGGCAGTGGGTTTAACCTCAATCACGTCAGCGGTACTAGCTGCACGTAATGGCTACCCAGGTATCTGTCGATAAGAAGGCCGATGAGAAAACTCATCCGAACTCCTACTGAGCCTATCTGTAACAATCTCCGTACAGTCTGGTTTGTTTGTTTAAGAGTATCGCATATCGGGCCTAGGGGCGGTCATCGTCAGACCCCTAATAGCGCAATAAGTGGTGTTGGAGTGTAGCCCACAACACCCTGAGAAACTACTGGAGTACCTACCAGTAAATCTCGCTCTCCTTGGCCAAGGACTTTGTGTAATGCCTTTCCGAACACAGCGTGATATTAACCCCCAATACCGGGAGAGACGAATCCTATCTAACCACCACTTCCTCCGAGCGCTTCGAAACTGCACCAAACTACTACCTGTTTGCACAACTTCTTTGAGTCGTTGTAGGATAGTAATCTAAGAACAGTGGGAACACACTCGAGGCGAAGCAGCAGTGTCAAGTCAACAGACTATGTTGTACTCATGTCACCTGGGAACTGCTACCCGACGGTAGGTATAATACCCACCAGCAGTCCCCTGCGAGTCCTGTCCAGTGTACTCATAAACTAATGAGTACCTGCATACTATCTCCAGTATAACGTACTAATGGCTGTGGGACAGACTATCTCCCCTGCTGGGATGAGAAGTGTATACACTAGTCTACTCTGGAGTATCGATACCCCATCTTGATAATCCTACGACTAGGAACTTGTATAAGGATGTTCTTATAGACTACCCAGCCCCCACTAGTGTGACTGTTATCACAACGCTGGTAGTAAAGTAAAGATCCTAAAGGATCTACCAATATGTATAAGCGATATGCTAAAAACACATGCACATATTGAGGTAGAAACAAACCAGGTAGCATACTATCATTTCAAGCAAGACTGTTACTATATCCGTGTATATCCCAAGCTTCCATTAAGTAATATACAAACCAGTATGATACAATAATGGCCTCTAGGGCATTATCACTAACAATCTCCTACTTGCATTAAGGCTATGTATTGGCATATCGCAGACCAATCATCTCGAATAGCCTCTCAAACTGTGTCTGAGGGATGGCCTCTGTGAGTGGGGTCTGCAGTGTTGTTCTCCGTATCTACTCTCCTCACCTCGATCTCCTAGCGATCAACGAACTCCCTGATCAGGTGATACTGCCTCAAGATATGTCTGGATCGCTGATGAGACTTGGGTTCCTTCACTAAAGCTATGGCGCTGTTGTTTTCGCAATACAGCGGTATTGGATCAACAATGTTTGGAACCACCTGAAGTTCAGTTAAGAACTTCCTCATCTAGACTGCCTCTTTTGCAGCGTCACAAGCAGCGATATACTTCGCTTCCATCGTCGAGTCAGCAACGGTGTCCAGCTTGGAGCTCTTCCAACAGACCGCCCCTCCATTGAGGGTAAAGATGTTAGTTATATGTATGCCCTAGAGGCCATTACTATACATAGGATGTATATTGTAGTGGATGCTTGGACATATATAAGGAAGACTTTCTTGCTCGACATGATAGTATGCTATCTGGTTGCTCTTTATCTTAACGTGTACACTGATTGTCTCTCTGTTACATGTTGGTAAAGCCCTTAGGATGTGTACTTGACTACCTGGACTATGATGCGGATCATACTAGTGGGGACATGGTAGTCCATAAGTACATCCTTCAAGGTCCCTAGTCGTGGGTGTATCGAGACAGGGCATCGATATACCAGTGTAGATTAGCGTATACCTTCTCGACCCATACAGATGGGCGATGGATGATCCCACATCCATTGATGTTTGATATCAGAGATGATATACGGGTGCTCCGTGGAGACTGGGTACACTGGACGGACTCGCCGAGAACTCCCAGATGGTATTATACCTTACGTCAGATGGCAGTTCTCTGGTGACACTGGTACAGGTTAGTCTGTAGACCCGAGATCATCATAGAGTCTTGTGTGATTCCCACTATGCTTTGATTTCCACCTTACCACGTCCAAGAGGGCGTGCAAAACGGTGGTTTTTGGGTACAGTCCCGAATCACATGGAGGCAATGAGCGATAGGAGGGGATTCGTCTCTCCCGGTATAGGGAGTTGATGTTGCGCTGTGTTCGATTGGCTATAACCGGAAATCCCTGGCCAGGGTTGCTGAGATTTACTAGTAAGTGTTATCAGTAGTATCTCGAACTATTATAGACCTCATATCGACACGACTTATCGAGCTACTGGGGTCTGACGTTTACCACCCATAGGCGAGATATGCGACATATCAGACGATCAGACCGGACTGTACGGTAAGTGTTACTGGTTGGATTCACAGGAGTGTGAGCGGGCTTGCTCGTCGATCTTCTGATCGCTCAATACCCGGGTGGCCGTTACGTTTAGTAGACCGCTTGCGGCTTGTGGGTGGTTGATATGATCATCACCTGCTGCCGGCGTATTGACGAGTCATTAGAGTCCTACACAGAGGTTTCCTGGCTCAAGCGAAACGAAATAGGAGCGCATATGAGATATGTGCGGGACCGAGAATAATGCGTGTATGTGATACCGTATTCTATTCTCGCGATGAATGTATCGATTGATTGTATGCGATATAACCTAGTTATCGAATCGTGGATTGATTCGATAAGTCGATACATTGGATATTAGTCGGTCATATGCGATATGACCGGATCGTTAAATCAAGTGTTGATTTAATGATTTAATGTATAATTATATATATGATATATTACTTTACATTAACTAGTATTGGTTCACTTAAGATTGATTATCTCACTTGAATGTGCACATTGTATATATGATATATGTTTGTGCACTAATTTGTATCATGTTTGATGATACATGCAAACTTGGGTGTGTGTTTACTTTAAACTATGATTAGGTTAATGGTTAGGGTTTGACTTATTTATTTATTCTTTTCATTTATATTTTGGGCAAGAAATAAAATGGTGGATTCTTTTCTTTCTTCTTGAAGCTTCATGATGCTTTGAAAAGTCATGACCATTTTGTTTCTTTCCTTAACCTAACCATTATACCTAACCCTAGTTTAGTCTCTACACTTGTTAGCCTCACCCATGGTTGCATTATGATAGATATCACTTCATTTTCTTTTTGAAAATAATTCATTCTTTTTCTTCTTCTTCATCTTCTTCTTCAAGTGAAAAAAAAGAAAAGCTTTCTAGAAAAATGTCAAGTGATGAAATCAAGTGCGAAATCCAAATCCAAAGTGAACCCACTTCCTATTTCTTCATCCTCTACCACTTGCCAAGTAGTATAGGGTGTTTTCTTCACAAGTTTCATGACTTGGTGAAGTTGGAGCTTGATCTTGAGTTGCCTCGACGTATATCATCTTCGGCATCGAAGTCGACGACCTAGCCCGATCATTTCTTCGACGAAACCATCGCTAGAGTCCGGGATCCGATTATCGCAGTGGAGGGACATCATCACGGAGCTAAGGAAGTGGAGGACCGGATCTACAAAGGTTGTAGTCTCTTTCACTTAGCAGTAAAGTTGTTTACTAGCTTGTAGTTTCGCCTATTCTCTAGTTAACGATCTAGCTTAGGGTTTTTCGGCACCGGAAAATTTTGAATTTGGCATGGTTGATGCCTTGTGAGACCTCATTAGTGTGCCTAGGAACCCTACAAAAGACATAACCCGATATGGACATAGAGTCATCCTTGTCACTCTGGAAGCTAGAGTTAGCAAAGGCCTCGATCTGGAGGTCATTTCCTCCATACATCAAGAACATCTCTTTAGTCCTTCTCAGGTACTTGAGAATGTTCTTTATTGCTTCCCAGTGCTTCTCCCCTTGGTTTGACTGATACTGGCTTACCACGCTTAGTGCGTAAGGGACATCTGGTCTGGTACACAACATCGTATACATTATAGAGCCTGCCGCAGAAGTGTAGGGTATAGATGTGATGCGGGCCCTTTCCAAATCAGTCTTGGGAGATATCTCTTTGGAGAGGGTGATTCCGTGACAAGCCGGTAGACTACCGCGCTTTGAATCTTCCATACTAAATCTTTTCAGTATGGTATTGATGTACCTTGACTGTGAAAGTCCCAACATCCTCTTAGATCTATCACGATAGATCTGGATCCCCAGAATGTAGTTGGCATCACCCAGGTCTTTTATGGAGAACCTCTGTGACAAAAATCTTATGACTGATTGTAGCATAAGAATGTCATTTCCTATCAAGAGAATGCCATCCATGTACAAGACGAGGAATACCACAGTTCTCACTACAATCTTACTACAGATGCATTGTTCATCTAGATTTTTTATAAAGTCGAATTTTTTGGCAGTCTTATCAAAACAGATGTTCTAACTCCGCGATGCCTGCTTTAGTACATAAATGGACTTAAGAAACTTGCACACTTTCCCGCTGCTCCCACTCTGAATGAAACTCTCTGGCTGATCCATATAGACGCACTCTTCCAAATTTCCATTTAGAAAAGTAGTCTTTACGTCCATCTGCCAAATCTCATAATCGTGGAAGGTAGCAATGGTAAGAAGGATCCGAATGGATTTGAGCATAGCCAGTGGAGAAAAGGTTTCATCATAGTCCAAACCAGGTCTTCGACGAAAACCTTTTGCAACAAGTCTAGCCTTATAGGTTTCAACCTGTCTATCTACACCAATCTTCTTTCTGAAGATCCATTTACAGCCTACGGGTTTTACCCCTTCTGGAGCAATGTTCAAAGTCCATACTTTGCTGGTGTACATGGACTCCAACTCGGTCCGCATTGCATCCTGCCATTTTACCGAGTCGCCGCTCTGAATGGCTTGCTGGAAGCTAGTTGTCTCATCATTGTCAATGATGCAATCCTCTCTATCCCCGTCTATGAGAAAACCGTAGTATCTCTCGAGCGGATGAGACTGCCTACTAGTTCTGCGGAGTGGCACGGGGATGTCTGGTTCTTCTGAAACCTCTGGTTCTACCATACTTTCAGTAATAGTTTGTGGTTCTGGAATTTCTTCCAGTTCTATTGCACTCCCACTAGTTTCTTTTTCCAAAAATTGATTTTCCAAAAAGTAGGCATGACGAGAAACAAAAACCATTTTTTTATCTGCATAATAGAAAAGATACCCCATGGAGTTCTTTGGGTATCCCACAAACTTACACGGTACTGAGCGTGCCTCGAGCTTGTCTGCATGCTGCCTATTTTTACAAAAGCTAGACACCCCCATATATTCAGATACTGAAGATAGGGTTTCTTTCCACTCCACATCTGATATGGTGTGGTAGGCACAGTCTTGGTAGGAACCTTGTTCAAAAGATATGCAGCTTATTCTAATGCATAACCCCAGAAGGATCGCAGCAAATCAGCGTTACTCATCATGGAACGTACCATATCCAATAGGGTTCTGTTCCGCCTTTCCGATACACCATTGTGTTGTGGTGTTTATAGAGGAGTAAGCTGAGCGAGAATTCCATTCTCTTTTAGGTAATCCAGGAACTCAGCACTTAAGTATTCACCACCTCGATCGGATCTTAGTGTCTTGATATTTTTGCCGGTTTGTTTTTCCACTTCATTCTTATATTCTCGGAATTTCTCAAAGGCCTCGCATTTATATTTCATCAAGAAGAATGTCCATACCTAGAGAAATCATCCATAAAAGTAATGAAATAGGAATAACCACTTCGTGCATGTATAGACATTGGACCACACACGTCGCTGTGCATGATTCCTAAGAGCTCGCTCGCTCTTACATCGTGTCCAGTGAATGGAGCCTTTGTCATCATTCCTATGAGACATGATTACCAAGTTACATAAGACTGATATTCGAACGGATCCAAATATCCCTCTCTATTTAACTTCGTCAACCTTGTTTCATTGATGTGACCCAGTCTACAATGCCATAAGAAAGCCTTATTTAATTCTAGAGACTTTCTTTTAAGTGTGTTCTGGACGTTGAAAACCTGAGCTTGATTTAATACATATATTCCGTTCTATAGTGTACCTGACCCAATCAAACTTTGATTAAGGTGGATGTGGACCACATCGCTTACAAATGTAAAATCATATCCTTCCTTAGAAAGTAAAGATACTATAACGTTTTAGAAAATCGTTATGCGAATTTTTCCGTTTTAGGGTAAAATTATCGGTATTTTCCGTTTTAACACGACTGTAATCAAACGTCCATATAGACTTGCCAGCATGTAGTTTAGCTAAAATAAAGCTAGTGTAAAAGCTTTGGGGGTAAATGGGAAGTTTTGGTTCAAATAGAATTTTCCCTATTTTAATATTATTTTAATGTAGTATTTACATATTGGAAATTGGGAAATTTCCTTCCTTGAAATTATTGCAAATAAATCAAGTTTGAGTTAATAAAACCTTCACATAATATCTAGATATTTGTTTGTGTATTAGAATTAAAGTTTAAAGAAAATAAAAATAATGGAAGAGGTGGCATGTGCATGAATGTACATTTATGTGCATAGACTTAGCTAGAAAATTCCACACAAACTCCTCACCTTCTCATTTGGCCGAGCTCCTTCCTCTTTCTCCTGCCCTTTGTGTTTCTTTCATTAATTTCAACAATTCCAACCTAATTAAATCTCCAAAATTTCCATAAATAATCACAAAAACACTTCAAGTATTACTTTGGCTTCTTTGATCACTTGGAGCTAGGAAAGCTTAGATCTTGGGAGAAATTATTGATAGGTAAATCCCTAAACTGTTAAATAGGAGTTTTTATGGTGTATAGCTCGTTGGTTATTGTTCAGAACACTTTAAGTATCGATTAATGCAAAATCGTATTTTTAGTACCTTTTTAGAGCCTCTCTGATCTGCTGTGACTTGGGATTTTTACTGAGTGACCAAACAAGATTTTAGTGATGTATTAGTGAACCTAAGATTGCACCTGAGACACGAGACCCACCCCACCGGATTTGGCCGGCGACCCAAGCAGGAATTCCGGCGACATCGGTTTTTGAGGGGAGATGGGTGTTGGTTTTTTTGTAGGTAGTTGTCTGCTGTAGTTTAAGGGTGTTTGGTACTGTTTACTTTTTTAGTATTTACAATGAAAAATCTGGGATTGTTTTCCTATAATATAGTGTTTTATGTCTGTAAGTCCGTGTTGCCCACCCCGGTGCTTACGGGGAGGCGGAAAACATAATAAAAATCGGATTTTTAATGACTTAGGCAACATGGACTATGCTTGTGAGGATCTTTGCTAAACATAAACTAGCTAACCCTAACTACAAAGTAGCTAAGTGAAGAAAGGTTATACCTTTGGTCTTTAGTCCTTCTCTCCTTGCTCCTAGGTATGGTAGAAAAGGATCACCTTGCTTGTCTTCTCCCGTCAAAGAAGGATCCACCCGAAAGCCACCACCTTTAGCTTCAACTCCAAGCTAGGAGTAACTAGAGTGCAAGAAATGCTAAGACTTGAACCCTAGAAGTGAGTAGAGAAGATCAAGAGAGGGTTTTTCTCAAGCTTTTTGTTTCTCAACACATGAGAGGGAGAGAGCTTGAGGGAGAGGATGAGCAAGAGAGAGAAAAGAAAATGAGAGAATGAGAATAATAGTGAGCCATTCTCACTAATATGTGTGAGTTATTTTAATTAATCAATTAGCAAGAAAATTGTCATGGTTTAATCAAGAGGTGACCATTATCATTTCATTATTAATGCAAATTGCAAGAATCAAAGAGCATCTTCCAAATGAAATGATCATGGTCAAATTGTCAACTTGGTCAACAAGTCAACAAAGTCAAAGTGTCAACAACAACAACCATGCACAATAATTAAGCTAATTATTAATTAACAATAATACACACAAAAACAATAGGGTTAATAAAATGACAATAGTCATTAACCCTAAACAAGGTCCTCTCCCTCAATCTCAAGCAACCGTGCATACGCACCCGCATTCGTGAACCGAGGAACACGAACACAATGAGAAAAACCAATCTCAAATCATATACTAGGATCCGGCTTAAACCAAAGCCCGCTAGTATAAACTGTCCGGACAGCAAACGTGCACAAGTGCGCGGATGCGAACGAACCCTGTCGCAAAACCATGCGACCTCTACTCATTTTGCCTAAAGGCGAATAGCTCTCTGTGTGGGACTCTAAAGACTCGACACTACGCTGGCAGTGGGTTTAACCACAGACCGCAAGCGGCACTAGCTGTACGTAACGGTCCCCAGGTAGATGTCGATAAGAAGACTGACGAGGTGAACCCCATCTGCACTCCTACTGAGCCTGTATGTGACAGTCTCCGTACAGTCCGGTCTGTTCGTCTGATACATCGCATGGCGGGCCTAGGGGGGCGGTGAACGTCAGTCCCCTAATAGCGGTACAAGTCGTGTCGGAGTGAAGCCCAGAACACCCTGAGATAACACTGGAAGCCTACCAGTATATCTCGCTTGCCCTGGCCAGGGACTACTCGTGTAATGGCTCTCCTGGACACAGCGCGATGTCAACCCCCAATACCGGGAGAGACGAATCCTGTCTAACCGTCACTGCCTCCAAGTGCTTCGGGACTGCACCCAAAAACTACCTGTTTGCACGACTCCTCTGAGCCGTGGTAGGGTAGTAATCAAAGTGCAGTGGGAACACACTCGAGGCGAAGTGACAGTGTCAAGTCAGCGGACTAAGCTGTACTCATGTCACCTGGGAACTGATAACTGACGATAGGTATATTACCAACCAACAGTTCCCGACGAGTCCTGTCCAGTGTACTCGTAACCTAACGAGCACCCGCATACTATCCCAAGTACGACGTACTAACGGCTGTGGGACAGACCGTCTCCCACACTGGGATGAGAAGCGCATACGCTAGTCTACTCCGGAGTATCGATGCCCTGTCTCGATAGTCCAACGACCAGGGACCTGTATAAGGATGTGCTTATAGATTACCCAGCTCCCACGAGTGCGAGCGCCATCACAACGCTGGTAATCAAGCAAAGATCCTAAGGGCTCTACTAATATGTATACCAGCAATATGCTAAAAGAAACACATGCACATATTAAAGCAGAGACAAACCAAGTAGCATACTACCATTTCGAGCAAGATTGTATATACAACTGTGAATATCCCAAGCTTCCATTAAGTAATATACAAGCTAGTATGATACAGTAATGGCCTCTAGGGCATATACACTAACAATCTCCCACTTGCACTAAGGCCATGTACTGGCGTATCGAGGACCTATCATCTCGATCAGCCGCTCAAACTGAGTCTGGGGCAAGGCCTTGGTGAATGGATCTGCTGTGTTATCCTCTGATGCAACTCTCCGGACCTCGATCTCCTGGCGATCCACGATCTCCCTGATCAGGTGATACCGCCTTAAGATGTGTCTGGATTTCTGATGGGACCTGGGTTCCTTCGCTAAAGCTATAGCCCCGTTGTTGTCGCAATACAGAGGTATTGGGTCAACAATGGACGGAACCACCTGAAGTTCTTTCAAGAACTTCCTCATCCAGACAGCTTCTTTTGCGGCATCAGATGCAGCGATGTATTCCGCTTCCATAGTCGAGTCAGCAACGGTTTCCTGTTTGGAGCTCTTCCAACACACCGCCCCTCCATTGAGGGTAAAGACAAAACCCGACATGGACTTGGAATCATCCTTGTCACTCTGGAAGCTGGAGTCAGCAAAGGCCTCAATCTGCAGGTCTTTTCCGCCATACACCAAGAACATCTCCTTAGTCCTTCTCAGGTACTTGAGAATGTTCTTTACTGCTATCCAATGTTTCTCCCCTGGGTTTGACTGATACCTGCTTACCACACTCAGTGCATAAGCCACATCCGGTCTGGTACATAACATCGCATACATTATAGAGCCTACCGCAGAAGCGTAGGGTATAATAGACATGCGATCCCTCTCCAAATCAGTCTTGGGAGACATCTCTTTGGAGAGGGTGATCCCGTGACAAGCCGGTAGATTACCGCGCTTGGAATCTTCCATACTGAATCTCTTCAGTATGGTGTCGATGTACCTGGACTGCGAGAGTCCTAATATCCTCTTGGATCTGTCACGGTAGATCCGGATACCCAGAATGTAGGAGGCATCACCCAGGTCTTTCATGGAGAATCTGTGTGACAAGAACCCCTTGACAGATTGTAGCATAGGAATGTCATTTCCTATTAAGAGAATGTCATCCACGTATAAAACGAGGAATACTACAGTTCTCGCTACAAATCTACAATAGATGCATGGTTCATCTGGATTTTTGATAAAGCCAAATTCTTTGACCGTCTCATCAAAACAGATGTTCCAACTCCGCGATGCCTGCTTGAGTCCATAAATGGACTTGAGCAACTTGCACACCTTTCCGCTGCTCCCACACTGAATGAAACCCTCTGGCTGGTCCATATAGACACACTCCTCTAAATGACCATTTAGAAAAGCTGTCTTTACGTCCATCTGCCAAATCTCATAATCGTGGAAAGCAGCGATGGCAAGAAGGATCCGAATGGATTTCAGCATAGCTACTGGAGAAAAGGTTTCGTCATAGTCCAAACCAGGTCGTTGACGAAAACCCTTTGCTACCAGTCTAGCTTTATAGGTCTCAACCTGTCCATCTACACCAATCTTCCTTTTGAAGATCCACTTGCATCCTACGGGTTTTATCCCGTCTGGAGCAATGTCCAACGTCCATACTTTGTTGGTGTACATGGACTCCATCTCGGTCCGCATTGCATCCAGCCATTTTACCGAGTCGACGCTCTGAATGGCTTGCTGGAAGCTAGTAGGCTCATCACAATCTAGGATGCAGTCCTCTCTATCCCCGTCAATGAGAAAACCGTAGTATCTCTCGGGCGGATGAGACTGCCTACTACTCCTACGGAGCGGCGTAGGAATGTCCTGTTCTTTTGAACCTTCTGGTTCCACTAAACTTTCAGTAATAGTTTGTGGTTCTGGAATTTCTTCCAGTTCTATTGCGCTCCCACTTATTTCTTTTTCTATGAACTGATGTTCCAGAAAGTGGGCATTGCGAGAAACAAGGACTTTTTGTTCCTCTGCGTAATAGAAAAGATACCCCCTGGAGTTCTTTGGGTATCCCACAAACTTGCACAGTACTGAGCGTGCCTCGAGTTTGTCCGTATGCTGCTTTTTGACATAAGCTGGACATCCCCAAATCTTCAAGTATTGAAGATAGGGTTTCTTCCCACTCCATAACTCATATGGTGTGGTAGGCACAGTCTTAGTGGGAACACGGTTCAAAAGATATGCAGCTGTTTCTAGCGCATATCCCTAGAAAGATCGCGGTAACTCAGCATTACTCATCATGTACCGTACCATATCCAATAGGGTTCGGTTCCGTCTCTCCGATACACCGTTATGTTGCGGGGTGTATGGAGGAGTAAGCTGAGAGAGAATTCCATTCTCTTTTAAGTAATTCAGGAATTCGGCACTTAAGTATTCTCCTCCTCGATCCGATCTTAGGATCTTGATACTTTTGCCGGTTTGTTTCTCTACTTCACTCTTATATTCCTGGAACTTTTCAGAAGCTTCGGATTTATGCTTCATTAAGAAGACATGTCCGAATCTTGAGAAATCATCCGTAAAAGTTATGAAGTAAGAAAAACCGCTTCGCGCATGTGTAGACATTGGACCGCACACGTCACTGTGTACGAGTCCCAAGAGCTCGCTCGCTCTTTCTCCGTGTCCAGAAAACGGAGCCTTTGTCATCTTTCCTTTGAGACAGGATTGACAAGTTGCATACGATTGATATTCGAACGGATCCAAATATCCTTCAGTATGTAACTTAGTCAATCTTCTCTCATTGATGTGACCCAGTCTACAATGCCATAAGAAAGTTTTATTAATTTCTGGAGACTTTCTTTTGTGTGTATTCTGGATATTGAAAACCTGTGGTTGGTTTAAAACGTAAATACCGTTGTTTAATGTACCTGACCCAATCAAAACTTGATTAAGGTGAATGTTCACTACATTACTTACAAATGCAAATTCATAACCTTCTTTAGATAATAAAGATACAGAAATGATATTACAGGTTGCATTTGGTACATAATAACAACTACGCAAAACCAAAAAGTGTCCATCTGATAATCCCAGGTGATAGTCCCCCACGGCCTCTGCATCCATGCTAGCACCGTTCGCAACTCTGAGGGTCATGTCACCTGCCTTCAAAACTCTACGTTTTCTCAACGCCTGCAAAGAATTACAGATATGAGATCCTGATCCGGTATCCAATACCCAGGATGTAGAGTTTATTGATAGACAATTTTCAATAACATACACACCTGAAGCTGAAGCTGCAACTCGCTTCAAATCCTGTGTTCTGGCTTTCCAAGCCTTGCAATCTTGTTTCCAGTGGCCACTTTTGTGACAATAGAAGCATTCTTCCTTCCCCACCAGCTTCCCCGCTACCTTTGTTGCTTTACCCTTTCCCTTCGTATCCACTTTACCGACACCGCCTCTTGGTTTGGCGGGGGCTTTCTTCTTCTTGCCCTTGGCTTTCGCCCTGGACCTAGAAGAGGAAGATCCTCCTACAAACAAAGTGGATGTCTCCCTACCCTTCTGTAGGGTGCCCTCAGCAGTCCTCAACATGTTCAGAAGCTCGGCAAGTTCTACCTCCTTTCCTTGCATGTTGAAGTTAAGAATGAACTGGGCGTAAGTGAAAGGAAGGGACTGGAGAATCAGATCAGTATAGAGTTCATTCTCCAACGTGGTCCCAAGGTCCGCGAGCTCCTCTATGTAGCCGATCATCTTAAGCACGTGGTCCGCTACCGATGATCCGACGGCCAACCTTGCCGAAAAGAGCTTCTTCGACACTTCGTATCTTGCGATACGAGACTGCTCTCCATACAGTTCTTTTGTATGGAGAAATATGGACTCTAGGTCCATATTCTCGTGCCTCCTCTGATGGTCGTTGTCCATCGAGGCTAGTACGAGGCATCTGGCCCTCGCGCAATCTATCTCCCATGTCTTACGGATTTCAACATCCGCGACGCTGGAGGTGGGACCTGGGACAGGGGGAGCTTTGGTGGTAAGTATATACCCCAGCTTGTCATAAGTGATAGCCATCTTGACATTCCTGAGCCAATCTTTGTAGTTTGGCCCTGTCAATATGTTTTTATCTAATAGTAACTTAAGTCCGGTCATCTTGAATGGTCGCTGCAATTAGGAGAGAGAAAAGAAACACTTTAGCATGATGCTCTTGCAAGTTTAGAGTGGTTTTTAGTTTGTCTAAACTGGATGGCTCCCACTGTCTCTCGAATCCCTTCTCAAACCATAAAGAAAAGGATTAGCCGGGATCATTCTCACCGTACAATACTTGCTTAACCGTTCAGCCAGGCCAGTGTCGGTACTTCGAGGGAGGTTTTCCAACGCTTTCGCGAAGTTCCTTAATTAAGTAACCTCTTTTCCCTGTGGGCGTAGCCCCGCTAACACCTTTCTAGGCACCTACTAGGTTTATAGCATTGATCGTTAAGTGAGAGTTTTCCCGAGGAGTAGCATATACTCACAGTAGGATCGGGATCCAAATATCATCGCGTGATAAAACCGAAGGAATCCTACCAGAATCATCACACTCCAAATGGTATGCAACGCTAGCAAGTTTCAGTACTTATGAAACTCCCGATGTGGATTTTTGCCCCATGCTCTTATGACCTTGGCGTGAGGTCAAAATGTCATAAGTCACATGTCAAGTTCTTCCCATCATTATCCTGGTTAATTTGAACCCACCCGTACCTACCCTTGACGTAGGCCAAAACGGCAGTACGACTGTCTCAAATCAACGCATTCTATCTATGCAACGGATAAATATCCGGCAGCTACCAATCACTATGCCTTGGCGTGAGGTCAAAATACATAGCTTGAATACTACCGAATATTTAACCGAAATGATGGAGGGCTACGGATGGTTTTGGCGAAACCGTGAACGTAGTGAACTTGATATAATCGATGGAACGAGATAGCTTTTAAAAGGAGTGGTTCAAGCTCCGCGTTTAAAAGTTTAGTTTTTGAAAAAGAACCGAGTGGTTTTCAAAGTGTTCCAATCGACTTTTACTTGGTTTATTTCTTGCATTAGTTCTTTTAATGCGTCCCATCATTTAATCCTACCATTGCAGAAAACAACCAAAATATGACGTACGCTTATGCCATTCGCATTCGCCACGGGGCCCCGTCATCACCCGTTAGGTTACTTAACTAACGACAGAGCGGGGGCTGGGCTAGCGCGGCTGTAAAACATAAGCAACGCCTAAATAGTTATTATATAATTATACAGCAATGATAGACATTACAGATCACAGATGAATACATTGGATATACTAGGAATCCGCAATGCGTTCGAGCCTGCAACGCAAAACGGATTACACGGTCGCGGTGAATAGCCAATACCCCACCCAAGACCCCTACGGGTGCGGCAAACTACCCGCCAAGCACCCGAAGCGAAGCAACCTCCCTCACCACCGTGAGTAGGCCACTCGGCACTTCGAGATACCCGGTAGTTTGTGCACCCCCTCCATGGGTCTATCCTAGGAGCAAAAACAGTAAAAAGAATTATACAATGGCGGCTACAACCCCGACCCGGTTGTGCGGCCATACAAAGAATATTATTACATCAATTTACATGTTACAAATGAATGAAAGAAAAACAACGCTCATCTCACATCCACCCCGGCCATTCACCCGCGACAATCCAATCCATTCATATCCACAAACCAATAACAATCACAGATCATGTATAACCCCGACTAATCATCTTATAGCGATTAGCCGACGTTCAATACATGCAAGCATTACAGATATAACCGATGTAGTTAAAGTGTAGTGAAGTTCCGAAAAATACGGATTTATAGGCCCCCAAAAGTAAATTTTAGTTCTGGAAAATCTGGGCATATATTATATATCCTAAAAATCCCAAAATCAACACATACAGACACTGCACGAAAAATGATGCAGAGAGGACATCAAACCGCGGCGGTTCCGCGGCACGAGCCTACCTCGTGCGGCGGAAGGGCGGCGGTTTGAACGAATCTCTGTGTCGTTTTTCATGGGTGTTCATAAAAAACCCTGAGATGAATTTACAAATATAAAGTTTTCTATTTTGAGCAGAAAAAATTTCAACAGAAACTAGGGTTTTTCAAAAGTTCGGTTTTTGGATTTTCGGTTTCGAAACTTCGTTACACTTCACTACCTAGCTAGTTTGAGTTTAGTTAGGCTCTGATACCACTGTAAGTCCGTGTTGCCCACCCCGGTGCTTACGGGGAGGCGGAAAACATAATAAAAATCGGATTTTTAATGACTTAGGCAACATGGACTATGCTTGTGAGGATCTTTGCTAAACATAAACTAGCTAACCCTAACTACAAAGTAGCTAAGTGAAGAAAGGTTATACCTTTGGTCTTTAGTCCTTCTCTCCTTGCTCCTAGGTATGGTAGAAAAGGATCACCTTGCTTGTCTTCTCCCGTCAAAGAAGGATCCACCCGAAAGCCACCACCTTTAGCTTCAACTCCAAGCTAGGAGTAACTAGAGTGCAAGAAATGCTAAGACTTGAACCCTAGAAGTGAGTAGAGAAGATCAAGAGAGGGTTTTTCTCAAGCTTTTTGTTTCTCAACACATGAGAGGGAGAGAGCTTGAGGGAGAGGATGAGCAAGAGAGAGAAAAGAAAATGAGAGAATGAGAATAATAGTGAGCCATTCTCACTAATATGTGTGAGTTATTTTAATTAATCAATTAGCAAGAAAATTGTCATGGTTTAATCAAGAGGTGACCATTATCATTTCATTATTAATGCAAATTGCAAGAATCAAAGAGCATCTTCCAAATGAAATGATCATGGTCAAATTGTCAACTTGGTCAACAAGTCAACAAAGTCAAAGTGTCAACAACAACAACCATGCACAATAATTAAGCTAATTATTAATTAACAATAATACACACAAAAACAATAGGGTTAATAAAATGACAATAGTCATTAACCCTAAACAAGGTCCTCTCCCTCAATCTCAAGCAACCGTGCATACGCACCCGCATTCGTGAACCGAGGAACACGAACACAATGAGAAAAACCAATCTCAAATCATATACTAGGATCCGGCTTAAACCAAAGCCCGCTAGTATAAACTATCCGGACAGCAAACGTGCACAAGTGCGCGGATGCGAACGAACCCTGTCGCAAAACCATGCGACCTCTACTCATTTTGCCTAAAGGCGAATAGCTCTCTGTGTGGGACTCTAAAGACTCGACACTACGCTGGCAGTGGGTTTAACCACAGACCGCAAGCGGCACTAGCTGTACGTAACGGTCCCCAGGTAGATGTCGATAAGAAGACTGACGAGGTGAACCCCATCTGCACTCCTACTGAGCCTGTATGTGACAGTCTCCGTACAGTCCGGTCTGTTCGTCTGATACATCGCATGGCGGGCCTAGGGGGGCGGTGAACGTCAGTCCCCTAATAGCGGTACAAGTCGTGTCGGAGTGAAGCCCAGAACACCCTGAGATAACACTGGAAGCCTACCAGTATATCTCGCTTGCCCTGGCCAGGGACTACTCGTGTAATGGCTCTCCTGGACACAGCGCGATGTCAACCCCCAATACCGGGAGAGACGAATCCTGTCTAACCGTCACTGCCTCCAAGTGCTTCGGGACTGCACCCAAAAACTACCTGTTTGCACGACTCCTCTGAGCCGTGGTAGGGTAGTAATCAAAGTGCAGTGGGAACACACTCGAGGCGAAGTGACAGTGTCAAGTCAGCGGACTAAGCTGTACTCATGTCACCTGGGAACTGATAACTGACGATAGGTATATTACCAACCAACAGTTCCCGACGAGTCCTGTCCAGTGTACTCGTAACCTAACGAGCACCCGCATACTATCCCAAGTACGACGTACTAACGGCTGTGGGACAGACCGTCTCCCACACTGGGATGAGAAGCGCATACGCTAGTCTACTCCGGAGTATCGATGCCCTGTCTCGATAGTCCAACGACCAGGGACCTGTATAAGGATGTGCTTATAGATTACCCAGCTCCCACGAGTGCGAGCGCCATCACAACGCTGGTAATCAAGCAAAGATCCTAAGGGCTCTACTAATATGTATACCAGCAATATGCTAAAAGAAACACATGCACATATTAAAGCAGAGACAAACCAAGTAGCATACTACCATTTCGAGCAAGATTGTATATACAACTGTGAATATCCTAAGCTTCCATTAAGTAATATACAAGCTAGTATGATACAGTAATGGCCTCTAGGGCATATACACTAACAATGTCCGCGTGTTACGTTATCCGACACGGATCGTGATCTTGTGCAGTTGTTGCACATGGGTAGGTTTCGTACTGTCGCCACGCACGTTAACCACTATACGCACACTTATGAGTTAGTTTGAAATTGGTGCGTCGTTTAAAATGTAGTTTTACGTGACATTGGTCGATTTCTGAGATTTTTGCATTGTTTATGTGTTTGTGAAATTATAGCGTCGCAAGCGGGGACTTCGGACACTGCGAACAAGGGGAAGCGGGTGGTTGGATTTTCATAGCTCGAGACCATCGGTGAGTAGATTTAACATCTACGGGGAAATCGCCTGTATGGAGTTAAGCGTCAGGGCTAGATATGATATGATATTATCCGTATGTTTATATGCTCATATAGAGATGATGCATGAGTTCCATTGCATATAGTTACATGTTGTGCCTGAACCTGTATTCTTTGTACACTGCACTATTATTGACAGTCCATGTTGCACGAGCACCAATGATATACTACACACACACTGTCGGTAATTACCATAATACGCACAACACAAATATTCATTGATATACCTTGCTATTGGCTAGCGACACAGAAACAGTTATTCTTGTGCGATAGTGCATATGACATATAGCATACCTGTATACCTACATGCCTTTACATATGCCATACTATACCTACATGCTCGCATATATACTTTGCTATTGTTACATGATCAGCTTTTTATAACATATATATCGGTGGAATAGGACGCTGTATATATATGTAATTTGGATTTGGATATTTGGGAACCGCAAAATATATTTAATGACTTGATGCAGTTAAATAGCGGACTTTGCTGGTGATATGCTCATGTTGATGATTTATGTTGCATATGCTATTTTACATGGATTTACGCATTTGAGATATGTTTTCATGCGATATGGGAATTTTAAGAGTCGATATTAGGCACTTATATTCCGAGAGATATATGGTTATCAGAAATGCCGATACATGGAACACAAGTGTCGAGGTGGGATACTTGGGTTTCGAGGAACGTATGGATATCAGAAAGACCGATACATGGAACACAAGTGTCGAAGTGGGATACTTGGCTTTCGAGGAATGTATGGATACGAGTATTTACGTGTCGATGTTAGGCAATGGTTTTCATGATGTTTTAGAGTGTCGATGTTTGACACTCAGGTTCCATGAGACTTACAGGATTTGAGGGCCAATCTGAGTATTTTGGGAATTTGGGGTGTTGTTGATTTACACCGGGCTTTTCCATGCTTATGATTTGTGCATGAGATTATTTATTTTCCTGCACTCAGTACTCAGTTGATATGCATTTATTCATGTAGATATAGTACCTGGTGGTTTACCTTGATCATGATAGTTGCATATTCATATTGTCATACTCATGCTATCAGCTTACATGTTATTGATCATTGATGTTAGTGCATACTTGCGATTTTCAGTATGATGTTATTTACTATTCACGAATTGGTAACTCACCCCCGTTGTGCCACAGTGTTTTGCAGGACTTACCCTCTGAGTAGTCGCGGCAGGGCGTCTTATCATCTCTACTATTGCGGATACCGCTACGTTTTGCTGTGAGGCCTTTGCTTTTAGGTAGGTTTGCGGTTATCTGTTTGTACATTGTATATCTTTTTGTTGGATCTAGTATTCTCCATCTACTACTGTTTGTATATGACTTAGAGACGAGTTGTAAGAATTCGGTGTTGTATTATTATTTTTGGTGACTTTGGGTACCGTGCTCGTGAGAGCCGGTTTGTTGAAAAGTTTTACTTCTTTATGCAGTTTTTTTATATTCCTTCGCTTCGGCATCGTAAATATGTTGGTGGTGATTGTCTCCGCCGTTGGGCGTGATTTTCTCCCGTTTGGGATGCTTTATATATTATCTATGTTGTACCCGTTTTCGGGGCTAGCTTTTACAAAGGAGGTGCTGCCGAAATTTTCAAGAAGGAAAACTAGAGTTAGATATTTTACTTATGATTTTCTGAATGTTTTAAACTATGTTTTTCTCCATTTATCCAGTTTTGGGTGGTTTAGATTTCTGGGTTTCGGCTTACTTAAGTTGCATACGCCTGTAGACGTTACGTAGTTTAAGTGCTGGTTACAGGCCAAATTTTTGGGTCGTGACAAAGTTGGTATCAGAGCGCAAGGTTTTATCTTTCGGAGTGTAGGATGACTTTGGTATGATGAAGTTGGTAGATTAAGCAGAGTAACGTAGCGTGTGTATGTTCCGCGGCATATTTACGACACGGTACTTCGCCTAAGTGACCTTAGGACATATCGATTGAAATTTTCCTCCGTGATGATATACATCTTTGTGATTCGATTCCTGTTTCCTTATCGAATCTTGTTTCAATTTCCAGCCCATATGCCGCCAAAGACTACGAGGGTACAGAGAGCGGCCACGAGGGCCGATGTCAGAGTTGACTCGTCTGAGGCGAGGACTGACCAGGGCGGTACGCCTGTTGTACTGGAGCACATTGCTATGATTAGGGCTGGTATGCAGGACCTGCGCCACATGATGGGGACTTTGGTAGAGGCCATTCGAGTGCAGGGGCAGGCAGTTGTTCCACCCGTTGCAGGGACCACGATGATACCTACAGTTCCGGCAGTCGCAGTTACAGCTCCGGAGGTTATTACCGTGTCACTGACAGAGTTCATGAGGCTGAAGCCTCCAGTGTTCACTGGCATAGATGCTAACGAGGATCCGCAGTCGTTTATCGACCAGATGGCCAGGATTTGTCGTTCGCTTCGATGCTCCGACGAGAGAAGAGTGGAGTTCGCGAGTTTCCGTCTGGAGGGTCTGGCCCAGAAGTGGTGTGAGTCGTTGGAGAGGGGAAGAGCCGCATGTCTTGCTCCTATGACCTGGGCTGAGTTTGTGACGTCGTTTCTCGCCCGTTTTCTTCCACCGAGCATCAGGGATGCGCGAGCGCGTAGATTTGAGTCGTTACGCCAGACTCCGGGGATGACTGTGTCTGAGTAAGATATACTGTTTACTGAGCTGTCTGTGTATGCTCCGTACTTGGTGGCAACTGAGGAGATGAGGGTGAAGTGGTTTGTTCGAGGCCTGCTTACCCAATTGTTCCTAGCCATCAGCATTCAGCATTGCGACACATATGCGGCAGCAGTAGATGCAGCCCTATTGGTGGAGGAGCATCTTTCTGAGTCGTTAGTTGCTCCAGAACCGAAGAGGGTTCGTACTGGTGATCCGGCTGGGAGGCGGGCGTTTAGACGTCGTGACAGTTCCCGTTCAAATACTGGAGGTGGTGGTGGTTCGGGACGAGGTCGGCTTTTTAGCTCTTACCCTCAGGAAGGTCAGCAGTTTGCATCTGGATGTTACCGGTGAGGGAGTATAGGTCATTAGGTTCGAGATTGTGCTGAGCCATGTGTGAGCGAGGCAGCTGTACCATAGGTTACCTTACTGCCTTCTCCACCTCATAGGGCGTTGCCCCTTATGCCGGTTGTTGCTCTGCGTCAGACTCTTGTGCAGAGAGGTCGGGGTCGTGGTGGTTTTGTACCGAGAGGGCGAGGTGGTAGAGGCGGAGGACAGCCAGTTGCCGGTAGAGGGCAGGCTCAGGTGTTTGCCTTGACTCATCAGGATGCGCAAGCGTCCAATGCTGTGGTTTCAGGTACCCTTTCTGTATGTTCTTATGATGCACATGTTCTTTTCGATCCGGGATCTACGCATTCGTATGTTTCTACGCACTTCGTGCCGAGGTTAGGCCGAGAGTCGTGTTGGCTAGATCAGACGCTTGTTGTAGCTACTCATGTAGGAGATTCGTTTGTTGCACGATACGTGTTTCGGTATCGTGCTGTCCGTATAGGAGAAAAAGATCTGTCCGTCGACTTGATCCTTCTTAAGATGTTGGACTTCGACGTTCTGCTGGGCATGGACTGGTTAGCTACTTGCTATGCGTCCGTGGACTGCCGCGAGAAGACAGTTAGGTTTTGTTTTCCCGGTGGGTCAGTGGTTGTTGTGCAGGGGGGCCGTGGAGCCGCCCTCACAATTTGATTTCTGTCCTTTGCGCTAGTCGGCTTTTGAGGAGGGGATGTCGGGCATTCTTGGCTTTCATTCATGATACTGGAGCCACAGTAGAGTCGTTGGACCAGGTTCCTACCGTGCGAGAGTTTCCCGACGTCTTTCCCGATGAGTTACCTGGGTTGCCGCCAGAGCGCGATATTGAGTTCTGCATTGATCTGATTCCTGGCACGGAGCCTATTTCCATAACGCCTTATCGGATGGCTCCAGCAGAGCTTAGAGAGCATAAAGATCAATTGCAAGAGTTTCTTGATATAGGACTTCTGCGTTCGAGTGTTTCGCCGTGGGGAGCTCCTGTTCTGTTCGTCAAGAAGAAGGGCGGCAGTTTGAAGCTGTGTGTGGATTATCGTCAATTAAACCAAGTTACGGTGCGGAACAGGTATCCTTTACCTCGCATTGACAATTTATTTGATCATCTCCAGGGTGCGAAACATTTTTCTAAGATTGATTTGCGTTCGGGTTATCATCAGTTGCGGGTTCGGAATGATGACATTCCGAAGACTACTTTTCGTATGCGTTATGGGCACTATGAGTTTTTGGTGATGTCGTTCGGACTCACCAATGCTCCAGCAGCGTTCATGGATCTGATGAACCGGATTATCAGGCCGTTCCTCGACCATTTTATTATTGTGTTTATTGATGACATACTGGTCTACTCTAGGAGTCGTGAGGAGCATGAGCAGCACTTGAGGATTGCTTTGCAGATATTGAGAGAGCACCAGTTGTATGCTAAATTCTCAAAGTGCACGTTTTGGCTTGATAGAGTTGACTTCCTGGATTATGTGGTGACTGGTGATGGTATTCTAGTAGATCCGAGGAAGATCGAGGCTGTGCAGCTTTGGCCCAGACCTGTATCAGTGACTGAGGTCCGCAGCTTTTTGGGCTTAGCTGGTTATTATCGCCGTTTTGTGCGGGATTTCTCGAGTATCGCTGCACGGCTGACTGGACTGAAACGGAAGGGAGATCCTTTTCTTTGGACTGATGCGTACGAGCAGAGTTTTCAGCAGTTGAAGACTTGGTTGACGACATCACCAGTTCTATCTTTGCCTTCTGGATCGGGCGGGTATGTTGTTTATTGTGATGCTTCTCAAGTGGGGCTCGGCTGTGTATTGATGCAGCATGAGAGAGTGATTGCTTACGCTTCTAGGCAGCTGAAGAAGCACGAGCAGAATTACCCCACTCACTATCTTGAGATGGCCGCGGTGGTCTTTGCATTGAAGATTTAGAGACACTACTTGTACGGGGAGTCGTGTCAGATCTTCACGGATCACAAAAGCTTGAAGTACATCTTCTAGCAGCGGGATCTGAATCTAAGACAGCGCCGTTGGATGGAGCTAGTGAAGGATTATGATTGTGAGATCTTTTATCACCCGAGCAAGGCGAATGTGGTAGCTGATGCTTTGAGTCATAGGCCCGGGGTGGCTTGTCCCAGTTGAGCGCAGATCAGCGTCAGTCTTCTGCCAATTGGCAGATCTTGTGTGATGGTAGAGTGCAGTTCGAGTTCACTTCCGCTGGAGGACAGTTTGCTGATGTTCGCTCCCGTCCACTACTACTTGATCATATCCGTGTGGCGCAACCCAGTGATGCCCGTTTGTCCGAGATTCTTAAGCTTGTTCGACAGGGTACAGTTTCGGAGTTCATGATTGATGACCAGGGTATGCTACGATGCGGGACTCTCTTGTGTATACTAGATGCTGATGGGTTGAGACGTGAGATCCTAGAGTAGGCACATCAGTCGGCCTTTAGCATTCATCCAGGTTCCACCAAGATGTACCGTGACTTGAGAGACTTTTACTGGTGGGAAGGGATGAAACGCGATATTTCGGACTTCGTTTCGAGGTGCCTGACCTATCAGCAAGTCAAGGCAGAGCCTCAAAGACCGGCTGGAGAGTTGCAGCCTTTACCCGTTCCAGAGTGGAAATGTGAGCAGATTTCTATGGACTTCATTGTGTGTCTACCCACGACCAGTGGAGGGCATGACTCTATTTGGGTGATTGTTGACCGGTTGACGAAAGCGGCTCACTTCCTTCCAGTGAACACCACTTTCGGTTATGCTCAGTATGCTCAGTAGTACATAGATGAGATTGTGCGTTTGCATGGTGTTCCCACTTGCATAGTATCCGACAGAGGCACCCAGTTTACTAGCCATCTTTGGCAGAAGCTTCAGGAAGCTTTGTGTCACGACCCGAAAGTACGGAACGTGACCGGCACTTAGATTACGAAGCGTCTAGAGGCGCCACGTAACCTAAGTAAGCCGAAGCCCAGAAATCTAAACCATAAAAGAAGAAGAAGAAGAAAAAAGAAAACAAGTTTAAAAGCATCAGCAAATTTTCTCAAAAATTTCGGCAGAGTCTCCTCTGTAAAAACTGGCCCCCAAACGGGTACAACAAGTATAATATAAATAAACAATAAAAAGCATCCCCAAACGGGTGCTAGCTCAACGCCAACAGGCGGAAACAACCACAACAAACACAATAATATACAACGCCAAAGGGCGAGGCTCAAAACTCAAAAGAAAACAAAACCACCAGATCAAAATAATACATGCGCAACTCTAAGGTCGAAATAAAAGACTGGTCGAAATAAAAGACTGGTCCAATAAACTTATCAAGTAATATAAGTATGGTTGATGGAGCTTACTAGATACAAATGAATGAATAAAAGTACAATGGTGGTTCGGATACAAGTGAACCAACCTACCGTGCAAATCACCCTAAAGAAAAGATGTGCCAACAAGCTGCCACGGAAACCTGTACATCGAACCTGAAATAAAATTTGGCACAACGGGGGTGAGTTGCCAACTCGTGAGTAGAAGACATCTACGAAAAGAAATCGAATGCACGACGCTATCCTAGGTCATAATAATACACTATAATATCCCAATCATCTAGTAATAGCAGGATAAAACTACGTGTAAGTGCAGATACTCCGTGCTTGTGTCAGTGCCTCATATAATACCATGTCATATGAAATGAAATGCATGCACCATGAATGTAAAGTAACAAATCCTGAAATCCAGATATATATGTATAAGAAATCTTTAGCTGTTATCATAGTAAAATGTGTATAAGAATCTGAAATCTCAACAATGAAATCGATGGAAATCCGTGTCAAGCGTCGACACAACACATGTAATCTCAAGTCTCAATATCTCGGGCTCCGTCAGTCCGGATCGGCCCATATCATCAAATCTCATGACAACGGTCGGTATCCTCCGGATATCCGCCGTGCCAGACATCACCGGTAGGTAGCCTTCCCCTGCCAGGCTCATCGTCTACAACTCGATCTTCTTGCCCTGGGGTACCATACCGGGCCCACAATGTACCCGAGACGGTTCATCCACTCCTCGAATCGGGTCTCGAAATCCAACAGAAAACATGAAATCTCATGGTGGACGACACATACATCACGAGAAAACCGCATCTTATGTTTTTAAAAAGAGAGGAGGAGGAGAGAGAGAAGTTTTTTACATATTCTTGCGGTTTTCCCCAAAATCCAGAAATCTCATAGAAATCCAAATCTCAAAATCATGAGTAACTATATGATAAGTGTCGGCATATGCCCATAATACTGCATGATAACATGAAAATATGAATGCATGAATGTCTAAGTAATAAATATCATGTCTATACTAACATCAGAGAATAATCACAATATTATATCGGTCTAGTTGTTAACTGATTCTATCCATAAAAGATAATATGATCTAAAGTGTACGTGACATAGCAATTACCGATGATGATGTGTGTGAGCCGGCAAATAAGTGTGCGTGGAATATGCGCATCATCGGTAATGGTGCTGGTGTCCTAATAGGTAAAGTTTATACTGATTATAGCAACATATGTAAGAACATGCAACATTATGATTACAATGTGAAAGTAAAGACGGATGTGTGTTATCCACTCATTTGATATACAATTACCACTACCACTATACGACTCGAACCTAACGTAGTGTCCATCTAACCCCCCTAAGGAAAACTAAACCTAAGAACTGGTCGATAGAAGTATACCTAAAGCCTGAGTCCATATCTCTAATAGTCGGCGATCCTGCCTCAATAGCGTCACGTACATAGTACGACTTCCTCAAATCAACAGTGCGGATCAATCATCACATCTATGCCTCGTACGGTAAAATCCATCGTACGGCATCCCAATATCGGGGTACGGGTCAAATATCACCTACGTGTCTCATTATTCGTATAATATCATCACCAACACATGTCATGATCGAGGTGCTATGCTGTAATCCCATACATCAATTATACAACATTGCCATCATAAATATACCTCATTAATTTATCCTCAGAAATAGCATGTCATATATATCATGTTGTGATCGAGTCATACTGATATCATATCGTCATCAAGTCACACCTATATGATATCGACATCAGGTCACACCTATATGATGTCGTAATCAAGTCATACATATATCATATCGTGATCAGTCACAAGTTACAGTTCGGGTTCTATTTTAGAGTCCCATGTACCTCAATATCATCACTACCCATTATAATTTAGGTATAGCTGTTCATTATCTCATTCTCTAATGATCCGCTAACACTTTAATACGACTGTATAGTCAAGAATCACGGCATCAAGCCCAGTTATCCTGTTTCATTCCCGTGTATCAATGTATCCCACATACGTGTTGTATATATCTATATATATACCTATACCTAGTCCTATATATATATACACATACCCGTATACACCATGTCGAGTTTCAGTGTGTGCGTGTGTGTGTTTCTACCTGAAACCTACGAACCTCTTCCAGGGTATTCATCCTCTGGTATGGTCTTCCTAAATCAGTCTGGTCCAGCCTAGGGTCATTACTAGGGTCCTACTCATTAAGAATCTAGGGTCACATCTGGTTTCCTAATGTCAATAAGTACTATTCCTATCTACGTTGCGGGGGTGCTAAACGCCATCCACCCGACTTCCCCCCGTAGATATGCATCTACTCACCTGGTCCATGTCTGCCGAAGACGGTGTCGCCATCAACCTCTTCATCGCCCGCAGTCCACATGAGGGGTACCTAAATGCAAACATATAAATAGTATCGTAAACTGAATCATATACAAAAGCCAAAACGACGCAAGGAACAAGCATAGGTTAAAACCTATGTCCCGTCCACGCAAAAGAACCAAATATCGCTCGATATCGGCGTTCAAACTCCGATGGATCGAGATAAACATCAACAAATAACTCGTAGTTTTAAAAAACCTTACTTATATTATAAAACATGATTAAATCTATCGAAACCCTAAAATCCATCAAACCGTCCAATTTCGTAAAACCCGAAAATACCAATTTACCGTTTTTCATCAAAACTTGACATTTAAATGAAACCAATGGTCATAAAACTCATTAAATAGCATAACTAGACTATACAAACCATTACTATATTTTTATTACACAAAATTGTATTAATTTGAAATTTCTAGTTTGCAACCTTTAACAATTTTCAACATTTTTCAACCAAAATACCTAAATTCCACCACAAAACATGATTTTGCATGAATTAATGTACTAAACTACAATTCATGATGATAATGATATGATGAAACCATGATTATATTTTTAATTTCATTTATATAGGAATTTCCAAAATCTAGTTTACAAAATACTAGCATTTTATTACTATTTTCCAATTATCAAAGGAAACTAGTGATCAAACTAAGTTTTTCTTTCCTTTAATATGCTAATATTCTCATTAAAACTACCATCTAATGATAACAAGCTTAATAAGAATTTTATTTTACCCACAAACATATTTTTGAAAAATCTAGTTAGCTAAATAGCTTAATTAAAACAATTTGAATAAACAATTTATTATACAACAACCATGCAATATTTTTCCACTCTAAAAGATGTTAAACTAGCTATTATAACCTTATTTAATTAATAAAAACCACAACTTGAATTTACAAACCCTAACTTTAATTTTAAAATTTGCAACTAGAATTAATATATTAAATCTAATTATGTTTTAAAAGAAACATCTAATAGAAATAAAACAAAAGAAGAAATTTATACCTTCAAAATATGAAACCCAAACATGAAAATGAGCCTCCAAAATGCATGCTTTCCATCTCCAAAATCCATGCTAAATAGGTCAAAGGAAAATGGTAGAGGTTGAATGTTGATTTTTGAGATTTATTTTTGGAATTTTTGATGAATTTTGATGATTTTTATTGCAAAAATGATGGGGGAAAATTTTTGGGGCTACCCATGGAGGGGAGGCCGGCCATGGAGAGGGAGGAGGGTGGAGAGAGAGAAAAAATGTGTGGTATTGTGTAGAAAGTTCATAAATAATGCATTTTTTTCACTTAAACCCTTTATTATCTAACTTTTTCAATTTAACCATTTTCCTAGAAATTTCTAGAACCATGGAATGATTTTGGAAAAGATTTTGCATATTACACACTTGATTCTAATATACCATGGCTCATTTTTACAAATTAAAACCATTCAAATTTGTAATTTACACTAATTTAGTTTAAAAAATAAAGCTTATGTTAATATTTAAAATAATTAATTTAGGAAAAATATTTAATTAAAATAAAAATTTATAAGTGGCTAAATAAACACCATTTACTAGTAATTACATAATTAAAATATGTATTTTTGAAATTATAATGAAAAACAATTACGGTTTAATTTTACGAAAAATACATTTTACTTTACCGAAATTCATAAAATTCACTTAAACAATTTTATTCATTTAATTATTTATTTAATTATTTTTAAAACGTTACAATCTTCCCCCCTTTAAGAAATTCGGTCCCCGAATTTAAATTAAAACTCCCCCTCCAAATACTAAAACATTTAGCAAAACACTCAAATCGTCGGGGCTCCGAAATCATCAATACATAACAAAAATCAACTCCGTCAAGCATAACGCAATCATTGGAGTTATGGCGAGAATAAAATATCAAAACCCAATATGAAAACCAATATAATATACATCAATCTACAACTTATATATAGTGTGCATCATAGTGAAATCACCTAAATATCATAATAAAGAAGCATACGAAAACCCCTCTTGAAAATCGCCGTGCAATGCACGTGTCACGGCATAAGTAGCGGACGTTTATTTAAAAAAAATTATATATATATATATATATATATATCTTTTATTTAACATACACGTCCCGCCTGGTTACTAAATCAAATAATAATGATTATGAAACATACTGCTCAAACTGAAATCAATCCCAATCACATCAATAAAATATCCTGTGCGTCCGGTACGCACTGAAATCGAAACCAAATACAGATACCATGAATACACACAAAAACAAAATAAGTGCAACATGTGTGCACCAAAACATCTGTCAAGTGCAACGGGCGTGCACGACTCACTATCAGGTGCATCTAATCTGCACAAAACCCCGATTTAGTGCATCTGGTGTGCACAAAATCGCATCAAGTGCGCCAAGTATGCGCAAGAATCCTAATCAGGTGCACATGGTGCACGAAAACATACATCGAATATCAGAATCGAAATCACAATACGAAAATGGATAAAAACTAGGTCGAAGCATATATCAAAATCATGTGTAACCCATATGCACGAAATCAAAAAATAAAAAAAATCTCAAAATATATAAAACCAAATCAAGTGTACCGGGTGTATACTAAGCAACATCAATACAGCTGATATGTGAAACACGGATAGAATGCAATGAAGGTACACATAAGAAATACCAATCGTAGAACAAAATCCTCAAAATACCAAAATCCAATAACAGAAATATGAAATTCAAATCACCAAGTCACATCGTAATCACTATCGTCAATGTGCGCCTCTTTCCTCTGATGTCGATTGCTTCAAACTTATCTCTTCATAAGTGTGCTGACTGCGCTACCGACGGCAATACTCATATCTAGAGTCTCCCACGTAGTCGATCCCTTCACTTGATATCCGGACTACATTAAACCTTTCGATCGATCCATCAAATCCCATAATTCCCCGAGAGCTCAACACTCAAGTACAGTTTAAAATATCCGGTACATACCCCAGCATCGATGATCCAGCCGTAGAAGGGCAAACCCAAGCCGCACTAATGGCACCGCGGAACTGCCGTAAACCCTAAGGTTCAAGGGCGTTCTCGTGGTCATTATGTCGAGTTAGGGTTTCATTCTTCTAGAGGGTCCATCGAAATACCTGCATGTTCTTCCGAATATCTTAAACTTGGGAAAATGGTTTTCTGATAATCGTTCGAACCCTTTAACTTCATCCGGACGGCATGTGAATACCCTTTATCCGCACGCTAAGCAATGCTTCAATCCTCAAGAATAACTAATACTCTAATGGTTATCGCATTCGAGCCGCAGCTCCTTCTGCCAGTGTGCCCGTGGTTAACAGAAACCACCCTCCAACATTGACGAAGATAGATCAAAAGAACGAATGGAATACGGGGCAAACAATTGTACATCCTAAGGCTCCTTAAGCAGAGTAGCGTATCGTAAGTATGCCGCGGACCATACCCACGGTACGTTACTCTACCTAAATCGCCTACTCCATCAACCAAGGGTCACCTAGACTTATACAAGGTTAAACCTAGCGCTCTGATACCAACTTTGTCACGACCCGAAAGTACGGAACGTGACCGGCACTTAGATTACGAAGCGTCTAGAGGCGCCACGTAACCTAAGTAAGCCGAAGCCCAGAAATCTAAACCATAAAAGAAGAAGAAGAAGAAAAAAGAAAAAAAGTTTAAAAGCATCAGCAAATTTTCTCAAAAATTTCGGCAGAGTCTCCTCTGTAAAAACTGGCCCCCAAACGGGTACAACAAGTATAATATAAATAAACAATAAAAAGCATCCCCAAACGGGTGCTAGCTCAACGCCAACAGGCGGAAACAACCACAACAAACACAATAATATACAACGCCAAAGGGCGAGGCTCAAAACTCAAAAGAAAACAAAACCACCAGATCAGAATAATACATGCGCGACTCTAAGGTCGAAATAAAAGACTGGTCCAATAAACTTATCAAGTAATACAAGTATGGTTGATGGAGCTTACTAGATACAAATGAATGAATAAAAGTACAATGGTGGTTCGGATACAAGTGAACCAACCTACCGTGCAAATCACCCTAAAGAAAAGATGTGCCAACAAGCTGCCACGGAAACCTGTACATCGAACCTGAAATTAAATTTGGCACAACGGGGGTGAGTTGCCAACTCGTGAGTAGAAGACATCTACGAAAAGAAATCGAATGCACGACGCTATCCTAGGTCATAATAATACACTATAATATCCCAATCATCTAGTAATAGCAGGGTACAACTACGTGTAAGTGTAGATACTCCGTGCTTGTGTCAGTGCCTCATATAATACTATGTCATATGAAATGAAATGCATGCACCATGAATGTAAAGTAACAAATCCTGAAATCCAGATATATATGTATAAGAAATCTTTAGCTGTTATCATAGTAAAATGTGTATAAGAATCTGAAATCTCAACAATGAAATCCATGGAAATCCGTGTCAAGCGTCGACACAACACATGTAATCTCAAGTCTCAATATCTCGGGCTCCGTCAGTCCGGATCGGCCCATATCATCAAATCTCACGACAACGGTCGGTATCCTCCGGATATCCGCCGCGCCAGACATCACCGGTAGGTAGCCTTCCCCTGCCAGGCTCATCGTCTACAACTCGATCTTCTTGCCCCGGGGTACCATACCGGGCCCACCATGTACCCGAGACGGTTCATCCACTCCTCGAATCGGGTCTCGAAATCCAACAGAAAACATGAAATCTCATGGTGGACGACACATACATCACGAGAAAACCGCATCTTATGTTTTTAAAAAGAGAGGAGGAGGAGAGACAGAAGTTTTTTACATATTCTTGCGGTTTTCCCCAAAATCCAGGAATCTCATAGAAATCCAAATCTCAAAATCATGAGTAACTATATGATAAGTGTCGGCATATGCCCATAATACTGCATGATAACATGAAAATATGAATGCATGAATGTCTAAGTAATAAATATCATGTCTATACTAATATCGGAGAATAATCACAATATTATATCGGTCTAGTTTTTAACTGATTCTATCCATAAAAGACAATATGATCTAAAGTGTACGTGACATAGCAATTACCGATGATGATGTGTGTGAGCCGGCAAATAAGTGTGCGTGGAATATGCGCATCATCGGTAATGGTGCTGGTGTCCTAATAGGTAAAGTTTATACTGATTATAGCAACATATGTAAGAACATGTAACATTATGATTACAATATGAAAGTAAAGACGGATGTGTGTTATCCACTCATTTGATATACAATTACCACTACCACTATACGACTCGAACCTAACGTAGTGTCCATCTAACCCCCCTAAGGAAAACTAAACCTAAGAACTGGTCGATAGAAGTATACCTAAAGCCTGAGTCCATATCTCTAATAGTCGGCGATCCTGCCTCAATAGCGTCACGTACATAGTACGACTTCCTCAAATCAATAGTGCGGATCAATCATCACATCTATGCCTCGTACGGTAAAATCCATCGTACGGCATCCCAATATCGGGGTATGGGTCAAATATCACCTACGTGTCTCATTATTCGTATAATATCATCATCAACACATGTCATGATCGAGGTGCTATGCTGTAATCGCATACATCAATTATACAACATTGCCATCATAAATATACCTCATTAATTTATCCTTAGAAATAGCATGTCATATGTATCATGTTGTGATCGAGTCATACTGATATCATATCGTCATCAAGTCATACCTATATGATATGGACATCAGGTCACACCTATATGATGTCGTAATCAAGTCATACATATATCATATCGTGATCAGTCACAAGTTACAGTTCGGGTTCTATTTTAGAGTCCCATGTACCTCAATATCATCACTACCCATTATAATTTAGGTATACCTATTCATTATCTCATTCTCTAATGATCCGCTAACACTTTAATACGACTGTATAGTCAAGAATCACGGCATCAAGCCCAGTTATCCTGTTTCATTCCCGTGTATCAATGTATCCCACATACGTGTTGTATATATCTATATATATACCTATACCTAGTCCTATATATATATACACATACCCGTATACACCATGTCGAGTTTCAGTGTGTGCGTGTGTGTGTTTCTATCTGAAACCTACGAACCTCTTCCAGGGTATTCATCCTCTGGTATGGTCTTCCTAAATCAGTCTGGTCCAGCCTAGGGTCATTACTAGGGTCCTACTCATTAAGAATCTAGGGTCACATCTGGTTTCCTAATGTCAATAAGTACTATTCCTATTCTACGTTGCGGGGGTGCTAAACGCCATCCACCCGACTTCCCCCCGTAGATATGCATCTACTCACCTGGTCCATGTCTGCCGAAGACGGTGTCGTCATCATCCTCTTCATCACCCGCAGTCCACATGAGGGGTACCTAAACGCAAACATATAAATAGTATCGTAAACTGAATCACATACAAAAGCCAAAACGACGCAAGGAACAAGCATAGGTTAAAACCTATGTCCCGTCCACGCAAAAGAACCAAATATCGCTCGATATCGGCGTTCAAACTCCGATGGATCGAGATAAACATCAACAAATAACTCGTAGTTTTAAAATACCTTATTTATATTATAAAACATGATTAAATCCATCGAAACCCTAAAATCCATCAAACCGTCCAATTTCGTAAAACCCGAAAATACCAATTTAACGTTTTTCATCAAAACTTGACATTTAAATGAAACCAATGGTCATAAAACTCATTAAATAGCATAACTATACTATACAAACCATTACTATATTTTTATTACACAAATTTGTATTAATTTGAAATTTCTAGTTTGCAACCTTTAACAATTTTCAACTTTTTTCAAGCAAAATACCTAAATTCCACCACAAAACATGATTTTGCATGAATTAATGTACTAAACTACAATTCATGATGATAATGATATGATGAAACCATGATTATATTTTTAATTTCATTTATATAGGAATTTCCAAAATCTAGTTTACAAAATACTAGCATTTTATTACTATTTTCCAATTATCAAAGGAAACTAGTGATCAAACTAAGTTTTTCTTTCCTTTAATATGCTAATATTCTCATTAAAACTACCATCTAATGATAACAAGCTTAATAAGAATTTTATTTTACCCACAAACACATTTTTGAAAAATCTAGTTAGCTAAATAGCTTAATTAAAACAATTTAAATAAACAATTTATTATACAACAACCATGCAATATTTTTCCACTCTAAAAGATATTAAACTAGCTATTATAACCTTATTTAATTAATAAAAACCACAACTTGAATTTACAAACCCTAACTTTAATTTTAAAATTTGCAACTAGAATTAATATATTAAATCTAATTATGCTTTAAAAGAAACATCTAATAGAAATAAAACAAAAGAAGGAAATTTATACCTTCAAAATATGAAACCCAAACATGAAAATGAGCCTCCAAAATGCATGCTTTCCATCTCCAAAATCCATGCTAAATAGGTCAAAGGAAAATGGTAGAGGTTGAATGTTGATTTTTGAGATTTATTTTTGGAATTTTTGATGAATTTTGATGATTTTTATTGCAAAAATGATGGGGGAAAATTTTTGGGGCTACCCATGGAGGGGAGGCCGGCCATGGGGAGGGAGGAGGGTGGAGAGAGAGAAAAAATGTGTGGTATTGTGTAGAAAGTTCATAAATAATGCATTTTTTCACTTAAACCCTTTATTATCTAACTTTTTCAATTTAACCCTTTTTATAGAAATTTCTAGAACCATGGAGAGATTTTGGAAAAGATTTTGCATATTACACACTTGATTCTAATATACCATGGCTCATTTTTACAAATTAAAAGCATTCAAATTTGTAATTTACACTAATTTAGTTTAAAAAATAAAGCTTATGTTAATATTTAAAATAATTAATTTAGGAAAAATATTTAATTAAAATAAAAATTTATAAGTGGCTAAATAAACACCATTTACTAGTAATTACAAAATTAAAATATGTATTTTTGAAATTATAATGAAAAACAATTACGGTTTAATTTTACGAAAAATACATTTTACTTTACCGAAATTCATAAAATTCACTTAAACAATTTTATTCATTTAATTATTTATTTAATTTTTTTTAAAACGTTACACTTTGGGTACCCGGTTGAATTTTAGCACCGCTTTTCATCCACAGACCGATGGTCAGTCGGAGCGGACTATACAAATTCTGGAGGATATGCTCCATGCATGTGTGCTTGATTTTGGTGGCAGTTGGGATTGTCACTTGCCGTTGATTGAGTTCTCCTACAACAACAGCTTTCAGGAGACTATTCAGATGGCACCTTTTGAGGCTTTATATGGTAGGAAGTGTCGATCGCCAGTCTGTTGGACCGAACACAGCGAGAGTAAAGTTTTGGGACCCCAGCTAGTTCAGGAGACCACGGAGAAGATCCAGCTGATTCAGGACAGGATGAGAGCAGCACAGTGCAGACAGAAGTCTTATACCGACCGTCGTCGTCGCAGACTTGAGTTCGCGGTGGGGGATCAAATAATCCTGAGGATTTCACCGATGAAGGGAGTTATGCGATTTGGGAAGAGGGGGAAGCTTAGTCCCAGATTTATAGGTCCTTTCGAGATCCTTGAGCGAGTGGGTTCTGTTGCTTATCGTTTGGCGCTCCCGCCCAGTTTTCCGGATGTTCACTCTGTTTTCCATGTGTCGATACTTCGTAGATACCTTCATGATCCTTCTCAAATGATTCAGCACGAGACCGTTCAGATTGAGCGTGATCTTTCATTCACCGAGTAGCCGGGTAGTTATTCTGGATCGGCTGGTGAAGAAACTTCGGTCAAAGGTCTTGCTATCTCTGAAGGTTCTTTGGCGTAGCCCTACTAGTGAGGAGATCACTTGGGAGGCCGAGGGCGAGATGCGGAAGAAATTCCCTCATCTTTTTGAAGGTACGCTTAGTATGAAATTTTAATTCGGGGACCGAATTTCTATAAGGGGGAGATTGTAACGTTTTAGAAAATCGTTATGCGAATTTTTCCGTTTTAGGGTAAAATTGTCAGTATTTTCCGTTTTTACACGACTGTGATAAAAACATCCATATAGACTTGCCAGCACCTAGTTTAGCTAAAATAAAGCTAGTGCACAAGCTTTGGGGGTATATGGGACATTTTGGTTCATATAGAATTTTTCCCTATTTTAATATTATTTTAATGTGGTATTTACATATTGGAAATTGGGAAATTTCATTCTTTGAAATTATTGCAAATAAATCAAGTTTGAGTTAATAAAACCTTCACATAATATCTAGATATTTATTTGTGTATTAGAATTAAAGTTTAAAGAAAATAAAAAGAATGGAAGAGGTGGCATGTGCATGAATGTACATTTATGTGCATTTATTGCATAGACTTAGCTAGAAAATTCCACAAAAACTCCTCACCTTCCTCATTTGGCCGAACTCCTCCATCTTTCTCCTGCCCTTTGTGTTTCTTTCATCAATTTCAACAATTCCAAGCTAATTAAATCTCCAAAATTTTCATAAATAATCACAAAAACACTTCAAGTATTACTTTGGCTTCTTTGATCACTTGGAGCTAGGAAAGCTTGGATCTTGGGAGAAGGTATTGATAGGTAAAATTCCTAAACTGTTAAATAGGAGTTTATATGGTGTATAGCTCGTTGGTTATTGTTTAGAACACTTTAAGTATCGATTAATGCAAAATCGTATTTTTAGTGCCTTTTTAGAGCCTCTGTGATCTGCTGTGACTTGGGATTTTTACTGAGTGACCAAACAAGATTTTAGTGATGTACTAGTGAGCCTAAGATTCCACCTGAGACACGAGACCCACCCCACCGGCTTTGGCTGGCGACCCAAGCAGGAATTCCGGCGACATCAGTTTTTGAAGGGAGATGGGTGTTGGTTTTTTTGTGGGTAGTTGTCTGCTGTGGTTTAAGAGTGCTTGGTACTGTTTACTTTTTTAGTATTTACAGTATGCAAAATCTGGGATTGTTTTCCTATAATCTAGTGTTTTGTGTCCGCGTGTTACGTTATCCGACACGGGTCGTGATCTTGTGCAGTTGCTGCACTTGGGTAGGTTTCGTAGTGTCACCACGCACGTTAACCACTATACGCACACTTGTGAGTTAGTTTAAAATTGGTGCGTCGTTTAAAACGTAGTTTTACATGACATTGGTCGATTTCTGAGATTTTTGTACTGTTTATATGTTTGTCAAATTATAGCGTCGCAAGCGGGGACTTCGGACGCTGCGAACAAGGGGAAGCAGGTGGTTGGATTTTCATAGCTCGAGACCATCGGTGAGTAGATTTAACATCTACGGGGAAATCGCCCGTATGACGTTAAGCGTCAGGGCTAGATATGATATGATATTAGCCGTATTTTTATATGCTCATATAGAGATGATGCATGAGTTCCATTGCATATAGTTACTTGTTGTGCCTGAACCTGTATTCTTTGTACACTGCACTATTATTGACAGTCCATGTTGCACGAGCACCAATGATATACTACACACACTGTCGGTAATTGCCATGATACGCACAACACAAATATTCATTGATATACCTTGCTATTGGCTAGCTACATAGAAACAGTTTTTCTTGTGCGATAGCGCATATGACATATAGCATACCTTTATACCTACATGCCTTTACCTATGCCATACTATACCTAAATGCTCGCACATATACTTTGCTATTGTTACATGATCAGCTTTTTATAACATATATATTGGTGGAATGGGACGTTGTATATATCTGTAATTTGGATTTGGATATTTGGGAACCGCAAAATATATTTAATGACTTGATGCAGTTAAATAGCGGACTTTGCTCGTGATATGCTCATGTTGATGATTTATGTTGCATATGTTATTTTACATGGATTTACGCATTTGAGATATGTTTTCATGCGATATGGGAATTTTAAGTGTCGATGTTAGGCACTTATATTCCGAGAGATAAATGGATATCATAAAGACCAATACGTGGAACACAAGTATCGAGGTGGGATACTTGGGTTTCGAGGAACGTATGGATATCAGAAAGACCGATACGTGGAACACAAGTGTCGAAGTGGGAACTTGAGTTTCGAAGAACGTATGCATACGAGTATTTACGTGTCTATGTTAGGCACTGGTTTTCATGGTGTTTTAGGGTGTCGATGTTTAACACTCAGGTTCCATGAGACTTACAGGATTTAAGGGCCGATCAGAGGGCCGATCTGAGAATTTTGGGAATTTGGGGTGTTGTTGATTTACACCAGCCTTTTCCATGCGTATGATTTGTGCATGAGATTATTTATTTTCCCGCACTCAGTACACAGTTGGTATGAATTTATTCATGTAGATATAGTACCCGGTGGTGTACCTTGATCATGATAGTTGCATATTCATATTGTCATACTCATGCTATCAGCTTACATGTTATTGATCATTGCTGTTAGCGCATACTTGTGATTTTCAGTATGATGCTATTTACTATTCATGACTTGGCAACTCACCCCCGTTGTGCCACAGTGTTTTGCAGGACTTACCCTCTGAGTAGTCGCGGCAGGGCGTCTTATCATCTCTACTTTTGCGGATACCGCTACGTTTGGCTGTGAGGCCTTTGCTTTTAGGTGGGTTTGCGGTTATCTGTTTGTACATTATATATCTTTTTATTGGATCTAGTATTCTCCATCTATTACTATTTGTATATGACTTAGAGACGAGTTGTAAGGATTCGGTCTTATATTATTATTTTTGGTGACTTTGGGTGCCGTGCTCGTGGGAGCCGGTTTTGTTAAAAAGTTTTACTTCTTTATTCAGTTTTCTTTTATATTCCTTCGCTTCGGCATCTTATATATGTTGGTGGTGATTGTCTCCGCCGTTGGGCGTGATTTGCTCCCGTTTGGGATGCATTATATATTATCTATGTTGTACCCGTTTTCGAGGCTAGCTTTTACAAAGGAGGTGCTGCCGAAATTTTCAAGAAGGAATACTACAGTTAGAGATTTTACTTGTGATTTTCCGAATGTTTTAAACTATGTTTTTCTCCGTCTATCCAGTTTTGGGTGGTTTAGATTTCTACGTTTCGGCTTACTTAAGTTGCGTACGCCTGTAGACTTTACGTAGTTTAAGTGCCGGTTACGGGCCAAATTTTTAGGTCATGACAGATACAGATATGATATTACAAGCTAGACTAGATACACACAAATAGTTACGTAAAATCAATATCTGCCCACTTGTCAGTCCTAGGTGATATTCCCTACGGATACAGCGTCCACGCTCATTCCGTTAGCAACCCTGATAGTCATATTACCTTCCCTAATAACTCTACGGTTTCTCAAAGCCTGTAATGAATTAAAGATATGAGATCCTGATCCGGTATCTAGTACCCAGGAAGTAGAGTTAATTGACAGACAGTTTTCAATTACAAACACACCCGAAGTCGAATCCACAACATGCTTCGGATCCTGAATTTTGGCTTTCGAAGCCCTGCATTCCTTCTGCCAATGCCCTTTTCCCGTGACAATAGGAACGTCTCTCCTTCCTTACTGTTAGCCCCGAAACTTTTGCCCTTTCCTGTCCCTCTACTTTACTTACACCGCCTATCGGCTTTGTGGAGGTCTTCTTCTTCTCACCCTTGTCTTTCGCCTTGGATCCAGAAGAGGAAGATTCCTCAATAAGCAGAGCAGGTATCTTCTTGGTTTCCTTCAGGGTGCCCTCAACTGGAAGTATAACTTTCTTCCTCTGGGCGTAAGTAGAAGGTAGGGACTGTAGATTCAAGTCAGCATATAACTCGTTCTCCAACGTGGTCTCCAGGTCTATGAGCTTTTCAATACAGCTAATCATCTTAAGGACGTCGTCCCCTACAGATGACCCGACTACCAACCTCACATAAAATAATTCATTCGAGGTCTCATATCTTGCGATATGAGATTGCTCTCCATATAAATCTTTCTTATGGAGGAAGATGGAAGCTAAGGTCCATCTTCTTGTGTTGCCTCTGGTTTTCACCATCAACTGAGGACAACATGAGCCATTTGGCATTCGCCCTATCTTTTTCCCCTATCTTATGGATATCATCCGCGACGGTGGAATCTGGACCTAGGACGGTAAAGGCTTGAGTAGTAATGAGGTGGTCGAGCTTGTCATATGTAATGGACATCTGGACAAACCTTTGCCAGTCAATATAGTATAACTCAATCATTTTATTATCTAGCTGTAACCCAATCTTGGTCACCTGGTCGCTGCAATTAGGAGAGAGAGAAGAAAACACTCAGCATGATGCTCTTGCAATTTTAGATTGGTTTTTAATTTATCTAAACAGGATGGCTCCCACTGTATCTCAAATCCTTCGTCAAACCAAAAAAGAAGAATTAGTCAGGATTAATCTCGCCCTACAATACTTGCTTAACCTTTCAGCCAGGCTGGTGTTGGTACTTCGAGGGAGATTTTCCAACGCTTTCGCGAAGTTTCTTAATTACATAACCTCTTTTCCCTGGAGGCGTAGTCTCGCTAAGACCGTTCTAGACACCTACTTGGTTTATAACATTGATTATGTTAGTGAAAAATCTCCCGATGAGTAGCGGATACTCACAATAAGATCAGGATCCAAATATCTGTCACGACCCGAAATTTAGTTCGTGACCGGCACTTAAATCACGCAACGTCTAAAGGAGTAAAGTAAATTAAGTAAGCCGAAGCCCAGAAATCTAAACCTTTTAAAGAAAATAAAAGAGATGGTGTTTTGAAATAAAGGTATAATGATATCAAATGTTTTCTTAAATGCATAGATAATGGAACATGAAAATGCAAGTGGATTTTACTGGTTGAAAAACATGTTTCGTCTTTTAAAAATTTGGGCAGCACCTCTCTTGTATATTTTGATCCTAAACCACATATACATGATAATATAAAAGGCATCCCCAAGCGGGAGCTGGCTCTTCGCCAATCGGCGGAATCACAACTACACAAGTCAGCAATATATGTATACGACGCCCAACGGCGAAGATCAACACAAAGAAAAATGAATAAAGCAAGACATCAACCCACCAAGGGAACATATAACCCATCGCTCTAAGTCTCGCAACTACTAGTCTTTCTAAATCTTACTACTTATACAAATATTAGTTTCTGATCGATGGAGTTAACTAGATACAACAGGAATAATAATATAAGGGTGGGCACGATCCAATCTGTCCCACCTACCAAAGCAAATCAACCAAAAGCAAGCTGTGTGACAGCGATACCGGTACTGATCCATGCGGTCAACCTGCAAGAACTGTGGCACAACGGGGCTGAGTTACCAACTCGTGAGTCGAAAACATCAGCAGGTAAAAATCGAATAAAATAATGATTCCAAGGTCAACTATATCATAAAGGTAATACTATAATATCTAGGGTGACCTTGTCTGCATATATGCCAACAATATAATCAATGCCTGTATGCATATGGATATCATCCACGTGTCCATCAATGACACAACAACATCTTGGAACCTGAGTGTCCAACATCGACCCTCGAAACATCATGAAAGCATATACATGTAAATATGAGAATATCAATCAACGTGTGTCCATCAACGACACATCCAAATCATGGAAACTGAGTGTCTAACATCGACACTCGAAACATCATGAAACCCGTGTCCAGCATCAACACGAAAATCCTCATATCTCAGACTCCGTCAGTCCGAATCAGCCCACGGGCTCCGTCAGTCCGAATTGGCCCATATCATCTCACGACTCCGGTCGGTATCCTCCGAATAACCGCCGAGCCCAAATACTTTCACCGGTTGGTAGTGTTCCCTCTGCCAGGCTCATCGGCTACTTTACGACAATCATTTCTTGCCCTGGGGTACCTTACCGGGTCCACCATGTATCCGCAGATGGTGCCTACCGCTCCTCGAATCGTGTTTCACATACCAATCTCAGAACCGAGAAAACACTTGGTGGACGTCTCGAAATATCATATCAAAAGAAACCGGGTTTTTGAAACAATACTTAATTTCCTTTGAAATATAACCACGGTTCGCAAATCCAGAATCTCATGAAACCAGCATCTTAATGCGTATAATCATAAAGCATGATGTATGCAAACATAGAACAGAAATGTGAGCATATTAAGTATATCACACGACAAGGTATAGTGATGTGAGCATAGCAGGTATACCATGCAACATAGCATAATGATGTGAGCATAGCAAGTATATCATGCCAACGAATGACGTGACAGTACTGAACAATTAAGAGTAATAGCATGATGTAGCAATTTTACTGTGTAAGTGACATAGCAATTATCGATGATGAAAGTGTGTGAGCCGGCAATCTGTGTAAGTGTAACATACGCATCATTGAAAATGGTGTAGGTGTACTAGCACAGGTATATGTAATGCAATGAGATTATCATGAACGAACCATAAAGTACATCATAAGCGAAATGCTATAAGGTATACTTATCTAATCCAACATCTACCTAAAGACTCAACTAAGCGGTGTAGACAGGGATTAAATATCTATAACATATGCGAGTCAGTGAATCTATCAATCGGCATCCAGCCACACAACATCACGTACGGTATAATCCATAGTATAGTATCCTCTAGTCAAGGGTATGGATCAATCATCCAGTAAAGCATCGCGTGCGGCGACAACAACAGAATAGGGATTCTATCGACCTTTACAACAATGAGGGTACGGATCTAAAGTCTCATACGACATCTCACTCATCATTCACATAATCATATATATATATATACCTATATCTCAGGTCACATCCATATCAATCTCATAACCTGGGACCGACAAAGGTATCAAATATCTCATATCCCCTCGCATCCGTATAACGACATTTCAAACCAAGTTATCATATCTCGTCGTATACTCTTTTCATCATATCAATATCTAACATAAAGTGATCTTATATATATTTATCTTATTTTACCGATCTCATAGCACACCTATCTCAATCTTATCATATTTATCGATCTCATGTCATATCCTTATACATCTCGTTTTATATCTTATATCAATCATATCCGCTCGTATTATCTTTCTCATCGCCTACTAACTCTTTTAACCATATCCATAAGTTTCTCACATGGTTTCCTTAACCATATTCTATATATATTGGTTTCCATTTATAATTTTCGGGGGTGCTATACGCCATCCACCCGACTTCCCCCGTAGATATACATCTACTCGCCTTGATCCTTGCTTGCCGAAGTCGATGTCGCCATGCTCTTCCTTGTTATCCGAAGTCCACGTGAAGATGCCTACATATAAACATATAGCATTGTAAACAAGAATCGCATAAAGAAACTAAAACGGCACACGAAACCCATATAGGTTAAAACCTATGATCTACGCGTGCAAGAACAAACATAAAACCCTTGTCGTTGACGTACAAACGTCCAACGATCGAATCCACAGTTCGAATACCAAAACCAAGTTATTGAAAACCACGAAACTCAAGAACAGCCACTCAAAAATCTAGCTCCAGATTTTTGGTCATGTAAAATGAGGATAAACAAGCAGTGTAGTGGGGTAGTATATGGGGTATGTGAGCTACAGAACCAATCCTAACACCAATGCCCACAAAAGACCCGGCGACATACCCCCAAAATTTGGCCTGCTCGGCTTGGGTTGCTCTGTTTGGGTTCGACTCCTCAGGCCGGTCTCCTAGTACTCAATCTAGGTTAATAGTGTTGCTAGTTTTTCCTATAAAGATTCCAGGTCATTCTAGATTCCCTGTAGGCACACAATATTCACAAACCGACACGAAAAGTCTCTAAAGTCCAAGTCTTTGGATTTTTCTCAGTTTTAGTCTATAAGATTAACACTACCGGGGTTTAAGGTTACGACTAAACCTCAATTGTACCACCTCAATTCAAATCAAACCCTAACCTTCATCTTAGAATTTTCCAAGATCATTAAACCTTACTTAAACATTTCTAAACTAAAATAGAAGTTAAAGAAAATGAATTACTACACTAATGGTGAAGGAAATATCTCATTTGGAAACTCAAGAATTTTCTTGAGTTGCTCAAAGTCTTCAAAATCCAACTTTGAAAGGTCTAATGGGTTTGTAGAGAGGTTGTGATCATTTTTAGTGAAGGGAGTATAGATTTTTGGTAAGGTTTTGGAAATGATACTTGAGGGTAGAAGTGGTGGGAGTATAAAGAAGATGAAGGAAAACAATGGGGGTGAGGAAATGAGGCAGCCCTCTCTCTCTCTCTCTCTCTCTCTTATTCTCACCCTCTCACAAGCCCACTCTCTCCAATAATACACTCGTTTCTTCTCATTTCAATTCTCACAATAATACACATAAAACCAATAAAACAACACAAATGAAACAGCATGTAACAAATTAGAACATGGCATGGTGCACTAGCCACGATTAATTAAAAAGACGGATTTGGCCTAATCGCGATTTGTAGTCCACTAATCAATTTTTATTTAAACTGCATATAATTAATTATAAAAATGCAAAATCCAATAAATATATTTTTAATTGAATAAATCATTTTAATCTCCAATTATTTCACAAATATTGGTATATATTTATACCATTTTACGAAAACCCCAACTTCGCAAATCGGGTAGTTTTCGCGAAATATATTATTTTAATATTATATTCCAAAAATAATATTTTATATTTTCTGAAATGTTACAATCTTCCCCCCTAAAATAAATTCGGTCCCCGAATTTAAATTTAAACCCCCAATTACTAAAACATTTCAATAATCAGCTCAAATCAACGGGGCTCCGAAATCACGGAAAATACACAAATACCACAGCGCATCGTGTGCGCCTGAAAATGAGTATGGAACTCAAAATCGAACTCCGTCAAGCGTCACGCAAATTATCACGCAAATCATCAGAGTTACAATGGAGATACAGAGCCCGAAATCCAATATGCACTAGTCAAATACTATAATACGTATATAATACGCATCCTTGGAAAATTCTCCTAAAACTGAATAAAACTCATGCAAAATCTTTTTTGAATTGCCGTGTGATGCGTAACTCACTGCACAAGTGACGGACGCTCATTCGTAAAGTAATAAATATACGTTTATATATGTTTTGCTCAAATATACGTTCCGCCCTTTTTAAATATCCCAAAAGGTTTTCCTTTGTAAACGTTCGTGTCGCTCGCGGACACGTAGGAAATAGCGAGACTATATCTCCTTTTTGAAAACCTCTTGGTAAACTTTTTATCCATGCAAAGTACTTAGGTACTATTCTTAGATCAGTCTTGTTCGGCTACTACATAACATAGTGCCCATCATGAAAACAACTCAAAAGCAAAATCATCCTCAAAAGGCGTAACGAACAATAACGTGTGTCTAGTGCGTACTGAAACCAAAGCCAAATACAAGTGCTACGAATGTGCACAAAACCAACTAAGTGCAACGGGTGTGCACGAAAGCATCTGTCCAGTGCAACGGATGTGCACGACAATAATATCAAGTGCATCTATAGTGCATGAAAATCTCAATCCAGTGCAACTAACATGCACAAATGAAAATCTCAATCGAGTGTATCTGGTGTGCACAAAATCATATCTCATATCATGCGCCCAACATGCATGAAAATCCAAATCAAGTGCATCCGATGCGCACAAAATCAAATACCAAGCGACTAATATGCGCAAAAATCCAACCCAAGCGCGTCAGGTCCGTAATAAGCATCTAGTGCAGTAGCATGCACGAAAATGAACGTCAAGTGCAAACGCACACAAAAACATAAATCTGGTAAAACAAATACTCAAAAACATAAATCGGATCCAACCAAGGTACGGAATACAATTCCGGTGCAACCAACGCACGAAACACAAATCCGGTGCAACCAATGCACGAAATACAAATCCAGTGCAACAATTGCACGGAGTATAAATCTAGTGCAACAAATGCACAAAATACAAATCGGGTGCAACAAGTTCACGGAAACTCATCAATAACTCAAATACATATAAAAACAACACCGACTGCACCAAGGGGTATAAAATTATAAATGTGTGCAACTGCGTGCACAAAACACGTATCAATGCACTGCAAGCACATGTGAGCTATACCGAGTGCAAAAATCAAATCGAGTGCGTACCACATGCACAAAATCAAATCGATAGTATCAAAATCCATAATCATAAGTACATGCAGCCACGGCACAAATCGATATCAAGTGCAATGATATGCACAAATCGCAAACCGATGTAGCAGTGTATAAACATAAATCAAGTGCAATAACTATGAATAAAAATGTAAATACTCAGTAGGTGCAGCCATGGTGCACGAAAACAATATCATAAGACTCATTCATCACAACTCAAATATAAGCGATATAAGCGTGATACTCAGATTACAAAAACAAATCGCAACAAATGACATTGAGATACACCTCCTACAATATCGAAAAATGCCTGTGCGCTTAAAACTGGCAGAGCAAGAACACCCGCTTGCTTTCCGCTCACGTTCTGGCGTACTCTGTCTCTGGGTCCTCATTTTTTTCTGTGGATTACCAATCTCGCAATCCATCGGCTCGTCGGCCAGGTCAGGTGTACTAACGGAAACGATTCAGCTCTGACACTCCTCTGGTCATCTCTGAGCCAATTAGTATGACCACTCGTAAAGCAGCACGTCATTGGCGTTGGCCTTTGACCCTCTGAATACACGTAACACAACTGATCCTCGATGCAAATCTTATCGCAGCAGTGTCCTGGAAGGAACCTGCTCAAGGCCTCTTCCGATCTCGCCTATGCCGAACTATATGGAGGCTGGTACTCTTACTTAGTCTTTTCTCGTTTTCTGGACATCTGCGTTCTCAGCACCGCATTTTCTCATGAACCGGCCATATCCCAACGCCTCTGTATACACATCAGATCTCTAATCTCAACAGGGAGTAACAACAGCTCGTTAACATCTCGTACGAACCTCTTGTTCAACTCGTCTTTATTATCGTCCACTTCGACATCACGTCATGCTATCTGCGTACAGCTATTGTTCTCGGCTACAATCAATCTTGACTCTCTCACACGGACTCGAAATTACGAACTCGGTATCTTCATCACTCTGTAGAAGATATCTAGCCGAACACGTCCTCGGAAACTCGTCCCAACCATCGAAAGAATACTCTATATTCGTTCGCTCTCTATCAACTCACAACGCATCTGGGTGAGGTCCTCTATCCGAAGCTGGTCCACTTACTGATCTCCTATCGGATCATCCAACGAACAACGTCATCACTGGAACGATCTACTCTAGATCTAAATAAGATTCTCCACACTGGAAACCTTCAACTCAACTAAGCCTGCGTCGGCGCATCAAATCAGACGAATCACCTTCGTCTCTCAACTCAACTCAAGATAGACTAACTATCTTCTGTCGCATCTCTGCCTGAAAGCTCCAGCGATCTCAGCTCATAAGCTCTGGAAGCGACATCTCATCAATCTTGGCAATGGCTCGGTCATTTGTCTATGCAGTAGACAACATCGCAAACTATGTGGTAAGCTGTACATCAACAGTCCTCTTCCAACAGGCACTCTCTATCAGTGGCCCGATCATCCGGTGCAAAATCGAACACTCGCCTCAAACGAAAGGTCACAACACAAACACTAAATCTAGACGTTCCCATGTCACCAGAAAACACGATGGTCGGTCCTTGTCCATTACGAGCTCGACTTGACCGCATCACTAGCAGCAGCTCAATCTGCACTCAAACCATGGTGACAGGAACCTCAAGCATGTATCGAAAAAGATAGATCAAGGGTTTGAAAGGAAACAACAGATCGAGAATAGATACATAATCATAAGGAGGAATGGAATCAGTGAGAGTATGATCATGGAAACGAATAGAATCAAGGATCTTAAATGGATGTATGATCATAGGAACGAAGAGAATCACAGATCTCAAGATATGTACATCCTAAGGTCACTTAAGCAGAGTATCGTATCGTAAGTATGCCGCGGAACATACGCACGGTACGTCACTCTGCTTAAGTTACCTACTCCATAAATCAGGGTCAACCTATGTAACAAAAGTTCGGGTCTAATACCCTACTGTTCAAGTCTAAGTTCCGTAAGATCAAGCCTAGGTTCCGAAATAGATTACGCCACAGACTCCACATAGTCAAACCTAGACTCGAACCAAGGTTAAACCTAGCGCTCTGATACCAACTTTGTCACGACCCGAAATTTAGTTCGTGACCGGCACTTAGATCATGCAACGTCAAAAGGCGTAACGTAAATTAAGTAAGCCGAAGCTCAGAAATCTAAGCCTTTTAAAGAAAATAAAAGAGGTGAAGTTTTGAAATAAAGGTATGATAAAATTAAATGTTTTCTTAAATGCATAGATAATGGAACTGTTAGTTATATGTATGCCCTAGAGGCCATTACTGTACATAGGATGTATATTGTAGTGGATGCTGGGACGTATATAGGGAGGACTTTCTTGCTCGACATGATAGTATGCTATCTGGTTGAACTTTACCTTAACGTGTATACTGATTGTCTCTCTGTTACATGTTGGTAAAGCCCTTAGGATCTGTACTTGACTACCTGGACTATGATGCGGATCATACTAGTGGGGACATGGTAGTCCATAAGTACATCCTTCAAAGTCCCTAGTCGTGGGTGTATCGAGACGGGGCATCGATATACCAGAGTAGACTAGCGTATACCTTCTCGACTCATACAGATGGGCGATGGATGATCCCATATCCATCGGTGTTTGACATCAGAGATGATATACGGGTGCTCAGTAGAGACTGGGTACACTGGACGGACTCGCCGAGAACTCCCAGATGGTATTATACCTCACGTCAGATGGCAGTTCTCTGGTGACAATGGTACAGAGTAGTCTGTTGACCCGAGATCGTCATAGAGTCTTGTGTGGTTCCCACTGTGCTTTGATTTCCATCTTACCACGTCCAAGAGGGCGTGCAAAACGGTGGTTTTTGGGTACAGTCCCGAGTCACATGGAGGCAATGAGCGATAGGAGGGGATTCGTCTCTCCCGGTATAGGGGGTTGATGTTGCGCTGTGTTCGATTGGCTATAACAGGAAATCACTGGCCAGGGTTGTTGAGATTTACTGGTAAGTGTTACCAGTAGTTTCTCGAATTGTTATAGACCTCATATCGACACGACTTATCGAGCTATTGGGGTCTGACGTTTACCACCCCAAGGCAAGATATGCGACATATCAGACGATCAGACCGGACTGTACGGTAGTGTTACTGGTTGGATTCACTGGAGTGTGAGCGGGCTTGCTCGTCGATCTTCAGATCGCTCAATACCCGGGTGGCCGTTACGTTTAGCAGACCGCTTGCGGCTTGTGGATGTTTGATATGATCATCATCTGCTGCCGGCGTATTGACGAGTCTTTAGAGTCCTACACAGAGGTTTCCTGGCTCAAGCGAAACGAAATAGGAGTGCATATGAGATATGTGCGGGACCGAGAATGATATCAGTATGTGATACTGTATTCGATTCTCGCGATGTAACATTGATCGGTTATATGCGATATAGCCGGGTTATCGGATCAAGTGTTGATTCGATAAGTTGTTACTGAAGATACCGGTCGGTTATGTGCGACATGACCGGATCATTCAATCAAGTGTTGATTTAGTGATTTAATGCATAATTATATATTTGATATATTACTTTGCATTAACTAGTATCGGTTCACTTTGAATGGATTTTCTCACTCAGGTGTGCGCATTGCATATGCGATATGATTTTTGTGCACTTGATTGTATCATGTTTGATGATACATATCTTTTTTGTTAAGTGTAATGAATTAAACCTAGGTTAAGTAAATGATTGGGGTTTTCTTTTATTCATTCATTTATCTTTTCATTTGCATTTAAAAGATAAATGAGAAAAGGAAAAGAAGTGAAAAATGGTGGCTAGTTTTGTTTTCATCATGAAGCTTCATGAAGCTTTCATTAAGTCACCATTTTTGTCTCATCTCCTTAACCCTAACCATTCTTTAACCTTGGTCAATTCTCTACACTTAACTTGGGTTATGTTATGATAAGAATGGATTATTCTTTTCTTTTTTAATTAATCTTATCATAACTTTCTTCTTCTTCTTCTTCATCTTCTTCTTTGAAGAAGCTTGAGGTCATCAATGGTGGATTGATGATTTGAGTGAGAAATCCAATTCTAAAGTCTACCCACTTCCTATTTCTTCATCCTCTACCTCTTGCCAAGTAGTAGAGTGTGTTTCCTTCTCAAGTTTCTTGACTTGGTGAAGTGAGAGCTTGATCTTGCGATGCTTCGACGTAGATCATCTTCGGCATGGACATCGACGACCTAGCTCGCTTATTCTCCGATGAAGTCGACGCTAGTGCCCGGATTCTTTTTGGACAGCGGAGAGGACTTCGTTGCGGAGCTATGGAGGTGGAGCACCGGATCTACAAAGGTTGTATTTCCGTATTCCCTTAGTTAAGTGTTAACTAGTTTGCTTTTTCGCCTAGATTTCTAGCCAACGATCCGTAGTCGGGTTTCTCGGCACCTAGATTTTTTGAAAATGGCATGGTTGATGCCTTGTGAGACCTCACTAGGATGCCTAGGAACCCTACAGTGGTATCAGAGCCTAGCTAGAGCCTTAGGCGAAGTCTAGACGGAATTTGAAACCCGGACGAACCGAAAACCCGAACCCAAAATTGCTCTCTGGACGATTTCTGAAATCTGGTCTTTTTCAAAATTAAAATTATGCAGAGAACACATCACAAAAAGCTAAGAGTTACTGTGAAATTTGACAGTCCAATTCCACTAAGGCAGCGCGGATCCGCGGCATGAGCAATAGCTCATGCGGCGGTTCCGCGGCCGTACGGCAACAATATTTAATTTATTTTGCACTGTAACTGTTAGTTTCCAGTGGTGATTTTTCTGGGAATTTTAAATATTTTTTTCAAGAGTTGAATTTTCTGAGTTGTTTTGGGGATTCGGTGTTTCGATCGGGGTATCAAATTTTGTCTATTTGGCTTTCCAGATAAATTTTAAAATATGTTAAAAAGTTCGACCGGATATAAATACGCAATTTTTCCCCTGTCGGGAAATTTCCAAGTGTTGGATTTTTCCGTAGTTTGACGATGTTCGAAGTAGTGCAAGTAACGCGATGGACCCTCTAGAAGACAACAAACCTTAACTCGATTATGTGACCGTCTTGAACTGCCCTTTGAACCTTCGGGTTTGGGGCAGTACGGCGTGCCACATGTGAGGCGTTGGCTTGACCCTTCTACGGCTGGACCGTTGCTACTGAGGCACGAACTGAATGTTGTTAGACTTATTTCATGTGTTGAGCTGTATCGGGAAAACTTGGGTGTTCGATTGTTCGATCGAAAAGTTTAACATTTTCTGTTTATCTGGAATGGGATACAATAATTGGAATTCACAAGTAGTTATGTGATAACTGAATGAATGTTATAAACATAGCAGTTTAGTCTCACTTGATCGGTTGCCACGGAATTTTGATGTGATCAAAAGTCCGTCGCAATCACGTAGCGTACGCGGATACTCGCCGGGTAAACTTAATAGACAGCCTCACTCCATAGCCCCGACCAAGTGACTGTAGGAGAACCCCGTCGCCGAAAGCATCCGTTCGGGTGCTCGCGGTAGCGGTGTTCCGCCTTGGTGCACTTCGTCGACGGTATCAGGGGTGCGGCCGTCTACTGAAGTTTGCGACGAGCATTCGATCAGGATGTCGGGAATCCTGTTGAATTGCCCGACTTGATATTGAAAAGTGTTTTCGATAATGAGACTAAAATGCGGGGTTTATAATTGTTAGGCATGCGATGTCTAAAGAATTCATTTGATCAGGCATACGATGTCTGAGGTGATTGCGGATTCCAACTGTTGTAGTTTTACACTTTCTTTTCTGTGACCGTAAGTGTAATATGTGATATCGCCGGTTTCGTTGCTATATGTCAACGATAATTGGGATGCGCATATTTACTTACGTTGATGACATGTGATGTTATGTGTTGCTGGATATGTTATATTGGATCGTCGTGTTTGAATAGCCGGGGTTTTTTATGTGAGATGAGTGTTTTTCATTTTCATTCATGTAAAAACTTGTATGTAATATTCTTTTATTGGGGCGCTTCCAGGTTGCGGAAGTTGTCACCGTTTGTATATTATTTACTTTTCTGCACTAGGATAGACCCAAGGAGGAGGGCACAAGTAACCGGGTTCTGGAGTCCAGTGGGAGACCAACTCGAGGAGTCGAGTCCGGGTCTCCTAACTCTAGAATTGGTAGGGTTGCTTGCCGCTCTCGTAGGGGTCTAGAAGTGTGGGTTTGGCTATTCATCGCGACCGTGGAATCCGTGTTTTATACTGGCTCGTATTGAAAACACGGACGTCCTAGTATATCCAATATTTCATATGTTTCTGCTGCTGCGATATCTGTGATGTGATCATGTGATGTTCTGTGATAGATACTTTATATAGTATATATGATATATTATATAGACGTTACTTATGTTTTACACCCGCGCTAGCCCTGCCCCGCTCTGTCGTTAGTTACCTAACCTAACGGTGCACGAGGGGACATCGAGGCGAATGCGGATGGCATAAGTGTACGTCGTATTTATCTGTGATGTTTAGGTATTTAAATGATGGGACTTCATTAATGTGATTAATGAATTAAAAGAAACCTAAGATGTTGTAGAATCGAATTTCAAAATAAAACAGGTAGCTACAGTTCTTGCTTTGCACAGCGGTATATATGATATATCCTGCACCTTATTCGATAAGGAAAGGACCGAGATCCCTTCACCGGGAGTGACTCCTTTAGCAATAACTGGCAGATGCTACACACTCGGTTTGTCTTTTGATTGCTTTTAAGTATTTTTGCGTTGCACAGTGGTAAATATGATATATCCCGCACCTCATTCGACGAGGAAAGGACCGACGATCCCTTCACCGGGAGTAACTCCTTTAGCAAAACAAGAAAAGCCTCAAAAACACTCCATTTCAAAATTCATTCGATCCTACAACGATATCAAGTTCATTACGCAATAGGTTTTCAGAAAAACCTGTCGTAGCCCTCCGTCATTTCAGATAAGTTGTATATAGTATTCGTGCTGCATTTGTTGGCTTTCGTCAAGGTGCAGTGTGCGGTAGCTATATGCTGCTTATCTGCTAGCATACGATGCGATTGGATTAGGGTAGTCGTGCGGCTTTGTTGGCTTTCGTCAAGGGTCGTGCGGGTGGGTTTAATTCGATCAAGAAATGTACGTGTTGAACTTGACTAGCGGGCTATGGTTTGTTGGCTTTCGTCAAGGTCATAGCACGTTAGGGGCAAAATATTATCGGGAATTTCAAGTGTTGAAATTTGCAATGAGATTGCATACCTTCTATGAGATAGTTGGATCCCGATACCCGCTGCGAGTTAGAGTTACTCCTGGGAGAGTTTTACGCATTACAATTAGCCGATCAAGTAGGTGTCTAGAAAGGTGTCAACGGGGTTATGCCTCTGGGAAAACGAGGTTTACATTAATTAGGTTCGTGCGAAAGCACGGGGGACCTCCCTCAAAGTACCGACACTGGCCTGGCTGAAAGATTGGCGAACTTGTAGTGTGTAATTAATCCCGGCTAGTCTTTCCTTTTAGGGTTTGAAGGAAGATTTGATAAAAAGCAGTGGGAGCCATCCTGATTAGATAAAAACATAACCAATCTATTCTTGCAAGAGCGCACGCTGAGTGTTTTCTTCTCTCTCTCTCCTGGTAGCGACCATGTCACGCCTTAATCAAGATAATAATACGGAATATTGACCGAACCCGCTTGTTATACTGAGCTGGGGAACGTTGGTCCCGCTCCAACTTATAATTATTATAAGACCGAGCAGGAAATTGGGGATTACCAGAATTCCCGTGCCGCCCAAACGAAGAGAGTGCATGCTGATGCATCATCTTCGGGTGTGTTCATTATACAGAACTGTTTCTCAGTATCCTCCGCATCCTTGGTATACGATACCGGATCAGGATCCCAGATATGTAAGTTGTTACATAGGGCTACAAAAGAGTAGAAAAACTGAGAACGGGTGATAAGTTTCATGAGACAGAAAACAGGGCAAGAGTTGCAGCCAAGTCTTTCGGTCACTGTCACCCTGTATTACCAATACATTGATTCTGAACAAATGTTATTAGATACCGAACCTGATATACAAAATCATATCAGTCTCTTTATCAGTAAAGAAATGATAAAATTTTGTATTGTTGGATAATGTTTTGAACATTTCCTATATCAAAAGTTGATCGTATCAGGCACGTTATCTAAAAGCGTTGATGTTCTAAATCAAACTACGGTTCTTAGTATACGGAACACACACAAGAGGAAGAGTTCAGAACTGAACGAATCCTTCTTGAGGCATTGTAGACTAGGTCATATCAATGCGACCCGACTAGCTGAAGTTACATGTAGATGTATATTTAAATCAGTTTGAATTTACATCTTATGAAACTTGCCAGTCATGTCACAAAGATATAATGACACCAGCTCTGTTTATTGGAAACAGAGAAAGAGTTAGTAAACTCTTGGGATGATACATGTTGATGTATGTAAGGTCCCCTGTCTGCACATGCCAAGACCGGTTCTTTATACTTCATTATATTCTCTGATAATCTCTCAAGATTCAGTCATATGTTCCTGTTGAAACATGAGTCCGAACCTTTTGAGATATTCACAGAATATAAGTTAGAAGTAGAGAACCAATACGGGTATAAGTATTATGTCCTATGATGAGATCAACGAGGAGAATACTTGAGCACGGAAATCCTGGACTATTCTAAAGGAGAATGAGATTCTCTCTCGGCATTACTCCTCCGTATACACCATAGCACGATGGTATATCGGGGTGGAGCAGATACACCCTATTTGATATGGTGTGCTCTATGATGAGTACTACTGAGTTACCTATTTCCTTTTTGGGAGTTATGCACTTATGAAGTTGCATACCTATTGAATAGGGTTCCAATCAAATCAGTTGCCTACCACTTCATATGTGATATGGAAAAGGAAGAGCCCATTTATTAAGTTAGTTAAGATTTGGGGTTGTCCGGCCTATGTCTGAAAGCAAAATCCGGACAAGCTCGAGGCAAGGTCTGTAATGTAGAACTGGAATGGTTCCAGCTATACAAACTACAGCACATGATTTGATAGAACCAAAGGATTCAGTAGATTCCAACGAATCTCAGCCTCTCCGCCGATCTAGTAGGGTTCCTCACTCACCTGAGAGATACTTCGGTTTCTCTATGACAGTGGGAGCGAGGATTGCATCATGAGATGATGACCCAACTAGCTTCGAGCTGGCCATCAAGAGTGAGACTCCGTAAGAATGGCTGGATGTTTATCGATCTGAGATGGAATCCTTATACACCAACAAAGTATGGACTTTGGTTGCTATATCTGAAGGGTTAAATCCCCATCAGGAGCAAGTATATCTTGAGAAGATTACTTGGTGTAGATGGAAAAGTTGAGACTTTCAAAGCTAGACTTGTTAAAGGTTTTCGTCATTGACCAGGCGTGGATAATGATGAAACCTTTTCAGTACCTATGCTTAAGTCCATCCAGATCCTACTTGCCATGGCTACATACCATGACTACGATATCTGGTGGTTGGGTGTCATGACAGCTCTTCTAAAATGATGTTTTGGAAGAGAGCGTCTATAAGTATACAGCCAGAGGGCTTCGTAGACAGTGGGAGCAGCGGAAACGTGTGCAAAGTGTTTTATATGATAAAGCAGGCATCGCGGAGTTGGAACATCTGTTTTGGTGTATTAGTCAAAGAGTTTGACATCATCAAAATGGTAGATGAATCTTGTATATACAAAAAGGTAGTAGGGAGTATGGTGGCGATCCTCGTAGAGTACGTGGATGACATACTCTTGATGGGGAAGGAGTTTCCTAAGCTATGCTCGGTCAATCTCCGCTTATCACCATAATTCTCCATATAGGATCAAAGTGATACCTCCTAAATCCTGGATTTTGGATCTATGAGATAGATCTAAATGGATGTTAGAATACTCACTAGCTGTAGTGAGATGATATCAATCGATCCTGGGAAGAATCACTGGAAGGGTTCCAGGGTGATAATGACGACTGAATGTCAGTCACAGGCATTGTCTTTTCCCTCAGTAAAGGGACGGTATGTTGGAAGAGTTCCAAGCTAGATACCGTGGCATACTAGACGATAAAGGCAGGATACATCGCTACTTAAGATGCTACCAAAGAGGCAGTCTGGGTGTATATTGGTTCATGAGATGAACTACGTTCCAACCATTGTGAGACAATGGAGTTGTGGCTTATGCCAAGGAACGCCCGTCCCATCAGTGATCCAGACATATTCTAAGGCAGTATCACTTGATCATGGAGATGGTTGATCTCCAGGGTGATCGAGGCTTGGAGAGTAGACTCAGAGGACAACACAGCGGATCCACTCACAAAGGCCTGTTCCCAGAGAGAGACTTTTATGGGATGGTTGAGTATGAGATACTACAACCACTGCTATCAGATGGCCCTAGTGCAAGTGGGAGATTGTTAGTTATATGTATGCCCTAGAGGCCATTACTGTACATAGGATGTATATTGTAGTGGATGCTGGGACGTATATAGGGAGGACTTTCTTGCTCGACATGATAGTATGCTATCTGGTTGAACTTTACCTTAACGTGTATACTGATTGTCTCTCTGTTACATGTTGGTAAAGCCCTTAGGATCTGTACTTGACTACCTGGACTATGATGCGGATCATACTAGTGGGGACATGGTAGTCCATAAGTACATCCTTCAAAGTCCCTAGTCGTGGGTGTATCGAGACGGGGCATCGATATACCAGAGTAGACTAGCGTATACCTTCTCGACCCATACAGATGGGCGATGGATGATCCCATATCCATCGGTGTTTGACATCAGAGATGATATACGGGTGCTCAGTAGAGACTGGGTACACTGGACGGACTCGCCGAGAACTCCCAGATGGTATTATACCTCACGTCAGATGGCAGTTCTCTGGTGACACTAGTACAGAGTAGTCTGTTGACCCGAGATCGTCATAGAGTCTTGTGTGGTTCCCACTGTGCTTTGATTTCCATCTTACCACGTCCAAGAGGGCGTGCAAAACGGTGGTTTTTGGGTACAGTCCCGAGTCACATGGAGGCAATGAGCGATAGGAGGGGATTCGTCTCTCCCGGTATAGGGGGTTGATGTTGCGCTGTGTTCGATTGGCTATAACAGGAAATCCCTGGCCAGGGTTGTTGAGATTTACTGGTAAGTGTTACCAGTAGTTTCTCGAATTGTTATAGACCTCATATCGACACGACTTATCGAGCTATTGGGGTCTGACGTTTACCACCCCTAGGCGAGATATTCGACATATCAGACGATCAGACCGGACTGTACGGTAGTGTTACTGGTTGGATTCACTGGAGTGTGAGCGGGCTTGCTCGTCGATCTTCAGATCGCTCAATACCCGGGTGGCCGTTACGTTTAGCAGACCGCTTGCGGCTTGTGGATGTTTGATATGATCATCATCTGCTGCCGGCGTATTGACGAGTCTTTAGAGTCTTACACAGAGGTTTCCTGGCTCAAGCGAAACGAAATAGGAGTGCATATGAGATATGTGCGGGACCGAGAATGATATCAGTATGTGATACTGTATTCGATTCTCGCGATGTAACATTGATCGGTTATATGCGATATAGCCGGGTTATCGGATCAAGTGTTGATTCGATAAGTTGTTACTGAAGATACCAGTCGGTTATGTGCGACATGACCGGATCATTCAATCAAGTGTTGATTTAGTGATTTAATGCATAATTATATATTTGATATATTACTTTGCATTAACTAGTATCGGTTCACTTTGAATGGATTTTCTCACTCGGGTGTGCACATTGCATATGCGATATGATTTTTGTGCACTTGATTGTATCATGTTTGATGATACATATCTTTTTTGTTAAGTGTAATGAATTAAACCTAGGTTAAGTAAATGATTGGGGTTTTCTTTTATTCATTCATTTATCTTTTCATTTGCATTTAAAAGATAAATGAGAAAAGGAAAAGAAGTGAAAAATGGTGGCTAGTTTTGTTTTCATCATGAAGCTTCATGAAGCTTTCATTAAGTCACCATTTTTGTCTCATTTCCTTAACCCTAACCATTCTTTAACCTTGGTCAATTCTCTACACTTAACTTGGGTTATGTTATGATAAGAATGGATTATTCTTTTCTTTTTTAATTAATCTTATCATAACTTTCTTCTTCTTCTTCTTCATCTTCTTCTTTGAAAAAGCTTGAGGTCATCAATGGTGGATTGATGATTTGAGTGAGAAATCCAATTCTAAAGTCTACCCACTTCCTATTTCTTCATCCTCTACCTCTTGCCAAGTAGTAGAGTGTGTTTCCTTCTCAAGTTTCTTGACTTGGTGAAGTGAGAGCTTGATCTTGCGATGCTTCGACGTAGATCATCTTCGGCATGGACATCGACGACCTAGCTCGCTTATTCTCCGATGAAGTCGACGCTAGAGCCCGGATTCTTTTTGGACAGCGGAGAGGACTTCGTTGCGGAGCTATGGAGGTGGAGCACCGGATCTACAAAGGTTGTATTTCCGTATTCCCTTAGTTAAGTGTTAACTAGTTTGCTTTTTCGCCTAGATTTCTAGCCAACGATCCGTAGTCGGGTTTCTCGGCACCTAGATTTTTTGAAAATGGCATGGTTGATGCCTTGTGAGACCTCACTAGGATGCCTAGGAACCCTACAGGAACATGAAAATGCAAGTGGATTTTACTAGTTGAAAAACATGTTTCGTCTTTTAAAAATTTGGGCAGCACCTCCCTTATATATTTTGATCCAAAACCACATATACATGATAATATAAAAGGCATCCCCAAAAGGGAGCTAGCTCTTCTCCAATCGACGGAATCACAACCACGCAAGTCAGCAATATATGTATATGACGCTCAATGGCGAAGATCAACACAAAGAATAATGAATAAAGCAAGACATCAACCCACCAACCGAACTTATAACCCATTGCTCTAAGTCTCGCAATGTCACGACCCGAAATGTCACGTGACTGGCACTTGAATCATATGAAGTCTATAGGACCCCATCTAATTCAAGTAAGCCAAAAGCCCAAAAATCTAAACCATTTAAAGAACAAGTGAAGGAAAACATGTTAAAAGTTTGCATAAAAATCACTTTGAAAGTCGCAGTAAACATTTTTAAAACATCAAGTCTTTTCCAGAAATTTCGGCAGAGTCTCCTTTGTAAATACTGGCCCCAAACGGGTACAACACATGAAATATATATAATGAATAATGGCATCCCCAAGCGGGAGCTAGATCCAATTGGCGGTCACAACCACACAAGCAATATAACATACAACGCTGAAGGGCGAGGATCAAAACTCAGAAGAAAACCCAGGTCTACCAGAAAACCATAATAATACAAGCGCGACTCTAAAGTCGAAAGAATAAACATACTGGTCTTCTAAGTCTATAAATATACTAGTCTGGTTGATGGAGTTACTAGATACAAAAGAAATAATAAAAGTACAATGGTGGTCACGATACATGTGAACCCACCTACCAAAGCAATCACCCGGAAGGAAGTAGTGTGCCAGCAAGCCGCAATGAAACCTGTTAGGCAAAACCTGCAAGAACTGTGGAACAACGGGGGTGAGTTGCTGTAACACCTTAGAACGCGATTAGTGTTAATTAGACGATAATGTGGGTTTTCTGTAAAAAGTTTACCAATTTGGTTTCCTCACATTTTATAACAATTAATTAATATTTTATTATTAATTGTTTTGGGCTTGCACACACGTGTACACGTTAATGTGAGGGTTTGTTCGTGTTAATCTCGTTAGTGACCATGACAAATTAACCTAATCCTAATCATTAGCCTTCCTTTAACCCTTAGCCTTAAACCCTTGATATTTCCTTTGCTTGTTTTGGATTTGGGAGGAGGTGGCATGGTGATTCATGAGAGGCATGGCTTGCATTAATGAGAGAAGCTAATGCAAGGGTGCACTCACCTCACTTTCTCATTATTCTCACCTTTCTCTCTCTTTATCCTTTCATTCTCTCATTTCTTCTATCTCTCTCATTATTTCTCATACTCCTCAATCTCTCAACTGAACACTTACCCTTTCCTTCACTAATCTTCACTAAACCTTCATCAAACCTTCACCAAATCACTTTTCATGCATTGTTTTTCCTCTAGGATCCCGTGGAGCTTGGAAAGCTAGGATCTTTGAGCTTGTGTGGTTATGTAATGATTTCTATCTGTTTAATAGGTGTTTATAGTGTTGTGTAGCTTATTCGTTTCAGTTTAGAACACTTAAAGTTTAGATTCGTGCACATATCGTATTTTTAGTGTCATATTGTGATATCTGTGATCTGATGTGACCCTGAGTGTATACTAGAAAATCTAGCAGTGTAGTTGTGTTGTACCAGAGACCTTAAGCTTTCACCTGAAGCACGAGACCCACCTACTCGGTTTCGGCCGACGACATGAAGCCAAAATCCGGCAACCTCGGCCTATGAGGGGAGTTAGGGTTTGGGTTTTTCAGGGTAGTTTTCTGCTTTGGTTTTAGTGTGTTTGGTCCTGCTTGATTTTTAGGTTTTTACTGTATACAAAATCTGGGATCACTTTGCTTGTTTCTAGTGTTGCGACTACGCGCGTTACGTTATCCGACAAAGTTCGTGTACTTTGTGTAGTTTTGCTCTTGGGTTCGTTTCGTAGTGTCGCTACGCACGTTAGCCACTACATGAACACTTGAGAGTATGTTTGGAGTGGGTGCATCGGTCAAACGTAGTTTGTACGTATTATTGGTCGTTTGCTAATGTAAACTTGTTATATTGTTTTATGATCTTAGGGTCCCAGGCGGGGACTTTGGACGCTGCGAAGAAGGGAAAGCGAGTGGTTGGCTTTACTTAGCCCAGGAGCATCTGTGAGTAGATTTAACATCTACAGGGGAATCGCCCACATGGCGTTATGTATCTGGGCTAGATTAAATGATATGATTCTTGATATTAAGTATATGGACATTGATTGTGCATGTGTACCTTTGTTGCATACCTCATTTTCCTATTGCATATAGACATAGTATTGATGAGACACAACACCATTAATGACGGTTCATGTTACACGAGCACTAATTGTATGCAACACACACTCCGTCGATAATTGCCATGACACGCACAACCCGTATACATATGAGATATAGTTGACACCTATACATATATGATATTGTGTTGGTTAGGGACATTGAGACATTGATTCATATTCCATTGTGCATATGACATATAGCATACCTGTATACCTACATGCTTATACATATGCCTTGCCATGCCTACATGCTAGCTACACGTATACCTATATGGTATTGTACCATTAGTGATAGGTATATACACATATGAGACATAGGTACATGTACATCTTGCATACATACTTACATACACCCGTATGTTATTAAATCATTATTGATAGGTACATACAGTATACCTTACTATAGCTACATGTACATCTTGCATACATACTTACATACACCCGTATGTTATTACATCATTATTGATAGGTACATACAGTATACCTTGCTATAGCTATATGTTCACCTTTATAGGATGTTGTGTTGGATTTTGGAGAAATTAGGAACCGCATAATATATTTAATAATTTGTTGCAGTTAAATAGCGGATTTTCCTTTATATGCTCACATTACTATTTTATGTTGCATATATTATATTCATGGATTTACGCATTGAGATATGAATTTCATATGATGTTTTCTGGATGTTTTACTCCTGATGATATATATCAGTGGTATGGGACGCTGTTATATATATGTGTGTGTGTATATATATATATCAGTGGTATGGGACGCTGTTATATATGTATATATATATATATATATATATATCAGTGGTATGAGACGCTGTTATATATGTATATATATATCAATGGTATGGGACGTTGTTATATATGTACATATATATATATATATATCATCATAATGATCTATGCAAGTATTCTTATTCATTACTTGATATTTTCTGGATTTGAGAACCGTGGTAGTTAATGAAATTATGCATTATTTGAAAAACCCGGTTTCTCTTGATATGATATTTCAGTGCGTCCACCATGAGATTTCTCGGTTCTGAGATTGTGATATATACCCGATGCGAGGAGTGGAGTGGGCCGTGTCGGGTACAAGGTGGGGCCCGGAGGTACCCCGGAGCAAGAAGATCGCAGATGATGGTGATGAGCTCGAGGCAGGGGAGTACTACCTTACCGGTGACATTACTTGGTTTCGGCGGTTATCATGGTGATACCGACCGAAGCTATATACGGACATGCCTTGGAGATTTTGGTTGTTGGACACTCAGGTTTTATAAGATGCCCGGACATGACATCAGGGCCAGTCGTGGTGACGGCGCCTGACAAATGAGTATTTATGTGTCGATGCTAGACACTAGTTTTCATGATATTTTCGGGTGTCGATGTTGGACACTCAGGTTCCATGAGACTTACAGGATATGTTTTATTCCATACTCAGCATTTATTTGATATGCATTGCTTCATGTTTTAGTAGTACCTGATAGAGTACCTTTCATGACTGTTGCATATACATATTTCCATTTATTGCTGTCATCTTGCATGTGGTAGTCCATCGCAGTACGTGCATACTTGCGATTACCTGCATAAATTATTTACTATTCATGAGTTGGCAACTCACCTCCGTTGTGCCACAGTGTTTTGCAGGTAGTTCCACAGGGCAGTCGCGGCAGGGCTTCTTCCTATCGTATTATCTTTTGCAACGGATACCGCTACGGCTGACTGTGTGCAGTTTTGCTATAAGTGAGTTTTGCGGTTATCCGATATTGCTCATTATATATTCGTTGTATCCAGTACTCTCCATCTTCTACTTCATGTGTTGACTTAGAGACGAGTTGTGAGGGCGATATAGTATATTATTTTGTGACATTGGATGTCTTTTATGATGTTGTCACTTTATATCGTCTTTTTCTTCGCTATGGCGTCGTATATCTGTTGTGGTGGTTGTTTTCTGCCTTTGGGCATGGATTTGCTCCCGTTGGGGATGCTTTACTTATATGTTTATGTTGTACCCTTTTCGGGGCTAGTTTTTACAAAGGAGGTGCTGCCAAATTTTTAAAGGAATTAAATTTGGACTTTAAAGAAATTTTGATTGAGATTCCAAAAGTTTTATAAATGTTCTTTCACTTACTACTTTTGATGGTTTAGATTGCTGGGTTTTTGGCTTACTTAGATTGCATTACGCCTGTGGACGTTACGTAGTTTAAGGGCCATCACGCGCCAAATTTCAGGTCCAGACAAAGTTGGTATCAGAGCGCTAAGTTTTACCATTCGGAGTGTAGGATGACCTTGGTATGATGGAGTAGGTAGCTTATGCAGAGTAACATAGTGTGTTTATGTCCGCGGCATACTTACGACACGGTACTCCGCCGAAAGTGACCAAAGTACTAATTGCTTGAAATTCTTTCCGTGATTATACATATCCTTGTGATTTGATTTCCATGTTCTTATCGAATCCTATTTCCATTTATAGCCTTTATGCCGCCGATGACTATGAGGGCTCAGAGAAAGGCAGCAAGAGCCGAGGTCAGAGTTGACTCATTTGGGATAAGGAATGACCAGGATGGTATGATCGTTGCATAGGAGCAGATTGATCTGCCCTCGATAGATCGTATCTCTAGGCTTGAGGCAGATATGCAGGACTTGCGCCAGATGATGAGGTCGTTGGTTGAGGCCAGTCGAGCGCAGCGACAGGAGGTTGCCATCCATGTTACCCAGTTATTCATTGCTATCAGCACACAGCATTGTGTCACGTATACAACAGCAGTGGATACAGCCCATTTAGCCGAAGAGCGTCTTCCCGAGACTTTGGGAGTTTCAGGACCGAGGAGGACTCGTACAGGTGTATCAACCCAGAGACAGAGGCTTAGTCGGCGCGACAGATTTCGTTTACGTCGTGGAAGTAGTAGAGGCTTGGGACAAGGACAGTCGTTTAGCTCTAATCCCCAGGAGGATCAGCAGCCATCGTATGGATGTTTCCGATATGGGAGTTTCCATCACCTCGTAAGAGATTGTACCTTACTACGCCAGAGGAGGGCAGCAGTACCATATGATACCTTACCACCTTCACCTCAGGGAGAGTCGCCTGTTGCGCCTGTTGTTGATCCGCATCAGACTTATGTTCAGAGAGGTCGTGGTCTCGGAGGATTTGTTCCGAGAGTACAGGATGGCAGAGGAGGAGGACTTCCTATTGCAGGTAGAGGACATGCACGAGCTTTTGTTTCGACTCATTGGGACGCGCGGGCGTCCAATGCAGAGTTTTCAAGTAATCTTTTCGCATGTTCTTTTGATACGCATGTTTGTTTAATTCGGGATCTGTAACAACCGAGTCCAGTTCTATAAATTTCAGTTACCGTATGTATAGTGTGTGGTATTTATTTCATTTATTATGTTTTGGCTGTTACTAGTTATAATTTACACCGACATGTCATTTTCTGCATATAACAATTTAAGTCTTTTAAAATAGATTAAAAATACTTGTCATGGCCTGCTTGACACCCCTAACCCTGTGGTAGCGTCCTTGCATCGTGTTCTCGTCCCGTTCAGTGGCACGGACGTGTTTGGACGGCTACGTGCATGTACGTGCGTCCGTTCTTGGAGGTATGCTTTTTAATTATAAAATCCTTCATTTTAATTTTTGGAACCTGCCAATAATTTTCATTTTTCGAATTCAAATTTTTGGACCCGACCCGGGCGCAATTCTGAAATATTTTGCAATTACGCCAAATCCTATTTTCTAATAATTTTAAAAACCAGCGAAATTAAAATTCCTTCAACCAGAAAATATTTTCCCCACTTTAAAAATCCTTTTTAAAACTTTGCTTAGCCAATCAAACCCCTTAAATCTTTTAAAAATTTTCTTCTGTTCCCCGAGCCGATCCCCCAGCCAATCAAAACATTTCTTTTATGCCTGGGCCCCACATTTCTCTCTCTCTCTCTCTTTTTTCCTTCTCTTTCTCTCTCTCTCTCTCCTACGCTAACTGACAACATTCTTTCTCCTCTTCATTTTCTCTCTCCTCTCGATCTCTCTCTTCCTCTCCCTCTCTCTCCTTTTCTCTTTCCTCTCGCGATTCTCTCTCCCCCCCCCGCGTCTCTCTCTCTCTCTCTCTCTCTTCTCCTCTTTATAATTTCTTCTTTCTCCTTCATAAAACAACAGAACCCATCCCAGAAAAAACCCTAGCCGCCTTCCTCCTCTCGCCGTTGCCCTAGCGCCGACGCCATCGTCGCCGTTCATCGCCGCTGCTCACCCTCGTCGCCTCTACCCTCTCTCCTTCCTCCTTCCTTCTCTCCCCCGAGCACCCTGTACCAGCAGCCGCGCCCCTGCACACATCTGCATCGCCGGAAGATCGCCTCCGGTGACTCGTTCTCGTGTCCTGAGTCTGGTGCACACCCAGTAAGCATTGTTTCTCATTCTTCTTCCTTCTTTCCTTCTTCTTTCTTTCCTTTTCTTCTTCATTCTATTCAGATCCCTCTCTGTCATCTGACGGGTCTCGGCAGGGTCATTCGCCGGAGCTCCGTCAACGCAGTCGACGATCTCAACCCCTCTACAGATCAACGTGAGCACCCCCTCCTCAATCCTCCTTCTCTTCTTTCTTCTTATTCTTCTCTTCTTTTTCTTTCATGCATTCTTGTATTTTTTAATGTTCGCTGTTTCGGTTGTTCGCCGGAATCCGGTCGAGCCATCGACGATCACGACGACCCAGTGAGGACCTCTGACCCGTGGGATTCTACTGTTCGTCGTTTGGGTTCATTACGTGAACCATGCGCGCGTCGCGATTTTTCCCCGCTGACGCGTAACGTTCCGTTTTCCGTTTCGCGACCCGTCGAGGCAAGTGAAACTTGCTACATGCAGTTTAACTATTCTTATGCTAATTTATTCATTTCCTATTAAATCTCTAAATGGAATCGAAAGTATTGAATTTAAAGTTAACCGTATAAAGTTCCGTTACATATTTCATGATCTCGAAACTTGAAACTTAATTGTTGCATCTAATTATTTATACCTAGTAATCACCTGTAAATGATAGACCACATGATCACATTTGTTTATAGCCATGATACCCCTTTATCCAGTTTTAACCTATCTGACATCCATGTGCAACTTTAACCGGTTTAATTACAATTGCACCCATTGAACAGATTATACATGTTGTCGCATCCATAGATTAATCAATACTTATTAACCTGGTTTTTAGCATTCACATCTATCATACTGTATTCGTATAATGCTGACACCATCTGATAAACACAACTGATAACTGTATGGCTAATTGATTAAATCTGCTTTATTGCTTAACTTATTGCGTAGATTGTGTTGTTGATAACCATTCTTGATTATTTATAAACATGATTATGCTAGCTGTATATGAGTACCCACATGTTCTCTTTTACACCCTGGCCTGACTTGCTACACACATATTGATTGACCCGACATGGTACCGTACACTACTTGACTTGACCTGTTGTACCATGGCTTGACCCGTTGCCTGATCTTGTCTCTAATGCCAACAAACCTGACATGTAGTCCTTACGGACCGTTCCTGTTGTCTATCCAGACAAAGCTGCTCTTACCTGATCCTGTGTTGGCATTAGTTCTTGATTACAGAATACCTGACTTGACACATATAACTTGGGGCATGGGGAAATCAATGATGAAATCCTGACTTGTAACTCGACAGTTGCTCGCTTATACTGATCAGTTTTTGAGGGTAGGCCCGCCTCGTGACGATGCTGCCGACATCGTTGGTCTGTACCCTTTTCCTGTTAGTGCCTAGCGGCACGTCTCGGTTTCAGCCTGAGAGTCTTAGACCGTGGTCTCGGGCATGCACGGGATACTATTGAGTTACATCGATGATTCATCAAATTGATTTCAAAGACTTTAGAGTAGAAAACCCAATAGAACAGTTTAGTTTACTCACTGCACACTACCCTTCACTGCCCCGATTTATATTACTGACACCTGCTTTTCACTCATGTTCATATTTGCATTGCCTGTTACCCTGTTTATATTTTATCACTTAATGACATGATGCGCTGACGTCTGGGTTTTGCATGGCCCAGATTCCGTACCTTTGCTGTAGTCTGAGCAGGAGTACTTCAGCCAGCAGGCTGAGCTGTGAGGTGGAAGCAGTAGTTAGTTCTTTTATTTTCTGCATTTTATTCCTGATGTGAGCCCGTATTATGGGACATACATTCCAGTTATTTTGTATTGGATCTTTTTCTTCCACACTTTTATTATTCTTGACTCATGTTATCTTGGTTTATGGACATGTATTAGATATTTATATTTTGTTCTTGATATCTCTACAGCCGTAATGTGACTGTGGATGGATGCTTCCTACCTACAGGTAGAATGGTTGGCTATGTCACGTGCCCAATTTAGCGTACTTTGGGAAGCAGGGCGTGACATGGTTCTTTTGGTATCAGAGCCATAGGTTAATCGGGTTGATTCTTTTTGTAGTTGGGTATTGTACCCAATACACGAATCAGAATACCCGTGTTAAGGAGACATGTCCTGCCACCTGCCGTTCTACCGTTCTTGAATCTAAGTTCTTCCTGATTATATCTTTTATGGTGTGCAAACTTCCTTTGCATATCGACTCGAAACCTGATTCCTTGGTATCTCTAGAACTTAGGCGACTAGGGTGGAGTTGTATAATTGTAGCTATGATACCGCGGCATAGTTACAATGCGGTACTCTATTTAAGTAACTTAGAGTTCTAGCCTTGATCTATATTTTGAATCTGTTATCATGCTAATCTTGGGTGTTTTGATTTCATGAGTATGGCAGAAAAGAATCTGAAGACGTACCAAAGGCGTATTGACGAAGCCGCCATGCTTGGAGTGATACGGGGAATGCTGGAGAATCAAAAGAGGCAGACCGAGCTGATCCAGCAGCAAGCTGAATCATTTCAGGAAGGTTTGCGGACCGTTCAGCAGTCCGTGAACAATGTTGGAGCTAAACCAGTTGATCGAGTGGGGACCGTAGCAGATTTCAGGCGTTTGGGTCCGTCTATCTTTACTGGTTTGGAGGAGCCGTTGCCAGCGGAGCAGTGGCTAGTTGACACGGAGAACTTACTTATTGCAGCGCAGATCCCAGGAGATAAAAGGGTGGATGTGGTGCTCATTCAGTTAGTAGAGTACGCCCGTGAATGGTGGCTTGTGGAGGAGACTCGCTTTCCCAAGACGATCAAGTGGGCGGATTTTTCGAAGAGTTTCCTGAAGAAGTTCTTCCCGAGGACTGCACGGGAGGAAATGGAAGAGAAGTTCATTAGTCTAAAGAATGGAGCGCCCGTAGATGTACATGCAGCTGAGTGGACACGGCTCAGTAGATTCGATGGACCTTTACTTGCCAACGATGCAGACAAGGCAAGGAGGTTCATGCGCAGCTTGGATGTGGACATCCAGAGGAAGATTGTCTCCCTGGGTTTGACCACTTTCTCACAGGTTCTTACGGTAGCTCGAGAACAGCAGAGCCTATCTGGGAAGACTGGGAGTTCGCTGCAGACAGCCGTTACAGTAAGGAAGCCGACATTTGTACCAAACCGAGCTCATGGACGCAGAGGTATTCCAGTAGACCGTCGTGGTGTAACACCGATGAAGAAGCCTGCTGTCGTTGATCAGAGGAAGCATGTGGTGTGTAGCTATTGCCACTTACCCGGACATTTGCAAAAGGAATATCGCAGGATGCGGGGACTTTGTCTGGTTTGTGGATCGGTGGATCATATTGTTAGTTATTGTCCGTCGAAGCTACGCACAAGGGATGAAACTCAGAAGCCTCCGCAGAAACCATTTCAGGGACAGAAGCAGCTGACTCAAGGACCTAATCAGGCTCGAGCTTTTACCTTGACGGCCGAGGAAGCTGAAGTGTCAGGAGAAGTTGTTTCAGGTACTCTACTCGTTCATGGTTTTCCTGCATTAGCGTTATTTGATTCTAGTTTCTCCCATTGTTTTATATCGTCCAAGTTTATAACTACACACTCGATTACCTGCATGACCCTGTATAGTTTCTGGGACATACAGACTGGGAATGGGAAAATCATATCTAGTAGGGAATGTAAAGATTGTACAGTTGTTGTTTGCGGACGGGAGCTTTTTGCAGATTTCTTGGTGATTGATACGGGCAGCTACGAAGTCGTCTTGGGAATGGATTTTCTTGGCACTTTCTATGCTCACATTGATTGTAGGGAAAAGAAAGGAATTTTCCAGATTCCCGGACATCCCGAGTTCACCTTCACTGTAGGAAGCAGTTCTGTCGGGCCAGTCGAGTTTAGGGCTAGGCCGACAACTAATATTCTTGCATCGATGGAGGTTGATGAAAGTGAAGAGCCAGCTGTTGTTCGTGATTTTATGGACGTGTTTGAAGATATATCGGGATTACCGCTGAAGCGAGACGTGGAGTTCGCAATTGATCTTATTCCTGGTGCAACGCCAGTATCTAAAGCGTATTATCCAATGGCACCAGTGGAGTTGGAAGAAGTCAAGAAACAGGTTGCTGAATTGCTTGAGAACGGTTGGATTCGAAGCAGTAACTCGCCTTGGGGAGCTCCAGTTCTTCTATTCAAGAAGAAGGATGGCACAAGAAGGATGTGCATCGACTATCGAGAATTAAACCGGGTGACTATTAAGAATAAGTACCCGATCCCTCGCATTGGCGAACTATTTGAGCAGCTTAGTGGCGCGAGGGTATTCTCGAAGCTGGATTTGCGATCCGAATATCATTAGGTCCGAGTGAAAGCAGAAGATATTTGCAAGACGGCGTTCCGAACTCGGTATGGACATTACGAGTACTTAGTGATGCCCTTCGGAGTAACGAATGCACCGACGATATTCATGGACTTGATGAATCGAATCTTTTCACCATTCTTGGACCAGTTTATTGTGGTGTTCATTGACGATATTCTGGTTTATTCGAAGAGTTTTGAAGAGCATGCTGAACATTTGAAGATCGTACTGCAGACGCTGAGACAAGAGAAGTTATATGCGAAAATGAGTAAGTGCGAGTTTTGGCTGGAAGAAGTAAAGTTTTTGGGGCATGTTGTGTCTGGCGATGGAATCGCCGTTGATCCAGAAAAGATTGCAGCAGTTCGAGATTGGCCGATTCCGAAGAATGTTGCAGAGATAAGAAGTTTTCTTGGACTAGCCGCGTATTATAGAAGATTTGTGGAGAACTTTGCTCGTCTGGCGGAGCCGTTGACCAAGCTTACGCGCAAGGAGGTACCTTTTGTGTGGACGGATAGGTGTGCGTCATCTTTCGAGACGTTGAAGCAAAGATTAATAACCGCCCCTATTCTGACCGTGCCAGACGGTTCTGGAGGATTGGTGATTCACAGCGACACATCTGGAAAAGGTTTGGGATGTGTTTTGATGCAGCATGGGAAGGTTGTAGCGTACGCATCGAGACAGTTGAAGACCCATGAGAAGAATTACCCAACTCACAACTTGGAGCTTACGGCTGTGATTTTCTCTTTGAAGATTTGGAGACACTACCTTTTGGGCGAAAGGGTCGAAGTTTTCACTGATCATAAGAGTTTGAAGTATGTGTTCACGCAGAAGGAGCTTAATATGAGGCAGCGTAGATGGTTAGAACTGATGGTTGACTACGATCTTGATCTTAAGTACTATCTATAGGGTTCCTAGGCACACTAATGAGGTCACACAACAGATCAAACATGCCCAATTCAAAAAATTTCATGTGCCTACAAACCCTAATACGGATCGTTAACTAGATGATAAGGTGATGCAAGCAAGTAAACTACTTTATTGCTAAAGGAAAGTGACTACAACCTTTGTAGATCCGGTCCTCCACTTCCTAGGCTCCGTGATGACGTCCCTCCGCTGTCCATATCGGAATCCGGACTCTGGCGAAGGTTTCATCGGAGAAATGATCGGGCTAGGTCGTCGACTTCGATGCCGAAGATGATCTACGTCGAAGCAACTCTAGATCAAGCTCCAACTTCACCAAGTCATGAAACTTGTGAAGAAAACACCCTATACTACTTGTCAAGTGGTAGAGGATGAAGAAATATGAAGTGGGTTCACTTTAGAATTGGATTTCTCACTCTTTTTCTCATTTCACCATTGATGGTAGCAAGCTTTTCTTCATCTTGAAGAAGGAGAAGAAGAAGAAAAGAATATGATAAGTATATAAAATCACTTCTTTAATTATATTAAATCAAGTGATCTTATCATATAGCAACCATGGTTAAGTGTAGAGAATAAACTAGGGTTAGGTGAATGGTTAGGTTTAGGAAAGAAACAAAATGGTCAAGCTTTCAACACTTCATGAAGTTTCAACAAAAGAACAAAATAAGCCACCATTCTATTTATCTTTCCAAAATTAATAAATATATAAATGAATAAGTAAATAAACAAAACCCTAACCATTAACATAACCATGGATTAATCACACACACAAACCCAAGTTTGCATGTATCATCAAACATGATACAAACAAGTGCACAAAAGTATATCACATATACAACTTGTGTATTTCAAGTGAGAAAATCCATTTAAAGTGAACAAATATTAGCTAATGCAAAGTAATATATCAAATATATAATTATACATTAAATCATTAAATCAACACTTGATTTAACGATCCGGTCATATCGCATATGACCGACTAATATCCAATGTATCGGCTTATCGAATAAATCCTCGATTCGATAACTAGGTTATATCGCATACAACCAATCGATACATTCATCGCGAGAATAGAATACGGTATCACATACACGCATTATTCTCGGTCCCGCACATATCTCATATGCGCTCCTATTTCGTTTCGCTTGAGCCAGGAAACCTCTGTGTAGGACTCTAAAGACTCGTCAATACACCGGCAGCAGGTGATGATCATATCAAACACCCACAAGCCGCAAGCGGTCTGCCAAACGTAACGGCCACCCGAGTATTGAGCGATCACAAGATTGACGAGCAAGCCCGCTCACACTCCTGTGAATCCAACCAGTAACACTTACCGTACAGTCCGGTCTGTTCGTCTGATATGTCGCATATCTCGCCTAGGGGTGGTAAACGTCTGACCCCAGTAGCTCGATAAGTCATGCCGACATAAGGTCCATAACATAGCATGAAACTACTGATAACACTTACCAGTAGGTCACTGCAACCCTGGCCAGGGATTTCCTGTTATGGCCAGTCGAGCATAGCACAACATCAACCCCCAATACCGGGAGAGACGAATCCCCTCATATCGCTCATTGCCTCCATGTGAATCGGGACTGTACCTAAAAACCACCTGTTTGCATGACTCAGTAGAGCCATGGTAGGGTGGAAATCAAAGCACAGTGGGAGACACACAAGACTCTATGAAGATCTCGGGTCAACAGACTAAGCTGTACCAGTGTCACTAGAGAACTGCCATCTGACGTGAGGTATAATACCATCTGGGAGTTCTCGGCGAGTCCGTTCAGTGTACCCAGTCTCCACTGAGCATCCGTATACTATCTTTTATGTCAAACACCAATGGATATGGGATCATCCATCGCCCATCGCATGGGTCGAGAAGATATATGCTTGTCTACTCTGGAATATCGACGCCCCGTCTCGACATTCCCACGACTAGGAACATTGAAGGATGTACTCATTGACTACCCAGGCCCCACTAGTATGATCTGCATCATAGTCCTGGAAGTCGAGTACACATCCTAAGGGCTTTATCAACATGTAATCAGAGAGACAGAAAGTATACATGTTAAGATAAAGAGTAACCAGATAGCGTACTATCATGTCGAGCAAGAAAGTCATACCTATATATATCCAAGCATCCACTACAATATACATCCAATGTACAGTAATGGCCTCTAGGGCATACATATAACTAACAATCTCCCACTTGCACTAGGGCCATCTGTAGCAGTGGTTGCAGTATCACATACTCAACCATCCCATATAAGTCTCTCTCTGGGAAAAAGCCTTTGTGAGTGGATCCGCCGTGTTGTCCTCTGTGTCTACTCTCCTAACCTCGATCACCCTGGAGATCATCTATCTCCATGATCAGGTGATGTTGCCTCATAATATGTCTGGGTCACTGATGGAACCAAGGTTCCTTGGCCAAAGCCACACTTCCATTGTCGTACAATGGTAGGAACTTAGTTCATCTTATGAACCAAATATACACCCAAACTGCCTCTTTGGTAGTATCTTTAATAGCGATGTTACCAGCCTTTATCGTCTAGTTTGCCACGGTATCTAGCTTGGAACACTTCCAACATACCGTCCCTCCACTGAGGGTAAAGACAATGCCTGCGACTGCCATTCAGTCGTCCTTATCACCCTGGAACCTTTCCAGTGATTCTCCCCAGGATCAACTGATACCATCTCACTACAACTAGTGAGAATCCTAACATCCATTTAGATCTATCTCATAGATCCAAAACCCAGGATTTAGGAGGTATCACTTTGATCCTATATGGAGAATCAATGTGATAAGAGGAGATCGACCGATCGTAGCATAGGAAACTCCTTTCCTATCAAGAGTATGTCATCCACGTACTCTACGAGGATCATCACCATACTCCATACTACCTTTTTGTACATACAAGGTTCATCTACCATTTTGATGAAGTCAAACTCTTTGACAACCACATCAAAACAGATGTTCCAACTCCGCGATGCCTGCTTTATCCTGTAAAGCAACTTGCACATGTTTTCGCTGCTCCCACTGTTTACGAAGCCCTCTGGCTGTGTACTTATAGACGTTCTCTTCTAAATTATCATTTTTAGAAAAGCAGTTATGGCACCCAACCACCAGATATCGTAGTCATGGTATGTAGCAATGGTAAGTAGGATTTGGATAGACTTAAGCATAGGCACTGGAAAAGGTTTCATCATTATCCACGCCTGGTCGATGACGAAAATCTTTAACAAGTCTAGCTTTGAAAGTCTCAACTTTTCCATCTACACCAAGTAATCTTCTCAAGATATACTTTCTCCTGATGGGGATTTAGCCCTTCAGATATAGCAACCAAAGTCCATACTTTGTTGGTGTACATGGATTCCATCTCTGATCGCTAAGCATCCAGCCATTCTGACAGAGTCCCTACTCTCGATGACCTGCTCGAATCTAGTTGGGTCATCATCTCATGATGCAATCCTCACTCCCACTGTCATCGAGAAACCGAAGTATCTCTCAGGCAGGTGAGGAACCCTACCAGATCGGCGGAGAGGCTGAGGTTCGTCGGGGATTATTGAATCCTTTGGTTCTGTCAAAACATCAGCTGTAGTTTGTATAGCTGGAACCTTTCCAGTTCTACAGAACTGACCTTGCCTCGATCTTGTCCGGATTTTGCTTTTGACATAGGCCGGACAATCCCAAATCTTAACTTACTTAAGATATAGGTTCTTCCCATACCATATCTCATATGGAATGGTAGGCACAGATTTGATTCGAACTCAATTCAATAGGCGTGCAACTTCTTAAATGCATAACCCCAAGAGGAAATAGGTAACTCAGTAGTACTTATCATAGAGCACACCATATCATATAGGGTGCGATTGCTCTGCCCTGATACACCGTTGTGCTGTGGTGTATTCAGAGGAGTAATACTGAGAGAGAATCTCATTCTGCTTTAAAATAGTCCAAGAATTCCATGCACAAGTATTCTCCTCCCTGATCTTATCATAGGACATAATACTTATACCCGTATTTTGGTTCTCTACTTCTAACTTATATTCTGTGAATATCTCAAAAGGTTCTGACTTATGTTCCAACAGGAACATATGACTGAATCTTGAGAGATCATCAGAGAATGTAGTGAAGTACAAATAACCGGCCCTGGCATGTGTAGACAGGAGACCTTACATATATCATCTTGTATTTGTCCCAAGAGTTCACTAACTCTTTCTCTGTTTCCAATAAACAGAGCTATGGTCATCTTATCTTTGTGACATGACTGGCAAGTTTCACAAGATGTAAATTCAAACTGATTTAAATATGCATCTAAAATGTAACTTCAGCTAGTCGGGTCGTATTGATATGGCCTAGTCTACAATACCTCAAGAAGAATTCGTTCATTTCTGAACTCTTCTTCTTGTGTGTGTTCTGTATACTGGGAACTGTAGTTTGATTTAGAACGTCAATGCTTTTAGATAACGTGCCTGAACCGATCAACTTTTGATATAGGAAATGTTCAAAACATTATCCATCAATACAAAATTTTATCATTTCTTTACTAATGAAGAGACTGATATGATTTTGTATATTAGGTTCGGTATCTAATAGCATTTGTTCAGAATCAATGTACTGGGATACAGGGTGACAGTGACCAACAGACTTGGCTGCAACACTTGCACCGTTTTCTGTCTCATGAAACTTATCACCCGTTCTCAATTTTCAACCTTTCTGTAGCCCTATGTAACAGATTACATATCTGGGATCCTGATCCGGTATCAAATACCCAGGATGCAGAGGATACTGAGAAACAGTTCTTTGTAATGAACACACCCGAAGGAGATGCATCATATGCACTTTCTTCGTTTGGGCGGCATAGGAATTCTGGTATTCCCCTATTTCCTGCTCTGTCTTATAACAATTATAAGTTGGAGCGGGACCAACGTTCCCCAGCTCGGTATAACAAGCGGGTTCGGTCAATACATCCATATTATTATCTTGATTAAGACGTGATATGGTCGCTACCTTGAGAGAGAGAGAAGAAAACACTCTGCGTGCGCTCTTGCAAGATTAGATTGGTTATTTTTTTTATCTAATCAGGATGGCTCCCACTGTTTTTATCAAATCTTCCTTCACACCTTAAAAGGAAAGACTAGCCGGGATTAATTACACTCTACAAGTTCGCCAATCTTTCAGCCAGGCCAGTGTCGGTACTTTGAGGGAGGTTCCCCGTGCTTTCGCACGGACCTAATTACAGTAAACCTCGTTTTCCCAGAGGCGTAACCCCGTTGACACCTTTCTAAACACCTACTTGATCGGCTAATTGCAAAGTGCAAAACTCTCCCAGGAGTAACAATTACTCTCAGTGGGTATCGGGATCCAACTATCATATAGAAGGTATGCAATCTCATTGCAAGTTTCAACACTTGAAACTCCCGATAATGGTTTTTACCCCTAGCACCTATGACCTTGGCTAAGGTCAACAAATCATAAGCACTAGTCAGGTTCTACCCGTCATTTCATGATTAGTTAGACCCACCCACATGACCCTTGGCTAAGGTCAACAAAGCCACATGACTGTCCTAACTGATCGCATCATATGCTGTGTAGGAAGACATCACTTAGCTACCGCACACTACGCCTCGGCTATGGTCGACAAACGTAGCACGAATACTAAGTACTCTACTTCCTAAAATGACGGAGGGTTGCGAATGGTTTTTAAGAAAACCTTTAACGCTTTGAACTTGATCTCGTTGCGGAATCAAATGGTTTTTAAATGGAATGTTTTTGAAGCTTTTCTAGTTTTGCTAAAGGTGTCACTCCCGGTGAAGGGATCGTCGACCCTTTCCTCGTCGAATGAGGTGCGGGATATATCATATATATCACTGTGCAAAGCAGAAACTATAGAAGCAATCAAAAGACAAACCGAGTGTGTAGCATCTGCCAGTTATTGCTAAAGGAGTCACTCCCGGTGAAGGGATCTCGGTCCTTTCCTCATCGAATAAGGTGCAGGATGTTCTACAAGGAACACCGCGATGCAAAGCAAGAACTGTAGCTACCTGTTTTTATTTTGAAATTCGATTCCACAACATCAATTTGGTTTATTTTCTTTCATTAATCTCATTAATGAATATCCCATCATTTAAGTCCACCTAAACATCACAGATAAATATAACGTACGCTTATGCCATCTGCATTCGCCTCGATGTCCCGTCTGCACCGTTAGGTTAGGTAACTAACGCCAGAACGAGACAGGGCTAGCGCGGATGTAAAACATAAGCAACGTCTATATAATATATCATATATACTATATATAATATCTATCTGAACATATCATATGATCACATCACAGATAACGCAGCAGAAAGTATCATATGAAATATTGGATATACTAGGACGTCCGTGTTTTAATACGAGCCAGTATAAAACACGGATTCCACGGTCGTGATGAATAGCCAACCCCACATCCCTAGACCCCTACGAGAGCGGCAAGCAACCCTACCAATTCTAGGGTTAGGAGACCCGAACTCGACTCCTAGAGATGGTCTCCCACTGGACCCTAGAACCCGGTTACTTGTGCTCCCCTCCTTGGGTCTATCCTAATGCGGAAAAGTAAATAATATACAAATGGTGACATCATCCGCAACCTGGAAGTGCCCCAATAAAAGAATATTACATACAAGTTTTTACATGAATGAAAATGAAAAAAAGTCATCTCACATAAAAAACCCCGGCTATTCAAACGCGACGATCCAATATAACATATCCAGCAACACATAACATCACATGTCATCAACGTAAATAAATATGCGCATCCCAATTGTCGTTGACATATAGCAACGAAACCGGCGATATCACATATTACACTTACGGTCACAGAAAAGAAAGTGTAAAACTACAACAGTTGGAATCCGCAAACTCTTTAGACATCGCATGCCTAATCAAATAAAATACTTAGACATCGCATGCCTAACAATTATAAACCCCGCATTTTAGTCTCATTATCGAAAACCCTTTTCAATATAAAGCCGATCAATTCAACAGGATTCCAGACATTCTGATCGAATGCTCGTCGCAAACTTTAGTAGGCAGCTGCACCCCCGACGCCGTCGACGAAGTGCACCAAGGCGGAACACCGCTGCCGCGAGCACCCGAACGGATGCTTTCGGCGACGGGGTTCTCCTACAGTCACTTGGTCGGGGCTAAAGGGTGTAGCTGTCTATTAAGTTTATCCAGCGAGTATCCGCGTACGCTACGTGATTGCGACGGACTTTTCATCACATCAAAATTCCGTGGCAACCGATCAAGTGAGACTAAACCGCTAGATTTATAACATTCATTCAGTTATCTCATAACTACTTGTGAATTCCAATTATTGTATCACATTCCGGATAAATAGAAAATGTTAAACTTTCCGATCGAACATTCGAACACCCAAGTTTTCCCGAAACAACTCAACACATGAAATAAGTTTAAAAACATTCACTTCGTGCCTCAGTACCAATGGTCCAGCCGTAGAAGGGTCAAGCCAACGCCTCACATGTGGCACGCCGTACTGCCCCAAACCCTAATGTTCAAAGGGCAGTTCAAGACGGTCACATAATCGAGTTAAGTTTTGTTGTCTTCTAGAGGGACCATCGCGTTACTTGCACTACTTAGAACGTCATTAAACTACGGAAAAATTCAACAATTGGAATTTGCCCGGCAGGGGGAAAAAGCGGGTATTTATATCCGGTCGAACTTTCTAATATATTCTAAATTATTCGGAAAAACACAGACAAAGTTTGACAATCCGATCGAATCCTTGAACTCCCAATACAACCCAGAAAACTCAACTCTTGAGTGCAAATTAAAAATTCCCAGAAAACTCAGCACCTGAAGAAACAAATTACTGTGCAAAAATTGAAGGCTGATCTCATCATATGGCCACGGAACCGCCGCAGAAGCCAGGCTTCTGCCGCGGTTCCGCCGCACTTTAGCCGTATCTTTTGGTCATTTTTGCACCGTAATTCTTAGAACTTCCTGCTGAATTTTTTAAGAATTTTTAATCTGGAAAAAACCCAGTTTTGAAAAAATGTCCACAGAGGGTTGAAATCTAAGGTTTCGAGGTTCGATCGGGTTTCTAACATCGTCTACGCATCGCCTAAGGCTCTAGCCTTGCTCTGATACCACTGTAGGTCAGGCAACAACCCCATCCAATGGGGTCGCCGTGGCACCAACGGCTCCCTCAGCGGCTACTTTTTACGCATGGCCCCTCACGAGGACTACAACCCGCCGGAACACCTTCCGGTCTCGGGACACCCTGGGGGTAAGAGCCTATGCTTCGCCACACTGTCACACAGTGAGAACCCCCTATAGGACGACATCCAATGCCTAGTAGCTCTGATACCACTGTAGGGTTCCTAGGCACACTAATGAGGTCATACAACAGATCAAACATGCCCAATTCAAAAAATTTCATATGCCTACAAACCCTAATACGGATCGTTAACTAGATGATAAGGTGATGCAAGCAAGTTAACTACTTTATTGCTAAAGAAAAGTGACTACAACCTTTGTAGATCCGGTCCTCCACTTCCTAGGCTCCGTGATGACGTCCCTCCGCTGTCCATATCGGAATCCGGACTCTGGCGAAGGTTTCATCGGAGAAATGATCGGGCTAGGTCATCGACTTCGATGCCGAAGATGATCTACGTCGAGGCAACTCTAGATCAAGCTCCAACTTCACCAAGTCATGAAACTTGTGAAGAAAACACCCTATACTACTTGGCAAGTGGTAGAGGATGAAGAAATAATTAGTGGGTTCACTTTAGAATTGGATTTCTCACTCTTTTTCTCATTTCACCATTGATGGTAGCAAGCTTTTCTTCATCTTGAAGAAGGAGAAGAAGAAGAAAAGAATATGATGGGTATATGAAATCACTTCTTTAATTATATTAAATCAAGTTATTTTATCATATAGCAACCATGGTTAAGTGTAGAGAATAAACTAGGGTTAGGTGAATGGTTAGGTTTAGGAAAGAAACAAAATGGTCAAGCTTTCAACACTTCATGAAGTTTCAACAAAAGAACAAAATAAGCCACCATTCTATTTATCTTTCCAAAATGAATAAATAAATAAATGAATAAGTAAATAAACAAAACCCTAACCATTAACATAACCATGGTTTAATCACACACACAAACCCAAATTAGCATGTATCATCAAACATGATACAAACAAGTGCACAAAAGTATATCACATATACAACTTGTGTATTTCAAGTGAGAAAATCCATTTAAAGTGAACAAATATTAGCTAATGCAAAGTAATATATCAAATATATAATTATACATTAAATCATTAAATCAACATTTGATTTAACGATCCGGTCATATCGCATATGACCGACTAATATCCAATGTATCGGCTTATCGAATCATTCCTCGATTCGATAACTGTGTTATATCGCATACAACCAATCGATACATTCATCGCGAGAATAGAATACGGTATCACATACACACATTATTCTCGGTCCCGCACATATCTCATATGCGCTCCTATTTCGTTTCGCTTGAGCCAGGAAACCTATGTGTATGACTCTAAAGACTCGTCAATACGCCGGCAGTAGGTGATGATCATATCAAACACCCACAAGCCGCAAGTGGTCTGCCAAACGTAACGGCCACCCGGGTATTGAGCGATCAGAAGATCGACGAGCAAGCCCGCTCACACTCTTGTGAATCCAACCAGTAACACTTACTGTACAGTCCGGTATGATCGTCTGATATGTCGCATATCTCGCCTAGGGGTGGTAAACGTCAGACCCCAGTAGCTCGATAAGTCATGCCGATATAAGGTCTATAACATAGGATGAAACTACTGATAACACTTTCCAGTAGATCACTGCAACCCTGGCCAGGAATTTCCTGTTATGGCCAGTCGAGCATAGCACAACATCAACCCCCAATACCGGGAGAGACGAATCCCCTCCTATCGCTGATTGCCTCCATTTGAATCGGGACTGTACCCAAAAACCACTTCTTTGCACGACTCAGTAGAGCCGTGGTAGGGTGGAAATCAAAGCACAGTGGGAGACACACAAGACTCTATGACGATCTCGGGTCAACCGACTAAGCTGTACTAGTGTCACCAGAGAACTGCCATCTGACGTGAGGTATAATACCATCTGGGAGTTCTCGGCGAGTCCGTTCGGTGTACCCAGTCTCCACTGAGCACCCGTATACCATCTCTGATGTCAAACACCAATGGATATGGGATCATCCATCGCCCATCGCATGGGTCGAGAAGATATACGCTAGTCTACTCTGGAATATCGACGCCCCGTCTCGATATTCCCACGACTAGGAACATTGAAGGATGTACTCATTGACTACCCAGGCCCCACTAGTATGATCTGCATCATAGTCGTGGAAGTCGAGTACACATCCTAAGGGCTTTATCAACATGTAATCAAAGAGACAGAAAGTATACATGTTAAGATAAAGAGCAACCAGATAGCGTACTATCATGTCGAGCAAGAAAGTCATACCTATGTATGTCCCAGCATCCACTACAATATACATCCAATTTACAGTAATGGCCTCTAGGGCATATATATAACTAACACCATCCGGGGAAGATTAATGTCGTACCGGATGCGCTCAGTCGGTTGCCAGCAATTCAGATGTTGACTACGCAGAAGGAACTCGTTGAAGACTTTTGAAGATTTGATTTGGAGGTTGTGCTGCCGCATTCTTCGGGACAGTTGATGCAGCTGCAATTGCATTCGTCGTTGATCGAGAATATTAAAGCAGCGCAACCGCAGGACCCTAGATTGCAAAAGTTTCGGGAACAGGTTGAAGCCGGACTACGAACAGATTTAGTGATCCACGAAGATGGTTCGTTGAGGTATGGTATCCGTTTGTGTATGCCAAAGGGGAATATTCGTGAAGAACTTATGAAGGAGGCGCACAGCTCAGCTTATTCCGTACATCCAGGAGGCACGAAGATGTACCAAGATATACGACAGCATTTCTGGTGGGAAGGCATGAAACGGGAGATTGCTCGCTTTGTGGCAAAGTGCTTGGTGTGTCGGCAAGTTAAGGATGAACATCAAAGGGTTGCTGGTTTACTGCAAGCACTTCCGATTTCTCAGTGGAAGTGGGAACATATAACCATGGATTTCGTGACAGCTCTACCGCGGAGTCCAAAGGGCAACAATGCAGTATGGGTGATTGTTGATCGATTGACCAAGGCAGCTCATTTCATTCCTTTCTGGGTTGGTCAATCAACAGAGACTTTGGAAGAGCGGTACATACAGGAGATTGTAAGATTGCATGGGGTACCGGTAAGCATCGTGTCCGATCGTGACACTCGGTTCTTATCACACTTTTGGCGGAGCTTACAGGAAAGTTTGGGGACTCGATTGAAGTTTAGCACGGCATATCATCCTCAAACAGATGGTCAGTCGGAGAGAACGATCCAAACTCTTGAAGATATGTTGAGAGCGTGCATGTTGGATTTCAAGGGTTCTTGGGAGGATCATCTACATTTGGTGGAGTTTTCTTACAACAACAGTTTCCAGGAAACTATTCAGATGGCTCCATTTGAAGCTTTGTATGGTCGCAAGTGTCGTTCACCTGTTTGTTGGGACGATGTCGGTGAACGAAGATTGTTGGGACCAGACATGGTAGTGCAGACTGTTAAGAAGGTTAACGCTATCCGGAACCATATGGAAGCAGCACAAGACCGACAGAAGAGTTGGGAAGATACGTCGAGAAGACCTCTAGTGTTCGCCGTGGGTGATTTGGTATTCCTGAAGATATCACCGACTAGAGGGGTGATTCGTTTTGGAAGTCGTGGAAAGACCAGTCCTCGATTCGTTGGACCCTTTGAGATCTTGGAGCGTGTTGCTGAGGTAGCGTACCATTTCGCGTTACCACAGTCCTTGGCAAATGTGCATGATGTGTTTCACGTATCTCAACTCCGTAAGTATGTTCGAGATGAAACGCATGTATTGGATCATTCGGAGCTGACTGTACGAGAAGATTTGACTTTTGAGGAGCGACCGGTTGAAATTGTGGATCGAAAGGAAAAGGTTCTTAAGAACAAGGTTATCCCTCTTGTACTTGTTTCTTGGGGTAATCGCTCACATGGAGAGTCCACCTGGGAACGAGAAGATGAAATCCGGCAGAAGTTTCCTCATCTTTTCTTATACTTTGATTTTCGTCTATCCTTTGTATTCTTGGAATTTCGAGGACGAAATTCTTTTTGTAGTTGGGTATAATGTAACAACCGAGTCCAGTTCTACAAATTTCAGTTACCGTATGTGTAGTGTGTGGTATTTATTTCATTTATCATGTTTTGGCTGTTACTAGTTATAATTTACACCGACATGTCATTTTCTGCATATAACAATTTAAGTCTTTTAAAATAGATTAAAAATACTTGTCATGGCCTACTTGACACCCCTAACCCAGTGGTAGCGTCCTTGCATCGTGTTCTCGTCCCGTTCAGTGAAACGGACGTGTTTGGACGGCTACGCGCACGTATGTGCGTCCGTTCTTGGGGGTATGCTTTTTAATTATAAAATCCTTCATTTTAATTTTTGGAACATGCCAATAATTTTCATTTTTCGAATTCAAATTTTTGGACCCGACCCGGCCGCAATTCTGAAATATTTTGCAATTACGCCAAATCCTATTTTCTAATAATTTTTAAAACCAGCGAAATTAAAATTCCTTCAACCAGAAAATATTTTCCCCACTTTAAAAATCCTTTTTAAAACTTTGCTTAGCCAATCAAACCCCTTAAATATTTAAAAAATTTCTTCTGTTCCCCGAGCCGATCCCCCAGCCAATCAAAACATTTCTTTTACCCCTGGGCCCCACATTTTTCTCTCTCTCTCTCTATTTTCTCCTTCTCTTTCTCTCTCTCTCTCTCCTACGCTAACTGCCAACTTTCTTTCTCCTCTTCATTTTCTCTCTCCTCTCGATCTCTCTCTTCCTCTCTGTCTTTCTCCTCTTCTCTCTCCTCTCGCGATTCTCTCTCTCTCTCCCCGCGTCTCTCTCTCTCAGTCTTCTCCTCTTTATAATTTCTTCCTTCTCCTTCATAAAACAACAGAACCCATCCCAGAAAAAACCCTAGCCGCCTTCCTCCTCTCGCCGTTGCCCTAGCGCCGACGCCATCGTCGCCGTTCATCGCCGCTGCTCACCCTCGTCGCCTCTACCCTCTCTCCTTCCTCCTTCCTTCTCTCCCCCGAGCACCCCGCACCAACAGCCGCGCCCTTGCACGCATCTGCACCGCCAGAAGATCGCCGCCGGTGACTCGTTCTCGTGTCCTGAGCCTGGTGCACACCCAGTAAGCATTGTTTCTCATTCTTCTTCCTTCTTTCCTTCTTCTTTCTTTCCTTTTCTTCTTCATTCTATGTAGATCCCTCTCTGTCATCTGACGGGTCTCTGCAGGGTCGTTTGCCGGAGCTCCGTCAACGCAGTCGACGATCTCAACCCCTCTACAGATCAACGTGAGAACCCCCTCCTCAATCCTCCTTCTCTTCTTTCTTCTTATTCTTCACTTCTTTTTCTTTCATGCATTCTTGTATTTTTTAATGTTCATTGTTTTTGTTGTTCGCCGGAATCCGGTCGGGCCATCGACGATCACGACGACCCAGCGAGGACCACCGACCCGTGCGATTCCACTGTTCGTCGTTTGGGTTCATTAGTGACCATGCGCGCGTCGCAATTTTTCCCCGCCGACGCGTAACGTTCCATTTTCCGTTTCGCGACCTGTCGAGGCAAGTGAAACTTGCTACATGCTATTTAACTATTCTTATGCTAATTTATTCATTTCCTATTAAATCTCTAAATGGAATCGAAAGTATTGAATTTAAAGTTAACCGTATAAAGTTCCGTTACATATTTCATGATCTCGAAACTTGAAACTTAATTGTTGCATCTAATTATTTATACCTAGTAATCACCTGTAAATGATAGACCACATGATCACATTTGTTTATAGCCATGATACCCCTTTATCCAGTTTTAACCTATCGGACATCCATGTGCAACTTTAACCGGTTTAATTACAATTGCACCTATTGAACAGATTATACATGTGGTCGCATCCATAGATTCCTCAATACTTATTAACCTGGTTTTTAGCATTCACATCTATCATACTGTATTCGTATAATGCTGACACCATCTGATAAACACAACTGATAACTGTACGGCTAATTGATTAAATCTGCTTTATTGCTTAACTTATTGCGTAAATTGTGTTGTTGATAACCATGCTTGATTATTTTTAACCATGATTATGCTAGCTGTTTATGAGTACCCACATGTTATCTTTTACACCCTGGCCTGACTTGCTACACACATATTGATTGACCCGACTTGGTACCATACACTACTTGACTTAACCTGTTGTACCATGGCTTGACACGTTGCCTGATCTTGTGTCTAATGCCAACAAACCTGACATGTAGTCCTCACGGACCGTTCCTGTTGTCTATCCAGACAAACCTGCTCTTACCTGATCCTGTGTTGGCATTAGTTCTTGATTACGGAATACCTGACTTGACACATATAACTTAGGGCATGGGGAAATCAATGATGAAATCCTGACTTATAACTAGACAGTTGCTCGCTTATACTGATCAGTTTTTGAGGCTAGGCCCGCCTCGTGACGATGCTGCTGACATCGTTGGTATGTACCCTTTTCCTGTTAGTGCCTAGCGGCACGTCTCGGTTTCAGCCCGAGAGTCTTAGACCGTGGTCCCGGGCATGCACGGGATACTATTGAGTTCATCGATGATTCATCAAATTGATTTCATAGACTTTAGAGTAGAAAACCCAATAGAACAGTTTAGTTTACTCATTGCACACTACCCCTCACTGCCTTGATTTACATTACTGTTACACCTGCTTTTCACTCGTGTTTATATTTGCATTGCCTGTTACCCTGTTTATATTTTATCACTTGATGACATGACACGCTGACGTCTGGGTTTTGCATGGCCTAGATTCCGTACCTTTGCTGCAGTCCGAGCAGGAGTACTTCAGCCAGCAGGCTGAGCTGTGAGGTGGCAGCAGTAGTTAGTTCTTTTATTTTCTGCATTTTATTCCTGATGTGAGCCCGTATTATGGGACATACATTCCAGTTATTTTGTATTGGATGTTTTGCTTCCGCACTTTTATTATTCTTGACTCATGTTATCTTGGTTTATGGACATGTATTAGATAGTTATATTTTGTTCTTGATATCTCTACAGCCGTAATGTGACTGTGGATGGATGCTTCCTACCTACAGGTAGCATGGTTGGCTATGTCACGTGTCCAATTTAGCGTACTTTGGGAAGCGGGGCGTGACAAGATCTATGCACTTGTTTGTTTTACACACTTCGTGCCGTGGTTGGGCCGGGAGTCGTGTTTGCCAGATCAACCGTTTGTTGTGTTTACTCCTGGTAGCGATACCTTAGTTGCGCAACACGTGTTTCGGTCGTGTGCCAATCGGTTAGGAGATAGAGATTCGTCCGTCGATTTGATCCTTCTAGAGATGTTGGACTTGACGTTCTCTTGGGCACGGACTGGTTAGCTACGTGCTATGCGTCTGTGGACTACCGTGAGAAAATAGTCTTGTTTTGTTTTCCTGGCGAGTCAGTTCTTGTTTTGCAGGGGGACAGTGGTACCGCCCCTCACAGCTTGATTTCAGCCTTTTACGCTAGTCGTATTTTTAGGAGAAGATGTCGAGGATTTTTGGCTTTCATTTGTGATACCGGAGCCACAGTGGATCGTTGGACCGGGTTCCTATCGTGCGAAAGTTTTCCGACGTTGTTCCAGATGAGCCGGCGGAGGTTGGGGAGCTTAAGGATCAGCTGTCACGACCCGATAATTTGGCCCGTGACTGGTACTTAGCCACGTAACGTCTACAGGCGTAACGCGGCTAAGTAAGCCGAAACCCAGAAAGCAAAACCAATAAATATAGAGTGATTGAAATATTTTTGTAAAAACAGTTATACATGTCTAGGAAACTTTAATTAATTTAGTAGAAATCCTTTTTAAGTTCAAGAGTTATATTTTAATAATTTTGGCAACATTTCCTTTATCAACATTTGTCCCGCAAGTCAGGTAAAGGCAAGGTGTAGTAGAAATAACATGCGAAATGAATAGAGCATCACAATATGATATACGACGCCTAGCGAAGAATAAGCATTAAGGCAAAGACAAATATCATAAAATGTAAGACTGCATAAAATAAAGTCGGCTCACATGCGAGCTCGACACCAGAGTACAAAATTATATACATCGTCCTCACAACTATCTCTAAGTCAATACAGGAAGGTAGATGGAGAATACTAGATACATCAATATACAACTGAAGGATAAACAGATACCGTACAAAACCCACCTAATAGCAAAAGGGCTAACACGCCTCAGAAATGGTATCTGTGCCAAAAGATGCGGTAAACAGCCAGCCGCAACTACTTCCAAGGGCAACCTGCAAGCACTGTGGCACAACGGGGATGAGTTGCCAACTCGTGAATAGTAGATAACATATAAAGGTAATCGCGAGTATGCACGTGCTGCGATACTCTAACCTATGCCAACTAATAAACATCTATATGATGAACTGGATGCTCAATATCATGCAACAAGTGCTATCTAATAATCATCTCTATGTGATGAGCAAGATATGTGATAATCAGGAATGGCGATGCAATCTAACAACCCTATATATATAATGAGCAGGGTACGCAATAATATGCAAGCATGTGTACTCTATCAGGTATACTAGCTACAGGATGAGATGTCAAGTACTGATGCTGAGTATGGAAAGGAATAATATCTACACAGAATATCAACGTGGAAAATAACTGGTGTCTATCAATACACCAAAACCCAGTACAACTCAAGCGACGTCATCCACATCGGTCCTCAAATCCTGTAGCCTCATAAAATCGGGAGTGCCCATCACCGGCACTCAAAATATCATGAAATCAGCCGTATCTAGCATCGACACGCAAATCCTCCAATATGGGGCGTCCGACCATCGGACCTGCCCACGGGCTCCGTCTGCGAAATCGGCCCTCGGCCCCGGCAGTACGCGTCGTCCCGTATCCATCAAGCTACTCTGGTCAGTATCCTCCGGATAACCGCCAGGTCCAACCAATCACCGGTAGGTAGCAGTCCCTCCGCCGGGCTCACCGTCTAACAATACGAGTCTTCTCGCCCCGGGGTACCGTACCGGGTCCACCATGTACCCGCAATCGGTGCCTACCTCTCCTCGAATCGGGTATACTCACACAAGCTTTCTGGAACCGAGAAAACTCATGGTGGACGCACTAAATATCATATCAAGGGAAACCGGGTTTTCAAACAGTGCGTATTTTCTTAAAATAGTACTCCAGTTCCCAAATCCAGAAATCACAGAAATCAAATCCAATGCGTAGATCCATGCAATGTGTCGTATGACACTACGAGTAAAAGAAAGGGAGAACCGCTCTTTTTTTAAAAGATCCAGTTTTGAAAATATCGTTTGCGGTCCCTTAGTTTTAAATCAAGTCAATATCATCCATGTGTGCAACATATGAATGTGGTAAAGGTATGGATGTGCGAATGGATAAGTACGCAAAGTGGATATAGCAATGTACATGTGCACTAATGTAGACATATGATGTATATGCGTCCGAGTATGAATATATGTAAGGTACATGGCACAAGTATGTATATGTGAGGTATATGTCACAAGTAAGAATACGTGAGGTATATGGCACAAGTATGAATATGTGAGGTATATGCCACAAGTATGAATATGTGAGGTATATGCCACAAGTATGAATATATGTGATGTATGCGGAAAATCATGTCAACGTCAAATAAGCAGAATCAATATAATATGCGGTTTATATCAATCCTACATTGTGAGTGCCATGGCAATCACTAACGGTGTGAGTGTAGCATATAAATCGTGCTCGTGCAACTTGGAATGTTAGTGACAGTGCAGTCTTCTATACTACCAGTATATCTATATGGACACTCATGACTACAAATCCTATTACGCCCTGACGCTTAACGCCATACGGGCGATTTCCCCGTAGATGTTATATCTACTCACCTGGTCGCGTGCTAAGTATAGCCGACCACCTGCTTCCCTTTCCTGGCGACGTCTGACGTGCCCGCCTGTGAACCTGGAATTACACAAGGAATCCAATTATATGAGCAAGAATCTCGCAAAACGCGATATCGAAACAAAACGTGAAACTTGCGTCGCGAATCAACGCGCGTGTGTGCGATACGCTGAAACGTTTGTGCACGCGTCTACGACTCAGCCCGACACGCGGCGATATGCTGAATCACAAAACCCACTCGCGTATCGCGCAAGCTAAAAACACCAGAAAACGATATATCGTCCCAGATTCTATCCAGGTTACAATATTACAAAACTATATATACCATGGACCTACAAAACATAGCAGATACCCACCCTAAAAACCCTAGCTCCTATCTCCCTGCTCTGGCCGCAATTTGCGGCCAGAAAGATTTTTCCGGCGGCCTAAGGTTGGGCTGGTGGGGTCGGGCTCTGGTGGTGAGGTCAGGGTGTCACTAGTATGCTATGGTCCACTCAACTTTATTCTGGACTCACTAGGGTAACAGCAGATATCAAAAAAAAGCTAAGTTTAGCTTAAAATGTCACATTTTGCACAATCATGAAAAATCAGGGTATTTTGGTGTAATCTGGGGTTACCTAGGTTTACTTGGCTTCAATTGCACCTAACTAACTTAGTCTAACCAAAACTAACCTTACTTAAGTAAAGATCTCACTAATCACCACAAATATCGCTAAAAACACCAAATCTAGTGATAACAACTACCAATTTACACTAATTTAACTAAACCAAGGCACAAGTCTAGCATACATGCAAGTGGAGCTCAGAGGATATACCTCACTTGACCCTACGACGCTGGGTCAGGAGAAGAAGAGAAGAAGAAGAAGCTGCCACTGCTGTTGCTGCTCCAGATGCTATTTCTGTTGCTACTGCTACTGCTGATGCTGATGCTTGCTGTTGCTGTTGATGTTGTTATGGTTGCTGATGGTGTTGTTGATGGTGTTAGTGCTGGGGCTGTTGCTGCAAGGAGCTGCTGCTGTTGCTTGGTGTTGCTGATGCTGGGCTGAAGCTGATGTAGCTGATGTTGTTGCTCTGTTGTTGTTGTTGTGTGATGCTGCTGCTGCAACTTCTGCTGTGGCTGAAGCTGAGAGTGTGTGTGTGTGTGAGAGAGTGAAAGAGTGAGGGAATGGGAGTGTGTTGAAACCACAAGCAAATGATAACACAAAAGAGTCAAGCCCCCATTCTCTCTCTCTCCCTTCACATTAAATGCAAGCATGGGCTTGCCATGATGCACCTCTCTCTCTCTCTCATTTAATGCAAGCATGGCTTAGCCATGATGCACTCACAAGTCAACCCAAAGCATTTTAATCCCATTTCATTCTAAAAAAAAAACAATAACCTTAATTAAAATCATTTAACTTAACAAGGAGGGTTTAATCCACCATGGTTGTTAAACATGGTTTAACCCAAATTTTAACCCTAGTTTACATGCACAAGTTTGTGTAAGCTTGGCAAAATTTTTGAAAAATATATATTAAATTGGAAAAATTATTTGAAAATCAATTTGGTAAACTTTTTTATTAAAATCACATATTAAAATATAATTAGCCACTAAACACATTCTAGGGTGTTACAATCTCCCCCCCTTAAAAAAATTCGTCCCCGAATTTAAAATATAAAGCAACGCATACCTTCAAAGAGATGAGGGAACTTCTTCCGCATCTCGCCCTCGGCCTCCCAAGTGATCTCATCACCATTCGGGCTGCGCCAAAGCACCTTTACTGATGGCAAGACCTTCGATCTAAGTTTCTTCACTTGCCGGTCCAAGATCACGACTGGCTACTCGGTGAACGTAAGATCGTGCTCGAGCTGAACGGCCTGATGCTGAATCATGTGCGAAGGGTCATGCAGGTATCTGCGAAGCATCGACACGTAGAAAATGGGGTGAACATCTGGGAAGTCGAGTGGAAGAGCCAAACGATAAGCTACTGCGCCCACACGCTCGAGGATCTCAAAGGGACCTATGAATCTGGGGCTAAGCTTCCCCTTCCGTCCAAACCTCATCACTCCTTTCATCGGAGAGACCCTCAGAAACACGTGATCGCCAACTGCGAACTCTAGTCTGCGGCGGCGCCTGTCAGCATACGATCTCTGCCTGCTCTGAGCTGTCCCCATCCGGTCTCGAATCAGCTGTATCTTCTCAGTCGTCTCCTGTACGATCTGTGGCCCCAAAATACTTCCCTCGCTGAGCTCTGTCCAACAGACAGGCAATCTACATCTCCTCCCATACAAAGCCTCGAAAGGTGCCATCTGAATAGTATTCTGGAAGCTACTGTTGTAGGAGAACTCTATCAAGGGTAAATGATGATCCCAGCTACCACCAAAGTCTAAAACACAAGCTCGGAGCATATCCTCGAGAGTCTGAATGGTCCGCTCTGACTGTCCGTCGGTCTGCGGATGGAATGCTGTGCTGAAACTCAAACGAGTGCCCAAAGGCTCCTGAAGTCTATGCCATAATCTGCTGGTAAACTGGGTGCCTCGGTCGGACACAATACAGGTCGGGACCCCATGTAGTCGTACAATCTCATCGACATAAATCCGGGCGTACTGCGCAAATCCGAAAGCCGTCTTCACTGGAAGGAAGTGAGCCGCTTTCGTCAGACGATCCACGATCACCCAAATGGAGTCATACCCTCGCCTAGTCCTGGGTAGACCCACCACGAAATCCATCGAAATCTGTTCCCATTTCCACTCCAGAATGGGTAATGGCTGTAGCTCCTGCGGGCCTCTGGTGCTCGGCCTTGACTTGTTGACAAGTCAAGCATCTCGATACGAACTCCGCGATGTCCCTCTTCATTCCGACCCACCAGTAGGTCTCTCTCATATCATGGTACATCTTGGTGGAAACGGGATGGACACTGTACACCGATCGATGTGCCTCCTCAAGAATATCGCGCCGCAATCCCTCAGCATCTGGTACGTACAGTCTAGACCCAAATCGTAATATCCCCTGATCATCAATCACAAACTCGGAGAATCTGCCCTGTCCAATCTGTGTCATGATCTCTGAGTAACGGTCATCCCTGCGCTGTGCCTCATATATACGGTCAAGCAACTGTGGGCGTGTACGAACATGCGCGAGCGGTCCCCCGATCTGCATGAACTCGAACTGCACTCGGCTGTTGCATAATATCTGCCAATCTGCCGACGACTGCCTCTGTACTACACTCAAACACGCTAGACTACCCTCGGGCCTCCTACTCAAAGCATCTGCTACTACGTTAGCCTTGCCCGGGTGATATAAGATCTCGCAGTCGTAGTCCTTCACTAACTCCATCCATCGGCGCTGTCGGAGATTCAGGTCTCGCTGCTGAAATAAATACTTGAGGCTCTTGTGATCAGTGAATATCTGGCACGACTCGCCGTATTGGTAATGTCGCCAGATCTTAAGTGCAAAGACTACTGTGGCCATCTCCAAATCGTGAGTAGGGTAGTTCTGTTCATGTCTTTTCAGCTGTCGCGAAGCATACGCGATCACCCTGCCATGCTGCATCAATACGCACCCTAGCCCCACTCGGGAAGCGTCACAATAGACTGCAAATCCGCCTGATCCTAAAGGCAACGATAATACTGGCGCCGTAGTCAAACAAGTCCGTAGCTGCTGGAAACTGTGCTCGCAATCCTCTGTCCAATCGAAGGGAACTCCCTTCCGGGTCAATCCGGTCAAGGGTGCAGCAATACGGGAAAAATCCTGTACGAATCGCCTGTAGTAACCGGCCAATCCTAGAAAACTGCGTATCTCAGTGACGGATGTAGGTCTGGGCCAACTCTGAACGGCTTCAATCTTCCTTGGGTCCACACATATACCATCCCGTGTAATCACGTGACCCAAGAAGTCTACACTGTTGAGCCAGAATGCGCACTTAGAGAATTTTGCATAAAGCTGGTGCTCCCTTAAGGTCTGCAGTGTGATCCGCAGGTGCTGCTCGTGCTCCTCTCTGCTCTGGGAATACACCAATATATCGTCAATGAATACGATGATGAACAAGTCAAGATACGGCCGGAATATACGGTTCATCAAGTCTATGAAGGCTGCTAGCACGTTGGTGAGTCCGAAGGACATCACCAAAAACTCATAATGGCCATAACGTGTACGGAAAGCTGTCTTCGGAATGTCCTCCTGTCGAACTCGCAGCTAATGATAGCCCGATCGTAAATCGATCCTCGAAAAATATACTGCCCCCTGAAGCTGGTCGAACAAATCGTCGATACGTGGCAAAGGATATCTGTTCCGCACGGTCACCCGGTTCATCTGCCGGTAGTCCATACACAAACGAAAGCTTCCATCCTTCTTCTTGACAAACAGAACTGGAGCACCCCAAGGAGAAACACTGGGTCGAATAAGTCCCTTGTCCAGCAAATCTTGCAACTGACTCTTCAACTCACTAAGCTCCGCCGGGGCCATCCGATAAGGCGGTATAGAAATAGGCCCCGAGCCGGGAATCAAATCAATACAAAAAGCAATGTCGCGCTCAGGTGGTACCCCAGGAAGCTCGTCAGGGAACACATCAGGGAACTCACAAACAATCGAAACCTGCTCCAACGGAACATCTGTGGCTCAAGTGTCACAAACATAGGCTAGGAATCCCTGACATCCCTTCCTCAAAAGCTGTCCACCATGAAGGGAAGAAATCAAAAGGTGAGGAGTGGCACCACTGTCACCCTGCACGACAAAGGCCGACTCGCCGGGAAAACAGAACCTCGTTGTCTTCTCACGGCAGTCCACGGACGCATAGCACGTGGCTAACTAATCCATGCCCAAAAGAACGTCGAAATCCAACATCTCAAGGAGGATCAAATCGACAGGCAGGTCTCTATCGCCAATACGGATGACGCAGGATCGGAACACGTGCCTAACAACAAACGACTCTCCTACGGGAGTGGTCACAACAAGCGGATGATCAAGCAGGCCGGACTCTCTACCCAAACTCGGCACGAAGTGTGTGGATACGTACGAGTGCGTGGATCCGGGATCGAACAACACATGTGCATCAACAGAACATACTGATAAGATACCTGAGACCACCGCATTGGACGCCTGCGTGTCCTGATGCGTCAAAGCGAAAACTCGTGCCTGTCTTCCACCTGCAACTGGCGGTCCCCTACTAGCAGCTGGCTGTACTCTGCCGGTGGCTGGCTATCCCCTGCCTCGACCGCCTCGCCCTCTAGGAACAAACCCTCCGCGACCACGGCCTCTCTGTGCCTGCGTCTGACACGGAGTAACTGTGAGTACAAAGGGCAACGCCCTCTGGGGTGGAGAAGGTGGAAGTGTGACATGCGGTACGGCTGGCTCCCTCTGACGTGTCTCGGTACAATCTCTGACGCGATGATGAGGACTACCACATCCAAAACATCCACGGGACGACTGCTGACCCTCCTGGGGGTATGAGCTAAACATCTGACCTCGCCCCGAATCTCTGCCACCTGTACCACGTCTATCATGGCGTCTGAATGGATGTCTCTGAGCTGCTGTGTCAGTACGAACCCTCTTCGGCCCTGGAACTACTGAAGTCTCGGCAAGGCGCTCCTCGACCAATAGGGCTGCATCTACCGCTGCGGCGTAGGTCTCGTAATGCTGGGAGCTGATCGCAAGGAATAGCGGGGTAAGAAAGCCTCGGACAAATCTCTTGACTCTCATCTCCTCAGTAGCTACTAGGTACGGAGCATAAACTGATAGCTCGGTGAATAGCACATCGTACTCTGCCACTGTCATCTCTGGCATCTGGTGCAAGGACTCAAATCTGCGTGCGCGGGCGTCCCTAACACTCTGGGGAAGGAAGCGGGCAAGGAACACCGTCACGAACTCCGTCCAGGTCATAGGAGGAAGACCTGCTGCTCTGCCCTTCTCAACTGATTCGCACCATTTCTGCATAAGACCTTCCAGGCGAAAGCTCGCAAACTCGACCCATCTCGCATCTGCGCATCGGAGGGAACGCCATATCCGAGCCATCCTATCAATAAAATACTGCGGGTCCTCGGCTGCATCTGTGCCTGTGAAAACCGGAGGCTTCAGCCTCATGAACTCTAATAGCGATACTGTAATCACCTCTGTGGCTGCAGGGGCAACTGGCTGTACGGTCGGTACCATCGCGGTCCCTGTGACTGGGGGAGCTGCCTCTGGTCGCTTCGCTCGAAGCGTCTCAACTAGCGATCCTATCATTTGGCGCATCTCCTGCATGCTGGCCCCTAACGTGGTGATCTGATCTGTCATGGGAGGAGCAGTCTGCTCGGGTACGACGGGTGCACTGCCCGGATCAGTCCTTGTCTCAGATGAGTCAACACGAATCTCGACCCTCGCGGCCGCTCTCTGCGCCCTAATAGTCTTTGGCGGCATAGTGGCTAAAAAGAAAGTAGGATTCAATAAGGATACTGAAATCGAATCGCAAGAAGGTATGCAAAAATTAAGGAATTTCAACTAATAAGTCCTAAGGTCGCATAGGCGGAGTACCATGTCGTGAGTATGCCGCGGAACATACGCACGCTACGCCACTCTGCTGCAGCTACCTACTCCATCATACCAGGGTCATCCTACACTCCGAAGGTAAAACCTACGCTCTGATACCAACTTTGTCATGACCCGATAATTTGGCCCGTGACCGGCACTTAGCCACGTAACGTCTACAGGCGTAACGGGGATAAGTAAGCCGAAACCCAGAAAGCAAAACCAATAAATATAGAGTGATTGAAATATTTTTGTAAAAACAGTTATACATGTCTAGGAAACTTTAATTAACTTAGTAGAAATCCTTTTTAAGTTCAAGAGTTATATTTTAATAATTTTGGCAACATTTCCTTTATCAACATTTGTCCCACAAGTCGGGTAAAGGCAAAGTGTAGTAGAAATAACATGCGAAATGAATAGAGCATCACAATATGATATACGACGCCGTAGCGAAAAATAAGCAGTAAGGCAAAGACAAATATCATAAAAGGTAAGACTGCATAAAATAAAGTCGGCTCACATGCGAGCTCGACACCAGAGTACAAAATCATATACATCGTCCTCAAAACTGTCTCTAAGTCAATACAGGAAGGTAGATGGAGAATACTAGATACATAAATATACAACTGAAGGATAAACAGATACCGTACAAAACCCACCTAATAGCAAAAGGGCTAACACGCCTCAGAAATAGTATCTGTGCCAAAAGATACGGTAAACAGCCAGCCGCGACTACTCCCAAGGGAAACCTGCAAGCACTGTGGCACAACGGGGGTGAGTTGCCAACTCCTGAATAGTAGATAACATATAAAGGTAATCGCGAGTATGCACGTGCTGCGATACTCTAACCTATGCCAACTAATAAACATCTATATGATGAACTGGATGCTCAATATCATGCAACAAGTGCTATCTAATAATCATCTCTATGTGATGAGCAAGATATGTGATAATCAGGCATGGCGATGCAATCTAACAACCCTATATATATAATGAGCAGGGTACGCAATAATATGCAAGCATGTGTACTCTATCAGGTATACTGGCTACAGGATGAGATGTCAAGTACTGAATGCTGAGTATGGAAAGGAATAATATCTATACGGAATATCAACATGGAAAATAACTGGTGTCTATCAATACACCAAAACCCGGTACAACTCAAGCGTCGTCATCCACATCGGTCCTCAAATCCTGTAGCCTCATAAAATCGGGAGTGCCCATCACCGGCACTCAAAATATCATGAAATTAGCCGTGTCCAGCATCGACATGCAAATCCTCTAATATAGGGCGTCCGTCCATCAGACCTGCCCACGGGCTCCGTCTGTGGAATCGGCCCTCGGCCCCGGCAGTACGCGTCGTCCCGTATCCATCAAGCTACTCTGGTCAGTATCCTCCGGATAACCGCCAGGTCCAACCAATCACCGGTAGGTAGCAGTCCCTCCGCCGGGCTCACCATCTAACAATACGAGTCTTCTCGCCCCGGGGTACCGTACCGGGTCAACCATGTACCCGCAATCGGTGCCTACCTCTCCTTGAATCGGGTATACTCACACAAGCTCTCTGGAACCGAGAAAACTCATGGTGGACGCACTAAATATCATATCATGGGAAACCGGGTTTTCAAACAGTGCGTATTTTATTAAAATAGTACTCCGGTTCCCAAATCCAGAAATCACAGAAATCGAATCCAATGCGTATATCCATGCAATGTGTCGTATGACACTACGAGTAAAAGAAAGGGAGAACCGCTCTTTTTTTAAAAGATCCAGTTTTGAAAATATCATTTGCGGTCCCTTAGTTTTAAATCAAGTCAATATCATCCATGTGTGCAACATATGAATGTGGTAAAGGTATAGATGTGCGAATGGATAAGTACGCAAAGTGGATATAGCAATGTACATGTGCACTAATGTAGACATATGATGTATATGGGTCCGAGTATGAATATATGTAACGTATATGGCACAAGTATGTATCTGTAAGGTATATGTCACAAGTATGAATACGTGAGGTATATGTCATAAGTATGAATATGTGAGGTATATGCCACAAGTATGAATATGTGAGGTATATGCCACAAGTATGAATATATGTGATGTATGCGGCAAATCATGTCAACGTCAAATAAGCAGAATCAATATAATATGCGGTTTATAGCAATCCTACATTGTGAGTGGCATGGCAATCACTAACGGTGTGAGTGTAGCATATAAATCGTGCTCGTGCAACTTGGACCGTTAGTGACAATGCAGTGTTCTATACTACCAGTATATCTATATGGACACTCATGACTACAAATCCTATTACGCCCTGATGCTTAACGCCATACGGGCGATTTCCCCGTAGATGTTAAATCTACTCACCTGGTCGCGTGCTAAGTATAGCCGACCACCTGCTTCCCTTTCCTGGCGACGTCTGACGTGCCCGCCTGTGAACCTGGAATTACACAAGGAATCCAATTATATGAGCAAGAATCTCGCAAACCGCGATATCGAAACAAAACGTGAAACTTGCGTTGCGAATCAACGCGCGTGTGTGCGATACGCTGAAACGTGTGTGCACGCGTCTACGACTCAGCCCGACACGCCGCGATACGCTGAATCACAAAACCCACTCGCGTATCGCGCGTATCGCGCAATCTAAAAACACCAGAAAACGGTATATCGTCCCAGATTCTACCCAGGTTACAATATTACAAAACTATATATACCATGGACCTACAAAACATAGCAGATACCCACCCTAAAAACCCTAGCTCCTATCTCCCTGCTCTGGCCGCAATTTGCGGCCAGAAAGATTTTTCCGGCGGCCTAAGGTTTGGCTGGTTGGGTCGGGCTCTGGTGGTGGGGTCAGGGTGTCACTAGTATGCTATGGTCCACTCAACTTTATTCTGGACTCACTGGGGTAACAGCAGATATAAAAAAAAGCTAAGTTTAGCTTAAAAAGTCACATTTTGCACAATCATGAAAAATCAGGGTATTTTGGTGTAATCTGGGGTTACCTATGTTTACTTAGCTTCAATAGCACCTAACTAACTTAGTCTAACCAAAACTAACCTTACTTAAGCAAAGATCTCACTAATCACCACAAATATCGCTAAAAACACCAAATCTAGCGATAACAACTACCAATTTACACTAATTTAACTAAACCAACGCACAAGTCTAGCATACATGCAAGTGGAGCTCAGAGGTTATACATCACTTGACCCTATGACGCTGGGTCAGGAGAAGAATAGAAGAAGAAGAAGCTACCACTGCTGTTGCTGCTCCAGATGCTGTTTCTGTTGCTACTGCTACTGCTGATGCTGATGCTTGCTGTTGCTGTTGATGTTGTTATGGTTGTTGATGGTGTTGTTGATGGTGTTAGTGCTGGGGCTGTTGCTGCAAGGAGCTGCTGCTGTTGCTTGGTGTTGCTGATGCTGGGCTGAAGCTGATGTAGCTGATGTTGTTGCTCTGTTGTTGTTGTTGTGTAATGCTGCTGCTGCAACTTCTGCTGTGGCTGAAGCTGAGAGTGTGTGTGTGTGAGAGAGAGTGAATGAGTGAGGGAATGGGAGTGTGTTGAAACCACAAGCAAATGATAACACAAAAGAGTCAAGCCCCCATTATCTCTCTCTCCCTTCAGATTAAATGCAAGCATGGGCTTGCCATGATGCACCTCTCTCTCTCTCTCTCATTTAATGCAAGCATGGCTTAGCCATGATGCACTCACAAGTCAAGCAAAAGCATTTTAATCCCACTTCATTTTTAAAAAAAAACAATAACCTTAATTAATATCATTTAACTTAACAAGGAGGGTTTAATCCACCATGGTTGCTAAACATGGTTTAACCCAAATTTTAACCCAAGTTTACATGCACTAGTTTGTGCAAGCTTGGCAAAATTTTTGAAAAATATATATTAAATTAGAAAAATTATTTGAAAATCAATTTGGTAAACTTTTTTTATTAAAATCACATATTAAAATATAATTAGCCACTAAACACATCCTAGGGTGTTACATCAGCTGCAGAGTTGCTAGATAGGGGGGACTTGTACGTCCAAGTGTTTCGATTTGGGGAGCTCATGTTCTGTTCGTCAAGGAGATGGACGGCAGTTCGAGATTGTGCATTGATTGATCGTCAATTGAACCGAGTTATGGTGCGGATAGGCATCATTTACCTCGCCTTGGCGATTTCTTTGATCAGCTCCAGGGTGCGGGATATTTTTCTAAGTTTGTTTTGGGATCAGGTCATTATTAGTTGCGGGTTCGGAGTGATGACATTCCGAAGACTGCTTTTTGTGCACTCTACGGGCATTATGAGTTTTGGTTGTGTCGTTGGACTCACCAATACCCTAGCAGCATTCATGGATGTGATGAACCAGATTTCTTCAGGCCGTTCCTCGACCAGTTGATTGTTGTGTTATTGATGACATTCTGGTCTATTCCAAGAGTCGTGAGGAACATGAGCAGCACTTGAGGGTTTTCATTGCGGACATTGGGAGAGCACCAGCTGTTTGCTAAATTCTCGAAGTGTTCCTTCTGGATTGATAGTGTTGAACTCCTAGGTCATGTGGTTACGGGAGACGGTATTTGTATGGACCCGAGGAAGATCGAGGCCGTACAGCTTTGGTCCAGACCTGTTTAGTGACAGAGGTCCCTAGCTTTTTGGGCTTAGCCGGTTTTTACCACCGTTTCGTGCAGGATTTCTTGTGTATCACTGCACCGTTGACCGGACTGACCAGGAAAGAGGTTCCTTTTCTTCGACTGAGGCATGCAAGCTGAGTTTCAGCAGTTGAAGACTCGGTGGACGATTGCACCAGTTCTATCTTTGCTTCTGGATCGGGAGACTTTGTTGTTTACTGTGATGTTTCGTGAGTGGGGCTCGATTGTGTATTGATGTGGCACTATAGAGTTATCGCTTATACTTCCCAACAGTTGGAGGAAGTACGAGCAGGATTATTCCACTCATGATCTGGAGATGGCCGCGGTGGTCGTACGTTGAAGATTTGGAGACACTACTTGTACGGAGAGTCATGTCAGATTTTCACAGACCACCAGAGCTTAATGTACATCTTCCTGCAGCGAGATCTGAGTGGGACAGCGCCGTTGGATGGAGCTTGTGAAGGATTTTGATTGTGAGATCCTTTATTACCCGTGGCAAGGCGATTGGGTAGCCGATACTTTGAGTCGTAGGCCCGGGGTAGCTTGTTCCAGTTGTGCGCAGTTCAGAGACAGTATTTTGTAGATTTACAGTTGTTGTGCGACAAATGAGTACAGTTTAAGTTCACCTCTACTTGGGGACAGCTTGCTCATGTCAGCGCCCGTCCAGTTTTACTTAAGCGTTTTCGTGAGGCATAGCCCGCCGATGCTCGTTTGTCTGAGATTCTTGAGCATGTTCGGCTGGGTAGAGATTCAGAGTTCTTTATTAATGACTAGGGTGTGCTATGTTTAGGGACGCAATTGTGTGTACCAGATTCCGATGGATAGAGACGTGGGTTCCTAGAGCAGGCAGATCAGTCAGCTTTCTGTGTTCACCCTAAGTGCCACCAAGATGTAACGTGACTTGAGAGTTAGTTACGGGTGGGCAGGGATGAAGAGTGAAGTTTCAGATTTCGTTTCGAAGTGCTTGGCTTGTCAGCAAGCTAAGGTTGAGCATTTTAGACCGACTGGAGAGTTGCAACATTTTAACCGTTCCTGAGTGGGAATGGAAGCAGATCTCCATGAAATTCATTGTGGGTCTACCCATGTTTAGTCAAGGGTATGACTCCATCCATGTGATTGTTGTCCGGTTATGCTCAGTTTGCTCAGTTGTTTTTTGTTAAGTTTGTGCGTTTGCACGGAGTTCCTTCGTGCGTTGTATCCAATAGAGGCATCCAGTTCGCTAGGCGTCGTTGGCAGAAGCTTCAGGAAGCCTTGGGTACTGGTTGAGCTTTAGCTCCGCTTTTCCATCAGTAGGCCGATAGCAAGACAGAGTGGACTATACAGACTCTAGAGGATATGCTTTGTTGGCTATAGTGCCCTCAAGTCAATTATTGGATCACAGGCATGTGATTGCAATGATTGAGGGAGGACCTATGCCGGTAGGACAGTCTTACTCATGATGATAGTATGCTACCTGGTTTATCTTTATCATCGTGTACTGCTTCACGTGACATTACAGTTCACTATAACATGTTGATAGAGTCCATAGGATTCTTGCTTGACTACCAACAGTATGATGGCGATCATATACGTGAGAGTTGGGTAGTCTATAAGCACATCCTTAAAGTGTCCCTAGTCGTGGGAGTTTCGGGACTGGGCATCGATACTCCGATAGTAGACTAGTGTATACGGATCGAGACCCCGACGAGGGACGGTGGCTGGTCTAACAAGCCATTTGTGTTAGTTGGTTCACCTAAGATAGTATACAGGTGCCCATTGGGTTATGATTACACCGGATGGACTCGCAGGGGCACTGCTGATTGGTACTATACCCATCGTCAGGATCAGTTCCCAGGTGACATGAGTAAAGCTTAGTCCGTTGACTTGACACTGCTACATTGCCTCAAGTGTGTTCTCACTGTTCTTTGATTGCTACCCTACCACGGCTCAAAAGAGTCATGCAAACAGGTAGTAGTCGCGTGCAGTCCCGAAGCACTTGGAGGCAGCGGCGGTTAGACAGGATCCGTCTCTCCCGGTATTGGGGGTTGATATCGCGCATTGTCTGGTGAGCCATTACACAAAGTCCTTGGCCAAGGCAAGTGAGATATACTGGTAGGTATTCCAGTATTTTTCTCAAGGTGTTCTGGGCTACACTCCGACACGACTTATACCGCTATTGGGGGCCTGACATTTACGATCCCCTAGGCCCAATATGCGATACTCATTGATGAACAGACCTGACTGTATGGAGATTGTCACAGATAGGCTCAGTAGGGTTTTAGGATGAGTTTGCTCATCAGCTTCCCTTTTGCTCAATACATGAGCAGCCGTTACGTACAGCTAGTACCACTGACGTGCTTGTGGTTAAACCCACTGGCAGCGTATTGACGAGTCTTTAGAGTCCCCCCACAGAAATTTTCCCAAGTTCGGGAGAAATGTTGTAGAGGCCGTATGGTTTTATGGTAGGGTTCGATCATATACATGCACTTGTGCATGGATCATGATTGGACGGATCATACTAGTGGGCTTTGGTTTAAGCCTGATCCTAGTATTATATTTGTTGGATTACTTTCGTCTCATTTCATCCGTATTCAGTCGGAATGCGGATGCATGTATGTATATACAGATAAGGGGTATTCTTATGATCCATCACGAATTTACTTTAGTTGATGCCATATCTTTTTGTTGGATTAAACATTTTGGTTTAAATGTTTAATTAGGTGGAAAATGTGAGCTTAAGTCATCATGAAGAGCAATTAATGTGGAATGTGCAATTTGGTGACTCATGGTCTCGTTTTTGGTGCTATGTCATTTTAATTGATTGATTATTGGGTGAGATTGTCATGGGAGGAGAGAGAAGGAAGCCACATATTAGTGGGGTTAGCTCTTGTGAATTCTTGCACTCACACAATATCATCTCACACAATAATAATAAGTCTATCTCTTCTTCTTCTTCCTACTCTAGCTCACAAGTTTCATCTATGGCTTCATCTTCAACCTCCATCCATACAATCTCATGAGTTAAGAATCAATGGACGTTTAGAGACAAAGTTATCACACACATTCTCTACTTCACCTTGGACATGTCGGCTAGCAAAATTCATGTCCGAGTTGCTTCGGTTTGAAGCGGGAGCCCGTAAAAAGACTTCTAGATGTGGTTCCACTTCGACGAGGAGATCGGAGATCGAGCGAGATTGGAGATGCCACGAGGAGCATAAGATGATGGCTAAAAACCGAAGGACACGGATCGATCGGTATAGCCATTCTAAACTTCTTTGTAGTTTTCTATTTAACGGTTAATGGTTCGGTCTGGGTAAAGGTTATGGTAGCGCTAAGTTTTGAAAAGTTTTTGTTCCGCATTTGGCCTCGGATAGACGAACGGAGCGCTGTCGTAACCCAACATGGTATCAGAGCCACCCATTAACCCTTTGCTAGCTTGTTTAGACAATCTTAAACTATCGAAATCGAAACAAACCCGATACACTGCACTTAGCATTCTAGTTTCTGTTGATTTTCATTTGGTGTTCAAAAATTATTTAAACAAGTGCAGAAGACTACTGACATGACCACTAGCCTACACCCCAAACACGACCCCAGTCCCTCGGATTTTGGCCGAGAACATTGAGGCAAAATCAGAGCAGGCTGGTTTTTTTGAGGCTTCTGGGTTTGGTTTTTGGGGTGTGGTCTGGTCTCTGGAAAGTTGGTTCAGTGATATTGTTTGTTTAGCCCAGTTTGGATATGGTATTATCAGGTTGCTTAGGGCTATTCGGGGGTTATTTCGAACTCGATAATTTCTATCATTGTTTAAAGTTTACAGTACACACATTCCTATCTGCGACCGTGAATGTCATTTGATCGGTACAACTTGTCTAATCGCTATAATCCTTTTAGACAGGTTTGCTAACGTGACATTTACGTTGATGTTCTGTGTTGCGCTGTGATGTTGATTGTCGTGGTGGATAGCTTGGATGCAATGTTAGTACAGTTTATTATTTTGTACATTTGATATCACGGGGCGAGCGTCCGACATGTGGACTGCCGTCACTACGTGTTTGTATATTATTCTTTTGGGGCATGACCAGCTTGAGGTCGATATACCAGTTGTACATATTTTATTTTCTGTACTAGGATTACCCCGCGGTGGAGTGCACGGATAGCCGGATTCTAGAGGGCAACGGGCCCGCATCTCATGGCTTTGAGATGGAGGGGGCTTCACTCTAGAATTAGCGGGCTATTCGTCGCACTCGTAGGGGGTACAGGTTGACCCAAGGTGGGGTGCTCAAGTTACCGGATTCTGTGAAGTGCTGGGTGGTCCATTCACTTTGATGAAGGGGGCTGCCTCGCTTCTGGTTTTGGCGGGTAACTTGCCGCACTCGTAGGGGTCTAGGTTTTCATTGCACAGGCGATCCACACGACCAGGGGAACGTCGGGTTTCATTTGCGGCTCAAAGGAAACCCGAGGCTCCCAGATTATCTGTATTATTCTGTGATGCTTATTAGTTTTCAGTGATGTTGCATTTATCATGCCTGGAGCGATTACTATATATTGATATTTTACTATTAGATGTTGTATATGTTTTACACCCGCGCTAGTCCAGTCCTCGCTCTGTCGTTAGTTAAGTAACCTAACGGGTGATGACGGGACCCAGTGGCGAATGCTGATGGCATATACGTACATTATATTTTTGTTATTTTGTCGTGTGATTAATTGATGGGATTGCGTTGATTCAGATCAATGCAAGGAAAACAAACCTATTCGATGTTGTTGGAACAATTTTCAAAAAGCTGTTATTATAAGGACGTTCTCTTTTGTTTTGCACAGTGGTATTTGGTTATGAATATCCAGCACCACATTCGACGAGGCAAGGAACGATATCCCTTCATCGGGAGTGACCCCTTGGACAGAGGTTTGCGTCAGGGTAATAACTTCACTATAGTCGATTACTTTTTGCTTTGCATCGTGGTATTCAGTTTGGAATATCCTGCACCTCATTCTACGAGGAAAGAGCCGAGATCCCTTCGCCGGGAGTGACCTCTTTAGCAATGGTTTTCGCCAATATACATTTGTAAAAAGCTATCCGGTTCCTTCAACGATATCAAGTTCATTACGTTAAAGGTTTTTCTCCAAAAACCAGCCGTAGCCCTCTGTCATTTCAGTTTAGTATTACTTAGTATTCGCGCTGCGTTTGTCGTTGCTATTCGCCGAGGTGTAGTGTGCGGTAGCTCTATAATGCTTTCTGTCGCATGAATATGTCGATTGGTTAGGACAGTCATACGACTTTGTTGATTATTCGTCAAGGGTCGTGCGGGTGGGTTTAACGCAATCAAGATAATGACGGGTTGAACTTGACTAGGACCTTTTGATTTGTTGATTATTCGTCAAGGTCACTTGGGTCCTAGGGATAAAAATCACATCGGGAGTTTCAAACATACAGGAAACTATTCAGGCATGCGCATACCATCTGGAGTGTGATAACTTGAGTGGATTCCATCAAGTTATCATGCGATGATAGTTGGATCCCGATTCCCACTGATGAGTTGGTTTACTCCTCGGTTGAACCCGACTAATTCTTCTTTCAAGTTTGAAAGAGAATTTGAGGATACAGTGGGAGACATTCTGATTAGATAAAGTGATTAACCATTCTGATCTAGGTTAGAGTGCACGCTGAGTGTTTCTTTCTCACTATCTTTGATAGCGACCATTGCCCGACCCTAGACTATAACTCAGTGACCAAGTTAACCGGACCTTCTTAAAACACAGGCTTTTGGATTGTCTGAGTTGCATACATCATTGCCACTCCTTCTTTTACCCTTTGCATTTCACCAAAACACCCCGTATTACTACGAACATCCACTTCCATTGGATAAATCCATCGTATGTTTATATACGAACTCGAAGGAACTTGTTCCATATTCGAGGATGGATTCTGGTTCTGGTGAGATTGAATAGGATTATTCAGTTGTCTTTTCCTTTTACCTTCTCTCAGGTTGTGAGGGCTCCTAGGACTAGGAGGGTACACCTATTACGCTTATTGGATAGTCTTCTTCCAAATCATAGGCAGGTGCCGAACGGTAGGGAAAGGAGAAAACCAATTAACTAAAGTTCGGTGTACAGAAGGTAATAGGTAAAGACAAATAAAGGGATTAGAAAGAGGGCAAAGTAAATTGCGACTGCTATCATTCACGACCAAACCACATATTTCATCGCCACTCCTACTTCACCTTTGTATTTCTCCAGAAAACCCCGTATCACTACGACCATCCACTTCCATTGGATAAATTCATCGTATGGTTATATACGAACTCGAAGGAACTTGTTCCAGTTCGAGGATGGATTCTGGTTCAGGAGAAATAGGAATAAGGTTTATTCAGTTGTCTTTTAGCTTTACCTTCTCTCAGTTTGTGAGTACTCCTAGGATTAGGAGAGTACACCTATTATGCTTATTGGATAGTCTTCTTCCAAACCATAGGCTGGTGCCGAATGGTAGGGAAGGAAGAAAACCATTTAGCCTAACGATGGTGCACAAAAGGTAATGACTAAAGAAAAATAAAAGGATTTGGAGAGATGGCAACGAAATATACGGTTACAGTCATGAATCTGATAATGGAAAAGGCATTACTAGGAATACCCTGATACCCATTCGAAACATTTACATGTTTCAGTTTCACTGTGTATTGTTAATAGAAAGCTGATTTCCCAATTAGCCCTTGCTCCAGTGTATGTATTTACCAGGTATGATTCTCACATCTGTATGGTTTTACAGATAATGAGTGCGAATAAGTTATTGGAAATTAGGTGATCATCCTCATTATATCGGAATTCGTTGTAATTGGTGATATTTGAGGAAATCGCCTGGGTTTTTGCCGGACGACAAATATTTGGTATTGAATATCCGCTGTTATGCACCAATTTCAAATTGATATATCTGTACGTTTATTTTATAAAGTGAGATATAACTTTTTGAAATTATGTCCATGACATTTACCTATAACAGTTGATGGTTAGGTAAGGAGCATTAAACAACGGTGTAATTCTTCATAACCATAAGTACAGTTTTCAACCTACGACACACAGAGTTTGAGTTATTAAACTCAGGGGACTTATACAAAGTATTGTATGTTGTCCAGTGTCCATTAGGACAGAGGGGTTAGTCCTCATACTATATTCTTTTTACTTGTGACTTCTCTAGTTATTAGACAAGTGTTTCGTAGAAATACAAGGTCCAAGTTTGAGAAGTTATAGGTACAAGAATAAAGTAGAAAACCACGTGTTGCAAGTATAAGGATTATTCAAGGTGATCAAAGATTTAGATACTTGTGTTTAGTATTCAGTTGATAGTAATGGTTTTGAGAAACTTGTTTCTCTTTCAGGTTATTCATAATTGGTTACACTCCTAAATTGAGTAATACTGATCGACCTCTTTCCATTTAGTTGACATGCGCTGGAGACAGCTGCATGATTTGAATCTGGTTCCAATTAAATCAGTGCCTCTGTTTCTATATTGGATATAGAATGGATCATATCTTAACGATGTTAAGGTATATGGAGTTATCCGGATTATGCTTAAAACCAGACTCTGGATAACTCAAGGCACGTTTCTGTAATGGCAGTTTGTAGGTTAACCCGGGCTATGACGAGGGTTAACTTTCTACCATCTAGAAGATCAATAGAGATATTGTTCTTGACTCGCCACAGTTTTAATAAAATGGACTTTTTTAGAAAACAGTAGTGGGAGTATGGTAGAATTGGAAGTGATTCCAGAACCGCAAATGATTACTGAAAATTTAATAAGAACCTAAAGATTCGATCTGGTTAGACATTCCATTTGCCACTCCGTAGATATGGTGGGTAACCTCAGGCGCCCGAGAGGTACTTCGGTATTCTCAAAGACGGTAACAGGGAAGTTCTTGTTTACCCAAACATGACACTACTGTTGTTCCAGACTATGAGAACCGGTAGGAGGATGAGTATAGCATCGTTCTAAACTGGCTTTAGAAGTCCACGTTTATATGACTCTGCCAGAGGGTTGTCGTAGTCGGTGGGAGTAGCGGAAGCATGGTGGACAAGTAGCTTGTGTCTATTTATAGACTAAAACAGATATAGAGGAGAAAGATCATCTATTTTTGATGTGACAGTCATGGTCTTTGACTACTTCAGAATAGAGGATGGATCTGTTAAGAAGATAGTAGGGTGTGATGTCCTGTTATTTGGATGACATACACAGAGTAGGAAGTGATATTCCTATACTACGATCGGTTATTCTGTGGTTGTCACACAGTGGTTTCTCCACATAGGATTTGGATATAATATTAGATATTCTGGTCACTATATCTATGGTTTTAGATCTAGATTTTTGATGTGTCCCAATCTGGGTACTTAAACAGCATTCTAAAGGTGTTTTAGAATGGACGACTCCTGGCATGGTGTTGTGCCTGTAGGTGATGGAGTCACCCTCTCTAAAGGTGTCATACAGACTAAAGGGGAGAGGGATGTGCATGATGTGTATCACTTGCTTAGGTAATTGAGTCAATCATGAGATGTCAAGTACCACACCAGATGTTGTTTTTGCACTAGCTGCAATAAGTTAAGATATTAATCCAATCCTGGAGAATCGTTCGGAAGCAGTTTTAGAACATAAGTTGATGTTCTAGGGATTTGATAACGACAGCCTCTTTCGGAAGACAGTATCAATCTAGGCTTTCAAGGTGACCTGGTTGACAGAGTGACTGTCAGAGTTATATTTTTCCCTCCAACGAAGGGCAGTAGTTTGGACAGGTGGTCAAAGTGGATGCTGAGGAAGGTATGGTGCCGGATACTAATTAAATTCAGTTGACGATACAGTCTAAGAAGTTTGCTGGATTTGGAGTTCATTTGTGAACTAGGTCCCATCGGATATCCAGACATATTCTAAGACAAGTATTACTCAATTCGGGAGATGGCTTTCTCCGCGAACTTAAGACTAAGAGAGACATAGAAAGAAACATCAGGGCGGATCCACTCACTGAGGCTATTTTTCCAAATCAATAGTTTCACAAACGAGCTTTGTGAAACTGGTTAGTAGAGGAGTTGGGTGTTCGGTATCACACGGGCTGTGAGTATGCGAACCGCAATAATTAGCCTTAAGTGCAAGTGGGAGATTGTTGGCTATAGTGCCCTCAAGTCAATTATTGGATCACAGGCACGTGATTGCAATGATTGAGGGAGGACCTATACCGGTAGAACAGTCTTACTCGAGATGATAGTATGCTATCTGGTTTGTCTTTATCATCGTGTACATGCTTCATGTGACATTACAGTTCACTATTACATGTTGATAGAGCCTATAGGATTCTTGCTTGACTACCAACAGTATGATGGCGATCATATACATGAGAGTTGGGTAGTCTATAAGCACATCCTTAAAGTGTCCATAGTGGTGGGAGTTTCGAGACTGGGCATCGATACTCCGATATTAGACTAGTGTATACGGATCGAGACCCCAATGAGGGGCGGTGGCTGGTCTCATAAGCCATTGGTGTCAGTTGGTTCACCTAAGATAGTATACAGGTGCTCATTAGGTAATGAGTACACCGGACGGACTCGCATGGGCACTGCTGATTGGTACTATACCTATCGTCAGGAGCAGTTCCCACGTGACATGAGTACACCATAGTTCGTTGACTTGACACTGCTGCATTGCCTCAAGTGTGTTCCCACTGTTCTTTGATTGCTACCCTACCACGGCTCAAAGGAGTCGTGCAAACAGGTAGTAGTCGGGTGCAGTACCAGAGCACTTGGCGGAGTGGCGGTTAGACAGGATTCGTCTCTCCCGGGATTGGGGGTTGATATCGTGCTGTGTCTGGAGAGCCATTACACAAAATCCTTGGCCAAGGCAAGTGAGATTTACTGGTAGGTATTCCAGTAGTTTTCTCAAGGTGTTCTGTGCTACACTCCGACACGACTTATACCGCTATTGGGGGTCTGACATTAACCACCCCTAGGCCCGATATGCGATACCCATAGATGAACAGACCAGACTGTATAGAGATTGTCACAGATAGGCTCAGTAGGGTTTCAGGACGAGTTCGCTCATCAGCTTCCATTTTGCTCAATACATGGGCAGCCGTTACGAACAGCTAATACCACTGACGTGCTTGTGGTTAAACCTACTGCCAGCGTATTGACGAGTCTTTAAAGTCCCCCCACAGAAAGTTTCCCAAGTTCGGGCGAAACGTTGTAAAGGCTTGTTAGTTATATGTATGCCCTAGAGGCCATTACTGTACATACGATGTATATAGTAGTGGATGCTTGGACATATATAGGGAGGACTTTCTTGCTCGACATGATAGTATGCTATCTGGTTGTACTTTATCTTAACATGTACTCTGATTGTCTCTATGTTACATGTTGTAAAGCCCTTAGGATATGTACTCGACTACTGGGACGATGATGAGATTATACTAGTGGGGCTACGGTAATCGACGAGTACATCCTATAACTGTTCCTAGTCGAGGGTGTATCGAGACAGGGCATCGATACACCAGAGTAGACTAGCGTATACGCATCTTGACCCATATGATGGGAGATGGATGATCCCATATCCACCATTGTTTGACATCAAGGATGGTGTACGGGTGCTCAGTAGAGACTGGGTACACTGGACGGACTCGCCGAGAACTCCCAGATGGTATTATACCTCACGTCAGATGGCAGTTCTACGGTGACACTGGTACAGAGTAGTCTGTTGACCCGAGATCTTCATAGAGTCTTATGTAATTCCCACTGTGCTCTGATTTCCATCATACCACGTCCAAGATGGCGTGCAAAAAGGTAGCTTTTGGGTATAGTCCCGAATCACATGGAGGCAATGAGCGATAGGAGGGGATTCGTCTCTCCCGGTATAGGGAGTTGATGTTGTGCTGTGTTCGATTGGATATAACTGGAAATCCCTGGCCAGGGTTGCTGAGATTTACTGGTAAGTGTTATCAGTAGTTTCTCAAACTGTTATAGACCTCATATCGACACGACTTATCAAGCTACTGGGGTCTGACGTATACCACCCCTAGGCGAGATAAGCGACATATCAGACGACGAGGCCGGACTGTACGGGAGTGTTATTGGTTGGATTCGCAGGAGAATGTACTGCTTGCTTGTTGATCTTCTGATCGCTCATTACTTGGGTGGCTGTTACGTTTAGTTGACCGCTTGCAGCTTGTGGGTGTTTGATATGATCATCACCTACTGCTGGCGTATTGACGATTCTTTAGAGTCCTACACAGAAGTTTCTTGACTCAGGAAAAATGGAGTAGGAGCACATATGTGATATGTGTGGGACCGAGGATAATGCAATATGAGATACCGTATTCTATTCTCGCGATATTTGATATCAGCCGGGTCATCGGATCAAGTGTTGATTCGATGAGTCGGTAAATGAGATATTAGTCAGTTATATGCGATATAGCCGGATTGTCAGATCAAGTGTTGATTCGGAAATTTAATGTATAATAATATATATGATATATTAAATTACATTAACTAATATTAGCTCAGTAAAAGATTCGTTTTCTCACTCGGGTAATACATTGATATATATGCGATATATGTTAATTGTATTATTTTATTTTGTTACAATAAATATTATATATGTGATATATAATATTGTAACATGTTATAATTACTAATGCAACATGATTAGTGGAGATTAAACAAGGTTAGAGTTTGATTTGGGTTAGTTCATTCTTGTAGCTTCTAGAAGCTTTTCTTTTTGTCATAAGCAAAGACATTTGTGTTGATATTTTAAAGTGACTCATGCATTAACCCAACCCAAACCCTAGCCCTAGTTAAATCTCTACAAAGGTTACATGAACCATGGTTGCATAAATGATTATGACAACATTTCATTATTCATGACAAAAGGTTTTTAATTGATTATTCTTCATCTTCTTCGTTGAGTTTTTCATGGAAAAGCTTTCTAGCTTTTTCAAAGTTGATGAAAATGAGTGAGAAATAGAAAACAAATGAGAGCAAAAATCCCACTTCATTATCATCATCTATCCTTGCCATTTAGATGAGGGAGTTCACTTCATTTTGTGAGTGAGAGCTTGTGTTAATGAAACTTCAAGGTAGATCATCTTTGTTATCGAAGATCGGAAGCAAGCATTCATCATTCTCTTCGTGGAGCCTCTCTAGAGTCTGGATGCACGATGATCGCAGCGAAGAGACCTCAACATGGAACTTTAGAAGTGAAGGACCGGATCTACAAAGGTTGTAATCCCTCTCACTTAGTGTTAAAATATTTATCATGCTTGTTTTCGTCTAATCTTTAGTTTAAAGATCTCGTTTAGGGTTGTTCGGCACGGCTAAATTTTTAATCATGCATGGTTGAAGCCTTGTAGAACTTTGTGCGTGTGCCTAGCATCCCTACAGTGGTATCAGAGCCAAGCTAGAGTTTTAGGCGAAGTTTAAAGTCCGATCGAACTCCGAATACCGGTAAAACCTTAGTTTCTGGAAATTTTTCAAAACTGTTGAATTTTCATATTAAAAATACTCAAAAAAATCAGCAGGGTATTTTAGGAATTACTGTAAAAAACGAGCTTTTAATTCCTTCATAGAGCCACAGAACCGCAGCCATAACCAACCTTGGACGGCGGTTCCGCGGCCAGTTAATGGGATTAGTGATTGTTTTTGGCAGAGTAACTTCCGTACGTACTTCCTGATTCTTCTGGGAATTTTTAATTTTACTCAAGTGTGGAGTTTTCTGGGTTGTATTGGGGTCTCGTTGATTCGATCGGATAATTTAACTTTGTTTAATTTTTTTCCGGATAATTTTAGAAACTGTTAAAAAGTTCAAACGGATATCAATAACTCACTTTTTCCCCTGTCTGAAATTTTTTCAAAAGTTGGATTTTTTCTCGAGTTTGAAACTTCCGGAAAATCATGCAAGTAACTCGGTGGACCCTCTAGAAGAACAAAAACCATAACTCGATTATGTGACCGTATGAACCGCCTCTGAACCTTAGGGTTTGGGGTAGTACGGCGTTGCCACATGTGAGGCGTTGGCTTAACCCTTCTACGGCTGGACCATTGGTACTGTGGCATGTGATAGATACTTTTTGAACTCCGCTCAAGTGTTGAGCTATTAGCGAAAATTTGGGTGTTTGATTATTCGATCGGAAAGTTTAACACTGTCTTTTTATCTGGAATGTGATACAATATTTGGAATCCACATGTAGTTATGAGATAACTAATTTGAATGTTATAAATCTAGCAGTTCGGTCTCAGATGATCGGTTGCCACGGAATTTTGATGTGATCAAAAGTCCGTCGCAATCACGTAGCGTACGCGGATACTCGCCGGGTAAACTTAATAGATAGCTACGCCCCATGGCCCCGACCAAGTGACTATAGGAGAACCCCGTCGCTAAAAGCATCCATTCGGGTGCTCGCGGCAGCGGTGTTCCGCCTTAGTGCACATCGTCGATGGCATCCAGGGGTGCAGCCGTCTACTAAAGTTTACGACGAGCATTCGATCAGAATGTCGGGAATCCTGTTGAATTGCCCGACTTGATATTGAAAAGAGTTTTCGATAATGAGACTAAAATGCGGGGTTTATAATTGTTAGACATGCGATGTCTAAGGAATTCATTTGGTTAGGCATGTGATGTCTAAGGAGGTTGCGGATTCCAACTGTTGTAGTTTTACACTTTCTTTTCTGTGACCGTAAGCGTAGTATGTGGTGTATCGCCGGCTTCGTTGCTATACATCAACGACAATCGGGATACGCATACCTGCTTACATTGATGATATGAGATATTATGTGTTGCTGTGATATGTTATATTGGATCGTTGCGTTCTGAATAGCCGGGGGTTTTATGTGAGATGAGAGTTTTTCTTTTTCATTCATGTAAAATTCATTTGTATGTAATATTCTTTTATTGGGGCACTTCCGGGCTGAGGATGATGTCACCATTGTATATTATTTACTTTTCCGCATTAGGTAGACCCAAGGCGGGGAGCACAAGTAACCGGGTTCTAGGGTCCAGTAGGAGACCATCTCGAGGAGTCGAGACCGGGTCTCCTAACACTAGAATTGGCAGTGTTGCTTGCCACTCTCGTAGGGGTCTAGGGATGTGGGTTTGGCTATTCATCGCAACCGTTGAATCCGTGTTTTATACAGGCTCGTATTAAAAAACGGACGTCCTAGTATATCCAATATTTCATATGTGTTCTTCTGCTGCAATGTTCTGTGATGAGATCATATAACTGCCTGAGACGAATGTTTATATTATATATATGAGATATATGTTATATTGCAGATTTCTTTTCAAATGTGATGCTCGTGAAGTATATTAAAATGGGACTTCATTAATGAGATTAATGAAACCTAAAGATGTTGTAGAAACTTGTTTAAAAACTGGTAGCTCTGGTTCTTGCTTTGCATAGCGGTGTTCCTTGTAGAACATCTAGCACCTTATTCGATAAGGAAAGAACTGAGATCCCTTCACCGGGAGTGACCTCTTTAGCGAAACTAGTAGATGCTACAAACTCGGTTTGTCTTTTGATTGTTTCTATAGTTTTTGCTTTGTATAGTGATATTTGTGAAATATCCTTCACCTTATTCGATGAGGAAAGAGCCGACGATCCCTTCACCAGGAGTGACCTCATTAGCAAAACCAGAAAAGGCCTCAAAAACATTCCATTAAAAAAATCACTCGATTCTACAACGAAATCAAGTTCATTACGCAAAGGGTTTTCTTAAAAACCTGTCGTAGCCCTCCGTCATTTCAGATATGTACTACTTAGTATTCGTGCTGCCGTAGTTTGGCCTTCGTCAAGGCATAGTGTACAGTAGCTAACTAGTGCTTATCTGCTAGCATACGATGCGATTGGATTAGGGTATTCGTACGGCGTAGTTTGGCCTTCGTCAAGGGGCGTGCGGGTGGGTTTAATTCAATCAAGAAATGAACGGGTTGAACTTGACTAGCGGACTATGGGTAGTTTGGCCTTCGTCAAGGTCATAGGACGCTAGGGGAAAAATATTATTGGGAATTTCAAGTGTTGAAATTTGCAATGAGATTGCATACCTTCTATGAGATAGTTATCCCGATACCTGCTGCGAGTAAGAGTTACTCCTGGGAGAGTTTTACACATTACAATTAGCCGATCAAGTAGGTGTCTAGAAAGGTGTCAATAGGGTTACGCCCCTGGGAAAACGAGGTTTACTTTAATTAGGTCCGTGCGAAAGCACGGGGAACCTCCCTCAAGGTACCGGCACTGGCCTGGCTGAAAGATTGGCGAACTTGTATAGTGTAACTATTCCCGGCTAGTCTTTCTTTCAGGGTTTGAAAGAAGATTTGACTAAAACAGTGGGAGACATCCTGATTAGATAAATTGATAACCAATCTAATCTTGTAAAAAGCGCACGCTGAGTGTTTTCTTCTCTCTCTCTCCTGGTTACGACTATGTCACGACTTAATCAAGATATTAATACGGATGTATTGACCGAACCCGCTAGTTATACTGTTCTAGGGAACGTTGGTCCCGCTCCAACTTATAATTGTTATAAGACAGAGCAGGAAATTAGGAATTACCAGAATTCCCGTGCTGCCCAAACGAAGAAAGTGCATGCTGATGCATCTTCTTCGGGTGTGTTCATTACACAGAACTGTTTCTCAGTATCCTTTACGTCCTGGGTATGAGATACCGGATCAGGATCCCGCATATGTAATCTGTTACATAGGCTACAGATAGGTAGAGAACTGAGAACGGGTGATAAGTTTCATGAGATAGAAACGGTGCAAGTGTTGCAGCCAAGTCTGTTGGTAGCTATCACCCTGTATTATCAGAATACATTGATTCTGAACGAATATTATTAGATACCGAACCTGAGATACAGCATCATATCAGTCTCTTTATTAGTAAAGAAAGGATATAATTTTGTATTGTTGGATAATGTTTTGAACATTTCATATATCAAGAGTTGATCGGTTCAGGCACGTTATCTAAAAGCATAGACGTTCTAAATCAAACTACAGTTCTTAGTATACAGAACTCACACAAGAGGAAGAGTTCAGAAATGAACGAATCCTACTTGAGGTATTGTAAACTAGGTCATATCAGTGTGACCCGACTAGCTGAAGTTACATATAGATGTATATTTAAATTAGTTTGAATTTACATCTTGTGAAACTTGCCGGTTATGTCATAGAGATAAGATGACCACAGCTCTGTTTATTAGAAACAGAGAAAGAGTTAGTGAACTCTTGGGATTGATACATGTTGATGTATGAAGGTCCCCTGTCTACACATGCCAGGACCGGTTCTTTGTACTTCATTACATTCACTGATGATCTCTGAAGACTCAGACATATGTTCCTGTTGAAACACAAGTCCAAAACTTTTGAGATAATCACAGAATATAAGATAGAAGTAGAGAACAAAAAACGGGTATAAGTATTATGTCCTTTGATGAGATCTGGGAGGAGAATACTTGAGCACGGAGATTCCTGGACTATTCTAAAGGAGAATGAAATTCTCTCTCAGCATTACTCCTCCGTATACACCATAGCACGATGGTATATCGGGGCGGACAAATAGCACCCTATGTGATATGGTGTGCTCTATGATGAGTACTACTGAGTTTCCTATTTCCTTTTGGGAGTTATGCACTTGAGAAGCTGCATACCTATTGAATAGGGTTCAAATCAAATCAGTTGCCTACCACTTCATATGTGATATGGAAAGGGAAGAGCCCATATCTTAATTTTGTTAAGATTTGGGGTTGTCCGGCCTATGTCTAAAAAGCCAAATCCAGACAAGCTCGAGGCAAAGTCAGTTCTGTGGAAGTTTGTTTGATATCCCAAGCATTCGAAAGTAAATATCTTCTACCAAACCGAGGAACAAAAGATGTTTTATTTCTCAGCTTGCCACCTTTATGAAATGGAATTTCTTGTGAAGAAATTATTGGTCATGAGGTAAAACTGGAAAGAGTTCCAGCTATACAAACTGCAGCTGATGATTTGGTAGAACCAAAGGATTCAATAGTTTCCAACGAACCTTAGCCTCTCTGCCGATCTGGTAGGGTTCCTCACCTACCTAAGAGATACTTCGGTTTTTCTATGACAGTGTGAGCGAGGATTGCATCATGAGATGATGGCCTAACTGGTTTCGAGCAGGCCATCAAGAGTGGGACTCTGTAAGAATGGCTGGATGCTTAGTGATCTGAGATGGAATCCTTATACACCAACAAAGTATGGACTTTGGTTGCTTTATCTGAAGGGTTAAATCCCCATCAGGAGCAAATATATCTTTAGAAGATTACTTGGTGTACATGGAAAAGTTGAGACTTTCAAAGCTATGCTTAAGTCCATCCAGATCCTACTTGCCATTGCTACATACCATAACTACAATATCTGGTGGTTGGGTGTCATGACTGCTTTTCTAAATGATGATTTGGAAGAGAGCGTCTATAAGTACACAGCCTGAGAGCTTCGTAGCTAGTGGAAGCAGCGGAAATATGTGCAAGATGTTTTATGTTGATAAAGCAGGCATCGCGGAGTTGGAACGTCTGTTTTGATATGGTAGTCAAAGAGTTTGACTTTATCAAAATGGTAGATGAACCTTGTATATACAAAAAGGTAGTAGAGAGTATGGTGATGATCCTCGTAGAGTACGTAGATGACATACTCTTGATAGGGAAGGAGTTTCCTATGCTACGCTCGGTCAATCTCCGCTTATCACAAGGATTCTCTATATAGGATCAAGTGATACCTCCTAAATCCTGGGTTTTGGATCTATGAGATAGATCTAAATGGATATTAGGATTCTAACTAGTTGTAGTGAGATGATATCAATGGATCCTAGGGAGAATCACTGGAAAAGTTCCAGGGTGATAAGGAAGACTGAATGTCAGTCGCAGGCATTGTCTTTACCCTCGTTGGAGGGACAGTTTGTTGGAAGGGTTCAAAGCTATATACCGTGACTTACTAGACAATTAAAGGCAAGATACATCGTTACCAAGGATGCTTCCAAAGAGGCAGTCTGGATATATATAAGTTCATGAGATGAACTTTGTTCCTATCATTGTATGACAATGGAGTTGTGGCTTATACCAAGGAATGCCCGTCCTATCAGAAATCCAGATATAATTCTTAGGCAGTATCACTTGATCATGGAGATGGTTGATCTTCAGGGAGATCGAGGTTAGGAGAGTAGACACAGAGGACAACAGCGCGGATCCACTCACAAAGGCCTTTTTCCCAATAGAGACTTTTATGGGATGGTTGAGTATGAGATACTTCAACCACAGCTAATTGTTGGGTATGTGATACCACAATAGATGGCCCTAGTGCAAGTGGGACATTGTTAGTTATATGTATGCCCTAGAGGCCATTACTGTACATACGATGTATATAGTAGTGGATGCTTGGACATATATAGGGAGGACTTTCTTGCTCGACATGATAGTATGCTATCTGGTTGTACTTTATCTTAACATGTACTCTGATTGTCTCTATGTTACATGTTCATAAAGCACTTAGGATATGTACTCGACTACTGGGACTATGATGAGATCATACTAGTGGGGCCACGGTAGTCGACGAGTACATCCTATAACTGTTCCTAGTCGAGCGTGTAACGAGACAGGGCATCGATACACCAGAGTAGACTAGCATATACGCATCTTGACCCATATGATGAGCGATGGATGATCCAATATCCATCGGTGTTTGACATCAAGGATGGTGTACGGGTGCTCAGTAGAGACTCGGTACACTAGATGGACTCGACGAGAACTCCCAGATGGTATTATACCTCACGTCAGATGGCGGTTCTCCGGTGACACTGGTACAGAGTAGTCTGTTGACCCGAGATCGTCATAGAATCTTGTGTGATTCCCACTGTGCTTTGATTTCCATCATACCACGTCCAAGAGGGCATGAAAAAAGGTGGCTTTTGGGTACAGTCCCGAATCACATGGAGGCAATGAGCGATAGGAGGGGATTCGTCTCTCCCGGTATAGGGAGTTGATGTTGTGCTGTGTTCGATTGGATATAACTGGAAATCCCTGGCCAGGGTTGCTGAGATTTACTGGTAAGTGTTATCAGTAGTTTCTCAAACTGTTATAGACCTCATATCGACACGACTTATCAAGCTACTGGGGTCTGACGTATACCACCCCTAGGCGAGATATGCGACATATCAGACGACGAGGCCGGACTGTACGGGAGTGTTATTGGTTGGATTCGCAGGAGAATGTACTGCTTGCTTGTTGATCTTCTGATCACTCATTACTTGGGTGGCTGTTACGTTTAGTTGACCGCTTGCAGCTTGTGGGTGTTTGATATGATCATCACCTACTGCTGGCGTATTGACGATTCTTTAGAGTCCTACACAGAGGTTTCTTGACTCAGGAAAAATGGAGTTGGAGCACATATGTGATATGTGTGGGACCGAGGATAATGCAATATGAGATACCGTATTCTATTCTCGCGATATTTGATATCAGCCGGGTCATCGGATCAAGTGTTGATTCGATGAGTCGGTAAATGAGATATTAGTCGGTTATATGCGATATAGCCGGATTGTCAGATCAAGTGTTGATTCGGTAATTTAATGTATAATAATATATATGATATATTAAATTACATTAACTAATATTAGCTCAGTAAAAAATTCGTTTTCTCACTCGGGTAATACATTGATATATATGCGATATATGTTAATTGTATTATTTTATTTTGTTACAATAAATATTATATATGTGATATTTAATATTGTAACATGTTATAATTACTAATGCAACATGATTAGTGGATATTAAACAAGGTTAGGGTTTGATTTGGGTTAGCTCATTCTTGTAGCTTTTAGAAGCTTTTCTTTTTGGCATGAGCAAAGATATTTGTGTTGATATTTTTAAGTGACTCATGCTTTAACCCAACCCAAACCCTAGCCCTAGTTAAATCTCTACAAAGGTTACATGAACCATGGTTGCATAAATGATTATGAAAACATTTCATTATTCATTACAAAAGGTTTTAATTGATTATTCTTCATCTTCTTCCTTGAGTTTTTCATGGAAAAGCTTTCTAGCTTTTTCAAAATTGATGAAAATGAGTGAGAAATAGAAAACAAATGAGAGCAAAAATCCTACTTCATCATTCTCATCTATCCTTGCCATTTAGATGAGGGAGTTCACTTCATTTTGTGAGTGAGAGCTTGTGTTAATGAAACTTCAAGGTAGATCATCTTTCTTATCGAAGATCGGAAGCAAGCATTCATCATTCTCTTCGTGTAGCCTCTCTAGGGTCCGGATGCACGATGATCGTAGTGAAGGGACCTCAACACGGATCTTTAGAAGTGAAGGACCGGATCTACAAAGGTTGTAATCCCTCTCACTTAGTGTTAAAATGTTTAACATGCTTGTTTTCGCCTAATCTCTAGTTTAAAGATCTCCTTTAGGGTTGTTCGGTACGGCTAAATTTTTAATCGGGCATGGTTGAAGCCTTGTAGAACCTTGTGCATGTGCCTAGCATCCCTACAAGACTGTATGGTTTTATGGCAGGGTTTGATCATATATGTGCACTTGTGCACGGATCATGATCGGTCGGATCATACTAGTGGGCTTTTGTTTATGCCGGATCCTAGTGTTAGATTTTTTGGATTACTTTCGTCTCATTGCATTCGCATTCAGACGGAATGCGGATGTAGGTACGCATATACAGATGGGGGTATTCTTGTGATCCGTCACGAGTTAATTTAGTTGATGCCATATCTTTTTGTTGGATTAAACATTTTCGTTTAAATGTTTAATTAGGTAGAAATTGTGAGCTTAAGTCATCATGAAGAGCAATTAATGTGGCTTGTGCAATTTGGTGACTCATGGTCTTCTTTTTGGTGCTATGTCTTTTTAATTAATTGATTATTAGGTGAGATTGTGATGGGAGGAGAGAAAGGGCAGCCACATATTAGTGGGGTTAGCTCTTGTGAATTCTTGCACTCACACATTATCATCTCACACAATAATAATAAGTCTAGCTCTTCTTCTTCTTTCTTCTCTAGCTCACATGTTTCATCCATGGCTTTATCTTCAACCTCCATCCATACAATCTCATGAGTTGAGAATCAATGGATGTTTAGAGACAAAGTTATCACATTCATTCTCTACTTCACCTTGGAAATGTCGGGTAGTAAACTTCATGTCTGAGTTGCTTCGGTTTGAAGTGGGAGCCCATAAAAAGACTTCTAGATGTGGTGCCACTTCGACGAGGAGATCGGAGATCGAGCGAGATCAGAGATTCCTCGAGGAGCTTAAGATGATGGATAAAGACCGAAGGACACGGATCGATAGGTATAGCCATTCTAAACTTCTTTGTAGTTTGCTATTTAACGGTTAATGTTTCGATCCGGGTAAAGGTTATGGTAGCGCCAGGTTTTCAAAAGTTTTTGTTCCGCATTAAGCCTCGGATTGACGGCCGGGGCGCTACCGTAACCCAACATGCTTGTGCATACGTACTAAGTGTTTGTTGGCTGTGGGATCGTCACTTTCCATTGATGGAGTTCTTCTACGATAACAGTTATCAAGAGACGATTCAAATGGCAACTTTTAGGCTTTGTATGGTAGGTTGTGTCGATCGCCAGTCTGTTCTACTGACTCCACGAGAGCAGGATTTTTGGACCCCAGCTAGTCATGAGACTACGGAGATGATCCAGTGATTCAGGTCAGGATGAGAGCAGCCCAGTGCAGACAGGAATCTTATGCCGACCGTAGTCATCGCAGACTTGAGTTTGAAGTGGGAGATCATGTATTCCTACGGATTTTTCCGATGAATGGCATGACGAGTTTTAGGAAGTTTAATCCCAGAATTGTAGGTCCTTTTGTGATCCTTGAAGCAAGTTAGTACCGTTGCCTATAATTTGGCTCTTCCGCCCAGATTTTTGAGTATTCACCCCGTATACCTTGTGTCGACACTTTGCAAATACCTTCATAATATTTCTCACATGATTCAGCACCAGACCATTCGATTGGGACGCGATCTTTTCGTTCACTGGCAGCCGATAGTGTTAGTGGATCGGCAGGTGGAGAAACTTCGGTCAAGGGTCTTGCCATCTGTGGAGGTTTTCTTTGTCGTAGCCCGTCTAGTGAGGAGATCACTTGGGAGGCTGAGAGCGAGATGTAGAAGTTTTTCACTCATATCTTTGAAGGTACGCATAGTAAAAAAAATTAATTCGGGGACGAATTTTCTTTAAGAGGGGAGATTGTAACACCTTAGAACGCGATTAGTGTTAATTAGACGATAATGCGGGTTTTCTGTAAAAAGTTTACCAATTTGGTTTCCTCACATTTTATAACAATTAATTAATATTTTATTATTAATTGTTTGGGGCTTGTACACACGTGTGCACGTTAATGTGAGGGTTTGTTTGTGTTAATCTCGTTAGTGACCATGACAACTTAACCTAATCCTAATCCTTCGCATTGTTTTAGCCCTTAGCCTTAAAACCGTTATATTTCCTTTGCTTGTTTTGGATTTGGGAGGAGGTAGCATGGTGAGTCATGAGAGGCATGGCTTGCATTAATGAGAGAAGTTAATGCAAGGGTGCACTCACCTCACTCTCTCATTATTCTCACCTCTCTCTCTCTCTCTTTATCCTTTCATTCTCTCGTCTTTTCTATCTCTCTCATTATTTCTCATACTCCTCATTCCCACAACTGAACACTTATCCTTTCCTTCACTAATCTTCACTAAACCTTCATCAAACCTTCACCAAATCACTTTTCATGCCTTGTTTTGCCTCTAGGATCCCTTGGAGCTTGGAAAGCTAGGATCTTTGAGCTTGTGTGGTTAGGTAATGATCTCTATCTGTTTAATAGGTGTTTATAGTGTTGTGTAGCTTATTCGTTTTGGTTTAGAACACTTAAAGTTTAGTTTCGTGCATATATCATATTTTTAGTGTCATATTGTGATATTTGTGATCTGTTGTGACCCTGAGTGTATACTAGAAAATCTAGCAGTGTAGTTGTGTTGTACCAGAGACCTTAAGCTTTCACCTGAAGCACGAGACCCACCTGCTCGGTTTTGGCTGGAGACATGAAGCCAAAATCCGGCGACCTCGGCCTGTGAGGGGAGTTAGGGTTTGGGTTTTTCAGGGTAGCTGTCTGCTTTGGTTTTAGTGTGTTTGGTCCTGCTTGATTTTTTGTTTTTTACTGTATACAAAATCTGGGACCACTTTGCTTGTTTCTAGTGTTGCGACTACGCGCGTTACGTTATCCGACACGGTTCGTGTACTTTGTGTAGTTTTGCTTTTGGGTTGGTTTCGTAGTGTCGCTACGCACGTTAGCCACTAAACGAACACTTGAGAGTATGTTTGGAGTGGGTCCATCGGTCAAACGTAGTTTGTATGTATTATTCGACGTTTGCTAATGTGAACTTGTTATATTGTTTTATGATCTTAGGGTCGCAGGCGGGGACTTCGGACGCTACGAAGAAGGGAAAGCGAGTGGTTGGCTTTACTTAGCCCAGGATCATCTGTGAGTAGACTTAACATCTACAGGGGGATCGCCCACATGGAGTTATGGATCTGGGCTAGATTAATGATATATTTTTGATATTAAGTATATGGACATTGATTGTGCATGTGTACCTTTGTTGCATACCTCATTTTCCTATTGCATATGGACATAGTATTAATGAGACACAACACCATTATTGATGGTTCATGTTACACGAGCACTAATTGTATGCTACAAACACTCCGTCGATAATTGCCATGACACGCACAACCCGATATATATGAGATATAGTTGACACCTATACACATGTGATATTCTATTGGTTAGGGACATTGAGACATTGATTCATATTCCATTGTGCATATGACATATAGCATACCTGTATACCTATATGCTTACACATATTCCTTGCTATGCCTACATGCTAGCTACACGTATACCTATATGGTATTGTACCATTAGTGATAGGTATATACACATATGAGACATAGCTACATATACATCTTGCATACATACTTACGTACACCCATATGTTATTACATCATTATTGATAGGTACATACAGTATACCTTGCTATAGCTACATGTATATCTTGCATACATACTTACATACACCCGTATGTTATTACATCATTATTGATAGGTACATACAGTATACCTTGCTATAGCTACATGTTCACCTTTATAGGATGTTGTGTTGGATTTTGGAGAAATTAGGAACCGCATGATATATTTAATAATTTGTTGCAGTTAAATAGCGGTTTTTCCTTTATATACTCACATTACTGTTTTATGTTGCATATATAATATTCATGGATTTACACATTGAGATATGAATTTCATATGATGTTTTCTGGATGTTTTACTCCTATGGGACGCTGTTATATATATATATATATATATATATATATATATATATATATATCAGTGGTATGGGACATTGTTATATATGTACATATATAATATATATCATCATAATGATCTATGCAACTATTCTTATTCATTACTTGATATTTTCTGGATTTGAGGACCGTGGTAGTTCATGAAATTATGCATTATTTGAAAAACCCGATTTCTCTTAATATGATATTTCAGTGCGTCCACCATGAGATTTCTCGGTTCTGAGATTGTGATATATACCCAATGCGAGGAGTGGAGTGGGCCGTGTCGGGTACATGGTGGGGCCCGGATACCCCGGTGCAAGAAGATCGCGGATGATGGCGATGAGCTCGAGGCAGGGGAGTACTAACTTACCGGTGACATTGCTTGGTTTCGGCGGTTATCATGGTGATACCGACCGAAGTTGTGTACGGACATGCCTTGCAGATTTCGAGTGTTGGACACTCAGGTTCTATAAGATGTCTGGACATGACATCAGGGCCAGTCATGGTGACGGCGCCTGACAGATGAGTATTTATGTGTCGATGCTGGACACTAGTTTTCATGATATTTTCGGGTGTCGACGTTGGACACTCAGGTTCCATGAGACTTACAGGATATGTTTTATTCTATACTCAGCATTTATTTGATATGCATTGCTTCATGTATTAGTAGTACATGATAGAATACCTTTCATGACAGTTGCATATAAATATTGCCATTTATTGCTGTCAGCTTGCATGTGATAGTCCATCGCAGTACGTGCATACTTGCGATTACCTGCATATGTTATTTACTATTCACGAGTTGGCAACTCACCCCCGTTGTGCCACAGTGTTTTGCAGGTAGTTCCTCATGGCAGTCGCGGCAGGGCTTCTTCCTATCGTATCATCTTTTGCAGCGGATACCGCTACGGCTGACTGTGTGCAGTTTTTCTATAGGTCGGTTGTCACAATCCAAGTTCGGCCCGTGACCGACACATAACCACGTAACTTCTACAGGCGTAACGCGACTAAGTAAGCCGAAACCCAGAAATCAAAACCATTGAAAAAGTGAGTGAAAGAAAATATTAGTTTAAAACATTTAGAAAACCTTGAGTAATTTAGTAAAATTCTTTAAAGTTTAAATTGTTTTCTTAAAAATTTCGGCGGCATCTTCTTTGTAAAAACTAGCCCCGAAATCGGGTACAAGACAAGATATAAGTAAAAATGACATACAATAAGAATAAAGCATCCCCAAACAGGAGCAATCATGCCCAATGACGGAAACAACTAGCACAATGATAATATACGACGCCGTAGCGAAGAAATGAGCAATATAAGTGTAAAAATATCATGAAAGATAAAACTGCATAAATGAAGACGGCTCACAACGAGCTCGACACCAGAGTACAAAATAATATACATCGTCCTCACAACTGGTCTCTAAGTCAATACATGAATAATAGATGGAGAGTACTAGATACAATAGAGTGTACAACTGGAAAATAAACGGAAACCGCAAAAAAAACCACCTATCAGCAAAAGGGCTCACGCACCAACTGCAGTGGTATCCGTAGCAAAAGATGCAAGAAAGTAGCCCTGCTGCAACTACTCTGAGGGGAAACCTGCAAAAACTGTGGCACAACGGGGGTGAGTTGCCAACTCGTGAATAGTAGATAACATATAAATGTAATCACGAGTATACACGTACCGTGATACTCTAAAATATGCCAACAGATAACATCTATATGTGATGAGCAGGGTATGCAATAATCATGCGTAATAAGTGTAAGGTAATACATCTATATATGATGAGCAGGGTATGCAATAATCATGCCAAAGTACTATATCAGGTACTACAATTACAGGACGAGATGCATGATAATGAATGCTGAGCATGGGGTAAAACATTATCTACACGGAATCTCAACTTGGAAAAATAACCGGTGTCCATCAAATACACCCAAATCCCAGTACAACTCAGGCGCCGTCAATCTAATCGGCCCTCAAATCCTGTAAATCTCATATATCGTGAGTGCCCAACATCGGCACTCGAAAATATCATGAAATCATCGTGTCAACCATCGACATGCAAATCCTCAAGTATCGGTCTCCGTCAGTCCGGATCGGCCCAAGGGCTCCGTCTGCGGTATCGGCCCTCGGCCCCGGCTGTACGGGTCGCCCCGTATCCATCTATCGACTCTGGTCAGTATCCTCTGGATAACCGCCAGGTCCAACCAATCACCGGTAGGTAGTAGTCCCTCCGCCGGGCTCACCGTCTAACTATACGAGTTTTCTTGCCTCGGGGTACCATACCGGGTCCACCATGTACCTGCAGACGGTGTCTACCACTCCTCGAATCGGTATACTCACACAAGCTCTCATGAACCGAGAAAACTCATGGTGGACGCACTGAAATATCATTCCAAGAGAAATCGGGTTTTCAAAACAGTGCATATTTTCATAAAATAATACCACGGTTCTCAATTCCAAAAATCTCACAAATCCAAAACTCAATGCGTAAATCCATGCAATGTGGCGTATGCCACTAAGGGTAAAAAAGGAAACCGCTCTTTTAAAATGGATCCAGTTTTGAAAATATATCATGCGGTCCCTATTTTTTAGAAATCAAAGCCAGTATCATCCATGTATGTGACATATGTATGTATATAGGTATGGATGTGCATGTGGATATATACGCAAGTATGAGTGTGCCAATGTATATGTGCACTATTATGGATATACAGTGCGTAGGTGCGCAAGTACGGATATATCAATGTATGTGTGCACCGATATGAATATACAGTGTGCATGTGCGTAAGTATGAATATATCAATGTATGTGTGCACCAATATGAATATATAGTGTGCATGTGCGCAAGTATGGATATATCAATGTATGTGTGCACCAATATGAATATGCAGTGTGCATGTGCGCAAGTATGGATATATCAATGTATGTGTGCACCAATATGAATATGCAGTGTGCATGTGTGCAAGTATGGATATATCAATGTATATGTGCACCAATATGAATATACAGTGTGCATGTGCGCAAGTATGGATATATCAATGTATGTGTGCACCAATATGAAGATACAGTATGCATGTGCGCAAATATGAATATATCAATGTATGTGTGCACCAATATGAATATACAGTGTGCATGTGCGCAATGTGCGGCAGAAACATGATTAATCATCAATGATGCAGTATCAAAATGATGTATGGTTTGTAATAACCCTATAGTGCGAGTGTCACGGCAATCACTAACGGTGTGAGTGTAACATACAAATAGTGCTCGTGCAGCTTGAACCGTTAGTGACAGTGCGGTGTTTTATAATTACCATTTCTATATGCAAAAAAGAGGGGTATCATACAATAATACATATGCACGAACAATATACATATAAGTCTGTATGCGACTACAATATCCTATCACACCCTAATGCTTAACGCCATACGGGAGATTTCCCCATAGATGTTAAATCTACTCACCTGGTCTCGTGCTAAGTGTAGCCGACCACTTGTTTCTCCTTTTTTGTGGCGTCCGACGTACCCGTCTGCGAACCTAGAATTCACACAAGGAATACACATAAGCCAGAATCGTGCAAAAACACGACATTAAAACCAAACGAGAAACTCGCGTCGCGAACTAAACGCGTGTGTATACGTAATTTGTGTGCATACGCCTAAACCCAACGCGACACGCTGTGGCACACAGTAAACCAACTCGAATCGTATCGTACGTGTCGCGAAAGTCCCGCTATGCAAAATATAGGTAATAGGTCCCAAATTTAATCTGGAGCAGAAACAAGAAAATCAAACAAGACCAAACCCTTCACAATACCTACAGACAGCTACCCGCAAAAATCGAACACATTCCCAATCAATTGGGCCGGCGGCTAAGGGTATGATATCGGCCAAAAAACGGTGGAATGGGTCCAGGTTTCTACACTATGATCCTAGCACAATTCATGGCCTAGTGAATATGTTTGCTTGCTAAAATTACTATCCTAGTAACATCAGATTTTACTTATCATAAGGTTCAGTTTAAACCGTTTTAAAACACTAAGTTTGCAACAATAGGGTGCACCAGTGATATAGGTGAAATTACTAAACTTAAGTGATACCACCAGCACAATTTAGAGCTAATCTAACTATAATCACCCTGAATCATCCTATTTTTCAATTAAACCAAAAGCTTAGCAATAAAACTCACTAAAAACACTAAACTTAGCTAAACAAACCCAGATTTCAACTTGCAAACAAACAAGGAAAATAAATATTACCAAACACAGAAAAATCCCCACAGACACCCCCCTACACAAACCGCCAACACCCAGAACATCAGGGGGTCGGCGACGCCGGAATTTAGGGGATGGTCGCCTGATTTTTAGGAAGGAGGTGGGCTCGGATTTCAACACACTAGCCTAAAATGCCTGCACACTAATCTGTATGTGTTTGCTAAGCTAGAAAATGATCACAAATGCAGCAGATCTCGTATATCCTACATTATTCTCCAAAACCGTATTTTAAAGTTTCAAGTTTGCGACTTTAAGGTGATTAAGCTAAATATAATGACACTACTAGCTTTTCACAGCATATATAACACCTAATTAGGTTCATTAAGCTATAACAATCCTAACTTAGATAAATCTTCACTTAAAACACAAATCTAGCACTTAAGACCACATAAAACACTAATCGAAGCTAAATAACACATAAGTCTAGCAAACAAGGAAGTTGGGCTAAGAATTATACCTCACTTGACCCTAGGTGCAAGAAGAAGGAGAAGAAGAAGAGAAGGATGTGCTTGTTGCTGCTGCTGCTGCTGCTTGGACCTGCTGCTGCTTGGAGCTGCTGCTGCTGTTGGATGCTGCTGCTACTTGCTTCTGCTGTAGTTGTGCTGCTGGTTCTGCAGCTGCTGTTGTTGGTGTGTGTGTGAGTGAGAGTGAGAGAGAGAAGTGTGAATGAGTTAACAAATGAGAACAAAAAAATAATGAAAGCCTAAGCTAGTCAACCCCCCTCTCTCCTTATTAAATGTGAGCATGGCCCAAGCCATCATGCCCTCTCTCTCTCACCAAGTCAACCCACAACAATAATTCATTTTCCTTTAAAAAAAACAAATACCCTTAATTAAAATCAAATTAGCTTAATAAGAATGGGTTAGTTCACCATGGTTACTAAATATGGTTTAACCCTAATTTAACCCTAGTTTACATGCACATGTGTGTGCAAGCCTAATTAAAATCTAATAAAATATTCATTAATTTTGATAAAATATTTAAAATTTGTTTTGGTAAACTTTTTGCTAAAAAACATACAATAAGGTATAATTAGTCACTAATCACATTCTAAGGTGTTACAATCTTCCCCCCTTAAAGAAATTAATCCCCGAATTTAAAAAAATATATATATCTACGCGTACCTTCAAAGAGATGAGGGAATTTCTTCCGCATCTCACCCTCGGCCTCCCAAGTGATCTCTTCACCATTTCAGCTGCGCCAAAGCACCTTCACAGATGGCAAGACCCTCGATCGAAGTTTCTTCACCTGCCGGTCCAATATCATGACTGGCTGCTCGGTGAACGAAAGATCGCGCTCGAGCTGAACGGTCTGATGCTGAATCAAGTGAGAAGGGTCATGCAGGTATCTGCGAAGTATCGACACGTGGAATACGGGGTGAACATCCGGGAAGTCGAGTGGAAGAGCCAAACGATATGCCACTGTGCCCACACGCTCGAGGATCTCGAAGGGACCTATAAATCTGGGGCTAAGCTTCCCCTTCCGTCCAAATCTCATCACTCCCTTCATCGGAGAGACCCTCAGAAAAATGTGATCACCAACTGCGAACTCTAATCTGCGGCGGCGTCTGTCAGCATACGATTTTTGCCTGCTCTGAGCTGTTCTCATCCTATCTCGAATCAGCTGTATCTTCTCGGTCGTCTCCTGTACGATCTGCGGCCTTAAAATACTGCTCTCACTGAGCTCTGTCCAACAGACGGGCGATCTATATCTCCTCCCATACAAGGCCTCGAAAAGTGCCATCTGGATAGTATCGTGGAAACTATTATTGTAGGAGAACTCCACCAAGGGTAAATGATGATCCCAGCAACCACCAAAGTCTAAAACGCACGCTTGGAGTATGTCCTCGAGAGTCTGAATAGTCCGCTCTGACTGGCCATCGGTCTGCGGATGAAATGTTGTGCTGAAACTCAAGCGGGTGCCTAAAGCCTCCTGAAGCCTCTGCCATAGTCGGCTGGTAAACTGGGTGCCTCGGTCGGACACGATACATGTCGGGACTCCATGCAGTCGTACAATCTCGTCGATGTATATTTGGGCATACTGAGCAAATCCGAAAGTGGTCTTCACCGGCAGGAAGTGAGCCGCTTTCGTCAATCGATCCATGATCACCCAAATAGAGTCATACCTTCGACTAGTCCTGGGTAGACCCACAATGAAGTCCATAGAAATCTGCTCCCATTTCCACTTCGGAATGGGTAATGGCTGTAGCTCTCCCGTTGGCCTCTGGTGCTCGGCCTTGACTTGCTGACAAGTCAGGCATCTCGACACGAAGTCTGTGACGTCCCTCTTCATCCCGTCCCACCAATAAACATCTTTCATATCCTGGTACATCTTGGTGGAACCCGGATGAACACTGTACACCAATCGATGTGCCTCCTCAAGAATCTCACTCTGCAGTCCCTCAGCATCTGGTACGTACAGTCTAGTCCCAAATCACAGTATCCCCTAATCACTAATCATGAACTCGGAAAATCTGCCCTGTCTAATCTGTGCCATGATCTCTGAACAACGGTCATCACTATACTGTGCCTCATGTATACGGTCAAGCAACTATGGGCATGCACGAACATGAGCAAGCTGTCCCTCGATCGGAGTGAGCTCGAACTGCACTCGGCTGTCGCATAAAATCTGCCAATCTGCTGACGACTGCCTCTGCTCTGCGCTCAAACAAGATAGACTACCTCCGGACCTCCTACTCAAAGCATCCGCCACTACATTCGCCTTGCCCGGGTGATATAAGATCTCGCAATCGTAGTCCTTTACTAGTTCCATCCAACGGTGCTGTCTAAGATTCAGATCTCGCTGCTAAAATATATACTTTAAGCTCTTGTGATCAGTGAATATCTGGCACGACTCGCCGTATAGGTAATGTCGCCAGATCTTGAGTGCAAAGACCACTGCAGCCATCTCCAAATCATGAGTGGGGTAGTTCTGTTCGTGTTTCTTCAGCTGCCGAGAAGCATACGCGATCACCCTGTCGTGCTGCATCAATACGCACCCTAGCCCCACTCGAGAAGCATCACAATAGACCACAAATCCGCCCGATCATGAAGGCAATGATAACACCGGCGCCGTAGTCAAACGAGTCCGCAACTGCTGAAAGCTATGCTCGCACTCCTCCGTCCAATCGAAAGGAACTCCCTTCCGGTTCAACCCGGTCAAAGGCGCAGCAATGCGGGAGAAATTCAGTACAAATCGTCTGTACTAGCCGGCTAGTCTTAGAAAGCTGCGGATCTCCGTAACTGATGCGGGTCTGGGCCAACGCTGAACGGCCTCGATCTTCTTCGGGTCTACACATATACCATCTCGTGTAATCACGTGACCCAAGAAGTCTACGCTGTCTAGCCAGAATGCGCACTTGGAGAATTTTGCGAATAGCTGGTGCTCCCTCAAAGTCTGCAGTGTGATCCGCAGGTGCTGCTCGTGCTCGCTCTGCTCCGGGAATACACCAAAATATCGCCAATGAATACGATGATGAACAAATCAAGATACGGCCTGAAAATGCGGTTTATCAAGTCCATAAATGCTGCTGGGGCATTGGTGTGTCCGAACGATATCACCAAAAACTCATAATGGCCGTAACGCGTGCGAAAAGCTGTCCTCGGAATATCCTCCTGTCGAACCCGCAGCTGATGGTAGCCTGATCGCAAGTCGATCCTCGAAAAATATCCTGAACCCTGAAGCTGGTCGAAAAAGTTGTCGATGCGTGGTAAAGGATATCTGTTCCGCACGGTAACCCTGTTCAACTGGCGGTAGTCGATACACAAACGCAAACTGCCGTCCTTCTTATTGACAAACAGGACCGGAGCACTCCAAGGTGTTAGTGTTTATGCCCTAGAAGGCCATTACTGTATCATACTAGTTTGTATATTACTTAATGGAAGCTTGGGATATTCACATGTATATAACAGTCTTGCTAAACATGGTAGTATGCTACTTGGTTTTTCTATCTTAATATGTGAGTGTACGTATTGATAGAGCTCTTAGGATCTTGCTTGTCTACCAGCGTTGTGATGGCAGTCACACTAGTGGGGGCTGGGTAGTCTACAAGCACATCCTTATTCAGGTCCCTGGTCGTTGGATTATCGAGACAGAGCATCGATACTCCGTAGTAGACTGGTGTGTACGCTTCTCATCTCAGTTGGGAGATGGTCTGTCCCACAGCCGTCAGTACGTCGTACTGGAGATAGTATGCAGGTGCTCGTTAGGTTACGGGTACACCGGACAGGACTCACGGGGAACTGTTGGTTGGTTTGATACCAGTCGTCAGTGAGCAGTTCCCAGGTGACATGAGTACAGCGTAGTCCGCAGACTTGACACTGCTACTTCGCCTCGAGTGTGTCCCACTGTTCTTAGATTGCTACCCTACCACGGCTCAAAGGAGTCGTGCAAACAGGTAGCAGTTGGGTGCAGTCCCGAGCACTTGGAGGCAGTGGCGGTTAGACAGGATTCGTTCCTCCCGGTATTGGGAGTAGATATCGTGCTGTGTCAGAGAGCCATTACGCAAAGTCCCTGGCCAGGGCAAGCGAGATTTGCTGGTAGGTTCCAGTAGTTTCTCAGGGTGTAATGGGCTTCCCTCCGACACGACTTATACCGCTATTAGGGGACCGACGCTTGCCGCCCCCCTAGGCCCGATATGCGATAGTCTTAGACGAACGGACCGGACTGTATGGAGATTGTCACATCAGACTCAGTAGGAGTTCGGATGGGTTTCCTCATCGGCCTTCTTATCGACAACTACCTGGGGACCGTTACGTACAGCTAGTGCCGCTTGCGGTCTGTGGTTAAACCCACTGCCAGCGTAGTAGTCGAGTCTCTAGAGTCCCACACAGAGAGTTTCCTACTCCAGGCGAAACGATATAGAGGTTGCATGGTTTTGCAACAAAGGGTTCGGACGCATACGTGCGTTTACGCACATACGACTTTCGGACAGTTTTTACCAGTCGGCTTTGGTTTAAGCCAGTTACTGGTATCCGGTTATTGGATTTTTACAGTCTAAAGTTTTTCCGTATTTTTGCGGATTGGAGGGGCGTTCTCGTAATTGTACGAGAAGCTTCTAGAAGATGTGACTAAGGAGGTTAAGGTGACATAAGCTTTGGATAAGATTAGTGATGTCATGAGGGTGATTCATCATGATCATTAATGCACCATAAATGCTTAATGACTCATGTTAATGAATCACCTCTTTTCATCTATGAAGCATGCTTATTCATTTCTTTTATTCATTATTCTAAAATAAGAATGCTTCATAATATATTATGATACACTCTCTCTCATCTCATTATCTCATCTCACATTCTCTCTCCTCAAGCTCTCATCTTCAAGAAACTAATCCTTAATCCTCATGTGTTGAGATCAAAGGTTTAGTTAGACTTAAACATCCATTACCTTCACTCTATATCATCCTTTCTTCTTTGATTAGCAATCAAAGTAGATTAGTTGCCTCAAGTTAGAGGTGTAGCTTGGAGTTTTGCTATCGGGTGGATCGTCTACTACCTAGAGAAGGCCGAGAAGAACAAGGAGATCATAAAGACGAAGGACTAGTTTCATTTGGTATAATCCCTAAACACAATAGTTAAGAAACTCTTTGTGTACGGTTATTTATAGTTTAGCTTCGATTCAAGCGGTTAGTCGATGTTCGTTCTTTAAACTTGATCGTTTTTGAAAATTCCGCCTCCCCACAAGTACTGGGGTGTACTACATCGACTTACAGTGGTATCAGAGCCTCGCTAAACACTAAATAACTTGATTGCAAATTTGTACGAATTTCGAACGGAAAAACGAAGCCGGAAAACCCTAAATCTGTTCAGTTTCTGTCGAACTTAAAATGATGTCCAAAAATTTTTCAGGTAAGTGCAGAAAGCTTGAAATGATCACAGTAGAACACCCAAGAAAAACAGTCGCCTAAATCGTTTAACTTGCCGCGGAACCGCGGCCTCAGCCTACTGAGTCGCCGCGGTTCCGCCGCCGAGTTAGCGAGTTAGGAGCCGAGTTTTCTTCTGTTGCTTCTCTGTGAAATTTGGGATTTTCTGGAATATTTAATGTTTGCTCAGGTTACTGTTTAACAGAGCAGATTTTGGAGCAATATTGATGTTGTTTAATCGATCGAAATTGTACAGTATTTGCATATTGGATTATATCTGTGATTGTTTAATGTGTTCGTAAACCTCCCCCAACTGCTAGTATGTCGGTTGGCAGGGGGTTGCACATTTCTGAAATGGTTATATCTGTTTGTGCATATAAACTGTATTGGACTGTTGTGGTGTTTAGCCGGGGTTTGCAATGGGTTATTGTTTAATTCATTTGTTGTAAATGTAATTTGTTGTAATATTATTTTTGCGGGGCACTTCCAGGTTGCGGTCGTAGCCACCGTTGTATTATTTCATTTTACTGTTTTTTCTCCTAGAACTGACCCAAGGTGGGGTACATAGACTGCCGGGTGGGTAGTTTTCCGTACCCGTAGGGGTCGAGGGTGGGGTAACGGCTATTCATCACAACTGTGTAATCTGTCTTTTCTTGCAGGCTCAAAAGAAATACAGATTGCTTGCAAATCCAATATTGTTTATCTGTGTTCTGGAATGTATATCATTGCGTCAGACGAATGTAAAATATCTATATTTATGATAGCTATTTAGACGTCACTTATGTTTTACACCCGCACTAGCCCAGCCCCCGCTCTGTCGTTAGTTAAGTAACCTAACGGGTGATGACGGGACCCAGTGGCGAATGCGGATGGCATAAGAGGACGTTGTATTTTCGTTGTTTTCTGCAATGATAGGTTAATGATGGGACGCATTATCTGTAATGCAAAGAAAACAAACCAAAGTTTAAATCGTTGGAACAATTTAAAAGAAACCACTCGGTTATTTTTTAAAACAGATATTTTTAAATGCGGAGCTTTAACCACTCCTTTTAAAAGCTATCAGGTTCCTTCGGTTATATCAAGTTCACTACGTTCACGGTTTCGCCAAAACCATTCGTAGCCCTCCGTCATTTCATTTGGGTATTCAGTAGTATTCAAGCTATGCATTTTGGCCAAAGTCAAGGCATAGTGTTTGGTAGCTGCTGGGTTTTCATTTGTTGCATAAGATAGATGAGTTGGTTTGGGACAGTCGTATTACCATTTGACCAAAGTCAGGGGTATATACGGATGGGTTCAAATTGACAAGATAATGACGGGTAGAACTTGACATGTGACTTATGACATTTTGACCAAAGCCAAGGTCATAAGAGCATGGGGCAAAAACTTATATCGGGAATTTCTAAAGAAACTGAAATTTGCAAAGAGATGCATACCATTTGGAGTTTGATGAATGTTGGTAGGATTCCTTCAACATTATCATACGATGATATTTGGATCCCGATCCTACTGTGAGTATATGCTACTTATCAGGATATTCGTCACTTAACGATCAATGCTATAAACCTAGTAGGTGTCCAGAAAGGTGTCAGCGGGGTTACGCCCCCAGAGAAAAGAGGTTATTTAATTAAGGAACTTCGCGAAAGCGTTGGAAAACCTCCCTCGAAGTATCGACACTGGCCTGGCTGAACGGTTAAGCAAGTATTGTACGGTGAGAATAGTCCTGGCTAATTCTTCTTTTATGGTTTGAGGAAGGATTCGAGAAACAGTGGGAGCCATCCAGTTTAGATAAACTTAAAACCACTCTAAACTTGCAAGAGCATCATGCTAAAGAGTTTTCTTCTCTCTCTCCTAATTGCAGCGACCCTGAAAATGACTGGACTTAAGTTACTTTTAGAAAAAAATATACTGACGGGGCCAAACTATAAAGATTGGCTGCGGAATGTCAAGATGGCCTTGACCTATGACAAATTGGGGTACGTCCTCACCGCTACGGCACCTGCTGTCCCTGGTCCCAAATCCAGCAATGCGGATAAGGAAATCCGCAAAACCTGGGATTTAGATTGCGTGAGAGCCAAGTGCGTCGTGCTTGCCTCTATGGACAATGAACATCAGAGGAGGCACGAGGATATGTCCCTAGATGGCATATTTCTCCATACAAAGGAACTTTATGGAGAGCAATCTCGTATAGCAAGATACGAGACCTCGAAGAACTTGTTTCGAGCGAGGTTGGCTGTCGGGTCATCGGTAGGAGAACATGTCCTACAGATGATCGGCTATATTGAAGAGCTCGCAGACCTTGGGACGACTTTGGATAATGAGCTGTATACAGACCTTATTCTCCAGTCCCTTCCTCCCACCTACGCCCAGTTTATCCTCAACTTCAATCTTCAAGGAAAAGAAGTTGAACTTGCGGAACTCCTGAACATGTTAAGGAGTGCAGAGGGCACCTTGAAGAAAGCAAGGGAAACACCCGCTATGTTTGTTGGCGGTGCATCTTCTTCCGGGTCCAAGGCTAGGGCCAAAGGAAGGAAGAAGAAGGCCGCACCCAAACCTAGAGGAGGTGTTAGTAAGGTGGGAAAGAAGGGAAAGAAAAAGATAGCAGCACCGGTAGTTGGCCAGGATGAGTGCTTCCATTGTCACAGGAAAGGGCACTGGAAGAAGGATTGCAAGGCGTGGAACGCCAAGAACCAGGAACCGAAGCAAGCTGTGGCTTCGACTTCAGGTGTGTTTGTAATTGAGAATTGTCTGTCGATCAACTCTACTTCCTGGGTATTGGATACCGGATCAGGATCTCATATTTGCAATTCATTGCAGGCACTGAGAAACCGTAGAGTGCTGAAGGAAGGTGATATGATCCTCAGGGTTGCTAACGGAGCTAGCGTGGGAGCTGCGTCCGTCGGGGATTATCACCTAGGATTGACGAGTGGACATATTTTGGTTTTGCATAACTGTTATTTTGTACCAAGCTTAACGTGTAATATCATATCAGTTTCCTTGTTATCAAATAAAGGTTACGATTTCACGTTTGTAAGAGATGTTGTTAACATCCACCTTAATCATGGTTTGATTGGGTCCGGTACATTAAATAACGGCATATATGTTTTAAACCGACTCCAAATTTTCAATGTCCAGAACACACTAAAAAGAAAGTCTCCAGATTTAAATAAAGCTTTCTTATGGCATTGTAGACTGGGTCACATCAATGAGAGAAGGTTGACTAAGTTGCATAGAGAAGGATATTTGGACACGTTCGAATATCAATCTTATGACACTTGTCAATCCTGTCTCAAAGGAAAGATGACAAAGACTCCATTTACTGGACAAGGAGTAAGAGCGAGCGAGCTCTTAGGACTCATACACAGCGATGTATGCGGTCCAATGTCTATACATGCGAGAGGTGGTTTTTCCTATTTCATTACTTTCACGGATGATTACTCAAGATACGGATTCATTTATCTGATGAAACATAAATCCGAGGCTTTTGAGAAATTCCAAGAGTATAAGAATGAAGTAGAAAACCAAACCGGCAAAAGTATTAAGACACTAAGATCTGATCGAGGTGGAGAATACTTAAGTGCCGAGTTCCTAGGTTACCTAAAAGAGAAAGGAATTCTCTCTCAGCTTACTCCTCCATACACTCCACAGCATAACGGTGTATCGGAGAGACGGAATCGAACCCTATTGGATATGGTACGATCCATGATGAGTAATGCTGAGTTACCGCGATCTTTCTGGGGTTATGCGCTAGAATCAGCGGCATATCTTCTGAACAGGGCTCCTACCAAGACTGTGCCTACCACTCCATATCAGATGTGGACTGGGAAGAAACCCCATCTTCAGCATATGAAGATTTGGGGATGTCCAGCTTTTGTTAAAAAGCAGCATGTGGACAAACTCGAGGCACGATCAGTAAAATGTATGTTTGTGGGATATCCAAAGAACTCCAAGGGATATTATTTCTATTACGCAGAGGAACAAAAGGTTTTTGTTTCTCGTAATGCCCATTTTCTGGAAAATCAGTTTTTAGAAAAGGAAATAAGTGGGAGCGAAATAGAACTGGAAGAAATTCCAGAACCACAACCTGCTACTGAAAGTTTGGTAGAACCAGGAGTTCAAGAAGAACAAGACATTCCCGCACCCCTCCACAGGAGTAGTAGGCCGTCTCATCCGCCTGAGAGATACTACGGTTTTCTCATAGATGGGGATAGAGAGGATTGCATCATAGATGATGATGAACCGACTGACTTCCGGCAGGCCATCCAGAGCGGCGACTCGGTACGATGGCTAGATGCAATGCGGACCGAGATGGAGTCCATGTACACCAACAAAGTATGGACTTTGGACTTTGCTCCAGATGGGGTAAAACCCATAGGATGCAAATGGATCTTCAAGAAAAAGATTGGTGTAGATGGACAGGTGGAAACCTATAAGGCTAGACTTGTTGCAAAGGGTTTTCGTCAAAGACCTGGTTTGGACTATGACGAAACTTTTTCTCCAGTGGCTATGCTCAAATCCATTCGGGTCCTTCTTGCTATTGCTGCCTTCCATGATTATGAAATCTGGCAGATGGACGTAAAGACTGCTTTTCTGAATGGAAATTTAGAAGAGAGCGTCTATATGGATCAGCCAGAGGGTTTCAATCAGAGTGGGAGCAGCGGGAAAGTATGCAAGCTGCTTAAGTCTATTTATGGACTAAACAGGCATCGCGGAGTTGGAACATCTGTTTTGATGAGACAGTCAAAGAATATGACTTTATCAAAAATCCAGATGAACCGTGCATATATAGTAAAGTTGTGGCCAGAAGTGTCGTATTCCTCGTCTTGTACGTGGATGACATTCTATTGATAGGAAATGACATTCCTATGCTACAATCTGTCAAAGGATTCTTGTCACACAGGTTCTCCATGAAAGACCTGGGTGATGCCTCGTACATTCTGGGGATCCGGATCTATCGTGATAGATCCAAGAGGATGTTGGGACTTTCGCAGTCCAGGTATATCGACACTGTACTGAAAAGATTCAGTATGGAAGATTCTAAGCGCGGTAATCCACCGGCTTGTCACGGAATCACCCTCTCCAAAGAGATGTCTCCCAAGACTGATTTGGAAAGGGAACGCATGTCTATTATACCCTACGCTTCTGCGGTAGGCTCTATAATGTATGCGATGTTGTGTACCAGACCAGATGTTGCTTACGCACTGAGCGTGGTAAGCCGGTATCAGTCAGACCCAGGGGAGAAACACTGGATAGCAGTAAAGAACATTCTCAAGTACCTGAGGAGGACTAAGGAGATGTTCTTGGTTTACGGCGGAAAAGACCTCAGGTTGGAGGCCTTTGCTGATTCCGGCTTCCAGAGTGATAAGGACGATTCCAAGTCCATGTCGGGTTATGTCTTTACCCTCAATAGAGGGGCGGTGTGCTGGAAGAGCTCCAAGCAGGACACCGTTGCAGACTCGACAATGGAAGCGGAGTATATAGCTTCTTGCGATGCCGCAAAAGAAGCAGTCTGGATGAAGAAGTTCCTAACAGAACTTCAGGTGGTTCCTACCATAGTTGATCCAATACCTCTGTATTGCGACAACAACGGAGCTATAGCTTTAGCGAAGGAACCAAGGTCCCATCAGAAGTCCAGACACATCTTGAGGCGGTATCACCTGATCAGGGAGATCATTGATCGTCAGGAGATCGAGGTTCGGAGAGTTGCTTCTGAAGAGAACATTGCTGATCCATTCACGAAGGCCCTTCCTCAGATTCAGTTCGAGAGGCTACTCGAGATCATTGGTCTACGATATGCCAGTACATGGCCCTAGTGCAAGTGGGAGATTGTTAGTGTTTATGCCCTAGAAGGTCATTACTGTATCATACTAGTTTGTATATTACTTAATGGAAGCTTGGGATATTCACATGTATATAACAGTCTTGCTAAACATGGTAGTATGCTACTTGGTTTTTCTATCTTAATATGTGAGTGTACGTATTGATAGAGCTCTTAGGATCTTGCATGTCTACCAGTGTTGTGATGGCAGTCACACTAGTGGGGGCTGGGTAGTCTACAAGCACATCCTTATTCAGGTCCCTGGTCGTTGGATTATCGAGACAGAGCATCGATACTCCGTAGTATACTGGTGTGTACGCTTCTCATCCCAGTTGGGAGATGGTCTATCCCACAGCCGTCAGTACGTCGTACTGGAGATAGTATGCAGGTGCTCGTTAGGTTACGGGTACACCGGACAGGACTCACGGGGAACTGTTGGTTGGTTTGATACCAGTCGTCAGTGAGCAGTTCCCAGGTGACATGAGTACAGCGTAGTCCGCAGACTTGACACTGCTACTTCGCCTCGAGTGTGTCCCACTGTTCTTAGATTGCTACCCTACCACGGCTCAAAGGAGTCGTGCAAACAGGTAGCAGTTGGGTGCAGTCCCGAGCACTTGGAGGCAGTGGCGGTTAGACAGGATTCGTCCCTCCCGGTATTGGGAGTAGATATCATGCTGTGTCAGAGAGCCATTACGCAAAGTCCCTGGCCAGGGCAAGCGAGATTTGCTGGTAGGTTCCAGTAGTTTCTCAGGGTGTAATGGGCTTCCCTCCGACACGACTTATACCGCTATTAGGGGACTGACGCTTGCCGCCCCCCTAGGCCCGATATGCGATAGTCTTAGACGAACGGACCGGACTGTATGGAGATTGTCACATCAGACTCAGTAGGAGTTCGGATGGGTTTCCTCATCGGCCTTCTTATCGACAACTACCTGGGGACCGTTACGTACAGCTAGTGCCGCTTGCGGTCTGTGGTTAAACCCACTGCCAGCGTAGTAGTCGAGTCTCTAGAGTCCCACACAGAGAGTTTCCTACTCCAGGCGAAACGATATAGAGGTTGCATGGTTTTGCAACAAAGGGTTCGGACGCATACGTGCGTTTACGCACATACGACTTTCGGACAGTTTTTACCAGTCGGCTTTGGTTTAAGCCAGTTACTGGTATCCGGTTATTGGATTTTTACAGTCTAAAGTTTTTCCGTATTTTTGCGGATTGGAGGGGCGTTCTCGTAATTGTACGAGAAGCTTCTAGAAGATGTGACTAAGGAGGTTAAGGTGACATAAGCTTTGGATAAGATTAGTGATGTCATGAGGGTGATTCATCATGATCATTAATGCACCATAAATGCTTAATGACTCATGTTAATGAATCACCTCTTTTCATTTATGAAGCATGCTTATTCATTTCTTTTATTCATTATTCTAAAATAAGAATGCTTCATAATATATTATGATACACTCTCTCTCATCTCATTATCTCATCTCACATTCTCTCTCCTCAAGCTCTCATCTTCAAGAAACTAATCCTTAATCCTCATGTGTTGAGATCAAACGTTTAGTTAGACTTAAACATCCATTACCTTCACTCTATATCATCCTTTCTTCTTTGATTAGCAATCAAAGTAGATTAGTTGCCTCAAGTTAGAGGTGTAGCTTGGAGTTTTGCTCTCGGGTGGATCGTCTACTACCTAGAGAAGGCCGAGGAGAACAAGGAGATCGTAAAGACGAAGGACTAGTTTCATTTGGTATAATCCCTAAACACAATAGTTAAGAAACTCTTTGTGTACGGTTATTTATAGTTTAGCTTCGATTCAAGCGGTTAGTCGATGTTCGATCTTTAAACTTGATCGTTTTTGAAAATTCCGCCACCCCACAAGTACTGGGGTGTACTACATCGACTTACACAAGGAGACACACTGAGTCGAATAAGTCCCTTATTCAGCAAATCTTGCAACTGGCCTTTCAACTCTCTAAGCTCCGCCGGGGCCATCCGATAAGGCGGTATAGAAATAGGTCCTGTACCAGGAATCAAGTCAATGCAGAAAAAAATATCGCGCTCAGGCGGTAGCCCAGGAAGCTCATCAGGGAAAACATCAGGGAACTCTCGAACAATCGGAACCTGGTCCAACAGAACCTCTGTAGCTCTAGTATCGCAAACATAGGCTAGAAATCCCTGATATCCCTTCCTCAAAAGCTGTTCAGCGCGAAGAGAAGAAATCAAACTGTGAGGGGAGGCACCATGGTCCCCCTGCACAACAAAAGCCGACTCGCCGGGAAAACAAAACGAAACTGTCTTCTCGTGGCAGTCCACAGACGCATAGCACGTGGCTAACCAATCCATGTTCAGAAGAACGTCGAAGTCCAACATCTCAAAAAGGATCAAGTCGACAGGCAACTCTCTCTCGCCAATACGGACAACGTATGATCGGAACTTGTGTCGAGCAATAAACGACTCGCCCACGGGAGTGGTCACAACAAGCGGCCGATCAAGCAAACTAGACTCTCTACCCAAACTCGGCACGAAGTGTGTGAAAACGTACGAGTGTGTGGAACCCGGATCAAACAACACGTGTGCATCAACAGAACATACTGAAAGGGTATCTGAGACCACTGCATTGGACGCCTGCGCGTCCTGATGCGTTAAAGCGAAAACCCGTGCCTGTCCTTTACCTGCGACTGGCGGTTGTTCATAACATAATACTGCATTTTGTATTCCCCATTCTTATGCATTTTACAATGAAAGCAGGTGCTTTTGACCTATGTCTGCTACATGTTACAGGTTACAGGTTCTTGGAGCGAAAACAGTGAAAAACACAAAAGACGACACAAAAGAGGACTTTTGACCAACAAATAGGAAGATCTTAGTAAAGCCTAGAAGAAGAACGGTTCACCATCAACAAGGCAACACAAGATCCATAAATACAAAGCAGACGGTTAAAAGATCCATTGCAAAGTGTTCGCTGAAAATCTGGAATTAATACAGAAGCCAAATTGATAAAAGGAATAAAGAACCAGGAAGACCAAAGAACCATGATGCAGCCCAGAAAAATTCATAAAATGAACTCCTCAATGGGCCGCGGAACCGCGGCCCGATGCCTACCCATGCCGCGGTTCCGCGGCCGTCTAGTGCCCGTGCGCAAAGAAAATTTTACCAAAATTCTGAGGAGGCTATGGAAAGATTTTCTGGGGGTATATTTGTAATTGTAGACATGCGGTGCAATTGTAAACCTAGGGTTTCTATGTCCTATAAATAGAACCCAAAAGCTTTGTATTTTCTTATGCCTCTACTCATGAATAAAATTCTGTTTTCTTGAAGTTAGAGCGCATCAAAAGTAAGTAGGTTAATTCCTTGCAGTAGTTGTAGTTTTTCATATCTGCTATAGGTAAATTATTTTCTCGCCTTAGTTTAATTTAGTTTAGTTTTTATTAACTTGCAATAGATGTTTTCTCTCTTTAATAAAATCATGTCTTTCTTCATCCCCTCAATAAGCGAGTAGTTTCCTCGCTTGTTAGGGTTAGGAATAGGAAAGGATTTGAGAGATGAAGATCTCTCATCTCTTTTCGTTGCCAAACTTTTATGAACATTAGAACTCCATGCATACCTTCTTATTCTGCTCCCTACGGCACTTCTACCCTCAAGGTAGCGGTGATTCCGTAGTCTAAAGGCCCGGACTTTAAGGTTTTCCATGGAGGTTAGGGTAAAGATTAATAAAGGAAGGACAAGAATCTAGAGGAAGAATCAATCATCCCAATCATCCCAATCCCCTTTATAAATATTTACCATAACACTAATATGATAGATTTAATTAATGGCAATGGAAAGAGATGTAGATCTTTGTTTACCAAATTTTCCCTAAACCTAATCCTAGCAAGTTTCTAATCCTAGTATCATACAACTTCAATTCTTAGGTTTATTTTTAAGACCCAACATCATTTGGAATTAACTCGTAAGAACTTAAAGGAGATTTACACCTCCCTGTGGACCGACACGTATTCACCGGCTAGCTGCAAAGCGACGCCGTTCTTGATTGCGGTAAAGATTTTTGATCTATCTTTTAGAAAGCGCAAGCACGCTAAATCTCTACAACCAAATGGCGCCGTTGCCGGGGATGGCGTAAAATTTTCTTTTAGTAATTTCGGGTTAATATAAAATATAAAAATCCATAAAAAATTTGAAAAATCCAAAAATATAAAAAAAATTATCATCTTTTATTGTTTGAAGGGTTTTCTTTGTGAATCTTTGCAGGTTTGACGGATCTGAAACAACACAGAAAGCAAAACAGAAAAAGATACATCAGAACAGGAGGAGATTGAAAGTACAGAACAGCTGAAGAAATCCAGAGACCTGATCCCTCAATCCGACCGCGATTCCGCGGCTAATACCCTGTCAAAACCGCGGAACCGCGGCCCTCTGGAGCCCTCTCTGCAAAGAAATTGCACTGTTTGTTTTCTCATTCTCCCCTCTGCAAATCCCCATATATCTTTTGTCAAATCTTCTGCAGGATTCTTTGCGCTAAAAATCTTCTTCCCCCTTCCAATAATTGATTTGCTGCAGGATTCTTTGCGCCGCGCTAAAAAGAAAATTGATTGCAAGTGATTTACTGCTTTGCATACTTTAATCTGACTTTAAGGGGCTATTGACCAATTCAGATTGGGTGGGGATTTCATCACCCTTCCCAGGACCCCAGAAATCACTTAAAGCATTTGCATTGACCACTTTTAATTTAAAAAATATTAGACTCAGCCCTAAGGATGTCGAGCTAAATAGGACAGAGGACTAGTATAGGCATCAGCCGTTTATCCTAACCTGTCTTTGCGGTGCTTAGGCAAGTGTGTCAAGGCTAGTGGTTTTTAATTAGGCCCACAGCGTGGTTCCTTCCCACTTACCTGGCACTTACCTGGACGTAACGGACGGTGAAGAGGCGGTTTGAGGTCCTATTTCTAGCCCTTTGGAACAGTTAGGAGCTGTCTAGCTGACCTAGGTGACCCTAGACTTAGGCCTGATTGTGCATGTGTGGTTAATTGCATTTGTGTCACTAGTCTCTTTTCAAAATCTTTTTGCAAAAGCTCACTTAAAAAGAAAAAGGAAAATCTTTTCAAAACTTGCAACTTGTCACTAAAGAAATCTTTGCACTCACTTACACCACTTCTTCTCATTGACGTTTTCTTACCTTCACATTCTGTCTTTCATCTTTCGACTACACTAACCCTTTTAGTGTATGTCCGGTTGGACTAGGGACCCTAGAGCCCGATTAGTCCGTGTTTCGTTGGTACCGACCGACGAACCTTTCGACTCCGAAGTCGAAATCTTGTCCACTTCTTCACTTCCACCATCACATTCTTCCGAAGGTATGTCGGGATACGATCCTAACAACACCTTACTGACGGGAATGATTCCACCTCCGTTAAGTGCGAATAACCCGAATCACCCACCTGTTGAAGCGCCCGCACGAGTCGTGCTCCAGGATCTTTTCTACCCCATCCGCACCGCCCTTCCTACTTGTCTTTCCCTCCCACCGGCTAATGGGGACAATTTTGAGATCAAACCCCACTTCATCAATATGCTGCCTAAGTTTCATGGTTTGGAATCCGAAGACGCATATATCTTTATCAACAAATTCCAAAACGTTTGCACCATGATGAAAACTACCCAATTAAGTGATGACGCTATAAGGCTAAGGGTCATTCCTTTCAACTTATGTGACCTAGCCGAGAAGTGGCTATACAGCACCGCATCACACTCAATTAGAAATTGGGACGTATTTGTGAAAGCTTTTCTTAAAAAGTTCTATCCTCATCACAAAACTGCTAAAATCCGTAATGAGATTATACAATTTTCACAGCTTCCTGCCGAACCATTTTGGAAATGTTTTGAAAGATTCAAAGACCTACTCGTTCAATGCCCTCACCATGGGATCGAAAGATGGCAACTTTGCCAAACATTATACGAGGGATTGAACCCGGCAACGAAGCAGTTGCTAGAAACCATTAGTCAAGGTAACTTTCTGTCCAAATCTAGTGAGGAAGCATGGCAGTTTCTTGAGGATCTTAGTGAACAAACAATTCAGTAGGAGAGCACCAAGACCACATCATCATCTTCTTCTATTGGTCAACCTAGGGCAGGCATACATCAAGTAGAGATGTCAATTGCTATGAAGGCCGAGATGGCCGCTCTTACGAAAAAGCTAGAAGCACTTGAGACCAAAATCTCAACACCTTCTCCTGCCCCTGCTGTGCCTCCACGAACTGTTTGTGCTTGTTGTTCGGATCCATCACATTTCACCGAAGAGTGTCCTTACACTGCATCTACTCAAGGACAAGATCAAGTCAATGCTGCCTTTCAGCAACGACAAAGAAATGATCCATACTCTTCGACATACAATCCGGGTTGGAAGAGCCACCCTAATTTCTCTTGGAACCAAAATCAACAATCCCAAGGAAACAACAATTTTCAAAGAGCTCCTCCTCCTCAACAACAAGCACCTCCACAAACTCAATTTCAGCAACCTCTCCAACAGCAGCCTTACCCTAATCAGATGAACAATTTTGTGCCCAACAATTTTGTTCCCCCTCAAAATGCTGTTAGCTCGCTCGAAAGAAGTCTAGAAGCATTCCTAAAGCAATCTGCACAGTCCACAGCTAGGATAGAGACTTCTGTTCAATCTTTGGTGCAAAACAGTGCTTCACACGATCAAAGCATCAAAGCTATTGAAGCACAAATTGCACAACTCAATGCAGCATTGAAAGAGCGAGAGAAAGGAAAGCTTCCGTCTCAACCACTACCAAATCCTGGTCACGCACATGTTGCACATGAACAACAGAATCATAACGTGAATGCTGTGACTACGTTGAGGTCCGGAAAAGTGCTGCAAAACAATGTGGGTATTCACCATGACACCTCTGCCGGTGGTTCTTCATCTTCATCTTCTTCTTCTTCTTCTTCGTTAGAGCCTATTCTCCATCCTTCACATGGCTCTACTTCTTCTAGCTCGAACGGACCCTCTTCTCACAACACGAACACATCCACACAGGGTTCCGTTCCAACTCAACAATCTGATCCGCAAAAGTTGGACTCAACAACTTTTCAAAATGTTCCTTTTCCAAATCGGTTGAGATCTAACAAACCAACTCCACAGATGGAGAAGATTGTAGAGTTGTTCAAACAGGTTAGCATAGATATCCCTCTTTTGGATGCAATCCAACAAGTTCCTTCATATGCAAAAATCTTAAAGGACTTATGCACCAAAAAGAAGAAGTCACAAGTACCAAAGAAAGTTTTCGTGGCTAGTGCTGTTAGTGATGCTCTTGTCAATTCTTTACCCCCAAAGCACAAGGACCCCGGTTGTCCTACTATTTCGATCACAATTGGGAACAAGACCATCAATAGAGCACTATTAGATCTTGGTGCTAGTGTCAATTTGCTACCTTATTCGGTGTACGAACAATTAGGCGTTGGAGAGCTTAAGCCTACTCATTGCACTCTCCAGATGGCCGACAGATCAATCACCCATCCTAGGGGAGAATTGGAGGATATGTTAATAAGAGTAGGGGATTTCATTTTTCCCGTTGACTTTATTGTTATGGATACACAGCCTGTCGCTAACCCCCGTAATCAAATTCCGGTGATACTTGGTCGACCATTCCTCGCGACTTCTAACGCGGTAATCAACTGTCGTAATGGTTCAATGAATCTATCTTTTGGCAATATGACAGTTGAACTCAACATTTTCAAGTTAGGAAGTCAGCCTTGTGAGCCTAATTCTAGCGTACTTGATGTGTGCTCGATCGATGAGATCGCGGAGGAGGACTGTGAGTTCGAGAATTTCATGTTTAATCACAGCAATATTAACGCCACTAGTGCGTTCCTCCTAGAATCCGACACAGCTTTCACGACGGACAAAGATTATGAGTGTTTCACCTTTGTTGATGATCTTGAAGACTCTCCACTCGAGTTTGAGTCTTTTGCTTTTTCGGATGAGTTAGTTGAACCATCCGACTCGGTAGCGTACACTCAATTTGAACCTTTGATGGAATCCTTCGAGTTTGAAACAGTTACTCCATCGTTACCATCTATTGTTTCACCACCTAAACTCGAGCTAAAGCTGTTGCCGTCGCACCTAAAATATGCTTATCTAGGTGAAAATGAGACCTTACCCGTTATCATATCGGCCTCTCTAGCTCTTGAGCAAGAGAAGGCTCTTTTAACGATCTTATACGATAATCGGCAAGCTTTCGGCTGGTCTATGGCGGACATCAAGGGGATTAGTCCCCTCATAGTCGAACATCATATACACTTGATGGATGATGCCAAGCCAGCAAGGGATCCACAAAGACGCCTCAACCACATTATGAAAGAGGCGGTCAAGAAGGAGATTGTTAAGTGTCTTGATAGCGGTATCATTTACCCTATCTCGGATAGCCAATGGGTTAGCCCCATTCATGTCGTGCCAAAGAAATCAGGCATCACGGTCATCACCAATGAGGCAAATGAGTTAATTCCCACTCACACCCAAACTGGGTGGCGAGTTTGCATCGACTACCGGAAACTCAATGCCGCGACAAGGAAGGACCACTTTCCTTTACCATTCATTGACCAAATGCTAGAACGATTGGCGGGGCATGAATTCTACTGCTTTTTAGATGGCTATTCCGGTTATAATCAAGTCCCCATAGCCAAAGAGGATCAAGACAAGACCACTTTTACTTGCCCCTTTGGCACTTTTGCTTATCGTTGCATGCCCTTTGGGTTATGCAATGTGCCCGCTACATTTCAGCGGTGCATGATGGGGATCTTTTCGGACATGGTGGAGAAGTTTTTGGAAATCTTTATGGATGATTTCTCCATTTTTGGTGACTCCTTCAATGAGTGTTTACGACATCTTGACGCAGTTCTTACCCGCTGTAGGGAAAAGAACCCGACTTTGAATTGGGAGAAGTGCCACTTTATGGTACGAGAAGGCATTGTCTTAGGACATGTCATCTCGCAAAATGGCATAGAGGATGATAAAGCTAAAATCGAACTCATTTCTAATCTTCCTCCTCCTAAATGCGTCAAAGATATCCGAGCTTTCCTTGGCCATGCCGGTTTTTATAGACGGTTCATCAAGGACTTTAGCAAGATTGCTAGACCCTTGACTCTCTTGTTGGCCATGGACACTACTTTTGTTTTCGACTCAACTTGCATGGAAGCGTTCGAGTCTTTGAAACACTCACTCATTTCTGCGCCCATCCTTTCATCTCCAGACTGGACGCATCCCTTCGAAATTATGTGCAACGCATCAGACTTTGCCATTGGTGCTGTTCTTGGACAGCACATTAACAAGATGCCGCATGTAATTTACTACGCTAGCCAAACATTAAATGAGGCCCAATTAAACTACACAACAACAGAAAAAGAGTTTTTAGCGGTTGTGTTTGCACTTGAAAAATTTCGGCCTTATTTAATCGGCTCTCCAGTTATAGTCTACACGGATCACTCAGCTCTTCGCCACCTTTTTGCGAAGAAGGATGCTAAGTCTAGGCTAATACGTTGGATCCTTTTGCTGCAAGAATTTGACCTTGTTATAAGGGACAAAAAGGGATGTGAAAACGTAGTGGCCGATCACCTTTCACGACTTCCTTCTTCGCCTACACTTGAACATCCTATCACTGATGTTTTCCCCGACGAGCAACTCTTGACCGTTTCTTGCGAACCATGGTTCGCCGATATTGTAAACTACTTAGCCACCGGCTTGATACCTAAAGATTGGTCGAAACAAGATAAACTTCGATTTTTGTCCCAAGTAAAGCATTTTTACTGGGATGAACCTTATCTTTGTAAATACTGTTCCGACCAAATCATTCGTCGGTGTGTACCTGAAAATGAGGTTAAGAGTGTGCTGTCTTTTTGCCACGATCAAGCATGTGGCGGGCACTTTGGCCCAAAGAAGACAGCCGAGAAAGTTTTACAGTGTGGTTTCTATTGGCCACGACTCTTCAAAGATGCATTCGAATACTGCAAAACTTGCTCCCGGTGCCAACACTTGGACCGGATATCGCGGAGAAACGAAATGCCGCTCCAACCAATTTTCGTTGTAGATATTTTTGATGTTTGGGGTATAGATTTTATGGGACCATTTCCTAACTCTTTTGGAAATGTGTATATTCTTTTGGCTGTTGACTATGTTTCAAAGTGGGTCGAGGCTGTACCAAGTCGAACGAATGACAACAAGGTTGCCACTCGATTTCTAAAAGAACACGTCTTTTCTCGATTTGGGCACCCTCGTGCAATAATAAGTGATAATGGTTCTCACTTTTGCAATAGGACTTTTGAGTCCTTAATGCGCAAATACTCTATCACCCATAAGCTGTCAACGCCATACCATCCCCAAACATGTGGGCAAGCCGAGGTCTCGAATCGGCAAATTAAGCAAATCTTGGAGAAAACGGTTTCTAAAAACCGAAAAGATTGGTCACTCAAATTAATCGACGCGCTATGGGCTTTCCGTACTGCGTACAAGACCGATCTTGGCATGTCTCCATACCGGCTTGTTTACGGGAAGGCTTGCCACCTTCCAGTAGAAATTGAGCACAAGGCATTTTGGGCCATTAAGGAGCTGAATCTATCTTTAGGAGATGCGGGCAGCAACCGAAAGCTGCAGTTAAATGAACTAGAAGAGCTGCGGGATGAGGCATATGATAATGCCGTGATTGCTAAGAACCGAGTTAAGGTATTTCATGATAAAAACCTTTTGCGAAAGACATTTAAACCAGGTCAACAGGTTTTATTATATGATACTCGGTTACATTTACATCCCGGCAAGCTCCGTTCTAGGTGGAAGGGACCTTTTGTAGTCCGCACCGTTTATCCGCACGGTGCGGTTGATCTGGAAGACCCGGAGGACGGTATGCTTTTCAAAGTAAATGGGCATCGTTTGAAACCGTTCCTCACAGCGGACCCTTCGGAGGAGCTCCTGTTCTTGCAGGACCCGATCTACACTGAGTAATATTCCTCCACTTTCACCCCCAGATTTCTTTTCTTCCAAAACATTATTTCAAATAAGTTTGGGGGTATGTATATAATTTGTAAATATATATTCCCAAAATACCATAAAAAATTAAAAATAAGAAAATAAAAAAAATAAATAACTTTTTTTGGACCAAATTGCAAATTTTCAGAATCAAGAGCTGAATTTTCAATTTAGAAATAAAATCCTCATTTTTGAGGGTGTTTTCTTCAAATAACCCTTTTTCCCCCTCTATTTAAAGAGACCCGAGCCCTCCTGTCCTCATAACCCTAATATTTCATCTTCATAAAACCCTAGCCGCACCTCCTGTCCCCTACAGAAAAATTTCGCAGCGCCGCCACCAGATCGCCGCGTTTCCGCCGCGGTAGCCGTCTCCTGCCGCTGAACCGCCGCCGTCTGCAAGCTTCACCCCCTGAAACTTCAGGGGAGGTATTCTCTGTTGAAATCCTATCTGTTTATTGCATATTTTTCTCTGTACAATCTAGATGGCACATAAAATGCAATTTGAGAGATTTTACCCCGGTTTTCGCACACGAAGTATATGGTAGATATTTCGCACAGGAAATCGCGCAGAGGGGCTGGAATTTCCTGCTCTATAATCACTCATCTGCGTTTGCCCTACCTAACCTAGTTGCCCTATTTTACGAATCTATGGAGGATAATAGCCTTGAAAACTTAGGTTACATTAAACTAAATTGGGGAAATTGTGAAATTCACATCGATAGGGACATGATACACGAGGTTACACTCATACCACGTGTACCTGCACATGAACACCCATTGCGCTTTGAGGATTATATGCCCTTGATGGGGAATGACTGTGCACGAGAACCGCGTAAGGGTATCCAAGCACGGACCCTTTTCGCGAACGTTTTAACTGTGTGCCGGTGGGCACAAAACAATATCTTTGGTAGTTCCCATAACACGACTTTTTTCACCCCTTCATTACATGTCGTACACACACTGATGATGAAAAATCCAAGGTTCGACATGTGCACTGTTTTGCCCCAATCTATAGGTACGGGGAAACGAGGTTCCGTATACCCATGTCCCATGCTCGTTACCCAACTCTTCCGTTATTTCTTCCCCGCCGAGGAATTTGACTCATACATGATAGACGGTGTTCCGGTTCGACCACTCGTAGAGGGCGTCACGTCGTCCTACTTTAGACTAACTGATATTTGGACACGAACGGAACCGGCAGAAAATGTACCCGCACACACCCCTAGCTCGAGCTTGACTTTGAGCGGGGAAGAACTAACTCCCCAGGAGCATGCACGATTGATGCGGAGAACAGTGAGAAGAATCGATTCATTGAGGGATGAGTTTCGGGCGACTGCACGAGATCACGACCGTCGGCTGACGGAAATTGAGAGGGGTACTCAAACCCTTTTGGCTAGAGGGGAAAGATCACGTTCACGCTCACGAGCGCGACGTGGGGCCGAGCAGTGAGGGCACTGCTTTGCTCAAGTTTGGGGGAGAGGGTAGTGTATATAGTTATCCTTTGCATTGCATATTGTATATATTTCTTTTTCTTTTGCATATTTAATTTCTGCACAGCATATTTATATAAAAAATTCATAAAAATTTGAAAATTTGAAAAATACAAAATTTAGAAAATAGAAAAACCCATAAAAATTAAAAAAAATTCAAAAAAATTTCAAAAATTATAAAAATTAATGTATTCAATTCTGGTTAATTGACTTGAGTTTGATAAATAGGTTAACTGGCTAGGAAAAACTAAATCTTAGACTTAGCAAATTAAAAACCCTAAAAATAACCTTTCTTAGAGTTTAACGGTAGAAAGTATATGTCTTTGTAGATTATTTAGAAATAGGCAAATTTTGGGTTCACTCCTTGGGCTAAGTCAAAACGAAGGAAAAGTATTAAAACTTTTATTAGAGTATAAGTTTGAAAAATAGTTCCTAGCTTAAGTCTAGATTCTGAAAACATGTACCCTACAAAATGCACAAACACGCACTTTGAAACTTGGATTAGTAGAAGAGACCTTGAAATACTCTTGTCTAAAGTCCTTAGCACAATGAAAATAAAAAGAAAAAAAAAGTGAATAAAGAAAAAAAAAATGGACACTGGTTTTTGTGATTACTTAAGGCTGTAAAAATAGAAAAATATTTAGCGAGGGTGCTTCATCACCTAGTGCATTAGACCAACTGGTTTGGGAGCCACTGCTAAAAGCCTTGGGTGTTGCAAAACTAGAAAGTATATCATATATATTTATTTATCAAAAAGAATAGATAAATAAATAAGTAAATAAATAAAAACCCTAACTATTATCATAACCATGGTTTAAGTCTTAACACAACACCAAACTACATGCATCATCAAACATGACACAAAGTAGTGCACAAAAGTATATCATATATACTTCTTGCACATCGAGTGAGAAAATCCATATAAAGTGAACCAATACTAGCTAATGCAAAGTAATATATCAAATATATAATTATACATTAAATCATTAAATCAACATTTGATTCAATGATCCGGTCATGTCGCACATAACCGACTAGTATCCAATGTATCGACTTATCGAATCAATGATTCGATAACTAGGTCATATCGAATATAACAAATCGAAACATTTATCACGAGAATGAAATACGGTATCACATACAAGCATTATTCTCGGTCCCGCACATATCTCATATGCGCTCCTATTTCGTTTCGCTTGAGCCAGGAAACCTCTGTGTAGGACTCTAAAGACTCGTCAATACGCCGGTAGCAGATGATGATCATATCAAGCACCCACAAGCCGCAAGCGGTCTGCTAAACGTAACGGCCATCTGGGTATTGAGCGATCAGAAGAACGACGAGCTAGCCCGCTCACACTCCTGTGAATCCAACCAGTAACACTTACCGTACAGTCCGGTCTGTTCGTCTGATACGTCGCATATCAAGTCTAGGGGTGGTAAACGTCAGACCCCAATAACCGATAAGTCGTGCCGATGTGAGGCTCATAACGGGTCGAGAAACTACTGGTAACACTTACCAGCAAATCTCTGATCAGCCCTGGCCAGGGACTTCCCTGTTACGGCCAATCGAGCACAGCGCAACATCAACCCCCAATACTGGGAGAGACGAAACCCCTCCTATCGATCATTTCCTCCATGTGACTCGGGACTGTACCCAAAGACCACCGTTCTGCACGCCCTCATGGACGTGGTAAGGTGGAGATCAAAGTACAGTGGGAATCAAACAAGACTCTATGACGATCTCGGGTCTACAGACTAACCTGTACAAGTGTCGCCTGAGAACTGCCATCTGACGTGAGGTATAATACCATCTGGGAGTTCTCTGTGAGTCCATCCAGTGTACCCAGTCTCCACTGAGCACCCGTATACCATCTCTGATGTCAAACACCAATGGATATGGGATTATCCATCGCCCATCCCATGGGTCGAGAAGCGTATACGCTAGTCTACTCTGGTATATCGATGCCCCGTCTCGATACACCCACGACTAGGGACCTTGAAGGATGTACTTATGGACTACCATGTCCCCACTAGTATGATCTGCATCGGAGTCCAGGTAGTCAAGTACACATCCTAAGGGCTTTACCAACATGTAACCATAAGACAGTTTAAAGAGACTAGTGTACATGTTAAGATAAAGAGTAACCAGATAGCATACTATCATATCGAGCAAGAAAGTCAACTCTATATATGTCCAAGCATCCAATATAATATACATCATCTGTACAATACTGGCCTCTAGGGCATACATACAACTAACAATCTCCCACTTGCACTAGGGCCAGCTGTTGTAGTATCGCATACCGAGCATCCCGAAGAGTCTCTCAAACTGTATCTGGGGAATGGCCTTCGTGAGTGGATCCGCCGTGTTTTTCTTCGTGTCAACCCTCCTGACCTCGATCTCCCGGCGATCAACTATCTCCCGGATCAGGTGATACCGCCTCAGAATATGCCTGGACCGCTGATGGGACCTGGGTTCCTTGGCCAAAGCCACCGCTCCATTGTTATCGCAATACAAAGGTATTGGACGCTCAATGGATGGAACCACTCCAAGTTCGGTAATGAACTTCTTGATCCAGACAGCCTCTTTGGCAGCATCGTTGGCAGCGATGTATTCAGCCTCCATCGCCGAGTCTGCCACGGTTTCCTGCTTGGAACTCTTCCAGCTAACCGCCCCTCCGTAAAGGGTAAAGACAAAGCCCGACTGCAACTTAGAGTCGTCCTTATCACTCTGGAAGCTCGAATCAGTAAAGGACTCCACTTGGAGTTCTCCGTTACCATACACCAAGAACATATCTCTAGTCCTTCGCAAGTACTTGAGAATGCTCTTCACAGCTGTCCAGTGACTCTCTCCAGGATCAGCTTGATACCTGCTCACTACACTTAGTGAGTATGCTACATCGGGTCTGGTACATAGCATCGCATACATGATAGAGCCTACTGCCGAAGCATAGGGTATCCCTTGCATGCGAGCTCTCTCCAAATCAGTCTTAGGAGACATCTCTTTGGAGAGAGTGACTCCAGAGATCGTGGGCAAGTTCCCACGCTTGGACTCTTCCATACTAAACCTCTTTAGTATGGTGTCAATGTACCTGGATTGGGACAATCCCAAAATCCTTTTGGATCTATCTCTATAGATCCTAATTCCCAGTATGCAGGAGGCATCACCAAGATCTTTCATTGAGAATCTTTGTGATAAGAAGAGCTTGACCGATTGCAGCATTGGAATATTATTTCCTATCAAGAGTATGTCGTCCACGTACAATACGAGGAAGACAACCTTACTCTCTGCCACCTTCTTGTAGATACAAGGTTCATCTGGGTTTTTGACGAAATCAAACTCTTTGATAACGACGTCGAAGCAGATGTTCCAACTCCGCGATGCTTGCTTTAATCCGTAAATGGATTTAAGCAGCTTGCACACCTTCCCGCTGCTCCCACTGTCTACGAAGCCCTCTGGCTGAGTCATGTACACGCACTCTTCTAAATCACCATTTAGAAAGGCGGTCTTAACATCCATTTGCCAGATTTCATAATCATGATATGCAGCGATGGCAAGCATGATCCGGATGGATTTAAGCATAGCCACTGGAGAAAAGGTCTCGTCATAGTCCACACCTGGTCTTTGACGAAAACCCTTTGCTACAAGTCTAGCTTTGAAAGTCTCCACTTTCCCATCTACACCAAGTTTCTTCTTGAAGATCCACTTGCTCCCAATGGGTTTTACCCCTTCAGGAGCAACGTCCAAAGTCCATACTTTGTTGGTGTACATGGATTCCATCTCGGACCGCATAGCATCCAGCCATTTCACTGAGTCCCCACTCGTGATGGCCTGCTCGAAGCTAGTTGGGTCATCATCCTCCATGATGCAATCCTCGCTCCCACCATCCATGAGAAAACCGTAGTATCTCTCAGGTGGACGAGGAACCCTACTAGATCGGCGGAGAGGCTGAGGTTCGTCGGAAGCTACTGAATGCTCTGGTTCCACTAAATCTTCTGTTGTGTTTTGTTCAGCTGGAACCTCTTCCAGTTCTACCTCAGAGCCACTAATTTCTTTTGCAAGAAATTCCTTTTCTAAAAAGGTGGCATGTTGAGCAACAAATACTCTTTGTTCCTCACTGTGGTAGAAGATATACCCTCGCGAATGTTTGGGATATCCAACAAACTTACACAAAACAGATCTTGCCTCGAGTTTGTCCGGTTTTTGTCTTTTGACATAGGCCGGGCAACCCCATATCTTTATGAAATTAAGATATGGTCTCTTCCCTTCCCATATCTCATATGGTGTGGTAGGCACAGATTTGGTGGGAACCCTGTTCAGTAGGTATGCTGCCGTTTCCAGTGCATATCCCCAGAAGGAAACAGGTAACTCAGCTACACTCATCATAGAGCGCACCATATCTAATAGGGTGCGGTTTCTCCGCTCCGATACACCATTGTGCTGTGGTGTATATGAAGGAGTTAGCTGAGAGAGAATCCCATTCTCTTTTAGGAAGTCCAGGAATTCAATGCTCAAGTATTCTCCTCCTCGATCAGATCGTAGGATTTTAATACTTTTTCCGGTTTGGTTCTCAACTTCTTGTTTATATTCTCTAAATTTCTCAAAAGCTTCTGATTTGTGTTTCATCAGGAACACATATCCGAATCTAGAGAGATCGTCAGTGAATGTAATGAAGTACGAAGAACCATCCCTGGCATGTGTAGACATGGGACCGCATACATCACTATGTATAAGTCCCAAGAGTTCGGTAACTCTTTCTCCGTGTCCCGTAAACGGAGTTTTGGTCATCTTGCCTTTGAGACATGACTGGCAAGTGTCATAAGATGAAAATTCAAACGGATTTAAATATCCATCTTTATGCAACTTAGCTAGTCGTGTCGCATTGATGTGACCCAGTCTACAATCCCACAAGAAGGATTCGTTGAGTTCAGAACTCTTCCTCTTGTGTGTGTTTGTTATGCTCAGAACCGTTGATTGATTTAGAACATAAATGCCATTGCATAACGTGCCTGATCCAACCAACTTTTGGTTACGGAAAATGTTCATAACATTGTCCTGTAATACAAAATTATATCCTTCTTTGCTTAATAAAGAAACCGATATAATATTGCATATCAGGTTCGGCATGTAATAGCATTCGTTCAGAACCAATGTATTACCAGTTGGTAATACAAGGTGATATTCCCCGACAGTCTTAGCTGCAACAATTGCACCATTTCCAACTCTAATGTCTTTATCACCTTCTCCAAGTTCTCTACCTTTCCTGAGCCCATGTAACTGATTACATATATGGGATCCTGACCCGGTATCTAATACCCAGGACGTAGAGCAAATAGAGAAACAGTTCTCAGTAACGAACACACCCGAAGAAAATGCATCAACATGTACTTTCTTCAATCGGGTGGCATGGGAATCCTGGTATTCCCCTATATCCTGTTCATTCCTATAACTCTTATAAGAAAGAACGGAACCAACGTTCCCCAGCACAGTATAACATGCGGGTTCGGTCAATACATCCATATTATTATCTTCATTAGGGCATGAAATGGTCTCTACCTGGAGAGAGAGAGAAGAAAATACTTTAGCGTATGCTCGTGCAAGATCAGATTGGTTATTATCTTATCTAATCAGGATGGCTTCCACTGCTTTTTATCAAATCTTCCTTCAAACCCTAAAAGGAAAGACTAGCCGGGATTAATTACACACTACAAGTTCGCCAATCTTTCAGCCAGGCCAGTGTCGGTACTTTGAGGGAGGTCCCCCGTGCTTTCGCACGAACCTAATTAATGTAAACCTCGTTTTCCCAGAGGCGTAACCCCGTTGACACCTTTCTAGACACCTACTTGATCAGCTAATTGCAATGTGTAAAACTCTCCCAGGAGTAACCCTTACTCGCAGTGGGTATCGGGATCCAACTATCTCATAGAAGGTATGCAATCTCATTGCAAATTTCAACACTTGAAATTCCCGATAATATTTTGCCCCAAGCATCCTATGACCTTGACGGAGGTCAACAAACCACAGGGTGCAAGTCAAGTTCAACCCGTCATTTCTTGATTGAATCAAACCCACCCGCACGACCCTTGACGGAGGTCAACAAGGTCGTACGAGTACCCTAATCCAATCTGCATCATATGCATAAGCAGACAAATACTAGTTAGCTACCGCACACTACGCCTTGACGAAGGTCAACAAACGTAGCACGAATACTAAGTAGGATTTATCTGAAATGACGGAGGGCTACGTCAGGTTTTTCTGAAAACCTATTGCGTAATGAACTTGATATCGTTGTAGAATCAAATGAAGTTTTAAAAATGGAGTGATTTTGAGGCTTTTCTAGTTTTGCTAAAGGGGTCACTCCCGGTGAAGGGATCGTCGGCCCTTTCCTCGTCGAATGAGGTGCGGGATATATCATATATATCACTGTGCAAAGCATAAACTATAGAAGCAATCAAAAGCAAACCGAGTGTGTAGCATCTGCCAGTTATTGCTAAAAGAGTCACTCCCGGTGAAGGGATCTCGGTCCTTTCCTCATCGAATAAGGTGCAAGATATATCACATATACCGCTGTGCAAAGCAAGAACTGTAGCTACTTGTTTTATTTTAAAATTCGATTCCACAACATCTTAGGTTTCTTATCTTTCATTAATCACATTAATTAAGTCCCATCATTTAAATACCTAAACATCACAGATAGATATGACGTACACTTATGCCATCCGCATTCGCCTCGATGTCCCCTCGTGCACCGTTAGGTTAGGTAACTAACGACAGAGCAGGGCAGGGCTAGCGCGGGTGTAAAACATAAGTAACGTCTATATAATATATCATATATACTATATACTATATCCATCACAGAATCACAACACAGATATCGCAGCAGAAGAAACATATGAAATATTGGATATACTAGGACGTCCGTGTTTTCAATACGAGCCAGTATAAAACACGGATTCCACGGTCGTGATGAATAGCCAATCCCACACCCCTAGACCCCTACGAGAGCAGCAAGCAACCCTGCCAATTCTAGGGTTAGGAGACCCGGACTCGACTCCTCGAGTTGGTCTCCCACTGGACCCCAGAACCCGGTTACTTGTGCTCCCCTCCTTGGGTCTATCCTAATGCGGAAAAGTAAATAATATACAAAAGGTGACATCTTCGGCTACCTGGAAGTGCCCCAAAAAAAAGAATATTACATACAAGTTTTTTACATGAATGAAAATGAAAAACACTCATCTCACATAAAAACCCCCGGCTATTCAAACACGACGATCCAATATAACATATCTAGCAACACATAACATCACATGTCATCAACGTAAGTAAGTATGCATACCCCAATTGTCTTTGACATATAGCAACGAAACCGGCGATATGAACATACTACACTTACGGTCACAGAAAATAAAGTGTAAAACTACAACAGTTGGAATCCGCAACCTGTTTAGACATCACATGCCTAATCAAATGAAATACTTAGACATCACATGCCTAACAGTTATAAACCCCCATTTTAGTCTCATTATCGAAAACTCTTTTCAATATCAAGTGAAACCAAACTGCTAGATTTATAACATTCATTCAGTTGTCACATAACTGTTTGTGAATTCCAATTATTGTATCCCATTCCAGATAAACAGAAAATGTTAAACTTTCCGATTGAACAGTCGAATACCCAAGTTTTTCCCGATACAGCTCAACACATGAAATAAGTCTAACAACATTCAGTTCGTGCCTCAGTACCAACGGTCCAGCCGTAGAAGGGTCAAGCCAACACCTCACATGTGGCTCGCCGTACTGCCCCAAACCCGAAGGTTCAAAGGGCAGTTCAAGACGGTCACATAATCGAGTTAAGGTTTGTTGTCTTCTAGAGGGTCCATCGCGTTACTTGCACTACTTAGAACGTCGTTAAACTACGGAAAAATCCAACACTTGGAAATCTCCCGACAGGGGAAAAATTGGGTATTTATATCCGGTCGAACTTTTTAACATATTCTAAAAATTATCCGGAAATACACAAAAGACGAAATTTGACAATCCGATCGAAATACCGAATCCCCAAAACAACCCTGAAAATTAAAACTCTGGAAAAAACATTAAAAATTCCCAGGAAAATCACCACTGGAAACTAAGAGTTACTACGCAAAAAACTTTACATACTGTGGCCGTACGGCCGCGGAACCGCCGCATGAGCCTTGCTCATGCCGCGGAACCGCGGTGATATAGTGGAATTAGGCTCACGAATTTCACAGTAAACCTTATAATTTCCTGCTGATTTTTCTGCATATTTTTAATATCGAAAAACTCCAGATTTTGGAAAAAGTCCAGAGAGCATGTTTGGCTTAGGGTTTCGGGTTCGTTCGGGCTTCAAATTGCGTCTAGACTTCGCCTAAGGCTCTAGTTAGGCTCTGATACCAGTGAAAGGTTCCTAGGCACCCTATAGAGGTCTCACAAGGCATCAACCATGCCAATTTCAAAAATTATGGGTGCCGCGAAACCCTAACGCGGATCGTTGGCTAGAATTCTAGGCGAAAAACGATTCAAATTAACAACTTAACTAAAGTTCGGAAGTTACAACCATTGTAGATCCGGATATCCACTTCCTTAGCTCCACGTAGTCGTCCTCTCGCTGTCCTTTTCGAATCCTAGACTCATTTGTCGGCTTCATCGGGAAAACGAGCGGAATAGGTCGTCGACTTCGTGCCGAAGATGATCTACGTCGAGGTTGCACAAGTTCAAGCTCCAACTTCACCAAGTTGTGAAACTTGTGAAGAAAACACCCAAAACAACTTGGCAAGAGGTAGAGGGTGAAGAAATAGGAGATGGGTTCACTTTAGAATTGGATTTCTCATTTTGGATCTCAAGTTGCCATTGATGGCATCAAAGTTTCTTTCTTGAACATAAAGAAGAAGAAGTAGATAGAATATGATAAGTATTGTGAAAAAGAATAATAAAATCAAATACTTATCATGTTCTAACCTAGGTTAAGTGTAGAGAATAAACCATGGTCAAATGAGAATGGTTAGGGTTAAGGATGATGACAAAATAGTCACTTTAGTCAAAGCTTCATCAAGCTTCATGAAAGAAACCATTTTGTTATCATATATATTTATTTATCAAAAAGAATAGATAAATAAATAAGTAAATAAATAAAAACCCTAACTATTATCATAACCATGGTTTAAGTCTTAACACAACACCAAACTACATGCATCATCAAACATGACACAAAGTAGTGCACAAAAGTATATCATATATACTTCTTGCACATCGAGTGAGAAAATCCATATAAAGTGAACCAATACTAGCTAATGCAAAGTAATATATCAAATATATAATTATACATTAAATCATTAAATCAACATTTGATTCAATGATCCGGTCATGTCGCACATAACCGACTAGTATCCAATGTATCGACTTATCGAATCAATGATTCGATAACTAGGTCATATCGAATATAACAAATCGAAACATTTATCACGAGAATGAAATACGGTATCACATACAAGCATTATTCTCGGTCCCGCACATATCTCATATGCGCTCCTATTTCGTTTCGCTTGAGCCAGGAAACCTCTGTGTAGGACTCTAAAGACTCGTCAATACGCCGGTAGCAGATGATGATCATATCAAGCACCCACAAGCCGCAAGCGGTCTGCTAAACGTAACGGCCATCCGGGTATTGAGCGATCAGAAGAACGACGAGCTAGCCCGCTCACATTCCTGTGAATCCAACCAGTAACACTTATCGTACAGTCCGGTCTGTTCGTCTGATACGTCGCATATCAAGTCTAGGGGTGGTAAACGTCAGACCCCAATAACCGATAAGTCGTGCCGATGTGAGGCTCATAACGGGTCGAGAAACTACTGGTAACACTTACCAGCAAATCTCTGATCAGCCCTGGCCAGGGACTTCCCTGTTACGGCCAATCGAGCACAGCGCAACATCAACCCCCAATACCGGGAGAGACGAAACCCCTCCTATCGCTCATTGCCTCCATGTGACTCAGGACTGTACCCAAAGACTGCACGCCCTCATGGACGTGGTAAGGTGGAGATCAAAGCACAGTGGGAATCACACAAGACTCTATGACGATCTCGGGTCTACAGACTAACCTGTACAAGTGTCACCTGAGAACTGCCATCTGACGTGAGGTATAATACCATCTGGGAGTTCTCTGCGAGTCCGTCCAGTGTACCCAGTCTCCACTGAGCACCCGTATACCATCTCTGATGTCAAACACCAATGAATATGGGATCATCCATCACCTATCCCATGGGTCGAGAAGCGTATACGCTAGTCTACTATGGTATATCGATGCCCCGTCTCGATACACCCACGACTAGGGACCTTGAAGGATGTACTTATGGACTACCATGTCCCCACTAGTATGATCTGCATCATAGTCCAGGTAGTCAAGTACACATCCTAAGGGCTTTACCAACATGTAACCATAAGACAGTTTAAAGAGACTAGTGTACATGTTAAGATAAAGAGTAACCAGATAGCATACTATCATATCGAGCAAGAAAGTCATCTCTATATATGTCCAAGCATCCAATATAATATACATCATCTGTACAATACTGGCCTCTAGGGCATACATACAACTAACAAGATTTCCTTATTAGAAAACCTAGTTAGAAAACAAAAAGTCGAAAAACCAAATTGATAGGATTTTGTGAGTGTAATCCGCTGAAAACCCTCAAGAGACAACACTCCTCCTACTAGGGACACCTAGAGGTTTAACGGCTTGTTGTACAAGCTCAGTGCAATCGCGTTTCCCTGCGAAAGTGCGGCTAGGTTAGATCGAGACTAAGTAAAATAATAAGTTTGCTCGAGAGCGAGCAAATGATAAGTTTGGGGGTACTTGTTCATAACATAATACTGCATTTTGTATTCCCCATTCTTATGCATTTTACAATGAAAGAAGGTGCTTTTGACCCATGTCTGCTACATGTTACAGGTTACAGGTTCTTGGAGCGAAAACAGTGAAAAACACAAAAGACGACACAAAAGAAGGACTTTTGACCAACAAATAGGAAGATCTTAGTAAAGCCTAGAAGAAGAACGGTTCACCATCAACAAGGCAACACAAGATCCATAAATACAAAGTAGACGGTTAAAAGATCCATTGCAAAGTGTTCGCTGAAAATCTGGAATTAATACAGAAGCCAAATTGATAAAAGGAATAAAGAACCAGGAAGACCAAAGAACCATGATGCAGCCCAGAAAAATTCATAAAATGAACTCCTCAATGGGCCGCGGAACCGCGGCCCAATGCCTACCCATGCCGCGGTTCCGCGGCCGTCTAGTGCCCGTGCGTAAAGAAAATTTTACCAAAATTCTGAGGAGGCTATGGAAAGATTTTCTGGGGGTATATTTGTAATTGTAGACATGCGGTGCAATTGTAAACCTAGGCTTTCTATGTCCTATAAATAGAACCCAAAAGCTTTGTATTTTCTTATGCCTCTACTCATGAATAAAATTCTGTTTTCTTGAAGTTAGAGCGAATCAAAAGTAAGTAGGTTAATTCCTTGCAGTAGTTGTAGTTTTTCATATCTGCTATAGGTAAATTATTTTCTCGCCTTAGTTTAATTTAGTTTTGTTTTTATTAACTTGCAATAGATGTTTTCTCTCTTTAATAAAATCATGTCTTTCTTCATCCCCTCAATGAGCGAGTAGTTTCCGCGCTTGTTAGGGTTAGGAATAGGGAAGGATTTGAGAGATGAAGATCTCTCATCTCTTTTCGTTGCCAAACTTTTATGAACATTAGAACTCCATGCATACCTTCTTATTCCGCTCCCTACGGCACTTCTACCCTCGAGGTAGCGGTGATTCCGTAGTCTAAAGGCCCGGATTTTAAGGTTTTCCATGGAGGTTAGGGTAAAGATTAATAAAGGAAGGACAAGGATCTAGAGGAAGAATCAATCATCCCAATCATCCCAATCCCCTTTATAAATATTTACCATAACACTAATATGATAGATTTAATTAATGGCAATGGAAAGAGATGTAGATCTTTGTTTACCAAATTTTCCCTAAACCTAATCCTAGCAAGTTTCTAATCCTAGTATCATACAACTTCAATTCTTAGGTTTATTTTTAAGACCCAACATCATTTGGAATCAACTCGTAAGAACTTAAAGGAGATTTACACATCCCTGTGGACCGACCCGTATTCACCGGCTAGCTGCAAAGCGACGCCGTTCTTGATTGCGGTAAATATTTTTGATCTTTCTTTTAGAAAGTGCAAGCACGCTAAATCTCTACAACCAGCGGTCCCCTACTAGCAACTGGCTGTACTCTGCCGGCAGCTGGCTGTCCTCTGCCTCCGCCACCTCGTCCTCTATGAGCAAATCCTCCGCGACCACGACCTCTCTGTGCATGAGTCTGATGCGGAGCAATAGTAGGTACATTCGGCAACGCCCTCTGGGGTGGAGAAGGTGAAAGTGTGACATGTGATAGTGCTGCCTCCATTCGGCGTATCTCGGTACAATCTCTGATGCGGTGATGGGGGCTACCACACCCAAAGCATCCACGCGACGACTGCTGACCCTCTTGGGGATAAGATCTAAACATCTAACCTCGCCCTGAGTCTCTGCCACCTGTACGATGTCTGTCACGGCGTCCGAATGGAAGTCTCCGTGCTGGTGTATCAGTACGAACCCTCTTCGACCCTGGAACTACCGAAGTCTCAGCAAGGCGCTCCTCGACTAATAAGGCTGCGTCTACAGCTGCTGCATAGGTCTCGTAAGGCTGTGTGTTGATCACAAGAAACAACGGGGTAAGCAAGCCTCGAACAAACCTCTTGACTCGCATCTCCTCAGTAGCCACTAAATATAGGTCATAAACAGATAGCTCGGTGAACTGTACATCATACTCCGCCACCGTCATATCCGGCGTCTGGCGTAATGACTCGAACCTGTGTGCTCGGGCATTCCTGACACTTTGGGGAAAGGAAACGCGCTAGAAATTGTTAGTGTATATGCCCTAGAGGCCATTACTGTATCATACTAGTTTGTATATTACTTAATGGAAGCTTGGGATATTCACCATTGTATAGACAATCTTGCTCAAAATAGTAGTATGCTACTTGGTTTGTTTCTGCTTCATTGTGTGTAGATGTGTTTCTTTTAACATATCGCCTATACACATTGGTGGAGCCCTTAGGATCCTTGCTTGATTACCAGCGTTATGATGGCAATCACACTTGTGGGGGCTAGGTAATCCACAAGCACATCCTTATGCAGGTCCCTAGTCGTAGGACTATCGAGACAGGGCATCGATACTCCGGAGTAGACTAGCGTATGTGCTTCTCACCCCAGCAGGGGAGAAGGTCTGTCCCACAGCCGTCAGTACGTCGTACTTGAGATAGTATGCGGGTGCTCGTTAGGTTACTAGTACACTGGACAGGGCTTGTCGGGACCTGATTAGTTGGTACTATACCTATCGTCAGTTGTCAGTTCCCAGGTGACATGAGTACAGCTTAGTCCGCTGACTTGACACTGTCACTTCGCCTCGAGTGTGTTCCCTCTGTACTTTGATTACTACCCTACCACGGCTCAAAGGAGTGGTGCAAACAGGTAGTAGTTGGGTGCAGTCCCGAAGCACTTGGAGGCAGTGACGGTTAGACATGATTCGTCTCTCCCGATATTGGGAGTTGATATCGCGTTGTGTCAAGGAGAGCCATTACACACAGTCGTCCCTGGCCAGGGCAAGCGAGATGCACTGGTAGGTTTCCAGTGTTATCTCAGGGTGTTCTGGGCTACACTCCGACACGACTTGTACCGCTATTAGGGGACTGACGTTCACCGCCCCCTAGGCCCGCCATGCGATAATCTCAGACGAACAGACCGGACTGTACGCAGATTTTCACATTCAGGCTCAGTAGGAGTTCAGATGGGTTTCACCTCGCCAGTCTTCTTATCGGCATCTACCTGGGGGCCGTTACGCACAGCTAGTGCTGCTTGCGGTCTGTGGTTAAACCCACTGCCAGCGTAGTGTCGAGTCTTTAGAGTCCCACACAGAGAGCTATTCGCCTTTAGGCAAAAGAGTAGAGGTCGCATGGTTTTGCGACAGGGTTCGGTCACATCCGCGCACTTGTGCACGTTTGGCGTCCGGGCAGTTATTACTAGCGGGCTTTAGTTTAAGCCAGATCCTAGTATACGTTTTGGGATTGGTTTTATCTCGTTTGTATTCGTATTCCTCGGAAAGCGGATGCGGGTGTGTATGCACTGTTGACAGAGACAGAGGCAGAGGATTCTCATTAGGGTTGTTGACTGTTGACTTTTGCTAAACCCTAATGAGAATTAGAAATATGATTAATAATAATATTAATTAAGTATAATTGTGATATGGTTGGGTTGAAAGGTTGACTTTGTTGACTTGTTGACTTTGTTGACCGGTTGATTAGGTTGGACTTGTTGACCATCATCATGACAATGGCTATCATTTCATGGCATTGACCTTTGCTTGCTTGTTTTGTTCACAAATTGCATTTAATGCATGAAATGATATTGCCATTTGATATGATAACAACCATCACATAATACTCAATTATTATTATTTGTTATGATTATTTTGGATTATGAGAGGAACGGTGGAAAAAGTCTTGCTCATTCTATCATTCTCATTCTCTCTCATCCTCAAGCTCTCCCTCTTCCTCTTGCTCTCTCTCTAGCTCAAGGAAACTCCCTCTCATGAGTTGAGAACCATTTCCTTAGAGATAAAAACCCATAACACTTCTCTACTCATCCTAGTACACAAGGTCTAGCAAGCCAAGTGTTCTAGTTTCCTCTAGTTTGAGGTTGAAGCCAAAGGTAGAAGCTTTCGGGTGGATCCATCTTCGGCGCAGGAGACGACGAGGTGAGGCCGATCCGACTACCGCAAGGAGTTGAAGAGAAAGAGTTCAAGTTAAGGTATAACCCCCTAACCGAGTAGGTAAAACTCCTAGTTAGGTTGTTAGATAGTTGTTTAACAAAGATCCGTATTTTGAGTCCATGTTATCCCCACCGTAGAAAATCGTTTTTCACCATTTCCGCAACCCCAAAGAACTGGGGACGGGTAACGTGGACTTACAGTGATATCAGAGCCTAGTTAAACACTATCTAACATGTTAGCAAAGTAACTAGAAGTTCGATCGAAGAAAAGTCACGAAACACGCCCGAAATGTATACTTTCTGCCGATTTTTTTTCTTGTTCAAAAAATAATTAATCTTACACTAAAAATCTACTCAGGCTTTTTAAAACACACCCAAGAAAAATAGTCCATCGACTCGGTCAAAGCGTCGCGGAAACGCGGCAGGAGCATGCTCCCGCCGCGGATCCGTGACCGAGTTGACTCGGTCGTAGGAAAGTTTTCCTGCAGTGTGTTCAGTGGGGTGTTTTGGGATTTTTGGAATATGATTTTTCTGCCCAGATTTTCCAGAATGCAAAATTTGTTTTTGGGGTTTAAAAATCCGTATTTTGATCGAACTTCTAAAGACTTAAGCTAACGGGTTATATCTGTGATGTGGTACATGTATTAAACGTCTGCTCATCGCTATACATCGATTAGTGGGAGTTATACATATCTGTGATCTGTAATGTTGATGGTATGTGTATATGAATTCATTGGATTGTCGCGGATGAATAGCCGGGAGGTTGTGAGATGAGAGTTTTCTTTATCTTTCAATTCATGTAATTTGTAATTGATGTAATATTATTTATTTGGTTGCACAACCGGGATGAGGTTGTAGCCGTCATTGTATAATTTCTTTTACTGTTTTTGCTCCTAGGATAGACCCATGGAGGAGGTGCACAAACTACAGGGTACCTCGAAGTGCCGAGTGGCCTACTCACGTTGTTGAGGAAGGTTGCTTCACTTCGGCTATTTGCCGGGTAGTTTGCCGCACCCGTAGGGGTCTAGGGTGGGGTATTGGCTATTCATCGCGACCATGTAATCCGCTTTTCGTTACAGGCTCGTACGGAATGCGGATTCCTAGTATATCCAATGTGTTCATCTATGATCTGGAATGGCTATCATTGCTATATATCTATATATGATATCTATTTAGGCGTTGCTTATGTTTTGCATCCGCGCTAGTCCAGCCCCCGCTCTGTCGTTGGTTAAGTAACCTAACGGGTAATGATGGGGCCCCATGGCGAATGCGGATGGCATAAGCGTACGTCATATTTTCGTTGTTTTCTGCAATGGTAGGATTAAATGATGGGACACATTAAAATTAATGCAAGAAAATAAACCAAGTAAAAGTCATTGGAACACTTTCAAAAACCACTCGGTTCTTTTCAAAAACTAACTTTTAAATGCGGAGCTTGAATCACTCCTTTTAAAAGCTATCTCGTTCCATCGATTATATCAAGTTCACTACGTTCACGGTTTCGCCAAAACCATTCATAGCCCTCCATCGTTTCAGTTAAATATTCGATAGTATTCAAGCTATGTATTTTGACCTTACGCCAAGGCATAGTGATTGGTAGCTGTCGGATATTTATCTGTTGCATAGATAGAATGCGTTGGATTGAGACAGTCGTACTGCCATTTTGGCCTACGTCAAGGGTAGGTACGGGTGGGTTCAAATTAACATGGATAATGATGGGTAGAACTTGACATGTGACTTATGACATTTTGACCTCACGCCAAGGTCATAAGAGCATGGGGCAAAAATCCACATCGGGAGTTTTAAGAGAACCTGAAACTTGCTAGCACTGCATACCATTTGGAGTGTGATGATTCTGGTAGGATTCCTTTAGTTTTGTCACGCAATGATATTTGGATCCCGATCCTACTGTGAGTATATGCTACTCCTCGGGAAATTTCTCACTTAACGATCAATGCTATAAACTAAGTAGGTGTCTAAAAAGGTGTTAGCGGGGTACGCCCCCAGGTAAAAGAGGTTATTTAATTAAGGAACTTCGCCAAAGCGTTGGAAAACCTCCCTCGAAGTACCAACACTGGCCTGGCTGAACGATTAAGCAAGTATTGTACGGTAAGATTGATCCCGACTAATTCTTCCTTTTTGGTTTGAGGAGGGATTCGAGAAACAGTGGGAGCCATCCTGTTTAGACAAATTAAAAACCACTCTAAACTTGCAAAAGCATCATGCTGAGTGTTTCTTCTCTCTCTCCTAATTGCAGCGACCAATCGTCATGACCGGACTTAAGTTACTTCTAGATAAAAACATACTGACAGGGCCAAACTACAAAGATTGGCTCAGGAATGTCAAAATGGCAATCACTTACGACAAGCTGGGGTATCTCCTTACCACTAAAGCTCCCCCTGTCCCAGGTCCCACCTCCAGCGTCGTGGATAAGGAAATCTGTAAGACCTGGGAGATCGATTGCGCGAAGGCCAAGTGCCTCGTGCTTGCCTCTATGGACAATGAACATCAGAGGAGGAACGAGAATATGGACCTGGAATCCATATTTCTTCATACAAAAGAACTGTATGGAGAGCAATCCCGTATCGCCAGATACGAAGTCTCGAAAAAGTTGTTTTCGACGAGATTGGCCGTCGGATCATCGGTAGCGGAACACGTGCTTAAGATGATTGATTTCATTGAGGAGCTCACGGACCTTGGGACCACGTTAGAGAACGAGCTCTATACGGACTTGATTCTCCAGTCCCTTCCTTCCACTTATGCCCAGTTTATCCTGAACTTCAACTTGCAAGGAAAAGAGGTTGAACTTCTGGAGCTCCTCAACATGTTGAGGAGTGCAGAGGGTACCCTACAGAAAGGTAGGGAAACATCCACTTTGTTTGTAGGAGGATCTTCTTCTTCTAAGTCCAAGGCGAAAGCCAAGGGAAAGAAGAAGAAAGCCCCCGCCAAACCAAAGGGCGGTGTTAGTAAAGTGGAAACAAAGGGAAAAGCAAAGGCAACAAAGATAGCGGGGCAGCTTGTGGAAAAGGAAGAATGCTTCTATTGTCATAAGAAGGGACACTGGAAAAAGGATTGCAGGGCTTGGAAGGCCAGAAACCAGGATCCGAGGCAAGTTGCGGCTTCGGCTTGAGGTGTGTATGTTATTGAAAACTGTCCTTCAATAAACTCTACTTCCTGGGTATTGGATACCGAATTAGGATCTCATATTTGTAATTCTTTGCAGGCACTGAGAAGGCGTAGGGTTTTGAAGGCAGGTGATATGACCCTCAGAGTTGCAAATGGAGCTGGAATGGATGCTGAGTTCGTGGGGGACTATCACCTGGGAATTTCTGATGGACATGTTTTGGTTTTGCGTGATTGTTATTTTGTACCCAATGCAACCTGTAATATCATATCTGTATCTTTATTATTTAAAGAAGGTTATGAATTTGCATTTGTAAGCAATGTTGTAAACATTCGCCTTAATCAAGTTTTGATTGGGTCAGGTACATTAAACAATGGTATATACGTATTAAACCAACCACAGATTTTCAATGTCCAGAATACACACAAAAGAAAGTCTCCGAAAATAAATCAGGCTTTCTTATGGCATTGTAGACTGGGTCACATCAATGAGAGAAGGTTGACGAAGTTACATACAGAAGGATATTTAGATCCATTAGAATATCAATCATATGCAACTTGTCAATCCTGTCTCAAAGGAAAGATGACGAAGACTCCATTCACTGGATATGGAGTAAGAGCGAGCGAGCTCTTGGGACTCGTACACAGCGACGTGTGCGGTCCAATGTATACGCATGCGCGAAGCGGTTATTCTTACTTCATTACTTTTACGGATGACTTTTCAAGGTACGGATATGTCTTCTTAATGAAACATAAATCCGAAGCCTTTGGAAAATCCCAGGAATATAAGAATGAAGTAGAAAAACAAACCGGCAAAAGTATCAAGACACTGAGATCTCATCGAGGTGGTGAATACTTGAGTGCCGAGTTCCTGGATTACCTAAAAGAGAATGGAATTCTCTCTCAGCTTACTCCTCCATACACTCCGCAACATAAAGGTGTAGTGGAGAGACGGAACCGAACCCTATTGGATATGGTACGTTCCATGATGAGTAATGCTGAGTTACCGCGATCATTCTGGGGATATGCACTGGAATCAGCTGCATACCTTTTGAACCGAGTTCCAACTAAGACTGTGCCTACCACACAATATGAGATATGGAGTGGGAAGAAACCATATTTTCAATATCTGAAGATCTGGGGTTGTCCAGCTTTTGTCAAAAAGCAGCATGCGGACAAACTCGAGGCATGCTCAGTACTGTGCAAGTTTGTGGGATACCCAAAGAACTCCACGGGGTATCTTTTCTATTACGCAGAGGAACAAAAGGTCTTTGTTTCTTGTAATGCCCACTTTCTGGAACACCAGTTCTTAGAAAAGGAAATAAGTGGGAGCGCAATAGAACTGGAAGAAATTCCAGAACCACAGACTATTACTGAAAGCTTAGTAGAACCAGAGGGTTCGAAAGAACATGACATTCCTATGCCGCTCCGCAGGAGTAGTAGGCAGTCTCATCTGCCCGAGAGATACTACGGTTTTCTAATAGACGGGGATAGAGAAGATTGCATCATTGATAGTGATGAGCCTACTAGCTTCCAGCAGGCCATTCAGAGTGCTGACTCAGTAAAATGGCAGGATGCAATGCGGACCGAAATGGAGTCTATGTACACCAACAAAGTATGGACTTTTGACATTGCTCTAGATGGGGTAAAACCCGTAGGATGCAAGTGGATCTTCAAGAAGAAGATTGGTGTAGATGGACAGGTTGAGACCTATAAGGCTAGACTTGTTGTAAAGGGTTTTCATCAAAGACCTGGTTTGGACTATGACGAGACCTTTTCTCCAGTGGCTATGCTGAAATTCATTCGGATCCTTCTTGCCATCGCTGCCTTCCACGATTATGAGATTTGGCAGATGGACGTAAAGACCGCCTTTCTAAATGGAAATTTATAGGAGTGTGTCTATATGGACCAGCCAGAGGGTTTCATTCAGAGTTGGAGCAGCGGAAAGGTATGCAAGTTGCTTAAGTCCATCTATGGACTAAAGCAGGCATCGCGGAGTTGGAACATCTGCTTTGATGAGACAGTCAAAGAATTTGGCTTTATCAAAAATCCAGATGAACCATGCATCTATAGTAGATTTGTAGCAAGAACTGTCGTATTCCTCGTATTATACGTGGATGACATTCTTTTGATAGGAAATGACATTCCTATGCTACAATCTGTCAAGGGGTTCTTGTCACACAGGTTCTCCATGAAAGACCTGGGTGATGCCACTTACATTCTGGGGATCCGGATCCATCGTGATAGATCCAAGAGGATGTTAGGACTTTCACAGTCCAGGTACATCGACACCATACTGAAAAGATTCAGTATGGAAGATTACAAGCGCGGTAACCTATCGGCTTGTCACGGGATCACCCTCTCCAAAGAGATGTCTCCCAAGACTGATTTGGAAAGGGATCGCATGTCTATTATACCCTACGCTTCTGCGGTAGGCTCTATAATGTATGCGATGTTGTGTACCAGACCGGATGTAGCTTATGCACTGAGTGTGGTAAGCCGGTATCAGTCAAACCCTAGGGAGCAACACTGGATAGCGGTAAAGAACATTCTCAAGTACCTGAGAAGGACTAAGGAGATGTTCTTGGTGTATGGAGGAAAAGACCTCCAGATCGAGGCCTTTGCTGACCCCAACTTCCAGAGTGACAAGGATGATTCCAAGTCCATGTCGGGTTTTGTCTTTACCCTCAATAGAGGGGCGGTGTGTTGGAAGAGTTCCAAACAGGAAACTGTTGCTGACTCGACGATGGAAGCGGAATACATCGCTGCTGCTGATGCCGCAAAAGAAGCTATCTGGATGAGGAAGTTCTTGACAGAACATCAGGTGGTTCCGTCCATTGTTGATCCAATACCTCTGTATTGCGACAACAACGGGGTTGTAGCTTTAGCGAAGGAACCTAGGTCACATCAGAAATCCAGACACATCTTGAGGCGGTATCACCTGATCAGGGAGATCGTGGATCGCCAAGAGATCGAGGTTCGGAGGGTTGCTTCAGAAGATAACACTGCAGATCCATTCACGAAGGCCTTGCCCCAGACTCAGTTCGAGCGGCTGATCGAGATGATAGGTCTTCGATACGCCAGTACATGGCCTTAGTGCAAGTGGGAGATTGTTAATGTATATGCCGTAGAGGCCATTACTGTATCATACTAGTTTGTATATTACTTAATGTAAGCTTGGGATATTCACCATTGTATAGACAATCTAGCTCAAAATAGTAGTATGCTACTTAGTTTGTTTCTACTTCAATGTGTGTACATGTGTTTCTTTTAACATTTCGCCTATACACATTCGTGGAGCCCTTAGGATCCTTGCTTGATTACCAGCGTTGTGATGGCAGTCACACTCGTGGGGGCTGGGTAATCCACAAGCACATCCTTATGCAGGTCCCTAGTCGTAGGACTATCGAGACAGGGCATCGATTCTCCGGAGTTGACTAGCGTATGCGCTTCTCATCCTAGCAGGGGAGACGGTCTGTCCCACAGCCGTCAGTACGTCGTACTTGAGATAGTATGCGGGTGCTCGTTAGGTTACGAGTACACTGGACAAGACTCGTCGGGAACTGATTAGTTGGTACTATACCTATCGTCAGTTGTCAATTCCCAGGTGACATGAGTAAAGCTTAGTCCGCTGACTTGACACTGTCACTTCGCCTCGAGTGTGTTCCCACTGTACTTTGATTACTACCCTACCACGGCTCAAAGGAGTCGTGCAAACAGGTAGTAGTTGGGTGCAGTCCCGAAGCACTTGGAGGCAGTGACGGTTAGACATGATTCGTCTCTCCTGGTATTGGGAGTTGATATCGCGTTGTGTCAAGGAAAGCCATTACACACAGTCGTCCCTGGCCAGGGCAAGCGAGATGCACTGGTAGGTTTCCAGTATTATCTCAGGGTGTTTTGGGCTACACTCCGACACGACTTATACCGCTATTAGGGGACTGACGTTCACCGCCCCCTGGGCCCGCCATGCGATATTCTCAGATGAACAGACCAGACTGTACGCAGATTGTCACATTCAGGCTCAGTAGGAGTTCAGATGGGTTTCACCTCGTCAGTCTTCTTATCGGCATCTACCTGGGGGCCGTTACGCACAGCTAGTGCCGCTTGCGGTCTGTGGTTAAACCCACTGCCAGCGTAGTGTCGAGTCTTTAGAGTCCCACACAGAGAGCTATTCTTCTTTAGGCAAAAGAGTAGAGGTCGCATGGTTTTGCGACAGGGTTCGGTCACATCCGCGCACTTGTGCACGTTTGGCGTCCGGGCAGTTATTACTAGCGGGCTGTAGTTTAAGCCAGATCCTAGTATACGTTTTGGGATTGGTTTTATCTCGTTTGTATTCGTGTTCCTCAGAACGCGGATGCGGGTGTTTATGCACGGTTGATAGAGACAGAGGCAGAGGATTCTCATTAGGGTTGTTGACTGTTGACTTTTGCTAAACCCTAATGAGAATTAGAAATATGATTAATAATAATATTAATTAAGTATTATGGTGACATGGTTGGGTTGAAAGGTTGACTTTGTTGACTTGTTGACTTTGTTGACCGGTTGACTAGGTTGGACTTGTTGACCATCATCATGACAATGGCTATCATTTCATGGCATTGACCTTTGCTTGCTTATTTTGTTCACAAATTGCATTTAATGCATGAAATGACATTGCCATTTGATATGATAACAACCATCACATAATACTCAATTATTATTATTTGTTATGATTATTTTGGATTATGAGAGCAAGGGTGGAAAAAGTCTTGCTCATTCTATCATTCTCATTCTCTCTCTTCCTCAAGCTCTCCCTCTTCCTCTTGCTTTCTCTCTGCCTCAAGGAAACTCCCTCTCATGAGTTGAGAACCATTTCTTTAGATATAAAAACCCATAACACTTCTCTACTCATCCTAGTATACAAGGTCTAGCAAGCCAAGTGTTCTAGTTTCCTCTAGTTTGTGGTTGAAGCCAAAGGTAGAAGCTTTCGGGTAGATCCATCTTCGGCGCAAGGAGACGATGAGGTGATGCCGATCTGACTACCGTAAAGAGTTGAAGAGAAGGAGTTCAAGTTAAGGTATAACCCCCTAACCGAGTAGGTAAAACTCCTAGTTAGGTTGTTAGATAGTTGTTTAACAAAGATCCGTATTTTGAGTCCATGTTACCCCCATCGTAGAAAATCGTTTTTCACCATTTCCGCAACCCCAAAGAACCGAGGACGGGTAATGTGGACTTATAGAAATACCGTTACAAACTCGGTCCAGGTCATAGGAGGAAGAGCTGCTGCTCTGCCCTTCTCGACCGACTCGCACCATTTCTGCGCAAGACCTTCCAGGAGAAAGCTCGCGAACTCTACCCATCTCGTATCTGAGCATCTGAGTGAACGACATATCCGGGCTATCCTGTCGATAAATGACTGTGGGTCGTCGGCTGCATCGGTGCCTGTGAAGACCGGAGGCTTCAGCCTCATAAACTCTGATAGCGATACTGTAATAACCTATGTAGCTGCAGGGGCAACTGCCTTTACTGTAGGTACCATCGCGGTCCCCGTAACGGGTGGAACTACCTCTGGTCGCTGAGCTCGAAGTGTCTCCACTAACGACTCTATCATATGGCGCATCTCCTGCATACCGTCCCCTAGCATGGCAATCTGATCTGTCGCGGGAGGAACAGTCTGCTCTGGTACAACGGGTGTACTGCCCGGGTCAGTCCTCGTCTCAGACGAGTCAACTCTAATCTCGTCTCTCGCGGCCGCTCTCTGTGCCGTCATAGTCTTTGGCGGTAAAATGGCTGAAAAGAAAGTAGGATTCGATAAGAATACGGAAATCGAATCACAAGAATGTATATAATCATGAAGGAATCTCAACCAATAAGTCCTAAGATCGCTTAGGCGGAGTACCATGTCGTGAGTATGCCGCGGAACATACACACTACGCCACTCTGCTTCAGCTACCTACTCCATCATACCAGGGTCATCCTACACTCCGAAAGGTAAAACCTACGTTCTGATACCAACTTTGTTATGACCCAAGTTCAGCCCGTGACCATCACTTAACCACGTAACGTCTACAGGCGTAACGCGACTAAGTAAGCCGAAACCCAGAAATCAAAACCATTGAAAATGTGAGTGAAAGAAAATATTAGTTTAAAACATTTAGAAAAACTTGAGTAATTTAGTAAAATTCTTTAAAGTTTATGTTGTTTTCTTAAAAATTTCGGGCGGCATCTTCTTTGTAAAAACTAGCCCCGAAATCGGGTACAAGACAAGATATAAGTAAAAATGACATACAATAAAAATAAAGAATCCCCAAACAGGAGCAATCACGCCCAATGATGGAAACAACTACCACAATGATAATATACAACGCCGTAGCGAAGAAATGAGCAATATAAGTGGAAAAATATCATGAAAGATAAAACTGCATAAATGAAGTCGGCTCACAACAAGCTCGACACCAGAGTACAAAATAATATAGATCGTCCTCATAACTGGTCTCTAAATCAATACATGAATAGTAAATGGAGAGTACTAGATACAATAGTGTGTACAACTGGAAAATAAACGGATACAGCAAAAAAACCCACCTATCAGCAAAAGGGCTCAGGCGCCAACTACAGTGGTATCCATAGCAAAAGTTGCAAGAAAGTAGCCCTACCGCAACTACTCTGAGGGGCAACCTGCAAACACTGTGGCACAACAGGGGTGAGTTGCCAACTCATGAATAGTAGATAACATATAAAGGTAATCGCGAGTATGCACTACCGCGATACTCTAACATATGCCAACAGATAACATCTATATGTGATGAGCAGTGTATGCAATAATCATGCGTAATAAGTGTAAGCTAATACATCTATATATGATGAGCAGGGTATGCAATAATCATGCCAAAGTACTCTATCAGGTACTACAACTACAAGATGAGATGCATAACAATGAATGCTGAGCATGGGGTAAAATATTATTTACACGGAATCTCAACGTGGAAAAATAACCGGTGTCCATCAAATACACCCAAATCCCAGTACAACTCAGGCGCCGTCACTCTAATCGGCCCTCAAATCCTGTAAATCCCATAGAACCGTGAGTGCCCAATATCGGCACTTGAAAATATCATGAAATCATCGTGTCCAGCATCGACACGCAAATCCTCAAGTATCGGGCTCCGTCAGTCCGGATCGGCCCACGGGCTCCGTCTGCGGTATCGGCCCTCGGCCACGGCAGTACGGGTCATCCCGTATCCATCTATCGACCCTGGTCAGTATCCTCCGGATAACCGCCAGGTCCAACCAATCACCGGTAAGTAGTAATCCCTCCGCCGGGCTCACCGTCTAACTATACGAGTCTTCTTGCCCCGGGGTACCATAACGGGTCCACCATGTACCCGCAGACAGTGCCTACCACTCCTCGAATTGGTATACTCACACAAGCTCTCATGAACCGAGAAAACTCATGGTGGACGCACTGAAATATCATGCCAAGAGAAACCGGGTTTTCAAAACAGTTCATATTTTCTTAAAATAATACCACGGTTCTCAAATCCAAAAATCACACGAATCCAAAACTCAATGCGTAAATCAATGCAATGTGGCGTATGCCACTAAGGGTAAAAAGGGAAACCGCTCTTTTAAAATGGATCCAGTTTTGAAAATATCTCATGCGGTCCCTATTTTCTAGAAATCAAAGCCAATATCATCCATTTATGTGACATATGTATGTATATAGGTATGGATGTGAATGTAGATATATACGCAAGTATGAGTTTGCCAATGTATATGTGCACGAATATGGATATACAGTGCGCAGGTGCGCAAGTACGGATATATCAATGCATGTGTGCACCGATATGAATATACAGTGTGCATGTGCGCAAGTATGAATATATCAATGTATGTGTGCACCAATATGAATATACAGTGTGCATGTGCGCAAGTATGGATATATCAATATATGTGTGCACCAATATGAATATGCAGTGTGCATGTGCGCAAGTATGGATATATCAGTGTATGTGTGCACCAATATGAATATACAGTGTGCATGTGCGTAAGTATGGATATATCAATGTATGTGTGCACCAATATGAATATGCAGTATGCATGTGCACAAGTATGAATATATCAATGTATGTGTGCACCAATATGAATATACAGTGTGCATGTGCGCAAGTATGGATATATCAATGTAAATGTACACCAATATGAATATACAGTGTGCATGTGCGCAATGTGCGGCAGAAACATGTCTAATCATCAATGATGCAGTATCAAAATGATGTATGGTTCGTAGAAAACCTATAGTGCGAGTATCATGGCAATCACTAACGGTGTGAGTGTAATATACAAATAGTGCTCGTGCAGCTTGAACCGTTAGTGATAGTGCGGTGTTTTTTAACTACCATTTCTATATGCAACAAAAGAGGGGTATGATACAATAATACATATGCACGAACAATATACGTATAAGTCTGTATGCGACTACAATATCCTATCACGCCCTGGCGCTTAACGCCATACGGACGATTTCCCCGTAGATGTTAAATCTACTCACCTAGTCTCGTGCTAAGTGTTGTCGACCACTTGTTTCCCCTTCTTTGCGGCGTCCGATGTACCCTCCTGCGAACCTAGAATTCACACAAGGAATACACATCGGCCAGAATCCTGCAAAAACGCGATATTAAAACCAAACGAGAAACTCGCGTCGCGAACTAAACGCGTGTGTATACGCAACGTGTGTGCATACGCCAAAACCCAACGCGACACGCTGTGGCACACAGCGACACGCTGTGACACACAGCAAACCAACGCGACTCGTATCGTACGTGTCGCGCAAGTCCCGCTACGCAAAATATAGGTAATAGGTCCCTGATTTAATCTGGAGCAGAATAAGAAAATCAAACAAGACTAAACCCTTCACAATACCTATAGACAGCTACCCGCAAAAATCCAACACATTCCCAATCAATTGGGCCGGCGGCTATGGGTATGATATCGGCCAAAAACCAGTGGAATGGGTCCTGGTTTCTACACTATGATCCTAGCACAATTCATTGCCTAGTGAATATGTTTGCTTGCTCAAATTACTATCCTAGTAACAGCAGATTTTACGTATCATAAGGTTTAGTTAAAACCGTTTTAAAATAGTAAGTTTGCAACAATAGGGTGCATAAGTGATATATGTGAAATTACTAGACTCAAGTGATACCACCAGCACAATTTAGAGCTAATCTAACTATAATCACCGTGGATCATCCTATTTTTCAATTAAACCAAAAGTTTGCAATAAAACTCACCAAAAACACTAAACTTAGCTAAACAAACCCAGATTTCAACTTGCAAAAAAACATGGAAAATAAATATTACCAAACACAGAAAAATCCCCACAGACACCCCCTACACAAAGCACCAACGTCCAGAACATCAGGGGACCGGCGACGCCGGAATTTGGGGAATGGAGCGCCGGATTTTTGGGAAGGGTGTGGGCTCGGATTTCAACACACTAGCCTAAAATGCCTGCACACTAATCTGTATGTGTTTGCTAAGCTAGAAAATGATCACAAATCCAGCAGATCTCATTTATCCTACATTATTCTCCAAAACCGTATTTTAAAGTTTCAAGTTTGCGATTTTAAGATGATTAAGCTAAATCTAATGACACTACTAGGTTTTCACAGCATATATAACACCTAATTAGGGTCATTAAGTTATAACAACCCTACCTTAGCTAAATCTTCACTTAAAACACAAATCTAGCACTTAAGACCACATAAAACACTAATCGAAGCTAAATAACACATAAGTCTAGCAAACAAGGAAGTTGGGCTAAGAATTATACCTCACTTAACCCTAGGTGCAAGAACAAGGAGAAGAAGAAGAGAAGGATGTGCTTGTTGTTGCTGTTGCTGCTTGCTACTGTTGTTGTTGCATGTTGCTGCTGCTGCTGCTGCCAGGAGCTGCTGCTGCTGTTGGATGCTGCTGCTGCTTGCTTCTGCTGCTGCTGTGCTGCTGGTTCTGCAGCTGTTGCTGTTGGTGTGTGTCTGAGTGAGAGTGAGAGAGAGAAGTATGAATGAGTTAACAAAAGAGAACAAAAAAAGAATGAAAGCCTAAGCTAGTCAACCCCCTCTCTCTCCTCATTAAATGTGAGCATGGCTCAAGCCATCATGCCTCTCTCTCTCTCACCAAGTCAACCCACAACAATAATTCATTTTCCTTTAAAAATAAAAACAAATATCCTTAATTAAAATCAAATTAGCTTAATAAGAATGGGTTAGTTCACCATGGTTACTAAACATGGTTTAACCCTAATTTAACCCTAGTTTACATGCACATGTGTGTGCAAGCCTAATTAAAATCTAATAAAATATTCATTAATTTTGATAAAATATTTAAAATTCGTTTTGGTAGACTTTTTGCTAAAACCCATACAATAAGGTATAATTAGCCACTAATCACATTCTAAGGTGTTACATGGGTTTTGCGGTTATCCGATGTTGCTCATTGTATATTCGTTGTATCCAGTACTCTCCATCTACTACTTCATGTGTTGACTTAGAGACGAGTTGTGAGGGTAATATTGTATATTATTTTGTGATATTGGATGTCTTTTATGCTGTTGTCACTTTATATCGTCTTTTTCTTCGCTGTGGCGTCGTATATCTGTTGTGGTGGTTGTTTTCCGCCTTTGGGCGTGGATTTTCTGCCGTTGGGGATGCTTTACTTATATCTTTATGTTTTACCCTTTTCGGGGCTAGTTTTTACAAAGAAGGTGCTGCCAAATTTTTAAAGGAAGTAAATTTGGACTTTAAAGAAATTTTGATTGAGATTCCAAAAGTTTTATAAATGTTCTTTTCACTTACTACTTTTGATGGTTTAGATTGCTGGGTTTTCGGCTTACTTAGATTGTGTTACGCCTATGGACGTTACGTAGTTTAAGGGCCGTCACGTGCCAAATTTCGGGTCGTGACAAAGTGAGCGAACCGGACCCGACCAGGGGCCACTTCCCAGGAGGTCACCCATTCTAGGACTTCCCTGGCCCGAGAACGCTTAACGACGGAGATCTCAAACTCCTGTAGTGCCAGTTCACTTAAAAGGCGCCTCTGTATTGAAGAGTGGTGTCATTCCATTTATAGTACAGATCTGTCCTCTTTCGGAATTTATTCCGAAGATTCCCCATTGTTTTATAGCGGGTCTCCATGCTTATCTGGTATATATGGGTATACCGGATAATACCTGGGGTATTACATTCTCCCCCACTTAGAACAATTGTTCTTCCTCGAACCAAAAACCCAGCTCTGATACCATTCTGTCACGCCCCACCCCCAATACAGAGAGTATTGTCCACTCTGGCCGAAGCCGCACGGTTTTGTCCTTCGGAGCGAACCGGACCCGACCAGGGGCCACTTCCCAGGAGGTCACCCATCCTAGGAGTTCCTTGTCCCGAGCACGCTTAACTACAGAGTTCTCAAACTCCTGTAGTGCCAGTTCACTAAAAAGGCGTCTCTGTATTGAAGAGTAGTATCATTCCATTTATAATACAGATCTGTCCCATTTCGGAATGTATTCCGAAAATTCCCCATTGTCTTATAGTGGGTCTCCAAGCTTATCTGGTATATATGGGTATACCGGATAATACCTGGGGTATTACAGTTGCCAACTCGTGAGTAGAAAACATCACCGAGCAGAAATCGCATGTACGACTCTATCCTAGGTCATACGATAGTAATATCCTCAAAATAATATAGCCTGAAGCATATAATAATGGCAAGGGTAAACATCTATACATAAGTGTAATACCAAGTGCTCGTGTCAGTGTCTCAGGTAACAACATATCATATATGATGTATGAATGCATGAAAAATAATGCAACTAGAAGAAAAAACTGTTTTCATATCTCAGTGAGATTTCTGTATAAAAATCGAAGTATCATCAATGAAATCAACATAGAATCCGTGTCAAGCATCGACACAAAACATATATCTCAAAACCTCGATATCTCTGGCTCTGGCAATCTGGACTGGCCCATATCATATAATCTCAATATCTCGATATCTCAATATCCCGGGCTCCGGCAATCCGGACTGGCCCCTGGGCTCCAGCAATCCGGACTGGCCCAAATCTCATGACTACTTCAGTATCCTCCGGATATCCGCCGCGTCACAAATAACCGGTCGGTAGTGCTCCCCTGCCAGGCTCAACACCATCATCCACGACCATCTTGCCCCAGGGTACCGCACCGGGTCCACCATGCACCCGCAGACAGTTCCTCCTCCTCCTCGAATCGGTTGTATGATATCGCTGAAGATCCAACAAAACTCATGGTGGACATATCTCATATCATATCACAAGAAAACCGCAAATTTCTATCTTTAGAAATGATAATCAGTTTATAAAATCCTTGCGGTTTCTCCAAATCCAGAAATCTCATTGAAAACCAAAATCTCAAAATCGCGATGTCAATAAACAATGAATACTGGCATAAAGCCCCATAATATTGCATATCAAATGAATATAAACATGCATGAAATATCACAGTAATAGATGCAATGTCAAAACTAGCATATGAAAGCAAGCTCTCTAATACTATGTCGAAACTATCAGCTAGCAATTTATACCAATAAAGTAGTGTTTTCTAATGTGTACGTGACATGAAAATTACCTATGATGATGTGTGTGAGCCGACAAGTATGTGTATGTGGAGCATACGCATCATTGGTAATGGTGCTAGTGTCCTGACAGCACGGGTTCATAGTAACTAAAGAAAACACATTTATAAGCATGCGATGCGATGGGAACATGAAAGTAACGGAAAATGAATAGTAACCCAACATTGGAGAATATACATTTCTAAGTACGAGTCATACAATTTTGGTTATTGAAATAGCACGAATCGTGGTTTTTATAAAATAGGTCCTGTCTTTAAAATACCCATGATTCGTCAGTTTTGAAAATAGGTATGACTCAAGCCCTGTTTAGTATCTACCTGATAAACGTCAGGACTAATCGAAAGGGTAAGGAAATCCACCTAAGTCTGAGTCGATATATATATCTAGTAGTCGGTGATCCGGCCTCAATATCGTCTCATACGCTAAAATATATAATACGACATTCTCGAGTCAAGAGTGCGGATCAATCATCATATTTATATCTCATATGGAAAATCCATCGTACGGCATCCCAAAATCGGGGTACGGGTCAATATCACATAAAACACATTATTTATCTGGTATCATTATCATCATAATCTGAATTAGGGGTATTGATCTAAGTCTAGTACATTACGATACCATCAAACACACACACACACACACACACACACACACACACACATATATACGTGTGTATGAAAATACATCGCCCAACGATCCACTCATATATCATGTCGTATATCAGAACAAAACCCAAATCACATCACCGATCTCACGGCATCATGCCCAGTCACATCGACGCATCTCCAAGTATCACATACTATCCTTATCATACGTGTATACGTATATGTATATATATATATATATATAACAACACAACCACATACATATATATATACATATATCATATACACCAAAACATATCCCGTGTGTGCATGTGTGTGTGTGTGTGTGTGTGTTAACCTTGTTCTAGGGTTCACGACTAAGAACTAACTAAAAATGTTTCTTCGTATTACACTAAAACTAACCCAATCTCTTCTAAAGTCTTCTTGCTAAACATCCACGTTTCACAAAACACATAAGTAAATATATAACATATCATATTCTACACTACAAACTGCGGGGGTGCTATACGCCATCCACCCTACTTCCCCGTAAATATATATCTACTCACCTAGATCCTTGCTTGCCGAAGTCGATGTCGCCATCCTGTTCTTCATCGTCTGAAGTCCACGTAAGGGTACCTACATATCACATATATCGTATCGCATCAAAACGTCCAATTCAAAACCAAAAAGACACGCGAATCACAAATAGGTTAAAACCCATGGTCTACTCACGCAAATCAACCAAACAACACCCGATATCGACGTACAAATGTCAAGTGACCGATACAAAACCAAATATCAAAACTAAAGTTTAAAACGAAGTCGCAAAATGAAGCAGCAACTCAAGAAAACACCTCCAGATTTTGTTTCAGGTGAAATTAGCCAATTTTGCATATAGGGGAGGTCTAATTTGCTTAAAATGGAGCCATGGACCAAGCACGAGGCGATTCCGCCATACCAAGACCGCAATTTGCGGCCAAAAGGAGTTAATTTACAGCCAGAAAAAGGAATTAGGGTCTCGGGTCTTGGGTATAGGTTTTATGTTGCTTGCATACATCTCAGTAATTGCTAAATAATTTTCAGGACCCCCGGGTGAAAGGAAATCTCAAAACTACACCACAATTCCTCACAAAACCCGACGTCGGAGATTCTAAGTTCTTGTCTTGGGGTTAAATCTCTGGTTTCACTCCATAAAACTAACACTACAGGGGTTTAAGGTCACTACTAAATCTCAATTTCACCATCTCAACTCAAATCAAACCCTAACCTCAACTTGGAATTTTCCAAGATCACTTAACTACACTAAAATAATTCTAAACTAATATGGATGCTAAAGGAAATGAAACCCTACACTTAAGGTGAATGAATTACTTCATTTGGGACTCAAGAATCCCCTAGAGCTTCAAAATCCCATTTTTCTTGATCTCCCATGCTTGTAGTGAGCTTGTGCACATTTTTTGTTAAGGGAATGTATAGTTTTGATGTGGTTTTGTGGTTGATATGAGGTGGTGTATGTAACGTTTTAGAAAATCGTTATGCGAATTTTTCCGTTTTAGGGTAAAATTGTCGGTATTTTCCGTTTTAACCCGACTGTGATCAAACGTCCATATAAACTTGCCGGCACCTGGTTTAGCTAAAATAAAGCTAGTGCATGAGCTTTGAGGATATATGGGAAGTTTTGATTCAAATAGATTTTTTCCTTATTTTAATATTATTTTAATGTGGTATTTACATTTTGGGTTTGGGTAATTACTCCTAAATTTGTATCATTTCTAATTAATCAAGTTTGAGTAAAACAAACCTTCCATATAATATCTAGATATTCTTATGCAAGGGATTAAGTTTTTAAAGAAAAGAAAAGAATGGGAGTGGTGGCATTCATGCATGTATGTGCATTTATGTGCATTTATTGCAATTTCTTGCTAGAACACTCTACACAAGTCTTCACAAATTCCCCCACTTCCTATATTGGCCGAGCCTCCTCTTTCTTCTGCCCTTGATCATTTCTTTCACCATTTGCAACAATTCCAAGCTCAATAAATCTCCAAAATTCCATAAATAATCTCACAAAACATATCAAGTCTTGCTTTAGCTTCTTTGATCACTTGGAGCTAGGAAAGCTTGGATCTTGGGATCAAGTGTTGATAGGTACAATCCCTAAACTGTTAGTTAGGAGTTTTTATGATGTATAGCTCGTTGGTTGTTATGTAGAACACTTTAAGTATGGATTAGTGCAATATCGTATTTTTTTAGTGTCTTTTTAGAGTCTCTGTGATCTGCTGCGATCTGGGATTTTTACTGATTGACCAAACAAGATAGTAGTGTTGTACTAGTGACCCTAGGATTCCACCTGAGACATGGGACCCTCCCCACCGGTTTTGGTCGACGACCTGAGCACGAAATCCGGCGACATCGGTTTTGGAGGGGAGTTGGGTGTTGGTTTTTTTGTGGGTAGCTATCTGCTGTGGTTTAAGGGTGTTTGGTACTGTTTAATTTTTGAGTAATTGCAGTATGCAAAATCTGGGATCGTTTTCCTATAATCTAGCGTTTTGAGTCCGAGTGTTACATTATCCGACATGAATCTTGATCTTGTGCAACTGCTGTACTTGGGTTGGTTTTGTAGTGTCACCTGTTAGTTATATGTATGCCCTAGAAGCTATTACTATACATGCGTTGTATATTGTAGTGGATGCTGGGACATATATAGGGAGGACTTTCTTGCTCGACATGATAGTATGCTATCTGGTTACTCTTTATCTTAACATGTATTCTGATTGTCTCTATGTCACATGTTGATAAAGCCCTTAGGATGAGTACTTGACTACCAGGACTATGATGCGGATCATACTAGTGGGGACAGTGTAGTCGCCAAGTACATCCTTCAAATGTTCCTAGTAGTGGGAGTACCGAGACAGGGCATCGATACTCCAGAGTAGACTAGCGTATGCGCTTCTTGACCCATATGATGGGCGATGGATGATCTCATATCCATTGGTGTTTGACATCAGAGAAGGTATACGGGTGCTCAGTGGAGACTGGGTACACTGGACGGATTCGCCGAGAACTCCCAGATGGTATTATACCTCACGTCAGATGGCAGTTCTCTGGTGACACTGGTAAATGTTAGTCTGTAGACCCAAGATTGTCATAGAGTCTTGTGTGATTCCCACTGTGCTTTGATTTCCATCATACCAGGTCCAAGAGGGCGTGCAAAAAGGTGGCTTTTGGGTACAGTCCCGAATCACATGGAGGCAATGAGCGATAGGAGGGGTTTCGTCTCTCCCGGTATAGGGAGTTGATGTTGCGCTGTGTTCGATTGGCTATAACTGGAAATCCCTGGCCAGGGTTGCTGTGATTTACTGGTAAGTGTTATCAGTAGTTTCTCGAACTGTTATGGACCTCATATCGACACGACTTATCAAGCTACTGGGGTCTGACGTTTACCACCCCTAGGCGAGATATGCGACATATCAGACGAAGAGACCGGACTGTACGGGAGTGTTACTGATTGGATTCATGGGAGAAAGTACAGGCTTGCTTGTTGATCTTCTGATCGCTCAATTCCTGGGTGGCTGTTACGTTTAGCTGACCGCTTACAGCTTGTGGGTGTATGTTATGATCATCACCTACTGCCGGCGTATTGACGATTCTTTAGAGTCCTACACAGAGGTTTCCTGGCTCGAGCAAAACGGAGTAGGAGCACATATATGATATGTGCGGGACCGAGAATAATACGAGTATGCGATACCGTATTAAATTCTCGCGATATGTGATATCGGCCGGGTGATATCGGCCGGGTATATGTGTTATAGCCGGGTCATCGGATCAAGTGTCGATTCGATGAACTGATACAGATTATATTAGTCGGTTATTTATGAAATAGTCAGATTATCGGATCAAGTGTTGATTCAATAATTTAATGTGTAATTATATATTTGATATATTAAATTACATTAACTAATATAAGCTCACTAAAAGATTCTTTTTCTCACTCAGGTAATACATTGATATATATGCGATATATGTTAATTGTATTATTTTATTTTGTTACAATAAATATTGTATATGTGATATATAATATTGTAACATGTTATGATTACTAATGCAACATGATTAGTGGAGATTAAACATGGTTAGGGTTTGATTTGGGTTAATCTTTTCTAGAAGCTTCTAGAAGCTTTTATTTTTTTCTTGCAAAGATATTTTGCTTGATATTTTCCTAACCCAACCCACATCCTTAACCCTAGTAAACTCTCAACAATGGTTAGCCTCTTCATATTTGACCATGGTTTCATTTTGTAATCATAACACACTTTTCATTATTCATCACAAAGTAATTGATCTTCTTCTTCCTCCTTGCAAAGCTTTCTAGCTTTGAGTTTAGTGATAAAATGAGTGAGATTAAGAAAACAAATAAGAGCTAAATTCCTACTTCATCATCCTCATCTATTCTAGCCGTTTAGATTAGGGTGTTTGCTTTTCTAATACTTGATTAGCAAAGCAAAATCTTGGGCTTGAGTTTCTTCAAGGTAGATCATCTTTGTTATCGAAGATCAGAAGCAAGGTTGCATCTTTTTTTTGTGGAGCCTCTCGAAAGTCCGGATACTCGATGATCGCAGCGAAGGGAGCTCAACACGGAGCTTTAGAAGTGAAGGAATGGACTACAAAGGTTGTAATCCCTAACTCTTAGATGTAAAGTTGTTTACATGCTTTGTTTCGCCTAATCTCTAGTCTAAGATCTTGGTTAGGGTTGTTCGGCGTGTCTAAATTTTGAATCAGGCATGGTTGATGCCTTGTAGACCCTTGTGACAGTGCCTAGTAACCCTACAGTGGTATCAGAGGCAAGCTAGAGCTTTAGGCGAAGTCTAGGCGAAGTTTAAAGTCCGATCGAACTCCGAATACCCGTAAAACCCTAGTTTCTGGAAAAAATTTCAAAAGTTGAGATTTTCATATTAAAAATACTCAGAAAATTCATCAGGGAAATCTAAGAATTACTGTGAAGTATGGACCACCAACTCGATCACGTGAGCGCGGAACCGCGGCCAAACCAAGCGTTTGGCGGCGGTTCCGTGGCCAAAATTTGAAGTTGGTCCCTGATACTTCAGGTCTTAATTCTTGGGTCCTTTTTCATAGTTCTGGGAATTTTTAATTCTACTCAAGTGTTGAGTTTTCTGGGATATATTGGGAACTCGTTGATTCGATCGGAAAGTTTAACTTCGTTTAAGTTTTTTCCGGGTAATTTAGAACGTGTTAAAAAGTTCGAACGGATATCAATAACTCACTTTTTCCCCTACCGGAAAATTTCCAAGTGTTGGATTTTTCTGAAGTTTAAGAACGTTCTTAGTCGTGCATGTAACGCGGTGGACCCTCAAGAAGAACACAAACCTTAACTCGATTATGTGACCGTCTGAACCGCCTCTAAGCCTTAGGGTTTGTGGCAGTACAGCATTGCCACATGTGAGGCGTTGGTTTGACCTTTCTACGGCTGGACCAATGGTACTGTGGCATGTGATGGATATTTTTTGAACTCCACTCAAGTGTTGAGCTATTTGGGAAATCTTGGGTGTTTGTTTATTCGATCGGAAACTTTAACATTGTCTATTTATCTGGAATGTGATACAATATTTGGAATCCACAAATAGTTATGAGATAACTAATTTGAATGTTATAAATCTAGCAGTTTAGTCTCATTTGATCGGTTGCCTCGGGATTTTGATGTGATCAAAAGTCCGTCGCAATCACGTAGCGTACGCGGATACTCGCCGGGTAAACTTAATAGATAACCATGACACATAGCCCCGACCAAGTGACTGTAGGAGAACCCCGTCGCCAAAAGCATCCGTTTGGGTGCTCGCGGCAGCGGTGTTCCGCCTTAGTGCACTTCGTCGACGGCATCCGGGGGTGCGGCCGTCTACTAAAGTTTGCGACGAGCATTCGATCAGGATGTCGGAAATCTTGTTGAATTGCCCGATTTGATATTGAAAAGTGTTTTCGAGATCGAGACTAAAATGCGGGGTTTATAATTGTTAGGCATGCGATGTCTAAGGAGTTCATTTGGTTCGGCATGCGATGTCCAAGGAGGTTGCGGATTCCAACTGTTGTAGTTTTACACTTTCTTTTCTGCGACCGTAAGTGTAATATTTGGTGTATCTCCGGTTTCGTTTCTATACATCAACGACAATTGGGATACGCATATTTACTTACGTTGATGATATGTGATATTATGTGCTGCTGTGATATGTTATATTGGATCGTCGTGTTTTGAATAGCCGGGGGTTTTATGTGAGATGAGAGTTTTTCTTTTTCATTCATGTAAAATTCATTTGTATGTAATATTCTTTTATTGGGGCACTTCCGGGTTGAGGATGATGTCACCATTGTATATTATTTACTTTTCCGCATTAGGTGGACCCGAGGAGGGGAGCACAAGTAACCGGGTTCTAGGGTACAGTGGGAGACCATCTCGAGGAGTCGAGACCGGGTCTCCTAACCCTAGAATTGGCAGTGTTGCTTTCCGCTCTCGTAGTGGTCTAGGGATGTGGGTTTGGCTATTCATCGCGACTGTGGAATCCGTGTTTTATACAGGCTCGTAATAAAACACAGACCTCCTAGTATATCCAATATTTCATATATGTTTCGTCTGCTGCAATGTTCTGTGATGAGATCATATTACTTCCTGAGATGAATGTTTATATTATATATATGAGATATATGTTATATTGCAGATTTCGTTTCAAATGTGATGCTTGTGAAGCATATTAAAATGGGACTTCATTAATGAGATTAATGAAGCTAAAAGAAACCTAAAGATGTTGTAGAAACTTGTTTAAAAAAAATGGTAGCTCTGGTTCTTGCTTTGCATAGCGGTGTTCCTTGTAGAACATCCAACACCCTATTTGATAAGGAAAGAGCCGAGATCCCTTCACCGGGAGTGACCTCTTTAGCGAAACTAGCAGATGCTATAAACTCGGTTTGTCTTTTGATTGTTTTTATAATTTTTTCTTTGCATAGTGGTATTTGTGAAATATCCTGCACCTTATTCGATGAGGAAAGAGCCGACGATCCCTTCACCGGGAGTGACCTCTTTAGCAAAACTAGAAAAGGCCTCAAAAACATTCCATTAAAAATCACTCGATTCTACAACGATATCAGGTTCATTACGCTCATGGTTTTCTTAAAAACCTGTGTAGCTCTCCGTCATTTCAGATAAGTACTACTTAGTATTCGTGCTGCGGTAGTTTGGCATGCGTCAAGGCGTAGTGTACGGTAGATAACTAGTGCTTATCTGCTAGCATACGATGCGGTTGGATTAGGGTATTCGTACGGCATTGTTTGGCATGCGTCAAGGGTCGTATGGGTGGGTTTAATTCAATCAGGAAATGCACGGGTTGAACTTGACTAGTGGACTATGGGTTGTTTAGCATGCGTCAAGGTCATAGCACGCTAAGGATAAAACTATTATTGGGAATTTCAAGTGTTGAAATTTGCAATGAGATTGCATACCTTCTATGAGATTGTTGGATCCCGATACCCGCTGCGAGTAAGAGTTACTCCTGGGAGAGTTTTACACATTACAATTAGTCGATCACGTAGGTATCTAGAAAGGTGTCAACGGGGTTACGGCCCTGGGAAAACGAGGTTTATTTTAATTAGGTCCGTGCGAAAACGCGGGGAACCTCCCTGAAAGTACCGGCACTGCCTGGCTGAAAGATTGGCGAACTTGTAGGGTGTAATTAAATCCCGGCTAGTCTTTCCTTGTAGGGTTTGAAGGAAGATTTGACTAAAACAGTGGGAGACATCCTGATTAGGTATATTAATAACCAATCTAATCTTGCAAGAGCATACGCTGAGTGTTTTCTTCTATCCCTCTCCAGGTAGCGACCATGTCACGCCTTAATAAAAATAATAATACGAATGTATTGACCAAACCCGCTTGTTATACTGCGCTAGGGAACGTTGGTCCCGCTCCAACTTATAATTGTTATAAGACAGAGCAGGAAATAGGGGATTACCAGAATTCCCGTGCCGCCCAAACGAAGAAAGTACATGTTGATGCATCTTCTTCGGGTGTGTTCATTACACAGAACTGTTTCTCAATATCCTTTACATCCTGGGTATTTGATACCGGATCAGGATCCTACATATGTAATTTGTTACATGGGCTACAGATAGGTAGTGAACTGAGAACAGGTGATAAGTTTCAAGAGTTGGAAATGATGCAAGTGTTGCAGCCAAGTCTGTTGGCAGTTATTACCCTGTATTATCAGAATACATTGATTCTGAACGAATGTTATTAGATACCGAAGCTGATATACAACATCATATCAGTCTCTTTATTAGTAAAGAAGGATATAATTTTGTATTGTTGGATAATGTTTTGAACATTTCCTATATCAAGAGTTGATCGGTTCAGGCACGTTATCTAAAAGCATAGACGTTCTAAATAAAACTACAGTTCTTAATGTACAGAACACACATAAGAGGAAGAGTTCAGAAATGAACGAATCCTTCTTGAGGCATTGTAGACTAGGACATATCAATGCGACCCGACTAGCTGAAGTTACATATAGATGCATATTTAAATTAGTTTGAATTTACATCTTGTGAAACTTGCCGGTCATGTCACAGAGATAAGATGACCACAGCTCCGTTTATTGGAAACAGAGAAAGAGTTAGTGAACTCTTGGGATTGATACATGTTGATGTATGAAGGTCCCCTGTCTACACATGCCAGGACCGGTTCTTTGTACTTCATTATATTCACTGACGATCTCTCAAGATTCAGACATATGTTCCTGTTGAAACACAAGTCCGAAACTTTTAAGATAATCACAGAATATAAGTTAGAAGTAGAGAACCAAAAACGGGTATAAGTATTATGTCCTTTGATGAGATTAAGGAGGAGAATACTTGAGCTCGGGATTCCTGGACTATTCTAAAGGAGAATTAGATTCTCTCTCAGCATTACTCCTCCGTATACACCACAGCACGTCGGTGTATCGGGGCGGAGCAATCACACCCAATTTTATATGGAGCGCTCTATGATGAGTACTACTGAGTTTCCTATTTCCTTTTGGGAGTTATGCACTTGTGAAGCTGCATACCTATTGAATAAGGTTCCAATCAAATCAGTTGCCTACCACTTTATATGTGATATGGAATGGGAAGAGCCCATATCTTAAGTAAGTTAAGATTTGGGGTTGTCCGGCCTATGTCCAAAAGAAAAATCCGGACAAGCTCGAGGCAAAATCAGTTCTGTAGAAGTTTGTTGGATATCCCAAGCATTCGCAAGGGATATCTTCTACCAAACCGAGGAAAAAAAGATGTTTTGTTTCTCAGCATGCCACCTTTGTGAAAGGGGATTTCTTGTGAAGAAATTATTGGTCATGAGGTAGAAATGGAAAGAGTTCCAGCTATACAAACTGCAGCTGATGATTTGGTAGAACCAAAGGATTCAATAGTTTCCAACGAACCTCAGCCACTCCGCCGATCTAGTAGGGTTCCTCATCCACCTGAGAGATACTTCGGTTTCTCTATGACAGTGGGAGCGAGGATTGCATCATGAGATGATGACCCAACTAGTTTCGAGCTGGCCATCAGGAGTGGGACTCTGTAAGAATGGCTGGATGCTTAGCGATCTGAGATGGAATCCTTATACACCAACAACGTATGGACTTTGGTTGCTTTATCTGAAGGGTAAAATCCCCATTAGGAGCAAGTATATCTTGAGAAGATTACTTGGTGTACATGGAAATGTTGCGACATTCAAAGCTATGCTTAAGTCCATCCAGATCCTACTTGCCACAGCTACATACCATGACTACAATATCTGGCGGTTGGGTGTCATGACTGCTTTTCTAAATGATGATTTGGAAGAGAGCGTCTATAAGTACACAGCCAGAAGGCATCGTAGACAGTGGTAGCAGCGAAAACGTGAACAAGATGTTTTATGTGATAAATAAGGCATTGCGGAGTTGGAACGTCTGTTTTGATGTGGTAGTCAAAGAGTTTGACTTCATCAAAATGGTAGATGAACCTAGTATATACAAAAAGGTAGTAAAGAGTATGGTGATGATCCTCGTAGAGTACGTGGATGACATACTCTTGATAGGGAAGGAGTTTCCTATGCTACGCTTGGTCAATCTCCTTTTATCACAAGGATTCTCTATATAAGATCAAAGTGATACCTCCTAAGTCCTAGGTTTTATATCTATGAGATAGATCTAAATGGATGTTAGGATTCTCACTAGGAGTAGTGAGATGGTATCAATCGATCCTGGGGAGAATCACTGGAAAGGTTCCAGGGTGATAAGGACGACTGAATGTTAGTCGCAGGCATTGTCTTTACCCTCAGTAGAGGGACGGTATGTTGGAAGAGTTCTAAGCAAGATACCGTGGCTTACTAGACGATTAAAGGCAAGATACATCGTTACCAAGGATGCTACCAAATAGGCAGTCTGGATATATTTAAGTTCATGAGATGAACTTCGTTCCTGCCATTGTGTGACAATGGAGTTGTGGCTTAGGCTAAGAAATCCCCGTCCCATCAGAGATCCAGACATATTCTTAGGCAGTATCGCCTGATCATGGAGATGGTTGATCACCAGGGAGATCGAGGTTAGGAGAGTAGACACAGAGGACAACAACGCGGATCCACTAACAAAGGCCTATTTCCCAGTAGAGACTTTTATGGGATGGTTGAGTATGAGATACTTCAACCACAGCTGATTGTTGGGTATGAGATACTACAACAGATGGCCCTAGTGCAAGTGGGAGATTGTTAGTTATATGTATGCCCTAGAGGCCATTACTATACATGCATTGTATATTGTAGTGGATGCTGGGACATATATGGGGATGGCTTTCTTGCTCGACATGATAGTATGCTATCTGATTACTCTTTATCTTAACATGTACTCTGATTGTCTCTATGTCACATGTTGATAAAGCCCTTAGGATGAGTACTTGACTACCAGGACTATGATGCGGATCATACTAGTGGGGACAGTGTAGTCGCCAAGTACATCCTTCAAATGTTCCTAGTAGTGGGAGTACCGAGATAGGGCATCGATACTCCAGAGTAGACTAGCGTATGCGCTTCTTGACCCATATGATGGACGATGGATGATCTCTTATCCATTGGTGTTTGACATCAAAGAAGGTATACGGGTGCTCAGTGGAGACTGGGTACACTGGACGGACTCTCCGAGAACTCCCAGATGGTATTATACCTCACGTCAGATGGCAGTTCTCTGGTGACACTGGTACAGGTTAGTCTGTAGACCCGAGATCGTCATAGAGTCTTGTGTGATTCCCACTGTGCTTTGATTTCCATCATACCAGGTCTAAGAGGGTGTGCAAAAAGGTGGCTTTTGGGTACTGTCCCAAATCACATGGAGGCAATGTGCGATAGGAGGGGTTTCGTCTCTCCCGGTATAGGGAGTTGATGTTGCGCTGTGTTCTCTATAACTGGAAATCCCTGGCCAGGGTTGCTGAGATTTACTGGTAAGTGTTATCATTAGTTTCTCGAACTGTTATGGACCTTATATCGACACGACTTATCAAGCTACTGGGGTCTGACGTTTACCACCCCTAGGCGAGATATGCGACATATCGGACGAAGTGACCGGACTGTACGGGAGTGTTACTGATTGGATTCACGGGAGAAAGTACAGGCTTGCTTGTTGATGTTCTAATCGCTCAATACCTGGGTGGCTGTTATGTTTAGCTGACCGCTTGCATCTTGTGGGTGTTTGATATGATCATCACCTACTGCCGGCGTATTGACGATTCTTTAGAGTCCTACATAGAGGTTTCCTGTCTCGGGAAAAACGGAGTAGGAACACATATATGATATGTGCGGGACCGAGAATAATACGAGTATGCGATACCGTATTAGATTCTCGTGATATGTGATATCGGCCGGGTATATGTGATATAGCCGGGTCATCGGATCAAGTGTTGATTCGATAAACTGATACATATTATATTAGTCGGTTATTTGTGAAATAGCCGGATTATCGGATCAAGTGTTGATTCGATAATTTAATGTGTAATTATATATTTGATATATTAAATTACATTAACTAATATAAGCTCACTAAAATATTATTTTTCTCACTCGGGTAATACATTGATATATATTCGATATATATTAATTGTATTATTTTATTTTGTTACAATAAATATTGTATATGTGATATATAATATTGTAACATGTTATGATTACTAATGCAACATGATTAGTGGAGATTAAACATGGTTAGGGTTTGATTTGGGTTAATCTTTTCTAGAAGCTTCTAGAAACTTTTATTTTGTTTCTTGAAAAGATATTTTTCTTGATATTTTCCTAACCTAACCCACACCCTTAACCCTAGTAAACTCTCTACAATGGTTAGCCTCTTCATCTTTGACCATGGTTGTATTTTGTAATCACAACACACTTTTCATTATTCATCACAAAGTAATTGATCTTCTTCTTCCTCCTTGCAAAGCTTTCTAGTTTCGAGTTTAGTGATAAAAATGAGTGAGATTAAGAAAACAAATAAGAACTAAATTCCTACTTCATCATCCTCATCTATTCTAGCCGTTTAGATTAGGGTGTTTGCTTTGCTAATACTTGATTAGCAAAGCAAAAGCTTGGGCTTGAGTTTCTTTAAGGTTGATCATCTTTGTTATCGAAGATCGGAAGCAAGCTTGCATCTTTCTTTTGTGGAGCCTCTCGAGAGTCCAGATACTCGATGATCGCAGCGAAGGGACCTCAACACGGAGCTTTAGAAGTGAAGGAACGGACTACAAAGGTTGTAATCCCTAACTCTTAGATGTAAAGTTGTTTACATGCTTTGTTTCGCCTAATCTCTAGTCTGAGATCTTGGTTAGGGATGTTCGGCACGACTAAATTTTGAATCGGGCATGGTTGATGCCTTGTAGACCCTTGTGACAGTGCCTAGTAACCCTACAACCACGCACGTTAGCTACTAGATGGACACTTGTGAGTTAGTTTGGAGTTGGTGTGTCGTTTAAAACGTAGTTTTACGTTATATTGGTCGATTTCTGAGATTTTTGCACTGTCTTTGTGTTTGTGAAATTATAGCATCGCAAGCGGGGACTTCGGACGCTGCGAACAAAGGGAAGCAGGTGGTCGGATTTTCATAGCTCGAGACCATCGGTGAGTAGATTTAACATCTACGGGGAAATCGCCCATATGGCGTTATGCGTCGGGACTGATATATTATGATAGCTACATGTTATTGCATATTAGTTGATTTCATATGAACGTCATTGCATAGTATTACCTATAGTACCTTGACTTGTACCTATTGGACATAACACATTACTGACGGTTCATGTTACACGAGCACTGAATTGTATGCTACACCCACACCGTTAGTAATTGCTATGACACGCACAACCCACATACATACGTGTTGTTGTAGTGGATAGGGATAATTGAGGTAGTGACTCTTATCCCATTGTGCCTATGAAATATTGTTAACACATACATACGTAATATTGTATTGGACATGGATAGTTAAGATAGAAACTCTTATTCCATTTCACGTATACCTTACTATAGCTACTTGTACATCATGCATTCATATTGACATGTACACCCACATACTCGATTACAGCTACATGTACATCATGCACACATACTGACATGTACACCTATATATTTTGCTATAGTTGCATATACCCTAAGTGGTATTGTTTTGACATGTGATATTGAGACGTTGACTATTGTGCTTATGAAATACATCATACATATTTGCTTACATGTAGATACTTAAACCTTTCTACAATTACATATACACTTTTTATGATGCTGCACTTGTTTTTGGAGGATTTGGGAACCGCAAGGTATATTTTAAAGATGGATTCATTTAAAAGAGCGGCTTTCCCTTGATATGCTCATATTATTGTTTTTTGTTGCCTATATCAGTTTTGATTTATGCATTGAGATATGGATTTCATATGATTTATGGATTTGAGAACCGTGGAGGGTATTTCCAGAAAATTATGTATTGTGTAAAAACTCGGTTTCTCTTGATATGATATTTCAGTGCGTCCACCATATGATTTCTCGGTTCTGAGATTTGGCTTGTGATACCTGATTCGTGGAGCGGGAGGCACCGTCTGCGGGTACATGGTGGACCCGATATGGTACCCCGGGGCGAGTGGTGATTTCGTGGTGTAGACGATAATCCTGGCAGAGGGACCACTACCTACCGGTGATTTTATTTGGAATCGGCGGTTATCGTGGGGATACCAACCGGAGTGATGTACGACATATCGTCAGGGCCAATCGTGGTGACAGCGCTTGAGTTATGAGGATTTACGTGTCGATGCTAGACACGGGTTTCATGATATTTCGAGTGTCGGTGTTTGACACTCAGGTTTTCCATGATTTCTACGTATCGTCGGTGGACATATGGGGTTGATATCCTCATACACACACACACACACACACACACACAAACACATATAGGTATATGTTTTCATGATGATTTGGGTGTCGATGTTAGACACTCAGGTTCCATGAGACTTACAGGATGTGAGGGCCGATCTGTGGATGCGGTGCCTGAGGATTTAGGATTTTATGTGTCAGTGAGGGACACTGGTGTTTTTCCATGCTGATGATTTTGCATGAGGTTTTATTATATCATCCCACACACTCAGGATTATTTTTGATATGCATTGCTTCATGTAGTTGTAGTACCCTGATGATGTACCTTTACATGATTGTTGCATATTTACATTGTCATACTTATGCTATCGGATTACCTGTGATAGATAAATCGTTGTTCATGCATACTTACGATTACAGTATGATGTTATTTGCTATTCATGAGTTGGCAACTCACCCCCGTTGTGCCACAGTGTTTTGCAGGACTTACCCTTTGAGTAGTCGCGGCAGGGCGTCTTATCATCTCTACTTTTGCGGATACCGCTACGGTTAGCTGTGAGGCCTTTTCTTTTAGGTGGGTTGCGGTTATCTGTTTGTATATTGTATATCGTTTTGTTGGATCTAGTGTTCTCCATCTACCACTTCTTTTATTTGAATTAGAGACGAGTTGTGAGGACTCGGTGTTGTATTTTTATTTTGGTGACTTTGGGTGTCGTGCTCGTTGGAGCCGGTTTTGTTGAAAAGTTTTACTTCTTGATGCAGTTTTCTTTTATATTTCTTCGCTTCGGCGTCGTATATATGTTTGTGGTGGTTGTCTCCGCCGTTGGGCGTGATTTTCTCCCGTTTGGGATGCTTTATTTATTATCTATATTGTACCCGTTTTCGGGCTAGTTTTTACAAAGGAGGTTCTGCCGAAATTTTCAAGAAAGAAAACTAAAGTTAAGATTTTACTTAAGATTTTCCGAATGTTTTAAACTATGTTTTTCTCCGCTTATTCAGTTTTGGGTGGTTTAGATTTCTGGGTTTTGGCTTACTTAAGTTGCGTACGCCTGTAGACGTTACGTAGTTTAAGTGCCGGTTACGGGCCAAATTTTGGGTCGCGACAAAGTTGGTATCAGAGGGCTAGGTTTTACCTTTCGGAGTGTAGGATGACCTTCTTATGATGGAGTAGGTAGCTTAAGCAGAGTGACGTAGCGTGGTTATGTTCCACGGCATACTTACGACACGGTACTCCGCCTAAGTGACCTTAGGACTTATTGATTTAAATTCCTTCCGTAATTGTTACATCCTTGTGATTCGATTTCTATATCCTTATCGAATCTTGTTTCAATTTCCAGCCTATATGCCGCCGAAGACTACGAGGGCACAGAGAGCGGCCGCGAGGGCCGAGGTCAGAGTCGACTCGTCTAAGGCGAGGACTGACCACGGCGGTACGTCTATTGTACCGGAGCATATTGCGATGTTTGGGGCTGGTATGCAGGACCTGCGCCAGATGATGGGGACTTTAGTGGAGGCCATTCGAGCGCAGGGGTAGGCAGTTTTTCTACCCGTTGCAGGGACCACGACGGTACCTACTGCTTCGGCAGTCACAGTTACACCTCCAAAGGTTATTACCGTGTCACTGACAGAGTTCATGAGGCTGAAGCCTCCGGTGTTCACTGGCACAGATGCTGCTGAGGATCCGCGGTCGTTTATCGACTGGATGGCCAGGATTTTTCATTCGCTCCGATGCTCCGACGAGAGCTGGGTGGAGTTCGCGAGCTTCCGTCTGGAGGGTCTGGCCCAGAAGTGGTGTGAGTCCTTGGAGAGGGGTAAAGCCGCAGGTCTTGCTCCTATGACCTGGGATGAGTTTGTGACGGTGTTTCTCTCCCGTTTTCTTCCATCGAGCGTCAGGGATGCATGAGCGCGCAACTTTGAGTTGTTACGCCAGACTCTGGGGATGACGGTGTCTGAGTATGATGTACTGTTTACCGAGCTGTCTGTGTATGCTCCGTACTTGGTGGCGGCTGAGGAGATGAGGGTGAAGAGGTTTGTTCGCGGCCTGCTTACCCAGTTGTTCCTAGCCATCAGCATACAGCATTGTGAGACATATGCGCCAGCGGTGGATGCAGCCCTTTTGGTAGAGGAGCGCCTTTATCAGTCGTCGGTTGTTCCGGAACCGAAGAGGACTCGTACGGATGTATCAGCACAGAGACGGAGGTTTGTACGCCGAGGCAGAGTTCCTTCAGACTCGCGGAGTAGCAGAGACATTGGACGGGGACAGTTATTCAGCTCTTACTCCCAGGAGGGCCAACGACCGTCTTATGTATGCACTGGGTGTGGCAGTCTACATCACCTTGTTCGGGATTGTACCGTGGTACGTCAGAGAGGGCCAGCCGTACCCCAGGTTACTTTACCACCTTCTCCGCCTCAGAAAGCGTTGCCTCTTATTCCTGTGGTTGCGCCGCATCAGACTCCTGCTCAGAAGGGTCTTGGTCGCGGTGGTTTTGTATCGAGAGGACGAGATGGCGAAGGCAGAGGAAAGCCAGTAGCCGATAGAGGGCAGGCTCGGGTTTTTGCCTTGACTCACCAGGACGCGCAGGCGTCCAATGCCGTGGTTTCAGGTACCCTTTCTGTATGTTCTTATGATGCACCTGTTCCTTTTGATCCGGGATCTACGCATTCGTATGTTTCTACGCACTTCGTGCCGAGGTTAGGCCGGGAGTCGTATTTGCTAGATCAGCCGCTTGTCGTGACTACTCCTGTTGGAGAGTCGTTTGTTGCGTGACACGTGTTCCGGTCGTGTGCTGTCCGTATAGGAGACAGAGATCTATCCGTCGACTTGATCCTTCTAGAGATGTTGGACTTCGACGTTCTGCTGGGCATGGAATGGTTAGCTACTTGCTACGCGTCCATGGACTGCCGCAAGAAGACGGTTAGGTTTTGTTTTCCCTGCGAGTCATTGTTTGTTGTGCAGGGGGACCGTGGTGCCGCCCCTCTTAGTTTGATTTCTTTCTTTGCGCTAGTCGGCTTTTGAGGAGGCGATGTCGGGCATTCTTTGCTTTCATTCATGATACCGGAGCCACAGTGGAGTCGTTGGACCGGGTTCCTACCGTGCGAGAGTTTCCCGACGTCTTTCCCGATGAGTTACCTAGGATGCCGCCAGAGCGCGATATTGAGTTCTGCATTGATCTGATTCCTGGAACGGAGCCTATTTCTATACCGCCATACCGGATGGCTCCGGCAGAGCTTACAGAGCTTAAAGATCAATTGCAAGAGTTTCTTGATATGGGACTTGTGCGTCTGAGTGTTTCGCCGTGGGGACCTCCTGTTCTATTCGTCAAGAAGAATGACGGCAGTTTGAGGCTGTGTGTGAATATCGTCAATTGAACCGAGTTACGGTGCGGAACATGTATCCTTTACCTCGTATTGATGATCTATTTGATCAGCTCTAGGGTGCGAAACATTTTTTTAAGATTGATTTGCGTTCAGGTTATCATCAGTTGCGGGTTCGGAATGATGACATTTCGAAGACTACTTTTCGTACGCGCTCTGGGCATTATGAGTTTTTGGTGATGTCGTTCGGACTCACCAATGCGCCAGCAGCGTTCATGGATCTGATGAACCGGATTTTCAGGCCGTTCCTCGGCCAGTTTATTATTATGTTTATTGATGACATACTGTCTACTCTAGGAGTCATGAGGAGCATGAGCAGCACTTGAGGATTGCTTTGCAGATATTGAGAGAGCACCAGCTGTATGTTAAATTCTCAAAGCGCGCATTTTGTCTTGATAGTGTGGATTTCTTGGGTCATGTGGTGACTGGTGATGGTATTCTTGTGGACCCGAGGAAGATCGAGGCTGTACAGCTTTGGCCCAGACCTGTATCGGTGACCGAGGTCCGCAACTTTTTGGGCTTAGCTGGTTATTATCGCCGTTTTGTGCAGGATTTCTCGAGTATCGCTGCACCGCTAACTGGACTGACCCGGAAGGGGGTTTCTTTTCTTTGGACTGATGCGTGCGAGTAGAGTTTTCAGCAGTTGAAGACTCGGTTAACGACAGCACCAGTTCTATCTTTGCCTTCTGGATCGGGTGGCTATGTTGTTTACTGTGATGCTTCTCGAGTGGGGCTCGGTTGTGTAATTATGCAGCATGATAGAGTGATTGCTTATGCTTCTAGGCAGCTGAAGAAGCAAGAGCAGAATTACCCCACTCACGATCTTGAAATGGCTGCGGTGGTCTTTGCATTGAAGATTTGGAGACACTACTTGTATGGGGAGTCGTGTCAGATCTTCACAGATCACAAAAGCTTGAAGTACATCTTCCAGCAGCGAGATCAAAATCTGCGACAGCGCCATTGGATGGAGCTTGTGAAGGATTATGATTGTGAGATCCTTTATCACCCGGGCAAGGCGAATGTGGTAGCTGATGCTTTGAGTCATAGGCCCGGGGGTAGATTGTCCCAGTTGAGCGCAGTTCAGCGTCAGTCTTCTGCAGATTGGAAGCTCTTGTGTGATGGTAGAGTGCAGTTTGAGTTCACTTCCGATGGGGGACAACTTGCTCATGTCCGCGCCCGTCCACTACTACTTGATCGTATCCGTGAGGCGCAACCCAGTGATGACCGTTTGTCAGAGATTCTTGAGCTTGTTCGGCAGGGAAGAGTTTCGGAGTTCATGATTAATGACCAGGGTGTGCTACGATGCGGGACTCGCTTGTGTGTACCAGATGTTAATGGGTTGAGACGCGAGATCCTAGAGCAGGCACATCAGTCGGCCTTTAGCGTTCATCCAGGTTCCACCAAGATGTACCATGACTTGAGAGACTTGTACTGGTGGGAAGGGATGAAACGCGATATTTCGGATTTCTTTTCGAGGTGCCTGACTTGTCAGCAAGTCAAGGCTGAGCATCAGAGACCGGCTGGAGGGTTGCAGCCTTTACTGGTTTCAGAGTGGAAATGGGAGCAGATTTCCATGGACTTCATTATGGGTTTACCCAGGACCAGTCGAGGGTATGACTCAATTTGGGTGATTGTAGACCGGTTGACGAAAGTGGCTCACTTCCTTCCAGTGAAGACCACTTTCGGTTATGCTCAGTATGCTCAGTTGTACATAGATGAGATTGTACGTTTGCACGGTGTTCCCACATCCATAGTATCCGACAGAAGCACCCAGTTTACTAGCCGTCTTTAGCAGAAGCTTCAGGAAGTTTTGGGTACCCGGTTGAGTTTTAGCACCGCTTTTCATCCACAGACCGATGGTCAGTCGGAGCGGACTATATAGAATCTGGAGGATATGCTCCATGCATGTGTGCTTGATTTTGGTGGCAGTTGGGATCGTCACTTTCCGTTGATTGAGTTCTCCTACAACAACAGCTTTCAGGAGACTATTCAGATGGCACCTTTTGAGGCTTTATATGGTAGGAAGTGTCGATCGCCAGTCTGTTGGACCGAACCCAGTGAGAGTCTGGTTTTGGGACCCCAGCTAGTTCAGGAGACTACGGAGAAGATCCAGCTGATTCAGGACAGGATGAGAGCAGCCCAGTGCAGACAGAAGTCTTATGCCGACCGTCGTCGTCGCAGACTTGAGTTCGCAGTGGGGGATCATGTATTCCTGAGGATTTCTCCGATGAAGGGCGTTATGCGATTTGGGAGGAAGGGGAAGCTTAGTCCCATATTTGTAGGTCCTTTCGAGATCCTTGAGCGAGTGGGTTCCGTTGCTTATCGTTTGGCGCTCCCGCCTAGTTTTCCGGATGTTCACCCCGTTTTCCATGTGTCGATGCTTCGTAGGCACCTTCATGACCCTTCTCACATGATTTAGCATGAGACCGTTCAGCTTGAGCACGATCTTTCATTCACCGAGCAGCCGGTAGTTATTTTGGATCGGCAGGTGAAGAAACTTCGGTCAAAGGTCTTGCCATCTTTGAAGGTTCTTTGGCATAGCCCTACTAATGAAGAGATCACTTGGGAGGCCGAGAGCGAAATGCGGAAGAAATTCTCTCATCTTTTTGAAGGTACGCTTAGTATGAAATTTTAATTCGAAGACCGAATTTCTATAAGGGTGAGATTGTAACGTTTTAGTAAATCGTTATGCGAATTTTTCTGTTTTAGGGTAAAATTGTCGGTATTTTCCATTTTAACCCGACTGTGATCAAACGTCCATATAAACTTGTCGGCACCTATTTTAGCTAAAATAAAGCTAGTGCGCGAGCTTTGGGGATATATGTGAAGTTTTGGTTCAAATAGAATTTTTCCCTAATTTAATATTATTTTAATGTGGTATTTACATTTTGGGTTTGGGTAATTACTCCTAAATTTGTATCATTTCTAATTAATCAAGTTTGAGTAGAACAAACCTTCCATATAATATCTAGATATTCTTGTGCAAGGGGTTAAGTTTTTAATGAAAAGAAAAGAATGAGAGAGGTGGCATTCATGCATGTATGTGCATTTATATGCATTTATTTCAATTTCTTGCTAGAACACTCCACACAAGTCTTCACAAATCCCCCCAGTTCCTCTATTGACCGAGCCTCCTCTTTCTTCTGCCCTTGATCATTTCTTTCACCATTTGCAACAATTCCAAGCTCAATAAATCTCCAAAATTCCATAAATAATCTCACAAAACACATCAAGTCTTGCTTTAGCTTCTTTGATCACTTGGAGCTAGGAAATCTTGGATCTTGGGAGCAAGTGTTGATAGGTATAATCCCTAAACTGTTAATTAGGAGTTTTTATGATGTATAGCCCGTTGTTGTTGTGTAGAACACTTTAAGTATCGATTAGTGCAATATCGTATTTTTTAGTGTCTTTTTAGAGTCTCTGTGATCTGCTGCGATCTGGGATTTTTACTGATTGACCAAACAAGATAGTAGTGTTGTACTAGTGACCTTAGGATTCCACCTGAGATACGGGACCCACCGCACCAGTTTTGGCCGGCGACCCGAGCACGAAATCCGGCGACATCGGTTTTGGAGGGGAGTTGGGTGTTGGTTTTTTTGTGCGTAGCTATCTGCTGTGGTTTATGGGTGTTTGGTACTGTTTAATTTTTAAGTAATTGCAGTATGCAAAATCTGGGTTCGTTTTCCTATAATCTAGTGTTTTGAGTCCGTGTGTTACGTTATCCGACACGAATCGTGATCTTGTTCAGCTGCTGCACTTGGGTTTGTTTCGTAGTGTCGCCACGCACGTTAGCCACTAGACGGACACTTGTGAGTTAGTTTGGAGTTAGTGCATCGTTTAAAACGTAGTTTTACGTTATATTAGTCGATTTCTGAGATTTTTGCACTGTCTTTGTGTTTGTGAAATTATAGCATCGCAAGCGGGGACTTCGGACGCTGCGAACAAAGGGAAGCAGGTGGTCGGATTTTCATGGCTCGAGACCATCGGTGAGTAGATTTAACATCTACGGGGAAATCGACCGTATGGCGTTATGCGTCGGGGATGATATAATATGATAGCTGCATGTTATTGCATATTAGTTGATTTCATATGAACGTCGTTACATAGTATTACCTGTTGTACCTTGACTTGTACCTATTGAACATAACACATTACAGACGGTTCAAGTTGCACGAGCACTAAATTGTATGCTACACCCACACCGTCAGTAATTGCCATGACACGCACAACCCATATACATACGTGTTATTGTAGTGGATAGGGATAATTGAGGTAGTGACTCTTATCCCATTGTGCATATGAAATATTGTTAACACATACATACATGATATTGTATTGGACATGGATAGTTAAGATAGTAACTCTTATTCCATTTCACGTATACCTTACTATAGCTGCTTGTACATCATGCATACATATTGACATGTACATCCACATACTCGATTACAGCTACATGTACATCATGCACACATACTGACATTGCACCTACATATTTTGCTATAGTTGCATATACCCTAAGTGATATTGTTTTGACATGTGATATTGAAATGTTGATTATTGTGCTTATGAAATACATCATACATATTTGCTTTCATGTAGATACTTAAACCTTGCTACAATTACATGTACACTTCATATGATGTTGCACTTGTTTTTGGAGGATTTGGGAACCGCAAGATATATTTTAAAGATGGATTCATTTAAAAGAGCGGTTTTCCCTTGATATGATCATATTGTTTTTTTATGTTTCCTATATTAGTTTTCTTGGATTTACGCATTAAGATATGGATTTCATATGATTTATGGATTTGAGAACCGTGGAGGTATTTTAAGAAAACTATGTAATGTTTGGAAACCCGGTTTCTCTTGATATGATATTTCAGTGTGTCCACCATGTGATTTCTCGGTTCTGAGATTTGGCTTGTGATACCCGATTCGAGGAGCGGGAGGCACCGTCTGCGGGTACATGGTGGACCCGGTATGGTACTCCAGGGTGTGTGGTGATTTCGTGGTGTAGACGATAAGCCAGGCAGAGGGACCACTACCTACCGGTGATTTTATTTGGACTCGGCGGTTATCGTGGGGATACCGAACGGAGTGATGTACGACATATCGTCAGGTCCAGTCGTGTTGACAGCGCCTGAGTTATAAGGATTTACGTGTCGATGCTAGACACGGGTTTCATGATGTTTCGAGTGTCGGTGTTTGACACTCAGGTTTTCCATGATTTCTACGTATCTTCGTTGGACATACATGGTTGATATCCTCATATATATATATATATACATACAGGTATATGTTTTCATGATGTTTTGGGTGTCGATGTTTGATCAGTCGAAAATATTGCCTTTTTAACACATCAATTTCCCTACTATTTGCAATTATCTAAAGGTGTTTGGTATAAATATAGCACATATTAGCAATTCGTCTGTAAAATACCAAATAACATGTGTTATACGTTATAACCGGCATTTTGAGGGAAATTGAGTGTTTATTATTGCACGCATGATCTTTTGTGAATCAACACTTGTCTCGAGATTGTGTGCAGGAAAATCTCCAGGAAAAAGAGCCGAAACCGTTAAAAGTGCTGATAAAATACATCAAGTACAAGACTTGTGATCTGGCAGTGAAAAAGAAAGTATAAAAACAATCCAGACATAAAATAAGGCCCCATGGATCAGCACAAAATCAGTCCAGAATTTCCATGCATCAAGTCCTCCAAATGGCCGCGGATTCGCGGCCGAATGGGCCGATCCGCCGCGGATCCGCGGCCGAATGGGCCGATCCGTCGCGGATCCGCGGCTTTAGTAGCTCTTCACTGGCTCAGATTCCTCCATGTGTCTTCTTGTAACGGCCAAGCTTCCAGAAGACTCCCAATTACCACGTGGCTTCTTCTAGAAGGCTCTGCATAACAAACTCACTCTAGAATATTCCTTGCAACAACCTTATTCTAGAAGGCTCTCTCCAACAACCTTCTTCTAGAATCCTCCTTGTAACAACCTTCCTCTAGAATATTCTTTCTAACAACCTAGCTTTGGACGGAAGATTCAAATGAGTGGTTATAAAAATGGATCTATATCTAGAATTTGGAGGTTGTTGAAATCGGAGGGAAAAATTGTAGATCCAAATCAAATCTAAATCAAATTGAGTGACACAATTTGATCCAAATTAATATCTATCGAGTGTCGAGCCAAAGCAAGAATCCATCGAACCTTTTTGAAGCAACGCCGATTTTCATCCGAGCAAGTGATCCACGACAATCCGCGACTCACGAAGACGATGCGAAGCTAGTTCGACGATCGAGTTCTCTCCTCAATTCTTCTAGTCTTTGAGTGAATTGTAATGAAACGTTGAATAATAAAAAGTGAAAATTCTTTATCTTGCTTTTCTTTACATTTGAGCATTATGATGAGTTTTCAATTCTTGATTGTTTTCTTTTTCATGATATTTGAGTGAAAACTCCGCTTGTGGAGGAATCGAGAAAATAGGTGGATGATGATGACTAAATTCTTGAACGATTCTTAAGTCTTATGAGTTTTGTAAACTTTAGAAAATTGAATCATCGACAACCTAGTTTCGAGCGAGATGCTTTCTTGAATGTTTTCGCTCTAAATTAGATATCAACGCTTGATGATTGAATTTCCTAGAGGCTAGAATTTGAAAGCTAATCAACGAAATGACAAGGGATAGAAGGAGAAACCCTAGTTTGTTCAATAGATCCCTAATCCTCGTTGATCTTCATCGATCTAGCAACAAATCATCAATAGATAAGAATTTGAAATCATAATTCTTCATCATCGCTATAAATTGGATCGATTCCTACAAGCCTGTTTACATATCTTGATAATTCATTCGATTTGGACATCTTCTTAAACTTTATTGATTCTTGATTTTAGATCTAGTTCTTTACGATTCATGAAACTAAATTTCAAAATTCTTGAATCAATTTTCTTGCAATTTTTCTTTTATCTTTTCATTTCGATCCATCTAAAAAAAAGCGATCAAAACACACATCTCAGTGGACGATCCGTATTCATTAACGCGCTACATCGACACCGTTAATTGATTGCAGTATAAATTTCTTTAGTTGTGAAACATTTCTAAACACGACACGGAAAAGATCAATCAAATGGCTCCTTTGCCAGGGATGTGTGCTATTTTGTTCGCTTTTGTTATTTGAGTTGAAATTTTATTATTCCATCAGAATTTTTTTAGATCAAAATTCATAACAAGCGCTTAACGATTTGTTGTGATTTGTTGCGAGGAAATCTAGAATCCGTGGAGCAAGTGGAAAAATTTTTAGGACATTTCAGGGAGTTCAGTGAGTGAACAGAAGCATCTGCACAAATTTTTGTGCAGTGATCTCTTCATTGTGCGGCGGAACCGCAGCCGGAGTGTGCTTATTGCGGCGGATCCGCGGTGATACAGCAGCTTCACTGCTCCAAAATTTTTAGGTGAATTTCTATTTTTCTTATCTCCTCCCTGCTCTGCTCGATTAACCAATTTCTGCAGGATTCTTTCCAAAAATTCATAGCGCCGCAAAAAGAAAAATTGTTGCGTGTTTTGATCTTGGTTGTTTGTATTTTTAATACGAAAATTAAGAGGCAAAGACCAAATTCAGATTAGGTGGGGAGTTCATTACCCTTCCTAAGCCCCAAAAATCATAAAACTGCATCCGCATTACCCTTCATTAACTAAAAAAATATCTAGACATGAATCTAAGGACCGTCGCGCTCACTTAGGACAGAACGAGGTCGTGGGTAATCTTTTGCTTATCCCCATTTCTTTTGTGGTGTCTAAGGCAAGTGTGTCTAAGGCAAGTGGTTACTTAATTAGGCCCACTACTTACGTAGTGGAGAACCTTCCACTTACCTGGCACTTACCTGGCCACAGGAGGGACAAAGAGGCAGTAGAGGATTTATCTTGTGACTTGTCTTCTGGAAGTCTAGGAGCGGTCTAGAGACTTGACCTAGGTGATCACTAGATTTAGGGTTGCTTGTGCATTGTTTGTGATTTGATTTTTCAAAAATCCGTATTTTCTTTTTCAAAAAAAAAAACAACCAACTTTTCCCCTAATTATCACAATGTCGCCACTTGTGCTAAACCCTTTAGTGCAAGCTCGGCTGGACACGGGATTCTAGTGCCCGTCTTGTCCGCGTTTCCCCATCGACCCCAAAGTCGGTATTTCTACATTTTCATTTTCCCACCACCACCGCGATGGACGGATATCCATCACACTTTAACACCACTCTGCCACCGCCCGCAGGTGTGCAGAATCCTCCACGCATTTCTCTCCAAGAGAGATGCTATCCTACACATGTTCCTTTTCCCACCTGTCTTTCTATACCACCTGCCAACGGGGAAAATTTTGAAATCAATCCCAAATTTATCAAACTGTTACCCAAATTTCACGGTCTTGAGTCTGAAGACGCATACGTTTTTATCTCCAAATTTGAAAATGTATGTGCAATGATTAGAACGTCACAACTGTCTTTGGATGCTCTGCGTTTACGTCTTCTCCCATTCACTTTATGCAATTTAGCCGAGAAGTGGCTTTATAATACAACTGCACATTCTATTTCAAAATGGGATGAATTTGTTGCAGCATTCCTTAAGAAATTTTATCCCAATCACAAGACCAGCCGTGTTCGGAGCGAAATCTTCAAATTTACCCAACTTCCCAACGAGCCATTTTGGAAATGCTTTGAACATTTCAAGGATCTTCTTTTATAATGCCCTCATCACGGAATCCCCGGATGGGATTTGTGTCGAGTTATCTATGAGGGTATTGATCTCGCGACTAAACAGATGCTTGAAACCATGTGTCATTGCCAATTCCTATCTAAAGATGATGGTGAAGCTTGGAAATATCTAGGAGATTTAGCTCAAAACACATTACAATGGGAAAGGGTTAGACCACCATTGTCTGGGGAAACTATCAATCAGCTCGATGTTTCCGTCACAATGAGAGCCGAAATGGCCGCAATACAAAGGAAACTCGACGCTCTCGAAAACAAGTTCTCTTCAGCCTCCCTAAACCAATACACACTTCCTAAAACCATGTGTGGCTGCTGTTCAAACCCATCATATTTGACGGAAGAATGTCCTTTGAATATACCGTTTCAAGGCCACACTAATGCTGCATTTCAGCAAAGACCTGGAAACGATCCTTCTTCTTCCTCATATAATCAAGATTGGAGGAATAACCCTGATCTTTCTTGGATCCAACACCAAACTCAATACACGGATCCAAACCAGAATAACTTTCAATGGGTCCCTCCACAGCAACAGCAACCACCACAACCGAGTCAGCACGTCTTCCAACCACAAAATTTTCAAAACCCGGCCAACAACTTTGATCCTATTTCTGCCGGAACCAATAACACCTCTGCACTTGAACAAACCATGAATTTGTTTCTGACAAATTTCATGCAATTTACGGCAAATTTTCAGTCTTCCGTCGATAAAATTCAGAAAAACTCTGACTTCCAAAGTGAGATTATTAAATCGATGGAAGCACAAATTGCCCGTATAAATGCAGAATTAAGTGCTAGAGAGAGAGGGAACCTTCTATCTCGATCCCTACCTGATCCTGGACCTTCATATTACACTAATGTGAATGCACTTACCATGTTGAGATCTGGAAGAGTGCTAGACAATCATGTGGGTGAACAGATTGATGTTGAGGAATCAATTGAACCCCAGGCTTCCACTTCCACTCCCACTTCTACTTCTTACACTATTTCATCCAATTTACCTTCTTCTTCTTCCGAGCCTATTCTCTGTTTTTCGAAAGGCTCAAACCCTCTACCCACTTCATCCTTTCTACCCCCACAAACTTCTCCACAAATGTTGGACCCAACACTTATTGATAGAGCTCCATTTCCAGAAAGTTTAAGGCCCAACAAACCCAATGCCCAAATAGAGAAGCTTGTGGACATGTTTAAGGAAGTTAACATCAACATCCCTCTCCCAGATGCTATCCAACAAGTTCCGTCATATGCGAAAATTCTTAAGAACTTGTGCACTAGGAAGAGGAACACTCAAGTGCCGGAAAAAGTGTTCATGTCAAGTACTGTAGACACGGCTTTTCACCAACAATTACCAAGAAAACGTAAGGACCCTGGCTGTCCTATTATTTCTATTTCTATTGGGGATAAACACATTAACCGTGCTTTACTTGACCTTGGCGCTAGTGTTAACTTGCTTCCATATTCAGTCTATGAGCAACTAGATATCGGAGTGTTAAAGCCCTCGAACATAACTCTCCAGATGGCCGACCGATCAATCAACAAACCTAGGGGTGAACTGGAGGATGTGTTGATAAAAATTAGGGAATTTGTATTCCCTATGGACTTTATTGTTCTTGATACACAGCCTGTAGAAAACCGACGCAACCAAATTCCGGTGATTCTAGGTCGTCCCTTTTTGGCTACTTCCAACGCTGTAATCAACTGTAGAAATGGCTCTATGAACCTATCATTCGGGAATAGGTCAATTGAGCTCAACATTTACAAGTTAGGAAGTCAACCCTCCGATCCTCATTCTCGAGTCTGTTCTGTCGAATTAATGGATGTTGACAGCAGCGAATTTGATCAGCTTCACGATACAGATCCAGACTTCCTTTATACGTTGTTGTTTGACCCAGATATGTATCATACACATACGGACCCTTCTTTTGAGTTGTCTGGGTCAACATCTAACGTCAATTATGAACCTTTTCTGGAGTCTGAGTATCATCCCGTTCTTTCCAATGACATTATTCTTCAGGATATCGATGAAAGCTTCGTTGATAGACTTGCATTCTTAGCAAACACGGATGTTGAGGTGAATCATCTCCACAACGAAGAAATGGAACCTCCACCCCTTCTTCTTGACAATCACGAGAATGCGAGTAATCCATCACAATCACTGTGTCGTCTCTCCAAAACGAGACGCAAACCCTCTCCTTCACACCACTTACCTTTCCCCCACTTCTTCCTGGCTCCTTATAACATGTTCTTCCACCAACCGGTGCACTACACTGATAAAATCTTCGAATGATTGGTGTTGACTTTCGGTCTTTGCAAAGTTTTGCATTGACCAGTAACTTTGACCCCCTCTTGTGATTTTAAAAGATTAACATTGTTTAACTCAAGTTTAGGGGTGTATTTTTGGCTCTTAAAAATAACTGTTGTCCTCAAAATTGTGAGCCAAAAATAAGTTTGGGGGAGGATTTTCACGATCATATTTATTGCCCCCGTTAATAAATGTCCTCCGAAGCTTACAGGTTTTTTAAGGTTTAGTAGAAGACAACAGTGAGGACACTGTTGAAAACAAGTTTTGGGGAGGTTTGTGCTTATTTACGCATCACTTTGCATCATACCTTGCATAAGCACAAAATATATATAAAAAAATTGTTTACATAAATAAGATAATAAAAGATTAGATAATGAAAAATTACATACAAAAGATTAGAAAAATTTAAGAAAACCAAGAAAATTAGAAGTTTTCTTAATCGAGCTAGTAATAAGTAGTTATGAGCCATTGTCCCAAGGGTTAGTAAGATGAAAGATGTCACTAATCTGAGGATAAAAATAAGTCTGAAAAATAGTTCCTATTGTGGAAGCCAAACAGTTGAACGTTGATACCCTACTATACGCACTTACACACGTCTTGAAACTCGGGATAGTAGAGGATACCTTGAAATGCTCTTGTCTAAAAGCCAAAGTATGAAGGAAATAAAAATAAATGAATAAAAAATAAAATGGTGAAGAAAAATGAACACTGGTCTTGTTATCACCAAGGAAGCAATAAAAAAATATAGCGAGGGTGCTTCATCACCTAGTACCTTAGACCAACTTGTCTGGGAGTCACTGCTAAGCCTTAGGGGTGCAAGACGAGAAAAATACTTATACACCTAATAAGCAAGCACATGAGTAATCGGTCGGTTAGTACCTCAAGAAGTATTAACGGTCGCATGAAAAATTTGCGAGCAATCCATCTAAATATTCATCAAATTAAAAAGTACCGAGGCAGATGGACAAGAGTATGATAGCTTGAATTGAATTCTCCGAGTGTAGGGATGTCTTTTACACACACGTAGGGGTATATGATCGATGTTTGGAAGAAAGGTAGGAATGAAGAATAAAGACGATGTTTTATTGAGGGATGATGTGATTTCTAACATCTTTTCATGACTACTAAGATAGGGCTCATGACAACCGAAAAGCTAGTATAGTTGGAAACTCTGATTTTCAAAGTCTTTATTTTATAATTCTTATCTTTACATGTAACTTTCACGGTCTTCCTTTTATTATTGGATTTTGTGGGTGCAATCCGCTGAAAACCCTCAGGAGACAGCACTCCTCCTACTAGGGACACCTAGAGGTTTAAAGGCTTGTTGCACATGCTCAGTGCAATCGTGTTGCCTACGAAAGTGTTCTAGTTAGTTTTTCTTTTTCTTTATTTTCTCCTTCTCTTTCTAATAAAACAATTTTGCTCGAGACGACCAAAATTAAGTTTGGGGGAATTTGATCAGTTGAAAAAATTGCATTTTTTACACATCAATATCCCTACTCTTTGCAATCATCTAAAGGTGTTTGGTATAAATATAGCACATATTAGCAATTCGTCTGTAAAATACCAAATAACATGTGTTATACATTATAACCGGCATTTTGAGGGAAATTGAGTGTTTATTATTGCACGCATGATCTTTTGTGAATCAACACTTGTCTCGAGATTGTGTGCAGGAAAATCTCCAGGACAAAGAGCCGGAACCGCTAAAAGGGATGATAAAATGCGTCAAATCCAAGACTTGTGATCTGGCAGTGAACAAGAAAGTATAAAAAGATTCCAGACATAAAATAAGGCACCATGGATCAGCAAAAAATCAGCCCAGAATTTCCATGCACCAAGTCCTTCAAATGGCCACGGATCCGCGGCCGAATGGGCCGATCCACCGCGGATCCGCGGCTATAGTAGCTCTTCACTGGCTCAGATTCCTCCATGTGTCTTCTTGTAATGGCCAAGCTTCCAGACGACTCCCAATTACCACGTGGTTTCTTCCATAAGGCTCTGCATAACAAACTCACTCTAGAATATTCCTTGCAACAACTTTATTCTAGAAGGCTCTCTCCAACAATCTTCTTCTAGAAGACTTCTTGTAACAACCTTCCTCTAGAATATTCTTTCTAACTACCTAGCTTTGGAGGGAAGATTCAAATGAGTGGTTATAAAAATGGATCTAGATCTAGAATTTGGAGGTTGTTGAAATTGGAGGGAAAAATTGTAGATCCAAATCAAATCTAAATCAAATTGAGTGACACAATTTGATCCAAATCAAGATCTATCGAGTGCCGAGCCAAAGCAAGCATCCATCGAGCCTTTTTTAAGCAACGCCGATTTTCATCCGAGCAAGTGACCCACGACGATCCGCGACTCACGAAGACAATGCGAAGCTAGTTCGACGATCGAGTTCTCTCCTCAATTCTTGTAGTCTTTGAGTGAATTGTAACGAAACGTTGAATAATAAAAGGTGAAAATTCTTGATCTTGCTTTTCTTTACATTTGAGCATTATGATGAGTTTTCAATTCTTGATTGTTTTCTTTTTCATGATGTTTGAGTGAAAACTCCGCTTGTGGAGGAATCGAGAAAATAGGTAGATGATGATGACTAAATTCTTGAACGATTCTTAAGTCTTATGAGTTTTGTAAACTTTAGAAAATTGAATCATCGACAATCTAGTTTCGAGCGAGATGCTTTCTTGAATGTTTTCGCTCTAAATTAGAGATCAACGCTTAATGATTGAATTTCCTAGAGGCTGGAATTTGAAAGCTAATTAACGAAAGGACAAGGGATAGAAGGAGAAACCATAGTTTCTTCAATAGATCCATAATCCTCGTTGATCTTCATCGATCTAGCAACAAATTATCAATAGTTAATAATTTTGTAATCATAATTCTTCATCATCACTATAAATTGGATCGATTCCTACAAGCCTGTTTACAAATCTTGATAATTCATTCGATTTGGACATCTTCTTGAACTTTATTGATTCTTGATTTTAGATCTAGTTCTTTACGATTCTTGAAACTAAATTTCAAAATTCTTGAATCAATTTTCTTGCAATTTTTCTTTTATCTTTTCATTTCGATTAACCTAAAACAAAATCGATCAAAACACACATCTCAGTGGACGACTGTATTCATTAACGCGCTACATCGACACCGTTAATTGATTTCTTTATAAATTTCTTTGGTTGTGAAACATTTCTAAACACGACACGGAAAAGATCAATTAATGTTAGACACTCAGGTTCCATGAGACTTACAGGATGTGAGGGCCGATCTGTGGATGTGGTGCCTGAGGATTTAGAATTTTATGTGTCAGTAAGAGAAACTGGTGTTTTTCCATTCTGATGATTTTGCATGAGGTTTTATTATATCATCCCACACACTCAGGATTATTTTTGATATGCATTGCTTCATGTAGTTATAGTACCCTTATGATGTACCTTTACATGATTGTTGCATATTTACATTGTCATACTTATGCTATAGGATTACCTGTGATAGATAAATAGTTGTTCGTGCATATTTTCGATTACAGTATGATGTTATTTACTATTCACGAGTTGGCAACTCACCCCCGTTGTTCCATAGTGTTTTGCAGGACTTACCCTCTGAGTAGTCACGGCAGGGCGTCTTATTATCTCTACTTTTGCGGATACCGCTACGGTTGGCTGTGAGGCCTTTGCTTTTAGGTGGGTTGCGGTTATCTGTTTGTACATTGTATATCTTTTTGTTGGATCTAATATTCTCCATCTACCACTTCTTGTATTTGACTTAGAGATGAGTTGGGAGGATTCGGTGTTGTATTATTATTTTGGTGACTTTTGGTGCCGTGCTCGTTGGAGCCGGTTTTGTTGAAAAGTTTTATTTCTTGATGCAGTTTTCTTTTATATTTCTTCGCTTCAGCATTGTATATATGTTTGTGGTGCTTGTCTCCGCCGTTGAGCGGACAATATACCCGGATCGAAACCATTAACCTATACTAGCTAACTAGAGATGGGGTTTGAGATATACCGAGTGATCCGAATCCTCCGGTCTTCTCGTCATCGTCCCGATCTCCCGCGGAAACTCCGGTCGTCGCCTCCTTGCCGGAAGGGCACCACATCGTCTGTATCTTTTACGGGCTCCCACCTCAATACCGAGGCAACTCGGGCGTGAAGTTGGCTAGCCGACGCGCCCAAGATTTGCTGTAGAATGTAGTGTAGATGATGCTTGTCTCATTTGGGGTTTGTAGTTGCCTTGATGGAGGAATAAGGTTATGGAAAAATTGTGCTTTTTTTTTTCCAAAACAAAATCAAAGAGATGAAGAAATATGTGCCACACTCAAAATGGAAATTTCTCTCATCCCCTCACAAAATGTGGCCGGCCTCCTATTTTTGTGAGAATGGTGGAGGGCAAAAAAACAAATCATGAAGGGAGGTGAGTGTAGGAGAAATCAAGAGGTAACCACAAACAAACATCAACCATGCTTCTTACTAACATCAAACCCATACCCACTCAAATCCCATTAATGCAACATTATGGATGAAAAACAAAAGATGCTTATCATAAAGAATATATTTGCAAGAAACCCCCTCCACAAATGTTATTTGCACAATTGCAAATAACCCCCTCCATCGGAAAAGTCCGGCCGGGAAAGAACAAAGGAAAACCGGCCGGAACGGAATGCAAACTGGCAACTCCAGAAAACTGGTCCCGTAATAAATTACAGGAAAACCCCGATACTGTGCATACACACCCGCATCTGTATTCCGTCCGGATACAAATGCAAAGAGACAAAATCTACACTGTACTATACTAGGATCCGGCTTAAACCAAAGCCGGCTAGTAATATCCGTCCGATCCTGATCCGTGCAATACCACACGTATCTGATCGAACCCTGCCATATAACTATACGGCCTCTAGTATAAACCGTCCGATCCTGATCCGTGCAATACCGCACGTATCTGATCGGACCCTGCCATATCTCCATACGGCCTCTACAGCGTTTCGCCCGAAAGCTGAGTAACTGAAAGTGTGGTGGACTCTAAAGACTCGTCAATACTGTGGCTGTGGATTTAACCACTAGCACGTCAGAGGTATTAGCCAATACGTGACGGGCCACCAGCTATTGACCAAAAGGGACATCGATGAGCGAACTCATCCTGACACCCTACTGAGCCTGTCAGTGACAATATCCGTACAGTCCGGTCCGTTCGTCTATGAGCATCGCATGGCGGGCCTAGGGGGTTGGTAAAAGTCAGACCCCTAAAGGCGGTACAAGTCGTGTCGGAGTGAAGCCCAGAACACCCTGAGATACTACTGGAATATCTACCAGTAAATCTCCTGCCTCGGCCGAGGGCTTTGTGTAATGGCTCTCCTAGACACAGCGCGACCTCACCCCCAATACCGGGAGAGACGAACCCCTGCAGATCCGCTCACTGCCTCCATGTGGCTCGGGACTGTACCCAACTAAAACCTGTTTGCACGACTCCTTTGAGCCGTGGTAGGGTAGTAATCAAAGCACAGTGGGAACTCACACGAGACAAATGACGATCTCAGGTCGATGAACTAACCTGTACACATGTCACCTGGGAACTGCTATCTGACGTCTGGTATAATCCCAACTAGCAGGTTCCCGGCGAGTCCTGTCCGGTGTACTCATAACCCAATGAGCACCTGTATACATCTTACGTGAACCAACTGACACCAGTGGCTTGTGAGACCGGCCACCGCCCCTCGTCGGGGTCTCAACTGTATACACTAGTCTACTAATGGAGTATCGATGCCCAGTCTCGAAACTCCCACGACTAGGGACCATTTAAGGATGTGCTTATAGACCCCAGCTCCCACGTATATGATCGCCATCATACTGCTGGTCGTCAAGCAAGAATCCTAGGGGCTCTATCAACGTGTAATAGCGAACTGTAAGGTCACCTGAAACAGTACACGATGATAAAGGTAAACCAGATAGCATACTATCATCTCGAGTAAGACAGTTCTACCGGGATAGGTCCTCCCTCAATCATTGCAATCACGTGCCTGTGATCCAATAATTGACTCTGAGGGCACTATCTCCAACAATCTCCCACTTGCACTCAAGGCTAATTATTGCGATGTCGCATACTCACAGCCCGTGTGATACCGAACACCCAACTCCTCTACTAGTCAGTCGCACAAAGCCTGTTTTCGAAACTATTGCGTTCGAGGAAAAGCCTCAGCGAGTGGATCCGCTCTGATGTTTCTTTCTATGTCTCTCTAAATCTCAAGTTCGCGGAGAAAACCATCTCCCGAAATGAGCAATATCTGTCTTAGAATGTCTGGATGTCTGATGGGACCTAGCTCATAAATGAACTCCAAATCCAAACTTCTTAGACTGTATCGTCAACTGAACTTAATCAGTATCCTGCGCCATGCCTCCCTCAGTATTGCCTTGGATCACCTGTCCAAAATACTGCCCCTCGTCAGAGGGAAAACTATAACTCTGACAACCTCCTTGTCGTCCATGTCACCTTGGAAGCCTGGAATGATAACCGTCTCCTAAAAGAGGCTGTCGTTATCACATTCCTAAAACATCAACTTATGTTCTAAAACTGCTTCCGACTGTTTCTCCAGGATTGGATTTGCAAGTCGATGTACTACACCCCAATACTTGTGGGGAGGCGGAATTTTCCAAAACCAACTTGTTTAGTGAACGAACATCGACTAACCGCTTGAATCGAAGCTAAACTATAAATAACCAAACACAAAGTGTTTCTAAACTACTGTGTTTAGGGATTATACCTAATGAACCAACTCCTTCGTCTTTACGATCTCCTTGTCCTCCTCGGCCTTCTCTAGGTAGTAGACGATCCACCCGAGAGCAAAACTCCAAGCTAAACCTCTAAACTTGAGGCAACTAACCTTCTTGGATTGCTAATCAAAGAAGCTAGGATGAAATAGAGTGATGGTTATGGATTGATTAGTCTTACTAACCCTTGTACTCAACTCATGAGAAGGGAGGATTAGTCTTTGAAGATGGAGAGCTTGAAGAGAGAGAATGTGAGAATGATAAATGAATAAAGTTATGAGTATCATAATATATATGAAGCATTTTCTAATAAGAAGAAAAGAATAAAGAGTGATGAATAATCATGCTTCATAAAATATCAAGTGGTGATTCATTAGCATGAGTCATTAAGCAATAAATGTGCATTAATGAGATGAATGAATCACCCTCATGACTCATATAACTCATTCAATGTATATGACACATAACCCTCCTTAGTCACCATCTTCTAGAAGCTTCTCGTACAATTACGAGAACGCCCCTCCATTTCGCAAAAATACGGAAAAACTTTAGACTGTAAAAATCCAATAACCGGATACCAGTAACTGGCTTAAACCAAAGCCGACTGGTAAAAACTGTCCGAAAGTCGTACGCGCGTAAACGCACGTATGCGTCCGAACCCTTGTCGTAAAACCATACGACCTCTATATCGTTTCGCCTGGAGTAGGAAACTCTCTGTGTGGGACTCTAGAGACTCGACTACTACGCTGGCAGTGGGTTTAACCACAGACCGCAAGCGGCACTAGCTGTACGTAACGGTCCCCAGGTAGTTGTCGATAAGAAGGCCGATGAGGAAACCCATCCGAACTCCTACTGAGTCTGATGTGACAATCTCCATACAGTCCGGTCCGTTCGTCCAAGACTATCGCATATCGGGCCTAGGGGGCAGCAAGCGTCAGTCCCCTAATAGCGGTATAAGTCGTGTCGGAGTGAAGCCCATTACACCCTGAGAAACTACTGGAACCTACCAGCAAATCTCGCTTGCCCTGGCCAGGGACTTTGCGTAATGGCTCTCTGACACAGCGCGATATCTACTCCCAATACCGGGAGGGACGAATCCTGTCTAACCGCCACTGCCTCCAAGTGCTCGGGACTGCACCCAACTGCTACCTGTTTGCACGACTCCTTTGAGCCGTGGTAGGGTAGCAATCTAAGAACAGTGGGACACACTCGAGAAGAAGTAGCAGTGTCAAGTCTGCGGACTATGCTGTACTCATGTCACCTGGGAACTGCTCACTGACGACTGGTATCAAACCAACCAACAGTTCCCTGTGAGTCCTGTCCGGTGTACCCGTAACCTAACGAGCACCTGCATACTATCTCCAGTACGACGTACTGACGGCTGTGGGACAGACTATCTCCCCAACTGGGATGAGAAGCGTACACACTAGTCTACTCCGGAGTATCGATGCTCTGTATTGATAATCCAACGACCAGGGACCTGAATAAGGATGTGCTTGTAGACTACCCAGCCCCCACTAGTGTGACTGCCATCACAACGCTGGTAGACAAGCAAGATCCTAAGAGCTCTATCAATACGTACACTCACATATTAAGATAGAAAAACCAAGTAGCATACTACCATGTTTAGCAAGACTGTTATATACATGTGAATATCCCAAGCTTCCATTAAGTAATATACAAACTAGTATGATACAGTAATGGCCTTCTAGGGCATAAACACTAACAATCTCCCACTTGCACTAGGGCCATGTACTGGCATATCATAGACCGATGATCTCGAGTAGCATCTCGAACTGAATCTGAGGTAGGGCCTTCGTGAATGGATCAGCAATGTTCTCTTCAGAAGCAACTCTCCGAACCTCGATCTCCTGACGATCAATGATCTCCCTGATCAGGTGATACCGCCTTAAGATGTGTCTGGACTTCTGATGGGACCTTGGTTCCTTCGCTAAAGCTATAGCTCCGTTGTTGTCGCAATACAGAGGTATTGGATCAACTATGGTAGGAACCACCTGAAGTTCTGTTAGGAACTTCTTCATCCAGACTGCTTCTTTTGCGGCATCGCAAGCAGGTATATACTCCGCTTCCATCGTCGAGTCAGCAACGGTGTCCTGCATGGAGCTCTTCCAGCACACCGCCCCTCCATTGAGGGTAAAGACATAACCCGACATGGACTTGGAATCGTCCTTATCACTCTGGAAGCCGGAATCAGCAAAGGCCTCCAACCTGAGGTCTTTTCCGTCGTAAACCAAGAACATCTCCTTAGTCCTCCTCAGGTACTTGAGAATGTTCTTTACTGCTATCCAGTGTTTCTCCCCTGGGTCTGACTGATACCGGCTTACCACGCTCAGTGCGTAAGCTACATCTGGTCTGGTACACAACATCGCATACATTATAGAGCCTACCGCAGAAGCGTAGGGTATAATAGACATGCGTTCCCTTTCCAAATCAGTCTTGGGAGACATCTCTTTGGAGAGGGTGATTCCGTGACAAGCCGGTAGATTACCGCGCTTAGAATCTTCCATACTGAATCTTTTCAGTACAGTGTCGATATACCTGGACTGCGAAAGTCCCAACATCCTTTTGGATCTATCACGATAGAACGGATCCCCAGAATGTACGAGGCATCACCCAGGTCTTTCATGGAGAACCTGTGTGACAAGAATCCTTTGACAGATTGTAGCATAGGAATGTCATTTCCTATCAATAGAATGTCATCCACGTACAAGACGAGGAATACGACACTTCTGGCTACAACTTTACTATATATGCACGGTTCATCTGGATTTTTGATAAAGTCATATTCTTTGACTGTCTCATCAAAACAGATGTTCCAACTCCGCGATGCTTGCTTTAGTCCATAAATGGACTTAAGCAGCTTGCATACTTTCCCGCTGCTCCCACTCTGATTGAAACCCTCTGGCTGATCCATATAGACGCTCTCTTCTAAATTTCCATTCAGAAAAGCCGTCTTTACGTCCATCTGCCAGATTTCATAATCATGGAAGGCAGCAATAGCAAGAAGGACCCGAATGGATTTGAGCATAGCCACTGGAGAAAAAGTTTCGTCATAGTCCAAACCAGGTCTTTGACGAAAACCCTTTGCAACAAGTCTAGCCTTATAGGTTTCCACCTGTCCATCTACACCAATCTTTTTCTTGAAGATCCATTTGCATCCTATGGGTTTTACCCCATCTGGAGCAAAGTCCAAAGTCCATACTTTGTTGGTGTACATGGACTCCATTTCGGTCCGCATTGCATCTAGCCATCGTACCGAGTCACCGCTCTGGATGGCCTGCTGGAAGTCAGTAGGTTCATCATCATCTATGATGCAATCCTCTCTATCCCCATCTATGAGAAAACCGCAGTATCTCTCAGGCGGATGAGACGGCCTACTACTCCTGCGGAGGGGTGCGGGAATGTTCTGTTCTTCTTGAACCTCTGGTTCTACCAAACTTTCAGTAACAGCTTGTGGTTCTGGAATTTCTTCCAGTTCTACTGCGCTCCCACTCTTCTGATTTTCTAAAAATTCAGTTTCTAAGAAGTGGGCATGACGAGAAACAAAAACCTTTTGTTCCTCTGCGTAATAGAAATAATATCCCTTGGAGTTCTTTGGATATCCCACAAGCTTACACAGTACTGAGCGTGCCTCGAGCTTGTCCACATGCTGCTTTTTTACAAAAGCTGGACACTCCCATGTCCTAAAATGTTTTAGACAGGGTTTCTTCCCACTCCACATCTGATATGGTGTGGTAGGCACAGTCTTGGTTGGAACTTGGTTTAAAAGATATGCCGCTGATTCTAGCGCATAACCCCAGAAAGATCGCGGTAACTCAGCATTACACATCATGGATCGTACCATATCCAATAGGGTTCGATTCCGTCTCTCCGATACACCGTTATGCTGTGGAGTGTATGGAGGAGTAAGCTGAGAGAGAATTCCTTTCTCTTTTAGGTAACCTAGGAACTCGGCACTTAAGTATTCTCCACCTCGATCAGATCTCAGTGTCTTAATACTTTTGCCTGTTTGGTTTTCCGCTTCACTCTTGTATTCCTTGAATTTCTCAAAGGCCTCGGATTTATGCTTCATTAAGAAGACATGTCCAAACCTAGAGAAATCATCTGTAAAAGTAATGAAGTAGGAATAACCACCTCTTGCATGTGTAGACATTGGACCGCATACATCGCTGTGTATGAGTCCTAAGAGCTCGCTCGCTCTTACTCCTTGTCCAGTAAATGGAGTCTTTGTCATCTTTCCTTTGAGACAGGATTGACAAGTGTCATAAGTTTGATATTCGAACGAGTCCAAATATCCTTCTCTATGCAACTTAGTCAACCTTCTCTCATTGATGTGACCCAGTCTACAATGCCATAAGAAAGCTTTAATTAAATCTGGAGACTTTCTTTTTAGTGTGTTCTGGACATTGAAAATTTGGAGTTGGTTTAAAACATATATGCCGTTTATTTAGAGTACCGGACCCAATCAAACCATGATTAAGGTGGATGTTAACAACATCTCTTACAAACGTGAAATCATAACCTTTATTTGATAACAAGGAAACTGATATGATATTACACGTTAAGCTTGGTACAAAATAACAGTTATGCAAAACCAAAATATGTCCACTCGTCAATCTTAGGTGATAATCCCCGACGGACGCAGCTCCCACGCTAGCTCCGTTAGCAACCTTTAGGGTCATATCACCTTCCTTCAGCACTCTACGGTTTCTCAGTGCCTGCAATGAATTGCAAATATGAGATCCTGATCCGGTATCCAATACCCAGGAAGTAGAGTTGATCGACAGACAATTCTCAATTACAAACACACCTGAAGTCGAAGCCACAGCTTGCTTCGGTTCCTGGTTCTTGGCGTTCCACGCCTTGCAATCCTTCTTCCAGTGCCCTTTCCTGTGACAATGGAAGCACTCATCCTGGCCAACTACCGGTACTGCAAACTTTTTCTTTCCCTTCCCTCCCACCTTACTAATACCTCCTCTAGGTTTGGGTGCGGCCTTCTTCTTCCTTCCTTTGGCCCTAGCCTTGGACCCGGAAGAAGATGCACCGCTAACAAACATAGCGGGTGTTTCCCTTACTTTCTGCAAGGTGCCCTCTGCACTCCTTAACATGTTCAGGAGTTCCGCAAGTTCAACTTCTTTTCCTTGAAGGTTGAAGTTGAGGATAAACTGGGCGTAGGTGGGAGGAAGGGACTGGAGAATGAGGTCTATATAGAGCTCATTATCCAAAGTCGTCCCAAGGTCTGCGAGCTCTTCAATATAGCCGATCATCTTCAGGACATGTTCACCTACCGATGACCCGACAGCCAACCTCGCTCGAAACAAGTTCTTAAAGGTCTCGTATCTTGCTATACGAGATTGCTCTCCATAAAGTTCCTTTGTATGGAGAAATATGCCATCTAGGGACATATCCTCGTGCTTCCTCTGATGTTCATTGTTCATTGAGGCAAGCATGATGCACTTGGCTTTCGCGCAATCTAAATCCCAGGTTTTGCGGATTTCCTTATCCGTATTGCTGGATTTGGGACCAGGGACAGCAGGTGCCGTAGCGGTGAGGATGTACCCCAATTTGTCATAGGTCAAAGCCATTTTGACATTCCGCAGCCAATCTTTATAGTTTGGCCCTGTCAGTATATTTTTCTCTAAAAGTAACTTAAGTCCAGTCATTTTCAGGGTCGCTGCAATTAGGAGAGAGAGAAGAAAACTCTTTAGCATGATGCTCTTGCAAGTTTAGAGTGGTTTTTAGTTTATCTAAACTGGATGGCTCCCACTGTTTCTCGAATCCTTCCTCAAACCATAAAAAAAGAATTAGCCAGGACTATTCTCACCGTACAATACTTGCTTAACCGTTCAGCCAGGACAGTGTCGATACTTCGAGGGAGGTTTTCCAACGCTTTCGCGAAGTTCCTTAATTAAATAACCTCTTTTCTCTGGGGGCGTAACCCCGCTGACACCTTTCTGGACACCTACTAGGTTTATAGCATTGATCGTTAAGTGACGAATATCCTGATAAGTAGCATATACTCACAGTAGGATCGGGATCCAAATATCATCGTATGATAATGTTGAAGGAATCCTACCAACATTCATCAAACTCCAAATGGTATGCATCTCTTTGCAAATTTCAGTTTCTTTAGAAATTCCCGATATATATTTTTTGCCCCATGTTCTTATGATCTTGACTAAGGGCCAACAAATCATAAGTCACATGTCAAGTTCTGCCCATCATTATCCTGTTGATTTGAACCCATCCGTATATACTCTTGACTAAGGGCCAAACAAAGTAATACGAGTGTCCCAAACCAACTCATCTATCTATGCAACAAATGAATACCCCAGCAGCTACCAATCACTATGTCTTGACTAAGGGCCAAACAAACATAGCTTGAATACTACTGACCATTCATAAGAAATGACGGAGGGCTACGACTGGTTTTGGCGAAACCGTGAACGTAGTGAACTTGATATAACCGAAGGAACCTGATAGCTTTTTAAAAGGAGTGGTTAAAGCTCCGCATTTAAAAATATCTGTTTTTAAAATTAACCGAGTGGTTTCTTTTAAATTGTTCCAACGATTTAAACTTTGGTTTGTTTTTCTTTGCATTATAGATAATGCGTCCCATCATTAACCTATCATTGCAGAAAACAACGAAAATACAACGTCCTCTATGCCATCCGCATTCGCCACGGGGTCCCGTCATCACCCGTTAGGTTACTTAACTAACGACAGAGCGGGGGCTGGGCTAGCGCGGGTGTAAAACATAAGTGACGTCTAAATAGCTATCATATATATAGATATTTTACATTCGTCTGACGCAATGATATACATTCCAGAACACATATAAACAATATTGGATTTGCAAGCAATCTGTATTTCTTTTGAGCCTGCAAGAAAAGACAGATTACACAGTTGTGATGAATAGCCGTTACCCCACCCTCGACCCCTACGGGTACGGCAAACCACCCGCCCGGCAGTTTGTGTACCCCACCTTGGGTCAGTCCTAGGAGCAAAAACAGTAAAATGAAATAATACAACGGTGGCTACAACCGCAACCTGGATGTGCCCCGCAAAAATAATATTACAACAAATTACATTTACAACAAATGAATTAAACAATAACCCATTGCTAAACCCCGGCTATACACCACAACAGTCCAATACAGTTCATATGCACAAACAGATATAACCATTACAGAAATGTGCAACCCCCTGCCAACCGACATACTAGCAGTTAGGGGAGGTTTACGAACACATTTATCAATCACAGATATAATCCAACATGCAAATACTGTACAATTTCGATCGATTAAACATCTTTAATATTGCTCCAAAAACTGCTCTGTAAACTGAAACCTGAGCAAATATTAAATATCCCAGAAAATCCCAAATAACACAGAGAACCACCACAATAAAAATGGGTCCCTGAATCGTCCAAACGGCGGCGGATCCGCGGCGGCAACAGTGCTAAGCGCCGCTGATCCGCGGCTACGTAGACGATTCAGGGCACCAAATTTTTTGTGTGTTCTTCTGGTGTCTTTTCAAGCTCTCTGAACTTCCCTGAAAAAATTTTGGACTTCATTTTAAACTCGACAGAAACTTGACAGTTTTAGGGTTTTCCGGCTTTGTTTTTCCGTTCGAAATTCGTACAAATTTGCAATTAAGTTATTTGTGGTTTAGCGAGGCTCTGATACCACTGTAAGTCGATGTACTACACCCCAATACTTGTGGGGAGGCGGAATTTTCCAAAACGAACTTGTTTAGTGAACGAACATCGACTAACCGCTTGAATCGAAGCTAAACTATAAATAACCAAACACAAAGTGTTTCTAAACTACTGTGTTTAGGGATTATACCTAATGAACCAACTCCTTCGTCTTTACGATCTCCTTGTCCTCCTCGGCCTTCTCTAGGTAGTAGACGATCCACCCGAGAGCAAAACTCCAAGCTAAACCTCTAAACTTGAGGCAACTAACCTTCTTGGATTGCTAATCAAAGAAGCTAGGATGAAATAGAGTGATGGTTATGGATTGATTAGTCTTACTAACCCTTGTACTCAACTCATGAGAAGGGAGGATTAGTCTTTGAAGATGGAGAGCTTGAGGAGAGAGAATGTGAGAATGATAAATGAATAAAGTTATGAGTATCATAATATATATGAAGCATTTTCTAATAAGAAGAAAAGAATAAAGAGTGATGAATAATCATGCTTCATAAAATATCAAGTGGTGATTCATTAGCATGAGTCATTAAGCAATAAATGTGCATTAATGAGATGAATGAATCACCCTCATGACTCATATAACTCATTCAATGTATATGACACATAACCCTCCTTAGTCACCATCTTCTAGAAGCTTCTCGTACAATTACGAGAACGCCCCTCCATTCCGCAAAAATACGGAAAAACTTTAGACTGTAAAAATCCAATAACCGGATACCAGTAACTGGCTTAAACCAAAGCCGACTGGTAAAAACTGTCCGAAAGTCGTACGCGCGTAAACGCACGTATGCGTCCGAACCCTTGTCGTAAAACCATACGACCTCTATATCGTTTCGCCTGGAGTAGGAAACTCTCTGTGTGGGACTCTAGAGACTCGACTACTACGCTGGCAGTGGGTTTAACCACAGACCGCAAGCGGCACTAGCTGTACGTAACGGTCCCCAGGTAGTTGTCGATAAGAAGGCCGATGAGGAAACCCATCCGAACTCCTACTGAGTCTGATGTGACAATCTCCATACAGTCCGGTCCGTTCGTCCAAGACTATCGCATATCGGGCCTAGGGGGCGGCAAGCGTCAGTCCCCTAATAGCGGTATAAGTCGTGTCGGAGTGAAGCCCATTACACCCTGAGAAACTACTGGAACCTACCAGCAAATCTCGCTTGCCCTGGCCAGGGACTTTGCGTAATGGCTCTCTGACACAGCGCGATATCTACTCCCAATACCGGGAGGGACGAATCCTGTCTAACCGCCACTGCCTCCAAGTGCTCGGGACTGCACCCAACTGCTACCTGTTTGCATGACTCCTTTGAGCCGTGGTAGGGTAGCAATCTAAGAACAGTGGGACACACTCGAGGCGAAGTAGCAGTGTCAAGTCTGCGGACTATGCTGTACTCATGTCACCTGGGAACTGCTCACTGACGACTGGTATCAAACCAACCAACAGTTCCCTGTAAGTCCTGTCCGGTGTACCCGTAACTTAACGAGCACCTGCATACTATCTCCAGTACGACGTACTGACGGCTGTGGGACAGACCATCTCCCCAACTGGGATGAGAAGCGTACACACTAGTCTACTCCGGAGTATCGATGCTCTGTCTCGATAATCCAACGACCATGGACCTGAATAAGGATGTGCTTGTAGACTATCCAGCCCCCACTAGTGTGACTGCCATCACAACGCTGGTAGACAAGCAAGATCCTAAGAGATCTATCAATACGTACACTCACATATTAAGATAGAAAAACCAAGTAGCATACTACCATGTTTAGCAAGACTGTTATATACATGTGAATATCCCAAGCTTCCATTAAGTAATATACAAACTAGTATGATACAGTAATGGCCTTCTAGGGCATAAACACTAACAGGATTAATATCAACTTATTGCATCTACTGCAAGAACAACATCTGGTGTGGTACTTGACATCTCATGATTGACTCAATTGCCTAAGCAAGTGATCTGTCAATCATGCGTATCCCTCTCCCCTTTAGTCTGTAAGACACCTTTAGAGAGGGCGACTCCATCAACTGCAGGTACACTACCGTGCCAGGAGTCGTCCATTCTAAATACTCTTAGAATGCTGTCAAAGTACCCTGATTAGGAAACCACCCAAATCTAGATCTAAAACCATAGATCTAGTAACCAGTATGTCTGATATTGTGTCCAAGTCCCTTGTGGAGAAAACACTGTGTGACGACCAAAGTATAACCGATCGTAGTATAGGAATGTCACTTCCTACTCTGCGTATGTCATCCAAATACCATGACATCACACCCTACTACCTTCTCAACAGATCCATCCCCTATTCTGATGAAGTCAAACCTATGACTGTCACATCAGAAATAGATGATCTATCTCCGCTGTATCTGCTTTAGTCTATAAATAGACATAAGCTACCTGTCCACCAATGCTTCCGCTGCTCCCACTGACTACGACAACCCTCTGGCAGAGTCATATAGACGCGCACTTCTAAAGCTAGTTTAGAACGACGCTATACTCATCCTCCTGCCGGGTCTCGCAGCCTGGAACAACAACAATGGAAAGTGTGGGTAAACAAGAACTTCCCTGTCACCGTCCTTGAGGCTACCGGAGTACCTCTCGGGTGCCTGAAGTTACCCACCTTATCTGCGGAGTGGCCAATGGAATGTCAAATCAGATTGAATCTTTAGGTTCCTTATCAAATCTTCAGTAATCGTTTGCGGTTCTGGAATTGCTTCCAGTTCTACCATACTCCCACTACTGTTTTCTGAAAATAACCATTTCTTTTTAAAATGTGGCGAGTTAAGAACAATATCACTATTGATCTTCCAGATGGTAGAAAGTCAACCCTCGTCATAGCCTGGGTCAACCCACAAACAGCCATTACAGAAACGCGCCTCGAGTTGTCCAGTGTATGATTTTAATCATAAGCCGGACAACTCCCCGTACCTTAACATCGTTAAGATATGAACTGTTCTATATCCAATATAGAACCAGAGGCACTGATTTAAATGAACCAGATTCAAATCATGCAGCTGTCTCCAGTGCATGTGTACTAAATGGAAGAAGGCCGATCAGCGTTACTCAACTTAGGAATGCTTCCAATTATGAGTAATCTGAAAGAGAAGCAATTTCTCTTTATCATTACTATCAACTGAATACCATACACAAGTATCTACATCTTCGATCACTTTGAAGAATCCCGATACTTGCAATACTTGGTTCTCTACTCTATTCAAATACCTATAACTCCTCAAAACTTAGACCCTGTGTTTCTACGAAACACAAGTCTAAGAACTAGAGAAGTTAAAAGTAAACAGAATATAGTATGAGGACCAACCCCTCTGTCCTAATGGACACTGGACAACATACAATACTCTGTATAAGTCCGCTGAGTCTAACAACTCTTTCACTGTGTGTCGTAGGTTGAAAACTGTACTTATGGTTAAGAAGAATTACACCGCTGTTTAATGCTCCTTACCTAACCATCCACTGATATAGGTAAATGTCATCGACATAATATCAAAAGGTATATCTCACTCTATGAAAATAGACGTACAGATATATCAATTTGAAATTGGTGCACAACAGCGGATATTCAAAACCAAATATTTGCCGACCGGCAAACAGCCCAGGTGATCTCCTCAAATATCACCGATTACAACGAATCCCGATATAATGAGGATGATCACCCAATTCCCAATAACTTACTCCCACTCATCATTTGTAAAACCATACAGATGTGAGAATCAAACCTGGTAAATACATACCCTGGAGCAAGTGTCTAATCGGGAAATCAGTTTTCTTTTAAAATTACACAGTTGAACTGAAACATTGAAATGTTTCGATGGGGTATCCTGGTATTCCTAGTAATGCCTCTACCATTATCCAGATTCACAACTGTAACCGTATATCTCTTTGCCATCTATCCAAATCCCTTTATATGTCTTTAGCCATTACCGTCTGCACACCCCTTTAGGCCAAATGGTTTTCTTCCTTCCCTACCGTTCGGCACCAGCCTATGGTTTGGAAGAAGACTATCCAATAAGCATAATGGGTGTACTGTCCTAATCCTAGGAGCACTTGCAATGCGAGAGAAGGTGAAGATAAAAGACAACCGAATAAACCTTATTCCTATTTCTCCTGAACCAGAATCCATCCCCGAACTGGAACAAGTTCCTTTCGAGTTCGTATATAACCATACGATGGAGTATCCAATAAACTGTGGATCTTCATAGTGATACGGAGTGTCCTGGAGAAATACAAAGGTGATTTAGGATTGGCGAAGAAATACTTGGTTTGGTCGTGAATATCAGTCGCAATTTACTTTGCCCTCTTACTAATCCCTTGCTTTGTCTTAATCTTAATACCTTCTGCACACCATCGTTATGCTAATTGGTTTTCTTCATTCCCCACCGTTCGGCACCAGCCTAAGGTTTGGAAGAAGACTATCCAATTTGCATAATAGGTGTACTAACTCCTAAACCAAGGAGTACTCGCAATGAGAGAAGGTGAAAAGAAAAGACAACTGAATAATCCTATTCGTTTTCTCCAGAACCAGAAACCATCCTCGAAGTCCTTCGAGTTCGTATCTAACCATACGATGGTTTTGTCCAATGGAAGTGGACGTTCGTAGTAATACGGGGTGTCCTGGAGAAAAGGGTAAAAGTAGGAGTGGCAATGAGGTCTGCAACTCTGACAATCCAAAAGCCAGTGTTAAGAAGGTTCGGTCAACTTGGTCACTGAGTCATAGTCCAGGGTCGGGTCAATGGTCGCTGCCAAAGAGAGAGAGAAAAGAAACACTCAGCGTGCACTCTAACCTAGATCAGAATGGTTATCACTTTATCTAATCTGGAAACCTCCCACTGTATCTCAAATTCTCCTCCAAACCTGAAAGAAGAAAAAGTCGGGATCACCCGAGGAGTAAACCAACTCATCAGTGGGAATCGGGATCCAACTATCATCGCATGATAACGTGACGGAATCCACTCACGTCACCACACTCCAGAAGGTATGCGCATGTCTGGCAAGTTTCAGTTCTTTTGAAACTCCCGATGTGATTTTTACCCCTAGGACTCAAGTGACCTTGACGGAGTTAACAAATCAAAGAGTCCTAGTCAAGTTCAACCCGTCATTATCTGGATTGCATTAAACCCACCCGTACGTGCCCTTGACGGAGTCAACAAGGCCGTACGACTGTCCTAATCAATCCCATTTATGCAACAAACTAGCACCACTTAGCTACCGTACACTACGCCTTGACGGAGTCAACAAACGCAGCACGAATACTAAATAATACCCATAAGAAATGACGGAGGGCTACGAATGGTTTTTGGCGAAAAACCTTTAACGTAATGAACTTGATATCATTGAAGGAACTGCATAGCCTTTTAGAAAATATAGTGACGAAAACCTTTACTAAAGAGGTCACTCCCGGTGAAGGGATCTCGGCTCTTTTCCCGTAGAATGAGGTGCAGGATATTCCAACTGAATACCACGATGCAAAGCAAAAGTAATCGGCTATAGTGAAGTTAATGCCCTGACGCAAACTTCTGTCCAAGGGGTCACTCCCGGTGAAGGGATCTCGGCCCTTGCCTCGTCGACTGAGGAGCAGGATATTCCAAATGAATACCACGATGCAAAACAAAAGTGAACGTCCTTGCAATAACAGCTTTTTGAAAAATGTTCCAACAACATCAGAATAGGTTTGTTTATCTTGCATTGATCCGAATCAACGCAGTCCCATCAATTGATCACACCACAAAGAACGAAAATATACTGACGTACGTATATGCCATCCGCATTCGCCACTGGGTACCGTCATCACCCGTTAGGTTAGCTAACTAACGGCAGAGCGGGGACTGGACTAGCGCGGATGTAAAACATATACAACATCTACTAATATATATACCAATATATTATATTTCGCTCAAGGCGTGATAAAAGGCAACATCACAGAAATATACAGCATCACAGAATAATACAGATATCTGGAAGCCCCGGGTTTCACAGAGCCGCTGCTGAAACCCGACGTTCCCCTGGTCGTGTGGATAGCCTGTGCAATGAAAACCTAGACCCCTACGGGCGCGGCAAGTCACCCGCCAAAACCTGAAGTGAGGCAGCCTCCTTCAGCACCGTGAATGGACCACCCAGCACTTCACGGAATCCGGTAACTTGGGCACCCCTCCTGGGTCAACCTGTACCCCCTATGAGTGCGGCGAATATCCCGCCAATTCCAGACTGTAGCCCCCTCCGTCCTAATGCCATGAGATGCGGGCTTGTTGCCCTCCAGAACCCGGCTATCCGTGCACCCCTCCGCGGGGTAACCCTAGTACAGAAAGTAAAATATACATACAACGGGTACATCGACCGCAACCAGGTCGTGCCCCAAAAGAATAATACAAACAGGCAGTGACGGCAGTCCACATGTCGGACGCTCGCCCCGCAATATCAAATGTACATATAAAACAAAACTGTACAAACATTGCATCCAGGCTATCCCCACGACCGATCCGCAACAACACAGCATAAACACAAAACATCAACGTGAAAGTCACGTTCGCAAATCCGTCTAACCGGGCTATAGCAGTTAGACCGGATTTACCGATCGAGTGACATTCACGGTCGCAGATATAATGTAAATACTGTGAAATAATGTGTTTAAAATATCCAATCGATCAAAAATTAACAAGTGGGCCCCCAAGTAATACTGTAGCACTCACAGAAATTCTGGGCCCAATTTTAATATTCCAAAACCCCTATCTTAAGCCCAAAAGCCCACTGTAAAAATATGGCAAAGTGATCCATCATTACTGCGGCGGATCAGCGGCCTAAGAAAGGTTAATGGCCGCGGATCCGCGCTCTTACTGATGTATCAGGTTGTCGAATTTTTCCAGTGTTCTTAGAACTCCCTGCACATCATTCTGAGACAACCTGAAAAATTTTTCGAGACCAAAAAATTTCAACAGAAACTGATGTGAACAAAAATGCAAGTTTTGGAGTTTCGGTCGATCGGAAATGTAAAACACATTAGAACAAGCTAGACAAGGTTAATGGCGTGGCTCTGATACCATGTTGCGCCACGGCAACGCCCCGGCCGTCTATCCGAGGCCAAAATGCGGAATCAAAATTTTCTTAACTTTTAAACTGGCGCTACCGTGGACAATATACCCGGATCGATACCATTAACCTATACTAGCTAACTAGAGATGGGGTTTGAGATATACCGAGTCCTCCGGTCTTCTCGTCATCGTCCCGATCTCCCGCGGAAACTCCGGTCGTCGCCTCCTTGCCGGAAGGGCACCACATCGTCTGTATCTTTTACGGGCTCCCACCTCAATACCGAGGCAACTCGGGCGCGAAGTTGGCTAGCCGACGCGCCCAAGATTTGCTGTAGAATGTAGTGTAGATGATACTTATCTCATTTAGGGTTTGTAGTTGCCTTGATGGAGGAATAAGGTTATGGAAAAATGGGGCTTTTTTTTTTCCAAAACAAAATCAATGAGATGAAGAAATATGTGCCACACTCAAAATGGAAATTTCTCTCATCCCCTCACAAAATGTGGCCGGCCTCCTATTTTTGTGAGAATGGTGGAGGGCAAAAAAACAAATCATGAAGGGAGGTGAGTGTAGGAGAAATCAAGAGGTAACCACAAACAAACATCAACCATGCTTCTTACTAACATCAAACCCATACCCACTCAAATCCCATTAATGCAACATTATGGATGAAAAACAAAAGATTCTTATCATAAAGAATATATTTGCAAGAAACCCCCTCCACAAATGTTATTTGCACAATTGCAAATAACCCCCTCCATCGGAAAAGTCCGGCCGGGAAAGAACAAAGGAAAACCGGCCGGAACGGAATGCAAACTGGCAACTCCAGAAAACTGGTCCCGTAATAAATTACAGGAAAACCCCGATACTGTGCATACACACCCGCATCTGTATTCCGTCCGGATACAAATGCAAAGAGACAAAATCTACACTGTACTATACTAGGATCCGGCTTAAACCAAAGCCGGCTAGTAATATCCGTCCGATCCTGATGCGTGCAATACCGCACGTATCTGATCGAACCCTGCCATATAACTATACGGCCTCTAGTACAAACCGTCCGATCCTGATCCGTGCAATACCGTACGTATCTGATCGGACCCTGCCATATCTCCATACGGCCTCTACAGCGTTTCGCCCGAAAGCTGAGTAACTGAAAGTGTGGTGGATTCTAAAGACTCGTCAATACTGTGGCTGTGGATTTAACCACTAGCACGTCAGAGGTATTAGCCAATACGTGACGGGCCACCAGCTATTGACCAAAAGGGACATCGATGAGCGAACTCATCCTGACACCCTACTGAGCCTGTCAGTGACAATATCCGTACAGTCCGGTCCGTTCGTCTATGAGCATCGCATGGCGGGCCTAGGGGGTTGGTAAAAGTCAGACCCCCAAAGGCGGTACAAGTCGTGTCGGAGTGAAGCCCAGAACACCCTAAGATACTACTGGAATATCTACCAGTAAATCTCCTGCCTCGGCCGAGGGCTTTGTGTAATGGCTCTCGTAGACACAGCGCGACCTCACCTCCAATACCGGGAGAGACGAACCCCTGCAGATCCGCTCACTGCCTCCATGTGGCTCGGGACTGTACCCAACTAAAACCTGTTTGCACGACTCCTTTGAGCCGTGGTAGGGTAGTAATCAAAGCATAGTGGGAACTCACACGAGACAAATGATGATCTCAGGTCGATGAACTAACCTGTACACATGTCACCTGGGAACTGCTATCTGACGTCTGGTATAATCCCAACTAGCAGGTTCCCGGCGAGTCATGTCCGGTGTACTCATAACCCAATGAGCACATGTATACATCTTAGGTGAACCAACTGACACCAATGGCTTGTGAGACCGGCCACCGCCCCTCGTCGGGGTCTCGACTGTATACACTAGTCTACTAATGGAGTATCGATGCCCAGTCTCGAAACTCCCACGACTAGGGACCATTTAAGGATGTGCTTATAGACCCCAGCTCCCACGTATATGATCGCCATCATACTGCTGGTCGTCAAGCAAGAATCCTAGGGGCTCTATCAACGTGTAATAGCGACCTGTAAGGTCACCTGAAACAGTACACGATGATAAAGGTAAACCAGATAGCATACTATCATCTCGAGTAAGACTGTTCTACCGGGATAGGTCATCCCTCAATCATTGCAGTCACGTGCCTGTGATCCAATAATTGACTCTGAGGGCACTATCTCCAACATGAGGGAGGGGAGAAAACAATAAAGAGGATGAAGAATGAAAGAATGAGCCAAGGGTCAAAGGAACCCCCCACCTCTCTCTCTCTCTCTTGCCCATACCTAATTCTTTATTCCCTTTTATTTTCTTTTCTTCTCTTTTTTTTTAAATTCAAAAACAAATACAACCCATAAACATATAAAGGAAAAAAACAAAATGTCATGGTTCATAAAATGTAACAAGTATATTTTTGAAAATGTGACATGGTGCATGTCATGTGCACAAATCAAGTTTAATGCACGATTAGTGATGTTTAATCGAGATTAGTATTAACATGGAATATAATTAATTGTAAAAATTTATAATTTTCCTAAATCACATAAGTCCCTCCAAAAATCACCAGTCAATTTAATTTTCTAATATTTTCCAAACTATCGGTATATAATTATACCACATCATTAAAATATTCATAATATTTATTATTTAAATTATATAAATTCCCAAAAATAATATTTTATTTTTCCGAAATGTTACAGTCTTCTCCCCTTAAATAAATTCGGTCCCCGTATTTAAATTTAAACCCCTCCAATACTAAAACATTTCATTAAAATGGTCAAGTTGTCGGGGCTCCGAAATCATAAATACATAAAACATATCGTAGCGCAATGCATGCACATGAAGAACGAGTATATAACTCAAAATCAAAACTCCATCAAGCATCACGCAATCATCGGAGTCATGGGGAATATACAAATGTCAACATCCAATACGAAAACCAACATGATATACACCAAAACGATAACATGTACATAGTAGGCATCATTGTAAACTTGTCAAAACATCTGAAAAGAAATTCATGCCAAACATTTTCCAAATCACTGTGCGATGCGCATATCACGGCACAAGTAGCGGATTATTGTAAGAAAATAATTCTATATACATATAGATATATCCTTTGTTTAACATGCACGTCCCGCCGTTTGAAATTTATTTAGAAGGGTTTCCTTGTTAATGTTTTGTGACATCTCATACACGTAGGTAAATACTGAGACTATAGCTCCATTTTGGAAATCCCTTCGGTAAGTATCGATGCATGCAAAAACATATTCAGGTACTGTCCTCGGACTAGTCCTGCTCAGCTAGTATACCAAGTAGCAAATATCATAAAACATACCGCTCCAAAAGGAAATCGTACTCAATGGTACATATAATAATGCCACGTGCGTCTGGTGCGCACAGAAATCGAAATCAATGAATGTGCCATACATGTGCACAGAAACAAAATCTAAGTGCAATGGGTGTGTACGAAAAAGCCTGTCAAAGGCAACGAGTGTGCCTGACAACAATATCCAGTGCATCTGATATGTACGAAGAATCCCGATTTAGTGCATCTGGTGTACACCAAAATCGCATCAAGCGCGTCAAGTATGCGCAAGAATCCAAATCAAGTGCACAAGGTGCACGAAAACAAATATTGAGAATCACAATCGAAATCGATGGTATACAACACATCTCAATCCAATCAGGCATACCGTGGTATATAATCTCATAACCACGTGCATCAGCATGCACAAAATCAAATCAAAATACTAAAGTGCATGAAAACTACACCGATGGCACAAGTCAAATCACACGCATGCCATAGGCATGAATCAAAATCAACCATCTCGAATGACATCAAATCGAAATCGAGTGCAACTGTGGTGCACGAAAACTCAATCATGAAAATAAATCACCCAAATTACCGAAATCCAAAATAACGGACACGTGACATTCGAATCACCTAATCGCAAATCGTAAACATTGTCGTCGATGTGTCCTTCCTTCAAAGTCGAGAAGGTGTCGGTGTATCCAAAACTAGCAGAGCAAGATATCTACTTGCCTCATTTTCATGGTCTGGCGCCTTGTGTCCTTAGGCTCTCGTCTCTCCTTGCGAAATGCCCGTTACATAACTCATCGGCTCAACGGCCTAGTATGGAACGATGACGGAAACAGTCCCGCTCTGGCACATCTTCTAAAGATCTCTGGCCAACTATCATGGTCACTCACAACATGTCACGTCGATGATGCCAAACTCTGGTCTACTACGTGTGCATAATACAACCGATCCTGGGTCTAAGTCTTCTCGTTTAGTATTCCAGAAAGATTATGTCCGGGTCTCTCCCAAATCTCGTTTCTGCCGAACTGCCCGGAAGTTAACACCCTTTACTAAATCCATTTCTTGTTCCAGAACGGCTGCAAACTCATCACGACTCCTTCTGGAAGATATATCCATATTCAACACCACTGCATGCGTATTACATCTCTGATGCCAATGGAGTGGAACGTCATCTCATCAAAATCTCGTACGAACCGCTTACTCCACTTTTATCTAATGTCGTCTGATTCCGACTCGTCTCTTCGTAGCTGTATGGACTTCGCTACAATGGCTATACTCATATCTGGAGTCTCCCAAGTAATGTATCCCGTCACATGATATACAGACGCCGCCGAACTTTTCGATCGATTCGTCAAAATCCCATGATTCCCCGAGAGCTCAACACTCGTGCACAGTTTAATAATATCCAGTACATGACACAGTACCTATGGACCAACCGTAGAAGGGCAAACCCAAGCTTCATTAATGGCACCGCGGAACTGCCGCAAACCCTATGGTTCAAAAGCGTTCCCATGGTCATTATATCGAGTTAGGGTTTCATTCTTCTAGAGCATCCACGGAATTACTTGCATGTTTTTCTGAATACCTTAAACTTAGAAAAAATAGGTTTCTGACATTCGATCGGTTTCTATTGACTCTCAATGTACATGCATGGAGTCTTCTCAAGCTGGAATCAATCAATCTGATGACCTCGCCTCGGGGTATGCAACGAACCACATGTCCTATTATAAACTCGTGCTGCAATAGCTTCAAACATTTGGGGTTGTATCTTGTCAGTCGCAGCAACATTTAGCTCATTCATCCGCACGCTAAACAGTGCCTCAATCATCAAGAATAACGGTGCAATGACGGTCATCACATTCTAGCCGGCTTCTATCAGTAGCCCAATCCTCTGGTGCTGATCTGCACGTTCGAGAAATTTTTGTAAAAGCAATCCATCAAACGCTCATGGCGCGGAAAACACAATAAAACGACACATCTATGCAATCGTGTGTCACCAGAATTATGCCCTGGTCAGTCCTCGTCCAAGACGAGCTTATGCTGATCGAAACTCTAGCCGCAGCTCTCTCTGCCCATGCACTCGTGGTAACAAAATCACAAACCGATATCGATGAGGATTGATCATAGGAATGAATATAATACTTTGCAAGGAAAAGTACATCCTATGGCTTCTTAAGCGAGGTAGCGTATCGTAAGTATACCGTGGAACATACAAACGGTACATCACTCTATTTAAGTCACCTAATCCATCAACCAATGTCAACCTATGCGACGAAAGTTCGGGTCTAATAGCCCCTCGACCAAGTCTAAGTTTCGTAAGGTCAAGCATAGGTTCCGAATGTATATACGCCTAAACTCCGCATAGTCAAACATAGACTCGAACCAAGGTTAAACCTAGCGCTCTGATACCAACTTTGTCACGACCCGAAATGGCACGTGACTGGCACTTGAATCATATGAAGTCTATAGGACCCCATCTAATTCAAGTAAGGCAAAAGCCCAGAAATCTAAACCATTTAAAGAGAAAGTGAAGGAAAACTTGTTAAAAGTTTGCATAAAAATCACTTTGAAAGTCGTAGTAAACATTTTTAAAACATCAAGTCTTTTCCAGAAATTTCGGCAGAGTTTCCTTTGTAAATACTGGCCCCAAACGGGTACAACACATGAAATATATATAATGAATAATGGCATCCCCAAGCGGGAGCTAGCTCTTCACCAATTGGCGGTCATAACGACGCAAGCAATATAACATACAACGCCGAAGGGCGAGGATCAAAACTCAGAAGAAAACCCAAGTCCACCAGAAAACCATAATAATACAAGCGCGACTCTAATGTTGAAAGAATAAACATACTGGTCTTCTAAGTCTATAAATATACAAGTCTGGTTGATGGTGTTACTAGATACAACAGAAATAATAAAAGTAGAATGGTGGTCACGATACAAGTGAACCAACCTACAAAAGCAATCACCCGGAAAGAAGTGGTGTGCCAGCAAGCCGCAACGAAACCTGTACGGAAAAACCTGCAAGAACTGTGGCACAACGGGGGTGAGTTGCTAACTCGTGAGTAGAAAACATCACCGAGCAGAAATCGCATGTATGACTCTATCCTAGGTCATACGATAGTAATATCCTCAAAATAATATAGCCTGAAGCATATAATAATGGAAAGGGTAAACATCTATACATAAGTGTAATACCGAGTGCTCGTGTCAGTGCCTCAGGTAACAACATATCATATATGATGTATGAATGCATGAAAACAGAATGCAACTAGAAGAAAAAACTGTTTTCATATCTCAGTGAGATTTCTGTATAAAAATCGAAGTATCATCAATGAAATCAACATAGAATCCGTGTCAAGCATCGACACAAAACATATATCTCAATACCTCGATTCTCAGGCTCCGGCAATCCGGACTAGCCTATATCATATAATCTCAATATCTCGATATCTCAATATCCCGGGCTCCGGCAATCCGAACTGGCCCCTGGGCTCCGGCAATCCGGACTGGCCCAAATCATCAAATCTCACGACTACGTAGGTATCCTCCGGATATCCGCCGCGTCATAAATAACCGGTCGGTAGTGCTCCCCTGCCAGGCTCAACGCCATCATCTACGACCATCTTGCCCCAGGGTACCGCAACGGGTCCACCATGCACCCGTAGACGGTTCCTCCTCCTCCTCGAATCGGGTGTATGATATCGCTCAAGAGCCGAGAAAACTCATGGAGGACATATCTCATATCATATCACGAGAAAACCCCAAATTTCTATTTTTATAAATGATAATCAGTTTATAAAATTCTTGCGGTTTCTCCAAATCCAGAAATCTCATGGAAAACCGAAATCTCAAAATCGCGATGTCAATAAACAATGAATACTGGCATAAAGCCCCATAATATTGCCTATCAAATGAATATACACATGCATGAAATATCATGGTAATAGATGCAATGTCTAAACTAGCATATGAAAGCAAGCGCACTAGTACTACGTCGAAACTATCAGCTAGCAATTTATACCAATGAAGTAGTGTTTTATAATGTGTACGTGACATGAAAATTACCGATGATGATGTGTGTGAGCCGGCAAGCAGGTGTACGTGGAGCTTACGCATCATCGGTAATGGTGCTGGTGTCCTGACAGCATGGGTTCATTGTAACTAAAGAAAACACATTTATAAGCATGTGATGCGATGAGAACATGAAAGTAACGGAAAATGAATAGTAACCCAACATTGGAGAATATACATTTCTAAGTACGAACCATAAAATTTTGGTTATTGAAATAGCGCGAATCGTGGTTTTTAGAGAATAGAGCCTTTCTTTAAAATATCCACGATTCGTCAGTTTTGAAAATAGGTATGACTCGAGCCCAGTCTAACATCTACCTGATAAACTACAGGACTAATCGAAAGGGTAAGGAAATCCACCTTAGTTTGAGTCGATATATATATCTAGTAGTCGGTGATCCCGCCTCAATAGCGTCACATACGCTAAAATATATAATACGACATTCTCGAGTCAAGAGTGCAGATTAATCATCATATTTATATCTCGTACGGTAAATCCATCGTACGACAACCCAAAATCGGGGTACGGGTCAATATCACATATAACACATTATTTATCTAGTATCATTATTATCATAATCTGAATTAGGGGTACTGATCTAAGTCTAGTACATTACGATACCATCAAACACATATATATATCCGCGTGTGTATGAAAACACATCGCCCAACGTTCCACTCATATATCATGTCGTTTATCAGAACATGACCCAAATCACATCACCGATCTCACGGCATCATACCCGATCACATCGACTCATGTCCATGTATCACATACTATCCTCATCATATGTGTATACGTATGTGTGTGTGTGTGTGTGTATAGCAACATAACCACATACATATATATATATATATACATATATCATATACACCAAAATGTATCCCGTGTGTGCATGTATGAATGTGTAAACCTTATTCTAGGGTTCGCGACTAAGAACTAACTAAAAACGTTTCTTCGTATTACACTAAAACTAACCCAATCTCTTCTAAAGTCTTCTTGCTAAACATCCACGTTTCACAAAACACATAAGTAAATATATAACATATCATATGCTACACTACGAACTGCCGGGGTGCTATACGCCATACACCCGACTTCCCCCATAGATATATATCTACTCACCTAGATCCTTTCTTGCCGAATTCGATGTTGCCATCATCTTCTTAATCGTCCAAAGTCCATGTGAAGGTACCTACATATCACATATATCGTATCGCATCAAAAGGTCCAATTCAAAACCAAAACGACACGCAAATCACACATAGGTTAAAACCCATGGTCTACTCATGCAAATCAACTAAACAACACCCGATATCGACGTAAAAACATCAAGTGACCGATACAAAACCAAATATCAAAACTAAAGTTTAAAACAAAGTCGCAAAATGAAGCAGCAACTCAAGAAAACACCTCCAGATTTTGTTTCAGGTGAAATTAGCCAATTTTGCATATAGGGAAGGTCTAATTTGCCTAAAATGAGGCCATGGACCAAGCACGAGGCGATTCCGCCGTACCAAGGCTGCAATTTGCGGCCAAAACGAGTTAATTTGCATCCAGAAAAAGGAATTAGGGTCTCGGTTCTTGGGTATAGGTTCTAAGTTGCCTGCACACATCTCAGTAATTGCTAAATAATTTTCAGGACCCTCGGGTGAAAGCAAATCTCAAAACTACACCACAATTCCTCAAAAAACCCGACGTCGGAGATTCTAAGTTCATGTCTTGGGGTTAAATCTCCTGTTTCACTCAATAAAACTTACACTACAGGGGTTTAAGGTCACTACTAAAACTCAATTGCACCATCTCAACTCAAATCAAACCCTAACCTCAACTTAGAATTTTCCAAGATCACTTAACTACACTAAAACAATTCTAAACTAATATGGATGCTAAAGGAAATGAAACCCTACACCTAAGGTGAAAGAATTACCTCATTTGGGACTCAAGAATCCCCTAGAGCATCAAAATCCTATTTTTCTTGATCTCCTATGCTTGTAGTGAGCTTGTGCACATTTTTTGTGAAGGGAATATATAGTTTTGATGTGGTTTTGGGGTTGATATGAGGTGGTGTAGGTGGTGGAGGGAGGAAGGCAGCCATGCATGAGGGAGGGGAGAAAACAATGAAGAGGATGAAGAATGAAAGAATGAGCCAAGGGTCAAAGGAACCCCTCACCTCTCTCTCTTGCCCATACCTAATTCTTTATTCCCTTTCCTTTTCCTTTTCCTTTTTCTTTTCTTCTCTTTTCTTTTAAATTCAAAAACAAATACAACCCATAAACATATAAAGGAAAAAAACAAAATGTCATGGTTCATAAAATGTAACAAGTATATTTTTGAAAATGTGACATGGTGCATGTCATGTGCACAAATCAAGTTTAATGCACGATTAATGATATTTAATCGAGATTAGCATTAACATGGAATATAATTAATTGTAAAAATTTATAATTTGCCTAAATCACATAAATCCCTCCAAAAATCACCATTCAATTTAATTTTTCAATATTTTCCAAACTATCGGTATATAATTATACCACATCATTAAAATATTCATAATATTTATTATTTTAATTATATAAATTCCCAAAAATAATATTTTATTTTTCTGAAATGTTACACGCAACCACAAGTCTTTCTAAGTCTTACTACTTATACAAATTCTTGTTTCTGATTGATGGAGTTAACTAGATACAACAGGAATAATATTACATGGGTGGGCACGATCCAATCTGTCCCACCTACCAAAGCAAATCACCCGAAAGCAAGCTGTGTGTCAGCGATACCGCTACTGATCCATGCGGTGAACCTGCAAGAACTGTGGCACAACGAGGTTGAGTTGCCAACTCGTGAGTAGAAAACATCAGCAGGTAGAAATTGACTAAAACAACGATTCCTAGGTCAACTATATCATAAAGATAATACTATGATATCTAGGATGACCGTGTCTGCATATATGCCAACAATATAATCAATGCTTGTATGCATGTGGATACCATCCACGTGTCCATCAGTGACACAACAACATCATGGAACCTGAGTGTCCAACATCGACCCTCGAAATATCATGAAAGCATATGCATGTAAATATGAGGATAGCAATCAACGTGTGTCCATCAACGACACATCAAAATCATGGAACCTGAGTGTCCAACATCTACACTCGAAACATCATGAAACCCATGTCCAGCATCGACACGCAAATCCTCATATCTCGGGCTCCGTCTGTCCGGATCGGCCCACGGGCTCCATCAGTCCGGATCGGCCCATATCATCTCACGACTTCGGTCGGTATCCTCCGGATAATCGACGAGCCTAAATACTATCACCTGTAGGTAGTGTTCCCTCTGCCAGGCTCATTGGCTACTCCACGATAATCATTTCTTTCCCCGAGGTACCTTACCGGGTCCACCATGTGTTAGTTATATGTATGCCCTAGAGGCCATTACTGTACATTGGATGTATATTGTAGTGGATACTGGGACATATATAGGTAGGACTTTCTTGCTCGACATGATAGTACGCTATCTGGTTGCTCTTTATCTTAACATGTATACTTTCTGTCTCTCTGTTACATGTTGATAAAGCTCTTAGGATGTGTACTCGACTTCCAGGACTGTGATGTAGATCATACTAGTGGGCCTGGGTAGTCCATGAGTACATCCTTCAATGTTCCTAGTCGAGGGAATATCGAGACGGGGCATCGATATTCCAGAGTAGACTAGCGTATATCTTCTCGACCCATATGATGGGCGATGGATGATCCCATATCCATTGGTGTTTGACATCGGAGACGGTATGCGGGTGCTCAGTGGAGACTGGATACACTGAACGGACTCGCCGAGAACTTCCAGATGGTATTATACCTCACGTCAGATGGCAGTTCTCTGGTGACACTGGTAGAGCTTAGTCTGTTGACCCGAGATCGTCATAGAGTCTTGTGTGTCTCCCACTGTGCTTTGATTTCCACCCTACCACGGCTCTACTGAGTCGTGCTAACAGGTGGTTTTTGGGTACAGTCCCGATTCATATGGAGGCAATGAGCGAGGTATTGGGGGTTGATGTTGCGCTATGCTCGACTGGCCATAACTGGAAATCCCTGGCCAGGGTTGCAGTGATATACTGGTAAGAGTTATCAGTAGTTTCACGCTTATTGTGGACCTTACATCGGCATGACTTATCAAGCTACTGGGGTCTGACGTTTACCACCCCTAGGCGAGATATGCGACTTGTCAGACGAACAGACCGGACTGTACAGTAAGTGTTACTGGTTGGATTCACAGGAGTGTGAGCGGGCTTGCTCGTTGATCTTCTGATCGCTCAATACCCGGGTGGCCGTTACGTTTAGCAGACCGCTTGCGGCTTGTGGGTGTTTGATATGATCATCACCTACTGCCGGCGTATTGACGAGTCTTTAGAGTCCTACACAGAGCTTTCCTGGCTCAAGCGAAATGAAATAGGAGCGCATATGAGATATGTGCGGGACCGAGAATTACCAGTATCTGATACTGAATTCTATTCTCGCGATTTGTATCATCGGACGGTTATATGAGATATAGCCGGGTTACCGAATCAAATGTTGATTCGATATGATGATGCACTTGATATTAGTCGGTTATATGCAATATGACCGGATCATTAAATCAAGTGTTGATTTAATGATTTAATGTATAATTATATATTAGATATATTACTTTACATTGACTAGTATTGATCACTTAAGATGGATTTTCTCACTTGATTGTGCACATTGTATATATGATATATGTTTGTGCACTAGTTTGTATCATGTTTGATGATACATGCAAACTTGGGTATGTGTTTTCTTTAAACCATGTTTAGGTTAATGGTTAGGGTTTTAACTATTTTTTTCTTTATTTATTTATTTTTGGAAAAACAAAATGGTGGCTTTTCTCATTTTGGCTTGAAGCTTCATGAAGCTTCAAAGCATCTTTGAAAAAGTCTACCATTTTGTTTTGTTCCTTAACCTAACCATTCACCCAAACCCTAGTTTAGTCTCTACACTAGTTACACTCATCCATGGTTGCTGAATGATAAGAATCACTTGGATTTTCTTTTTGAAATAATTCTTTTTCTTTCTTCTTCTTCTTCTTCATCATGAAGAAAAGAAAAGCTTGCTAGAAAATTCTAAGTGATGAAATCAAGTGAGAAATCCAAATCCAAAGTGAACCCACTTCCTATTTCTTCATCCTCTACCACTTGCCATGTTGTATGGGGTGTTTTCTTCACAAGTTTCATGACCTAGTGAAGATGGAGATCGAGTTAGAGTCGCCTCGACGTAGATCATCTTCGGCATCGAAGTCAACGACCTAGCCCGTCCATTTCTCCGATGAAACCGACGCTAGAGTCCGGGATTTCGATGATCGCAGCGGAGCGATATCAACACGGAGCTAGAGAAGTGGAGGACCGGATCTACAAAGGTTGTAGTCTCTTTCACTTAGTAGCAAAGTAGTTTGCTTGTTTCTTTTTCACCTATCCTCTAGTTAACGATCTTGCATAGGGTTTCTCGGCACATAAATTTTTTGAATTTGACATGGTTGGTCAGTTGTAGAACCTTTTGGGTGTGCCTAGAAACCCTACAGTGGTATCAGAGCCTAGCTAGAGCTTTAGGCGAAGTGTAGACGATGTTAGAAGTCCGATCGAACCCGAAACCCTAATTGAAAACTCTTCTCTGTACATTTTTTCAAAACTGTGTTTTTTGTGATTTAAAAATATGCAGAAAAATCACCAGGGTTTCCTAAGAACTACTGTGCAAAACGTGCGCCTAATTCGATCATGGCGCCGCGGAACCGCGGCATGAGCATGGCTCGTGCGGCGGTTCCGCGGCCGTACAGTCAGCTTGTTCATTTCAGTTTGCACAGTAATGTCACTATCTGTCTCCTGTGTTTTCTGGGTGTTTTTATTTTATACTCAACAGTTGAGTTTTCTGGGTTGTATTGGGGACTCGGTGTTTCGATCGGGAAGTCTAACTTCGTCTATGTGTTTTTCCGGATAATTTCATAAAATGTTGAAAAGTTCGACCGGATATAAATACCCAATTTTTCCCCTGTCGAGAAATTTCCAAATGTTGGATTTTTCCGTGGTTTAAGAACGTTCTAAGTAGTGCAAGTAACGCGATGGACCCTCTAGAAGACAACAAAACTTAACTCGATTATGTGACCGTCTTGGACTGCCCTTTGAACCTTAGGGTTTGGGGCAGTACGGCGTGCCACATGTGAGGCGTTGGCTTGACCCTTCTATGGATGGACCGTTGGTACTGTGGCACGAAGTGAATTTTTTTAAACTTATTTCATGTGTTGAGCTGTTCCGGGAAAACTTGGGTGTTTGATTGTTCGATCGGAAAGTTTAACATTTTCTATTTATCTGGAATGTGATACAATATTTGGAATTCACAAGTAGTTATGAGATAACTAATATGAATGTTATAAACATAGCACTTTAGTCTCACTTGATCGGTTGCCACGGAATTTTGATGCGATCAAAAGTCCGTCGCAATCACGTAGCGTACGCGGATACTCGCCGGATAAACTTAATATACAGCTACACCCCTTAGCCCCGACCAAGTGACTGTAGGAGAACCCTGTCGCCGAAAGCATCCGTTCGGGTGCTCGCGGTAGCGGTGTTCCGCCTTGGTGCACTTCGTCGACGGTATCGGGGGTGCGGCCGCCTACTAAAGTTTGCGACGAGCATTCGATCTGAATATCGGGAATCCTGTTGAATTGCCCGACTTGATATTGAAAAGAGATTTCGATAATGAGACTAAAATGCGGGGTTTATAATTGTTAGGCATGCGATGTCTAAGGAATTCATTTGGTTAGGCATGCGATGTCTAAAGAGGTTGTGGATTCCAACTGTTGTACTTTTACACTTTCTTTTCTGCGACCGTAAGTGTAATATATGATATCGCCGGTTTCGTTGCTATATGTCAACGACAATTGGAATGCGCATGTTTACTTACGTTGATGACATATGATGTTCTGTGTTGCTAGATATGTTATATTGGATCATCGTGTTTGAGTAGCCGGGTTTTTTTTATGTGAGATGAGTGTTTTTCATTTTCATTCATGTAAAAACTTGTATGTAATATTATTTTATTGGGGCACTTCCAGGTTGTGTAAGATGTCACCGTTGATGTATATTATTTACTTTACCGCATTAGGATAGACCCAAGGAGGGGAGCACAAGTAACCGGGTTTTAGGGTCCAGTGGGAGACCATCTCGAGGAGTCGAGTCCGGGTCTCCTAACTCTAGAATTGGTAGGGTTGCTTGCCGCTCTCATAGGGGTCTAGGGGTGTGGGATTGGCTATTCATCACGACCGTGGAATCCGTGTTTTATTCAGGCTCAAAATAAAACACGGACGTCCTAGTATATCCAATATTTCATATGATATTTTCTGCTGCGTTATCTGTGATGTGATCATGTGATTTGTTAAGATAGATATATAGTATATATGATATATTATATAGACGTTGCTTATGTTTTACACCCGCGCTAGCCCTGCCTCGCTCTGGCGTTAGTTACCTAACCTAACGGTGCAGACGGGACATCGAGGCGAATGCGGATGGCATAAGCGTACGTTATATTTATCTGTGATGTTTAGGTGGACTTAAATGATGGAACATTCATTAATGAGATTAATGAAAGAAAATAAACCGAAAAGATGTTGTTGAATCGAATTTCAAAAATAAAACAGGTAGCTACAGTTCTTGCTTTGCATCACGGTGTTCCTTGTAGAACATCCTGCACCTTATTCGATGAGGAAAGGGCCGAGATCCCTTCACCGGGAGTGACCCCTTTAGCAATAAGTGGCAGATGCTACACACTCGGTTTGTCTTTTGATTGCTTCTATAGTTTCTGCTTTGCACGGTGATATATATGATATATCCCGCACCTCATTCGACGAGGAAAAGGGCCGACGATCCCTTCACCGGGAGTGACCCCTTTAGCAAAAACTAGAAAAGCCTCAAAAACATTCCATTTAAAAACCATTTGATTCCGCAACGAGATCAAGTTCAAAGCGTTAAAGGTTTTCTTAAAAACCATCCGCAACCCTCCGTCATTTTAGGAAGTAGAGTACTTAGTATTCGTGCTGTGTTTGTTGACCATAGTCAAGGCACAGTGTACGGTAGCTAAGTGATATCTTCCTACACCGCATATGATGCGATTAGTTAGGACAGTCGCGTGACTTTGTTGACCTTAGTTAGGGGTCATGTGGGTGGCTCTAATTAATCATGAAATGACGGGTAGAACTTGACTAGTGCTTATGATTTGTTGACCATAGTTAAGATCATGAGTGCTAGGGGTAAAAACCATTATCGGGAATTTCAAGTGTTGAAATTTGCAATGAGATTGCATACCTTCTATATGATAGTTGGATCCCGATACCCACTACGAGTAATTGTTACTCCTGGGAGAGTTTTGCACTTTGCAATTAGCCGATCAAGTAGGTGTCTAGAAAGGTGTCAACGGGGTTACGCCCCTGGGAAAATGAGGTTTACTTTAATTAGGTCCGTGCGAAAGCACGGGGAACCTCCCTCAAAGTACTGGCACTGGCCTGACTGAAAGATTGGAGAACTTGTAGAGTGTAATTAATCCCGGCTAGCCTTTCCTTTTAGGGTTTGAAGGAAGATTTGATAAAAACAGTGGGAGCCATCCTGATTAGATAAAATAAATAACCAATCTAATCTTGCAAGAGCGCACGCAGAGTGTTTTCTTCTCTCTCTCTTCAGGTAGCGACCATATCACGCCTTAATCAAGATAATAATATGGATGTATTGACCGAACCCGCTTGTTATACTGAGCTGGGGAACGTTGGTCCCGCTCCAACTTATAATTGTTATAAGACCGAGCAGGAAATTGGGAAATACCAGGAATCCCATGCCGCCCAAACGAAGAAAGTGCATGAGATGCATCTCCTTCGGGTGTGTTCATTATAAAGAACTGTTTCTCGGTATCCTTTACGTCCTGTGTATTAGATACCGGATCAGGATCCCGCATATGTAATCTGTTATATGGGCTACAGAAAGGTAGAGAACTGAGAACGGGTGATAAGTTTCATGAGACAGAAAATGGTGCAAATGTTGTAGCCAAGTCTGTTGCTCACTGTCACCCTGTATTACCAATACATTGATTCTGAATAAATGCTATTAGATACCGAACCTGATATACAAATTCATATCAGTCTCTTTATTATTAAAGAAAGGATATAATTTTGTATTGTTGAATAATGTTTTGTACATTTCCTATATCGGTTCAGGCACGTTATCTAAAAGTATTGACGTTCTAAATCAAACTACAGTTCCTAGTATAGAGAAAACACACAAGAGGAAGAGTTCAGAAATGAACGATTCCTTCTTGAGGCATTATAGACTAGGTCATATCAATGTGACCCGACTAGCTTAAGTTACATTTTAGATGGATATTTAAATCAGTTTGAATTTACATCTTATGAAACTTGCCAGTCATGTCACAAAGATTAGATGACCATAGCTCTGTTTACTGGAAACAGAGAATGAGTTAGTAAACTCTTGGGACTGATACATGATGATGTATGTAAGGTCCCCTGTCTACACATGCCAGGACCGGTTGTTTGTACTTCATTACATTCTCTGATAATCTCTCAAGATTCAGTCATATGTTCCTGTTGAAACATAAGTCCGAAGCTTTTGAGATATTCACAGAATATAAGTTAGAAGTAGATAACCAAAAACCGGGTATAAGTATTATGTCCTATGATAAGATCAGGGAGGAGAATACTTGTGTATGGAATTCCTGGACTATTCTAAAGGAGAATGAGATTCTCTCTCAGCATTACCCCTCCGTATACACCATAGCACAAAGGTGTATCGGGGCGGAGCAATCGCACCATATTAGATATGGTGTGCTCTATGATGAGTGTTATTGAGTTACCTGTTTCTTTTAGGGTGTTATGCACTTGAGAAGCTGCATACCTGTGGAATTGGGTTCGAATCAAATCAATGCCTACCACTCCATATAAGATATGGTATGAGAAGAGCCTATCTCTTAAGTAAGTTAAGATTTGGGATTGTCCGGCCTATGTCAAAAGCAAAATCCGGACAAGATCGAGGCAAGGTCAGTTCTGTAGAATTAGAAAGGTTCCAGCTATACAAAAATGCAGCTGATGATTTGACAGAACCAAAGGATTCAATAGTCCCCGACGAACCTCAGCCTCTCCGCCTGAGAGATACTTCGGTTTCTCGATGACAGTGGGAGCGAGAATTGCATCATGAGATGATGACCCAACTAGTTTCGAGCAGGACATCGAGAGTAGAGACTCTGTAAGAATGGCTGGATGCTTAGCGATCTGTGATGGAATCCATGTACACCAACAAAGTATGGACTTTGGTTGCTATATCTGAAGGGTTAAATCCCCATCAGGAGCAAGTATATCTTGAGAAGATTACTTGGTGTAGATGGAAAGGTTGAGACTTTCAAAGCTAGACTTGTTAAAGGTTTTCGTCATCGACCGGGCGTGGATAATGATGAAACCTTTTCCAGTGGCTATACTTAAGTCCATCCGGATCCTACTTGCCATTGCTACATACCATGATTACGATATCTGGTGGTTGGGTGCCATGACTGCTTTTCTAAATAATGATTTAGAAGAGAACGTCTATAAGAACACAGCCAGAGGGCTTCGTAAACAGTGGGAGCAGCGGAAACGTGTGCAAGTTGCTTTACAGATTAAAGCAGGCATCCGGAGTTGGAACATCTGTTTTGATGAGTTAGTCAAAGAGTTTGACATCATCAAAATGGTAGATGAACCTTGTATATACAGAAAGGTAATAGGGAGTATGGTGGTGATCTTCGTAGAGTACATGGATGACATACTCTTGATGGGGAAGGAATTTCCTATGCTACGCTCGGTCAATCTTTGCTTATCATAAGGATTCTCCATATAGGATCAAGGTGATACCTCATAAATCCTGGGATTTGGATCTATGAGATAGATCTAAATGGATGTTAGGCTTCTCACTAGGTTTAGTGAGATGGTATCAATCGATCCTGGGCAGAATCACTGGAAAGGTTACAGGGTGATAAGGACGACTGAATATCAGTCACAGGCATAGTCTTTACCCTCAGTGAAGGGACGGTATGTTGGAAGAGTTCCAAGCAAGATACCGTGGCAAACTAGACGATAAAGGCTGGTAAAATCGTTATTAAAGATACTACCAAAGAGGAAGTTTGGGTGTATATTGGTTCATGAGATGAACTAGGTTCCTACCATTGTGTGACAATGGAAGTGTGGCTTTGGCCCAGGAACCCTGGTCCCATCAGTGACCCAGACATATTCTGAGGCAGCATCACCTGATCATGGAGATAGTTGATCTCCAGGGTGATCGAGGTTAGGAGAGTAGACTCAGAGGACAACACGGCGGATCCACTTACAAAGGCTTTTTCCCAGAGAGAGACTTATATGGGATGGTTGAGTATTAGATACTGCAACCACTGCTACAGATGGCCCTAGTGCAAGTGGGAGATTGTTAGTTATATGTATGCCCTAGAGGCCATTACTGTACATAGGATGTATATTGTAGTGGATACTGGGATATATAAAGGTAGGACTTTCTTGCTCGACATGATAGTACGCTATCTGGTTGCTCTTTATCTTAACATGTATACTTTCTGTCTCTCTGTTACATGTTGATAAAGCCCTTAGGATGTGTACTCGACTTCCAGGACTGTGATGTAGATCATACTAGTGGGGCCTGGGTAGTCCATGAGTACATCCTTCAATGTTCCTAGTCGAGGGAATCTTGAGACGGGGCATCGATATTCCAGAGTAGACTAGCGTATATCTTCTCGACCTATGTGATGGGCGATGGATGATCCCATATCCATTGGTGTTTGACATCAGATACGGTATGCGGGTGCTCAGTGGAGACTGGGTACACTGAACGGACTCGCCGAGAACTCCCAGATGGTATTATACCTCACGTCAGATGGCAGTTCTCTGGTGACACTGGTACATCTTAGTTTGTTGACCCGAGATCGTCATAGAGTCTTGTGTGTCTCCTACTGTGCTTTGATTTCCACCCTACCACGGCTCTACTGAGTCGTGCAAACAGGTGGTTTTTGGGTACAATCCCGATTCACATGGAGGCAATGAGCGATAGGAGGGGATTCGTCTCTCCCGGTATTGGGGGTTGATGTTGCGCTATGCTCGACTGGCCATAACTGGAAATCCCTGGCCAGGGTTGCAGTGATATACTGGTAAGAGTTATCAGTAGTTTCACACTTGTTGTGGACCTTATATCGGCATGACTTATCAAGCTACTGCGGTCTGACGTTTACCACCCCTAGACGAGATATGCGACATATCAGACGAACAGACCGGACTGTACGGTAAGTGTTACTGGTTGGATTCACAGGAGTGTAAGCGGGCTTGCTCGTTGATCTTCTGATCGCTCAATACCCGGGTGGCCGTTACGTTTAGCAGACCGCTTGCGGCTTGTGGGTGTTTGATATGATCATCACCTACTGCCGGCGTATTGACGAGTCTTTAGAGTCCTACACAGAGGTTTCCTGGCTCAAGCGAAACGAAATAGGAGCGCATATGAGATATGTGCGGGACCGAGAATAATACCAGTATGTGATACTGAATTCTATTCTCGCGATTTGTATCATCAGACGGTTATATGAGATATATCCGGGTTACCGAATCAAATGTTGATTCGATATGATGATGCACTTGATATTAGTCGGTTATATGCAATATGACCGGATCATTAAATCAAGTGTTGATTTAATGATTTAATGTATAATTATATATTAGATATATTACTTTACATTGACTAGTATTGTTTACTTAAGATGGATTTTCTCACTTGATTGTGCACATTGTATATATGATATATGTTTGTGCACTAGTTTGTATCATGTTTGATGATACATGCAAACTTGGGTGTGTGTTTGCTTTAAACCATGTTTAGGTTAATGGTTAGGGTTTTAACTATTATTTTCTTTATTTATTTATTTTTGGAAAAACAAAATGGTGGCTTTTCTCATTTTGGCTTGAAGCTTCAAAGCATCTTTGAAAAAGTCTACCATTTTGTTTTGTTCCTTAACCTAACCATTCACCCAAACCCTAGTTTAGTCTCTACACTAGTTACACTCACCCATGGTTGCTAAATGATAAGAATCACTTGGATTTTCTTTTTGAAATAATTCTTTTTCTTTCTTCTTCTTCTTCTTCTTCATGAAGAAAAGAAAAGCTTGCTAGAAAATTCTAAGTGATGAAATCAAGTGAGAAATCCAAATCCAAAGTGAACCCACTTTCTATTTCTTCATCTTCTACCACTTGCCATGTTGTATGGGGTGTTTTCTTCACAAGTTTCATGACCTAGTGAAGATGGAGCTCGAGTTAGAGTCGCCTCGACGTAGATCATCTTCGGCATCGAAGTCAACGACCTAGGCCGCCCATTTCTCCGATGAAACCGACGCTAGAGTCCGGGATTCCGATGATCGCAGCGGAGGGACGTCAACACGGAGCTAGAGAAGTGGAGGACCGGATCTACAAAGGTTGTAGTCTCTTTCACTTAGTAGCAAAGTAGTTTGCTCGTTTCTTTTTCGCCTATCCTCTAGTTAACGATCTTGCATAGGGTTTCTCGGCACATAAATTTTTTGAATTTGGCATGGTTAGTCAGTTGTAGAACCTTATGGGTGTGCCTTGGAACCCTATACCATATACCCGTAGATGGTGCCTACCGCTCCTCGAATCGGGTTTCACATACCAATCTCAGAACCGAGAAAACACATGGTGGGCGTCTCGAAATATCATATCAAGAGAAACCGGGTTTTTAAAACAATACATAATTTCCTTTGAAATATAACCATGGTTCTCAAATCCAGAATCTCATGAAAACAACATCTCAATATGTATAATCATAAAGCATGATGTATGCAAACATAGAACAGAAATGTGAGCAAATCAAGTATATCATGCGACAAGGTATAGTGATGTGAGCATAGCAGGTATATCATGCAACATAGCATAATGATGTGAGCATAGCAAGTATATCATGCCAACGAGTCATGGGACAGTACTGAACAATTAAGAGTAATAGCATGATATAGCAATTCTACTGTGTAAGTGACAAAGCAATTATCGACGATGAAAGTGTGTGAACCGGCAATCTGTGTAAGTGTAACATATGCATCATCGATAATGGTGTAGGTGTACTAGCACAGGTATATGTAATGCAATGAGAATATCATGAACGAACCATAAAGTACATCGTAAGAGAAATGCTATAAGGTATACGTATCTAATCCAACATCTACGTAAAGGCTCAACTAAGCGGTGTAGACAGGGATTAAATATCTATAACATATGCAAGTCAGTGAATCTTTCAATCGGCATCAAGCATCACAATATCATGTACGGTATAATCCATCGTACGACATCCTCTAGTTAAGGGTATGGATCAATCTTCCGGTAAAGCATCGCGTGCGGCGACAACAACAGAATAGGGATTCTATCGATCTATACAACAATGAGGGTACGGATATAAAGTCTCGTACGACATCTCACTCATCATTCACATAATCGTATATATATATATATACCTATATCTCAGGTCGCATCCGTATCAATCTCATATCCTGGGACCGACAAAGGTATCAAATATCTCATATCGCCTAGCATCTGTATAATGACATATCAAACCAAGTTATCATATCTCGTCGTATACTCTTTTCATCACATCAATATCTCATATCAAGTGATCTTATATATATTTATCTTGTTTTACCGATCTCATAACACATCTATCTCAATTTTATCATATTTATCGATCTCATGTCATATCCTTATACATCTCGTTTCATATCTTATATCAATCATATCGACTCGTATTATCTTTCTCGTCGCCTACTAACTCTTTTAACCATATCTATAAGTTTCTCACATGGTTTCCCTAACCATATTATATATATATATATTAGTTTCCATTTATAATTTGCGGGGGTGCTATACGCCATCCACCCGACTTTCCCCATAGATATAAATCTACTCACCTTGATCCTTGCTTACCGAAGTCGATGTCGTCATGCTCTTCCTTGTTATCCGAAGTCTATGTGAAGATGCCTACATATAAACACATAGCATTGTAAATAAGAATCGCATACGGAAACGAAAATGGCACACGAAACCCACATAGGTTAAAACCTATGGTCTACGCGTGCAAGAACAAACATAAAACCCTTGTCGTTGACATACAAACGTCTAACGATCGAATCCATAGTTCGAATACCAACCAAGTTGTTGAAAACCACGAAACTCAAGAACGGCCACTCAGAAATCTAGCTCCAGATTTTTGGTCATGTAAAATGTGGATAAACAAGCAGTGCAGTGGGGTAGTATATTGGGTATGTGAGCTACAGAACCAATCCTGACACCAATGCCCACAAAAGACTCGGCGACATACCCCCAAAATCCGGCCTGCTCGGCCAGGGTTGCTCTGTTTGGGTTCGTCTCCTCAAGGTGGTCTCCTAGTGCTCAATCTAGGTTAATAGTGTTACTAGTTTTTCCTGTAAAGATTCCAGGTCATTCCAGATTCCCTGCAGGCACACAATATTCACAAACCGACACGAAAAGTCTCTAAAGTCCATGTCTTGGGGTTTTTCTCAGTTTTAGTCTATAAGATTAACACTACCGGGGTTTAAGGTCATTACTAAAGCTCAATTGCACCACCTCAATTCAAATCAAACCCTAACTATCATCTTGGAATTTTCCAAGATCACTAAACCTTACTTAAACACTTCTAAACTAAAATAGAAGTTAAAGGAAATGAATTAGTACACTAATGGTGAACAAAATACCTCATTTAGCAACTCAAGAATTTTCTTGAGTTTCTCAATGTCTTCAAAATCCAACTTTGAAAGGTCCAATGGGTTTGTAGAGAGGTTGTGATCATTTTTAGTGAAGGGAGTATAGGGTTTTGGTAAGGTTTTGGAGATAATAGTTAAGGGTAGAAGTGGAGGGAGTATGAGGAAGATGAAGGAAAACAATGGGGGTGAGGAAATGAGGCAGCCTTCTCTCTCTCTCTCTCTCTCTCTCTCTCTCTCTCTCTTATTCTCACCCTCTCACAAGCTCATGCCATGTCACACTCTCTCTCTCCAATAATACACTCTTTTTCTTCTCATTTCTTTTCTCACAATAATACATATAAAACCAATAAAACAACACAAATGAAACAACATGTAACAAAATGCAACATGTCATGGTGCACTAACCATTATTAATTAAAAAGACGGATTTGGCCTAATCGTGATTAGTAGTGCACTAATAAATTTTTATATAAACTGCATATAATTAATTATAAAAATGCCAAATCCAATAAATATATTTTTAAATTAATAAATCATTTTAATCTCCAATTATTTCACAAATTGGTATATATATTATACCATTTTACGAAAACCCCAAATTCGCAAATCGGGTAGTTTTCACGAAATATATTATTTTAATATTATATTCCAAAAATAATATTTTATATTTTCTGAAATGTTACAATATCATTGTGTGATAATCCTGAAAGAATCCTACCAACATTATCACACTTCAAATGGTATGCAGCACTAGAAAGTTTCAGTTTCCTTAGAAACTCCCGATATGGATTTTTGCCCCATACTCTTATGACCTTGACGAAGGCCAACATATCATAAGTCACATGTCAAGTCCTACCCGTCATTGTCTAGGTTAATTTGAACCCACCCGTGCATACCCTTGATGAAGGCCAAAATAGTAGTATGACTGTCCCAAACTAACGCATCTATCTATGCTACAGTTGAATATCCAGCAGCTACCAATCACTATGCCTTGACGAAGGTCAAAATACATAGCTTAAATACTACTGAATATTCAATATGACGGAGGGCTTGTTCATACCATAATATTGCATTATTATATTCCCCATTCTTATTCTTTTTACAAATAAACAGGTGCTTTTGACCCATGTCTGCTACATAGTTGCAGGTTACAGGTTCTGGGAACAAAAATAGTGAAAAGATGAAAAGATGATACAAAAGTGAGACTACGACCAACAAATGGAAGAATCTTGATCAAGCCTACAGTTTGAAGTCTAAACGAAGATCAATAGAAAAATTCATAAAGCACAAAGGTAGAGGAAGATTCAAGACTTCAACACGAAGCAACGGTAAAAGTCCACTACATTATTCACTGTGGAAATCTGGAAGAGAACCAGAAGAAATTCTGAAGAACAAACTGAAGAAAATAGAAGACACCAGCGACCAGACCAAACCCTAGAAATTCCAACTCAAGAAGCCACACTACGGCCGCGGATCCGCGGCCAAACCTGCTTTCTGGCCGCGGTTCCGCGGCCAAAGGAAGCGCGTATCGGTGGAAAAATTTCGTGGCGCGTGCGAGCCATGTGTCGGTGCGAAATCTTTGCGAAGGCTGACGGCGCATTGACTAGTCTTTTCTTAGGGGGTAAAATTGTAAATGCAGACGTGAATCAATTGTAACCCTAGGGTTTCTATGATTTATAAATAGAAACCCTAAACCTCTTTTTTAGGTATGCCTCTTCTTGTATCTCATTTCATCTATCTAAATTCAGATCAGTAAATTTCTATAAAGAAGGAAGAGAGCATCAAATAAAAATTATGAGTAAATTTTCTTTTCATTGCCCTAGTTAAATTTTATTTCCATGCCCTAGTATAATTTTCTATTCTTGCCCTAGTTTAGATTTAATTCTCTGCCCTAGATAGATAGTTTAGAAATGTTTTTCAATTCCCTAATCAGCGAGTAGTCTCCTCGCTTGTTAGGGTTAGATTTGGGGAAGGCTTGAGAGTTGAAGATCTCTCACCCCTTTCTTGCCCATCACACGTTTTTATAGGATTCCATGCATACATGCACATACCGCTCCCTACGGCACCCTATCCCACGAGGTAGCGGTGATACCGTATTATAAAAGACCGGTTGAGCGTGTTTTCCATCGAGGTTAGGGTAAGGATTAAGAAAGGAAGAACAAGAACCTAGAGGAAGAAACACCGTTTCTTCCCGATGGTACTAATCCACTTTATTAATAATTACCATAACACCTCATAGATCTTAATTTGGGCATAGAAAGCGGTGGGGAATATTGACTCTCCAAACCTAACCTAAACCTAACCCTAGCAAGATTTTAGTTTAGATCAGTTTAGTTTTTAGATTTAATCAATCCGACACCAATCGGAATTAATTCGTTAGAACAATTAGAAGATACATAAAATCCCTGTGGACCGACCCGTACTCACCGGCTAGCTACCAAGCAACGTCGTTCTTGATTGCGGTTAATAAATATTTTTGATTCATCTTTTAAGAACACATAAGCAATAAATCTATCAATCAAATGGCGCCGTTGCCGGGGATGGCGTGTTATTTTCTTTTTGCAATTTCGGGTTAATATAAAATTAAAAAAATCATAAAAAATAAAAAATAAAAAATTATCATCTTGTTATTTTGTGAAGGGTATTTTCGTGTGAATTTTGCAGGATCGACTAGCAAGTTCGGATCTTGAAAAATCCAGAGATCAAAATAGAAAACGGCAGATCTGAACAGCAGAGAAAAATCAGAATAGTGGAGCAGAAGAAATCTCGGGAACTGAACCGCCGCCTCCACCGCGTTTCCGCAGCCGAAAGCACCTCTTTGCCGCGGAACCGCCGCGCCAACACATCTTCTTCCGTGCATTCGCGGTCTGCTGACGTCAGCAGTGGACCAGAACCCTCTGTGAGCTTCTTTTCTCCTTCTCTGAACCCCCTGATATCTCCTCTGTAAATTTTCCTGTAGGATTCTTTGCGAAAAAAATCTCTCCCCTTCCAATAATTGATCTTGTGCGGGATTCTTTGCGCCGCGCTAAAAAAAATTGTTTGCAAGTGATTGTGTTTACTGCTTTGCATATTTAATTTGACTTTAAGGAGCTTTTACACCAATCCAGATTGGGTGGGGATTTCATCACCCTTCCCAGGACCCTAAAAATCACATAAAGCATATTGCATTGACCATTCAAGTTAATTAAAAAAAAAGATTAGACTCAGCCCTAAGGACTTCGCGCTCAATAGGACAAAGGAATAGTTGTAGGCATCGACCGTTGATCCTAACCTGACTTTGTGGTGCCTAGGCTAGACAGGTAGTGAAAGGTAACTTTAAAAGGCCCGTCTCACGGTGATTCGTGAGCGGATCCCTACTTTCTCTACTTGTGCTTACCTAGCCACAATTGGTGGTGAAGAGGCGGTTTGAGATCCTACTTCTTGCCCTTTGGAACAGTTAGGAGCTGTCTAGTTGACCTAGGTAACCCTAGATCTAGGCCTGATTGTGCATTTGTGGTTGATTGAACGTGTGTCTAAGCCTTTTATCGGAAATCTTTTTTGCAAAAAGCTCTACATTAAAAAAACACAAAAAGAAAAAAAATTCCAAAAACTTGCAACTTGTCGCTAAGAAATCCGTGCACCCCACATTCTTTTTCTTCTTCTTTCTTACATCATGGGTACCCCACCTCACAAAACTCTTGCCGAACTTTGGTACCCTCATCCAAACATTGCTCCATACGCAAATTGTTTTGGTCGAATTATGGACGACCCCTCCATACCCAAAATTTCTTTGAAGGATCGAATAGAAGCGTCTAGGAGAAACAGTTCGACTCCGCAATCCACTTTGTATCAACCATTTCAACCTTCACAACCTTCTTAAGTTGATACCCCTTTTTCGAGTCCTGTTGTAACTCCGAAACCCATGTCTATCGCTGAACATATTGAAAAATCTCGTAACCAATCTTTCACTCCTTTCAACACTTCCAGTTCTTGGGATCAACAAGTTCCTTCACCTTTTTATCCAAATGTTGATCCTACTCCTGTCTAACCATTCAATTCCTACCAGTCCTACCCGACTTCCGCACCTTCCCTAGATATTGCTTCTACACAACCATTTGGGAGTTTCACTTATCCAAACAATTTTGAATCTTTTATTGAAACCCCTTCACAATCCATGTCTAGTCTGGAACAGTCGTTGGAAGCTTATATTGTAGCGACAAATCGACAGATGAGGAATTTGGATGAGTCCATTGCCGCCCTTAATTCATCAAGACAATCTAGTGAACCGGTAGCTAGTTTCCAGCTAGCTCCAAAAATTCCAATGTATGATGAGGCGGTTGGACAGAGTGAGAATTTGAGTAGTGAGAGTGAGTTCTACACACTTCCAAATCAAACCTACCCATCACAAATTGAATCCCACAACTCCGGTTTTCAAACAAGTGTCCCAAATGATTCACCAGTTAAAAATAAAACGTGTAATGAGTTGTGCGACTTTGTAGTGTTTGATTTTCCTGATTGTGAAGAGCCCCTTTCGAGTGAAACCATCACCAATCCTTTCGACCTCTACACCTCCAATCTAGAACCTGAATTGATAAATATCCATGCTTTTGATGAGGTGTCCAAAAAAATTGATTTTCACTTGATTGAGGATATTGACGCAGGGAATATTTTGGATGATGAACCCGTAGATTTGACTGAAATTTTATCTCCAATTCATCATCCCGAGTCATTAAATGTTTCTCCCGAACTTCATATGCGTCTTGATTTTGATGATAATTTCATGGATGAGATAACTTTTGAGGAGAATTATAAGGATAGTATTGAGGAGAGTATTGAGGATAGTATTGAGGATGAACAATTTTTGTTTGATGTGTCGGATTTTCCAATTCATCCTCCTGAACGTTTAACTGTTATACTTCCTAAATCACCCCCCTCCTTTCCATCGTTCCGACCACACAAAAGATCACGCAGGAGGACTATGAGCTTGAAAGATTTCTTTTCGATCACAGCAGTTTGGACGCCACTAGTGCGTTCCTCTTTGAATCTGACACAGTTCTCACAGCCGATAACGATTACGAGTGCTTCACTTTTTCGGAGAATTTGGAAGATTCACCGCCCGAGTTTGAGTCCTTTGAATTTTCAGATGAGTTAGTTGAACCATCAGACTCAGTTGCTTACAGTCATTTCGAACCATTGATGGAATCTTTCGAGTTCGAGACAGTTTACTTAGGTAAGAATAAGACTATCCCTAAATCACTCCCTTTCGTCCTTCCTATCGTTTCGACCATGCAATAATCCGTCGCGTTTCCATTTTCAATGGATAGTTTACCAAGTTCAACGTACCCATGTTTTCTTGCGAATCTTAAGGAATTTGACCTCATTTCTCGACGGGTTAATAGATTAGCACAATCGCTTTTACCACATCGGTCATCACAAATTGCGCTAATTTATTCACTCGATTTACACCCTCAAGTTCGTACTACACTTCTTTATCTTTTCCGCCATTCTTCTCCTCCACCGAGACCATATTCCACCTTTCTTCGCATACGGTCTCATGTGTTTCTCAACTCCTTTCTCTACACTCCATTCTTCCACTAACCCTACCATTATCACGATAGAATTTTTGAATGGTTGGTGCTAACCTTTGGTCTGTGTAAGGACTTGTATAGTTTGATTTTTTCTCCTCCCTAACTCTGAACTTTAACGCTTAAGACAGTGGAAACACTGTCTCACTTAAGTTTGGGAGGGACCTTTTTGTATATATTTTGTTTTTTTTAAAATTTTTTTATAAAAACCCATAAAAATTATAAAAAATAAAAAAATAAAAAAAAACAATAAATAAATAAACAGGGGAGCGCCGACAAGTTTGACCCTCTTGGTGTAGCCAGACAGTGAGGACACTGTCAAGTTTAAGTTTGGGGGTATGCTCGGTAAGCTTTCTTCCTTCGCATTCATATGTATATTTTTTGCATTTGCATACTTATTTTAAAACCCATAAAAATTGAAATTTTTTAAAAAATTATAAAAATTGAAACATTCAATTTTGGCCTTAATTGATTTGAGTTTGACAAATAGGTTAACTAGCTAGGAATAACTAGATCTTAGATTTTGTAAATTAAAAATCCTAAAAATAACCTTTCTTAAAATTTAACGGTAGAAAGTATATGTCTTTGTAGTTTATTTAGAAATAGGCAAATTTCGAGTTCACTTCTTCGGCTAAGTTAAAACAAGGGAAAAGTATTGATATTTTTATTAAAGTATAAGTCTAAAAAATAATTCTTAAGCTTAAGTCTAAATTCTGAAAATATATACCCTACAAATTGCACAAACACGAACCTTGAAACTTGGAATAGTAGAAGAGACCTTGAAATGCTCTTGTCTAAAGTCCTTAGTACGAAAAAAAATAAAATAAAATAAAAATACAAGTGTGAATAAAAAGATAATAAAAAAAATGAACAATGGTTTTTGTAATTACTTAAGGCTGCATAAATAGAAAAAAATATTTAGCGAGGATGCTTTATCACCTAGTGCCTTAGACCAACTGGTTTGGGAGTCACTGCTAAAACCTTAGGGATTACAAGACTAGGAATTACGCTTTAATGTGCGAACACAGTTTGTAATCGGTCGTTGGTACCTCAAGAAGTATTAACGATCGCATGAAGGATGTGTGAGCAATTTCATCTAAAAATTCACCAACTAAAAGTACTTTGGATGATGGAAAAGAGTATAATAGCTTGATTTGAATTTCCAAGTGTAGGGGTGATAGATACACACATGTAGGGGTATGTGATTGGGGTTTAGATAAGAGATAGGAATGAAAAATAGGACTTATATCTTTAATAGAGATGATAAAAATTCCAAAGCTGAGATGGAACCCAAGAAGGAAAACTTGAAAGATGCCAAAAGCTAAGTAAATTCACAAGAATATATATAATCTTAAGTTAAATGATAAGGAAGCGTGAAAAATACGGGTGGATAATTTATGAGTCAAAAGATAATAGAATCCTTGTTGGAAAACCTAATTGGAGAATAAAAGTCAATAGGCCAAATTTATAGGATATTGTGGGTAGTATCCGCTGAAAACCCTCAGAAGCCAACATTCCTCCTACTAGGGACACCTAAAGGTTTAACGGATTATTGCACGAGCTCAGTGCAATCGCGTTTCCCTGCGAAAATGAGGTCAGGATTTTGTTGAGAATAAAACTAGGTTTGCTCGAGGACGAGCAAAAGATAAGTTTGGTGGTATTTGTTCATACCATAATATTGCATTATTATATTCCCCATTCTTATTCTTTTTATAAATAAACAGGTGCTTTTGACCCATGTCTGCTACATAGTTGTAGCTTACAGGTTCTCGGAACAAAAACAGTGAAAAGATGAAAAGACGATTCAAAAGTGAGACTACAACCAACAAATGAAAGAATCTTGATCAAGCCTACAGTTTGAAGACTAAACGAAGATCAATGGACAAATTCATAAAGCAAAAAGGCAGAGCAAGATTCAAGACTTCAACACGAAGCAACGGTAAAAGTCCACTACATTATTCACTGTGGAAATCTAGAAGAGAACCAGAAGAAATTCTAAAGAACAAACTGAAGAAACTAGAAGACACCAGCGACCAGACCAAACCCTAGAAATTCGAACTCAAGAAGCCATACTACGGCCGCGGATCCACGGCCAAACCTGCCTTCTGGCCGCGGTTCCGCGGCCAAAGGAAGCGCGTATCGGTGTAAAAATTTCGTGGCGCGTGCAAACCATGTGTCGCCCGTGTCGGTGCAAAATCTTTGTGAAGGCTGGCGGCGCGTTGACTAGTCTTTTCTTAGGGGGTAAAATTGTAAATGCAGACGTGAATCAATTGTAACCCTAGGGTTTCTATGATCTATAAATAGAAAGCCTAAACCTCTTTTTGAGGTATGCCACTTCTTGTGCCTCATTTAATCTATCTAAATTCAGATCTGTAAATTTCTGTAAAGAAGGAAGAGAGCATCAAATAAAAATTAGGAGTAAGTTTTCTTTTCATTGCCCTAGTTAAATTTTATTTCCATGCCCTAGTATAATTTTCTATTCTTGCCTTAGTTTAGATTTAATTCTCTGCCCTACATAGATAGTTTAGAAATGTTTTTCAATTCCCTAATCAGCGAGTAGTCTCCTCGCTTGTTAGGGTTAGATTTGGGGAAGGCTTGAGAGTTGAAGATCTCTCAGCCCTTTCTTGCCCATCACACGTTTTTATAGGACTCCATTCATACATGCACACACCGCTCCCTACAGCATCCTATCCCACGAGGTAGCGGTGATACCGTAGTATAAACGACCGGTTGAGCGTGTTTTCCATCGAGGTTAGGGTAAGGATTAAGAAAGGAAGGACAAGAACCTAGAGAAAGAAACACCGTTTCTTCCCGATAGTACTAATCCACTTTATTAATAATTACCATAACACCTCATAGATCTTAATTTGGGCATAGAAAGCGGTGAGGAATATTGACTCTCCAAACCTAACCTAAACCTAACCCTAGCTAGATTTTAGTTTAGATCAGTTTAGTTTTTAGATTTAATCAATCCGACACCAATCGGAATTAACTCGTTAGAACAATTAGAAGATACACAAAATCCCTGTGGACCGACCCGTACTCACCGGCTAGCTACCAAGCGACGCCGTTCTTGATTGAGGTTAATAAATATTTTTGATTCATCTTTTAAAAACGCATAAGCACTAAATCTATCAATCAGGGCTACGGCTGGTTTTGGCGAAACCGTGAACGTAATGAACTTGATTTAATCGAAGGAACCTGATAGCTTTTAAAGGAGTGGTTTAAGCTCTGCATTTAAAAGTTTCTGTTTTGAAAAAACCGAGTGGTTTTAAAATTGTTCCAATGATTCAGCTTTGGTTTGCTTGCTTTGCACTAATCTAATGCAGTCCCATCATTTACACCGATCATCACAGAGAGAAACGAAAATACCACATACGCTTATGCCATCCGCATTCGCCACTGGGCCCCGCCTAACACCGTTAGGTTACTTAACTAACGCCAGAGCGGGGACTGGACTAGCGTGGATGCAAAACATAAGCAACGTCTACTACATAGCATATATATAATAATCATTCGTCTCACGCAATAATAGGCATTCCAGATCACAGATGAACATATTAGATATACTAGGAATTCCGCATTTCATTCAAGCCTCTAACGAAAGACGGATTCCACGGTCGTGATGAATAGCCAAACCCTACCCTAGACCTCTACGGGTGAGGCAAACTACCCGCCAAATTCTCGAAGTGAAGCAACCTCCCTCAGTAAAATGAGTAGGCCACTCGGCACTTCAAAGAACCCTGTAGTTTGTGCACCCCATCTTAGGTATATCCTAGGAGCAGAAAACAGTAAAAGAAATAATACAATGGTGGCTACAATCTCAACCCGGATGTGCCCCGCAAAATAATATTACATTACTTAACAGTTTACATCGAATGAAAGAAAGAGAACTCTCTTCTCACATTCCATGGCTATTCATTATCGACGATCCAATATTCCATATACACAAACCAACATAGCAGCAACACAGATATGTGCAACCCCCACTAATTGACGTATAGCGATTAGCGGACGTTTCAAAACTCATATAACAACTGAAACATGTTAAACTACGTTAAAACTGCTACCTTGAAATACTCCATATTGCCACAACAGAGAATTAACAGTATAATCAAAATTGGCAAAATCAAACACCACTTGAAACCCTAAATCCAAGCATTAAGACCGCATAACAAAATCCAAGCCAATTCACCACAAGAAAACCGGCGAGGCCGGTTTTTTGACCATTGTGGCCGGCCAAAAACAGGTTAAATTGACTCGTTTTTGTTCTGTGTTCATCTTACAATTAAAGGATCACTCTGTAATTGTTTAAAAAAATTTTAGAGCCTCCAGAAAAATCGACATAAACTTGGATTCTTAGTTTCGTGTTTCGGAGTTATTTCGGTTTCGTAGTTTTACACGTTTTCTAAACTGTTAGCTAAGATTTAGTAGGCTCTGATACCACTGTATGTCAATGTCCCGCACCCTGCGGGTTCGCGGGGAGGCGGAATACGTAAAAAACAATTTTTACGGGTGTCGCAACACCGACTTGAACTCCAGGATCGATGCTAAACCCTAGCTAACAAAACTACTAAGAGGTTAACTACTCGGAAAGAAGTTTATACCTCACCGATTCATGTCCTTTGGGTCTTCTTGTCGTTGTCATCCTCTTCATCATAAGCTCTTAGGATCGTTTGGATCGATGCCTCCTCGTCGGCCTCCTCGAGTCAAAGACGATCCACCCGAGAGTGTATAGTCTGAGCTCCAACCTCAAATCCGAGATAACTACGGCATCAAGTTCTCTAAACTAGATGTCATGGATGATGTAGAGAGTGTAGATGGATTAATATGTCTCTAAGTACCCTAGGATTCTCAACACATGAGAGGTTTAGGGTTAGAGGAAGAAGAAGGGAGCCTGAGGCAAAGCTAGCGGAGAATGAGAAAGTGAGTGAGAATGGCTAAGTGTTTGACCATTTGTGATGAATAATGCATACCAATAATGCAAACACAAAATATCAAGTATGCATCAAAATATCTCAATGTGAGTAACAAGGTGAGTCATGCCATGAATCACCAAGTAGCTATGCCTTACTTAATTAAAATCTCCACCTCATTTCCTCCAGCTCATTAATCTTTTAACCAAAAGATTAAAACCCAAATAAGGTGTCTTCTTCAAGAAGCAATCCCGAGTAAATTACGATAGTACCCATCATCCATATACACATACCCGTATCCGTATTCCGAAAAATAAGAATACAAAAAGACGAAAATAATCCATCGATATAATACTAGGATCCGGCTTAAATCAAAGCCCACTAGTATTATCTGTCTGAATCATCATACGTACACAAGTACACGTATTTGATCGAAGCCCTGCCGTAAAACCATACGGCCTCTACATCTTTTGCCCTATGCAGGGAAACCCTCTGTGTTGGACTCTAAAGACTCGACACTACGTTGGTAGTGGGTTTAGACATAAGCACGTCAGCGGTACTAACTACACGTAACGGCTACCCAGGTATCTATCGATAAGAAGGCCGATGAGAAAACTCATCTGAACTCCTACTGAACCTGTAACATTTTAGAAAATATAAAATATTATTTTTGGAATTTAATATTAAAATAATATATTTCACGAAAACTACCCGATTTGCGAAATTGGGGTTTTCGTAAAATGGTATAAATATATACCAATATTTGTGAAATAATTGAAGATTAAAATGATTTATTCATTTAAAAATATATTTATCGGATTTGGTATTTTTATAATTAATTATATGCGGCTTGAATAAAAATTGATTAGTGGAGTGCTAATCGCGATTAAGCCAAATCCGTGTTTCTACATTTTTTCATAGCTAGTGCACCATATCATGTTGCATTTTTGTTGCATATTGTTTCATTAGTATGTGTTGATATTTGGTTTAGAGAAAAGAAAAAGAGAATAGGGTAAAAGAGACAATTATTGGAGAGAGCGTGTGAGGCTTGAGTTTGAGAGGGTGAGCATAAGAAGGAGAGAGAGAGAGAGAGAGAGGGCAGCCATCATTTCCCTCCCTATTATTTTCCTTCATCTTCCTCATCCTCATCTTCCTCTACCTCCACCTCCAAGAATCATCTCCATTTCTTCATCAAAACCCTACACTCCCTTCATTAAAGTTGATGCCACCTCATCCTCAACACATTGGACCAAGAAAAGTTGGATTTTGGAGACTTTGGGAAGCTAGGGCTTTTCTTGAGTTGCATCCATGAGGTATAATTCCTTTCACTTAGTTTAGTTTTAAGTTTCCTAGCATCCTAGTTTAATTTAGAGTTAAACTTGTTTAGATTAGTGATGTTTGGAAATCCCAAGAGAGGGTTTGGGTGATTGTGTGAATTTGTGATGTTTAGGGGTTGTTAAAAGAGCTTAGAGTTGATTTTACTGGCCAAGCCCCGGATTAGAAACCAAAATACGGACTTAGGAAATTCCCCATGTCGATTTTGTGAAGCGATGTTGGCTTAAAGGGAATCTAGGGCAAACTAGGATATTTCTGAGTTAAACAAACAAGTCCAGTGACCTATATTATAGACTAGGAACCCACCACCCCAATACGAGCCCATTCCCACCTAGTAAGGCCGGCGAGCTCGGATCTCGGGCTGATGTCACCGGTTTTCTATTGTGGTCTGGGGTTGTGTTTTTGCCTGTAGCTCATTTAACATGTAGACAACTCCCTGTACTTGCTAGTTTTGTCCCAATTGACCTGAGATGAAATCAGGGATGGATTTCCTGAGTTGCTGAATTTGGTATTTGGGATTTATGAAATTGGGATTTGAGATTTGATATTGTATTGGGTCGTTTGATGTTTGTACGTTAACGACGAGGGTTGTTTGGTTGTTTTTGCATGCGTAGGCTATAGGTTCTAACCTATGAGCGCACCGTGTAACCTATTGGTTTTCCGAACTTGATTTTAATAGCTTTGAGATTGCGTATTGATTATAGGTACCTTCGCGTGGATTCCGATACGACGAAGCGTATCGACTACGGCTGAACAAGGAATTCTGCATGTGAGTAGATTTATATCTACGGGGGAAGTCAGGTGGATGGCGTATAGCAACCCCACCAGTTTTGATGGAAACCGATATATAGAATATGGTTAAGGAAACCTATATTAGAAAACTATGGATATGGTTAAAAAGATAGTTAGAGATAATATAAATGATTGAATATATATATCGAGATATGAGATGAAAGATATAGGGATAGGACTCTTTGACATGATATGATAGAAATGATGTCTCGAAATGATATATAAGGATATGAAAAGTGAATGTGAATCACGATATATAGTATGTAGTTGCAAGAGAATAGTATGAGATTTAGAGTAGCATGACGTGAGATTTATAAGATAGAATGTATATGTAAAATGACTTGATGTGAGATTTGATGTGATGAAAAGAGTATACGATGAGATAATTGATACCTTTACCGGTCTCACGATATGAGATTGATACGAATGTGACATGAGAGATAGGTACATATATATGGATAATGTTGTAGATCATGAGTGATATGTCATACGAGACGTTAGGTCCGTACCCTCATTGTCATATAGGTTGATAGAATCCCTAATTGTTTAATGCCGTCGTACGATAGATTACCATACGTGATGAGTGTTATCTGATGATATATCCATACACTTGATTAGAGGATGCCGTACGATGTATTATACCGTACGTGATGTTGTATGGCTGGATGCCGATTGATAGAATCACCGACTCGGATATGTGATAGAGACGTATACCTTATAGCACTGTGCTCACGATTTACTTTACGCTACGTTCATGACATTCTCATTGCATTACATATACCAGTGCTAGTACACCTACACAATTATCGATGATGCGTATGTTACACTTACTGTTAGTGTATATGCCCTAGAGGCCATTACTGTATCATACTAGTTTGTATATTACTTAATGGAAGCTTGGGATATTCACAGTTGTATAGACAATCTTGCTCAAAATGGTAGTATGCTACTTGGTTTGTTTCTACTTTAATATGTGCATGTATTTCTTTTAGCATATCGCCTATACATATTAGTGGAGCCCTTAGGATCTTTACTTGATTACCAGCGTTGTGATGGCAGTCACACTAGTGGGGGCTGGATAATCTACAAGCACATCCTTATACAGGTCCCTAGTCGTAGTATTATCGAGACGGGGCATCGATACTCCGGAGTAGACTAGCGTATGCGCTTCTCATCCCAGCTGGGGAGATAGTCTGTCTCACAGCCATTAGTACGTCGTACTGGAGATAGTATGCGGATGCTCGTTAGGTTACGAGTACACTAGACAGGACTCGCTGGGCACTGTTGGTTGGTACTATACCTATCGTCAGATAACAGTTCCCAGGTGACAGGAGTACAGCTTAGTCCGTCGACTTGACACTGCTACTTCGCCTCGAGTGTGTCCCACTGTACTTTGATTACTACCCTACCACGGCTCAAAGGAGTCGTGCAAACAGGTAGTAGTTGGGTGCAGTCCCGAAGCACTTGGAGGCAGTAGCGGTTAGATAGGATTCGTCTCTCCCGGTATTGGGGGTTGATACCGCGCTGTGTCTAGGATAGCCATTACACAAAGTCCCTGACCAGGGCAAACGAGAATTACTGGTAGTGTTTCCAGTAGTTTCTCATGGTGTTCTGGGCTACACTCCGGCTTGACTTGTACCACTATTAGGGGTCTGACGTTTACCGCCCCTAGGCCCGACATGTGATACTCATAGACGGACAGACCGGACTGTACGGAGATTGTCACATTCAGGCTCAGTAGGAGTTCGGATGGGTCACCTCATCTGTCTTCTTATCGGTATCTACCTGGGGACCGTTACGTACAGCTAGTACCGCTTGCGGCCTATGGTTAAATCCACTGCCAGTGTAGTGTCGAGTCTTTAGAGTCCCACACAGAGGGTTGTTCGCCTTTGGGCAAAACAGAGTAGAGGTCGCATGGTTTTGCGACAGGGTTCGTTCACATACGCGCACTTGTGCACGTTTGGTGTCCGGGCAGTTATTACTAGCGGGTTTTGGTTTAAGCCAGATCCTAGTATTTGTTTTGGGATTGGTTTTGTCTCAATCTATTCGTGTTCCTCGGAACACGGATGCGGGTGTGTATGCACAGTTGACAGAGGCAGAGGAATCTCATTAGGTCTTTTAACAATTGACTTTTTATAAACCCTAATGAGAATGAGAAATATGATTAATAATATTAATTAAAGATAATTGTGCCATGGTTAGTTTGACCATTTGACTTTTGTTGACCATTTGACCATGATCATTTCTTTTGCAAGATGCTTCTTGATTCTTACAAACTGCATCTAATGTGAAATGATAATGGTCATATTAACTAACCATCACAATTTCTTTTAATTATTATTGTTATTCTCATTATTCTCATATGAGAGCATGGTTGTTTTTTTGTTCTCATTCTCTCTTGCTCTTTCTCTCTCATGCTAAGCTCTCCCTCTTCCTCTCTCAAAGCTCTCTTCTTTCATGTGTTGAAAACCATGAGCTTTGTGAGATAAAACCATCAAGACATCTCTCTACTCATTCCACGGTTCTTAGTTTAGCAAGCCAAGCACTCTAGTTACATCTTGGTTGAGGTAGGAGCTCAAGGTAGAGGCCTTCGGGTGGATCTTTCTTCGGCAAAGAGAAGACGAAGAGGAGGAGCCGTCTACAACACTCCAAGGAGCAAGCAAGAAGGAGGACCACAAGAAGAAGAGAAGGAGTTCAAGATCTAGGTATAACCATCTAACATAGTAGCTAGATCTTGTAGTTAGCTTGTTAGTTTTTGTTTAGCAAAGATCCTCTAATTTTAGTCCATGTTACCTTGTGTTAAAAAGCCGATTTTTACCTTTTCCGCCTCCCCGTAAGCACCGGGGTGGGCAACGTGGACTTACAGTGGTATCAAAGCCTGGCTAAACAACAACTAACATGTTAACAAAGTGTTTAGAACTTCGATCCGGAAAAAAATAGCAAAATACATCAAAATCTTGTACTTTCTGGCATTTTTAAAAACAGGTCTAAAAATATTTCCATGCACCTGAAAAATTCGTGCAGGGTTTTTTAGGAACAACCAAGAAAAATAAGCCCATGACTCGATCAGACCGCCGCGGAAGCGCGGCGAAACCTAGCGTTCCGCCGCGGATCCACGGCCGAGTCGACTCAGTCGCGACTCGTTTTTCCTGTAGTGTGTTCGGTATGATGTTTTGTGATTTTTAAGATGATTTTTTTCTGCCCAAATTCTTCAGAGAACAGTATTGTATTTGGGGTAGTTTTAAATTCAAATATTGATCGAAATTCTATAAACTTTAGCTAAATTGGTTATATCTGTAATGTGATATATGTGCTGAATGTCAACTAATCGCTATACATCGATTAGTGGGGGTTGTACATATCTGTGATCTGTGATGTTGGATTGTGTATATGAACTTGTTGGATTGTCGCGGATGAATAGCCGGAGTTGTGAGATGGGAGTTTCTTTATCTTTCATTTGATGTAAATTGTAAATTGATGTAATATTATTTTTATGGCCGCACATCCGGTTTGAGATTGTAGCCGCCATTGTATATTATTTCTTTTACTGTTTTTGCTCCTAGGATAGACCCAAGGAGGGGTGCACAAACTACCGGGTACTTTGAAGTGCCGAGTGGCCTACTCACGTTGTTGAGGGAGGTTCTTCACTTCGGGTACTTGGCGGGTAGTTTGCCGCACCCGTAGGGGTCTAGGATGGGGTTTGTCTATTCATCGCGACCGTGTAATCCGTTTTTCGTTGCAGGCTCGAACGAAACGCGGATTCCTAGCATATCCAATGTGTTCATCTGTGATCTAGAATGGCTATCATTGCATCTGACGAATGTATATATATCTATATATGATATCTAGTAGGCGTTGCTTATGTTTTGCATCCGCGCTAGTCCAGCCCCCGCTCTGTCGTTAGTTAAGTAACCTAACGGGTGATGACGGGGCCCAGTGGCGAATGCAGATGGTATAAGCGTACGTCATATTTTCGTTGTTTTCTCCAATGGTAGGATTAATTGATGGGACACATTAAATTAATGCAAAGAAAACAAACCAAAGTTAAATCGTTGGAACAATTTCAAAACCACTCGGTTTTTTCCAAAACAGAAAACTTTTAAAAACGCGGAGCTTAAACCACTCCTTTTGAAAGCTATCAGGTTCCTTCGATTATATCAAGTTCACTATGTTCACGGTTTCGCCAAAACCATTCGTAGCCCTCCGTCATTTCGTATGGATAGTCAATAGTATTCAAGCTATGTTTGTTGGCCAAAGTCAAGGCATAGTGATTGGTAGCTATTGGATATTCATATGTAGCATAAATACATGCGTTGGTTTGGGACAGTCGTACTGCCTTGTTGGCCAAAGTCAAGGGTAGGTACGGGTGGGTTCAAATTAACCTGGATAATGACGGGTAGAACTTGACATGTGACTGTAACGTTTTGAAAATCGTTTCGGTGAAATTTCGAAAAAATCGGTAAAATGAGGGGTTTTCTGTAAAAATTCAAAATACAAATATCTTTATTATAAAATTAAATATACATATTCTAGCTATGTAATTGCTAGTATTTGGTGTTTATTGAGTCACTGGTGAAATTTCAAATTTTCTGAAAAATTTTCCGAAATTATTTATTTTAATATTATTTTAAGCCGTCACTAATACATTTAATTAGGAAAAATTACAAATTGGAATGAGTTGAAACAAATTTTGTGCATCATAACACATTAAATAAAATTTTATCATGTGGTTTTTGAAATGAAATCATTTGCCAAAACGGTTTAGAAAATATCGAAGAAAAAGGCTTTTTCCGGTGAATTTAGTTTTAACGGGAATTGGGGTAATACATTTATCTTTTTTCCTAACCCACACACCCACACCTCACCCTCTCTCCTTCTCCCCATGTGGCCGGCCCCACCATGACAGTCCTCTCTCTCTCTCTCTCCAATCACCAAGAAAAGATAAGAAAAGAAAAGGAAATTGATAAAAGAAAATGGTGGACTTTGACTTTCCCACTTTCTCCACCTCACTCTCTCTCCTCCCTCACCCATTTCCCCTCCCCATGCTGGCCGAATCCTACACATTTCCAGCAGCCCTCCCCTCTCATTTCCTCACCTCATCTCTTCTCCAAAAATGCACAAAAAAATTCCATGAAAAACCAACTAAAAACTCACAAAATCAAAATCTAACTCTTACCCATTATTTTTTATCCCATCTAGCATGGATCTTAGTGAAAAGAGAGCAATTTGGGAGGCTTAGATACTTGCTAGATCTCTAATTGGGAGGTATAAATCTTAACCCATGTCTTAATTGTTGATTAATTACTCCAATTTAACTAAATTTGGTGTTTAATTTGTGTTCATATTGCAAACTTGAATTGTGGAATTAATGGTTATATGTGAGATTAAAATCAAGATAGGGTTTTATCACATCATCAAGTTTGCCATGAGTAGATTAGCATGTTAATTCTTGCTAAAACCTAATCCAGTTACTAATTTCAAATTGTTAGTTGGAAATTGTGATAAATGTGCTATTTTGCTAACTAGGTTTTTTTGAAATTGTTTTATATTTGGGTTTAAAATCTAAATTAAGGTTTCATGTCATTATTAATATTATAATGTGTGGTTTAATGACTTTGGATCATGCAAAACCAAGCTTAATTGATGAATTGTGAATTTTGCTTTAAAAGGTGTTAAAAATTGATATTTTTGCAAACTAGGATTTTGGAATTTATGCAAATTTATGAGAATAAATTATAGAAATGGTTTATATGACTTAGTTATGATATTTAGTGGATATTGGGGCCGCTAGATTTATTTAAACATCGAGTTTTGTAGTAAAACGGTTAATTTTGCTTGCTAGATTTTCGGAAAAATGGCTTTTAAAGTGAATTTGGGGTTTTTGAGAATTTTAGGCTATTTTATATTATAATTAGTGCTCGTGATTGTACAAATGAGTGTGTTTGGGTTTTTCTCGATGGTCTGGCGTATATACGCCGACGTCGAGGATTTTTGGCTTGATTTGTGAAAGCAACCATAGGTTTTGACCTATGTGGGATTCGTGTGTCGTTTTGGTCATGAGTCGGATTTTAATGCGATACGGTGCGTTATGATATGTAGGTACCCATATGGACTTCGAGACGACAAGCAAGTGCGTGGCGACGTCGGCACTAGCTAGCGAGGACCAAGTGAGTAGATTCATATCTACGGGGAGAAGTCGGGTGGATGGCGTATAGCACCCCCGCAGTTCGTGGGGATGTATACGAATACGTATACACACATAGTGATTATGTATTGTTTGATGTTATCGATGATATAGATGGATTTTGGGTGTGATCGGATTAGTTAGTGTTGCGAGACCCTAGAGTAGAGGTTACCCCACATTTACACACACATACCATACTTGCATACATTCTTCTTTCATATGTGTTTAAATCGGGTTATATTGTTATGTGTTCACATGGGTTTGGGACTATGTGCTCACATACTGGATTTGAGGATAGTATTTGGGATTTGAGATGAGTCGATAAGAATTGATTGAGACCGCGAGAACGGTGATATGGCAGGATTCGTACTTGAGGTACGTCCTGGTGTTATAGCGGATCTTGGGACGACGATACGGGTGAATAGTGTTATTAATTAAATGGTCGACATGTGATCGTGATATGAGATATGGTATGCTAGGATATTGATCCTAGGCCGTATTGGGCGATGTATACCCTTTGATGATGATATGTGCTGATGATATCAGTTTGTACGAGACTGTCGATCAGTAGCCAGATCATGACTATATTGATGATATTAGTACTGTACTAGACATAGGTCAGTACCCTAGACTATGATTTTTGATAAAGAGAATACCGGATGAATAGTGTGATGAATATGATATTGACCCATACCCAGATTTGGGGATGCCGTACAACGGATTTACATACGAGCTATATTTTGATGATTGATCCGCACTCTTGACTTGGGATGTCTGATTATAGATATGGTATCGGATATGATATTATTGAGGCGGGATCACCGACTAATATATATACAGGTATGTATATATATCGACTCAGATGTTAGGCGGTTTCCTTACCGGTAGTCCAGCTTGTTAGCTTAGCCCTTTAGTTTAGTTTAGTTGTTAGATTAGATTCGACTCCTACCTATTTCAAAAGCTTACGAATCGTGGGTATTTTAAAAGACAGGTCAAGGGATTCTATGGATATTTCAAAAGACGTATCTTTTCCTAAAAACACCGTAGCCCTTATTTTCAAAACACCGCGATTCATGTTATTTCAAAAGGCACTATTGTAGGACTTATATTAGGATAATGCAGTTTAGTTATCGTTGTGTCTAGTATTCCGCTCATTATTACTGTTCGCTCTGCATCGCATACTTATATTATAATTTCTTATTGCATTGTTGATATCATACTGTTAGGACACCAGCACCATTACCGATAATGCGTATGTACCACGTACACTTGCTTGCCGGCTCACACACATCTTCATCGGTAATTGCCATGTCATGCACACCTTAGAAAATATTATCGCCTAATGTAGCTTGTTAACTAGTAGTTTTGACATGATGATTAGTTGCTTGCCTTATATGCTAGTTTAGACATTGTAGTTGTTACTTGTCACTTCATGCATACTGTTATTCATTATATGTCGCATTCATGGATGCTCATGCTTATATTTATGGTTTTACATGCTATTGATGATTCGGATTTCCATGATAGTTTCTGGATTTGGAGGAAAACCGCAAAACATATATAAACTGCTTTCTCTCTTTTTAAATAAAAATGCGGTTTTCCCATGATGTATGAGCCGTCCACCATGAGTTTGCTGATGGATTTCGAGACCCGATTCGAGGAGATGGATGATCCATTTCGGGTACATGGTGGGCCCGGTGCGGTACCCCAGGGCAAGAAGATCGTGTTGTTGACGTTGAGCCTGTGCAGGGGAGCACTACCTACCGGTGATATTACCCGACGTGTCGGATAACCGGAGGATACCGTCGTGGTCTTGAGATAGATGGTAGGGGCCGGTCTGGACTGACGGCGTCCTAGATATTGAGATTGAAACATTGAGATTTCAAGATATTGAGGTACTGAGATTTGATGATATAGGCCAGTCCGGATAGCCGGAGCCTGAGATTTTGAGACATTGAGATTTATGTTTTGTGTCGATGCTAGACACTGTTGATGCTGATTTCATTATGATACCTCATTTTAAAAATACAAAGAAAATCTCACTAAATTATGAAAAAAGTTTCTTCATTTACATGTATTCTGTTTTCATGCATTCATACCTCATTCATATGATATATTGCTACCTGAGGCACTGACACGGGCACATGAGACTACACTCGGGTTAAATATTTACCCTAGCCATTGTTATAAGCTGCATGTTATATACTTATTTGAGGATATATTATGATCATTGACCTAGGATTGCGTTATTTATGCGATTTCTGTGCGTAGATGTTTTTCTACTCACGAGTTGGCAACTCACCCCCGTTGTGCCACAGTTCTTGCAGCTTTCGCCGTACAGGTTTCATTACGGCTTGCTGGCACTATTTCCATTTCCGGGTGACTTTCTAGTAGGTGGGTTTATTTGTATCGCACCCATCATTATATCTTGTATATCATTATTCTATTGTATCTAGATGTTCCATCAACCAAACATGTATTTATTTTTGAGATAGAGACCAGCGATGTTATTCTTTCGACCTTAAAGTCGCGCGTTATATTTCTGTGGATTTATTGTTGTTTTGAGTTTCCTTTTGAGTTTTGATCCTCGCCCTTGGCGTTGTATATTATATTGCTTGTGTGGTTGTGACCGTCGATTGACGAAAAGCTAGCTCCCGCTTGAGGATGCCTTTTTTTTTGATTTCGTATACTATTCATGTTGTATCCCGTTTGGGGGCCTGTTTTTACAAAGGAGACTCTGCCGAAATTTTCACGAAATATTTAATGTTTTTAAAACCGCATAATTCGGCTTATGCTATTAAAACTACTTGATTTTAAATTGGTTTCCTTCACTCTACTAATTTTCTTGGTTTGGATTTCTGGGTTTTCGGCTTACTTAGATTACGTACGTCTCGATACGTTCGTAGTTTAAGTGTCGGTCATGTTCCGTACTTTCGGGATGTGACAAAGTTGGTATCAGAGCGTTAGGTTTTACCTTCGGAGCGTAGGATGACCCTTGGTTGATGGAATAGGTGACTAAAGTAGAGTGACGTACCGTGGGTATGTTCCGCGGCATACTTACGATACGCTACTCCACTTAAGAAGCCTTAGGACGTACATTTCTTTGCTCAGTATTATATTCATTCCTGATCTTGCCTCATCGGTGCCAGTTATGGTTTTGCTGCCACGATTACAGGCAGGGAGAGCTATGCCTAGAGTTGCGGTCAGCACGAGCTCGTTACGAACGAGGACTGACCAGGGCGTGATTCCGGCGACACGCGATTGCGGAAATGCGACTTTTTACTGTGTTTTTACGCCACGAGCGTTTGGCGGATCACCTTTACGCGATTCCTCGGACGTGCCGATCAGTACCAGAAGATTGAGCCACTGACAGAGGCCAGCCAGACTTTGATGACCATTGAAGTATTGCTTACTCCTGATGATTGAGGCACCGTTCAGCGTGCAGACGAGCGAACCAGTTATTGCTGCGAACGACGAGATATCGCCCTAGATGTTGAGCTCTTGGGGGATTATGAGGTTTTAACGAATCGATCGAATGGTTTGACTTCATTCGGATGCTAGGTGGTGAGATGCATTCTTGGGAGACTCCAGATACGAGGATAGCCGTTGGAGCTCAGTCCATGCAGCCACGATGAGATGAGTCCGGAGCAGTCGACATTAGAGAAAAGTGGAGTTAGAGGTTCGTACGAGATCTGGATAAGACGACGTTCCACTCCGCCGACATCAGAGATACGATACGCATGCTGAGGCATTGTACTTGGATGTACCTTCCAGAAGGAGTCGCGGTGAGTATGCAGCCGTTCCGGAATAAGAAACAGATATAGTAAAGGACGATGACTTCCGGACAGTTCGGCAGAGACGAGATTTGGAAGAGATTTCGACAGGACCTTTTTGGAATGAATTACGAGAAGACTTGGACCCAGGAGTGGTCATGTTACGCGCACCGGCAGGCCAGAGTTCAGGATAGTCGACGAGACATGCCATGAGTGATCACGACAGTTGGCTAGAGGTTCTTAGAGGATGTGCTGGAGCGGGGACTATTCCTCCATATTTGATTTCGGTATTTTGGGCGATCTATTCGCATGATTGATGTTGATGATTGAGTTTCATGATATTTGTTTTCATGGACCATGGTTGCACCTACTGAGTATTTATGATTTTTGCACAGTTGTTGCACTTGAGATAGTTTTCGTGCCTTGGATTTTCGCGCATGTTGAGTGCATGTTTGAGATGCGATTTTGGTGCACAGCAGATGCACTAAATCGAGATTTTTCGTGCATGTCATACGCACCTGATTTTGCTGTCAGGAACACACGTTGCCTATGACAAATGTTGTGTGTACACCCGATGCACTAGATGTTGTTTCTGTGCGCATGTATGGCACATATATGGATTTTGATTTCCGTGCGCACCAGACGCACGTAGTATTCATATGCGTATTTTGGAATTGATTTCTTATACAGCAGTATGTTTTTATGATATTTGCTATGTGTTTTCATACTGAGCAGGACTAGTCAGAGGACAGTACCTGAATATATTTTGCATTCATTGATAGTTATTGAAGGGATTTCCAAAAAGCGAGCTATAGTCTCAGTATTTACCTACGTGTCTGATATGACACGAAATGTTTAAAATAAGGAAACCCTTCTAAATTATTTCCCAAAATGGCGGAACGTACATTTCAAACAAAGGTATATATGTATATAGTTATTTTCTTATGATAGACGTCCGCCACTGTGCAGTGTTATGCGCATTGCACAGCGACTTAAAAGATTTGGCATGCATTTCCTCCTGATATTTACATGTATAGTTCTGATTTATAGCATATCGGTCTTGCTTTGGATTTGGCATTCGTGTCTTCACCTTGACTCCGATGATTGCAGAATGCTTGATGGAGTTTTGATTTCGAGTTATCTGCTCATTACTCATGCGCATGCATTGCGCTATGATGCGTTTTATGTATTTATGATTTCGGAGCCCCGGCGATTTGATGGTTTTGGCTGAAATATTTTAGTATTTGGAGGGAGTTTTAATTTAAATTCAGGGACCGAATTTCTTTAAGGGGGGAAGATTGTAACGTTTTGAAAATCGTTTCGGTGAAATTTCGAAAAAATCGGTAAAATAAGGGAGTTTTCTGTAAAAATTCAAAATACAAATATCTTTATTATAAAATTAAATATACATATTCTAGCTATGTAATTGCTAGTATTTGGTGTTTATTGAGTCACTGGTGAAATTTCAAATTTTCTGAAAAATTTTCCGAAATTAATTATTTTAATATTATTTTAAGCCGTCATTAATACATTTAATTAGGAAAAATTACAAATTGGAATGAGTTGAAACAAATTTTGTGCATCATAACACATTAAATAAAATTTTATCCTGTGGTTTTTGAAATGAAATCGTTTGCCAAAATGGTTTAGAAAATATCGAAGAAAAAGGCTTTTTCCGGTGAATTTAGTGTTAACGGGAATTGGGGTAATACATTTATCTTTTTTCCTAACCCACACACCCACACCTCACCCTATCTTCCTCTCCCCATGTGGCTGGCCCCACCATGACAGCCCTCTCTCTCTCTCTCCAATCACCAAGAAAAGATAAGAAAAGAAAAGGAAATTGATAAAAGAAAATGGTGGACTTAGACTTTCCCACTTTCTCCACCTCACTCTCTTTCCTCCCTCACCCATTTCCCCTCCCCATACTGGCCGAATCCTACACATTTCCAGCAGCCCTCCCCTCTCATTTCCTTACCTCATCTCTTCTCCAAAAATCCACAAAACAATTCCATGAAAAATCAACTAAAAACTCACAAAATCAAAATCTAACTCTTACCCATTATTCTTTATCCCATCTAGCATGGATCTTGGTGAAAAGAGAGCAATTTGGGAGGCTTAGATCCTTGCTAGATCTCTAATTGGGAGGTATAAATCTTAACCCATGTCTTAATTGCTGGTTAATTACTCCAATTTAACTAAATTTGATGTTTAATTTGTGTTCATATTGCAAACTTGAATTGTGGAATTAATGGTTATATGTGAGATTAAAATCAAGATATGGTTTTATCATATCATTAAGTTTGCCATGAGTAGATTAACATGTTAATTCTTGCTAAAACCTAATCCAGTTACTAATTTCAAATTGTTAGTTGGAAATTGTGATAAATGTGCTATTTTGCTAACTAGGTTTTTTTGAAATTGTTTTATATTTGGGTTTAAAATATAAATTAAGGTTTCATGTCATTATTAATATTATAATGTGTGGTTTAATGACTTTGGATCATGCAAAACCAAGCTTAATTGATGAATTATGAATTTTGCTTTAAAAGGTGTTAAAAATTGATATTTTTGCAAACTAAGATTTTGGAATTTATGCAAATTTATGAGAATAAATTATAGAAATGGTTTATATGACTTAGTTATGATATTTAGTGGATATTGGGGCCGCTAGATTTATTTAAACATCGAGTTTTGTACTAAAACGGTTAATTTTGCATGCTAGATTTAAAGAAAAATGGCTTTTAAAGTGAATTTGGGTTTTTTGTGAATTTTAAGCTATTTTATATTATAATTAGTGCTCGTGATTGTACAAATGAGTGTATTTGGGTTTTTCTCGATGGTCTTGCATTTGTACGCCGACGTCGAGGGTTTTTGGCTTGATTTGTGAAAACAACCATAGGTTTTGACCTATGTGGGATTCGTGTGTCGTTTTGGTCATGAGTCGGATTTTAATGCGATACGGTGCGTTATGATATGTAGGTATCCATGTGGACTTCGAGACGACAAGCAAGCGCGTGGCGACGTCGGCACCGGCTAGGGAGGACCAGGTGAGTAGATTCATATCTACGAGGAGAAGTCGGGTGGATGGCGTATAGCACCCCCGCAGTTCGTGGTGATGTATACGAATACGTATACACACATAGTGATTATGTATTGTTTGATGTTATCGATGATATAGATGGATTTAGGGTGTGATCGGATTAGTTAGTGTTGCGAGACCCTAGAGTAGAGGTTACCCCACATTTACATACAAATACCATACTTGCATACATTCTTCTTTCATATGTGCTTATATCGGGTTATATTGTTATGTGTTCACATGGGTATGGGACTATGTGCTCACATACTGGATTTGCGGATAGTATTTGGGATTTGAGATGAGTCGATAAGATTTGATTGAGACCGCGAGAACGGTGATATGGCAGGATTCGTACTTGAGGTACGTCCTGGTGTTATAGCGGATCTTGGGACGACGATACGGGTGAATAGTGTTATTAATTAAATGGTCGACATGTGATCGTGATATGAGATATGGTATGCTAGGATATTGATGCTCGGCCGTATTGGGCGATGTATACCCTTTGATGATGATATGTGCTGATGATATCAGTTTGTACGAGACTGTCGATCAGTAGCCAGATCATGACTATATTGATGATATTAGTACTGTACTAGACATAGGTCAGTACCCTAGACTATGATCTTTGATAAAGAGGATACCGGATGAATAGTATGATGAATATGATATTGACCCGTACCCAGATTTGGGGAAGCCGTACGACGGATTTACGTACGAGCTATATTTTGATGATTGATCCGCACTCTTGACTTGGGATGTCTGATTATAAATAAGGTATCGGATATGATATTATTGAGGCGGGATCACCGACTAATATATATACAGGTATGTATATATATCCTCAGATGTTAGGCGGTTTCTTTACCTGTAGTCCAGCTTGTTAGCTTAGCCCTTTAGTTTAGTTTATTTGTTAGATTAGATTCGACTCCTACCTATTTCAAAAGCTTACGAATCGTGGGTATTTTAAAAGACAGGTCAAGGGATTCTATGGATATTTCAAAAGACGTATCTTTTCCTAAAAACACCGTAGCCCTTATTTTCAAAACACCGCGATTCGTGTTATTTCAAATGGCACTATTTTAGGACTTATATTAGGATAATGCAGTTTAGTTATCGTTGTGTCTAGTATTCCGCTCATTATTACTGTTCGCTCCACATCGCATACTTATATTATAATTTCTTATTGCATTGTTGATATCATACTGTTAGGACAACAGCACCATTACCGATGATGCGTATGTACCACGTACACTTGCTTGCCGGCTCACACACATCTTCATCGGTAATTGCCATGTCACGCACACCTTAGAAAATATTATCGCCTAATGTAGCTTGTTAACTAGTAGTTTTGACATGATGATTAGTTGCTTGCCTTATATGCTAGTTTAGACATTGTAGTTGTTACTTGTCACTTCATGCATACTGTTATTCATTATATGCCGCATTCATGGATGCTCATGCTTATATTCATGGTTTTACATGCTATTGATGATTCGGATTTCCATGATATTTTTTGGATTTGGAGGAAAACCGCAAAACATATATAAACTGCTTTCTCTCTTTTTAAATAAAAATGCGGTTTTCCCATGATGTATGAGTCGTCCACCATGAGTTTGCTGATGGATTTCGAGACCCGATTCGAGGAGATGGATGAACCGTTTCGGGTACATGGTGGGCCCGGTGCAGTACCCCGGGGCAAGAAGATCGTGTTGTTGACGTTGAGCCTGTGCAGGGGAGCACTACCTACCGGTGATATTACCCGACGCGCCGGATACCCGGAGGATACCGTCGTGGTCTTGAGATGGATGGTAGGGGCCGGTCTGGACTGACGGCGCCCCAGATATTGAGATTGAAACATTGAGATTTCGAGATATTGAGGTACTGAGATTTGATGGTACAGGCCAGTCCGGATAGCCGGAGCCTGAGATTTTGAGCATTGAGATTTATGTTTTGTGTCGATGCTAGACACTGTTGATGCTAATTTAATTATAATACCTCATTTCAAAAATACAAAGGAAATCTCACTAAATTATGAAAACAGTTTCTTCATTTACATGTATTCTGTTTTCATGCATCCATACCTCATTCATATGATATATTGCTACCTGAGGCACTGACACGGGCACATGAGATTACACTCGGGTTAGATTTTTACCCTAGCCATTGTTATAGGCTGCATGTTATATACATATTTGAGGATATATTATGATCATTGACCTAGTATTGCGTTATTTATGCGATTTCTGTGCGTAGATGTTTTTCTACTCACGAGTTGGCAACTCACCCCCGTTGTGCCACAGTTCTTGCAGGTTTCGCCGTACAGGTTTCATTACGGCTTGCTGGAACTATTTCCATTTCCGGGTGACTTCCTAGTAGGTGGGTTTATTTGTATCGCACCCATCATTATATCTTGTATATCATTATTCTATTGTATCTAGAATTTCCATCAGCCAAACATGTATTTATTTTTGAGATAGAGACCAGTGATGTTATTCTTTCGACCTTAGAGTCGCGCGTTATATTTCTGTGGATTTATTGTTGTTTTGAGTTTCCTCTTGAGTTTTTATCCTCGCCCTTGGTGTTGTATATTATATTGCTTGTGTGGTTGTGACCGTCGATTGACGAAGAGCTAGCTCCCGCTTGGGGATGCCTTTTTTTTTATTTCGTATGCTATTCATGTTGTATCCCGTTTGGGGGCATGTTTTTACAAAGGAGACTCTGCCAAAATTTTCAGGAAATATTTGATGTTTTTAAAACCGCATAATTCGGCTTATGCTATTAAAACTACTTGATTTTAAATTGGTTTCTTTCACTCTACTAATTTTCTTGGTTTGGATTTCTGGGTTTTCGGCTTACTTAGATTGCGTACGCCTCGAGACGTTCGTAGTTTAAGTGCCGGTCATGTTCCGTACTTTCGGGACGTAACAGTGACTTATGATTTGTTGGCCAAAATTAAGGTCATAAGAGCATGGGGCAAAAATCCACATCGGGAGTTTCAAAAGAAACTGAAACTTGCTAGTGTTGCATACCATTTGGAGTGTGATGATTTTGGTAGGATTACTTCAGCTTTATCACACGATGATATTTGGATCCCGATCCTACTGTGAGTATATACTACTCCTCGGGAAACTTTCTCACTTAACGATCAATGTTAAAAACCAAGTAGGTGTCTAGAAAGGTGTTAGCGGGGCTACGCCCACAGGGAAAAGAGGTTATTTAATTAAGGAACTTCACGAAAGTGTCGTAAAACCTCCCTCGAAGTACCAACACCAGCCTGGCTGAACGGTTAAGCAAGAGTTGTATGGTGAGATCAATCCCGACTAATTCTTCTTTTATGGTTTGAGGAAGGATTCGAGAAACAGTGGGAGCCATCCTGTTTAGATAAACTAAAAACCAATCTAAACTTGCAAGAGCATCATGCTAAGTGTTTTCTTCTCTCTCTCTTAATTGCAGCAACCCAGTGATCAGACATAGGTTACATCTAGATAATAAAATGACTGAATCTGACTGTTATGACTGGCAAAGGTCTGTCCAGATGTCCATTACCCATGACAAGCTGGGACACCTCCTAACTAATCAAACCCCTGCCGTCTCAGGACCAGTTTCCCCTGTCACGGATATTGATATCCGTAAGACATCGGAAAAGGACTGTGCGAATGCCAAGTTCCTCGTGTTGGCCTCAGTTGATAGTGCATACCAGAGGTTGTACGAGAAGATGGACTTAGCTTCTGTCTTCCTCCATAACAAAGATTTATATAGAGAGCAATCTCGTATCGCAAGTTATAAGACCTCGAACGAATTGCTTCAAGCGAGGTTGGCTTTCGGGTCATCTGTAGGGGACAACGTCCTTACAGAGACTAGCTATTTTGATGAGCTCACGGACCTGAAGACCACGTTGAAGAACGGGTCAAGTACTGACTTGATTCTACAGTCTCTGCCCTCTACTTATACCCTGAAGGAAACCAGGGAAGAAGAAAGAAAGGGAAGGGCAAAAGTTTTGGGACAAGATATAGTAAAGGAAGGATGGTCATATTGTTACGGGAATGAACATTGGCAGAAGGATTGCAGGGCTAGCAAAGCTAGTAGCCAGGATTCGAGGCATGTTGTGGTTTCGGCTTTGGGTGTGTTTGTAATAGAAAACTGTATGTCAATTAACCCTACTTCCTGGGTATTGGATACCGGATCAGGATCTCACATCTGTAATTCATTACAGGCTCTGAGAAACCGTAGAGTTATCAGGATAGGTGATATGACTCTCAGGGTTGCCAACGGAATGAGCGTGGATGCTGAATCCGTGGGGGAATGTCACCTTGGATTGACAAGTGGGCAGATATTGATTCTGCGTAACTGTTTGTATGTACCTAGTATGGCTTGTAATATCATATCTGTATCCTTACTTTCTATGGAAGGATATGATTTTACTTTTGTAAGCGATGTGGTCCACATCCACCTAAATCAAGTTCTGATTGGGTCAGGTACATTAGAAAACGGAATATACGTATTGAATCAAGCTCAGGTTTTCAGTGTCCAGAACACACTTAAAAGAAAGTCTCCGGAAATAAATCAGGCTTTCTTATGGCATTGTAGACTGGGTCACATTAATGAGACACGGTTAACAAAGTTACATAAAGAGGGATACTTGAATCCGTTCGAGTATCAGTCTTATGCTACTTGTGAATCTTGTCTCATGGGAAAGATGACAAAAACTCCGTTCGCTGGACACGGAGTAAGAGCGAGCGAGCTCTTGGAACTCATACACAGTGACGTGTGTGGTCCAATGTCTACACATGCGCGAAGTGGTTATTCATACTTCATTACTTTCACGGATGATTTCTCTAGGTATGGACATGTCTTCCTGATGAAGCATAAATCCGAGGCTTTTGAGAAATTTCGGGAGTACAAGAATGAAGTTGAAAAACAAACAGGCAAAAGTATCAAAAAGAGAATAGAATTCTCTCTAGCCTTACTCCTCCATACACACCACAACACAATGGTGTATCTGAGAGGCGGAATCGAACCCTATTGGATATAGTTCGTTCCATGATGAGTAAGGCTGAGTTACCACGATCTTTCTGGGGATATGCACTAGAATCAACTGCATATCTTTTGAACCGAGTTCCAACTAAGTCAGTGCCTACCACACCATATCAGATGTGGAGTGGGAAGAAACCCTATCTTAAACACATTAAGACATGGGGATGTCCAGCTTTTGTTAAAAAGCAGCATGCGGAAAAACTCGAGGCACGCTCAGTACTGTGCAAGTTTGTGGGATATCCAAAGAACTCCAAGGGATATTTCTTCTATTACGCAGAGGAACAAAAGGTATTTGTTTCTCGTCATGCCTGCTTCTTGGAAACTGAATTTTTAGAAAATCAGACAAGTGGGAGCGCAATAGAACTGGAAGAAATTCCAGAACCATAAGCTATTACTGAAAGCTTAGTAGAACCAGAAGGTTCGAAAGAACAGGACATTCCTGCGCCACTCCGCAGGAGTAGTAGGCAGTCTCATCCGCCCGAGAGATACTACGGTTTTCTCATAGACAGGGATCGAGAGGATTGCGTCATTGAAAATGATGAGCCTACTAGCTTCCAGCAAGCCATTCAGAGCGGTGACTCGGTAAAATGGCTAGATGCAATGCGGACCGAGATGGAGTCCATGTACACCAACAAAGTGTGGACTTTGGACATTGCTCCAGAAGGGGTAAAACCCATAGGCTGCAAATGGATCTTCAGAAATAAGATTAGTGTAGATGGGCAGGTTGAAACCTATAAAGCTAGACTTGTTGCAAAGGGTTTTCGTCAAAGACCTGGTTTGGACTATAACGAAACCTTTTCTCCAGTGGCTATGCTCAAATCCATTCGGATCCTTCTTGCCATTGCTGCCTTCCACGATTATGAGATCTGGCAGATGGACGTAAAGACGGCTTTTCTAAATGGAAATTTGGAAGAGTGCGTCTATATGGATCAGCCAGAGGGTTTCATTCACAGTGGGAGCAGCGGTAAAGTGTGCAAGTTTCTTAAGTCCATTTTTTGACTGAAGCAGGCATCGCGGAGCTGGAACATCTGCTTTGATGATACTGTCAAAGAATTCGACTTTATCAAAAATCCGGATGAACCATGCAATTACAATAAGATTGTATAGAGAACTGTGGTATTCCTCATCTTGTACATGGATGACATTCTCCTAATAAGAAATGACATTCCTATACTACAATCAATCAAAGGATTCTTGTCACAGAGGTTCTCCATGAAGGACCTGGGCGATGCCAACTACATTCTGGGGATCCAGATCTATCGTGATAGATCTAAGAGGATGTTGGGACTCTCGCAGTCCAGGTACATCGACACCATACTGAAACGATTCAGTATGGAAGATTCAAAGCGCGGTAATCTGCCGGCTTGTCACGGAATCACCCTCTCCAAAGATATGTCTCCCAAGACTGATTTGGATAGGGCTCGCATGTCATCTATACCCTACGCATCTGCTGTAGGCTCTATAATATATACGATGTTATGTACCAGACCAGATGTAGCATACGTATTGAGCGTTGTAAGCCCGTATCAGTCGGACCCAGGGGAGAAACACTGGAATGCAGTAAAGAACATTCTCAAGTACCTGAGAAGGACTAAGGAGATGTTCTTTGTGTATGGAGGAAAAGACCTCCAGATCGAGGTCTTTGCTGACTCCAGCTTCCAGAATGACAAGGATGACTCCAAGTCCATGTCGGGTTATGTCTTTACCCTCAATGGAGGGGCGGTTTGCTGGAAGAGCTCCATGCACGAAACCGTTGCTGACTCAACTATGGAAGCGGAGTACAAACCTGAAGTTCCTCACGGAGCTTCAGGTGGTTCCTACCATTGTTGATCCAATACCGCTGTATTGTGACAACAACGGCGCGATAGCTTTAGCAAAGGAACCCAGGTCCCATCAGAAGTCTAGACACAATTTGAGGCGGTACCACCTGATCATGGAGATCGTTGATCACCGGGAGATCGAGTTGAAGAGAGTAGATTCGGAGAATAACTCTGTAGATCCATTCATGAAGGCCATACCCCAGACTCAGTTCGAGCGGCTAATCGAGATAATAGGTCTTCGATATGCCAGTACATGGCCCTAGTGCAAGTGGGAGATTATTAGTGTATATGCCCTAGAGACCATTACTTTATCATACTAGTTTGTATATTACTTAATGGAAGCTTGGGATATTCACAGTTGTATAGACAATCTTGCTCAAAATGGTAGTATGCTACTTGGTTTGTTTCTACTTTAATATGTGCATGTGTTTCTTTTAGCATATCGCCTATACATATTAGTGGAGCCCTTAGGATCTTTGCTTGATTACCAGCGTTGTGATGGCAGTCACACTAGTGGGGGCTGGGTAATCTACAAGCACATCCTTATACAGGTCCCTAGTCATAGGATTATCGAGACGGGACATCGATACTCCGGAGTAGACTAGCGTATGCGCTTCTCATCCCAGCAGGGGAGATGGTCTGTCCCACAGCCATTAGTACGTCGTACTAGAGATAGTATGCAGGCGCTCATTAGGTTACGAGTACACTGGACAGGACTCGCTGGGAACTATTGGTTGGTACTATACCTATCGTCAGATAACAGTTCCCAGGTGACAGGAGTATAGCTTAGTCCGTCGACTTGACACTGCTACTTCACCTCGAGTGTGTTCCCACTGTACTTTGATTACTACCCTACCACGGCTCAAAGGAGTCGTGCAAATAGGTAGTAGTTGGGTGCAGTCCCGAAGCACTTGGAGGCAGTAGCGGTTAGATAGGATTCGTCTCTCCCGGTATTAGGGGTTGATATCGCGCTGTGTCTAGGAGAGCCATTACACAAAGTCCCTGGCCAGGGCAAGCGAGAATTACTGGTAGTGTTTCCAGTAGTTTCTCAGGGTGTTCTGGGCTACACTCCGGCACGACTTGTACCGCTATTAGGGGTCTGATATTTACCACCCCCTAGGCCCGCCATGCGATACTCATAGACGAACAGACTGGACTGTACGGAGATTGTCACATTCAGGCTAAGTAGGAGTTCCGATGGGTTCACCTCATCGGTCTTCTTATCGGCATCTACCTAGGGACCATTACGTACAGCTAGTACCGCTTGTGGCCTTTGGTTAAACCCACTGCCAGCGGAGTGTCGAGTCTTTAGAGTCCCACACAGAGGGTTGTTCGCCTTTGGGCAAAACAGAGTAGAGGTCGCATGGTTTTGCGACAGGGTTCGTTCACATACGCGTACTTGTGCACGTTTGGTGTCTGGGCAGTTATTAACAGCGGGCTTTGGTTTAAGCCAGATCCTAGTATTTGTTTTGGGATTGGTTTTGTCTCATTGTATTCGTGTTCCTCGGAACAAGGATGCGGGTGTGTATGCACAGTTGACAGAGGCAGAGGAATCTCATTAGGGCTTTTGACTGTTGAATTTTTCTAAACCCTAATGAGAATGAGAAATATGATTAATAATATTAATTAAAGATAATTATGCCATGGTTAGGTTGACCATTTGACTTTGTTGACCATTTGACTTTTGTTGACCATTTGACCATGATCATTTCTTTTGCAAGATGCTTCTTGATTCTTGCAAATTGCATTTAATGTGAAATGATAATGGTCATATCAACTAACCATCACAATTTCTTTTAATTATTATTGTTATTCTCATTATTCTCATATGAGAGCGTGGTTGTTTTTTGGTTCTCATTCTCTCTTTCTCTTTCTCTCTCATGCTAAGCTCTCCCTCTTCCTCTCTCAAAGCTCTCTTCTTTCATGTGTTGAAAACCATGAGCTTTGTGAGATAAAACCATCAAGACATCTCTCTACTCATTCCACGGTTCTTAGTTTAGCAAGCCAAGCACTCTAGTTACATCTTGGTTGAGGTAGGAGCTCAAGGTAGAGGCCTTCGGATGGATCTTTCTTCGGCAAAGAGAAGACGAAGAGGAGGAGCCGTCTACACCACTCCAAGGAGCAAGCAAGAAGGAGGACCACAAAAAGAAGAGTAGGAGTTCAAGATCTAGGTATAACCATCTAACATAGTAGCTAGATCTTGTAGTTAGCTTGTTAGTTTTTGTTTAGAAAAGATCCTCTAATTTTAGTCCATGTTACCTTGTGTTAAAAATCTGATTTTTACCTTTTCCGCCTCCCCGTAAGCACCGGGGTGGGTAACGTGGATTTACACTTACACAGATTGCCGGCTCACACATATTCATCATCGATAATTACTATGTCACTTACACAGTAGAATTGATGCATCATGCTATGATATATTGCTCTGCTCACATCATTATGTTATGTTGCATGACATACTCGCTATGTTCACATCACTACACTATGTCGCACTATACACTGATATACTCACATTTCTGATCTATGTTTGCATACAACATGCTTTATGATATTATGCATTGAGATGATGATTTTCATGAGATTCTGGATTTGAGAACCATGGTTAAATTTCAAAGGAAATTATGTATTGTTTTAAAAAAAACCAGTTTCTCTTTATATGATATTTCGAGACATCCACCTTGTGTTTTCTCGGTTCTGAGATTGATATGTGAAACCCGATTCGAGGAGCGGGAGGCATCATCTGCGGGTACATGGTGGACCCGGTATGGTACCCCGGGGCAAGAAATGATTTTCGTGGTGTAGACGATGAGCCAGGCAGAGGGACCACTACCTACCGGTGATAGTATTTGGACTCGACGGTTATCCGGAGGATACCGACCGGAGTCATGAGATGGACATGAGGGCCGACCAGAGTATGTGGCACCTGAGAGCCGATCTAAAGATGCGACGCCTGAGATATGGGGATTTACGTGTCGATGTTGGACATGGGTTTCATGATGTTTCGAGTGTCGATGTTGGACACTCAGGTTCCATGATTTTGATGTGTCATTGATGGACACACGTTGATTTATATCCTCGTATTTACATGCATATGCTTTCATGATATTTACATGCAGTATGTTGTTGTGTCATTGATGGACACGTAGATGTTATCCGCATACTGATAAGCATTGAGTATATTATTGGCCCATATGCATATACGGTCACCCTAAATATCATAGTTTTACCTTTGTGATATAGTTGACCTAGGAATCGTTGTTTTATTCAATTTCTACCTCATGATGTTTTCTACTCACGATTTGGCAACTCACCCCCATTGTTCCACAGTTCTTGCAGGTTGACCGCATGGATCAGTAGCGACATCGCTGGCATACAGCTTGCATTCGAGTGATTTGCTTTGGTAGGTGGTACATGTTGGATTGTACCCCTCTTGTATTTATTATTCCTGTTGTATCTAGTTAACTCCATCAATCAGAAATTAGTATTTGTATATGTAGTAAGACTTAGCAAGACATATAGTTGCGAGACTTAGAGCGATGGGTTATATGTTCGCTTGGTGGATTTGATGTCTTGCTTTACATTTTCATTTGTGATGATCTTCGCCGTTGGGTGTCGTATACCTATGTTATGTCTTGTGTGGTTGTGTTTCTGCTGATTAGCGAAGAACTAGCTGTCGATTTGGGATGCCTTTTATTGTTATCATGTATATGTGGTTTTGGATCAAAATAGACAAAGGAGGTGCTGCCCAAATTTTTAAAAGACGAAACATGTTTTTCAACTAATAAATTCCACTTGCATTTCTCATGTTTCCATTATCTATGCATTTAAGAAAACATTTGATTTCATCATACGTTTATTTCAAAACTTCACCTCTTTTATTTTCTTAAAATGGTTTAGATTTCTGAGCTTCGGCTTACTTGATTTACGTTACGCCTTTAGACATAGCGTGATTTAAGTGCCGGTCGCGAGCTAATATTTTTGGGTCGTGACAAAGTTGGTATCAGAGCGCTAGGTTTAACCTTAATTCGAGTCTAGGTTTGACTATATGGAGTCTGGGGCATAATTTATTTCGGAACCTAGGCTTGACCTTACGGAACTTATACTTGAACATTTGACCCGAACTTTCGTTTCATAGGCTAACCCTGATTGATGGAGTAGGTAGCTTGAGTAGAGTGACGTACCGTACATATGTTCCGCGACATATTTACGATACGATACACAACTTAAGAAACCTTAGGATGTACATATCTTGAGACTTGTGATTCACTTCGTTCTTATGATCATACATCCATTTGAGATCCTTGATTCTATTTGTTCCCATGATCGAACTCTCATTGATTCCGTTCCTCCTTATGATCTTATATCCATTCTGGGATCTGTTGATTCTTTTCATCCCTTTGATCTATTACATCGATACTTGATTGAGGTTCCTGTCACTATGGTTTGGTGCAGATTGGGCTGCTGCTAGTGATGTGGTCAGGGCGAGATCATCATGGACGAGGACTGACCATCGTGCTTTCTGGTGACATGGGAACTTATTGATTTAGTATTTTTGTTGTGACCTCTCGGTTGAGGCGAGTGTTCGGTTTGCACCGGATGATCGGACCATTGTTAGAGGCTGCCAGATTGTGAGAGGACTGTTGATGTATACTACCGCAGAGATTGTGATGTCGTCTACCTTGCAGACAGATGACCCAGCTGTTGCTGAGATTGATGGGATGTCACACTCAGAGCTTACGAGCTGAGATCGCTGGAGCTTTCAGGCTGAGATGCGACAGGTGATAGCTAGTCAATCTTGAGTTGAGAGACGAAGGTGATTCATCAGATTTGATGCGCCGACGCAGGCCCAGTTGAGTTGAATATTTCCAGTGTGGGGAATGTTACTCAGATCTATAGTAGATCGATCCAGAGAGGACGTTCTTCATTGGAGGATCCAATAGAAGATCAGTAAGTTGATCAGCTTCGGATAGAGGACCTCACCCAGATGCGTTGTGAGTTGATCGAGAACGGACGAGTATAGAGTGTTCCTTCGAAGATTGGGACGAGTTCCCGAGGACATGTTCAGCTAGATATCTTCTACAGAGTGACGAAGATACCGAGTTCGTGATTTCGAGTCCATGTGAGAGATTCCGGATTGACTGTAGCGGAGAACATTTGCAGTACGCAGATAGCATGACGTGACGTCGAAATGGACGATAATAAAGACGAGTGGAACAAGATGTTCGTGCGAGATGCTGACGAGCTGTTGTTACTCCCCGATGAGATTAGAGATCTGATATGTATACAGAGGCGTGGGATATGGCCAGTTCTCGAGGAAATGTTGTGCTGAGAACGCAGATGTCCAGAAAATGAGAAAAGATTAGGTAAGAGTACCAGCCTCCGTATAGTTCGGCATAGGCAAGATCGGAAGAGACCTTGAGCAGGTTCCTTCCAGGACACAGCTACGATGAGATTTTCATCGAAGATCAGTTGTGTCACGTGTATTCAGAGGGCCAGAGGCCGACGCTGGAGACATGCTGCTTTATGAGTGGTCATTCTAAATGGCTGAGAGATGACCAGAGTAGTGTCAGAGCGGAATCGTTTCCGTTAGTACACCTGACCGGGCTGACGAGCCGATGGATTGCGAGATTGGTAATCTACAAAGAAATGAGGACCCAGAGACAGAGGATGCCAGACCGTGAGCAGGAGGCAAGCAGATGTTCTTGTTCTGCCAGTTTTGGGCACAACGACATTTTTCGACATTGTAGGAGGTGTACCTCAATTTCATTTGTTGCGATTTGCATTTGTGATCCGAGTATCACGGTTATATTGCTTGGATTCGAGTTTTGATGATTGAGTTTCATGATATTGATTTCGTGCACCATGGCTGCACTTACTGTGTATTTACATTTTGTGCATAGTTATTGCATTTGATATATATTTTATACACCGTTGTGTTGATTTGCGATTTATGCATATCTATTGCACTTGATATCGGTTTTGGTGCCTTGGCTGCACGTGTTTATGATTTCGTGGATTTCATACAGTTGATTTGATTTGTGCATGTGGTACGCACTCGATTTGATTTTGCACTCGGTATAGCTCACATATGCTTGCAGTGTATTGGTACGGATTTTGTGGACATAGTTGCACACGCTTTTGAATTTTAGACACCTTGGTACACCCGGTGTTGCTTTTTTTTATACGCATTGGAATTATTGATGAGTTTCCGTGGATGTGTTGCACTAGATTGGTATTTCGTGCACTGGATTTGTATTTCGTGAACTGGATGCACTGGATTTGTATTTCGTGCACTGGATGCAGCGGATTTGTGTTTCGTGCATTTGTTGCACTAGATTTATACACCGTGCATTAGTTGCACCGGATTTATACTCCATATCTTGGTTGCACCCAATTTATGTCTTTGAGCATTTGTGTTACCAGATTTGTGTTTTTGTGTGCGTTTGCACTTAACATTCATTTTCTTGCGCTTTACTGCACTAGCTGCTTTATACGGACCTGACGCGCTTGGGTTAGATTTTTGCGCATATTAGGCGTTTGGTATTAGATTTTGTGCGTATCGGATGCACTAGATTTAGATTTTATTCGTGCATGTCGGATGCACTCGATTTATATTTTATTCATGCCTGTTAGATGCACTCGATTTAGATTTTATTCATGCATGTCAGATGCGCTTGATTTAGATTTCATTCGTGCATGACGGATGCACTTGATTTGGATTTTCGTGCATGTTGGACGCATGATATGAGTTGTGATTTTGTGCACACCGGATGCACTCGATTGGGATTTTCATTCGTGCATGTTAGTTGCACTGGAATGAGGTTTTCGTGCACAATAGATGCACTAGATGTTGTTGTCGTGCACACCCGTTGCACTGGACAGATGCTTTCATGCACACCCATTGCACTTGGTTTTGCTTTTCTGAATATTGTGGCACTTGTATTTGGATTTGATTTTCGTGCGCACCAGACGCACGTGATTGTTGGATACACTTTTCGAGGCTGATTTTGCTCTTGAGCACTTTGATTTCATGATGGGAACTATATTATATCGTGGCCAGACAGGACTGATCTGAGGACAGTACCTGAGTACTTTGCATGCATAAAAAGTTTACCAAGAGGTTTTCGAAAAGGAGCTATAGTCTCGCTATTTCCTGAGTGTCCGTGAGCGACACGAACGTTTACAAAGGTAAACCTTTTGGGATATTTTAAAAAGGGCGGAACGTATATTTGAGTAAAACGTATATGAAGATATATTTATTACTTTACAAATGAGCGTCCGTCACTTGTGCCGTGAGTTACGCAACGCACGGCGATTCAGAAAAGATTTTGCATGTGTTTTATTCAGTATTTAGAAAAATTTTCAAGTATGCGTACTATATACGTATTATAGTATTTGACTAGTGTATATTGGATTTCAGTAGTGGATTTCGAGATCTGTGTCTCTATTGTAACTCCGATGATTTGCGTGCAAATCCGATAATTTGCGTGATGCTTGACGAAGTTCGATTTTTGATTTTCGTACTCGTTTTCTTGCGCACTTGATGCGCTGTGGTGTTTATGTATCTTCCGTGATTTCGGAGCCCCGTGATTTGAACTGATTATTGAAATGTTTTAGTATTTAGGGGTTTAAATTTAAATTCAGGGACCAAATTTATTTCAGGGGGAAGATTGTAACATTTCAGAAAATATAAAATATTATTTTTTGAATTTAATATTAAAATAATATATTTCACGAAAACTACCCGATTTGCGAAATTGGGGTTTTCGTAAAATGGTATAAATATATACATATATTTGTAAAATAATTGGAGATTAAAATGATTTATTCATTTAAAAATATATATATCGGATTTGGCATTTTTATAATTAATTATATGCAGTTTGAATAAAAATTGATTAGTGCACTACTAATCGCGATTAAGCCAAATTTGTGTTTCTATATTTTTCCATGGCTAGTGCACCATATCATGTTGCATTTTTGTTGCATGTTTTTTCATTAGTATGTGATGATATTTGGTTTAGAGAAAAGAAAAGGAGAAAAGGGTAAAAGAGACAATTATTGGAGAGAGAGTGTGAGACTTGAGTTTGAGAGGGTAAGAATAAGAAAGAGAGAGGGGGAGGGCAGCCATCATTTCCCTCCCTATTATTTTCCTTCATCTTCCTCATCATCATCTCCCTCCACCTCCACCTCCAAGAATCATCTCTATTTTTTCATCAGAACCCTACACTCCCTTCATTAAAGTTGATCCCCACCTCAACCTCAACACATTGGACCAAGCAAAGTTGGATTTTGGAAAATTTGGGAAGCTAGGGTTTTTCTTGAGTTGCATCCATAAGGTATAATTCCTTTCATTTAGTTTAGTTTTAAGTTTCCTAGCATCCTAGTTTAGTTTAGAGTTAAACTTGTTTAGATTAGTGATGTTTGGAAATCCCAAGAGAGGGTTGGGTGATTGTGTGGATTTATGATGTTTAGGGGTTGTTACAAGATCTTAGTGTTGATTTTACTGCCCAAGACCCGGATTAGAAACCAAAATTCGGACTTAGAAATTCCCCGTGTCGGTTTTGTGAAGCGATGTTGGCCTACAGGGAATCCGGGGCAAACTAGGATATTTGTGAGTTAAACAAACAAGTCCAGTGACCTATATTATTGACTAGGAGACCACCACCCCAATTCAAGCCTATTCTCACCAAGTAAAGCCGGCGAGCTCGAATCTGGGGCTGATGTCGCTGGTTTTCTAGCATGGTCTGGGGTTGTGTTTTTGCTTATCGCTCATTTAACCTGTAGACAACTCCCTGTACGTGCCAGTTTTGTCCCAATTGACCTGAGATGAAATCTGGGAGGGATTTCCTGAGTTGCAGAATTTGATATTTGGGATTTATGAAATTGGGATTTGAGATTTGATATTGTATTGGGTCGTTTGATGTTTTTACGTCAACGACGAGGGTTGTTTAGTTGCTTTTGCATGCGTAGGCTATAGGTTCTAACTTATGAGTGCACCGTGTGCCGTATTGGTTTTCCGGACTTGATTTTAATAGCTTTGCGATTGCGTGATAATTATAGGTACCTTCGCGTGGATTCCGAGACGACGAAGCGTATAGACTACGGCTGAACAAGAAGTTCCGCAGATGAGTAGATTTATATTTACGGGGGAAGCCGGGTGGATGGCGTATAGCACCCCCGCAAGTTTTGGTGGAAACCGATATATAGAATATGATTAAGGAAAGCTATATTAGAAAACTATGGATATGGTTAAAAAGATAGTTAAAGATGATATGAATGATTGAATATATATATCGAGACATGAGATGAAAGCTATAGGGATAGGACTCTTTGACATGATATGATAGAAATGATGTCTCGAAATGATATATAAGGATATGAAAAGTGAATGTGAATCACGATATATAGTTATGTAGTTGCAAGAGAATAGTATGAGATTTAAAGTAGCTTGACGTGAGATTTATAAGATAGAATGTATATGTAAAATGACTTGATGTGAGATTTGATGTGATGAAAAGAGTATACGATAAGATAATTGATACCTTTGTCGGGTACATGATATGAGATTGATACGAATGTGACCTGAGAGATAGGTACATATATATGGATAATGTTGTGGATCATGAGTAATATGACGTATGAGACGTTACCTCCGTACCCTCATTGTCATATAGGTTGATAGAATCCCTAATTGTTTAATGCCGCCGTATGATTGATTACCGTACGTGATGAGTGTTATCTGATGATTGATACATACCCTTGACTAGAGGATGTCGTACGATGTATTATACCGTATGTGATGTTGTGAGGCTGGATGCCGATTGATAGATTCACCGACTCGGATATGTGATAAAGACGTTTACCTTATAGCATTGCGCTCACGATTTACTTTACGCTATGTTCATGACATTCTCATTGCATTACATATACATGTGCTAGTACACCTACACAATTATCGATGATGAATATGTTACACTTACACAGATTGCCGGCTCATACACTTTCATCATCAATAATTGCTATGTCACTTACACAGTAGAATTGCTGCATCATGCTATGATATATTGCTATGCTCACATCAATATGTTATGTTGCAAGACATACTCGCTATATTCACATTACTATACTATGTCGCACGATATACTGATATGCTCATATTTCTGATCTATGTTTGCATATATCATGCTTTATGATATTACGCATTGAGATGTTGGTTTTCATGAGATTATGGATTTGAGAACCGTGGTTAAATTTCAAAGGAAATTATGTATTGTTTTAAAAAAAAAATCGGTTTCTCTTGATATGATATTTCGAGACATCCACCATATGTTTTCTCAGTTCTGAGATTGATATGTGAAACCCTATTCGAGGAGCGGGATGCACCGTCTGCGGGTATATGGTGGACCCGGTATGGTACCCCGGGGCAAGAAATTATTTTCGTGGTGTAAACGATGAGCCAGGTAGAGGGACCAATACCTACCGGTGATAGTATTTGGACTCGGCGGTTACCCGGAGGATACCGACCGGAGTCATGAGATGGACATGAGAGTCGACCAGAGTATGCGGCGCCTGATGGCCGATCTGAGGATGCGGCGCCCAAGATATGAGGATTTACGTTTGGATGTTGGACACGGGTTTCATGATATTTCGAGTGTCGATGTTGGACACTCAGGTTCCATGATTTTGATGTGTCATTGATGGACACAAGTTGATTTATATCCTCATATTTACATGCATATGCTTTCATGATATTTACATGCATGATGCTGTTGTGTCATTGATGGACACGTAGATGTTATCCGTATGCTGATAGGCATTGAGTATATTGTTGGCATATATGCAGATACGGTCACCCTAGATATCACAGTATTACCTTTATGATATAGTTAACCTAGGAATCATTGTTTTAATCGATTTCTACCTGATGATGCTTTCTACTCACGAGTTGGCAACTCACCCCCGTTGTGCCTCAGTTCTTGCAGGTTGACCGCATGGATCAGTAGCTGCATCGCTGGCACAAAGCTTGCATTCGGCTGATTTGCTTTAGTAGGTGGTACATGTTGGATCGTACCCCTCTTGTATTTATTATTCCTGTTGTATCTAGTTAACTCCATCAATCAGAAATTAGTATTTGTATATGTAGTAAGACTTAGCAAGACTTGTAGTTGCGAGACTTAGAGCGATGGGTTATTTGTTCGCTTGGTGGGTTTGATGTCTGGCTTTACATTTTCATTTGTGACGATCTCCGCCATTAGGCGTCGTATACCTATATTCTGTCTTGCGTGGTTGTGTTTCCGCCGATTGGCGAAGAGCTTGCTCCCGCTTGGGGATGCCTTTTATTGTTATCGTGTATATATGGTTTTGGATCAAAATATACAAAGGAGTTGCTGCCCAAATTTTTAAAAGACGAAACATGTTTTTCAACTAATAAATTCCACTTACATTTTCCCTTTTTCCACTATCTATGCATTTAAGAAAACCTTTGATTTCATCATACCTTTATTTCCAAACTTCACCTCTTTTATTTTCTTTTAAAGGTTTAGATTTCGGGGCTTCGGCTTACTTGATTTACGTTATGCCTTTAGACGCGGCGTGATTTAAGTGCCGGTCGCGAGCTAATATTTTTGGGTCGTGACAGAACCAATCTGTGACAATCTCCGTACAATCCGGTCTGTTCGTCTAAGAGTATCGCATATCAGGCCTGGGGCGGTAATCGTCAGACCCCTAATAGTGCAATAAGTCGTGTGGGAGTATAGCCCAAAACACCCTGAGAAGTTACTGGAGTACCTAACAGTAAATCTCGATTGCCTTGGCCAAGGACTTTGTATAATGGCTTTCCGAACACAGCGCAATATCAACCCCCAATAGCCAGAGAGACGAATCCTATCTAACCACCACTGCCTCCAAGTGCTTCGGGACTGCACCCAACTACTAGCTGTTTGCTCGACTCCTTTGAGCCGGGATAGGATAGTAATCTAAGAACAGTGGGAACACACTCGAGGCAAAGCAGCAGTGTCAAGTCAACAGACTATGCTATACTCATGTCACCCGGGAACTGCTACCCGACGATAGGTATAATACCCACCAGCAGTCCCCTATGAGTCCTATCCAGTGTACTCATAACCCAATGAGCACATGCATACTATCTCCAGTATGACATACTAATAGCCGTGGGACAGACCATCTCCCATGCTGGAATGAGAAGTTTATACACTAGTCTACTCTGGAGTATCGATGCCCCGTCTTTATAATCCTACGACTAAGGGCTTGTATAATGATGTTCTTATAGACTACCCAGCCCCCACTAGTGTGACTGCCATCACAACATTGGTAGTAAAGCAAAGATCCTAAGGGCTCTACCAATATGTATAAGCGATATGCTAATAACGCATGCACATATTAAGGTAGAAACAAACCAGGTAGCATACTACCATTTCGAGCAAGACTATTACTATATCCGTGTATATCCCAAGCTTCCATTAAGTAATATACAAATTAGTATGATACAATAATGGCCTCTAGGGCATATATTGTTAGTTATATGTATACCATAGAGGCCATTACTGTACATGCGATTTATATTGTAATGGATGCTTGGACATATATAGGGAGGACTTTCTTGCTCGACATGATAGTATGCTATCTGGTTGCACTTTATCTTAACATGTACACTTATTGTCTCTCTATTACATGTTGATAAAGCCCTTAGGATGAGTACTTGACTACCAGGATTATGATGCAGATCATACTAATGGGGACCAGGGTAGTCGGAAAGTACATCCTTCAAATGTTCCTAGTCATGAGAGTATCGAGACAGGGCATCGATATTCCAGAGTAGACTAGCGTATACGCTTCTCGACCCATATGTTGGGCGATGGATGATCCCACATCCATTGGTGTTTGACATCAGAGAAGGTATACCGGTGCTTAGTGGAGACTAGGTACACTGGACAGACTGAAAGAGAACTCCTAGATGGTATTATACGTATCATCAGATAGCAGTTCTCTGGTGACACTGGTATAGGTTAGTCTGTCGACCCGAGATCGTCATAGAGTCTTGTGTGATTCCCACTATGCTTTGATTTCCACCTTACCATGTTCAAGAGATCGTCCAAAACGGTGGTTTTTGGGTACAATCCCGAGTCACATTGAGGCAATGAGCGATAGGAGGGGATTTCGTCTCTCCCGGTATTGGGAGATGATGTTGTGCTATGCTCGATTGGCCATAATAGGAAATCCCCGGCCAGGGTTGCTGAGATCTACTGGTAAGTGTTATCAGTAGTTTCTCGAACCATTATGGACCTGCATCGACATGACTTATCAGGCTATTAGGTTCTGACGTTATACCACCCCCAGGCTGTGATATGCGACATATTTGACGAAGAGACCGGACAGTGCGGTAGTGTTACTTGATGGATTCGCAGGAGTATGAGCAAGCTTCCTTGTTGATCTTCTGATCGCTCAATACCCGGGTAGCCGTTACGTTTATCAGATCGCTTGCGGCTTGTGGGTGACTGATATTATCACCACCTACTGCCGGTGTATCGACGAGTCTTTAGAGTCCTACACAGAGGTTTCCTGGCTCAAGAGAAATGAAGTAGGAGCACATATGTGATATGTGCGGGACCGAGATTAATGCGCGTATGTGATACCGCGTTCTATTCTCGCGATATGTGATATCGGGCGGTTATATGTGATATAGCCGGGTTATCGGATCAAGTGTTGATTCGATAAGTTGATATATTTGATATTAGTCGATTGTATGTGATATAGCCGGATTATTAATCAAGTGTTGATTTAATAATTTAATGTATAATTATATATTTGATATATTATCTTACATTAACTAATATTAGCTCATTTAAGATTTCTTTTTCTCACTAGTGTACACTTAGTATATATGTGATATATATTAATGTACATCTTTTGTGTCATGCTAGATGCTACATGCTACATGGGTGTATAAGATTCACACCATGCTTATAATAGTGTGAGATTTTATTTATTTAAAGTAATTCAATATTACTTGGAAATTGTCATGATTGGAAGCTTGGAGAAGCTTAAAGCATCTTTGACTTAGTCCACTAGTTTTGTTTTACTTGTAGATATTTAGTCACCTAACCATTATTGTTAGCCATGGTTTAGTCTCTACATGAGTTAGTATATGATACTAACTCATCCATAGTTGCTATTCTTACCACTTGATTCATTCTTCACTTGCTTCATCCATGAAAGCTTTCTTCATCTCCTTCCTCAAGCTTTCTAGCTTTATGAGAGGTGAAGAAATATTATGAGAAAAATATTTCTAAAGTGAGAAAAATTCCTACTTCTTCAAGCTCTTCTCTACTAACCATTTAGATTGGGTTGTTTCTTCACTAGTTCATCACTTAGTGACGAGGTAGCTTGAGTTAGTGTCTTCTCGACGTAGATCATCTTCGGCCTCAAAGACTTCGAACAAACTTGTTCATTTCACCTTGTGGATCCTCACTAGAGTCCGGGAGATCACTACTTGGAGCGAAGGGACTACTACACAGAGCCATTGAAGTGAAGGACCGGTCTACAAAGGTTGTATACCTCGTTCACTTAGATGTAAAGATATTTACATGCTTGTTCGTCTAATTCTCTAGTTTAGATTCTAGCGTTAGGGTTCTTTAGTGCGCCAATTTTTTTGAAAACGGCATGGTCGATGCCTCCCGAAACCCAGCGGCCGCCTAGGGAACCCAGCAGTGGTATCAGATCCATGCTAGAGAATTAGACGATATTTGTTAGATTACGAAACCGAAACTACTCCGAAATGTGCAACACTAAAACCTAGTTTCTGTCGATTTTTAAATGGCCTCTAAAAAAATTTTAAGCAACTGCAAAATATTACATGTGATGTGACATGAACACAGAAGAAAATTTAACCCCACTCGCCGGAAAATGGCCGGCCACATAGCGTTAAAAACCAGCCTGGTCAGTTTTTTAAGAATGTTCTGGGTTGAATTTTTTAGGGTGTTCCAGTCTCTGGGTTTTGGTGTTTCACATGTTGCTTGTTTTTGCTAAAATTGCATGTGATGTTATCTTTGTGCAAAGGCAATTCGGAGTGTTTCGTAATCGTAATTCTAACATCATTTTGGGTTATTTAGACGACGTTAAAAAGTTCGAACGGATATCAATAACCCAATTTTTCCCTCGCTGGAAATTTTCCAAGAGTTGGATTTTTTCCAAGTTTAAAATCTTCAAAAAATCGTTCAGGTGTTTTCTATAGATCCTCTAGAAGAACGAAAGCCTAACTCGATTCTGTGACCGTTGGAACCGCCACCAAACCCTAGGGTTTGATGTAGTTCCTCGGCGCCATAGGTGATGCAAGGGTTGACCCTTCTACGGTTGGTCCATAGGTATGTGGCATGTTCTGGGTATTTTTTAAACTCCGCTCAAGTGTTGAGCCCTTTGGGAAATTTTGGGTGTTTGTTGATTCGATCGAAAAGTTTAACATCGTCTAGTTATCTGTGATTGTGATAAAATATTTGGAATCCACATAATCGGTTTTGTGAAAACAGATTTGAATTTTATAAATCCAGCAAGTTAGTCTCATTTGATCGGTTGCCACGGAATTTTGATGAGGATCAAAAGTCCGTCACAATTATGTAGTGTATGCGGATACTCACCGGGTAATCTTACTAGATAGCCACACCCCATAGCCCCGACCAAGTGACTGCAGGAGAACCCAGTTGCCAATAGCATCCGTTTGGGTGCTCGCGGCCGCGGTGTTCCGCCTAAGTGCACTTCGTCGACGGCATCGGGGGTGCCTCCATCTACTAAAGTTTCCGACGAGCATTCGATCAGGTTGTGGGGAATCTTGTTAAATTACCCGACTGGTTATTGAAAAGTGTTTTCAATATCGAGACTAAAATACGGGGTTTATAATTGTTAGGCATGTGATGTCTAAGGAATTCATTTGGTTAGGCATGAAATCCAAAGTATGTGATACATTGAGTTTATGATGTCTAAGATAGTTGCGGATTCCAATTGTTGTAGTTTTTCACTTTCTTTTCTGCGACCGTAAGTGTAATATGTGGTGTATCGCCGGTTTCGTTGCTATATGTCAACGACAATTGGGATACGCATATTTACTTACGTTGATGACTTGTGATGTTATGTGTTGCTGTGATATGTTATATTGGATCGTCGTGTTTTGAATAGCTAGGGGTTTTTATATGAGATGACAGTTTTTCATTTTCATTCATGTAAAAGCTTGTATGTAATATTCTTTTATTGGGGCACTTCTGGGTTGAGGATGATGTATATTATTTACTTTTCAGCATTAGGATAGACCCATGGCGGGGAGCACAAGTAACCGGGTTTTAAGGTCCAGTGGGAGACCATCTTGAGGAGTCGAGACGGGGTCTCCAAACTCTAGAATTGGTAGGGTTGCTTGCCACTCTAGTAGGGGTCTAGGGATGTGGGTTTGGCTATTCATCACGACCGTGGAATCCGCGTTTTTATTGGCTTAATTTAAAACACGGAATTCCTAGTATATCCAATATTTCATATGTGTTCTTCTGCTGCTGATATTCTAAGATGTGATCACTTGATATGTTGAGATGAATGCTTATATTATATATATGATATATAATTAATATTGCTGCTTTCGTTTCTTCTGTGATACTTAAGAAGCATAATTGATGGGACTTCATTAATGAGATTAATGAAATAAAAGAAACCTAAAAATGTTGTACAAACTGTTGGGTTATGGGAGCGCCCTGGCCATCGAACCGTGGCTATATGCGGAACAAAATTTTTCTAAAACCCGGCGCTACCATTACCCGATTCCAAGATCGAAACCATTAACCCTTAAACTAGCAAACCAAACACAAAGAGATAGAATGGTTATACCTAATGAACCAACTCCTTCGGGTCATCAACCAATTCCAAGCTCCTACTGATGCCGATCGACTTTGGTCGCCAGTCTTCCTTCATCTCCGATGATCCACCCGAGGGAAACGGTACAAGCTCCAGGTTCGCCAAGCGGACCAACCGACCATCCAAGATAGCTAGTAGTGGAGAGTGGGGGTGTAGTACAGTCTCACTCTAATATTCTCTCAAAATATAATGCTCATAGAACAACTATGGAAGATGTGGAGGTGATGAAAGCAAGAATGGCATGAGCTAAATTTGGCTAAGTGTTTTTGGGTGTGTGAATGAAAGTGAGAGAGCACCAAAATGAATCAACCAAAATGAGCAAGTCCTCCACAAAAATGGCCGGCCCCCTCTCTCTTCACACAATAATGCACCCAAAATAACTTATCCAATTTTGCATTAAACAAATCAAAGCCATACCAATCTATACATGTGCAAAGACCATGCTTTGACCCAACGCCCATACCCTTGCCATGTCACCTTTTCCACCTCATCTAAAACAAATGATTTTCAAAAGAAAATCAATAATGAGGTGGCAACTTCAAGAAGCTATTCCGTATAAATACGGAATACTTCCCGGTACATGTATCGAAATACACATACGCGTATTCGTACGAAAATACGAATAGCCAAAGAGAGAAAATAAATAGTGAGAAATAATACTAGAATACATATATATAAATACATATGTAAATTATTAAATCAAAACTTGATTTAACAATCTGGCTTAATCTTAAGCCGCTAGTATTATCAACCGTCCGATTAAAGTCTTCGCAGCCTGTGCACATATTTAATCGGACACCTGTATGTACTAACATACAACAACTACACCATATCGCCTGAACCGTGAAAACCCTCTATGTGGAACTCTAAAGACTCGTTAATATGCTGGCAGTGGGTTTAACCACAAGCACGTCAGCGGCACTAGCTGTACGTAACGGCTACCCAGGCATTGAGAGAAAGGAAGGCCGACGAGCAAACTCATCCGAACCCCTACTGAGCCTGTCAGTGACAATATCCGTACAGTCCGGTCTGTTCGTCTAAGAGTATCGCATATCGAGTCTAGGGGTGGATAAAGTCAGACCCCTAACAACGCGATAAATCGTGTCGGTATGAAACCCATCACTACCTGAGAAACTATCGATCCTGGATCGGTGATTCTCACATACCCCGGCCGAGAATTTCTAGTGATGGCCACCCGCGCACTGCGCGACATCAACCCCCAATACCGGGAGAGACGAATCCCCGACGATCCGCTCACTGCCTCCATGTGGCTCGGGACTGTACCCAACTAAAACCTGTTTGCACAACTCCTTTGAGCCGCGGTAGGGTAGTAATCAAAGCACAGTGGAAACCCACACGAGAAAAATGACGATCTCAGGTCGACAGACTAACCTGTACACATGTTACCAGGGAACTACTATCTGACTATAGGTATAATACCAACTAGCATGTTACCGGCGAGTCCGTCTAGTGTACTCATAACCCAATGAGCACCTGTATACTATCTTAGGTGAACAACTGACACCAATGGCTTGTGAGACCGACCACCTCCCCTCGTCAGGGTCTAGATAAGTATACACAAGTCTACACTGGAGTATCGATGCCCAGTCTCGATACTCCCACGACTAGGGACATTTAAGGATGTGCTTATAGACCCCCAGCTCCTACGTATGTGATCGCCATCACAATGCTGATTGACAAGCGAGAATCCTATGGGCTCTATCATCATATACATGATGATAAAGACACACCAGATAGCATACTATCATCTCGAGTAAGACTGTTTTATCGGTATAGGTCCTCCCTCAATCATTGCAATCACGTACCTGCGATCCAATAATTGACTTTGAGGGCACTATATCCAACTATCTCCCACTTGCACTTAAGGCTAATTATTGCGATGTCGCATACTCACAGCCCGTGTGATACCGAACACCCAACTCCTCTACTAATCAGTTTCACAAACCTCGTTTGTAAAACTATTGCGTTCGAGAAATAGCCTTAGTGAGTGGATCCTCTCCAATGTTTCTTTCTATATCTCTCTTTATCTCAACTTCGCAGAGAAAACTATCTCCCGAAAAGAGCAATACCCGTCTTAGAATATTTCTGGATATCTGATGGGACCCAGTTCAAAAATGAACTCCAAATCCAGCAAATTTCTTAGTCTGTATTGTCTACTGAACTCAATCAGTATACAGCGCCATACATTCCTCAGTATCCGCTTGGAACATCTGTCCAAACTACTGCCCTTCGTCAGAGGGAAAACTATAACTCTGACAGTCACTTTGTCATCCAGGTTATCTTAGAAGCCTGGAATGATAACCGTCTCCCAAAGGAGGCTGCCGTTATCAAATCCCTAGAACATCCACTTATGTTCATAATCTGCTTCCATTCGTTTTTCTCCAGGATTGGATTAATATATCAACTTATTGCATCTAGTGCAAAAACAACATCTGGTATGGTACTTGACATGTCATGATTGACTCAATTGTCTAAGCAAGTGATATGTCAATCATGCACATCCTTCTCCCATTTTCAGTCTGTGAGACACCTTTGGAGAGTGTGACTCCTTTACCTGCAGGTTCACCACCATGCCAGGAGCCGTCCATTCTAAAATATTTTTAGAATATTGTCTAAGTACCCAGATTGGGACACTTCCCAAATCTAGATCTAAAACCATAGATCTAGTAACCAGAATGTCTGATATAATATCCATAACCAATGTGGAGAAACTACTGTGTGACAACCAAAGTATAACCGATCGTAGTATAGGAATTTCTCTTCCTATAAAGTGCATGTCATCCCAAATACCAGGACACAAACCCTACGACCTTCTTAATAGATCCATCACCTATTCTGATGAAGTCAAAACTCATGACTGTCACATCATAAATAGATGATGTATCTCCGCTATATCCACTTTAGTCTATAAATAGACACAAGCTACTTGTCCACTACGCTTCCGCTGCTCCCACTGATTACGACAACCCTCTGGCAGAGTCATATACACGTGCACTTCTAAAGCTAGTTTAGAATGATGCTATACTCATCGTCCTGCCGGGTCTCATAGTCTGGAACAACAGTAGTGTCAATTCTGGTTAAACAAGAACCTCCCTGTCACCGTCCTTGAGGCTACCGAAGTACCTCTCGGGTGCTTGAGGTAACCCATCATATCTGCGGAGTGGCTAATGGAATGTCAAACGTGATTGAATCTTTAGGTTCTTATTAAATTTTCAGTAATCGTTTGTGGTTCTGGAATCACTTCCAGTTCTACCATACTCCCACTACTGTTTTCTGAAAAAATCCTTTTTACTAAAACTGTGGCGAGTCAAGAACAATATCACTATTGATCTTCCAGATGATAGAAAGTTAACCCTCGTCAATGCCCGGGATAACCCACAAACAGCCATTACTGAAACGTGCGCTGAGTTTATCCGGATTCTGGTTTTAAGTATCAGCCGGACGACTCCCTATACCTTAACACCATTAAGATATAAATTGATTCTATATATATCTAATATAGAAACAAAGACACTAATTAATTAGAACTAGATTCAAAGCATGCAGCTGTCTCCAGTCCATGTCAACTAAATGGAGAGAGGCCGATCAGCATTACTTAACTTAGGAGTGCGTCTAATTATGAGTAACCTGAAATAGAAAAAAGTTTCTCAAAACCATTACTATCAACTGAATACCTTATACAAGTATCTACATCTTCTATCACCTTGAAGAATCCTGATACTTGCGACACCCGGTTCTCTACTTTATTCTTGTACCTATAACTTCTCAAACTTGGACCTTGTATTTCTATGAAACACTTGTCCGAAACTTGAGTAGTCATAAGTAAACAGAATATAGTACGAGGACCAACCCCTTTGCCCTAATGGACACTGGACAACATACAATACTTTGTATAAGTCCGGTGAGTTTAATAACTCAAACCCTGTGCGTCGCAGTTTGAAAACAGTACTATTGTTATGAAGACATACACCACTGTTGAATGCTCCTTACCTAACCATCAACTGATATAGGTAAATGTCATCGACATAATTTCAAAAGATTATATCTCACTTTATAAAAATAAACATACAGATATATCAGTTTGAAATTGGTGCATAACAACGGATATTCAAAACCAAATACTTTCCGTCCGGCAAACAACCCAGGCGATTTCCTCAAATATCACCAACTACAACGAATTCCGATATAATGAGGATGATCACCTAATTCCCAATAACTTACTCCCACTCATCATCTGTAAAACCATACAGATGTGAGAATCAAACTTGGTAAATACATACTCTCGAGTAAGGACCTAATTGGGAAATCAGTTTTCAATTAACAACGCATAGTGAAACTGAAACATAAAAATGTTTTGAAGGGGTATTCGGGTATTCCTATTAATGCCTCTTCCATTATCAGATTCATGACTGTAACCGTATATTTCCTTGCCATCTCTCCAATTCCCTTTATTTGTCTTTACTTATTACCTTTTATACACCTTCGTTAGGCTTAAATGGTTTTCTTCCTTCCCTACCATTCGGCACCAGCCTATGGTTTGGAAGAAGACTGCCCAATAAGCATAACATGTGTACTCTCCTAATCCTAGGAGCATAGGAGCACTCGCAACCTGAGAGAATGTAAGGATAAAAGACAACTGAATAAACCTTATTCATATTTCTCCTGAACCAGAATCCATCCTCGAAAATGTTCCTTCGAGTTTGTATATAACCATACGATGGATTTATCCAATGGAATTGGATGTTCGTAGTAATACGGAGTGTTCTGGAGAAATACAAAGGTGAAGTAGGAGTGGCGATGAAAGTCTTGGTTTGGTCGTGAATAGCAGTCGCATTTTACTTTGCCCTCTTTCTAATCCCTTTATTTGTCTTCACACATTTCCTTCTGTACGCCATACTTAGGCTAATCGGTTTTCTTCATTTCCTACCTTTCGACACCTGCCAATGGTTTGGAATAAGACTATCCAATAAGCGTAATAGGTGTACCGCCTCCTAATCCTAGGAGCCCTCACAACCCGAGAGAAGGTAAAAGGAAAAGACAACCGAATAATCCTATTCATTTTCTCCAGAACCGGAAACCATCCTCGAAAACGTTCCTTCGAGTTCGTATATAACCATACGATGGTTTTATCCAATGGAAGCGGATATACGTAGTGATACGGGGTGTTCTGGAGAAAAACAATGGGTAAAAGAAGGAGTGGCAATGATGTATGCAACTTGGACAATCCAAAAGCCAGTGTTTTAAGAAGGTTCGGTTAATTTGGTCACTGAGTCATAGTCTAGGGTCGGGTCATGGTTGAAGCCAAAGAGAAAGAGAAAAGAAATACTCAGCGCGCACTCTAACCTATATCAGAATGGATAATCATTTTATCTAATCTGGATGGCTCCAACTATTTTCTCGAATTCTCCTCCAAACCTAAAAGGAGAATTAGTCAGAATCACCCGAAGAGTAATCCTACTCATCAGTGGGAATCGGGATCCAACTATCATCGCATGATAACTTGATGTAAGCCACTCAAGTCACCACACTCCAGAAGGTATGCGCATACCTGGAAAGTTTCCTGTATGATTGAAACTCCCGATATGATTTTACCCCAAACGACCTATAACCTTGACGCTTGCCAACAAGTCATAGGCCACTAGTCAAGTTCAACCCGTCATTGTCCTGGATTAACTCGAACCCACCCGCAAAAACCCTTGACGCTTGCCAACAAAGCTATACGACTGTCCCGATCAATCGCATATCCATGCTACAAATAAGTAATAATCAGCTACCGTACACTAGCACGAATACTAAATAGTACTTATAAGAAATGACGGAGGGCTACGGCTGGTTTTTGGCGAAAAACCTTTAGCGTAATGAACTTGATATCGTTGAAGGAACCGGATAGCTTTTTATAAATATATAGCAGCGAAAAATTTTGCTAAAGAGGTCACTCTCGATGAAGGGATCTCGGCTCTTTCCCCATCGAATGAGGTGCAGGATATTCCAACTGAATATCATGATGCAAAGCAAAAAGTAATCGACTATAGTGAAATTATTACACTGACGCAAACCTCTATCCAAGGGGTCACTACCGATGAAGGGATCTCGGCCCTTGCCTCATCGAATGAGGTGCTGGATATTCATAACCGAATACCGCTATGCAAAACAAAAGAAAACGTCCTTGTAATAACAGCTTTTTGAAAAATTGGTTCCAACAACATCATATATAGGTTCGTTTTTCTTGCATTGATAAGAATCAACGCAGTCCCATCAATTTATCACACCAGAAAAGAACGAAAATAAGATGTACGTATATGTCATCCGCATTCGCCACTGGGTCCCGTCATCACCCGTTTGGTTACTTAACTAACGATAGAGCGGGGACTGGGCTAGCGTGGGTGCAAAACATATACAATATCTACTAGTATATATAAATATATATAACAATCGTTCAAGGCATGATAAATGCAACATCACAGAAAAGTAATAAGTATCACAGAACAATACAGATAATCTGGGAGCCCCGGGTTTCCTTTGAGCCACAACTGAAAACCCGACGTTCCCCTGGTCATGTGGATTGCCTGTGCAATGAGCTACTAGACCCCTACGAGCGCGGCAAGTTACCCGCCAAAACCTGAAGCGAGGCCCCTTTCAACAAAGTGAATGGACCACCCAGCACTTCATGGGATCCGGTAACTTGAGCACCCCTCCTTGGGTCAACTTGTACGCCCTACGAGTGCGGCGAATAGCCCGCCAATTCTATAGTGAAGCCCCTCCATCTCAACGCCATGAGATGCGGGCCCGTTTCCCTCTAGAAGCCGGCTATCCGTGCACCCCACCTTGGGGTAATCCTAGTATAGAAAAGAAAATAATATACAAGGGTGACGTCGACCTCAACCCGGTCGTGCCCCAAAAGAATAATATACAAGCTGGCAGTGGTGGCAGTCCACATGTCGGACGCTCGCCCTGCAATACAAATATACATGAATTTGAACTGTACTACTAACATTGCACTACCGGCTATCCACCACGACGATCCAGCCACAACACAGCACAACATAGAACATCAACGTGAATATCACGTTCGCAAACTTGTCTAAAAGAACATATAGCAATTAGACGGGTTTACCGATCGAGTGACATTCACGGTCGCAGATGCTAAACTAAGTACTGATAATTACACAGTTAAAATTTCGATCGATTAAAATTTCCATCTATCCCCAAGTGCAAACCAGTACTCAAGAGAATCTGGGCTAAAACTAAACATCACAAAAATCAATTTTCCTTGTCAGAGAGTGCCACAAAAAATTTGGAGGCATTTGGCCACAAAAGCGCTGCGGAACCGCCGCCAAATGACATGTTGTCACAACCCGAAATTGGCACGTGACGGCCCTAATACTACGCAACGTCTACAGGCGTAACATAGTAAAAGAAAGCCAAAACCCAGCAATCTAAACCATCAAAAGTAGCAAGAAAGTGATAATAATATTTTCAAAACCTTTGAAATCACAACCCAAATTCTTTAAAGTCTCACTTTTATTCCTTAAAATTTTGGCAGCAACCCCTTTGTAAAACAAGCCCCCAAAATGGGTACAACATAAATATAAAGTAAAGCATCCCAAACGGGAGCAAAATCCACGCCCAACGGCGGAAAACAATCACCACAACAATTATACGATGCCGTAGCGAAGAAAGAGACGATATAAATAAAACTGCATAAAACCACCAAGTCACAAAATAATATACAATATCGTCCTCACACCAAGTCACTAAGTCATACATAATACCGGTAGATGGAGAGTACAAGGATACAACGAATATACAATACAACATCGGATAACTACAAAACCCACCTGGGCAAAACTGCACACTGTCAGGCGAAGTGGTATCTGCTGCCAAAAGATGATACGATGGAAGAAAATAGCCCTGCCTCTGACTATCCTAAGGAACACCTGCAAACACTGTGGCATAACGGGGGTGAGTTGCCAACTCGTGAATAGTAAATAACATATCCAGGTAATCACGAGTATGTACGTACAGCGCGAATCTAACATAAGCATTTAATATCAAAGAATAGTCATATGTAATGCAATAATCATGAAAAGTATACTAGCAGGTACTACTAACACATGAAACAATAAAATGATAATCTGTATGCAATAATCATGTAAGGTACTTTATCAGATGCTACTAATACATTAAGAAACGATATGAATAAAGGTATGTAAATGCAGCAGTCATGGAAGGTACTCTAACAGGTACACTAATGCATGAAGCAGTGCATAAACAGTAAATGTGGAGTTTGGAATACAACATGTCATTTCCACGGAAATCCTAACCTCTTGGTAGGACCAAAATCCAATAAGACAGCCCAATTCCTAATTTTCACAAATCAGCCCCCAAATTGGCTCTCGTAACATGTAAATCTCATATATCCTGAATGTAAAATATCAAGTATATCTCGTATATCCCGAATGTACAACATCAAGTATATCTCGTATATCCCGAATGTACAACATCAAGTAGATCACCCATATCCCGTATGTACAATATCTAGTATATCTCACATATCTCGAATGCACAACATCAAGTAGAACTCGCATATCTCATATGTACAATATCAAGTAGATCTCACTTATCTCGAATGTACAACATCAAGTAGATCTCACATATCTCGTATGTACAATATCAAGTATATCTCACATATCTCGAATGTACAACATCAAGTAGATCTCGCATATCTCGTATGTACAATATCAAGTATATCTCACATATCTTGTGTGTTTTCATGAATAAAGATGATGATGTCAGTACACATATATTAGTGTCCCATTCCACTAATATTGGTGTAAGGGCATATATAACAGCGTCCTAATCCACTTTTATATATACATAAGAATAAAATATCATGAAAACAATGTGTCAAGCATCGACACAGAAAGGCTGATCTATCAGGTGTTGTCTCCATGACTGGCCCCCTGATAGCTACGTATCATTCGCTATCCCGAAAGCTCGAGTGCCTAGCTCTAACCCTTGCCTCTCGACGTATCCATACGCACATGACTCCTGTCGGTATCCCCATGATAACCGCCGAGTCATTGGTAATGTCACCGAAAAGTATGGTTCCCCCACTATCTCATCTCCTCACTGAGATTCTTGCCTCGGGCTACCTCCGGGCGCCACCATGTACCCGCACACGGATCCCTCCTTTCCTCGCGTGGGGTATATATATCCGAACCGATAAATCTCATGGAGGCTGCTGAAATATCATATCAAGGGAAACCGGGTTTTTCAAATAATGTATAATTTCATGAACTCCTACGGTCCCCAAATCCAGAAAACATCATGAAAAATCCATATCTCAATGCGAAAATCCATGAATATAATATACGCATCATAAATCTGAAATGCGAGCATATAAAGGAAAAGCCGCAATTAACTGTAACAAGTTAATATAATATCATGCGGTTCTTAATCTCTCCAATTCTAAAATAACATCAAGTAAAGGTAAACATGTAGCTATAACCAGATATATGTGCAACATAAAGGTATAGCAAGATATATGTATCTACCTATAAGTAATGATGTAGTATACCCCCTGGGTATAAGTGAAGTATGTGTGCAAAGTATACCTGTATCTATATCCTTAGGTGTGTACGTACCCATCTCTAATGGTACGATACCCTATAGGTATACAGGTATCTAGCACGTAAGCATGTCAAGGCATATGTGTAAGCATGTAGGTACAGGTATGCTATATAAATCATATGCGATAAGAAATATGAATCAATGTTATAATGTCCCTAGCCAGACAATATCATTTCTATATATGGGTTGTGCGTGACATGGCAATTATTGACGGTGTGTGTGGCATACAATCAGTGCTCGTGCAACATGAGCCGTCAATAATAGTGCAGTGTCCTAAGAATACTAGTCCAAGCACAACAATTTACTAAGCAGTAGGGTAAGTGCGCAATTCTAAATATGATATAGAATATGCGACAAGTTAAGTCATTTCTAGACCAGACGCATAACGCCATGCGGGCGATTCCCCTGTAGATGTTAAATCTACTCACAACACTCTTGGTTAAGTGTAGCCAACCACCATTTTTTCCCTTTGTAGCTGTGTCCGTAGTCCCCGCCTGCGAACCTACAATATTAAGACAATAAAACAAGCATATATTAATAATTGACTCAAAACACGCACACACTACATTTAACCGACACAACAACATAAAACATCCTCTTAAGTGTTCGTATTGTGGCTAACGCGCGTAGCGACACGATGAAAACAACCTAAGAGTAAAACCACACAAGTTGCATGATCCGTGTCGTATAACGTATCGCGCGAACGCAAAACACTACAACCTACTTAAGTGATCCCAGATTTTGCATACAGTGAAAACTAAACAAACAAACAGAACCAAATACACCCAAACCCCAGCATAGACCTACCCTCAAAATCCCACACCCCAACTCAAACCAACGGCCGACGTCGCCGGACTTCCCTCAAGTGGTCGCCGACTGAGTCCGAGCCCTATGGGGTCGTGCTCCAGGTGAGGTCCTATGGTCACAGGTACATCACAACTAAAATGTTTGGTTTTCTAGTTTTTTCTCGGGATCATAGCAGGTCGCAGATATCGCAAATCGACACTAAAATACAATATATTGCACAAAACTTAACTTTAACCAATCTAAACTGAAAATAACTAGCTACAAAGCACAAAAACTGATTAAAGAAGAGATAGAGATCAATACCTAGCTAAAGGAACTCAAATATTCAAGCTTTGCATGCTCCAAGTGATCCAAGAGCAAAAACCAAGACTTTTAGAATTTTTTGTGATATATTTGGGAATTTTGTGGATTTATTATGAATGAATTGATGAAGAATGGAAGGGAACTGATCAAGAGCAGTAGAGGGAGGAAGGATTTCGGCCAAGGGAGAAGAATGGAGTTGTGTTGAGTGTTCTAGCTCATTTCAAGTGATAAATGCATTCACACAGACATTCATGCATCTCTTTATTCTTTTCTTTTCTTTTAAATTTAAATCTAAAACCCATACAATTATCTAGATGCTATGTGAAGGATTTTATTAATTCAAACTTAATTGTTGAAAAGAAGACTTAAGAGCAAATTCCCAAAATGTGAATACCGCAATAAAATAATATTAAAATTGGAAAAAATTCAAATTGGACCAAAACGTCCCATATACCCCCAAAGCTTGCGCACTAGCTTTATTTTATCTAAACTAGGCGCTGGCAAGTCTATATGGTCGTTTGATCACAGTCGGTTCAAAACGGAAAATACCGACAATTTTACCCAAAAACGGAAAAATTCATATAACGATTTCTAAAACGTTACAATCTCCCCCGTTATAAAATTTCGTCCCCGAATTTAAAATTCTCACTAAGCGTACCTTCAAAGAAAAGATTACAAAGTCTAATATCTTGCTCGCAGCCTCCCAAGTGACCACCTCACTATATGGCTATGTCCAAGAAAACTCTCCACGGATGGCAAGACCCTTGACCGAAGTTTCTCCACCTGCCGAGCCACTAACACAAATGGCTGCCGGTGAACAAAAAGATCGCGTCAAAGCTAATGGTCTGATGCTGAATCATGTGAGAAAGATAATGAAGGTATTTGCTAAGTATCGACATAAGGAATACGGGGTGGAAACTCAAGAATCTTGGTGGAAGTGCCAATTTAACGGCAACGAAACTAACTCGCTAACAGGATCTCAAAAGGACATAAAATCTGGGATAAGCTTCCCAAAACTCAATACGTCATTCATCGAAAAATCCTTAGGAATACATGATCTCCCACTACGAACTCAAGCCTGCGACCACCATGGTCGGCATAAGACCTCTGTCCACACAGGACTGTCATCATACTGACCTGAACTAACTGGATCATATCCGATGTCTCTAGACTAGCTGGGGTCCAAAAATCCTACCACGCAGAGTCAGAAAAATAGATTGGTGATCGACACGACCTAACAACTAAACCTAAAGATTTCCAATAGGAGTGTCTCCTGATAACAGCTATCGAAGGAGAACTCTAACACTGGCGAGTGACGATACCAACTGCAGAGAACAACAAGTACGAACGCACAAGCATAACAAAGAACAACTGAGCAAACTGAGAATAACTGGACAACAACCACCTGAATGGAGTCATAGCCTTACAAAACCTGGGTAGACACTACAACGAAATTCGTGGAGATCTGCTCCCATTCCTACTTCGGAACGGTTAAAGATTGCAACTCTCCAACCGGTCTCAAATGCTCAACCTTAGTACACAACCAGACAGGCACCTTGAAACGAAATCTGAAACATCACTCTTCATCCCTGTCCACCTATAACTACCTCACAAGTCACGTCACACAATGGCGGAACTTGAATGAAATACAGAAAGCTGACTAATGTGCATGTTCTAGGATTTCGCGTCTCTACCCATCAACAGGTACACACAAACGCGTCCCTAAACGTAGCACATCTTGGTCACAAATCAAGGGCTCCGAATCATTACCCAGCCGAGTATGCTCAAGTATCTCTGAAGAACGAGCATCGGCGGGCAGTGCCTCGCGAAAGCGATTAAGGAAAAGTGGTCAGGCACGGACATGAGCAAGCTGTCTCCTCAGAAGAGGAGAACCTAAGCTGTACTCCACGATCGAACAAGAACTGTAAATCAGCAGAAGACTATCTCAACAATCAAAACCCGCTGCAGGAAGATGTACATTAAGCTCTGGTGGTCTGTGAAAAAATCTGACACGACTCTCTGAACAAGTAGTGTCTCCAAATCTCAAACGCAAAACCACCGCGGCCATCTCCAGATCATGAGTGGGATATCCTGCTAGTACTTCCTCCAAGTGTCGGTAAGCAAAAGCGATAACTCTATAGTGTCACCTCAGCACACAGTCGAGCTCCACTCGCGAAACATCACAGTTAAACAACAAATTCGCCCGATCCAGAAAGCAAGAAGAACCGGCGCAGTTGTTAACCGAATCTCCAACTGCTGAAAAACTCCGCACGCATGCCTCAGTCCAAAGAAAAGAACCTCCTTTCAGGTCAGTCCAGTCAACAGTGCAACAATACTCCAGTAATCCTACCTGAAACGGCGGTAAAAACCTGCTAAGCCCAAAATCTGCGGACCTCTATCCGTACACAGGTCTGGGCCAAAGCTGTACGGCCTCGATCTTCCTCGGAACCATACAAAATCGTCTCCCGTAACTACAAGACCTAGGAGTCAACACAAACAATCCTAAAGGAACACTCCGAGAATCTAGCAACCAGCTGGCACTCTCCCAACGTCTGTAAAACAAATCCTCAAGTACTGATCATGTTCCTCACGACACAAGGAAAAGACCAGAATGTCATTAATGACACAACAATAAACTGGTCGAGGAACGGCCTGAAGAAGTCTGGTTCATCACATCCACGAATGCTGCTAGGGCATTGGTGAGTCCAATGACACCACTAAAACACACAAAGCCCGTAGCACGCACAAGGCGGTCTTCGGAATGTCATCACTCCGAACCCGCAACAATGATGACCTGATCCCAACCAAACTTAGAAAAATGTCTCGCACTCTGGAGCTGATCGAAGAAATCGTTAATGCGAGGTAAAGGATACCTATCCGCACCGTAAGCCAGTTCAATTGATGATCCATCAACACACAACCTTAAACTGTCGTCTCTATCCTTGACGAACAGAAATAGTAGTTCCCCAATGCGAAACACTCAGACATACAAACCCCCCAACAAACAACTCTGCAGCAGATCCTTAAGCTCCCTAAGCTTCGCCGGCTCATCTGGAACAACGTCGGAAAACTCTCGCACGAAAGGAAGCCGGTCCAACAAACCCACTGTGGCTCCGGTATCACGAATGAACGCCAAGAATCCTCGACATCTTCTCTTCAAAAGCAGAGTAGCGAGAAAGGCAGACTTCAAGCCGTGAGAGGCGGCACCACTGTCCCTCTACACAACATGAACAGACTTGCCAGAAAAACAAAACCTAGTTGTTTTCTCGCGGTAGTCCACAGACGCCTAGCACGTATCTAACCAATCCGTGCCCAGGAGAACGTCAAATCCAACATCTCTAGAAGGATCAAGTGACGGACGAATCTCTATCTCCTAACTGATTGGCACACGACTGAAATACGTATTGCGTAATAAAAGAATCGCTGACAGAAATTAACACAATGAACGGCTGATCTAGCTAACACGAATCCCCTCGTCCTAAACCTCTGCAACTCCCGCAACGGTCACGAAAGCTGTCTCGGCAACTAAGCCTCTGTCTTTGAGCTGATACCCCGGTACGAGTCCTCCACGGTTACGGAACTCCCGAAGTCTCTGGAATACGTGTCTCGTCAACTAGGTTTGCATCCACTGGTGCTATGTAAGTGACGGAAAGCTATGTGTTGAATGCAAGGAACAACTGGGTAACAGGGGTGACAACCTCCTGTTGCTGCGCTCGAATGGCCTCAACCAAGGAACTCATCGTCTGGCGCAAGTCCTGCATCTCTGCCACAAGCCTAACGATACTATCAGTCGAAGGCGAAACCGTCTGCACCTGTGCAATGAGCGTGTCATCCTTGTCAGTCCTCGCTCTCCCCGAGTCAATACTGACCTCGGCCCTCGCTGCACTTCTCTGAGTCCCCATAGTCGTCGGCGGCAAAGGCTATAAATAGAATATAAGATTCGATAAGAACACGGAAATCAAATCACAAGAATATGTATCATCAAGGAAGGAATTTCAAGCAATTTGTACTTAGGTCACTTTAGGAGGAGTACTGCATCGTGAGTATGCTGCAGACATACACACTCTACGTTACTCTGCTTAAGCTACCTACTCCATCATACCAAGGTCATCCTACTCTCCGAAAGGTAAAACCTAGCGCTTTGATACCAACTTTGTCACGACCCGAAATTGGCACGTGATGGCCCTAATACTACGCAACGTCTACAGGCGTAACGTAGTAAAAGAAAGCCAAAACCCAGCAATCTAAACCATAAAAAGTAGCAAGAAAGTGATAATAGTATTCTCAAAACCTTTGAAATCACAACCCAAATTCTTTAAAGTCTCACTATTATTCCTTAAAATTTTGGCAGCACCCCCTTTGTAAAACAAGCCCCCAAAATGGATACAACATAATTATAAAGTAAAGCATCTCAAACGGGAGCAAAATCCACGCCCAACGGCGGAAAACAATCACCACAACAGGTATACGACGCCGTAGCGAAGAAAGAGAAGATATAAATAAAACTGCATAAAAACCTCCAAGTCACAAAATTATATACAATATCGTCCTCACACCAAGTCACTAAGTCGTACATAATACCGGTAGATGGAGAGTACAAGGATACAATGAATATACAACACAACATCGGATAACCACAAAACCCACCTGGGCAAAACTGCACACTGTCAGGCGAAGTGGTATCTGCAGCCAAAAGATGATACGATAGAAGAAAATATCCCTGCCTCTGACTATCCTGAGGAACACCTGCAAACACTGTGGCATAACTGGGGCGAGTTTCCAACTCGTGAATATTAAATAACATAAGCATTTAATATCAATGAATAGTCATATGTAATGCAATAATCATGAAAAGTACACTAGCAGGTACTAATAACACATGAAGCAATAATATAACAATCTGTATGCAATAATCATGTAAGGTACTCTATCAGATACTACTAATACATGAAGAAACGATATGAATAAAGATATGTAAATGCAACAGCCATGGGAGGTACTCTAACAGGTACACTAATGCATGAAGCAGTGCATAAACGGTAAATGTGGAGTATGGAATACAACATGTCATTTCCACGGAAATCCTAACCTCGTGATAGGACAAAAATCCAACAGGACAGTCCAATTCCCAATTTTCACAAATCAGCCCCCAAATTGGCTCTCATATCATGTAAATCTCATATATCCTGAATGTACAATATCAAGTATATCTCGTATATCCCGAATGTACAACATCAAGTATATCTCGTATATCCCGAATGTACAACATCAAGTAGATCTCACATATCCAGTAAGTACAATATCTAGTATATCTCACATATCTCGAATGTACAACATCAAGTAGATCTCACATATCTTGTATGTACAATATCAAGTATATCTCACATATCTCGAATATAAACATCAGGTATATCTCACATATCTCGTATGTACAACATCAAGTAGATCTCACATATCTCGTATGTACAATATCAAGTATATCTCACATATCTTGTGTGTTTTCATGAATAAATATGATGATGTCAGTACACATATATTAGCGTCCCATTCCACTAATATTGGTGTAAGGGCATATATAACAGCGTCCTAATCCACTGTTATATATACATAAGAATAAAATATCATGAAAACAATGTGTCAGGCATCGACACAGAAAGGCTGATCTATCAGGTGCTGTCTCCATGACTGGCCCACTGATAGGTATGTATCATACGCTCTTCCGAAAGCTCGAGTGCCTAGCTCTGACCCTCGCCTCTCGACGTATCCATACGCACATGACTCCCGTCGGTATCCCCATGATAACCGCCGAGTCATTGGAAATGTCACCGGAAATTATGGTTCCCCTACTAACTCATCTCCTCACTGAGATTCTTGCCCCGGGTACCTCTGGGCCCCACCATGTACCCGCACACGGATCCCTCCTTTCCTCGCGTGGGGTATATATATCCGAACCGATAAATCTCATGGTGGCTGCTGAAATATCATATCAAGGGAAAACAGGTTTTTCAAATAATGCATAGTTTCATGAACACCCACGGTCCCCAAATCCAGAAAACATCATGAAAAATCCATATCTCAATGCGAAAATCCATGAATATAATATATGCATCATAAATCTAAAATGCGAGCATATAAAGGAAAAGCCGCAATTAACTGTAACAAGTAAATATAATATCATGCGGTTCTTAATCTCTCCAATTCTAAAATAACATCAAGTAAAGGTAAACATGTAGCTATAACCAGATATATGTGCAACATAAAGGTATAGCAAGATATCTGTATCTACCTATAAGTAATGATGTAGTATACCCTCTGGGTATAAGTGAAGTATGTGTGCAAAGTATACCTGTAGCTATGTCCTTAGGTGTGTACGTACCTATCTCTAATGGTACGATACCCTATAGGTATACAGGTATCTAGCACGTAAGCATGTCAAGGCATATGTGTAAGCATGTAGGTACTGGTATGCTATATATATCATACGCGATAAGAAGTATGAATCAATGTCACAATGTCCCTAACCAGACAATATCATTTCTATATATGGGTTGTGCGTGACATGGCAATTATTGACGGTGTGTGTGGCATACAATCAGTGCTCGTGCGACATGAGCCGTCAATAATAGTGCAGTGTCCTAAGTATACTAGTCTAAGCACAACAATTTACTAATCAGTAGGGTAAGTGTGCAATTCTAAATATGACATAGAATATGCAACAAGTTAAGTCATTTCTAACCCAGACGCATAACGCCATTCGGGCGATTCCCCTGTAGATGTTAAATCTACTCACAACACTCCTGGCTAAGTGTAGCCAACCACCTGTTTTCCCTTTGTAGCTGTGTCCGTAGTCCCCGCCTGCGAACCTACAATATTAAGACAATAAAACAAGCATATATTAATAATTGACTCAAAACACGCACACACTATATTTAACCGACACAACAACACAAAACATCCTCTTAAGTGTTCGTATTGTGGCTAACGCGCGTAGCGACACGACGAAAACAACCTAAGAGTAAAACCACACAAGTTGCACGATCCGTGTCGTATAACGTATCGCGCGAATACAAAACACTACAACCTACCTAAATGATCCCAGATTTTGCATACAGTGAAAACTAAACAAACAAACAGAACCAAATACACCCAAACCCCAGCATAGACCTACCCTCAAAAACCCACACCCCAACTCAAACCAACGGCCGACGTCGCCGGACTTCCCTCGAGTGGTCGCCGGCTGAGTCCGAGCCCCATGGGGTCATGCTCCAGGTGAGGTCCTATGGTCACAGGTACATCACAACTAAAATGTTTGGTTTTCTAGTATTTTCTCGGGATCATAGCAGGTCACAGATATCGCAAATCGACACTAAAATACGATATATTGCACAAAACTTAACTTTAACCAATCTAAACTGAAAATAACTAGCTCCAAAGCACAAAAACTAATTAAAAAAGAGATAGAGATCAATACCTAGCTAAAGGAACTCAAAGATCCAAACTTTGCATGTTCCAAGTGATCCAAGAGCAAAAACCAAGACTTTTAGAATTTTTTGTGATATATTTGGGAATTTTGAGGATTTATTGTGAAAGAATTGATGAAGAATGGAAGGGAACTGATCAAGAGCAGTAGAGGGAGGAAGGATTTCGGCCAAGGGAGAAGAATGGAGTTGTGTGGAATGTTCTAGCTCATTTCAAGTGATAAATGCACATAAATGCATTCACACACACATTCATGCATCTCTTTATTCTTTTCTTTTCTTTTAAATTTAAATCTAAAACCCATACAATTATCTAGATGCTATGTGAAGGGTTTTATTAATTCAAACTTAATTGTTGAAAAGAAGACTTAAGAGCAAATTCCCAAAATGTGAATACCGCAATAAAATAATATTAAAATTGGGAAAAATTCAAATTGGACCAAAACGTCCCATAGACCCCCAAAGCTTGCGTACTAGCTTTATTTTAGCTAAACTAGGTGCTGGTAAGGCTATATGGCCGTTTGATCACAGTCGGTTCAAAACGGAAAATACCAACAATTTTACCCAAAAACGGAAAAATTCACATAACGATTTCTAAAACGTTACATATGTTTTACGGCGGTTCCACGGCCAAAAAAATGATTCAAGCTTCCAAAATTCTTGTGGTGCTCTATAATTTTCTGCACGGATTTTTAAGCTACACAGAAAGATTTTTCGAGCACTTTCAGAAATCGACAGAAAATAGGCAAATTGGAAAATTGATTTGGAAATTTTGATCGATCGAGATTTTACGCTTGTGCAAACTAGCTAGTAGGGTTTAATGGGTGGCTCTGATAAAATGTTGGGTTATGGGAGCGCCCCGGCCATCGAACCGTGGCCATATGCGGAACAAAAATTTTCTAAAACCCGGCGCTACCATTACCCAATTCCAAGATCGAAACCATTAACCCTTAAACTAGCAAACCAAACACAAAGAGATAGAACGGTTATACCTAATGAACCAAGTCCTTTAGGTTTTCAACCAATTCCAAGCTCCTAGTGATGCGGATCGACTTTGGGCGCCGGTCTTCCTTCATCTCCGATGATCCACCCGAGGGAAACGACACAAGCTCCAGGTTCGCCAAGCGGACCAACCGACCATCTAAGATAGCTAGTAGTGGAGAGTGGGGGTGTAGTATAGTCTCACTCTAATCTTCTCTCAAAATATAATGCTCATAGAACAACCATGGAAGATGTGGAGGTGATGAAAGCAAGAATGGCATGAGCTAAATTTGGCTAAGTGTTTTTGGGTGTGTGAATGAGAGTGAGAGAGCACCAAAATGAATCAACCAAAATAAGCAAGTCCTCTAAAAAAATGGCCGGCCCCCTCTCTCTTCACACAATAATGCACCCAAAAAAACTTATCCAATTTTGCATTAAACAAATCAAGGCCATACCAATCTCTACATGTGCAAAGACCATGATTTGACCCAAAGCCCATACCCTTGCAATGTCACCTTTTCCACCTCATCTAAAACAAATGATTTTCAAAAGAAAATCAATAATGAGGTGGCATCTTCAAGAAGGTATTCTGTATAAATACGGAATACTTCCCGGTACATGTATCGAAATACACATACGTGTATTCGTACGAAAATACAAATAGCAAAAGAGAGAAAATAAATAGTGAGCAATAATACTAGAATACATATATATAAATTCATAAGTAAATTATTAAATCAAAACTTTATTTAACAATCTGGCTTAATCCTAAGCCGCTAGTATTATCAACCGTCTGATTAAAGTCTGCGCAGCCTGTGCACATATTCAATCGGACACCTGTATGTACCAACATACTACAACTACACTATATCGCCTGAACCGTGAAAACCCTCTGTGTGGGACTCTAAAGACTCGTCAATACGCTGGCTGTGGGTTTAACCACAAGCACGTCAACGGCACTAGCTGTACGTAACGGCTACTCAGGCATTGAGCGAAAGGAAGGCCGACGAGCAAACTCATCCAAACCCCTACTGAGCCTGTCAGTGACAATATCCGTACAGTCCGGTCTGTTCGTCTAAGAGTATCGCATATTTGGTCTAGGGGGTGGATAAAGTCAGACCTCTAACAACGCGATAAATCGTGTCGATATGAAACCCATCACTACCTGAGAAATTATCGATCCTGGATCGGTAATTCCCACATACCTGGGCCGAGGATTTCTAGTGATGGCCACCCGTGCACTGCGCGACATCAACCCGCAATACCGGGAGAGACGAATCCCCGACGATCCGCTCACTGCCTCCATGTGGCTCGGGACTGTACCGAACTAAAACCTGTTTGCAAGAGTCCTTTGAGCCGTGGTAGGGTAGTAATCAAAGCACAGTGGGAAGTCACACGAGACAAATGACGATCTCAGGTCGACAGACTAACCTGTACACATGTCACCAGGGAACTGCTATCTGACTATAGGTATAATACAAACTAGCATATTCCCGGCGAGTCCGTCCAGTGTACTCATAACCCAATGAGCACCTGTATACTATCTTAGGTGAACAACTGACACCAATGGCTTGTGAGACCGGCCACCTCCCCTCGTCAGGGTCTAGATAAGTATACACCAGTCTACACTGGAGTATCGATGCCCAGTCTCGATACTCCCACGACTAGGGACATTTAAGGATGTGCTTATAGATCCCCAGTTCCCACGTATGTGATCACCATCACAATGCTGATTGTCAAGAGAGAATCCTATGGGCTCTATCAACATATACATGATGATAAAGACAAACCAGATAGCATACTATCATCTCGAGTAAGACTGTTTTATCGGTATAGGTCATCCCTCAATCATTGCAATCACGTACCTGTGATCCAATAATTGACTTCGAGGTCACTATATCCAACAGAAACTTGTTTTAAAAAATGGCAGCTCTAGTTCTTGCTTTGCATGGCGGTATTCCTTGTAGAATATCCAGCACCTTATTCGATAAGGAAAGAGCCGAGATCCCTTCACCGGGAGTGACCTATTTAGTGAAACTAGCAGATGCTACAACCCACTCGGTTTTGTCTTTTGATTGTTTTTTTAGTTCATGCTTTACATGGTGGTATTTGTGAAATATCCAGCACCTCATTCGATGAGGAAAAAGCCGAGATCCCTTCACCGGGAGTAACCTCTTTAGCAAAACTAGTAAAAGCCTGAAAAACACTCTTTTTAAAAAAAAATCACTCAATTCTTCAACGATATCAAGTTCATTACACAAAAGGTTTTCTTAAAAATCTGTCGTAGCCCTCCGTCATTTCAGATAAGTACTATTTAGTATTCGTGCTACGTTTGTTGACTATGTTAAGGCGTAGTGTGCGGTAGCTGATTAGTGCTTATCTGCTAAAGCATATGATGTGATTGGATTAGGGTAGTCGTACGACTTTGTTGACTATGTTAAGGGTCGTACGGGTGGGTTTAATTCAATCAGTAAATGACAGGTTGAACTTGGCTAGCGCTTATGATTTGTTGACCTTGTTAAGGTCATAAGTTGCTAGGGGCAAAATATTATTGGGAATTTCAAGTGTTGAAATTTGCAATGAGATTGTATACCTTCTATGAGATAGTTGGATCCCGATACCCACTGCGATTAAGGGTTACTCCTAGGAGAGTTAACATTACAATTAGCCGATCAAGTAGGTGTCTAGAAAGGTGTTAACGGGGTTATGCCCCTGGGAAAACGAGGTTTATTTTAATTAGGTCGTTTGAAAGCGCGGGGAACCTCCCTCAAAATACCGACACTGGCCTGACCGAAAGATTGGCGAACTTGTAGGGTGTAATTAATCCAGGATAGTCTTACCTTTTAAGGTTTGAAGGAAGATTTGATCAAAATAGTAGGAGCCATCCTGATTAGATAAAATAATAACCAATCTGATCTTGCAAGAGCGCACGCAGAGTGTTTGTAAGTTTTAGAAATCGTTTTGCAAATTTTCCGTTTTTAGGGTAAAATAGTCGGTGTTTTCCGTTTTAACCCGATTGTGATCAAACTTCTGTATAAACTTGTCGGCACCTAGTTTAGATAGAATAAAGCTAGTGCGCGGACTTTGTGGGTCAATGGGAAGTTTTGGTTCGCATTGAATTTTTTCCAGATTAAAATTTTATTTTAATGTTTTATTTGTGCACTTTATTAGTGGTAATTACTTTTTGGTTTGGGTTAATTACTACTAATGTGGTTTTATGCTAATCTAATCACTAGATATTTTGTTAAACCTTTCATTCTAATATCTAGATATTTGTGGTGACAAAAGGATTTATTTTTTAAAAGAAAAGAAAAGAAAGAAAAGGCGCCTTTTGCATTAAATGTGCATTAATTGAACTTTTGCTAGAACTTTCTTCATTTTTTTTCATAAAAACCCTCCACTTCTTGCATTGGCCGGCCACTTCTCCTCATGCTGCCCATTTTTTTTTCTTTGCCCATTTTTTTCATTCCAAACTCAAATAAATCTCCAAAAATCCTTGATTAAATCCACAAAACTCTTAAACAAAACATAACCCTTTATTCTCCATCACTAATCTATCTTGGATCTTCACAAAAGTCTTGGTTTTTGGAAGCTTATCTTTGGATTTTCTAGTTTCAAGTTGTGTTTGTTTGAAGGTATAAATCCAAACCCTAATCTCTTTATGTGGTGTTAATACTTTAATTAGCTTATTTATATGTTTAAATTAAACTTTTAATTTCATATTTAGATTTTCTAGTAAGGGTTTTGTTAATTAAATTAGGTTTTTGATTAGTGAGTTGGTTAGTTGATAATTTTAGACAAATGAAAACTAAACCAAGTTGCTAATTTGTTAAATGATATTTTCCTAATTGGTTAATTAAGCTAATTAGCAAACTAAACGTTTACAAATCCTAATTAGTGAGATTTAAAATTATATTAAAGTTTTAAATGGTTTAACCTCGCTATTTTGTGATGTTTGTAAATTCTAGTTTGGTAAAAAGTTTTAGTTTGGTGCTAAAATGATATATATTGCTTACTAGGTTTCGGTAAATTTTAGGCGTGGGTTTCTTTTGACGTTACGACGTTAATTATATTGATTCCACACTATATCTTATGTTGTGAATGCGCGATCGGTACGATCAGGGTCTAAGCTTGGTAGTTGTGTCGCTTTGCGTTCCTAGCTAGAGTTGTGCCGATGTCGTTCGTGTCTTTGTGTAGCTTTTGCTCTTGAGTTGGTTTCGTACTATCGCTACGCGTGTTAGCCACTTGAAGAACACTTGAGAGTATGTTTGGAGTTGGTGCGTCGGTCAAACATAGTTGGTACGTGTTATTGGTCGATAGCTAATATATACTTGCTTTATTGTGTTATGTTTTAGGTTCGCAGGCGGGGACTTCAGACGCTGCGAAAAAAGGAAAACAAGTGGTTGGCTTTACTTAGCCAGGAGCGTTGGTGAGTAGATTTAACATCTATAGGGGAATCGTCCGCATGGAGTTATGCGTCTGAGCTAGAGATGTTATAATATTGTCGCATATTCTATTTCATATATATAGAGTTGCGCATACACCTTATTGCTTAGTTACTAGTTGTGTTTGGACTTGTACCCTTAGGACACTGCACTATTATTGACGACTCATGTTGCACGAGCACTGATTGTATGCCACACACACTGTCAATAATTGCCATAACACACACAACACACATATAGATATGATATTTTTTGGTTAAGGACATTGTGACATTGATTCATATTCCTTTATGCATATGACATATAGCATACATGTATACCTACATGCTTGCACATATACCTTGACATGCTTAAATGCTAGATACCTATATATCTATAGGGTATTGTACCATTAGCGATATGTACATACACACATAATGATATAGTTACATGTATACCTTGCATACATACTTACACTTATACCTGGAGGGTATATTACATCATTACTGATAGGTAGATACATATACCTTACTATAACTTCATGTTTACACATATATCTGGCTATAGCTGCATGTTCACTTTATTTAATGTTATATTGGACTTGGAGAAATTAGGAACCGCATGATTTATATATTAATTTGTTGCGGTTAAATAGCGGCTTTTCCTTTATATGCTCACATTACAGTTTTATGTTGCATATATTATATTCATGGATTTTCGCATTGAGATATGGATTTTTTCATGATGTCTTCTGGATTTAAGGACCGTGGTGGTTTCATGAAATTATGCAAGTATTTCTTATTCTTTACTTGATATTTGGATGCATCCACTCAGAGATTTGTTTTAAACCGATACGTGGATCACGGGTGTCGATACCGGACACTTACGATTCGAGGAACGTATGAATATGAGAAAGACCGATACATGGATCACGGGTATCGATGCCGGACACTTACAATTCGAGGAACGTATAGATATGAGTATTTATGTGTCGATACTAGACACTTGTTTTCATGATATTTTTACTCCTAAGTATATATAACAGTGGAATGGGACGCTGTTATATATATGTATATATATATATATATATGTATGTATGTATGTATGTATATGTATGTATGTATGTATGTATGTATCTATATATATATATATTAGTGGAATGGAACGCTAATATATATGTATACATATCTAATTTATATACATCATCATATTTATTCATGCAAATATACTTAGGATATATGAGATTCACTTGATATTGGATTCAAGATATATGAGATTTACTTGATATTGGATTCAGGATATATGAGATTCACTTGATTTTGTACATTCAGGATATTTGAGATTTACTTGATATTATACATTCAGGATTTATGAGACTTATATGATATAAGAGCCAATTTGGGGGCTGATTTGAAGAATTGGGATTTGGATTGTCTTGATGGACTTTATGTCCTACCACGATGTTAGGATTCCGTGGGAATGACATGTTTTATTCCATACTCCGCATTTATTGTTTATGCACTGCTTCATGTATTAGTAGTATCTGATAGTGTACCTTCCATGACTGTTGCATTTACATACTCTTATTTTATATGCATTGCTTCATGTATTAGTTGTACCTGCTAGAGTACCTTTCATGACTGTTGCATATATACATTGTCATATCATCGCTTCATGTATTAGTAGTACCTGATAGAGTATCTTACATGATTGTTGCATACAGATTGTCATATTATTATTGCTTCATATATTAGTTGTACCTGCTAGTGTACCTTTCATGACTATTGCATACATATGACCATTTATTGCTATTAGCTTGCATATGTTAGATTCGCGCTGTACGTACATACTTGCGATTACCTGCATATGTTATTTACTATTCACGAGTTGGCAACTCACCCCCATTGTGCCATAGTGTTTTGCAGGTTTTTCTCCAGAGTAGTCGAGGCAGGCTATTCATCTATCTTATTATCTATTGCTGCGGATACCTCTTCGACTCACAGTGTGCAGTTTTGCTTTAGGTGGGTTTTGTGGTTATCCGTTCATATTCATTGTATATTCGTTGTATCATGTACTCTCCATCTACCACTTTCATGTGTATGACTTAGAGACTTGATGTGAGGACGATATTGTATATTTTGGTGACTTGTATGTCTTTTATGCAATTTTACTTATATCGTCTTTTATTTCTTCGCTACGGCATCGTATATCTGTTGTGGTGGTTGTTTTCCGCCGTTGGGCGTGGATTTGCTCCCGTTGGGGATGCTTACTTATATTTATGTTGTACCCATTTTTGGGGTTAGTTTTTACAAAGGAGGTGCTGCCAAAATTTGTAAGAGAGTAAAGTTGGACTTTAAAGAATTTGGTTTGAGATTTCAAAAGTTTTGAAAATACTATTATCACATACTACTTTTAATGGTTTAGATTGCTGGTGTAAGTGCACGGCAGCGCTCCGGCCGTCATTCAGAGGCCAAAATACGGAAAACAAAACTTTTCTATAAACTAGAAACCGGCGCTACCGCATACTAAAAACCCGGATCGGGCCATTAACCTAATGCTAGCAAACTAGAGAATGGGTAGAAATCTATACCGAGCGATCCGTGTCCTTCGGTCTTCGGCCTCCATCCCGATATCCTCGCGGAATCTCCGGTCTTCATCTCCTCGTCGGAAAGGGCACCACATCGCCGGGTTCTTTTACGGGCTCCCACCTCTGGACCGAGGCAACTCGGGCACGAAGTTGGCGAGCCGACGTGTCCAAGAATGCTGTAGGCAAAGCGTAGAACTCATGTCTCATGGGGTTATAAGGAGTTGCTATATTTGATGGAGGAATAGGCTTTTGGAGATGAACTAGAATTTTGTAGCCAAAAATGAGATCAATCTTTTTTTCTCCCCAAAATTTGGACAGCCCTCATCAAGGAAAAATGGCCGGCCCCTTTTGAGAAGAGGAGGGAGTCAAAGGGGGGGTGAGCACAAGCTAGTGCAAGGTGACCATAAGAAAAGGTGGGTAATGATGATAAACAATGATCACAAACAAGTCAAAACAATAACCCATCTCCATCAACCATCTCATCTCCAAAAGTTAAGCAATCATGAACAATCATGAACCAAGAAGTCAAATGATGGTTGAACCATCATGAAGCTATCATCACAAAAATTCTTCTCCATCATAAAATGCACAATTGCAAATAACCCCCTCCACACCAATCTTCAGCCAAAGAAAGAAACAAAGGAAAATGGCCGAAACGGAAAGCAAACCGGCAACTCCAAAAAACCGATCCCGTAATAAATTACTGGAAAACCTCACGACTGTATGTACATACCCGTATTTGTATTCCGATGCAATGAGACAAAATCTACACTGTACAATACTAGGATCCGGCTTAAACCAAAGCCCGCTAGTATTATCCGTCCGATCATGATGCGTGCAATACCGCACGTATATGATCGAACCCTGCCATATCTCCATACGGCCTCTACAGCGTTTCGCCCGAAACTTGAGAAACTGTCTGTGGGGGACTCTAAAGACTCGTCAATACTTTGGCTGTGGATTTAACCACTAGCACGTCAGAGGTATTAGCCATACGTAACGGGCTACCAGGTATTGACCAAAAGGGACGTCGATGAGCGAACTCATCCTGACACCTTACTGAGCCTGTCAGTGACAATATCCGTACAGTCCGGTCCGTTCGTCTATGAGCATCGCATGGTGGGCCTAGGGGGTTGATAAAAGTCAGACCCCCAATAGCGGTACAAGTCGTGTCGGAGTGTAGCCCAGAACACCCTGAGATACTACTGGAATACCTACCAGTAAATCTCCTCTCTTGGTCAAGGACTTCGTGTAATGGCTCTCCTAGACACAGCGCGACCTCACCCCCAATACCGGGAGAGACGAACCCCTGCCGATCCGCTCACTGCCTCCATGTGGCTCGGGACTGTACCCAACTAAAACCTGTTTGCACGACTCCTTTGAGCCGTGGTAGGGTAGTAATCAAAGTACAGTGGGAACTCACACGAGACAAATGACGATCTCAGGTCGATGAACTAACCTGTACATATGTCACCAGGGAACTGCTATCTGATGTCTGGTATAATCCCAACTAGCATGTTCCCGGCGAGTCCTGTCCGGTGTACTCATAACCCAATGAGCACCTGTATACATCTTAGGTGAACCAACTGACACCAGTGGCTTGTGAGACCCGCCACCGCCCCTCGTCGGGGTCTCGACTGTATACACAAGTCTACTCTGGAGTATCGATGCCCTGTCTCGAAACTCCCATGACTAGGGACCTTTTAAGGATGTGCTTATAGACCCCAGCTCCCACGTATATGATCGCCATCATACTGCTGGCCGTCAAGAAAGGATCCTAAAGGCTCTATCCACGCGCAATAGTGACCTGTAAGGTCACCTAAAGCAGTACACGATGATAAAGATAAACCAGATAGCATACTATCATCTTGAATAAGACTGTCCTCCTTCAATCATTGCAATCTCGTGCCTGTGATCCAATAATTGACTCTGAGGGCACTATATCCAACAATCTCCCACTTGCACTCAAGGCTAATTATTGCGATGTCGCATACTCACAGCCCGTGTGATACCGAACACCCAACTCCTCTACTAATCAGTCTCACAAAACTCGTTTACAAAACTATTGAGTTCGAGGAATAGCCTCAGTGAGTGGATCCGCCCTGATGTTTCTTTCTAGGTCTCTCTTTATCTCAAGTTCGCGGAGAAACCCATCTCCCGAAATGAGCAATACCTGTCTCAGAATATGTCTGGATATCTGATAGGACCAAGCTCATAAATGAACTCCAAATCCAAACTTCTTAGACTGTATCGTCAACTGAACTTAATCAGTATCCTGCGTAATGCCTCCCTCAGTGTCCGCTTGGATCACCTGTCCAAAACACTGCCCATCGTCAGCGGGAAAACTACAACTCTGACAGTCACTTTGTCATCCAGGTCACCTTGGAAGCCTGGAATGATAACTGTCTCCTGAATGAGGCTGTCGTTATCATATCCCTAGAACATCTACTTATGTTCTAAAACTGCTTCCGAATGTTTCTCCAGGATTGGATCAATATTAACTTACTGCATCTTGTGCAAAAACAACATCTGGTATGGTACTTGACATCTCATGATTGACTCAATTGCCTAAGCAAGTGATCTGCCAATCATGCACATCCCTCTCCCCTTTAGTCTATAAGACACCTTCATAGAGGGTGACTCCATCACCTGCAGGTACACTACCGTGCCAGGAGTCGTCCATTCTAAAACACCTTTAGAATGCTGTTTAAGTACCCAGATTGGGAAACTACCCAAATCTAGATCTAAAACCATAGATCTAGTAACCAGAATGTCTGATATAATATCCATATCTTTTGTGGAGAAACCACTGTGTGACAACCAAAGTATAACCGACCGTAGTATAGGAATTTCACTTCCTACTCTGTGTATGTCATCCAAATACCAGGACATCACACCCTACTACCTTCTTAACAGATCCATCCCCTATTCTGATGAAGTCAAACCTATGACTGTCACATCAGAAATAGATGATCTATCTCCGCTACATCTGCGTTAGTCTCTTAATAGACATAAGCCACTTGTCCACCAATAGACATAAGCTTCCGCTGCTCCCACTGACTACGACAACCCTTTGGCAGAATCATATACACGTGCACTTCTAAAGCTTGTTTAGAACGACGCTATACTCATCCTCCTGCCGGGTCTCACAGTCTGGAACAACAGCAATGGCAAGTCTGGGTAAACAAGAACCTCCCTGTCACCGTCTTTGAGTATACCGAAGTACCTCTCGAGTGCCTGAGGTTACCCACCATATCTGCGGAGTGGCTAATGGAATGTCAAAACAGATTGAATCTTTAGGTTCTTATCAAATTTTCAGTAATCGTTTGCAGTTCTGGAATCACTTCCAGTTCTACCATACTCCCACTTCTGTTTTTTGAAAAATCCATTTTACTTAAAACTGTGGCGAGTCTAGAACAATATCACTATTGATCTTCCAGATGGTAGAAAGTCAACCCACGTCATAGCCTGGGTCAACCCACAAACAGCCATTACAGAAATGTGCCTTGAGTTATCCAGAGTCTGGTTTTAAGCATAAGCCGGACAACTCCCCGTACCTTAACAATGTTAAGATATGAACTATTCTATATCCAATACAGAAACAGAGGCACTGATTTAATTGAACCAGATTCAAATCATGTAGCTGTCTCTAGTGCATGTCAACTAAATGGAGAGAGGCCGATCAGCGTTACTCAACTTAGGAGTGCTTCCAATTATGAGTAATCTGAAAGAGAAGTAAGTTCTTTTAATCATTACTATCAACTGAATACCATACACAAGTATCTACATCTTCGATCACCTTGAAGAATCCCGATACTTGCGATACTTGGTTCTCTACTTTACTCTTATACCTATAACTTCTCAAAACTTGGACCTTGTGTTTCTACGAAACACATGTCTAAGAACCAGAGAAGTCACAAGTAAACATAATATAGTACGAGTACCAACCCCTCTATCCTAATGGACACTGGACAGCATACAATACTTTGTATAAGTCCCTTGAGTCTAATAACTCATTTGCTGTGTGTCGTAGGTTGAAAACTGTACTTATGGTTAAGAAGAATTACACCGCCGTTTAATGCTCCTTACCTAATCATCAACTGATATAGGTAAATGTCATCGACATAATTTCAAAAAGTTATATCTCACTCTATAAAAATAGACGTACAGATATATCAATTTGAAATTGCTGCATAACAGTGGATATTCAAAACCAAATATTTGCCGTCTGGTAAACAACCCGGGTGGTTCCTCAAATATCACCAATTACAACGAATTCCGATATAATGAGGACAATCACCTAATTCCCAATAACTTACTCCCACTCATCATCTGTAAAACCATACAGATGTGAGATTCATACCTGGTAAATACATACCCTGGAGCAAGTGACTAATTGGGAAATCAGTTTTCCTTTAACAGTACACAGTGAAACTGAAACATTGAAATGTTTCGTAGGGATATCATGGTATTCCTAGTAATGCCTCTTCCATTATCCAGATTCACAAATGTAACCGTATATTTCTATGCCATCTCTCAACATCCCTTCATATATCTTTAGCCATTACCTTCTGTACACCCTCTTAGGCTAAATGGTTTTCTTCCTTCCCTACCTTTCGGCACTAGCCTATGGTTTGGAAGAAGACTATCCAATAAGCATAATGGGTGTACTGTCCTAATCCTAGGAGCACTCGCAACCCGAGAGAAGGTAAAGATAAAAGACACCTGAATAAACCTTATTCCTATTTCTCCTGAACCAGAATCCATCCCCGAACTGGAACAAGTTCCTTTCGAGTTCGTATATAACCATACGATGGAGTATCCAAATAACTGTGGATCTTCGTAGTGATACGGAGTGTCCTGGAGAAATACAAAGGTGAAGTAGGAGTGGTAATGAAATACTTGGTTTGGTCGTGAATAGCAGTCGCAGTTTACTTTGCCCTCTTTCTAATCCCTTTATTTGTCTTAACTTAATACCTTTTGTACACCAAACTTAGGCTAATCGGCTTTCTTCATTCCATACCGTTCGGCACCAGCCTAAGGTTTGGAAGAAGACTATCCAATAGGCGTATCGGGTGTACTATCCCCTAATCCAAGGAGCACTCGCAACCTGAGAGAAGGTAAAAGGAAAAGACAACTGAATACTCCTATTCGTTTTCTCCAGAACCGGAAACCATCCTCGAATCTGGAACAAGTTCCTTCAAGTTCGTATATAACCATATGATTGTTTTACCCAATGGAAGTGGGAATTCGTAGTAATACGGGGTGTTCTGGAGAAAAGGTTAAAAGTAGGAGTGGCAAAGAGGTACGCAACTCTGACAATCCAAAAGCCGGTGTTTAAGAAGGTTCGGTCAATTTGGTCACTGAGTCATAGTCTAGGGTCGGGCCATGGCCACTGCCAAAGAGAGAGAGAAAAGAAACACTCAGCGTGCACTCTAACCTAGATAAGAATGGTTATCACTTTATCTAATCAGGAAACCTCCCACTGTAACGTCAAATTCTCCTCCAAACCTGAAAAAAGAATTAGTTGGGATCACCAGAGGAGTAAACCAACTCATCAGTGGGAATCGGGATCCAACTATCATCGCATGATAACGTGATGGAATCCACTCACGTTATCACACTCCAGAAGGTATGCGCATATCTGGCAAGTTTCAGTTTCTTTAGAAACTCCCGATGTAATTTTTGCCCCATGCTCTTATGACCTTGACGAAGGTCAACAAATCATAAGTCACATGTCAAGTTCTACCCGTCATTATCCAGGTTGATTTGAACCTACCCGTACCTACCCTTGACTTTGGCCAACAAGGCAGTATGACTGTCCCAAACCAACGCATCTATCTATACAGCAGAAAGGTAACATGCAGCTACCATTCACTATGCCTTGACGAAGGTCAACAAACATAGCATGAATACTGCGTGCTACCCGTCTGAAATGACGGAGGCTTACGAATGGTTTTTGGCGAAAAACCTTTAACGTAATGAACTTGATATCGTTGAAGGAACCGGATAGCTTTTTATAAAAATAAAGTGACGAAAACCTTTGCTAAAGAGGTCCCTCCCGGTGAAGGGATCTCGGCTCTTTCCCCGTAGAATGAGGTGCAGGATATTCCAACTGAATAACACGATGCAAAGCAAAAGCAATCGACTATAGTGAAGTTATTGCCCTGACGCAAACTTCTGTCTAAGGGGTCACTCCCGGTGAAGGGATCTCGGCCCTTGCCTCGTCGACTGAAGTGCTGGATATTCATAACCGAATACCACTGTGCAAAACAAAAGAGAACGTCCTTGCATTAACGGCTTTTTGAAAAATTGTTCCAACAACATCAGAATAGATTTGTTTTAGCTTGCATTGATCCGAATCAACGCGGTCCCATCAATTGATCACACCAATAAAGAACGAAAATAATGATGTACGTAAATGCCATCCGCATTCGCCACTGGGTCCCGTCATCACCCGTTAGGTTACTTAACTAACGACAGAGCAGGGACTGGACTAGCGCGGATGCAAAACATATACAACATCTACTAGTATATATAACAATATATAATATTCGCTCAACGCGTGATAAAATGCAACATCACAGAAATGTAATAAGCATCACAGAACAATACAGATATCTGTGATCCCCGGGTTTCATAGAGCCGCTACTGAAACCCGACGTTCCCCTGGTCGTGTGGATAGCCTGTGCAATGAAATCCTAGACCCCTACGGGCGCGGCAAGTTACCCGCCAAAACCTGAAGCGAGGCGGCCCCCTTTAGCAACATGAATGGACCACCCAGCATTTCACAGAATCCGGTAACTTGGGCACCCCTCCTTGGATCAACCTGTACCCCCACCGAGTGCGGCGAATAGCCCGCCAATTCTAGAGTGAAGCCCCCTCCGTCTCAACGCCATGAGATGCGGGCTTGTTGCCCTCTAGAACCCGGCTACCCATGCACCCCACCGCGGGGCAATCCTAGTACAGAAAGTAAAATATACATACAACGGGTACATCGACCTCAGCCCGGTCGTGCCCCAAAAGAATAATATACCAACAGGCAGTGGCGGCAGTCCACATGTCGGATGCTCTCCCCGTAATATCAAATGTACATATACAACCAAACTGTACTACCATTGCAACCAGGCTATCCACCACGACAAATCCGCAACATCACAGCACAACGCAGAACATTTGTTAGTTATATGTATGCCCTAGAGGCCATTACTATACATAGGATGTATATTGTGGTGGATGCTTGGACATATATAGGGAGGACTTTCTTGCTCGACATGATAGTATGCTATCTGGTTACTCTTTACCTTAACGTGTACACTGATTGTCTCTCTGTTACATGTTGGTAAAGCCCTTAGGATGTGTACTTAACTACCTGGACTATGATGCAGATCATACTAGTGGGGACATGGTAGTCCATAAGTGCATCCTTCAAGGTCCCTAGTCGTGGGTGTATCGAGACGGGGCATCGATATACCAGAGTAGACTAGCGTATACCTTCTCGACCCATACAGATGGGCGATGGATGATCCCATATCCATTGGTGTTTGACATCAGAGATGATATACGGGTGCTCAGTGGAGACTGGGTACACTGGACGGACTCGCCGAGAACTCCCAGATGGTATTATACCTTACGTCAGATGGCAGTTCTCTGGTGACACTGGTACAGAGTAGTCTGTTGACCCGAGATCGTCATAGAGTCTTGTGTGGTTCCCACTGTGCTTTGATTTCCACCTTACCACGTCCAAGAGGGCGTGCAAAACGGTGGTTTTTGGGTACAGTCCCGAATCACATGGAGGCAATGAGCGATAGGAGGGGATTCGTCTCTCCCGGTATAGGGAGTTGATGTTGCGCTGTGTTCGATTGGCTATAACCGGAAATCCCTGGCCAGGGTTGCTGAGATTTACTGGTAAGTGTTACCAGTAGTTTCTCGAACTGTTATAAACCTCATATCGACACGACTTATCGAGCTATTGGGGTCTGACGTTTACCACCCCTAGGCGAGATATGCGACATATCAGACGATCAGACCGGACTGTACGGTAAGTGTTACTGGTTGGATTCACAGGAGTGTGAGCGGGCTTGCTCGTCGATCTTCTGATCGCTCAATACCCGGGTGGCCGTTACGTTTAGCAGACCGCTTGCGGCTTGTGGGTGTTTGATATGATCATCATCTGCTGCCGGCGTATTGACGAGTCTTTAGAGTCCTACACAGAGGTTTCCTGGCTCAAGCGAAATGAAATAAGAGCGCATATGAGATATGTGCGGGACCGAGAATAATGCGTGTATATGATACCGTATTCTATTCTCGCGATGAATGTATCGAATGGTTGTATGTGATATAACCTAGTTATCGAATCGAGGATTGATTCGATAAATCGATACATTGGATATTAGTCGGTCATATGCGATATGACCGGATCGTTAAATCAATTGTTGATTTAATGATTTAATGCATAATTATATATTTGATATACTACTTTGCATTAACTAGTATTGGTTCATTTAAATTGGATTTTCTCACTTGGAGTGCACATTGTATATGTGATATACTTTTGTACACTAGTTTGTATCATGTTTGATGATACATGCTAACTTGAGTTTGTGTAAAGATTAAACCATGGTTATATGAGTGGTTAGGGTTTTGGTTTATTTACTTATTCATTTATTTATTTCTTTTGTTCATTTTGACAAAAGAAAATGATAAAGAGAAAATGGTGGCTTTCTTTGTTTGATATTGAAGCTTCATGAAGCTTTGACTAAGTCACCATTTTGTCTCATGCTTAACCCTAACCATTCCACTTAACCCTAGTTCATTCTCTACACTTGATCATGGTTGGATTATGATAAGTATTCATTTTATTTTCTTTTTGAATTAGACTTATCATAAGATACTTCATCTTCTTCTTCTTCTTCAAGAAGAAGCTTTCCTCCATCAATGGAAACTTGAGAAAATGAGTGAGAAATCCAATTCTAAAGTGAACCCACCTCCTATTTCTTCATCCTCTACCTCTTGCCAAGTAGTATAGGGTGTTTCCTTCACAAGTTTTCATGGCTTGGTGAAGGTGGAGCTTGATCTTGTGATGCCTCGACGTAGATCATCTTCGGCATCGTCGTCGATGACCTAGCCGGCCCATTTCTCCGATGAAGCCGACGCTAGAGCCCGGGATTCGATTTGGACAGCGAGAAGACTTCATTGCGGAGCTATGGAGGTGGAGGACCGGATCTACAAAGGTTGTATTTCCGTTCTTGTAGTTAAGTTGTTAACTAGTTTCTTTTGTCGCCTAAAATCTAGTTAACGATCCGTATTAGGGTTTCTCGGCACCCGTAAAATTTAAAATTGGCATGGTTGATACCTTGTGAGACCTCATTTGTGTGCCCAGGAACCCTACAGTAGTATCAGAGACTAGCTAGAGCCTTAGGCGAAGTCTAGACGACGTTTGAAACCCGAACGAACCCGAAACCCTAAAACCCAAGTGCTCTCTGGACTTTTTCTAAAATCTGGGATTTTTCTAGATTAAAAATGCTTAAAAAATTCAGCCGAGAATTCTAAGAATTACGGTGCAATTTTTTTCCAATGAACAGTGAAGTGTGCGGCGGAACCGCGGCAGAATCATGGCTTCTGGGGCTGTTCCGCGGCATAGTGATGACGTCAGCCTTCCTACCTTGCACAGTAATTCATAATTTCTGCAGCTGAGTTTTATGGGTATTTTTAATATTTATTCAAGAGTTGAATTTTCTGGGGTGTTTTAGAGCTTCGATGTTTCGACCGGATTATCAAATTTCGTCTTTGTGTATTTCCGGATAATTTTTGAATTTGTTAAAAAGTTCGACCGGATATAAATACCCAACTTTTCCCCTGTCGGGAAATTTCCAAGTGTTGGATTTTTCCGTAGTTTAACAACGTTCTAAGTAGTGCAAGTAACGCGATGGACCCTCTAGAAGACAACAAACCTTAACTCGATTATGTGACCGTCTTGAACTGCCCTTTGAACCTTCGGGTTTGGGGCAGTACGGCGTGCCACATGTGAGGCGTTGGCTTGACCCTTCTACGGATGGACCGTTGGTACTGAGGCACGAACTGAATGTTGTTAGACTTATTTCATGTGTTGAGCTGTATCGGGAAAACTTGGGTATTCGACTGTTCGATCGGAAAGTTTAACATTTTCTGTTTATCTGGAATGTGATACAATAATTGGAATTCACAAACAGTTATGAGATAACTGAATGAATGTTATAAACATAGCAGTTTAGTCTCACTTGATCGGTTGCCACGGAATTTTGATGTGATCAAAAGTCCGTCGCAATCACGTAGCGTACGCGGATACTCGCTGGGAAAACTTAATAGACAGCCTCGCCCCATAGCCCCGACCAAGTGACTGTAGGAAAACCCCATCGCTGAAAGCATCCGTTCGGGTGCTCGCGGTAGCGGTGTTCCGCCTTGGTGCACTTCGTCGACGGCATCGGGGGTGCGGCTACCTACTAAAGTTTGCGACGAGCATTCGATCAGGATGTCGGGAATCCTGTTGAATTGCCCGACTTGATATTGAAAAGTGTTTTCAATTTTGAGACTAAAATGCGGGGTTTATAATTGTTAGGCATGCGATGTCTAAGGAATTCATTTAGTCAGGCATGCGATGTCTGAGGATGTTGCGGATTCCAACTGTTGTAGTTTTACACTTTCTTTTCTGCGACCGTAAGTGTAATATGTGATATCGCCGGTTTCGTTGCTATATGTTAACGACAATTGGGATAGACATATTTACTTACGTTGATGACATGTGATGTTATGTGTTGCTGGATATGTTATATTGGATCGTCGTGTTTGAATAGCCGGGGGTTTTTATGTGAGATGAGTGTTTTTCATTTTCATTCATGTAAAAACTTGTATGTAATATTCTTTTATTGGGGCACTTCCAGGTTGCGGAAGATGTCACCGTTTGTATATTATTTACTTTTCCGCACTAGGATAGACCCAAGGAGGGGAGCACAAGTAACCGGGTTCTGGAGTCCAGTAGGAGACCAACTCGAGGAGTCGAGTCCGAATCTCCTAACTCTAGAATTGGTAGGGTTGCTTGAAGCTCTCGTAGGGGTCTAGGGGTGTGGGTTTGGCTATTTATCACGACCGTGGAATCCGTGTTTTATACCGGCTCGTATTGAAAACACGGACGTCCTAGTATATCCAATATTTCATATGTTTCTTCTACTGCGATATCTGTGATGTGATCATGTGATGTTCTGTGATAGATACAGTATATAGTATATATGATATATTATATAGGCGTTACTTATGTTTTACACCCGTGCTAGCCCTGCCCCGCTCTGCCGTTAGTTACCTAACCTAACGGTGCACGAGGGGACACCGAAGCGAATGCGGATGGCATAAGTGTACGTCGTATTTATCTGTGATGTTTAGGTATTTAAATGATGGGAATTCATTAATGTGATTAATGAAATAAAAGAAACCTAAAGATGTTGTAGAATCTAATTTCAAAATAAAACAGGTAGCTACAGTTCTTGCTTTGCACAGCGGTATATATGATATATCCTGCACCTTATTCGATAAGGAAAGGACCGAGATCCCTTCACCGAGAGTGACTCCTTTAGCAATAACTGGCAGATGCTACAACCCTCGGTTTGGTTTTTGATTGCTTTTAAGAGTTTTTGCTTTGCACAGTGATATATATGATATATCCCGCACCTCATTCGACGAGGAAAGGACCGACGATCCCTTCACCGGGAGTGACTCCTTTAGCAAAACTAGAAAAGCCTCAAAAACACTCCATTTCAAAATCATTTGATTCTACAACGATATCAAGTTCATTACGCAATAGGTTTTCAGAAAAACCTGTCGTAGCCCTCCGTCATTTCAGATATGTACTGGTTAGTATTCGTGCTGCGTTTGTTGACCTCTGTCAAGGCGTAGTGTGCGGTAGCTGATTAGTACTTATTTGTATAAGCATATGATGTGATTGATTTAGGGTAGTCGTGCGACCTTGTTGACCTCTGACAAGGGTCGTGCGGGTGGGTTTACTTCAATCAGGAAATGACGGGTTGAACTTGACTAGCAACCTATGGTTTGTTGACCTCTGTCAAGGTCATAGGACGCTAGGGGCAAAATATTATCGGGAATTTCAAGTGTTGAAATTTGCAATGAGATTGCATACCTTCTATAAGATAGTTGCATCCCGATACCCGCTGCGAGTAAGAGTTACTCCTGGGAGAGTTTTACACATTACAATTAGCCGATCAAGTAGGTGTCTAGAAAGGTGTCAACGGGGTTACGCCTATGGGAAAACGAGGTTTACATTAATTAGGTTCGTGCGAAAGCACGGGAGACCTCTCTCAAAGTACCGACACTGGCCTGGCTGAAAGATTGGCGAACTTGTAGTGTGTAATTAATCCCGGCTAGTCTTTCCTTTTAGGGTTTGAAGGAAGATTTGATAAAAAGCAGTGGGAGCCATCCTGATTAGATAAAATAAATAACCAATCTATTCTTGCAAGAGCGCACGCTGAGTGTTTTCTTCTCTCTCTCTCCAGGCAGCGACCATATCACGCCTTAATCAAGATAATAATACAGAAGTATTGACCGAACCCGCTTGTTATATTGAGCTGGGGAACGTTGGTCCCGCTCCAACTTATAATTGTTATAAGACAGAGCAGGAAATTGGGGATTACCAGAATTCCCGTGCCGCCCAAACGAAGAGAGTGCATGCTGATGCATCATCTTCGGGTGTGTTCATTATACAGAACTGTTTCTCAGTATCCTTTACGTCCTGGGTATATGATACCAGATCAGGATCCCATATATGTAACATGTTACATAGGGCTACAGAAAGGTAGAGGACTGAGAACGGGTGATAAGTTTCATGAGGCAGAAAACGGGGCAAGTGTTGCAGCCAAGTCTGTTGGTCACTGTCACCCTGTATTACCAATACATTGATTCTGAACGAATGTTATTAGATACCGAACCTGATATACAAAATCATATCTATCTCTTTATTAGTAAAGAAAGGATATAATTTTGTATTGTTGGATAATCTTTTGAACATTTCCTATATCAAAAGTTGATCGGTTCAGGCACGTTATCTAAAAGCATTGATGTTCTAAATCAAACTACAGTTCTTAGTATACAGAACACACACAAGAGGAAGAGTTCAGAACTGAACGAATCCTTCTTGAGGTATTGTAGACTAGGTCATATCAATGCGACCCGACTAGCTGAAGTTACATATAGATGCATATTTAAATCAGTTTGAATTTACATCTTGTGAAACTCGCCGGTCATGTCACAAAGATACAATGACACCAGCTCTGTTTATTGGAAACAGAGAAAGAGTCAGTGAACTCTTGGGATGATACATGTTGATGTATGTAAGTCCCCTGTCTACACATGCCAAGACTGGTTCTTTATACTTCATTACATTCTCTGATGATCTCTCAAGATTCAGACATATGTTCCTGTTGAAACACAAGTCCGAACCTTTTGAGATATTCACAGAATATGATTTAGAAGTAGAGAACCAAAATATAGGTATAAGTATTATGTCCTTTGATGAGATCAAGGAGGAGAATACTTGAGCACGGAAATCCTGGACTATTCTAAAGGAGAATAAGATCCTCTCTCAGCATTACTCCTCCGTATACACCATAGCACGATGGTGTATCGGGGTGGAGCAATCACACCCTATATGATATGGTGCGCTCTATGATGAGTACTACTAAGTTTCCTATTTCCTTTTGGGAGTTATGCACTTATGAAGTTGCATACCTATTGAATGGGGTTCCGATCAAATCAGTTGCCTACCACTTCATATGTGATATGGGAAGGGAAGAGCCCATATCTTTAGTTAGTTAAGATTTGGGGTTGTCCGGCCTATGTCTAAAAGCATAATCCGGACAAGCTCGAGGCAAGGTCTGTTATGTACAACTGGAAATGTTCCAGCTATACAAACTACAGCACATGATTTGATAAAACCGAAGGATTCAATAGTTACCAACGAATCTCAGCCTCTCCGCCGATCTAGTAGGGTTCCTCACCCACCTGAGAGATACTTCGGTTTCTCTATGACAGTGGGAGCGAGGATTGCATCATGAGATGATGACCCAACTAGTTTCTAGCTGGTCATCAGGAGTGGGACTCTGTAAGAATGGCTGGATGCTTAGCGATCTGAGATAGAATCCATGTACACCAGCAAAGTATGAACTTTGGCTGCTATATCTGAAGGGTTAAATCCCCATCAGGAGCAAGTAAATCTTGAGAAGATTACTTGGTGTAGATGGAAAAGTTGAGACTTTCAAAGCTAGACTTGTTAAAGGTTTTCGTCATCAACCAGGCGTGGATAATGATGAAACCTTTTCAAGTAGCTATGCTTAAGTCAATCCAGATCCTACTTGCCACGGCTATGTACCATGACTACGATATCTGGCGGTTGGGTGCCATGACTGCTTTTCTAAATGATGTTTTAGAAGAGAACGTCTATAAGTACACAGCCAGAGGGCTTCGTAGACAGTGGGAGCAGCGGAAACGTGTACAAGATGCTTTATAGGATAAAGCAGGTATCGCGGAGTTGGAACATCTGTTTTGATGTATTAGTCAAACAGTTTGACATCATCAAAATGGTAGATGAACCTTGTATAAACAAAAAGGTAGTAGGGAGTATAGTGACGATCCTCGTAGAGTACGTGGATGACATACTCTTGATAGGGAAGGAGTTTCCTATGCTACGCTCGGTCAATCTCCGCTCATCACAATGATTCTCCATATAGGATCAAAGTGATACCTTCTAAATCCTGGGTTTTGGATCTATGAGATAGATCTAATTGGATGTTAGGACTCTCACTAGTTGTAGTGAGATGGTATCAATCGATCCTGGGAAGAATCATTGGAAGTGTTCCAGGGTGATAAAGACGACTGAGTGTCAGTCACAGGCATTGTCTTTACCTTCAGTGGAGGGACGGTATGTTGGAAGAGTTCCAAGCTAGATACCGTGGCATACTAGAAGATAAAGGCAGGATACATCGCTACTTAAGATGCTACCAAAGAGGCTGTCTGGGTGTATATATTTGTTCATGAGATGAACTCTGTTCCTTCCATTGTGTGACAATGGAGTTGTGGCTTATGCCAAGGAACGTCCGTCCCATCAGTAATCCAGACATATTCTAAGGCAGTGTCACCTGATCATAGAGATGGTTGATCTCCAGGATGATCGAGGTTAGGAGAGTAGACTCAGAGGACAACACGGCGGATCCACTCACAAAGGCCTTTTCCCAGAGAGACTTTTAAGGGATGGTTGAGTATGAGATACTACAACCACTGCTATCAGATGGCCCTAGTGCAAGTGGGAGATTGTTAGTTATATGTATGCCCTAGAGGCCATTACTATACATAGGATGTATATTGTGGTAGATGCTTGGACATATATAGGGAGGACTTTCTTGCTCGACATGATAGTATGCTATCTGGTTACTCTTTACCTTAACGTGTACACTGATTGTCTCTCTGTTACATGTTGGTAAAGCCCTTAGGATGTGTACTTGACTACCTGGACTATGATGCAGATCATACTAGTGGGGACATGGTAGTCCATAAGTGCATCCTTCAAGGTCCCTAGTCGTGGGTGTATCGAGACGGGGCATCGATATACCAGAGTAGACTAGCGTATACCTTCTCGACCCATACAGATGGGCGATGGATGATCCCATATCCATTGGTGTTTGACATCAGAGATGATATACTGGTGCTCAGTGGAGACTGGGTACACTGGACGGACTCGTCGAGAACTCCCAGATGGTATTATACCTTACGTCAGATGGCAGTTCTCTGGTGACACTGGTACAGAGTAGTCTGTTAACCCGAGATCGTCATAGAGTCTTGTGTGGTTCCCACTGTGCTTTGATTTCCACCTTACCACATCCAAGAGGGCGTGCAAAACGGTGGTTTTTGGGTACAGTCCCGAATCACATGGAGGCAATGAGCGATAGGAGGGGATTCGTCTCTCCCGGTATAGGGAGTTGATGTTGCGCTGTGTTCGATTGGCTATAACCGGAAATCCCTGGCCAGGGTTGCTGAGATTTACTGGTAAGTGTTACCAGTAGTTTCTCGAACTGTTATAGACCTCATATTGACACGACTTATCGAGCTATTGGGTTCTGACGTTTACCACCCCTAGACGAGATATGCGACATATCAGACGATCAGACCGGACTGTACGGTAAGTGTTACTGGTTGGATTCACAGGAGTGTGAGCAGGCTTGCTCGTCGATCTTCTGATCGCTCAATACCCGGGTGGCCGTTACGTTTAGCAGACCGCTTGCGGCTTGTGGGTGTTTGATATGATCATCATCTGCTACCGGCGTATTGACGAGTCTTTAGAGTCCTACACAGAGGTTTCCTGGCTCAAGCGAAACGAAATAGGAGCGCATATGAGATATGTGCGGGACCGAGAATAATGCGTGTATGTGATACCGTATTCTATTCTCGCGATGAATGTATCGAATGGTTGTATGCGATATAACCTAGTTATCGAATCGAGGATTGATTCGATAAATCGATACATTGGATATTAGTCGGTCATATGCGATATGACCGGATCGTTAAATCAATTGTTGATTTAATGATTTAATTCATAATTATATATTTGATATATTACTTTGCATTAACTAGTATTGGTTCATTTAAATTGGATTTTCTCACTTGGAGTGCACATTGTATATGTGATATACTTTTGTACACTAGTTTGTATCATGTTTGATGATACATGCTAACTTGAGTTTGTGTAAAGATTAAACCATAGTTATATGAGTGGTTAGGGTTTTGGTTTATTTACTTATTCATTTATTTATTTCTTTTGTTCATTTTGACAAAAGAAAATGATAAAGAGAAAATGGTGGCTTTCTTTGTTTGATATTGAAGCTTCATGAAGCTTTGACTAAGTCACCATTTTGTCTCATGCTTAACCCTAACCATTCCACTTAACCCTAGTTCATTCTCTACACTTGACCATGGTTGGATTATGATAAGTATTCATTTTATTTTCTTTTTGAATTAGACTTATCATAAGATACTTCATCTTCTTCTTCTTCTTCTTCAAGAAGAAGCTTTCCTCCATCAATGGCAACTTGAGAAAATGAGTGAGAAATCCAATTCTAAAGTGAACCCACCTCCTATTTCTTCATCCTCTACCTCTTGCCAAGTAGTATAGGGTGTTTCCTTCACAAGTTTTCATGGCTTGGTGAAGGTGGAGCTTGATCTTGTGATGCCTCGACGTAGATCATCTTCGGCATCATCGTCGATGACCTAGCCCGCCCATTTCTCCGATGAAGCCGACGCTAGAGCCCGGGATTCGATTTGGACATCGAGGAGACTTCATTGCGGAGCTATGGAGGTGGAGGACCGGATCTACAAAGGTTGTATTTCCGTTCTTGTAGTTAAGTTGTTAACTAGTTTCTTTTGTCGCCTAAAATCTAGTTAACGATCCGTATTAGGGTTTCTCGGCACCCGTAAAATTTGAAATTGGCATGGTTGATGCCTTGTGAGACCTCATTTGTGTGCCTAGGAACCCTACAACATTAACGTGAATGTCACGTTCGCAAATCCGTCTAAAAGGGCTATAGCAGTTAGACAGGATTTACCGATCAAATGACATTCACGGTCGCAGATATAATGTAAATACTGTGAACTAACATGTTTAAAATTTCCGATCAGCTAAATTTCCCGAAGTGGGCCCCAAGCACAACTGTAGCACTCAAAGAAAATCTGGGCAAAAACAGAACATACCAAAAACCCTATTTCCATGTCAGAAGCCCACTGTAAAAATTTGGTGCTGTGAACAGTTTAAACGGCGGCGGAACCGCGGCCAATGCGTAGGTTTGGCTACGGTTCCGCGGTGTAACAGTGCCATCGAGCTACCAAATTTTCACAGAATGCATAAAAAACCCTGCACGTATTTTTACAATGTACCAAATAATTTTTAGAGTACTGGAAAAATTCGACAGAAACTTGACATAGAAACGCGGTTTTTGGAAAATCCGATCGATCGAACTTGTAAACATGTTGGAGCAAGCTAGACTAGGTTAATTGCGTGGCTCTGATACCAATGTAAGTGCACGGCAGCGCCCCGGCCGTCATTCCGAGGCCAAAATGCGGAAAACAAAACTTTTTTATAAACTAGAAACCGGCGCTATCGCGTACTAAAAACCCGGATCGGGCCATTAACCTAATGCTAGCAAACTAGAGAATGGGTAGAAAGCTATACGGAGCGATCCGTTTCCTTCAGTCTTCGGCCTCCATCCCGATCTCCTCGCGGAATCTCCGGTCTTCATCTCCTCGTCGGAAAGGGCACCACATCGCCGGGTTCTTTTACGGGCTCCCACCTCTGGACCAAGGCAACTCGGGCACGAAGTTGGCGAGCCGACGTGTCCAAGAATACTGTAGGCTAAGTGTAGAACTCATGTCTCATGGGGTTATAAGGAGTTGCCATATTTGGTGGAGGAATAAGCTTTTGGAGATGAACTAGAATTTTGTAGCCAAAAATGAGATCAATCTTTTTTTCTCCCCAAAATTTGGACAGCCCTCATCAAGGAAAAATGGCCGGACCCTTTTGAGAAGAGGAGGGAGAAAAGTCAAAGGGGGGGAGGGTGAGCACAAGCTAGTGCAAGGTGACCATAAGAAAAGGTGGGTAATGATGATAAACAATGATCACAAACAAGTCAAAACAATAACCCATCTCCATCAACCATCTCATCTCCAAAAGTCAACCAATCATGAACAATCATGAACCAAGAAGTCAAATGATGGTTTAACCATCATGAAGCTATCATCACAAAATGTCTTCTCCATAATAAAATGCACAATTGCAAATAACCCCCTCCACACCAATTTTCAGCCAAAGAAAGAAACATAGGAAAATGGCCGAAACGGAAAGCAAACTGGAAACTCTAAAAACCCGATCCCGTAATAAATTACAGGAAAACCTCGCGACTGTATATACATACCCGCATTTGTATTCCGACTGAATACAAATGCAATGAGACAAAATCTATACTGTACAATACTAGGATCCGGCTTAAACCAAAGCCCGCTAGTATTATCCGTCCGGTCATGATGCGTGCAATACCGCACGTATATGATCGAACCCTGCCATATGCGTGCAATACTTGCTTAACCTTTCAGCCAGGGCGGTGTCGGTACTTCGAGGGAGGTTTTCCAACGCTTTCGCGAAGTTCCTTAATTAAATAACCTCTTTTCCCTGGAGGCGTAGCCCCGCTAACACCTTTCTAGACACCTACTTGGTTTATAGCATTGATTGTTAAGTGTGATAATCTCCCGAGAGTAATCCTACTCATCAGTGGGATCGGGATCCAACTATCATTGTGTGATGCACTAGATAGAATCCACTCTAGTCACCACACTCCAGAAGGTATGCTAAATCTGCAAGTATCCTGTATATTTGAAACTCCCGATGTGGTTTTTACCCCTAAGACCCAAGTGACCTTGACACAGTCAACAAATCAAAGAGTCCTTGTCAAGTTCAAATCGTCATTATCTTGATTGCATTAAACCCACCCGGATAACCCTTGACACAGTCAACAAGGTTACACGACTGTCCTAACCAATCGTACTGTATGCCACAAATAAGCAATACTCAGCTACCGTTCACTTCGCCTTGACACTGTCAACAAACGCAGCACGAATACTAAGTATAACTTATAAGAAATGACGGAGGGTTACGGCTGGGTTTTTGGTGAGAAACCCGTTAACGTAATGAACTTGATATCGTTGAAGGAACCTGAGTTGTTTTTAGAAATATATAGTGGCGAAAACCTTTGCTAAAGAGGTCACTCTCTGTGAAGGGATCTCGGCTCTTTCCTCGTCGAATGAGGTGCAGGATATTCCAAACTGAATACCACGACGCAAAGCAAAAATAGTCGACTATATTGAAGTTATTACCCTGACGCAAACTTTTACTCAAGGGGTCACTCCCGGTGAAGGGATCTTGGCCCTTGCCTTATCGAATGAGGTGCAGGATATACCAAACTGAATAGCACTGTGCAAAGCAAAAGAGAACGTCTGTAATGTCAGTTTTTAAAGCTTGGTTCCAACAACATCTTTTAGGTTTATTATTTTTCATTAATCAAAATTAATGCTGTCTCATCATTTTGTAACCTATCACACCAGAAAAGAACGAAAATAAAATGTACGTATATGCCATCCGCATTCGCCACGGGGCCCTGTCATCACCCGTTAGGTTACTTAACTGACGACAGAGCGGGGTCTGGACTAGCGCGGGTGCAAAACATATACAGTATCTACTAGTATATATATAAATATATATAACATTCGTCCCAGGCATGATAATAAACAATAGCACAGATAACATTACAGAATGGTGGATAATCTTGGAGCCCCGGGTTTCATTTGAGCTGCAAATAAAACCCGACGTTCCCGGTCGTGTGGATAGCCTGTGCAATGAAAACCTGTACCCCCTACGAGTGCGGCGAATAGCCCGCCAGTTCTAGAATGAAATCCCCTCCATCTCAGCGCCTTGAGATGCGGGCTTGTTGCCTTCTACAACCCGGCTATTCGTGCACCCCATCGCAGGGTAATCCTAATACAGAATATTAAAAAAATATATACAACCGGTGACATCGACCTCAGCCCGGTTGTGCCCCAAAATAATATACAAACGGAAAAGACGGCAGTCCACATATCGGACGCTCGCCCCGCAATAACAAATGTACAATTGAATTATAAACTGTATTTCTAACATTGCACCACATGCTATCCACCACGAAAATACAACCACAATCACAGCACAAGCACACAACATCAACGCGAATGTCATGTTCGCAAAACCCGTCTAAAAGAACATATAGCAATCAGACGAGTTTTACCGATCGAGTGACATTTCCGGTCACAGATAAAAGTGAATGTACTGATAATAAAAATACGTATTTTAAAATTACGATCGACTAAACTATCCAAGTGGGCCCAAGTATTAAACCAACACCGTAACAAATCTGGGCCCAAAGAATAATTATCCAGAAACCACAATCCCAAAATTTTATAGGCCCAGAAGAAATTTGTGGCCCAGAGGCCCATATTCTGCCGTAGAACCGCGGCGAAGTGTGGCTTTCTGCGGCGGTTCCGCGGTGGAAATATGGGTTCAGGGGCCTAAATTTCTTGTGGGTTCTTAAAAAAGCCTGCATGATTTTCTGAGAACAAAAAATTGATTTTTCGAGCACTTTTAAAATTGACAGAAAACCCATGTGAGGAAATGCGGTTTTTAAAATTTTCGGTCGATCGTTATTCTAAACACGTTTGAACTAGCTAGTGTAAGTTTTTTGGGTGGCTCTGATACCATGAAGGGTTACCGTAGCGCCCCGGCCATCTCATGTGGCCAAATGCGGAACAAAATTTTTTCTTACGATTAAAACCTGGCGCTAGACTAAACCCTAAAACCAGATCTTTCCATAAAACTAACTAGCTATACTAAGAGAGCTATCTACTATAATAGAAAGCTCACCAAACGAACCAAGTCCTTCGGTCTTCTTTCTTCATCCCTAGCTCCTTGCATCCACCTTAAACATGCTTGAACTCCAAATCCGGCTCCATCGGTCCTCCGTGATCGAGCTTGTTCTCCGGCCTCCTTTTGTCGTAGATGATCCACCCGGGGAGTATGATCCATGACTCTAGCTCCTAACTATGTAACTCAAGGAGCAACTAGAGAACATGGTTTGCTAAACCTAGTCGTCTAGGATGTAGTGGAGGGTGTCTTAGTGTATAGCTATCTCTTTCTTGCCTCTTCACTTGATTCTCAACACATGAGAAGGTAGTGAAGAGGAAGAAGATGAAGGTGGAGGAAGCTAGAGAGCAAAGAGGAGATGAGAGCAAAAGAGAGCTCAAGGAAAATAAGGAATCAATCATGAAAGAGAAAATATAAACAATGGTTTTGTATATCAATTCTTTCATTAAACAATTAGCAACCATGCTTCAATAATAAACCCAAAATGAATTATAAATTCATTTGACTACTATTGAAGCATGGTCACCTCTTTTCCTCCCATACTCTTACTTTACACCTCATTTCCATTTATGAAATAAATGAAAAATAAAAAATGAGGTGGCCACCTTCTAGAAGGAAAAGTGTAATAAATACGGATTTCCAACTACTGTACAAATATACCGGCTACCAGATAAAAATCCGAACGCCCAAAAGAGATAGAATAACACGAAGAACGTAATACTAGAATATATATATCGAAATACATATACGTAAATTATTAAATCAATACCTGATTTAATAATCCGGCTCATACCCGAGCCGGCTAGTATTACAAACTGTCCGATCGAAAATCCGAGTACCAAGTACATCAATCGATCGAACCCTGCACGTATCCAATACGGCTACTACATCATTTGGTCTGGATCAGGGAAACCCTCTGTGTGGGACTCTAAAGACTCGACAGTACTCTGGCAGTGGGTTTAACCACAAGCACGTCAGCGGCACTAGCTGTACGTAACGGCTGCCCAAGTACCTGTCGAAAAGGAAGGCCGACGAGCAAGCTCGTCCGAACTCCTACTGAGCCTATCCGTGACAATATCCGTACAATCCGGTCTCTTTGTCAAAGAGTATCGCATACCGGGTCTAGGGGATGGTGAACGTCAGACCCTAATAACCTGATAAGTCAGGCCGATGTGGCTTAGGACCAATCCGAGAAACTACTGATCAACCTATCAGTAAATCCCAAGTTCCTTGGCCAAGGTCTTATGGTCCTGACCAATCGAATCACAGTGCGATATCGACTCCCTATACCGGGAGAGACGAATCCCTGACAATCGCTTACTGCCTCCATGTGGCTCGGGACTGAACCCAACCAAAACCTGTTTGCACGACTCAGTAGAGCCGTGGTAGGGTAGTGATTAAAGCTCAGTGGGAACTCACACGAGACAAATGCCGATCTCGGGTCCAAAGACTAACCTGTACACATGTCACCTGAGAACTTCCATCTGACGATAGGTATAGTACAACATGGAAGTTCTCAGTGAGTCCGTCCAGTGTACTCACACCCAGTGAGCACCTGTATACGATCTTAGGTTCATCAGACCAATGGCTGCGGGACCAACCATCCCCCGACAGGGTAGAAACGTATACACCAGTCTACTCTGGAGTATCAATGCCCAGTCTCGATACTCACACGACTAGGGACCATTTAAGGATGTACTTATGGACTACCCTGCTCCCATAAGTATGATCGCCATCATAACGCAGGCAGTCAAGCAAGATCCTAGGGGCTTTATCAACATGTAACCACAATATGTAATAATGAGTATGACATATGCCATGTTAAGATAAAGACAAACCACAATAGTATACTACCGTATCGAGCCTTCATCAATATGTGCAAACCAGATATAATAACAATTAATACACATATCCTGATAAAGACAAGTCAAATAATATACTATAAAACTGAGGAAGATTGTTCTGTACATACATATCCCTAGTATCCATAAATATACATATACAATACTGGCCTCTAGGGCATATACATCCAACAAGGCTTGGGTCTGCCCTTTTACGGTCAGTCCATAGATACTGTGGCATATACCGAATATTATTAAACCGTGCTCAGATGTTGAGCTCTCGGAAAATTTTGGGGCATTTGATGACTCGATCAAAAAATTCAACGCCGTCCGGATATCCTGTGATAGGTGATCAGCAACAAGACCAGCTCCGGATAAAGGACCTCACCCAGGTGTGTGTGAGTTGATCGAGAACGGACGAATATTGAGTATTCCTCCGATTGTTAAGACGGGTTCCCTAGGACGTGTTCGGCTAGATATCTTCAATAGAGTGATGAAGATACCGTGTTCGTAGTTCGAGTCCGTGTGAGAGACTCCGGATTGACTATAGCCGAGAACATTTGCGGTACGCAGATAGCATGATGTGACGTCGAGTGGACGATAATGAAGACAAGTGGAGCAAGAGGTTCGTGCGAGACGTTAACAAGCTGTTGTTACTCCCCGTTGTGATTAGAGATCGGATATGTGTACAGAGGCGTTGAGATACGGCCAGTTTCCGAGGAAAAGTTGTGCTGAGGACGTAGATGTCCAGAGAACGAGAAAGATTATGTAAGAGTACCAGCCTCCGTATAGTTCGGCGTAAGCGAGATCGGAAGAGACCTTGAGCCGGTTCCTTCCATGACACTTCTGCAATAAGATTTGCACCGAGGATCAGATGTGTTACATGTATTCTGAGGACCCAGAGACATAGGACACCAGACCGTGGGCAGGAGGCGAGCGGATGTTCTTGCTCTGTCGGTTTGGGTGCACCGACTTTTTCTTTGACATTGCAGGAGGTGTACCTCAATGTCATTTGTTGCGATTTGCGTTGTGATCCGAGTATAACGCTTATATCGCTTGGATTTTGAGTTTCATGATATTTTGTGCACCATGGCTGCACCTACTGGGTATTTGTTAGTTATATGTATGCCCTTGAGGCCATTACTGTACATGAGATGAATATTGTAGTGGATGCAGTGACATATATAGGGAGGACTTTCTTGCTCGACATGATAGTACGCTATCAGGTTGCTCTTTATCTTAACATGTATACTTACTGTCTCTCTGTTACGTGTTGATAAAGCCCTTAGGATGTGTACTCGACTTCCAGGATTATGATGCAGATCATACTAGTGGGGCCTGGGTAGTCCATGAGTACATCCATCAATGTTCCTAGTCGTGGGAATATCGAGACGGGGCATCGATATTCCAGAGTAGACTAGCGTATATCTTCTCGACCCTGTAGGGTTACTAGGCACTCACACAGGGGTCTACAAGGCATCAACCATGCCCGATTTAAAATTTAGACGTGCCGAACAACCCTAACCAAGATCTTTAAACTAGAGATTAGGCGAAACAAAACATGTTAAACACTTTAACATCTAAGAGTTTGGGATTACAGCCTTTGTAGTCCGGTCCTTCACTTCATAAGCTCCGTGTTCAGGTCCCTTCGCTGCGATCATCATGTATCCGTACTCTAGAGAGGCTCCACAAAGAGAATGATGCAAACTTGCTTCCGATCTTCGATAACTAAGATGATCTACCTTGAAGTTTCATTAACACAAGCTCTCACTTACAAATGAAGTGAACACCCTAATCTAAATGGCTAGGATAGATTAGGATGATGAAGTAGGATTTTAGCTCTCATTTATTATCATAATCTCACACTAATCCATCACAAAACCCAAAGCTAGAAAGCTTTGCAAGGAGGAAGAAGAAGAAGAATGAATAATATCATTTGTGATGAATAATGAATTGTTATGATAACTACAAAATGCAACCATGGTTGACCAAGGAAAAGGCTAACCTATGTAGAGAGTTAACTAGGGTTAAAGGGTGTAGGTTGGGTTTGGAAATATCTTACAAAATATCAACACAAATATCTTTGCAAGAAACAAAGTAAAAACTTCTAGAAGCTTCTAGAAAACATTAACCCAAATCAAACCCTAACCATGTTTAATCTCTACTAATCATTTTGCATTAGTAATCATAACTTGTTACAATATTATATATCACATATATAATATGTATTGTAACAAAATAAAATAATACGATTAACATATATCGCATATATATCAATGTATTACCCGAGTGAGAAAAAGAATCTTTTAGTGAGCTAATATTAGTTAACGTAATTTAATATATCAAATATATAATTATACATTAAATTATCGAATCAACACTTGATCCGATAATCCGGCTATTTCACAAATAACCGGCTAATATAATCTGTTTCAGTTCATCGAATCAACACTTGATCCGATGACCCAGCTATATCTCATATACCCGGCCGATATCTCATATCGTGAGAATCTAATACGGTATCATATACACGTATTGTTCTCGGTCCTGCACATATCATATATGTGCTCCTAATCCGTTTTGCCTGAGCCAAGGAACCTCCGTGTAGGACTCTAAAGAATCGTCAATACGCCGGCAGTAGGTGATGATCATATCAAACACCCACAAGCTGCAAGCTGTCAGCTAAACGTAACAGCCACCCAGGTATTGAGCGATCAGAAGATCAACAAGAAAGCCTGTACATTTTCCTGCGAATCAAATCAGTAACACTCCTGTACAGTCCGGTCTCTTTGTCTGATATGTCGCATATCTCGCCTATGGGTGGTAAACGTCAGACCCCAGTAGCTTGATAAGTCGTGTCGATATGAGGTCTATAACAGTTCGAGAAACCACTGATAACACTTACCAGTAAATCTCAGCAACCCTGGACAGGGATTTCCAGTTATAGCCAATCGAACACAGCACAACATCAACTCCCTATACCGGGAGAGACGAATCCCCTCCTATCGCTCATTGCCTCCATGTGATTCGGGACTGTACCCAAAAGCCACCTTTTTGCACGCCCTTTTGGACGTGGTATGATGGAAATCAAAGCACTGTGGGAATCACACAACACTCTATGACGATCTCGGGTCTACAGACTAACCTGTACCAGTGTCACCAGAGAACTGCCATCTGACGTGAGGTATAATATCATCTGGGAGTTCTCGGCGAGTCCGTCCAGTGTACCCAGTCTCCACTGAGCACCCGTACATCATCCTTGATGTCAAACACCGATGGATATGGGATCATCCATCTCCCATCATATGGGTCAAAATGCGTATACGCTAGTCTACTCTGGCGCATTGATGCCCTGTCTCGATACACCCTCAACTAGGAACAGTTATAGGATGTACTCATTGACTACCGTGGCCCCACTAGAATGATCTCATCATAGTCCCAGTAGTCGAGTACATATCCTAAGAGATTTATCAACACGTAACATAGAGACAATCAGAGTGCATGTTAAGATAAAGTACAACCAGATAGCATACTATCATGTCGAGCAAGAATGTCCTCCCTATATATGTCCAAGCATCCATTACAATATACATCGTATGCACAGTAATGGCCTCTGGGGCATACATATAACTAACATTCTCCCACTTGCACTAGGGCCATCTGTTGTGGTATCACATACCCAACAATCAGCTGTGGTTGAAGTATCTCATACTCAACCATCCCATAAAAGTCTCTACTAGGAAATAGGCCTTTGTGAGTGGATCCGCGCTGTTGTCCTCTGTGTCTTCTCTTCTAACCTTGATCTCCCTAAAGATCAACCATCTCCATGATCAGGTGATACTACCTAAGAATTATATCTGGATTTCTAATGGGACGGGGGTTCCTTGGCATAAGCCACAACTCCATTGTCACACAATGGTAGGAACGAAGTTCATCTCATGAATTTATATATTTCCAGACTGCATATTTGGTAGCATCCTTGGTAACGATGTATCTTGCCTTTAATCGTCTAGTAAGTCATGGTATGTAGCTTGGAACTCTTCCAACATACCGTCCCTCCACTAATGGTAAAGACAATGCCTGCGACTGACATTCAATCGTCCTTATCGCCCAGAAACTTTTCCAATGATTCTTCTCAGGATCGATTAATACCATCTCATTACAACTAATGAGAATCCTAATATCCAATTAGAACTGTCTCATAGATCCATAACCCAGGATTTAAGAGGTATCACCTTGATCCTATAGAGAATATTTGTGATAAGAGGAGATTGACCAAGCGTAGCATAGGAAACTCCTTCCCTATCAAGAGTATGTCATCCACGTACTCTACGAGGATCACCACCATACTCTCTACTACCTTTTTGTATATACAAGGTTCATCTATCATTTTGATGAAGTCAAACTCTTTGACTACCACATCAAAACAGATGTTCCAACTCCGCGATGCCTGATTTATCACATAAAACATCTTGCTTACGTTTCCGCTGCTCCCTCTGTCTACGAAGCCTTCTGGCAGTGTACTTATAGACGCTCTCTTCCAAATCATCATTTAGAAAAGCAGTCATGACACCCAACCGCCAGATATCGTAGTCATGGTATATAGCCGTGGCAAGTAGTGTCTGGATGGACTTAAGCATAGCTTTGAAAGTATCAACTTTTCCATGTACACCAAGTAATCTTCTCAAGATATACTTGCTCCTGATGGGGATTTAACCCTTCAGATAAAGCAACCAAAGTCCATACTTTGTTGGTGTATAAGGATTCCATCTCAGATCGTTAAGCATCCAGCAATTCTTACCAAGTACCACTCCTGATGGCCAGCTCAAAACTAGTTGGGTCATCATCTCATGATGCAATCCTCGCTCCTACTGTCATAGAGAAAAACCGAAGTATCTCTCAGGTGGGTGAGGAACCCTACTAGACCGGCAGAGAGGCTGAGGTTCGTTGGAAACTATTGAATCATTTGGTTCTACCAAATCATCAGCTGCAGTTTGTATAGCTGGAACTCTTTCCAGTTCTACCTCATAACCAATAATTTCTTCACAAGAAATTCTCTTTCACAAAGGTGGCATGCTGAGAAACAAAACATCTTTTGTTCCTCGGTTTGGTAGAAGATATTCCCTTGCGAATGCTTGGGATATCCAACAAACTTCCACAGAACTGACTTTGCCTCGAGCTTGTCCGGATTTTGCTTTTAGACATAGGCCGGACAACCCCAAATCTTAACTTACTTAAGATATGGGCTCTTCCCATTCCATATCACATAGGAAGTGGTAGGCAACTGATTTGATTGGAACCCTATTCAATAGGTATGCAGCTTCTCAAGTGCATAACTCCCAAAAGGAAATAGGAAACTCAGTAGTACTCATCATAGAGCACACCATATCTTATAGGGTGTGATTGCTCCGCCCCGATACACCGACGTGCTGTGGTGTATACGGAGGAGTAATGCTGAGAGAGAATCTCATTCTCCTTTAGAATAGTCCAGGAATCTCGTGCTCAAGTATTCTCCTCCTTGATCTCATCAAAGGACTTAATACTTATACCCGTTTTTGGTTCTCTACTTCTAACTTATATTCTGTGATTATCTCAAAAGTTTCGGACTTGTGTTTGAATAGGAACATATGTCTGAATCTTGAGAGATCATCAGTGAATGTAATGAAGTACAAAGAACCGGTCCTGGCATGTGTAGACAGGGGACCTTCATACATCAGCATGTATCAATCCCAAAAGTTCATCTAACTCTTTCTCTGTTTCAAATAAACAGAGCTGTGGTCATCTTATCTTTGTGATATGACCGGCAAGTTTCATAAGATGTAAATTCAAACTCATTTAAATATGCATCTAAATGTAACTTCAGCTAGTCGGGTCACATTGATATGACCTAGTCTACAATACCTCAAGAAGGATTCGCTCATTTCTGAACTCTTCCTGTGTGTGTTCTGTACATTAAGAACTGTGGTTTTATTTAGAACGTTTATGCTTTTAGATAACGTGCCTGAACCGATCAACTCTTGATATAGCAAATGTTCAAAACATTATCCAACAATACAAAATTATATCCTTCTTTATTAATAAAGAGACTGATATGATGTTGTATATCAGGTTCGGTATCTAATAACATTCGTTCAGAATCAATGTATTCTGGTAATACAGGGTGATAACTGCCAACAGTCTTGGCTGCAACACTTGCATCATTTCCCACTCTTGAAACTTATCACCCGTTCTCAGTTCTCTACCTTTCTATAGCCCATGTAACAGATTACATATCTGGGATCCTGATCCGGTATCTCATACCCAGGACGTAAAGGATACTGAGAAACAGTTCTCGGTAATGAACACACCCGAAGATGATGCATCAGCATGCACTTTCTTCGTTTGGGCGGCACGCGAAATTCTGGTAATCCCCTATTTCCTGCTCTGTCTTATAATAATTATAAGTTGGAGCGGGACCAATGTTCCTCAACGCAGTATAACAAGCGGGTTCGGTCAATACATCCGTATTATTATCTTGATTAAGGCGTGACATAGTCGCAACCAAGAGAGAGAGAGAAGAAAACACTCAACGTGCGCTTTTACAAGATTAGATTGGTTATCAATTTATCTAATCAGGATGTCTCCCACTATTTTAGTCAAATCTTCCTTCAAACCCTAAAAGGAAAGACTAGCCGGGATTAATTAAACTCTACAAGTTCGCCAATCTTTCAGCCAGGCCAGTGCCGGTACTTTGAGGGAGGTTCCTCGTGCTTTCGCACGGACCTAATTAAAGTAAACCTCTGTTTCCCAGGGGCATAACCCCGTTGACACCTTTCTAGACATCTACTTGATCGGCTAATTGTAATGTGTAAAACTCTCCCAGGAGTAACTCTTACTCGTAGCGGGTATCGGGATCCAACTATCTCATAGAAGGTTTGCAATCTCATTGCAAATTTCAACACTTGAAATTCCAAATAATATTTTGCCCCTAATGACTTATGACCTTAACTATGGTCAACAAATCATAAGCACTAGTCAAGTTCTACCCGTCATTACTTGATTAAATTGACCCACCCACATGACCCTTAACTAAGGTCAACAAAGTCACATGACTGTCCTAACTAATCACATCATATGCTATATAGGAAGACATCACTTAGCTACCGTACACTGTGCCTTAACTAAGGTCAACAAACACAGCACGAATACTAAGTACCCTACTACCTAAAATGACGGAATCCCGCTCCTGTGTCGTAGGACTTGTAGCTCGGCAGTCCACCGGGTAGGTTTCTTAATCCTTCCAAGAAAACATTTTGCGTAATGAACTTGATATCGTTGTAGAATCGAGTGATTTTTAAAAGGAATGTTTTTTAGGCCTTTTCTAGTTTTGCTAAAGAGGTCACTCCCGGTGAAGGGATCGCCGGCTCTTTCCTCATCGAATAAGGTGCAGGATATTTCACAAATATCACTATGCAAAGCAAAAACTATATAAGCAATTAAAAGACAAACCGTGTTTGTAGCATCTGCTAGTTTCGCTAAAGAGGTCACTCCCGGTGAAGGGATCTCGGCTCTTTCCTTATCGAATAAGGTGCAGGATGTTCTACAAGGAACACCGCTATGCAAAGTAAGAACTAAAGCTACCATTTTTTAAACAAGTTTCCACAACATCTTTAGGTTTCTTTTAGTTTCATTAATCTCATTAATGAAGTCCCATTTTAATTATGCTTCACAAGCATCACTTTTGAAACGAAATCTGCAATATAACATATATCTCATATATATAATATAAACATTCGTCTCAGGCAGTAATATGATCTCATCACAGAACATTGCAGCAGAAGAACATATATGAAATATTGGATATACTAGGACGTCCGTGTTTTAATACGAGCCTGTATAAAACACGGATTCCACGGTCGTGATGAATAGCCAAACCCACATCCCTAGACCCCTACGAGAGCGGCAAGCAACACTCCCAATTCTAAGGTTAGGAGACCCGATCTTGACTCCTCGAGATGGTCTCCCACTGGACCCTAGAACCCGGTTACTTGTGCTCCCCGCCTTGGGTCTACCTAATTCGGAAAAGTAAATAATATACAATGGGGACACTATCCTCAGCCCGAAAGTGCCCCAATAAAAGAATATTATATACAAATGAATTTTACATGAATGAAAAAGAAAAAACTCTCATCTCACATAAAACCCCCGGCTATTCAGAACGCGACGATCTAATATAACATATCACAGCAACACATAATATCTCATATCATCAACGTAAGCAAGTATGCGTATCCTGATTGTCGTTGATGTATAGCAACGAAGCCGGCGATACACCACATACTACGCTTACGGTCACAGAAAAGAAAGTGTAAAAAAACAACAGTTGGAATCCGCAACTTCCTTAGACATCGCATGCCTAACCAAATGAATTCTTTAGACATCGCATGCCTAAGAATTATAAACCCCGCATTTTAGTCTCATTATCGAAAAATCTTTTCAATATCAAGTCGGGCAATTCAACAAGATTCCCTATATCCTGATCGAATGCTCGTCGCAAACTTTAGTAGATGGCCGCACCCCCGGATGCCGTCGACGAAGTGCACTAAGACGGAACACCACTGCCACGAGCACCCAAACGGATGCTTTTGGCGATGGGGTTCTCCTACAGTCACTTGGTCGGGGCTATGGGGCGTGGCTGTCTATTAAGTTTACCCGGCGAGTATCCGCGTACGCTACGTGATTGCAACGGACTTTTGATCACATCAAAATCCCATGGCAACCGATCAAATGAGACTAAACTGCTAAATTTACAACATTCAAATTAGTTATCTCATAACTACTTGTGGATTCCAAATATTGTATCACATTCCAGATAAATAGACAATGTTAAACTTTCCGATCGAAAAATCAAACACCCAAGTTTTCCCAAATAGCTCAACACTTGAAATTAGTTTAAAAACATCCATCACATGCCACAGTACCAATGGTCCAGCCGTAGAAGGGTCACGCCAATGCCTCACATGTGGCAACGCCGTACTGCCCAAAACCCTAAGGTTTAGAGACAGTTCAAAACGGTCACATAATCGAGTTAAGGTTTGTGTTCTTCTAGAGGGTCCACCGCGTTACTTGCACGACCTAGAACGTTCTTAAACTATGGAAAAATCCAACGCTTGGAAATTTTCCGGCAGGTGAAAAAGTGAGTTATTGATATCCGTTCGAACCTATTTAAAATGTTCTAAAAATTACCTGGGAAAAATTAAAACGAAGTTAAATTATCCGATCGAATCAACGAGTCCCTAATAAATCCCAGAAAACTCAACACTTGAGTAGAATTAAAAATTCCGAGAACAATCAGGAAATACATACGGATATTACTGTGCCAAAAACAAACCCTAATGCTACAGTTAAGCCGCAGAACTGCCGCTCAAGCCATGGTACGGCCGCGGTTCCGCGGCGCTTTAATGGTGTCAGAATCTCGTTTTTCACAGTAATTCCAAAAATACCCTACTAATTTTTCTGAGTATTTTTAATATGAAAAAATCAACATTTTTGAAAAATTTCCAGAAACAAGGGTTTTACGGGTATTCAGAGTTCGATCGGACTTTAAACTTCGCCTAGACTTTGACAAAATCTCTATCTTGTCTCTGATACCACTTTAGGGTTAGTAGGCACTCTCACAACGGTCTACAAGGCATCAACCATGCCCGATTTAAAATTTAGACGTGCCGAACAACCCTAACCAAGATCTTTAAACCAGAGATTAGGCGAAACAAAGCATGTTAAACACTTTAACATCTAAGTGTTTGGGATTACAACATTTGTAGTCCGGTCCTTCACTTCATAAGCTCCGTGTTAAGATCCCTTCGCTGCGATCATCATGTACCCGGACTCTAGAGAGGCTCCACGAAGAGAATGATGCAAACTTACTTCTGATCTTCGATAACTAAGATGATCTACCTTGAAGTTTCATGAACACAAGCTCTCACTTACAAATGAAGTGAACACCCTAATCTAAATGGCTAGGATAGATTAGGATGATGAAGTAGAATTTTAGCTCTCATTTATTATCATAATCTCACACTAATCCATCACAAAACCCAAAGCTAGAAAGCTTTGCAAGGAGGAAGAAGAAGAAGAATGAATAATATCATTTGTGATGAATAATGAATTGTTATGATAACTACAAAATGCAACCATGGTTGACCAAGGAAAAGGCTAACCTATGTAGAGAGTTAACTAGGGTTAAAGGGTGTGGGTTGGGTTTGGAAATATCGTACAAAATATCAACACAAATATCTTTACAAGAAACAAAGTAAAAACTTCTAGAAGCTTCTAGAAAACATTAACCCAAATCAAACCCTAACCATGTTTAATCTCCACTAATCATGTTGCATTAGTAATCATAACTTGTTACAATATTATATATCACATATATAATATTTATTGTAACAAAATAAAATAATACGATTAACATATATCGCATATATATCAATGTATTACCCGAGTGAGAAAAAGAATCTTTTAGTGAGCTAATATTAGTTAATATAATTTAATATATCAAATATATAATTATACATTAAATTATCGAATCAACACTTGATCCGATAATCCGGCTATTTCATAAATAACCGACTAATATAATCTGTATCAGTTCATTGAATCAACACTTGATCCGATGACCCGGCTATATCTCATATACCCGGTCGATATCTCATATCGTGAGAATCTAATATGATATCACATACACATATTGTTCTCGGTCCTGCACATATCATATATGTGCTCCTACTCCGTTTTGCCTGAGCCAAGAAACCTCTGTGTAGGACTCTAAAGAATCGTCAATACACCGGCAGTAGGTGATTATCATATCAAGCACCCACAAGCTGCAAGCGGTCAGCTAAACGTAACAACCATCCATCTATTAAGCGATCAGAAGATCAACAAGCAAGCATGTACATTCTCCTGCGAATCCAATCAGTAACACTCCCGTACAGTCCGGTCTCTTCGTCTGATATGTCGCATATCTCGCCTAGGTGTGGTAAACGTCAGACCCCAGTAACTTGATAAGTCGTGTCGATATGAGGTCTATAACAGTTCGAGAAACTACTGATAACACTTACCAGTAAATCTCAGCAACCCTGGCCAGGGATTTCCAGTTATAGCCAATCGAACACAGTACAACATCAACTCCCTATACCGGGAGAGACGAATCCCCTCCTATCTCTCATTGCCTCCATGTGATTCGGGACTGTACCCAAAAGCCACCTTTTTGCACGCCCTCTTGGACGTGGTATGATTGAAATCAAAGCACAGTGGGAATCACACAAGACTCTATGACGATCTCGGATCTACAGACTAACCTGTACCAGTGTCACCAGAGAACTGCCATCTGACGTGAGGTATAATACCATCTGGGAGTTCTCGGCGAGTCCGTCCAGTGTACCCAGTCTCCACTGAGCACCTGTACACCATCCTTGATGTCAAACACCGATGGATATGGGATCATCCATCGTCCATCATATGGGTCAAGATGCGTATATGCTAGTCTACTCTGGCGCATCGATGCTATTGGAGATAGTGCCCTCAGAGTCAATTATTAGATCACAGGCACGTGATTACAATAATTGAGGGAGGACCTGTCCCAGTAGGACAGTCTTACTCGAGATGATAATATGCTATCTGGTTTATCTTTATCATCATGTACTGCCTAGGTGACCTGACAGGTCGCTATTACACGTTTGTAGAGCCCCTAGGATTCTTGCTTGACCACCAGCAGTATGAGGGCGATCATATAAGTGGGAGCTGGGGGTCTATAAGCACATCCTTAAATGGTCCCTAGTCGTGAGAGTTTCGAGACAGGACATCGATACTCCAGAGTAGACTAGTGTATATAGTCGAGACCCCGACGAGGGGCGGTGGCCGGTCTCACAAGCCATTGGTGTCAGTTGGATAACCTAAGATGTATATAGGTGCTCATTGGGTTATGAGTACACCGGACAGGACTCGCCGGGAACATGCTAGTTGGTCATATACCAGACGTCAGATAGCAGTTCCCTGGTGACATGTGTACAGGTTAGTTCATCGACCTGGGGATCGTCATTTATCACGTTTGAGTTCCCACTGTACTTTGATTACTACCCTACCACGGCTCAAAGGAGTCGTGCAAACAGGTTTTAGTTGGGTACAGTCCCGAGCCACATGGAGGCAGTGAGCGCATCTTCAGGGGTTCGTCTCTCCCGGTATTGTGGGTGTGGTCGCGCTGTGTCTAGGAGAGCCATTACACAAAGCCCTCGGCCGAGGCAGGAGATTTACTGGTAGGTATTCCAGTAGTATCTCAGGGTGTTCTGGGCTACACTCCGACACGACTTGTACCGCTTTTGGGGGTCTGACTTTTACCAACCCCCTAGGCCCACCATGCGATGCTCATAGATGAACGGACCGGACTGTACGGATATTGTCACTGACAGGCTCAGTAGGGTTGTCAGGCTGAGTTCGCTCACAGACATCTCTTTTAGTCTATACCTAGTGTAGGGTTCCTAGGCACCCTAATGAGGTCTCACTGGGCATCGAACATGCCATATTAAAATTTTACGGGTGCCGAGAGACCCGACTACGGATCGTTTGCTAGATTTCTAGGCGAAAAAGCTAACTAGTTAACACTTAACTAAAAGATACGGAAATACAACCTTTGTAGATCCGGTGCTCCACCTCCACGGCTCCGCAATGAGGTCCTCTCCGCTGTCCAAATCAAATCCGGGCTCTAGAGTCGACTTCGTCGGAGAAAAAGGGAGCTAGGTCGTCGATGTCCATGCCGAAGATGATCTACGTCGAGGTATCGCTAGATCAAGCTCACAACTTCACCAAGTCAAGAAACTTGTGAAGTAAACACACTCTACTACTTGGCAAGAGGTAGAGGATGAAGAAATAGGAAGTGGGTAGACTTTAGTTTTGGATTTCTCACTCTTTTCCAACAATCACCATTGATGGAGCTTGGTTTTCTTCACTTGAAGAATGAAGAAGAAGAAGGAAAATAGTTATGATAAGTTGATTAGAAAAATGAAAAGAATAATCAAAACTTATCATAATCTAAACCATGGTCAAGTGTAGAGATTGAACTAGGGTTAAATCAAATGGTTAGGTTAAGCATGAGATAAGAATGATGGACAAAGTCAAAGGTTCATGAATCTTCAACTACAAACAAAGAAAGCCACCATTCTTCTCATTTCTTTTTCCAAAAAGAAAATAAATGAATAAATAAATAAATAGATATGAAAAACAAAACCCTAACCATTTGAATAACCATGGTTTAATCTTTACACAAACTCAAGTTAGTATGCATCATCAAACATGATACATACAAGTGCACAAAAACATATCGCATATGCAATGCGCACGAACCAAGTGAGAAAATCCGTCTAAAGTGAACCGATACTAGTTAATGCAAAGTAATATATCAAATATATAATTATACATTAAATCATTAAATCAACACTTGATTCAATGATCCGGTCATGTCGCACATAACCGACTGGTATCTATAGTAACAACTTATCGAATCAACACTTGATCCGATAACCCGGCTATATCGCATATAACCGATCAATGTCACATCGTGAGAATCGAATCCAGTATCACATACTGGTATTATTCTCGGTCCCGCACATATCTCATATGCGCTCCTATTTCGTTTAGCTTGAGCCAGGAAACCTCTGTGTAGGACTCTAAAGACTCGTCAATACGCCGGCAGCAGATGATGATCATATCAAACACCCACAAGCCGCAAGCGGTCTGCTAAACGTAACGGCCACCCGGGTATTGAGCGATCTGAAGATCAACGAGCAAGCCCGCTCACACTCCAGTGAATCCGACCAGTAACACTACCGTACAGTCCGGTCTGATCGTCTGATATGTCGCATATCTCGCCTAGGGGTGGTAAACGTCAGACCCCAATAGCTCGATAAGTCGTGTCGATATGAGGTCTATAACTGTTCGAGAAACTACTGGTAACGCTTACCAGTAAATCTCAGCAACCCTGGCCAGGGATTTCCTGTTATAGCCAATCGAACACAGCGCAACATCAACTCCCTATACCGGGAGAGACGAATCCCCTCCTATCGCTCATTGTCTCCATGTGACTCGGGACTGTACCCAAAAACCACCATTTTGCACGCCCTCTTGGACGTGCTAAAATGGAAATCAAAGCACAGTGGGAACCATACAAGACTCTATGACGATCTCGGGTCAACAGACTACTCTGTACCAGTGTCACCAGAGAACTGCCATCTGACGTGAGGTATAATACCATCTGGGAGTTCTCGGCGAGTCCGTCCAGTATACCCAGTCTCTACTGAGCACCCGTATATCATCTCTGATGTCAAACACCGATGGATATGGGATCATCCATCGCCCATCTGTATGGGTCGAGAAGGTAAACGCTAGTCTACTCTGGTATATCGATGCCCCGTCTCGATACACCCACGACTAGGGACTTTGAAGGATGTACTTATAGACTACCATGTCCCCACTAGTATGATCCGCATCATAGTCTAGGTAGTCAAGTACACATCCTAAGGGCTTTACCAACATGTAACAGAGAGACAATCGGTATACACGTTAAGGTAAAGAGCAACCAGATAGCATACTATCATGTCGAGCAAGAAAGTCCTCCCTATATATGTCCCAGCATCCACTACAATATACATCCTATGTATAGTAATGGCCTCTAGGGCATACATATAACTAACAATCTCCCACTTGCACTAGGGCCATCTGTTGCAGTGGTTGTAGTATCTCATACTCAACCATCCCATAAAAGTCTCTCTCTGGGAACAGGCCTTTATGAGTGGATCCGCTGTGTTGTCCTCTGAGTCTACTCTCCTAACCTCGATCTCCCTGGAGATCAACCATCTCCATGATTAAGTGATACTGCCATAGAATATGTCTGGATCACTGATGGGACGGACGTTCCTTGGCATAAGCCATAACTCCATTGTCACACAATGGGAGGAACTAAGTTCATCTCATGAACCAATATACACCCAGACTGCCTCTTTGGTAGTATCTTAAGTAGCGATGTATCCTGCCTTTATCGTCTAGTATGCCACGGTATCTAGCTTGGAACTCTTCCAACATACCGTCCCTTTACTGAGGGTAAAGACAATGCCTGCGACTGATATTCAGTCGTCTTTATCACCCTGGAACCCTTCCAGTGATTCTCCCCAGGATCATGTGATACCGTCTCACTTCGACAAGTGAGAATCCTAACATCCATTTAGATCTATCTCATAGATCCAAAATCCAGGATTTAGTAGGTGTCACTTTGATCCTATTTGGAGAATCCTTGTGATAAGCGGAGATCGATCGAGCGTAGCATAGGAAACTCCTTCCCTATCAAGAGTATGTCATCCACGTACTCTACGAGGATCACCACCATACTCCCTACTACCTTTTTGTTTATACAAGGTTCATCTACCATTTTGATGATGTCAAACTGTTTGACTATTACATCAAAACAGACGTTCCAACTCCGCGATGCCTGCTTTATCCTATAAAGCATCTTGTACACGTTTTCGCTGCTCCCACTGTCTACGAAGCCCTCTGGCTGTGTACTTATAGACGCTCTCTTCTAAATTATCATTTAGAAAAGCAGTCAAGACACCCAACCACCAGATATCGTAGTCATGGTATGTAGCCATGGCAAGTAGGATCTGGATGGACTTAAGCATAGTTACTTGAAAAGGTTTCATCATGATCCACACCTGGTCAATGATGCAAACCCTTAACAAGTCTAGCTTCGAAAGTCTCAACTTTTCCATGTACACCAAGTAATCTTCTCAAGATATACTTGCTCCTGATGGGGATTTAACCCTTCAGATATAGCAACCAAAGTTCATACTTTGTTGGTGTATATGGATTCCATCTCAGATCACTAAGCATCCAGCCATTCTTACAGAGTCTTACTCCTGATGGCCAGCTCGAAGCTAGTTGGGTCATCATCTCATGATGCAATCCTCGCTCCCACTGTCATAGAGAAACTAAAGTATCTCTCAGGTGGGTGAGGAACCCTACTAGATCGGCGGAGAGGCTGAGGTTCATTGGTATCTATTGAATCCTTTGGTTCTGTCAAATCATCTTCTGTAGTTTGTATAGCTGGAACCTTTCCAGTTCTACATAACTAACCTTGCCTCGAGTTTGTCCTGATTTTGCTTTTAGACATAGGCCGGACAACCCCAAATCTTAACTAACTTAAGACATGGGCTCTTTCCTTTCCATATCACATATGAAGTGGTAGGCATTGATTTGATTCGAACCCTATTCAATAGGTATGCAACTTCTCAAGTGCATAACATCCAAAAGGAAAAAGGTAACTCAGTATTACTTATCATAGAGCACACCATATCAAATAGGGTGTATCTGCTCCGCCCCGATATACCATCGTGCTATGGTGTATACGGAGGAGTAATGCTGAGAGAGAATCTCATTCTCCTTTAGAATAGTCCAGGAATTCCGTGCTCAAGTATTCTCCTCCTTGATCTCATCATAGGACATAATACTTATACCCTTATTTTGGTTCTTTACTTCTAACTTATGTTCTGTGAATATCTCAAAAGGTTCGGACTTGTGTTTCAACAGGAACATAGGTCTGAAACTCGAAAGATCATCAGAGAACGTAATGAAGTATAAAGAACCATTCCTGGCATGTGTAGACAGGGGACCTACATACATCAACATGTATCATCCCAAGAGTTCACTAACTCTTTCTCTGTTTCCAGTAAACGGAGATATGGTCATCTTATCATTGTGACATGACTGGCGAGTTTCACAAGATGTAAATTCAAACTAATTTAAATATGCATCTTTATGCAACTCTAGCTAGTCGGGTCATATTGATCTGACCTAGTCTACAATACCTCAAGAAGGGTTCGTTCATTTCTGAACTCTTCCTCTTGTGTATGTTCTGTATACTAAAGAACTGTAGTTTGATTTAGGACATCAATGCTTTTAGATAACGTGCCTGAACCGATCAACTTTTGATATAGGAAATGTTCAAAACATTATCCAACAATACAAAATTATATCGTTTCTTTACTAATAAAGAGAGTGATATGATTTTGTATATCAGGTTCGGTATCTAATAACATTCGTTCAGAATCAATGTATTGGTAATACAGGGTGACAGTGACCGACAGATTTGGCTGCAACTCTTGCCCCGTTTTCTGCCTCATGAAACTTATCACCCGTTCTCAGTTCTCTACCTATCTGTAGCCCTATGTAACAGATTACATATATGGGATCCTGATCTGGTATCATATACCCAGGACGTAAAGGAAACTGGAAACAGTTCTGTATAATGAACAAACCCGAAGATGATGCATCAGCATGCACTCTCTTCGTTTGGGCGGCACGGGAATTCTGGTATTCCCCAATTTCCTGCTCTGTCTTATAACAATTATAAGTTGGAGCGGGACCAACGTTCCCCAGCTCAGTATAACAAGCGGGTTCGGTCAATATTCCGTATTATCGTCTTGATTAAGGCGTGATATGGTCGCTACCTGGAGAGAGAGAGAAGAAAACACTCAGCGTGAGCTCTTGCAAGAATAGATTGGTTATTATTTTATCTAATCAGGATGGCTCCCACTGCTTTTTATCAAATCTTCCTTCAAACCCTAAAAGGAAAGACTAGCCGGGATTAATTACAGACTACAAGTTCGCCAATCTTTCAGCCAGGCCAGTGTCGGTACTTTGAGGGAGGTCCCCCGTGCTTTCGCACGAACCTAATTAATGTAAACCTCGTTTTCCCAGAGGCGTAACCTCGTTAACACCTTTCTAGACACCTACTTGATCGGCTAATTGTAATGTATAAAACTCTCCCAGGAGTAACACTTACTCGCAGCGGGTATCGGGATCCAACTATCTCATAGAAGGTATGCAATCTCATTGCAAATTTCAACACTTGAAATTCCAGATAATATTTTGCCCCTAGCAGCTTATGACCTTGGCTAAGGTCAACAAATCATAAGTGCTAGCCAAGTTCAACCCGTCATTTCCCGATTGAATTAAACCCACCCGCACGACCCTTGGCTAAGGTCAACAAAGTCGCACGACTACCCTAACTCAATCGCATCATATGCTTATACAGATAAGCACTAATCAGCTACCGCACACTACGCCTTGGCTAAGGTCAACAAACGTAGCATGAATACTAACCAGTACTTATCTGAAATGACGGAGGGCTACGACGGGTTTTTCAGAAAACCCTTTGCGTAATGAACTTGATATCGTTGTAGGATCGAATGAGTTTTGAAATGGAGTGTTTTTGAGGCTTTTCTAGTTTTGCTAAAGGAGTCACTCCCGGTGAAGGGATCGTCGGTCCTTTCCTCGTCGAATGAGGTGCGGGATATATCATATATATCGCTGTGCAAAGCAAAAACACTTAAAAGCAATCAAAAGACAAACCGAGTGTGTAGCATCTGCCAGTTATTGCTAAAGGAGTCACTCCCGGTGAAGGGATCTCGGTCCTTTCCTCATCGAATAAGGTGCAGGATATATCTCATATACCTCTGTGCAAAGCAAGAACTGTAGCTACCTGTTTTATTTTGAAATTCGATTCTACAACATCTTAGGTTTCTTTTATTTCATTAATCACATTAATGAAGTCCCATCATTTAAGTACCTAAACATCACAGATAAATACGACGTACACTTATGCCATCCGCATTCGCCTCGATGTCCCCTCGTGCACCGTTAGGTTAGGTAACTAACGGCAGAGCGGGGCAGGGCTAGCGCGGGTGTAAAACATAAGTAACGCCTATATAATATATCATATATACTATATACTGTATCTATCATAGAACATCACATGATCGCATCACAGATATCGCAGCAGAAGAAACATATGAAATATTGGATATACTAGGACGTCCGTGTTTTCAATACGAGCCAGTATAAAACATGGATTCCACGGTCGCGATGAATAGCCAAACCCACACCCCTAGACCCCTACGAGAGCGGCAAGCAACCCTACCAATTCTAGAGTTAGGAGACCCGGACTCGACTCCTCGAGTTGGTCTCCCACTGGACTCCAGAACCCGGTTACTTGTGCTCCCCTCCTTGGGTCTATCCTAGTGCGGAAAAGTAAATAATATACAAAGGGTGACATCTTCCGCAACCTGGAAGTGCCCCAATAAAAGAATATTACATACAAGTTTTTACATGAATGAAAATGAAAAACACTCATCTCACATAAAAACCCCCGGCTATTCAAACACGACGATCCAATATAACATATCCAGCAACACATAACATCACATGTCATCAACGTAAGTAAATATGCGCATCCCAATTGTCGTTGACATATAGCAACGAAACCGGCGATATCACATATTACACTTACGGTCACAGAAAAGAAAGTGTAAAACTACAACAGTTGGAATCCGCAACCATCTCAGACATCGCATGCCTGACCAAATGAATTACTTAGACATCGCATGCCTAACAATTATAAACCCCGCATTTTAGTCTCATTATCGAAAACACTTTTCAATATCAAGTCGGGCAATTCAACAAGATTCCCGACTGTCTGATCGAATACTCGTCGCAAACTTTAGTAGGCGGCCGTACCCCCGATACCGTCGACGAAGTGCACCAAGGCGGAACACCGCTGCCGCGAGCACCCGGACGGATGCTTTCGGCGACGGGGTTCTCCTACAGTCACTTGGTCGGGGCTATGGAGCGAGGCTGTCTATTAAGTTTACCCGGCGAGTATCCTCGTACGCTACGTGATTGCGACGGACTTTTGATCACATCAAAATTCCGTGGCAACCGATCAAGTGAGACTAAATTGCTACGTTTATAACATTCATTTAGTTATCACATAACTGTTTATGAATTCCAATTATTGTATCACATTCCAGATAAATAGAAAATGTTAAACTTTCCGATCGAACAATCGAACACCCAAGTTTTCCCGATACAGATCAACACATGAAATAAGTCTAACAACATTCAGTTCGTACCTCAGTACCGACGGTCCAGCCGTAGAAGGGTCAAGCCAACGCCTCATATGTGGTACGCCGTACTGCCCCAAACCCGAAGGTTCAAAGGGCAGTTCAAAACGGTCACATAATCGAGTTAAGGTTTGTTGTCTTCTAGAGGGTCCATCGCGTTACTTGCACTACTTAGAACGTCGTTAAACTACGGAAAAATCCAACACTTGGAAATTTCCCGACAGGGGAAAAATTGGGTATTTATATCCGGTCGAACTTTTTAACATATTCTAAAATTTATCCGGAAAGCCACACAGACAAAATTTGAAACCCCGATCGAATCTTTGATTCCCAATACAACCCAAAAATGCTCAACTCTTTATTTCAGATTAAAAATTCCCAGGAAAACCAGCACTGAAAAATAGGAGTTACTGTGCAAAACTTAATGGCAGATAAGACAAAAGTGCGGCGGAAGGGCCGCATTAGCACGCTAATACCGCGGTTCCGCCGCACTTTAGAAAGATCATTAGGTAATTTTTGCATCGTAATTCTTATATTTACCTGATTGTTTTTCTGCATATTTTTAATTCTCAAAAATCCACGAATTTCAAAAAAGTACAGAGAGCATTCTAAGGTTTGGGTTTCGGTTCGATCGGACTTCAAACTCCGTCTACGCATCGCCTAAGGCTCTAGCTAGGCTCTGATACCACTGTAGGGTTCCTAGGCACCCTAATGAGGTCTCACTGGGCATCGAACATGCCATATTAAAATTTTACGGGTGCCGAGAGACCCGACTACGGATCGTTTGCTAGATTTCTAGGCGAAAAAGCTAACTAGTTAACACTTAACTAAAAGATACGGAAATACAACCTTTGTAGATCCGGTGCTCCACCTCCACGGCTCCGCAACGAGGTCCTCTCCGCTGTCCAAATCAAATCCGGGCTCTAGAGTCGACTTCGTCGGAGAAAAAGGGAGCTAGGTCGTCGATGTCCATGCCGAAGATGATCTACGTCGAGACATCGCTAGATCAAGCTCACAACTTCACCAAGTCAAGAAACATGTGAAGTAAACACACTCTACTACTTGGCAAGAGGTAGAGGATGAAGAAATAGGAAGTGGGTAGACTTTAGTTTTGGATTTCTCACTCTTTTCCAACAATCACCATTGATGGAGCTTGGTTTTCTTCACTTGAAGAATGAAGAAGAAGAAGGAAAATAGTTATGATAAGTTGATTAGAAAAATGAAAAGAATAATCAAAACTTATCATATTCTAAACCATGGTCAAGTGTAGAGATTGAACTAGGGTTAAATCAAATGGTTAGGTTAAGCATGAGATAAGAATGATGGACAAAGTCAAAGGTTCATGAATCTTCAACTACAAACAAAGAAAGCCACCATTCTTCTCATTTCTTTTTCCAAAAAGAAAATAAATGAATAAATAAATAAATAGATATGAAAAACAAAACCCTAACCATTTGAATAACCATGGTTTAATCTTTACACAAACTCAAGTTAGCATGCATCATCAAACATGATACATACAAGTGCACAAAAACATATCGCATATGCAATGCGCACGAACCAAGTGAGAAAATCCGTCTAAAGTGAACCGATACTAGTTAATGCAAAGTAATATATCAAATATATAATTATACATTAAATCATTAAATCAACACTTGATTCAATGATCCGGTCATGTCGCACATAACCGACTGGTATCTATAGTAACAACTTATCGAATCAACACTTGATCCGATAACCCGGCTATATCGCATATAACCGATCAATGTCACATCGCGAGAATCGAATCCAGTATCACATACTGGTATTATTCTCGGTCCCGCACATATCTCATATGCGCTCCAATTTCGTTTCGCTTGAGCCAGGAAACCTCTGTGTAGGACTCTAAAGACTCGTCAATACGCCGGCAGCAGATGATGATCATATCAAACACCCACAAGCCGCAAGCGGTCTGCTAAACGTAACGGCCACCCGGGTATTGAGCGATCTGAAGATCGACGAGCAAGCCCGCTCACACTCCAGTGAATCCGACCAGTAACACTACCGTACAGTCCGGTCTGATCGTCTGATATGTCGCATATCTCGCCTAGGGGTGGTAAACGTCAGACCCCAATAGCTCGATAAGTCGTGTCGATATGAGGTCTATAACTGTTCGAGAAACTACTGGTAACGCTTACCAGTAAATCTCAGCAACCCTGGCCAGGGATTTCCTGTTATAGCCAATCGAACACAGCGCAACATCAACTCCCTATACCGGGAGAGACGAATCCCCTCCTATCGCTCATTGTCTCCATGTGACTCGGGACTGTACCCAAAAAGCACCGTTTTGCACGCCCTCTTGGACGTGGTAAGATGGAAATCAAAGCACAGTGGGAACCACACAAGACTCTATGACGATCTCGGGTAAACAGACTACTCTGTACCAGTGTCACCAGAGAACTGCCATCTGACGTGAGGTATAATACCATCTGGGAGTTCTCGGCGAGTCCGTCCAGTGTACCCAGTCTCTACTGAGCACCCATATATCATCTCTGATGTCAAACACCGATGGATATGGGATCTTCCATCGCCCATCTGTATGGGTCGAGAAGGTACACGCTAGTCTACTCTGGTATATCGATGCCCCGTCTCGATACACCCACGACTAGGGACTTTGAAGGATGTACTTATAGACTACCATGTCCCCACTAGTATGATCCGCATCATAGTCTAGGTAGTCAAGTACACATCCTAAGGGCTTTACCAACATGTAACAGAGAGACAATCGGTATACACGTTAAGGTAAAGAGCAACCAGATAGCATACTATCATGTCGAGCAAGAAAGTCCTCCCTATATATGTCCCAGCATCCACTACAATATACATCCTATGTACAGTAATGGCCTCTAGGGCATACATATAACTAACACCTGGTAGCCCGTTACGTATTGGCTTATACCTCTGACGTGCTAATGGTTAAATCCACAACCAAGGTGTTGACGAGTCTTTAGAGTCCCCCACATTCAGTTACTCAGCTTTCGGGCGAAAAGCTGTAAAGGCCGTATGGAGATATGGCAGGGTCCGATCAGATACGTGCGATATTGCACGGATCAGGATCGAACGGTTAGTACTAGAGCCCGTATGGATATATGGCAGAGTTCGATCAGAAACGTACGGTATTGCACGGATCAGAATCGGACGGATATTACTAGCCGGCTTTGGTTTAAGCCGGATCCTAGTATAGTACAGTGTAGACTTTGTCACATTGCATTTGTATTTCGGTCGGAATACAAATGCGGGTGTGTATGCACAGTATCGGGGTTTTCCTGTAATTTATTACGGGACCAGTTTTCTGGAGTTGCCAGTTTGCTTTCCGTTTCGGCCGATTTCCTTTGTATCGTTCATTGGCCGAAGATTGGTGGAGGAGGGCCTTATTTGCATTTGTGCAAATAAGCTTTTGTGGAGGGGGTCTTTGCATATTCTTGTATCATGATGGTGCACCATCCATTGACCTTGCTTGACTTCTATCTGCATGATGGCATGACTTTTGGAAGTGATGATTAGCTTGTTGGAGTGTTGGTTTTGGTGCTATCATGGTTGTTGATGATTGATTGGTGGAGTATGGATTTGTTTGTGATGATTGTTTCTTTTGGCCATTTTTCTTTTCTCTCTTGCATTATGATAGAGGTTCTATCATCCATACACCTCTCCCTCCTCCCTCATTCTCTCCTCTCACTTGGCATGGCCGGCCACATTGGAGAAGGGCTGTCCCAAATTCTTGTGGTGGGATTTTTGTTCTTCTAGCTTTGTAAAATCCCACATGTTCCATCTCCACAAGCTGATATCATTTCCTCCACCAATAAAGCAATTCCATAAACCCCAAAATGAGACATGAGCACTACACATTCTACAGCAAACCTTGGGCACGTCGACTGGCCAGCTTCGTGCCCGAGTTGCCGCAGCATAGAGGTGGGAGCCCGTAAAAGATGTAGGCGATGTGGTGCACTTCCGGCGACGAGGTGGAGACAGGACATTCCGCGGGAGATCAGGACGATGACGAGAAGATCGGAGGACTCGGATCAGTCGGTATATCTCTATTCCCCATCTTGTAGTTAGCTAGGACTAGTTAATGGTTCGATCCGGGTTTTAGTGCACGGTGGTGCCGGTTTGCCAGTTCATGAAAAATTAAAGTTAACCATCGCTTCCGCATTTGGCCTCCGGATGGAGGTTGGGGCGCCGCCGTGCACTTACAGTGGTATCAGAGCCTTGCCATTAACTTAGTCTAGCTTTGTTTAATGTGTTTACATTTCCGATTGACCAAAATTCCAAAAATCCGCGTTTCATTTACATCAGTTTTCTGTCGAAATTTTTTGAAGTCCAAAAATTTTTCAGGTTGCATAAAATTGATGTACTGGAAGTTCTAAGAGATCTATAGAAATTCGACACAGTGAGTCGACCATAGGAGCGCGGAACCGCGGCCAAACCCCTCTTGGGGCCGTGGTTCCGCCGCACTATAGTGTGATCACTGTATCCAATTTCTACAGTTCTCTTCTGGGTTGATTTTAGGGTTTCTGGAATATTAATTTTGGGCCCGGAATTTCTTGATGTGCTGCAGTAGTACTTGGGGGCCCACTTGTTAAAATTTGATCGATCGGATATTTTAAACACATTATTTCACAGTATTTACATTATATCTGCGACCGTGAATGTCACTCGATCGGTAAATCCTGTCTAACTGCTATAGCCCGGTTAGACGGATTTGCGAACGTGACTTTCACGTTGATGTTCTGTGTATTTGCTGTGATGTTGTGGATCGGTCGTGGGGGATAGCCTGGATGCAATGCTAGTACAGTTATGTTGTATTATGTACATTTGATATTGCGGGGCGAGCGTCCGACATGTGAACTGCCGTCACTGCCTGTTTGTATTATTATTTTGGGACACGACCAGGTTGCGGTCGATGTACCCATTGTATGTATATTTTACTTTCTGTACTAGGATTGCCCCGCGGAGGGGTGCACGGATAGCCGGATTCTAGAGGGCAACAAGCCCGCATCTCATGTCATTAAGACGGAGGGGGCTTCACTCTAGAATTGGCGGGCTATTCGCCGCACTCGTAGGGGGTACAGGTTGACCCAGGAGGGGTGCCCAAGTTACCGGATTCCGTGAAGTGTTGGGTGGTCCATTCACGTTGCTGAAGGGGGCTGCCTCACTTCAGGTTTTGGCGGGTAACTTGCCGCGCCCGTAGGGGTCTAGGATTTCATTGCACAGGCTGTAACACCCGAGCCCAATAATACTATTTCTGTTACTGGTTGAGTGTTTTGCATTGCTCATTTCATTTATCTTGCTTGTTTGGTTCTTATTGCAAAATTTTAACCGGCTAAGTCTTTCTGCATATAACAAATTTTAGCACCTAAAATAAAATTGAAAATATTCTTCTTGGCCTACTTGACACCCTTAGCCTCGTGGTAGCGTCCGTGCATTGTATTCTCGTCCCGTTCAGTGAAACGGGCGAGTTTGGATGGCTACGTGCTCGTGCGTGTGTCCGTTTTGGGAGTATGCTTTTTAATCATAAAACATTTCATTTTAAAATTTGGAACCCACTTAAAATCCTATTATTTGAATTTCGAATTTTTAGACCCAACCCGGGCGCAATTTGGAAATGTTTTTTTGGCGCCAAAATCCCAAATTTTAATATTATTAAAACTATCGCATATATTTTTTTCTAACTAACCTGATATCTTACTGTTCATTACCTATCTTTTAAATCTTTAAGTTAACCATATAATATTTTTACAATCTTTATATCCTTCTTAATTTATTCTCTCAGCCAATTGCAACCTCCCCTTTAACCCTGTGGGCCCCACTTTCTCTCTCTCTCTCCACTTTTTTCTCTCTCTCCCTCGCCCTCATATATTCTCTCGTACTTCTCTTTATCATTCTTTCTCTTCTTGCTTCATGTTCCGTTTTTCATTTTTTTAACTGTTTTTTTGTTGCTGGAATTCCGTCGTGCCGGTGACGCTTCTCGACGTTCCAGTGAGGTACCCCGACCCGTGTGGTTCCTTTGTTCGTCGTTTGGGTTCATTCCGTGAACCGTGCACCCGTTGCGAGTTTTCCCCGCCGACGGTTAACGTTCCGTTTTCCCGATTCGCGACCCATCGAGGCAAGTTAATCTTGCTACATGCTATATACTTTTATAATCTTCATTTTATAATGTTATACATTTAAAAATCTTATAGTTTACACATGAAACGTCGTTGAAAAATCGGATATGACAAATCTGAAATTTACTGTACACCTTATCTTATAAAATTCATTATAAATCATAGAAAAATCATTAGTATACGTTCTTTAGTTCGTTACAAAGCTAATTCAGAATAATATAACTCTATGAAATATTTACTTTCAAAATAAATTTTTTAAATAACGTAAAATGCAAATGAAAATGCCTTTAAACTGCTGCCTAGGGAAATTCCAGCAGCAAACTTTCAACTTCGAATATTCATAACTTTTTGTAGGGATAACCTGAGATGCTTATACTTATAAAACTGAAAACCTTATTGAATTATCTTTGTTTTGGTATAAGATACGTCTCTTTTGGAGAACATTTGTTATTTTTAAGCTATTTTACAAATTAGGGTGACGCTGAATTTCTGAACGGAACCTTCTTGTGCGTGGTTAATCAATACCACTTTTATTGTTATTAATCGCTTTGAATATGCTATCCATATTAATATTATTATAACAATATTACCAGTTAATCATTCTTTTACTATTGAAAGGACGATAGTCATACCCATGTAGCTCTTGTACTTTCTGTCATTGCTATTGCACTACCTTGTGATTATTGCACCCCAAGGGTGCTCGAACCTGTTAATATGATAATACAATTGCACTATAGTAATGCACCATCGTGATTAAATGAACTGTTATTGTTGTTTACTTTATTTCCTGCTGTGATTCCTTATTCGATTATATACCTGTTGTGAGCACACCCTCGATTGCGTCACATATTGACCTGACCTTGATACACATGACATTTACACCTACCGATGCACCGGACATGGTACCCTTTACTACCAACTCAACCTGTTGTACCATGACCCGACCTGTTACTTGATCTCATGCCTAATGCCAACAAACCTGACTTGGGGTCCTCATGGACCATTCCTGTTGTCTATCCAGACAAACCTGCTTTTACCTGATCCTGTGTTGGCATTAGTTCTTGATTACTGAATACCTGACCTGACATACATAACTTGGGGGTATGGGGAAATCAAAGGTGAAACCGACTTGTAACTCAACAGTTCGATACCTGTTCTGATCAGTCTTACGGGCTTGGCCAGTCCGGGAGTGATGATGCTGACATCACTCGTCCATCCTGCTACCTATTACTGCCTAGCGGCACGTCTCGGATTCAGCCCCGAGGGTCTTGACCGTGGTCCCGGGCATGCACGGGATACTATTGAGTTACATCGACGAGTCATCAATTGATTTCAAAGACTTTAGAGTAGAAACCTGATAAGACAGTTTAGTTACTGAAAGGTTCCTAGGCACCCTAGTGGGTTCTCTCAAGGCATCGAACATGCCAAATTAAAATTTTTTGGTGCCGAGAAACCCTAGACTACGGATCTTTAACTAGATGTTTAGGCGAAAAGAAAAGCTAGTTAACACTTAACTACATGGATACGGAAATACAACCTTTGTAGATCCGGATGTCCACCTCCACGGCTCCGCAACGATGTCTCCTCGCTGTCCAAGTCGAACTCCGGGCTCAAGCATCGGCTTCGTCGAAGAAACGAGTGAGCTAGGTCGCCGGCTTCTTGTCATAGACGATCTACGTCGAGGCATCGCAAGTTCAAGCTCCGACTTCACAAAGTGATGAAAGTTGTGAAGAAAACACACTCTACAACTTGGCTAGAGGTAGAGGGTGAAGAAATAGGAGATGGGTTCACTTTAGATTTGGATTTTGCTCACTAGATCACAACTTGCCATTAAAGTAGCAAGCTTTCTCACTTTGAGAAGAAGAAGAAGATGATAGAATTCTTTTTCAAGTGTTAAGTAAAAATGAATAATAAAATCCATTCTTATCATCTTCTAACCATGGTCAAGTGTAGAGAATAGACCATGGTTAGTGGGAGTGGTTAGGGTTAAGCAAAATGACAAAATGGTTATCATTGGTCAAAGCTTCATGAAGCTTCAACAAGCTTCAAGACAAAATGAAACCATTTTGTATTACATAAATCCATTTAATAAATAATGAATGGATTAAATAAAAAGAGAATAAACCATAAACCCTAACCACTCTCATAACCATGGTTGCATTCTTTACACAAAACCAAAACTATATGCATCATCAAACATGATACATACAAGTGTACACAAAACATATCACATATACAATGTGCACATCAAGTGAGAAAAATCCGTTTAAAGTGAACCAATACTAGTTAATGCAAAGTAATATATCAAATATATAATTATACATTAAATCATTAAATCAACACTTGATTCAATGATCCGGTCATGTCGCACATAACCGACTAGTATTCAATGTATCGACTTATCGAATCGGTCTTCGATTCGATAACTAGGTTATATCATATACAACCAATCGAAACATTAATCGCGAGAATCAAATACGGTATCACATACACGCATTATTCTCGGTCCCGCACATATCTCATATGCACTCCTATTTCGTTTCGCTTGAACCAGGAAACCTCTGTGTAGGACTCTAAAGACTCGTCAATACGCCGGTAGCAGATGATGATCATATCAAGCACCCACAAGCCGCAAGCGGTCTGCTAAACGTAACGGCCACCCGGGTATTGAGCGATCAGAAGATCGACGAGCTAGCCCGCTCACACTCCTGCGAATCCGTCCAGTAACACTTACCATACAGTCAAGTCTCTTCGTCTGATACGTCGCATATCAAGTCTCGGGGTGGTATACGTCAGACCCCAATAACCCGATAAGTCGTGCTGATGTGAGGCTCGTAACGGGTCGAGAAACTACTGGTAACACTTACCAGCAAATCTCTGATCAGCCCTGGCCAGGGACTTCCCTGTTACGGCCAATCGAGCACTGCGCAACATCAACCCCCAATACCGGGAGAGACGAAACCCCTCCTATCGCTCATTGCCTCCATGTGACTCGGGACTGTACCCAAAGACCACCGTTTTGCACGCCCTCATGGACGTGGTAAGGTGGAGATCAAAGCACAGTGGGAACCACACAAGACTCTATGACGATCTCGGGTCTACAGACTAACCTGTACCAGTGTCACCTGAGAACTGCCATCTGACGTGAGGTATTATACCATCTGGGAGTTCTCGGCGAGTCCGTCCAGTGTACCCAGTTTCCACTGAGCACCCGTATACCATCTCTGATGTCAAACACCAATGGATATGGGATCATCCATCGCCCATCACATGGGTCGAGAAGCGTATACGCTAGTCTACTCTGGTATATCGATGCCCCGTCTCGATACACCCATGACTAGGGACCTTGAAGGATGTACTTATGGACTACCATGTCCCCACTAGTATGATCTGCATCATAGTCCAGGTAGTCAAGTACAAATCCTAAGGGCTTTACCAACATGTAACTGTAAGACAGTATAAAGAGACTAGTGTACATGTTAAGATAAATAGCAACCAGATAGCATACTATCATGTCGAGCAAGAAAGTCATCTCTATATATGTCCAAGCATCCAATATAATATACATAATCTGTACAATACTGGCCTCTAGGGCATACATACAACTAACAATCTCCCACTTGCACTAGGGCCAGCTGCTATAGTATCTCATACCGAGCATCCCGAAGAGTCTCTCAAACTGTATCTGGGGAATGGCCTTCGTGAGTGGATCCGCCGTGTTGTTCTTCGTGTCAACTCTCCTGACCTCGATCTCCCGGCGATCAACTATCTCCCGGATCAGGTGATACCGCCTCAGAATATGCCTGGACCGCTGATGGGACCTGGGTTCCTTGGCCAAAGCCACCGCTCCATTGTTATCGCAATACAAAGGTATTGGACGCTCAATGGATGGAACCACACCAAGTTCAGTAATGAACTTCTTGATCCAAACAGCTTCTTTAGCAGCATCGTTGGCAGCGATGTATTCAGCCTCCATTGTCGAGTCTGCCACGGTTTCCTGCTTGGAACTCTTCCAGCTAACCGCCCCTCCGTAAAGGGTAAAGACAAAGCCCGACTGCGACTTAGAGTCGTCCTTATCACTCTGGAAGCTGGAATCGGTAAAGGACTCCACTTGGAGTTCTCCGTTACCATACACCAAGAACATATCTCTAGTCCTTCGCAAGTACTTGAGAATGCTCTTCACAGCTGTCCAGTGACTCTCTCCAGGATCAGCTTGATACCTGCTCACTACACTTAGTGAGTATGCTACATCGGGTCTGGTACATAGCATCGCATACATGATAGAGCCTACTGCCGAAGCATAGGGTATCCCTTGCATGCGAGCTCTGTCCAAATCAGTCTTGGGAGACATCTCTTTGGACAGAGTGACTCCAGAGATCGTGGGCAAGTTCCCACTCTTGGACTCTTCCATACTAAACCTCTTTAGTATGGTGTCAATGTACCTGGATTGGGACAATCCCAAAATCCGTTTGGATCTATCTCTATAGATCCTGATTCCCAATATGCAGGAGGCATCACCAAGATCTTTCATTGAGAATCTTTGTGATAAGAAGAGCTTGACCGATTGCAGCATAGGAATATCATTTCCTATCAAGAGTATGTCGTCCACGTACAATACGAGGAAGACAACCTTACTCTCTGCCACCTTCTTGTAAATACAAGGTTCATCTGGATTTTTGACGAAATCAAACTCTTTGATAACGACGTCAAAGCAGATGTTCCAACTCCGCGATGCTTGCTTTAATCCATAAATGGATTTAAGCAGCTTGCACACCTTCCCGCTGCTCCCACTGTCTACGAAGCCCTCTGGCTGAGTCATGTACACGCACTCTTCTAAATCACCATTTAGAAAGGCGGTCTTAACATCCATTTGCCAGATTTCGTAGTCATGAAAGGAAGCAATGGCAAGCATGATTCGGATGGATTTAAGCATAGCCACTGGAGAAAAGGTCTCGTCATAGTCCACACCTGGTCTTTGACGAAAACCCTTTGCTACAAGTCTAGCTTTGAAAGTCTCCACTTTCCCATCTACACCAAGTTTCTTCTTAAAGATCCACTTGCTCCCAATGGGTTTTACCCCTTCAGGAGCAACTTCCAAAGTCCATACTTTGTTGGTGTACATGGAATCCATCTCGGACCGCATAGCATCCAGCCATTTCACAGAGTCCCCACTAGTGATGGCCTGCTCGAAGCTAGTTGGGTCATCATCCTCCATGATGCAATCCTTACTGCCACCATCAATGAGAAAACCATAGTATCTCTCAGGTTGGCGAGGAACCCTACTAGATCGGCGGAGTGGCTGGGGTTCATCGGGAACTACGGAATCCTCTGGTTCCACCAGATCTTCTGTTGTAGCTTCTGCAGCTGGAACCTCTTCCAGTTCTACCTCATGACCACTAATTTCTTTTTCAAGAAATTCCTTTTCTAAAAAGGTGGCATGCCGAGAAACAAACACTCTTTGTTCCTCAGGGTGGTAGAAGATATACCCTTGAGAATTCTTGGGATATCCTACAAATTTGCATAGAACAGACCGTGCCTCGAGTTTGTCCGGATTTTGTCGTTTGACATAGGCTGGACAACCCCATATCTTAACATAGTTAAGACTTGGTCTCTTCCCTTTCCATATCTCATATGGAGTGGTAGGCACAGATTTGGTGGGGACCATATTCAATAGATGTATGGCTGTCTCAAGCGCATACCCCCAGAAGGAAATAGGTAACTCAGCTGTGCTCATCATAGAGCGCACCATATCTAATAAGGTGCGGTTCCTCCGTTCTGATACACCGTTGTGCTGTGGTGTATATGGAGGAGTCAGCTGAGAGAGAATCCCATTCTCTTTTAGGAAGTCCAGGAATTCATTGCTCAAGTATTCACCTCCTCGATCAGATCGAAGGATTTTAATGCTCTTTCCGGTTTGGTTTTCGACTTCTTGTTTATATTCTCTAAATTTCTCAAAAGCTTCAGACTTGTGTCTTATCAAGTACACATGTCCGTATCTTGAGAGATCGTCAGTGAATGTAATGAAGTACGAAGAACCATCCCTGGCATGTGTAGACATGGGACCACATACATCACTATGTATCAGTCCTAAGAGTTCGGTAACTCTTTCTCCGTGTCCCGTAAACGGAGTCTTGGTCATCTTGCCTTTGAGACATGACTGGCAAGTGTCATAAGATGAAAATTCAAAAGGTTTCAAATATCCATCTTTATGCAACTTAGCCAGTCGTGTCACATTGATGTGACCCAGTCTACAATGCCACAAGAAGGATTCGTTGAGTTCAGAACTCTTCCTCTTGTGTGTGTTTGTTATGCTCAGAACTGTTGATTGATTTAGAACATAAATGCCATTGCATAACGTGCCTGATCCAACCAACTTTTGGTTATGAAAAATGTTCATAACATTGTCCTGTAATACAAAATTATATCCTTCTTTACTTAGCAAAGAAACCGATATAATGTTGCATATCAGGTTCGGCATGTAATAGCATTCGTTCAGAACCAATGTATTACCAGTTGGTAATACAAGGTGATATTCCCCGACAGTCTTAGCTGCAACAATTGCACCATTTCCAACTTTAATGTCTTTATCACCTTCTCCAAGTTCTCTACCTTTCCTTAGCCCATGTAACTGATTACATATATGGGATCCCGACCCGGTATCCAATACCCAGGACGTAGAGCAAATGGAGAAACAGTTCTCAGTAACGAACACACCCGAAGAAAATGCATCAACATGTACTTTCTTCATTCGGGTGGCATGGGAATCCTGGTATTCCCCTATATCCTGTTCATTCCTATAACTCTTATAAGAAAGAACGGAACCAACGTTCCCCAGCACAGTATAACATGCGGGTTCGGTCAATACATCCATATTATTATCTTTATTAAGGCATGAAATGGTCGCTACCTGGAGAGAGAGAGAAGAAAACATTTTAGCGTAAGCTCGTGCAAGATCAGATTGGTTATTATCTTATCTAATCAGGATGGCTCCCACTGCTTTTTATCAAATCTTCCTCCAAACCTTAAAAGGAAAGACTAGCCGGGATTAATTACACACTACAGGTTCGCCAATCTTTCAGCCAGGCCAGTGTCGGTACTTTGAGGGAGGTCCCCCGTGCTTTCGCACGAACCTAATTACTGTAAACCTCGTTTTCCCAGAGGCGTAACCTCGTTAACACCTTTCTAGACACCTACTTGATCAGCTAATTGCAATGTGTAAAACTCTCCCAGGAGTAACTCTTACTCGCAGTGGGTATCGGGATCCAACTATCTCATAGAAGGTATGCAATCTCATTGCAAATTTCAACACTTGAAATTCCCGATAGTGCTTTTGCCCCTAGCGTGCTATGACCTTGACGAAAGCCAACAAACCACAGCCCGCTAGTCAAGTTCAACCCGTACATTTCTTGACTGAATTAAACCCACCCGCACGACCCTTGACGAAAGCCAACAAAGCCGTACGACTACCCTAATCCAGTCGCATCATATGCAGCAGATAAACAGCACATAGCTACCGCACACTACACCTTGACGAAAGCCAACAAATGTAGCACGAATACTATATGTAATTTATCTGAAATGACGGAGGGCTACGCAGGTTTTTCATAAAAACCATGAGCGTAATGAACTTGATATCGTTGTAGAATCAAATAAAGTTTTTAAATGGAGTGATTTTGAGGCTTTTCTAGTTTTGCTAAAGGAGTCACTCCCGGTGAAGGGATCTCGGTCCTTTCCTCGTCGAATGAGGTGCGGGATATATCATATATATCGCTGTGCAAAGCAAAAACGTAAAAGCAGTCAAAAGCAAACCGAGTGTGTAGCATCTGCCAGTTATTGCTAAAGGAGTCACTCCCGGTGAAGGGATCTCGGTCCTTTCCTCATCGAATAAGGTGCGGGGTATATCATATATACCACTATGCAAAGCAAGAACTGTAGCTACCTGTTTTATTTTAAAATCTGATTCTACAACATCATAGGTTTCTTTTCTTTCATTAATCACATTAATGAAGTCCCATCATTTAAACACCTAAACATCACAGATAGATATGACGTACACTTATGCCATCCGCATTCGCCTCGATGTCCCCTCGTGCACCGTTAGGTTAGGTAACTAACGACAGAGCAGGGCAGGGCTAGCGCGGGTGTAAAACATAAGTAACGTCTATATAATATATCATATATACTATATACTATATCCATCACAGAATCACAACACAAATATCGCAGCAGAATAAACATATGAAATATTGGATATACTAGGACGTCCGTGTTTTCAATACGAGCCAGTATAAAACACGGATTCCACGGTCGTGATGAATAGCCAATCCCACACCCCTAGACCCCTACGAGAGCGGCAAGCGACCCTGCCAATTCTAGGGTTAGGAGACCCGGACTCGACACCTCGAGTTGGTCTCCCACTGGACCCCAGAACCCGGTTACTTGTGCTCCCCTCCTTGGGTCTATCCTAGTGCAGAAAAGTAAATAATATACAAAGGGTGACATCTCCCGCATCCTGGAAGTGCCCCGAATAAAAGAATATTACATACAAGTTTTTACATGAATGAAAATGAAAAACACTCATCTCACATAAAAACCCCCGGCTATTCGAATACGACGATCCAATATAACATATCCAGCAACACATAACATCACATGTCATCAACGTAAGTAAGTATGCATACCCCAATTGTCGTTGACGTATAGCAACGAAACCGGCGATATGAACATACTACACTTACGGTCACAGAAAAGAAAGTGTAAAACTACAACAATTGGAATCCGCAACAACTTTAGACATCACATGCCTAACAGTTACAAACCCCGCATTTTAGTCTCATTATCGAAAACTCTTTTCAATATCATATGGGACTAAATTGCTAGATTTGTAACATTCATTTAGTTATCACATAACTGCTTGTGAATTCCAATTATTGTATCCAATTCCGGATAAATAGAATATATCAAACTTTCCGATCGAACATTCGAACACCCAAGTTTTCCCGACACCGATCAACACATGAAATAGGTTCAAAGACATTCACTTCATACCTCAGTACCAACGGTCCAGCCGTAGAAGGGTCAAGCCAACGCCTCACATGTGGCACGCCGTACTGCCCCAAACCCGAAGGTTCAAAGGGCAGTTCAAGACGGTCACATAATCGAGTTAAGGTTTGTGTCTTCTAGAGGGACCATCGCGTTACTTGCACTACTTAGAACGTCTTTTAACCACACAATAATCCAACACTTGGATATTCCGGCAGGGGAAAATCTGGGTATTTATATCCGGTCGAACTCTTTAACATATTCTACAATTATCTGGAAAAACACTCAGACAAAATTTGATACCCCGATCGAAACATCGAAACCCCAAAACAACTGCAGAAAATTAAACTCTGAAATAAATGTTAAAAATTCCCAGAAAACTCAGCAGAATTTATCAGGAACTACAGTGCAAAAATTGAGGGGTGACGTCATCAATGCGCGGCGGAAGCGCCGCAGAAACTAGGTTTCTGCCGCTCTTCCGCCGCGGAATTTACTGTTCATGGGAAAAGTTTTGCGTCGTAATTCTTATATTTTCCTGCTGAATTTTTTAGCAATTTTTAATTTGGAAAAATCCCAGAATTTGGAAAAAGTCCAGAGAGCTATTTCGTGTTCGGATTTTTGGTTCGATCGGGTTTCAAACATCGTCGGGACTTCGCCTAAGGCTCTAGCTAGGCTCTGATACCAGTGAAAGGTTCCTAGGCACCCTAGTGGGTTCTCTCAAGGCATCGAACATGCCAAATTAAAATTTTTTGGTGCCGAGAAACCCTAGACTACGGATCTTTAACTAGATGTTTAGGCGAAAAGAAAAGCTAGTTAACACTTAACTACATGGATACGGAAATACAACCTTTGTAGATCCGGATGTCCACCTCCACGGCTCCGCAACGATGTCTCCTCACTGTCCAAGTCGAACTCCGGGCTCAAGCATCGGCTTCGTCGAAGAAACGAGTGAGCTAGGTCGCCGGCTTCGTGTCATAGACGATCTACGTCGAGGCATCGCAAGTTCAAGCTCCGACTTCACAAAGTGATGAAAGTTGTGAAGAAAACACACTCTACAACTTGGCTAGAGGTAGAGGGTGAAGAAATAGGAGATGGGTTCACTTTAGATTTGGATTTTGCTCACTAGATCACAACTTGCCATTAAAGTAGCAAGCTTTCTCACTTTGAGAAGAAGAAGAAGATGATAGAATTCTTTTTCAAGTGTTAAGTAAAAATGAATAATAAAATCCATTCTTATCATCTTCTAACCATGGTCAAGTGTAGAGAATAGACCATGGTTAGTGGGAGTGGTTAGGGTTAAGCAAAATGACAAAATGGTTATCATTGGTCAAAGCTTCATGAAGCTTCAACAAGCTTCAAGACAAAATGAAACCATTTTGTATTACATAAATCCATTTAATAAATAATGAATGGATTAAATAAAAAGAGAATAAACCATAAACCCTAACCACTCTCATAACCATGGTTGCATTCTTTACACAAAACCAAAACTATATGCATCATCAAACATGATACATACAAGTGTACACAAAACATATCACATATACAATGTGCACATCAAGTGAGAAAAATCCGTTTAAAGTGAACCAATACTAGTTAATGCAAAGTAATATATCAAATATATAATTATACATTAAATCATTAAATCAACACTTGATTCAATGATCCGGTCATGTCGCACATAACCGACTAGTATTCAATGTATCGACTTATCGAATCGGTCTTCGATTCGATAACTAGGTTATATCATATACAACCAATCGAAACATTAATCGCGAGAATCAAATACGGTATCACATACACGCATTATTCTCGGTCCCGCACATATCTCATATGCACTCCTATTTCGTTTCGCTTGAACCAGGAAACCTCTGTGTAGGACTCTAAAGACTCGTCAATACGCCGGTAGCAGATGATGATCATATCAAGCACCCACAAGCCGCAAGCGGTCTGCTAAACGTAACGGCCACCCGGGTATTGAGCGATCAGAAGATCGACGAGCTAGCCCGCTCACACTCCTGCGAATCCGTCCAGTAACACTTACCATACAGTCAAGTCTCTTCGTCTGATACGTCGCATATCAAGTCTCGGGGTGGTATACGTCAGACCCCAATAACCCGATAAGTCGTGCTGATGTGAGGCTCGTAACGGGTCGAGAAACTACTGGTAACACTTACCAGCAAATCTCTGATCAGCCCTGGCCAGGGACTTCCCTGTTACGGCCAATCGAGCACTGCGCAACATCAACCCCCAATACCGGGAGAGACGAAACCCCTCCTATCGCTCATTGCCTCCATGTGACTCGGGACTGTACCCAAAGACCACCGTTTTGCACGCCCTCATGGACGTGGTAAGGTGGAGATCAAAGCACAGTGGGAACCACACAAGACTCTATGACGATCTCGGGTCTACAGACTAACCTGTACCAGTGTCACCTGAGAACTGCCATCTGACGTGAGGTATTATACCATCTGGGAGTTCTCGGCGAGTCCGTCCAGTGTACCCAGTTTCCACTGAGCACCCGTATACCATCTCTGATGTCAAACACCAATGGATATGGGATCATCCATCGCCCATCACATGGGTCGAGAAGCGTATACGCTAGTCTACTCTGGTATATCGATGCCCCGTCTCGATACACCCACGACTAGGGACCTTGAAGGATGTACTTATGGACTACCATGTCCCCACTAGTATGATCTGCATCATAGTCCAGGTAGTCAAGTACAAATCCTAAGGGCTTTACCAACATGTAACTGTAAGACAGTATAAAGAGACTAGTGTACATGTTAAGATAAATAGCAACCAGATAGCATACTATCATGTCGAGCAAGAAAGTCATCTCTATATATGTCCAAGCATCCAATATAATATACATAATCTGTACAATACTGGCCTCTAGGGCATACATACAACTAACAGTTACCACTGCACATTACCCTGCACTGTTATTTCATAGTACTGCTTTATTCATGTTCATCCCTGCATTGCTTATTACCATGTTTATATTATATTATTGGTTGACATGACGCGCTGACGTCTGGGTTTTGCATGGCCCAGATTCCTTACCACTGTCGACGACCGAGCAGGAGTACTTCAGCCAGCAGGCTGATCTGTGAGTTCCATAGTGATTAGTTTATTTATTTCATTTCATTTCCAGATGTGAGCCCGCATTATGGGACGTACTATTTATTCATTGTATTGGATCATTTGCTTCCGCACTTATTGTTTATTGAATCTTGTTATTATGGATTTGGACATGTGTTAGATTAGTTTATTATCTTGTTCTTGATATCCTTACAGCCGTAATGTGACTGTGGATGGATACTTCCTACCCACAGGTAGCATGGTTGGCTATGTCACGTGCCCAATTTTGCGTACTCTGGGAAGCGGGGCGTGACATGGTTCTTTTGGTATCAGAGACATAGGTTAGTCGGGTTAATTCTTTTGTAGTTAGGTATTGTACCCAATACACGAATCAGAATACCCGTGTTTAGGAAACATGTCCTGCCACCTTGACCGTTTTACCATTCTTGAATCACATTCTTCCTGATTATATCTTTTACGACGTGCAAACTTACTTTGCATGTCGACTCGAAAACCTGATTTCTTGTTATCCCTAGGACTTAGGCGACTTGGGTGGAGTTAAGTAATTGTGGCTATGATACCGCGGCATAGTTACAATGCGGTACTCTATTTAAGTATCTTGGAGTTTTAGCCTTGATCTATATTCAGAATCTATCATCATGCTAATGTTGGGTGTTTTGAGTTCAGGATTATGGCAAGTCAGAATGTGAAGACGTACCAGAGGCGTGTGGATGAAGCCGCCATGCTTGGAGTGATAAGAGGAATGCTGGAGAATCAAAGAAACAGACCGAGCTGATCCAGCCGCAAGCGGACTCGTTTCGGGAAGGTTTGCAGATCGTTCAGTAGTCTGTGAACAATATTGGAGCTAGACCAGTTGACCGAGTAGGGACCGTAGCAGATTTCAGACGGTTGGGTCCGTCTACATTTACTGGTTTAAAGGAGCCATTGCCAGTGGAGCAGTGGCTAGTTGACACAGAGAACTTGCTTTTTGCGGCACAGATTCCAGATGACAAAAAGTTGTTGTGGTACACATTCAGCTAGTGGACTACGCCCGAGAATGGTGGCTTGTTGAGGAGATCCGCTTGCTCAAGCCGATCAAGTGGGCAGATTTTTCTAAGAGTTTCCTGGAGAAGTTCTTCCCGCGGACTGCACGGAAGGAAATGGAAGAGAAGTTCATCGGACTAAAGCAGAAGGGAGCACCCGTAGATGTGCATGTAGCAGAATGGACGAGACTCAGTAGTTTCGTTGGACCTTTAGTTGCCAACGATGCAGACAGGGCACGGAGGTTCATGCGCAGGCTGGACGTGGACATCCAGAGGCAGAATGTCTCTCTGGGTTTGACCACTTTCTCATAAATACTTACAGCAGCCAAGAGCGGCAGAGTTTATCTGGGATGAAAGGGAGTTTGCAGCAGACAGCAGTTGCGTTAAGGAAGCAGTTCTATCGGGCCAGTCGAGTTTAGGGCTAGGCCGACTAACAATGTTCTTGCAGCAATGGAAGTTGATAATAGTGAAGAGCCGGCGGTTGTTCATGATTTTATGGATGTGTTTGAAGATATATCGGGCTTGCCGCCGAAGCGAGACGTGGAGTTCCCAATTGACCTTATTCCTGGTGCAGTGCCAGTATCTAAAGCGTATTATCCAATGGCACCAGTAGAATTGGAAGAAGTTAAGAAACAAGTTACTGAATTGCTTGAGAAGGGTTGGATTCGAAGCAGCAACTCGCCTTGGGGAGCTCCAGTTCTTCTAGTAAAGAAGAAGGATGGCACGAGGAGGATGTGCATCGACTATCGAGAATTAAACCGAGTAACTATTAGGAACAAGTACCCGATCCCTCGCATTGGAGAACTTTTTGAGCAGCTTAGTGGCGCGAGGGTATTCTCGAAACTGGATTTGCGATCCGGATATCATCAGGTCCGAGTGAAAGCAGAGGATATTTGCAAGACGGCGTTTTGAACTCGGTATGGACATTACGAGTATCTAGTGATGCCCTTCGGAGTAACGAATGCGCCGGCAGTATTCATGGACTTGATGAACCGAAACTTTTCACCATTCTTGGACCAGTTTATTGTGGTATTCATTGACGATATTCTGGTTTACTCGAAGAGTTTGGAGGAGCATGCTGAGCATTTGAAGATCGCACTGCAGACATTGAGACAGGAGAAATTGTATGCGAATATGAGTAAGTGCGAATTTTGGCTGGAAGAAATAAAGTTTCTGGAGCATGTTGTGTCGGGCGATGGAATCGCCGTCGATCCCGAAAAGATTGCAGCAGTTCGAGATTGGCCTATTCCAAGGAATGTAGCTGAGATAAGAAATTTCCTTGGATTAGCCGGATACTACAGGAGATTTGTGGAGAACTTCGCTCGTTTGGCAGAACCGTTGACCAAGCTTACGCGCAAGGAGGTACCTTTTGTATGGACGAATAAGTGTGCGTTGGCTTTTGAGACGTTGAAGCAGAAGTTGATAACCGCCCCTATCCTGACCGTACCAGACAATTCCGGAGGACTAGTGATTCATAGCGACGCATCTGGGAAAGGATTGGGATGTGTTTTGATGCAGCATGGGAAGGTTGTAGCATACGCATCGAAACAGTTGAAGACCCATGAGAAGAATTATCCAACTCATGACTTGGAGCTTGCGGCTGTGATTTTCTCTTTGAAGATTTGGAGACACTACCTTTTGGGGGAAAGAGTCGAAGTTTTTACAGATCATAAGAGCTTGAAGTATGTGTTTACACAGAAGGAGCTTAACATGAGGCAGCGTAGATGGTTGGAGTTGATGGCTGACTACGATCTTGATCTTAAGTACCATCCGGAGAAGGTTAATGTTGTGCCGGATGCGCTTAGTCGGTTACCAGCAATTCAGGTGTTAACTACACAGAGGGAGATCATTGCAGATTTTCGAAGATTTGACTTAGAAGTTGTGCTACCACATTCTACGGGACAGTTGATGCAGTTGCAAGTACAGTTGTCCTTGGTTGAGAAGATTAAAGCGGCACAATCGCAGGATCCTAGACTGCAGAAGTTTCGAGAGCAGGTTGAGGCTGGACTATGAACAGATTTACTGGTCTACGAAGATGGTTCGTTAAGGTATGGTAGCCGTTTGTGTGTGCCAAAGGGGGATGTTCGTGAAGAGCTTATGAAGGAGGCATACAGTTCAGCTTATTCTATACATCCAGGAGGTACAAAGATGTACCGAGATATTCGACAGCATTTCTGGTGGGAGGGCATGAAACGGGAGATTGCTCGCTTCGTGGCTAAGTGCTTGGTATGTCAGCAAGTCAAGGCTGAACACCAAAGGGTTGCTGGTTTGTTGCAACCACTTCCGATTCCTCAGTGGAAGTGGGAACATATAACCATGGATTTCGTGACGGCTTTACCGCGGAGTCCAAAGGGCAACAATGCAATATGGGTGATTGTCGATCGATTGACCAAGGCAGCTCACTTTATTCCTTTCCGGGTTGGTCAATCAACGGAGACTTTGGCAGAGCGGTACATGCAGGAGATTGTAAGATTGCATGGCGTACCGGTGAGCATCGTGTCCGATCGGGACACTCGGTTCTTATCACACTTCTGGAGGAGTTTACAGGAAAGTTTGGGGACTCGATTGAAGTTTAGCACAGCTTATCATCCTCAAACTGATGGTCAGTCGGAGAGAGCGATCCAAACTCTTGATGATATGTTGAGAGCATGCATGTTGGACTTCAAGGGTTCGTGGGAGGATCATCTACACTTGGTGGAGTTTTCTTACAACAACAGTTTTCAGGCGACTATTCAGATGGCTCCGTTTGAAGCGTTGTATGGTCGTAAGTGCCGTTCACCTGTTTGTTGGGATGATGTTGGTGAACGAAGGTTACTAGGACCAGATTTGGTGGTACAGACAGTCGAGAAGGTGAATACAATCAGGAAGCATATGAAGGCAGCTCAAGACAGACAGAAAAGTTGGGCTGACACGTCAAGAAGACCTCTAAAGTTCGCCGTGGGTGATTTGGTTTTCCTGAAGATATCACCGACTAGAGGGGTGATTCGTTTTGGAAGTCGAGGAAAGCTTAGTCCTCGATTCGTTGGACCCTTGAGATCGTGGAGCGTGTTGGTGAGGTAGCATATCGTTTGGCGTTACCGCAGTCCTTGGCAAATGTGCACGATATGTTTCATGTATCTCAACTCTGTAAGTATATTCGAGATGAAACACCCGTTTTGGATCATTCGGAGCTAACAGTACGAGAAGACTTGACTTTTGAGGAGCGACCGATTGAAATCGGGGATCGAAGGGAAAAGGTTCTTAAGAACAAGGTTATCCCCCTTGTGCTAGTGTCTTGGGGTAATCGATCGCATGGAGAATCCACTTGGGAGCGAGAAGACGAGATCCGGCAGATGTTTCCTCACCTTTTCCTGTAGTTATCTATCTTGAATTCTTGGAATTTCGAGGACGAAATTCTTTTTGTAGTTGGGTATGATGTAACACCCGAGCCCAATAATACTATTTCTGTTACTAGTTGAGTGTTTGACATTGCTCATTTCATTTATCTTGCTTGTTTGGTTCTTATTGCAAAATTTTAACCGGCTAAGTCTTTCTGCATATAACAAATTTTAGCACCTAAAATAAAATTGAAAATATTCTTCTTGGCCTACTTGACACCCTTAGCCTCATGGTAGCGTCTGTGCATTGTATTCTCGTCCCGTTCAGTGAAACGGGCGAGTTTGGATGGCTACGTGCACGTGCGTGTGTCCGTTTTGGGAGTTTGCTTTTTAATCATAAAACATTTCATTTTAAAATTTGGAACCCGCTTAAAATCCTATTATTTGAATTTCGAATTTTTAGACCCAACCCGGGCGCAATTTAGAAATGTTTTTTTGGCGCCAAAATCCCAAATTTTAATATTATTAAAACCATCGCATATATTTTTTTCTAACTAACCTGATATCTTACTGTTCATTACCTATCTTTTAAATCTTTAAGTTAACCATATAATATTTTTACAATCTTTATATCCTTCTTAATTTATTCTCTCAGCCAATCGCAACCTCCCCTTTAACCCTGTGGGCCCCACTTTCTCTCTCTCTCTCCACTTTTTTCTCTCTCTCCCTCTCCCTCATATATTCTCTCGTACTTCTCTTTATCATTCTTTCTCTTCTTGCTTCATGTTCCGTTTTTCATTTTTTTAACTGTTCTTTTGTTGCCAGAATTCCGTCGTGCCGGTGACGCTTCTCGACGTTCCAGTGAGGTACCCCGACCCGTGTGGTTCCTTTGTTCGTCGTTTGGGTTCATTCCGTGAACCGTGCGCCCGTTGCGAGTTTTCTCCGCCGACGGTTAACGTTCCATTTTCCCGATTCGCGACCCATCGAGGCAAGTTAATCTTGCTACATGCTATATACTTTTATAATCTTCATTTTATAATGTTATACATTTGAAAATCTTATAGTTTACACATGAAACGTCGTTGAAAAATCGGATATGACAAATCTGAAATTTACTGTACACCTTATCTTATAAAATTCATTATAAATCATAGAAAAATCATTAGTATACGTTCTTTAGTTCGTTACGAAGATAATTAAGAATACTATAACTCTATGAAATATTTACTTGCAAAATAAGTTTTTTAAATAACGTAAAATGCAAATGAAAATGCCTTTAAACTGCTTCCCAGGGAAATTCCAGCAGCAAACTTTCAACTTCGAATATTCATAAATTTTTGTAGGGATAACCTGAGATGCTTATACTTATAAAACTGAAAATCTTATTGAATTATCTTTATTTTGGTATAAGATACGTCTCTTTTGGAGAACATTTGTTATTTTTAAGCTATTTTACAAATTAGAGTGACGCTGAATTTCTGAACGGAACCTTCTTGTGCGTGGTTAATCAATACCACTTTTATAGTTATTAATCGCTTTGAATATGCTATCCATATTAATATTATTATAACAATATTACTAGTTAATCATTCTTTTACTATTGAAAGGACGATAGTCATACCCATGTAGCTCTTGTACTTTCTGTCATTGCTATTGCACTACCTTATGATTATTGCACCCCAAGGGTGCTCGAACCTGTTAATATGATAATACAATTGCACTATAGTAATGCACCATCGTGATTAAATGAACTGTTATTGTTGTTTACTTTATTTCCTGCTGTGATTCCTTATTCGATTATATACCTGTTGTGAGCACACCCTCGATTGCGTCACATATTGACCTGACCTTGATACACATGACATTTACACCTACCGATGCACCGGACATGGTACCCTTTAGTACCAACTCAACCTGTTGTACCATGACCCGACCTGTTACCTGATCTCATGCCTAATGCCAACAAACCTGACTTGGGGTCCTCATGGACCATTCCTGTTGTCTATCCAGACAAACCTGCTTTTACCTGATCCTGTGTTGGCATTAGTTCTTGATTACTGAATACCTGACCTGACATACATAACTTGGGGGTATGGGGAAATCAAAGGTGACACCGACTTGTAACTCAACAGTTCGATACCTGTTCTGATCAGTCTTACGGGCTTGGCCAGTCCGGGAGTGATGATGCTGACATCACTCGTCCATCCTGCTACCTATTACTGCCTAGCGGCACGTCTCGGATTCAGCCCCGAGGGTCTTGACCGTGGTCCCGGGCATGCACGGGATACTATTGAGTTACATCGATGAGTCATCAATTGATTTCAAAGACTTTAGAGTAGAAACCTGATAGGACAGTTTAGTTACCACTGCACATTACCCTGCACTGTTATTTCATAGTACTGCTTTATTCATGTTCATCCCTGCATTGCTTATTACCATGTTTATATTATATTATTGGTTGACATGACGCGCTGACGTCTGGGTTTTGCATGGCCCAGATTCCTTACCACTGTCGACGACCGAGCAGGAGTACTTCAGCCAGCAGGCTGATCTGTGAGTTCCATAGTGATTAGTTTATTTATTTCATTTCATTTCCAGATGTGAGCCCGCATTATGGGACGTACTATTTATTCATTGTATTGGATCATTTGCTTCCGCACTTATTGTTTATTGACTCTTGTTATTATGGATTGGACATGTGTTAGATTAGTTTATTATCTTGTTCTTGATATCCTTACAGCCGTAATGTGACTGTGGATAGATACTTCCTACCCACAGGTAGCATGGTTGGCTATGTCACGTGCCCAATTTTGCGTACTCTGGGAAGCGGGGCGTGGCACAGGCTATCCACACGACCAGGGGAATGTCGGGTTTCAGCGGCTCTGTGAAACCCGGGGATCCCAGATATCTGTATTGTTCTGTGATGCTGTACATTTTCTGTGATGTTGCATTTTTATCACGCCTTGAGCGAATATAATATATTGGTATATATATTAGTAGATGTTGTATATGTTTTGCATCCGCGCTAGTCCAGTCCCCGCTCTGTCGTTAGTTAGCTAACCTAACGGGTAATGACGGGACCCAGTGGCGAATGCGGATGGCATATACGTACATCAGTATATTTTCGTTCTTTTTGGTGTGATCAATTGATGGGACTGAGTTGATTCGGATCAATGCAAGTTAAAACAAACCTATTCTGATGTTGTTGGAACACTTTTCAAAAATCTGTTATTGCAAGGATGTTCACTTTTGTTTTGCACAGTGATATTCGGTTATGAATATCCAGCACCTCAGTCGACGAGGCAAGGGCCGAGATCCCTTCACCTGGAGTGACCCCTTGGACAAAAAGTTTGCGTCAGGGCAATAGCTTCACTATAGCCGATTACTTTTGCTTTGCATCGTGGTATTCAGTTGGAATATCCTGCACCTCATTCTACGGGGAAAGAGCCGAGATCCCTTCACCGGGAGTGACATCTTTAGCGAAGGTTTTCGTCACTATATTTTTAAAAAGCTATCCGTTCCTTCAACGATATCAAGTTCATTACGTTAAAGGTTTTCGCCAGAAACCATTCGTAGCCCTCCATCATTTCAGTTAAATATTCGGTAGTATTCAAGCTATGTATTTTGACCTCACGCCAAGGCATAGTGATTGGTAGCTGCCGGGTATTTATCTGTTGCATAGATAGATGCGTTGGTTTGGGACAGTCGTACTACTATTTTGGCCTACGTCAAGGGTATGTACGGGTGGGTTCAAATTAACCTGGATAATGATGGGCAGAACTTGACATGTGACTTATGATATTTTGACCTCATGCCAAGGTTATAAGAGCATGGGGTAGAAATCACATCGGGAGTTTCAAAAGAACTGAAACTTGCCAGATATGCGCATACCTTCTGGAGTGTGATACCGTGAGCGGATTCCGTCACGTTATCATGCGATGATAGTTGGATCCCGATTCCCACTGATGAGTTAGTTTACTCCTCGGGTGACCCCGACTAATTCTTCTTTCAGGTTTGGAGGAGAATTTGAGGTACAGTGGGAGGTTTCCAGTTTAGATAAATTGGTAACCATTCTGATCTAGGATAGAGTGCACGCTGAGTGTTTCTTTTCTCTCTCTCTTTGGCAGCGACCATTGACCCGACCCTAAGACTATGACTCAGAGACCAAAATTAACCGAACCTTCTTAAACACTGGCTTTTGGATTGTCAGAGTTGCAAACCTCATTGCCACTCCTACTTTTACCCTTTTCTCCAGGACACCCCGTATTACTACGAACGTCCACTTCCATTGGACAAAACCATCGTATGGTTAGATACGAACTCGAAGGAATTTATTCGAGGATGGTTTCAGGTTCTGGAGAAAACGGATAGGACTATTCAGTTGTCTTTTCCTTTTACCTTCTCTCAGGTTGCGAGTACTCCTTGGTTTAGGAGATAGTACACCTATTACGCAAATTGGATAGTCTTCTTCCAAACCATAGGCAGGTGCCGACCGGTAGGGAATGAAGAAAACCAATTAGCCTAACAGTGGTGTACAGAAGGTATTAAGTTAAGACAAAGCAAGGGATTAGTAAGAGGGCAAAGTAAATTGCAACTGATATTCACGACCAAACCAAGTATTTCATTACCACTCCCACTTCACCTTTGTATTTCTCCAGGACACTCCGTATCACTACGAAGATCCACGGTTTATTGGATACTCCATCGTATGGTTATATACGAACTCGAAAGGAACTTGTTCCAGTTCGGGGATCGATTCTGGTTCAGGAGAAATAGGAATAAGGTTTATTCAGGTGTCTTTTATCTTCACCTTCTCTCGCATTGCGAGTGTTCCTAGGATTGGGACAGTACACCCATTATGCTTATTGGATAGTCTTCTTCCAAACCATAGGCTGGTGCCGAACGGTAGGGAAGGAAGAAAACCATTTGGCCTAAAGGGGTGTGCAGAAGGTAATGACTAAAGACATATAAAGGGAATTGGAGAGGTGGCAAAGAATTATACGGTTACAGTCGTGAATCTGGAAGAGGCATTACTAGGAATACCGGGATACCCCATCGAAACATTTCAATGTTTCAGCTTCACTATGTAATGTTAAAAGAAAACTGATTTCCCAATTAGACACTTGCTCCAGGGTATGTATTTACCAAGTTTGATTCTCACATCTGTATGGTTTTACAGATGATGAGTGGGAGTAAGTTATTGGGAATTGGGTGATCATCCTCATTATATCGGGATTCGTTGTAATCGATGATATTTGAGGAAGTCACCTGGACTGTTTGCCGGTCGGCAAATATTTGGTTTTGAATATCCGCTGTCATGCACCAATTTCAAATTGATATATCTGTACGTCTATTTTCATAGAGTGAGATATACCTTTTTGAAATTATGTCTACGACATTTACCTATATCAGTGGATGGTTAGGTAAGGAGCATTAAACAGCGGTGTAATTCTTCTCAACCATAAGTACAGTTTTCAATCTACGACACACAGTGAATGAGTAATCAGACTCGAGGGACTTATACAGAGTATTGTATGTTGTCCAGGGTCCATCAGGACAGAGGGGTTGGTCCTCGTACTATATTCGGTTTACTTATGACTTCTCTAGTTTTTAGACAAGTGCTTCGTGGAAACACAGGGTCCGAATTTTGAGAAGTTATAGGTATTTGAATAAAGTAGAGAACCAGGTATTGCAAGTATCAGGATTCTTCAAAGAGATCGAAGATGTAGATACTTGTGTATGGTATTCAGTTGATAGTAATGGTTAAGAGAACTTGCTTCTCTTTCAGGTTACTCATAATTGGAAGCATTCCTAAGTTGAGTAACGCTGATCGGCCTCCTTCCATTTAGTTGACATGCACTGGGGACAACTGCATGATTTGAATCTGGTTCAATTAAATCTGTGCCTCTGGTTCTATATTGGATATAGAACAGTTCATATCTTAACGTTGTTAAGGTACGGGGAGTTGTCTGGCTTATGATTAAAACCAGACTCTGGATAACTCAAGGCACGTTTCTGTAATGGCTGTTTGTGGGTTGACCCAGGCTATGACGAGGGTTGACTTTCTACCATCTGGATGAACAATAGTGATATTGTTCTAGACTCGCCACAGTTTTATTAAAAATGGATTTTTTCAGAAAACAGTAGTGGGAGTATGGTAGAACTGGAAGTGATTCCAGAACCGCAAATGATTACTAAAGATTTGATAAGGAACCTAAAGATTCAATCTGGTTTGACATTCCATTGTCCACTCCGCAGATACGGTGGGTAACCTCAGGCACCCGAGAGGTACTCCGGTAGCCTCAAGGACGGTGACAGGGAGGTTCTTGTTTACCCACACTTGCCATTGCTGTTGTTCCAGGCTGCGAGACCCGGCAGGAGGATGAGTATAGCGTCGTTCTAAACTGGCTTTAGAAGTGTACGTCTATATGACTCTGCCAGAGGGTTGTCGTAGTCAGTGGGAGCAGCGAAAGCATTGGTGGACAGGTAGCTTATGTCTATTTATAGACTATAGCAGATATAGCGGAGATAGATCATCAATTTCTGATGTGACAGTCATAGGTTTGACTTCATCAGAATAGGGGATGGATCTGTTAAGAAGGTAGTAGGGTGTGATGTCCTGGTATTTGGCTGACATACACAGAGTAGGAAGTGATATTCCTATACTACGATCGGTTATACTTTGGTCGTCACACAGTGGTTTCTCCACATGGGACTTGGACATTATATCAGACATACTGGTTACTAGATCTATGGCTTTAGATCTAGATTTGGGTGGTTTCCCAATCAGGGTACTTAGACAGCATTCTAAGAGTATTTAGAATGGACGACTCCTGATACGGTAGTGTACCTGCAGGTAATGGAGTCACCCTCTCTAAAGGTGTCTTACAGACTAAAGAGGAGAGGGATGTGCATGATTGGCAGATCACTTTCTTAGGCAATTGAGTCAATCATGAGATGTCAAGTACCACACCAGATGTTGTTCTTGCACTAGATGCAATAAGTTGATGTTGATCCAATCCTAGAGAAACAGTCGGGAGCAGTTTTAGAACATAAGTGGATGTTCTAAGGATATGATAACGACAGCCTCATTCGGGAGACAGTTATCATTCCAGGCTTCCAAGGTGACATGGATGACAAGGAGGTTGTCAGAGTTATAGTTTTCCTTCTGACGAGGGGCAGTACTTTGGACACATGGTCTAAAGCAATACTGAGGGTGGCATGGCGCAGGATACTGATTAAGTTCGGTTGACGATACAGTCTAAGAAGTTTAGATTTGGAGTTCATTTATGAGCTAGGTCCTATCAGACATCCAGACACATTCTAAGACAGGTATTTCTCATTTCGGGAGATGGTTTTCTCCGCGAACATGAGATATAGAGAGACGTAGAAAGAAACATCAAAGCGGATCCACTCACTGAGGCTATTCCTCGAACGCATTAGTTTCGCAAACGAGCTTTGTGAGACAGACAAGTAGAGGAGTTGGGTGTTCGGTATCATACAGGATGTGAGTATGCGACATCGCAATAATTAGCCTTGAGTGCAAGTGGGAGATTGTTGGAGATAGTGCCCTCAGAGTCAATTATTGGATCACAGGCACGTGATTACAATGATTGAGGGAGGATCTGTCCCAGTAGGACAGTCTTACTCGAGATGATAGTATGCTATCTGGTTTATCTTTATCATCATGTACTGCCTAGGTGACCTGACAGGTCGCTATTACACGTTGGTAGAGCCCCTAGGATTCTTGCTTGACCACCAGCAGTATGAGGGCGATCATATAAGTGGGAGCTGGGGGTCTATAAGCACATCCTTAAATGGTCCCTAGTCGTGAGAGTTTCGAGACAGGACATCGATACTCCAGAGTAGACTAGTGTATACAGTCGAGATCCCGACGAGGGGCGGTGGCCGGTCTCACAAGTCATTGGTGTCAGTTGGATCACCTAAGATGTATACAGGTGCTCATTGGGTTATGAGTACACCGGACAGGACTCGCCGGGAACATGCTAGTTGGTCATATACCAGACGTCCGATGGCAGTTCCCTGGTGACATGTGTACAGGTTAGTTCATCGACATGGGGATCGTCATTTGTCTCGTTTGAGTTCCCACTGTACTTTGATTACTACCCTACCACGGCTCAAAGGAGTCGTGCAAACAGGTTTTAGTTGGGTACAGTCCCGAGCCACATGGAGGCAGTGAGCGCATCTTCAGGGGTTCGTCTCTCCCGGTATTGGGGGTGAGGTCGCGCTGTGTCTAGGAGAGCCATTACACAAAGCCCTCGGCCGAGGCAGGAGATTTACTGGTAGGTATTCCAGTAGTATCTCAAGGTGTTCTGGGCTACACTCCGACACGACTTGTACCGCTTTTGGGGGTCTGACTTTTACCAACCCCCTAGGCCCGCCATGCGATGCTCATAGACGAACGGACCGGACTGTACGGATATTGTCACTGACAGGCTCAGTAGGGTTGTCAGGCTGAGTTCGCTCACAGACATCCCTTTTAGTCTATACCTGGTAGCCCGTTACGTATTGGCTTATACCTCTGACGTGCTAGTGGTTAAATCCACAACCAAGGTGTTGACGAGTCTTTAGAGTCCCCCACATTCAGTTACTCAGCTTTCGGGCGAAAAGCTGTAGAGGCCGTATGGAGATATGGCAGGGTCCGATCAGATACGTGCGGTATTGCACGGATCAGGATCGGACGGTTAGTACTAGAGGCCGTATGGATATATGGCATAGTTCGATCAAAAACGTGCGGTATTGCACGGATCAGAATCGGACGGATATTACTAGCCGGCTTTGGTTTAAGCCGGATCCTAGTATAGTACAGTGTAGACTTTGTCTCATTGCATTTGTATTTCGGTCGGAATACAAATGCGGGTGTGTATGCACAGTATCGGGGTTTTCCTATAATTTATTACGGGACCAGTTTTCTGGAGTTGCCAGTTTGCTTTCCGTTTCGGCCGATTTCCTTTGTATCGTTCATTGGCCGAAGATTGGTGAAGGAGGGCTTATTTGCATTTGTGCAAATAAGCTTTTGTGGAGGGGGTCTTTGCATATTCTTGTATCATGATGGTGCACCATCCATTGACCTTGCTTGACTTCTATCTTCATGATGGCATGACTTTTGGAAGTGATGATTAGCTTGTTGGAGTGTTGGTTTTGGTACTATCATGGTTGTTGATGATTGATTGGTGGAGTATGGATTTGTTTGTGATGATTGTTTCTTTTGGCCATTTTTCTTTTCTCTCTTGCATTATGATAGAGGTTCTATCATCCATACACCTCTCCCTCATTCTCTCCTCTCACTTGGCATGGCCGGCCACATTGGAGAGGGGCTGTCCCAAATTCTTGTGGTGGGATTTTTGTTCTTCTAGCTTTGTAAAATCCTACATGTTCCATCTCCACAAGCTGATATCATTTCCTCCACCAATAAGGCAGTTCCATAAACCCCAAAATAAGACATGAGCACTACACATTCTACAGCAAACCTTGGGCACGTCGACTAGCCAGCTTCATGCCCGAGTTGCCTCAGCATAGAGGTGGGAGCCCGTAAAAGTTGTAGGCGATGTGGTGCACTTCCGGCGACGAGGTGGAGACAGGAAATTCCGCGGGAGATCGGGACGATGACGAGAAGATCGGAGGACTCGGATCAGTCGGTATATCTCTATTCCCCATCTTGTAGTTAGCTAGGACTAGTTAATGGTTCGATCCGGGTTTTAGTGCGCGGTGGTGCCGGTTTGCCAGTTCATGAAAAATTATAGTTAACCATCGCTTCCGCATTTGGCCTCGGGATGGAGGTCGGGGCGCCGCCGTGCACTTACAGATGCCCTATCTCGATACACCCTCGACTAGGAACAGTTATAGGATGTACTCGTCGACTACCGTGGCCCCAATAGTATGATCTCATCATAGTCCCAGTAGTCGAGTTCATATCCTATGGTCTTTATCAACACGTAACATAGAGACAATCAGAGTACATGTTAAGATAAAGTACAACCAGATAGCATACTATCATGTCGAGCAAGAAAGTACTCCCTATATATGTCCAAGCATCCATTACAATATACATCGTATGTACAGTAATGGCCTCTAGGACATACATATAACTAACAGACCCATGTGATGGGCGATGGATGATCCCATATCCATTGGTGTTTGACATCAGAGATGGTATTCGGGTGCTCAGTGGAGACTGGGTACACTGAACGGACTCGCCGAGAACTCCCAGATGGTATTATACCTCACGTCAGATGGCAGATCTCTGGTGACACTGGTACAGCTTAGTCTGTTGACCCGATATCGTCATAGAGCCTTATGTGTCTCCCACTGTGGTTTGATTCCACCCTACCATGGCTCTACTGAGTCGTGCAAACAGGTGGTTTTTGGGTACAGTCCCGAGTCACATGGAGACAATGAGTGATAGGAGGGGATTCGTCTCTCTCGGTATTAAGGGTTGATGTTGCGCTATGCTCGACTGGCCATAACTGGAAATCCCTGGCCAGGATTGATGTGATTTACTGGTAAGTGTTATCAGTTGTTTCATGAATTTTATGGACCTTACATCGGTATTACTTATCAAGCTATTGGGGTCTGACGTTTACCACCCCTAGGCGAGATATGCGACATATCAGACGAACAGACCGGACTGTGCGGTAAGTGTTACCGATTGGATTAGCAGGAGTGTGAGCAGGCTTGCTCGTTGATCTTCTGATCGCTCAATACCCGGATGGCCGTTACGTTTAGCAGACCGCTTGCGGCTTGTGGGTGACTGATGTGATCACCACCTACTGCCGGCGTATTGACGAGTATTTAGAGTCCTACACAGAGGTTTCCTGGCTCAAGCGAAACGAAATAGGAGCGCGTATGAGATATTTGCGGGATCGAGAATAATACCAGTATGTGATACTGTATTCTATTCTCGCGATTTGTATCATCGGTCGGTTATATACGATATAGCCGGGTTACCGAATCAAGTGTTGATTCGATATATTGATACACTAGATATTGGTTGGTTATATGCGATATGACCGGATCATTAAATCAAGTGTTGATTTAATGATTTAATGTATAATTATATATTTGATATATTACTTTACATTAACTAGTATTTGTTCACTTAAGATTGATTTTCTCACTTAATGTGCACATGTTGTATATGTGATATATGTTTGCGCACTAGATTGTATCATGCTTGATGATACATGCAAACTTAGGTGTGTGTATGACTTGCACCATATTTAAGATAACGGTTAGGGTTTTTATTTATCTTTGTAATTCAAAATGGTGGCTTTCTTTGTCTTTAACTTGAAGCTTCATGAAGCTTTAAGTATCTTTGAAAAAGTCCACTCACTTTGTTTTGCATAAGATGATTATTAACCAAACCACTAACTTAAACTATTGTTTATTCTCTACAAAGGTTAACTCACCCATGGTTGCATTATGATAATCTTCACTTATTATTCTTTTCTCATTATTCATATTCTTTCTTCTTCTTCTTCTTCTTCATCAAGAAGAAAAAGCTTGCTAGAAATTTTCAAAAGTGAAGAAATATAGTGAGAAATCAAATTCCAAAGTGAACCCACTTCCTATTTCATCATCCTCTACTACTTGCCATTTAGTTTAGGGTGTTCTCTTCACAAAGTTCTTGACCTAGTGAAGATGGAGCTTGAGTTTGAGTCGCCTCGACGTAGATCATCTTCGGCCTCGAAGTCAACAAGCTAGCTTGATCATTTCTCCGGGAAGATCCATTCTAGAGTTCGGGACTACGATGATCGCAGCGAAGGGACATCAAAACGGATCTTTAGAAGTGAAGGACCGGATCTACAAAGGTTGTATTTTCATTCACTTCCTTTTGTAATGTTGCATTACTACTTTGTTACCCTAGTTTTCTAGTATGATCTTGTAGTTAGATTGCTTAGCACACCCAAAATTTTTGTTGTGGCATGTGTGATGCTTGCAAACCCTAGGCTAGGTGCTAAGGAATCCCAACATGGTATCAGAGCCTAACTAGAAACATAGACGATATTAAGACAATGCGAAACCGAAAATCTCCGCAAAAATACGATTTTAGAAACCTTGAATTTGCTCCCTGGAAAATTTTTGAAAAGTGGCCTGAAAATTATTTAAGCAACTGCAGAGTCACATTTAAGAAGATATAAGAACACCGGTGCAATACGAGAGGGGGTGACAGGTTTTTGGCCGGCGGCCAAGTTGAAATTTCCGGCGTCGCCGACCCCTTTGGCTCCCCTCCCCCTCGTTTTGCTCCTGTGGTCTTTTACTCTTATTTTGGGGTTTCTGGTATTGTTTGTTTAGTCCAAATTTTCATGTGATGATAATTGTGTTATGGACTCTTTGCGGAGTATTTCGTATTCGTATTTTTAGCATTGTATTGGTAACCTAAACCGTGTTTAACATTTCGAACGAAATTCAAACTTCACCCCATGACCCCCTCTGAAATTTCCAAGTGTTGGAACTTTTCTAAGTTAATTATATTCATTGTTCGTGCAAGTAACTCTATGGACCCTCTAGAAGAACATATAAACCTTAACTCGATTCTATGCCCTCGGAACCGCGGTTTGAACCTTAGGGTTTGCCGTGGTTCCGCGGTGTCATAGGTGAAGCGTTGGTTTACCCCTTCTACGGCTAGATCGTAGGTACTGAGGCACGTTTTAGGTACTTTAACTTCACTCGAGTGTTGAGCTCATTGGGAGTTGTGGGGATTGGTTGATTCGATCGAAATGTTTAAACATCGTCTAGTATATTGTGATACAATACTTGGAATCAACAACATTTGAATTTTATAAGTCTAGCAATTTAGTCTCATTTGATCGGTTGCCACGGGATTTTGAAGCGATCAAAAGTCCGTCGCAATCACTTTGTGTATTCGGATACTCGCCGGGTAACATTACTAGATAGCCACGCCCCATATCCCCGACCAAGTGACTGTAGGAGAACTCCGTTGCCAAAAAGCATCCGTCTGGGTGCTCGCGGCCGCGGTGTTCCGCCTAAGTGCACTTCGTCGTCTGTATCCAGGGGTGTGGCCGTCTACTAAAGTTTCCGACGAGCATTCGATCGGAATATCGGGAATCTTGTTGAATTGCCCGACTGATTTTTGGAAAGTGTTTTCAATATCGAGACTAAAATGCGGGGTTTATAATTGTTAGGCATGCGATGTCTAAGGAATTCAATTGTTAAGCATGAAATCCGCATTATGAGATATTACGGGTCTATGATGTCAAGGGTGGTGCGGATTCCAACTGTTGCATGAAATCCGCAATCTTGTTAAAACTAGGCGAAAAGGCTAACTAGTTAACACTTAACTATGATAATACGGATATACAACCTTTGTAGATCCGGTTCTCCACCTCCATAGCTCCGCAATGAAGTCTCCTCGCTGTCCAAGACGGATCCCGGGCTCTTGCGTCGGCTTCATCGGAGAATGGACGGGCTAGGTCATCGACAACGTGCCGAAGATGATCTACGTCGAAGCATCACTAGATCAAGCTCCACCTTCACCGAGCCTTGAAAACTTGTGAAGGAAACACACTCTACTACTTGGCAAGGGGTAGAGGATGAAGAAATAGGAAGTGGGTAGACTTTAGTTTTGGATTTCTCACTCATTTCATCAATCCACCATTGATGTAGTCAAGCTTTTCTTCTTGAAAATGAAGAAGAAGAAGAAAGCAAGAAGATGATAAGAATTATGATAAGAATAAAGAATAAAATAAAAATCCATTCTTATCATAATTCTCACCATGGTTAGGTGTAGAGAATTAACTTGAGTTAATTGGGTTAAGCATGAGACAAAATGGTGACTAAGTCAAAAGTTCATGAAGCTTCATGAAAGAAGACAAAAGAAAGCCACCATTCTATTTTATGCAATTTATTTTCCAAAAATAAAAACAAATGAATAAATGAATAATCAAATAAAAACCCTAACCATTTCTTTAACCAAGGTTTAATTCTTTACACAAACCCTAATTTGCATGTATCATCAAATATGATACAAACAAGTGCACAAAATCATATCGCATATGCAATGCGCACAACCGAGCGAGAAAATCCATTTAAAGTGAACCGATACTAGTTAATGCAAAGTAATATATCAAATATATAATTATGCATTAAATCATTAAATCAACACTTGATTTAACGATCCGGTCATGACGCACATAACCGACTGGTATCATTAGTAACATCTTATCGAATCAACACTTGATCCGATAACCCGGCTATATCGCATATAACCGATCAATGTCACATCGCGAGAATCGAATACAGTATCACATACTCGTATTATTCTCGGTCCCGCACATATCTCATATACGCTCCTATTTCGTTTCGCTTGAGCCAGGAAACCTCTGTGTAGGACTCTAAAGACTCGTCAATACGCCGGCAGCAGGTGATGATCATATCAAACACCCACAAGCCGCAAGCGGTCTGCTAAACGTAACGGCCACCTGGGTATTGAGCGATCTGAAGATCGACGAGCAAGCCCGCTCACACTCCAGTGAATCCGACCAGTAACACTACCGTACAGTCCGGTCTGATCGTCTGATATGTCGCATATCTCGCCTAGGGGTGGTAAACGTCAGACCCCAATAGCTCGATAAGTCGTGTCGATATGAGGTCTATAACTGTTCGAGAAACTACTGGTAACACTTACCAGTAAATCTCAGCAACCCTGGCCAGGGATTTCCTGTTATAGCCAATCGAACACAGCGCAACATCAACTCCCTATACCGGGAGAGACGAATCCCCTCCTATCGTTCATTGCCTCCATGTGACTCGGGACTGTACCCAAAAACCACCGTTTTGCACGCCCTCTTGGACGTGGTAAGATGGAAATCAAAGCACAGTGGGAACCACACAAGACTCTATGACGATCTCGGGTCAACAGACTACTCTGTACCAGTGTCACCAGAGAACTGCCATCTGACGTGAGGTATATTACCATCTGGGAGTTCTCGGCGAGTCCGTCCAGTGTACCCAGTCTCTACTGAGCACCCGTATATCATCTCTGATGTCAAACACCAATGGATATGGGATCATCCATCGCCCATCTGTATGGGTCGAGAAGGTACACGCTAGCCTACTCTGGTATATCGATGCCCCGTCTCGATACACCCACGACTAGGGACTTTGAAGGATGTACTTATGGACTACCATGTCCCCACTAGTATGATCCGCATCATAGTCCAGGTAGTCAAGCACACATCCTAAGGGCTTTACCAACATGTAACAGAGAGACAATCAGTATACACGTTAAGGTAAAGTTCAACCAGATAGCATACTATCATGTCGAGCAAGAAAGTCCTCCCTATATATGTCCCAGCATCCACTACAATATACATCCTATGTACAGTAATGGCCTCTAGGGCATACATATAACTAACAATCTCCTACTTGCACTAGGGCCATCTGTAGCAGTGGTTGTAGTATCTCATACTCAACCATCCCATAAAAGTCTCTCTCTGGGAACAGGCCTTTGTGAGTGGATCCGCTGTGTTGTCCTCTGAGTCTACTCTCCTAACCTCGATCTCCCTGGAGATCAACCATCTCCATGATCAAGTGATACTGCCTTAGAATATGTCTGGATCACTGATGGGACCGGCGTTCCTTGGCATAAGCCACAACTCCATTGTCACACAATGGGAGGAACATAGTTCATCTCATGAACCAATATACACCCAAACAGCCTCTTTGGTAGCATCTTAAGTAGCGATGTATCCAGCCTTTATCGTCTAGTATGTCACGGTATCTAGCTTGGAATTCTTCCAACATACCGTCCCTTTACTGAGGGTAAAGACATTGCCTGTGACTGACATTCAGTCGTCTTTATCACCCTGGAACCATTCCAGTGATTCTCCCCAGGGTCAATTGATACCATCTCACTACAGCTAGTGAGTATCCTAACATCCATTTAGATCTATCTCATAGATCCAAAATCCAGGATTTAGGAGGTATCACTTTGATCCTATATGGAGAATCTTTGTGATAAGCGGAGATTGATCGAGCGTAGCATAGGAAACTCCTTCCCTATCAAGAGTATGTCATCCACGTACTCTACGAGGATCATTACCATACTCCCTACTACCTTTTTGTATATACAAGGTTCATCTACCATTTTGATGATGTCAAACTGTTTGAGTAACTCATCAAAACAGATGTTCCAACTCCGCGATGCCTGCTTTATCTTATAAAGCATCTTGCACACGTTTCCGCTGCTCCCACTATCTACGAAGCCCTCTGGCTGTGTACTTATAGACGCTCTCTTCCAAAACATCATTTAGAAAAGTAGTCATGACACCCAACCACCAGATATCGTAGTCATGGTATGTAGCCGTGGCAAGTAGGATCTGGATGGACTTAAGCATAGCTACTTAAAAAGGTTTCATCATTATCCACGCTTGGTCAATGACGAAAACCTTTAACAAGTCTAGCTTTGAAAGTCTCAACTTTTCCATGTACACCAAGTAATCTTCTCAAGATATACCTGCTCCTTATGGGGATTTAACCCTTCAGATATAGCAACTAAAGTCCATACTTCGTTGGTGTATAAGGATTCCATCTCAGATCGATAAACAGCCAGCCATTCTTACAGAGTCTCACTCCTGATGGCCAGTTCGAAACTAGTTGGGTCATCATCTCATGATGTAATCCTCGCTCCCACTGTCATAGAGAAACCGAAGTATCTCTCAGGTGGGTGAGGAACCCTACTAGATCGGCGGAGAGGCTGAGGTTCGTTGGAATCTACTGAATCCTTTGGTTCTATCGAATCATGTGCTGTAGTTTGTATAGCTGGAACATTTCCAGTTCTACATTACAGACCTTGCCTCGAGCTTGTCCGGATTTTGCTTTTAGACATAGGCCGGTCAACCCCAAATCTTAACTAGCTTAAGACATGGGCTCTTCCCTTTCCATATCACATATGAAGCGGTAGGCAACTGATTTGATTTGAACCCTATTCAATAGGTATGCAGCTTCTCAAGCGCATATTTCTAAAATGAAAATAGGTAACTCAGTAGTACTCATCATAGAGCACACCTTATCATATAGGGTGTGATTGCTCCATCCCGATATACCATCGTGCTATGGTGTATACAGAGGAGTAATGCTGAGAGAGAATCTCATTCTCCTTTAGAATAGTCCAGGAATTCCATGCACAAGTATTCTCCTCCCTGATCTCATCAAAGGACATAATACTTATACCTGTATTGGTTCTCTACTTCTAACTTATATTCTGTGAATATCTCAAAAGGTTCGGACGTGTGTTTCAACAGGAACATAGGTCTGAATCTTGAGAGATCATCAGAGAACGTAATGAAGTACAAAGAACCATTCTTGGCATGTGTAGACAGGGGACCTACATACATCAACATGTATCATCCCAAGAGTTTACTAACTCTTTCTCTGTTTCCAATAAACAGAGCTGGTGTCATTATATCTTTGTGACATGACTGGCAAGTTTCACAAGATGTAGATTCAAACTGATTTAAATATGCATCTACATGTAACTTCAGCTAGTCGGGTCACATTGATATGACCTAGTCTACAATACCTCAAGAAGAATTCGTTCATTTCTGAACTCTTCCTCTTGTGTGTGATCCGTATACTAAGAACTGTAGTTTGATTTAGAACATCAACGCTTTTAGATAACGTGCCTGAACCGATCAACTTTTGATATAGGAAATGTTCAAAACATTATCCATCAATACAAAATTTTATCATTTCTTTACTTATAAAGAGACTGATATGATTTTGTATATCAGGTTCGGTATCTAACAACATTCGTTCAGAATCAATGTATTGTAATACAGGCTGACAGTGACCAACAGACTTGGCTGCAACTCTTACCCCGTTTTCTGCCTCATGAAACTTATCACCCGTTCTCAGTTTTTCTACCTATCTGTAGCCCTATGTAACAGATTACATATCTGGGATCCTGATCCGGTATCATATACCCAGGACGTAAAGGATACTGAGAAACAGTTCTGTATAATGAACAAACCCGAAGATGATGCATCAGCATGCACTCTCTTCGTTTGGGCGGCACGGGAAATCTGGTATTCCCCAATTTCCTGCTCTGTCTTATAACAATTATAAGTTGGAGCGGGACCAACGTTCCCCATTTCAGTATAACAAGCGGGTTCGGTCAATATTCCGTATTATTATCTTGATTAAGGCGTGATATGGTCGCTACCTGGAGAGAGAGAGAAGAAAACACTCAGCGTGCGCTCTTGCAAGAATAGATTGGTTATTATTTTATCTAATCAGGATGGCTCCCACTGCTTTTTATCAAATCTTCCTTCAAACCCTAAAAGGAAAGACTAGCCGGGATTAATTACACACTACAAGTTCGCCAATCTTTCAGTCAGGCCAGTGTCGGTACTTTGAGGGAGGTCCCCCGTGCTTTCGCACGAACCTAATTAATGTAAACCTCGTTTTCCCAGAGACGTAACCTCGTTAACACCTTTCTAGATACCTACTTGATCGGCTAATTGTAATGTGTAAAACTCTCCCAGGAGTAACACTTACTCGCAGCGGGTATCGGGATCCAACTATCTCATAGAAGGTATGCAATCTCATTGCAAATCTCAACACTTGAAATTCCCGATAATATTTTGCCCCGAACGATCTATGACCTTGACAAGGTCAACAAACCATAGACCGCAAGTCAAGTTCAACCCGTCATTTCTTGATTGAATCAAACCCACCCGCACGACCCTTGACAAGGTCAACAAGGCCGCACGACTACCCTAACCCAATCTGCATCATATGCATAAGCAGATAAATACTGGTTAGCTACCGCACACTGCGCCTTGACAAGGTCAACAAACGCAGCACGAATACTAAACAGGATTTATCTGAAATGACGGAGGGCTACGACAGGTTTTTCTGAAAACCTATTGCGTAATGAACTTGATATCGTTGTAGGATCGAATGAATTTTGAAATGGAGTGTTTTTGAGGCTTTTCTAGTTTTGCTAAAGGAGTCACTCCCGGTGAAGGGATCGTCGGTCCTTTCCTCGTCGAATGAGGTGCGGGATATATCATATATATCACTGTGCAAAGCAAAAACTCTTAAAAGCAATCAAAAGACAAACCGAGTGTGTAGCATCTGCCAGTTATTGCTAAAGGAGTCACTCCCGGTGAAGGGATCTCGGTCCTTTCCTCATCGAATAAGGTGCAGGATATATCACATATACCGCTGTGCAAAGCAAGAAATGTAGCTACCTGTTTTATTTTGAAATTCGATTCTACAACATCTTAGGTTTCTTTTATTTCATTAATCTCATTAATGAAGTCCCATCATTTAAATACCTAAACATCACAGATAAATACGGCGTACACTTATGCCATCCGCATTCGCCTCGATGTCCCCTCGTGCACCGTTAGGTTAGGTAACTAACGGCAGAGCAGGGCAGGGCTAGCGCGGGTGTAAAACATAAGTAACGTCTATATAATATATCATATATACTATATACTGTATCTATCACAGAACATCACATGATCACATCACAGATATCGCAGCAGAAGAAACATATGAAATATTGGATATACTAGGACGTCCGTGTTTTCAATACGAGCCAGCATAAAACACGGATTCCACGGTCGTGATGAATAGCCAAACCCACACCCCTAGACCCCTACGAGAGCGGCAAGCAACCCTACCAATTCTAGAGTTAGGAGACCCGGACTCGACTCCTCGAGTTGGTCTCCCACTGGACTCCAGAACCCGGTTACTTGTGCCCTCCTCCTTGGGTCTATCCTAGTGCGGAAAAGTAAATAATATACAAGAGGTGACAACTTCCGCAACCTGGAAGCGCCCCAATAAAAGAATATTACATACAAGTTTTTACATGAATGAAAATGAAAAACACTCATCTCACATAAAAAACCCCGGCTATTCAAACACGACGATCCAATATAACATATCCAGTAACACATAACATCACATGTCATCAACGTAAGTAAATATGCGCATCCCAATTGTCGTTGACATATAACAACGAAACCGGCGATATCACATATTACACTTACGGTCACAGAAAAGAAAGTGTAAAACTACAACAGTTGGAATCCGCAACCACCTCAGACATCGTATGCCTGACCAAATGAATTACTTAGACATCGCATGCCTAACAATTATAAACCCCGCATTTTAGTCTCAAAATTGAAAACGCTTTTCAATATCAAGTCGGGCAATTCAACAAGATTCCCGACATCCTGATCGAATGCTCGTCGCAAACTTCAGTAGGCGGCCGCACCCCCGATACCGTCGACGAAGTGCACCAAGGCGGAACACCGCTGCCGCGAGCACCCGAACGGATGCTTTCGGCGACGGGGTTCTCCTACAGTCACTTGGTCGGGGCTATGGAGTGAGGCTGTCTATTAAGTTTACCCGGCGAATATCCGCGTACGCTACGTGATTGCGACGGACTTTTGATCACATCAAAATTCCGTGGCAACCGATCAAGTGAGACTAAACTGCTATGTTTATAACATTCATTTAGTTATCTCATAACTATTGTGAATTCCAATTATTGTATCCCATTCCAGATAAACAGAAAATGTTAAACTTTCCGATCGAACAATCGAACACCCAAGTTTTCCCGATACAGATCAACACATGAAATAAGTCTAACAACATTCAGTTCGTGCCTCAGTACCAACGGTCCAGCCGTAGAAGGGTCAAGCCAACGCCTCACATGTGGCACGCCGTACTGCCCCAAACCCGAAGGTTCAAAGGGCAGTTCAAGACGGTCACATAATCGAGTTAAGGTTTGTTGTCTTCTAGAGGGACCATCGCGTTACTTGCACTACTTAGAACATCGTTAAACTACGGAAAAATCCAACACTTGGAAATTTCCCGACAGGGGAAAAATTGGGTATTTATATCCGGTCGAACTTTTTAACATATTCTAAAAATTTATCCGGAAAGCCACACAGACAAAATTCGATAATCCGATCGAACATTCGAATCCCCAAAACAACCCAGAAAATTCAACTCTTGAAAAAATATCAAAAATACCCAGGAAAACCAGCACAGCATATTATGAATTACTGTACAGATTTGGATGCCACAAACGACAAAACGGCCGCGGTTCCGCCGCACGAGCCATGCTCGTGCCGCGGAAACGCGGCGCATTGATGGAATCAGGCACACGAATTTTGCAGTATTCCTTAGAATTTCCTGCTGATTTTACTGAATATTTTTAATATGGAAAAATGCACTGTTTTGAAAAAAGTACAGAGAGCAAGTTTGGTTTGGGGTTCCGGGTTCGTTCGGACTTCAAATTCCGTCTGGACTTCGCCTAAGGCTCTAGCTAGGCTCTGATACCACTGTAGGGTTCCTAGGAACCCTAGTGAGGTCTCACAAGGCGTCGAACATGCCATTATAAAATTTTACGGGTGCCGAGAGACCCGACTACGGATCGTTTGCTAGAAAACTAGGCGAAAAGGCTAACTAGTTAACACTTAACTATGAGAATACGGATATACAACCTTTGTAGATCCGGTTCTCCACCTCCATAGCTCCGCAATGAAGTCTCCTCGCTGTCCAAGACGGATCCCGGGCTCTTGCGTCGGCTTCATCGGAGAATGGACGGGCTAGGTCATCGACAACGTGCCGAAGATGATCTACGTCGAAGCATCACTAGATCAAGCTCCACCTTCACCGAGCCTTGAAAACTTGTGAAGGAAACACACTCTACTACTTGGCAAGGGGTAGAGGATGAAGAAATAGGAAGTGGGTAGACTTTAGTTTTGGATTTCTCACTCATTTCATCAATCCACCATTGATGTAGTCAAGCTTTTCTTCTTGAAAATGAAGAAGAAGAAGAAAGCAAGAAGATGATAAGAATTATGATAAGAATAAAGAATAAAATAAAAATCCATTCTTATCATAATTCTCACCATGGTTAGGTGTAGAGAATTAACTTGAGTTAATTGGGTTAAGCATGAGACAAAATGGTGACTAAGTCAAAAGTTCATGAAGCTTCATGAAAGAAGACAAAAGAAAGCCACCATTCTATTTTATGCAATTTATTTTCCAAAAATAAAAACAAATGAATAAATGAATAATCAAATAAAAACCCTAACCATTTCTTTAACCAAGGTTTAATTCTTTACACAAACCCTAATTTGCATGTATCATCAAATATGATACAAACAAGTGCACAAAATCATATCGCATATGCAATGCGCACAACCGAGCGAGAAAATCCATTTAAAGTGAACCGATACTAGTTAATGCAAAGTAATATATCAAATATATAATTATGCATTAAATCATTAAATCAACACTTGATTTAACGATCCGGTCATGACGCACATAACCGACTGGTATCATTAGTAACATCTTATCGAATCAACACTTGATCCGATAACCCGGCTATATCGCATATAACCGATCAATGTCACATCGCGAGAATCGAATACAGTATCACATACTCGTATTATTCTCGGTCCCGCACATATCTCATATGCGCTCCTATTTCGTTTCGCTTGAGCCAGGAAACCTCTGTGTAGGACTCTAAAGACTCGTCAATACGCCGGCAGCAGGTGATGATCATATCAAACACCCACAAGCCGCAAGCGGTCTGCTAAACGTAACGGCCACCCGGGTATTGAGCGATCTGAAGATCGACGAGCAAGCCCGCTCACACTCCAGTGAATCCGACCAGTAACACTACCGTACAGTCCGGTCTGATCGTCTGATATGTCGCATATCTCGCCTAGGGGTGGTAAACGTCAGACCCCAATAGCTCGATAAGTCGTGTCGATATGAGGTCTATAACTGTTCGAGAAACTACTGGTAACACTTACCAGTAAATCTCAGCAACCCTGGCCAGGGATTTCCTGTTATAGCCAATCGAACACAGCGCAACATCAACTCCCTATACCGGGAGAGACGAATCCCCTCCTATCGTTCATTGCCTCCATGTGACTCGGGACTGTACCCAAAAACCACCGTTTTGCACGCCCTCTTGGACGTGGTAAGATGGAAATCAAAGCACAGTGGGAACCACACAAGACTCTATGACGATCTCGGGTCAACAGACTACTCTGTACCAGTGTCACCAGAGAACTGCCATCTGACGTGAGGTATATTACCATCTTGGAGTTCTCGGCGAGTCCGTCCAGTGTACCCAGTCTCTACTGAGCACCCGTATATCATCTCTGATGTCAAACACCAATGGATATGGGATCATCCATCGCCCATCTGTATGGGTCGAGAAGGTACACGCTAGCCTACTCTGGTATATCGATGCCCCGTCTCGATACACCCACGACTAGGGACTTTGAAGGATGTACTTATGGACTACCATGTCCCCACTAGTATGATCCGCATCATAGTCCAGGTAGTCAAGCACACATCCTAAGGGCTTTACCAACATGTAACAGAGAGACAATCAGTATACACGTTAAGGTAAAGTTCAACCAGATAGCATACTATCATGTCGAGCAAGAAAGTCCTCCCTATATATGTCCCAGCATCCACTAAAATATACATCCTATGTACAGTAATGGCCTCTAGGGCATACATATAACTAACATTCCTTACATTCACGGATGATCTCTCAAGATTCGGACACATGTTCCTGTTGAAACACATGTCTGAAGCTTCTGAGAAATTCAATGAATATAAGATAGAAGTAGAGAACCAATATAGGAATAAGTATTATGTCCTATGATGAGATCAGGGAGGAGAATACTTGTGCATGGAATTCCTGGATTATTCTAAAGGAGAATGAGATTCTCCCTCACCATTACTCCTCCGAATACACCATAGCTCAACGGTGTATCGGAGCGGAGCAATCGCACCCTATTAGATATGGTGCACTCTATGATAAGTACTACTGAGTTACCTGTTTCCTTTTGGGGGTTATGCACTTGAGAAGCTGCATGCCTATTGAATTGGGTTCAAATCAAATTAGTGCCTACCACTCCATATGAGATATGGTGTGGGAAGAGCCCATCTCTTAAGCAAGTTAAGATTTGGGGTTGTCCGGCCTATGTCTAAAAGCAAAATACGGATAAGCTCGAGGCAGGGTCTGGAAGGAGTACCGTAGAACTGGAAGGAGTTCCAGCTATACAAACTACAGCTGATGATATGATAAAACCGGAGGATTCAATAGTTCCCGACGAGCCTCATCCTCTCCGCCGATCTGGTAGGGTTCCTCATCCGCCTGAGAGATACTTCGGTTTCTCGATGACAGTGGGAGCGAGGATTGCATCATGAGATGATGACCCAACTAGTTTCGAGCAGGCCATCAAGAGTGGGGACTCTGTAAGAATGGCTGGATGCTTAGTGATCTGAGATGGAATCTATATACACCAACAAAGTATGGACTTTGGTTGCTATATCTGAAGGGTTAAATCCCCATCAGGAGCAAGTATATCTTGAGAAGATTACTTGGTGCAAATAGAAAAGTTGAGACTTTCAAAGTTGGACTTGTTAAAGGTTCTCATCATGAACCAGGCCTGGATAATGATGAAACTTTTCCAGTGGCTATGCTTAAGTCCATCCGGATCCTACTTGCCATTGCTACATACCATGACTACGACATTTGGTGGTTGGGTGTCATGACTACTATTCTAAATATTGGTTTAGAAGAGAACGTCTATAAGAACACAGCCAGAGGGCTTCGTAAACAGTGGGAGCAGCGGAAACGTGTGAAAGTTGCTTTAAAAGTTAAAGCAGGTATCGCGAAGTTGGAACATCTGTTTTAATGTGGTAGTCGAAGAGTTTGACTTCATCAAAATGGTAGATGAACTTTGTATATAAAAAAGGGAAGTAGAAAGTAAGGTGGTATTCCTGGTACTGTACATGGATGACATACTCTTGATAGGAAAAGAGTTTCCTATGCTACGCACGGTCAATCTCCTCTTATCACAAGGATTCTCCATATAGGATCAAGGTGATACCTCCTAAATCCTGGGTTTTTGGATCTATGAGATAGATCTAAATAGATGTTAGGATTCTCACTAGGTGTAGTGAGATGGTATCAATCGATCCTGGGGGAGAATCACTGGATAGCTTCCAGAGTGGTAAGGACGACTGAATATCAGTCACAGGCATTGTCTTTACCCTCAGTGGAGGGACGGTATGTTGGAAGAGTTCCAAGCTAGATAACGTGGCAGACTAGACGATAAAGGCTGGTAACATCACTATCAAAGATACTACCAAAGAGGCAGTTTGGGTGTATATTAGTTCATGAGATGAACTAGGTTCCTACCATTGTGTAACAATGGAGGTGTGGCTTTGGCCCAGGAACCCCGGTCCTATCAGTGACCCAGACATATTCCAAGGCAGTATCACCTGATCAAGGAAATAGTTGATCTCCAGGGAGATCGAGATTAGGAGAGTAAACTCAGAGGACAACACGGCAGATCCACTCACAATGGCCTTTTGCCAGAGAGAGACTTTTATGGGATGGTTGAGTATGAGATACTGTAACCACTACTACAGATGGCCCTAGTGCAAGTAGGAGATTGTTAGTTATATGTGTGCCGTAGAGGCTATTACTGTACATGAGATGTATATTGTAGGGGATGCTGGGACATATATAGGGAGGACTTTCCCGGTCGACATGATAGTACGCTATCTGGTTGCTCTTTATCTTAACATGTATACTTACTGTCTCTCTGTTACGTGTTGATAAAGCCCTTAGGATGTATACTCGACTTCCATGATTATGATACAAATCATACTAGTGGGGACTGGGTAGTCCATGAGTACATCCTTCAATGTTCCTAGTCGTGGGAATATCGAGACGGGGCATCGATATTCCAGAGTAGACTAGCGTATATCTTCTCGACCCATGTAATGGGCGATGGATGATTCCATATCCATTGGTGTTTGACATCAGAAATGGTATACGGGTGCTCAGTGGAGACTGGGTACACTGAACGGACTCGCCGAGAACTCCCAGATGGTATTATACCTCACGTCAGATGGCAGTTCTCTGGTGACACTGGTACAGCTTAGTCTGTTGACCCGAGATCGTCATAGAGTCTTGTGTGTCTCCCACTGTGCTTTGATTTCCACCCTACCACGGATCTACTGAGTCGTGCAAACAGGTGGTTTTTGGGTACAGTCCCGAGTCACATGGAGGCAATGAGCGATAAGAGGGGATTCGTCTCTCCCGGTATTGGGGTTTGATATTGCGCTATGCTCGACTGGACATAACTGGAAATCCCTGGCCAGGGTTGATGTGATTTACTGGTAAGTGTTATCAATAGTTTCACGAATGTTATGGACCTTACATCGGCATGACCTATCAAGCTATTGGGGTCTGACGTTTACCACCCCTAGGCGAGATATGCGACATATCAGACGAACAGACCGGACTGTGCGGTAAGTATTACTGATTGGATTCGCAGGAGTGTGAGCAGGCTTTCTCGTTGATCTTCTGATCGCTCAATACCTGGGTGGCCATTACGTTTAGCAGACCACTTGCGGCTTGTGGGTGACTGATATGATCACCACCTACTGCCGGCGTATTGACGAGTCTTTAGAGTCTTACACAGAGGTTTCCTCGCTCAAGCGAAACGAAGTAGGAGCGCATATGAGATATGTGCGGGACTAAGAATAATACCAGTATATGATACCGTATTCTATTCTCGCGATTTGTATCATCGGTCGGTTATCTGCGATATAGCCGGGTTACCAAATCAGGTGTTGATTCGATATATTGATACACTAGATATTAGTTGGTTATATGCGATATGACCGGATCATTAAATCAAGTGTTGATTTAATGATTTAATGTATAATTATATATTTGATATATTACTTTACATTAACTAGTATTTGTTCACTTAAGATTGATTTTCTCACTTAATGTGCACATGTTGTATATGAGATATATGTTTGTGCACTAGATTGTATCATGCTTTATGATACATGCAAACTTGGGTGTGTGTATGACTTACACCATATTTAAGATAATGGTTAGAGTTTTTATTTAACTTTGTAATTCAAAATGATGGCTTTCTTTGACTTAACTTGAAGCTTCATGAAGCTTTAAGTATCTTTGACAAAGTCCACTCACTTTGTTTTGCATAAGATTTTTATTAACCAAACCACTAACTTAAATTATGGTTTATTCTCTACAAAGGTTAACTCACCCATGGTTGCATTATGATAATATTCACTTATTATTCTTTTCTCATTATTCATATTCTTTCTTCTTCTTCTTCTTCATCAAGAAGAAAAAGCTTGCTAGAAATTTTCAAAAGTGAAGAAATATAGTGAGAAATCAAAATCCAAAGTGAACCCACTTCTTATTTCATCATCCTCTACTACTTGCCATTTAGTTTAGGGTGTTCTCTTCACAAAGTTCTTGACCTAGTGAAGATGGAGCTTGAGTTTGAGTCGTCTCGACATAGATCATCTTCGGCCTCAAAGTCAACAAGCTAGCTTGATCATTTCTCCGGGGAGATCCATTCTAGAGTTCGGGACTACGATGATCACAGCGAAGGGACGTTAACACGGAGCTTTAGAAGTGAAAGACCGGATCTACAAAGGCTGTATTTTCATTCACTTCCTTTTGTAATGTTGCATTACTACTTTGTTACCCTAGTTTTCTAGTATGATCTTGTAGTTAGATTGCTTAGCACACCCTAAATTTTTGTTGCGGCATGTGTGATGCTTTCAAACCCTAGGCTAGGTGCTAAGGAATCCCAACAGTATTTACATTTTTGTTCATAGTTATTGCACTTGATATATTTTATACACCGTTGTGTTGATGTCGATTTTGTGCCTCAGCTGCACATGTTTATGTTTTCCTTGATTTCCTACGGTGGTTATGACATTTCATGCAGTGGATGCACTTGATTTGATATTTCGTGCAATGGATTCACAGGATTAATATTTCGTGCAGTGGATGCACAGGATTTGATATTTCGTGGACTGGATGCACCGGATTCGTATTCCGTGCATTTGTTGCACCCGATTTATGCCTTTGAGCATTCATTTTACCGGATTTGTATTTTCGTGCGCGTGTGTACTTGAGGTTCGTTTTCGTGCATGCTACTGCACTTGATGCTTATTACAGACCTGAGCGCTTGGGTCGGATTTTGCGCATATTAGGCACTTGATTTAGATTTTTATTCATGCATGTGGGATGCACTTGACTTCGATTTTTTTTTATTCGTGCATGTGGGATGCACTTGATATCGATTTCGTTTGTGCATGACGGATGCACTTGATTTGGACTTTCACGCACGTTTGGCGCGTGATATGATTTTGTGCACACCTGATGCACTCGATTGGGATTTTCGTTCTTGCATGACAGTTGCACTAGTTGAGATTTTCGTGCACTATTGATGCACTAGATGTTATTGTTGTGCACACCTGTTGCACTGGACAGATACTTTCTTGCACACCCGTTGCACTTAGTTTTGCTTTCGTGCATATTGGCACTTGTATAAGGGTTAGATTTCCATACGCACCAGACGTACGTGATTGTTGGATACGCCTTATGAGGCTAATTTGAGCACTTTTTTTTCGCTTTTGAGCACTTTGATTTCGCTTTTGAGCACTTTGTTTTCATGATGAGGCCCTATACATTGTAGTACCCTATCAGGACTGATCCGAGGACGGTACCTGTGTACTTTTACATGCATAAAAAGTTTACCGAGAGGTTTCAAAAAGGATATATAGTCTCGCTATTTCTTACGTGTCTGCGAGTGACACGAGCATTTACAAAATAAAGCCTTTTGGGATATTTCAAAAAGGCGGGACGCATATTTTAGCAAAACCTATATGTTAGTATATTATTACTTTAACAATAAGCGTCTGCCACTTGTGCCGTGAGTTACGCATTATGCGGCAATTTAGAAAAGATTATGCATATGATTTATTCGGTTTTTTGAGATTTCTCAAACAGGATGCGTACTATATATGTGCAATATAGTATTTGATTAGTGCATATGAGATTTCGGTAGTGGATATGAGATTTGAATCTCCTTTGCGAATCCAATGATATGCGTGCAAGTCCGTTGATTTGTGTGACGCTTGACGGAGATCGGTTTTGAGTTTAGTACTCATTTTTCCGGCGCGCAGGATGCGCTATGGTTTTCTGTTTCTTCCGTTATTTCGGAGCCCCGTTGATTTAGCTGTTATTGCAATGTTTTAGCATTTGGGGGTTTAAATTTAAATTTAAATTCGGGGACCGAATTTCTCTAAGGGGGAAGATTGTAACGTTTTAGAAATCGTTATGCGAAATTTCCGTTTTAGGGTAAAATAGTCGGTATTTTCCGTTTTAATCCGATTGTGATCAAACGTCCGTATAAACTTGACGGTGCCTAGTTTAGCTAAAATAAAGCTAGTGCGCGAGCTTTGGGGGTATATGGGAAGTTTTGGTTCAAATAGGTTTTTTCCCTAATAAAATATTATTTTTGGAATTTAATATTAAAATAATATATTTCGCGAAAACTACCCGATTTGTGAAAATTGGGATTTTCGTAAACTGGTATAAGTGTATACCAATATTTGGAAATTTATCGAAGAATAAAATGATTTATTTATTTTAATGATATTTAACGGATTTTTGGTAAAATCCGTGTTTTTATATTTTTCCGTGACTTCTGCACCATGTCATGTGCACGATGGATTTGTGTTTATGACTTGTGAGATTAAAAGAGAATGAGAAAGTAAAAGGGAAACAAAGAAAAGTGAAAGAAAGAGAAATATAGAGTTTGTGTGTGAATGGAATATAGATTTATGCACTTAATTATGGTTTCATTTGTGCATTCATTTTGGCCAAAATTCCATTCATACTTGTCATGGCCGAATTCATTGTGAGAAGGTGGGGTTCTTTTGTTGTAGGTGAGTCATAGTTGTTGATTCTAGAATGGCATGAGGTGGCTAAAGCATTCATTCCTTTTTGTTTTCTTAAGGATATTTGTTTGGAGATATTGTGAAAGAAACAAAAGGGATATTTGTTGGTGAGAGAGTGAGAATAAGAGAGAGTGAGGGTAGGAGAGAGAGGGGGGCTACCATTCTTGCATCATTCCCATTATTTCTTCATCTCTCTTCTTCTTCTTCTTCAACCCTCATTACCTCCATGCATCATCTCCATTCCCTTGCCAAAACCCTATACACCCTTCATTAAAAACATGCACAACCTCATCCTCAACACATTGGACCTTCCAAGTTTTGATTTTGAAGACTTGGGCATCTTAAGAAAGTTCTATAGTTACAAATAAGGTAATCCATACACTTTAGTTTAGAGTTTGTGCTTAATATTGTATTTTTGTTTGGAATTGGAGTTATTGGGGATATGTGATTTTAGAACATTATAAGTTGCTGTCAAATGGTTAAATGAGGTGTAATGAGTGTTTACAAGACCTTATAGGGTGATTTAGAGGCCTGAAAGTGAGTTTAGAACCCGATACACGAAGTTAGGATTTGTTCCATATCGGCTTTGTGAAACCTTAAGGCCTACAGGGAATCTGGGAAGACCTGGAGTATTTATGAGATAAGAAAACAATACCAGAGACCTAATTAGGGAACTAGGAGCCCACCATGACCAGACAAACCACATTGGAGCTATTGGGGTCGAGCTCGCCGGAATTTTGGCGAAAGTGGCCGGCCACTTGGTGGTGGTTAGTGCTTGAATTAGACCAGTAGCTCATATACTTCATATACAACACCCTATACTTGTTTGTGTAGTTCCAGTTTACGTGAACCAAAATCTGGGAGCTATTGTGAGTGGTTTTGGTTATGGTTTTCCGTATTCTGAAATTCTTGATTTTTGTAATTGGTATTGTATTTGGTTGTTGCGCGTTTGTACGTCGACAAAAAGGGTTGTTTGGTTGTTTCTGCATGCGTAGGCTATAAGTTCTAACCTATGAGCGCACCGCGTGCCGTTTTGGATTTCGGAACTCGTTATTAATGGTATTGCGATACGTGTTGATATTGTAGGTACCTTCGCGTGGATTCCGTGAAGACGAAGCACATCGACTATGGCTAAGTGAGGAGTTTAGCAGGTGAGTAGATTTATATCTACGGGGGAAATCGGGTGGATGGCGTATAGCACCCCCGCAACCATTGATATGGAATATCATTTGTTTCTGTTATCCTGATAAATGATATGCAACGGACATGATTGTAGGATTTACAAACGATAATATGATTGAAGTTGATGCTAATGAACAATTGACTTAGGAGAAAATGATATGATAAGTGAATCATGATAAGTAATATTTAAAAGAGAACTAGTGTGACGTTTATTTAAATTGATGCGAGATATTAATGTGATGAACGAGTATACGATGTGATGTTAGGACTTAGTGTGATATGTCATTTTATGGATTCGAGTCGATATGAGATTGTTGATACCTTTGTAGGTCCCCTGATACGAGTTTGACATGGATGTGACCTGAGAGATAGGTATATATATTTATATGGATAATGATTGCATAATGAGTGATATGCCGTACGATACTTAGATCCGTACACCGATAATGTATAGGTTGATAGAATCCCTATTTGTTAATACCGCTGTACGTTAGATTACCGTACGCGAGGACTTTTACCTGTTGATTTATCCCTACCCCTGATTAGAGGATGCCGTACTATGGATTGTACCATACGTGTTGTTGTGAGGTTGGATACTGATTGATAGACTCACCGACTCGGTCTGGTTGATATGTATACCTTATAGCATTTGATTCACTATATGTATTGTGTTGCATTCATGCTATTCTTATTGCATTTCTTATACCTGTGCTAGTATACCTACACCATTATCGATGATGCGTATGTTACACTTACACAGATTGCCGGCGCACACACTTCTTCATCGATAATTGGTATGTCACTTACACAGTAGAATTGCTATATCATGCTATGATATACTGCCATGTTCATATCACTATGCTAGGTTGTATGATATATTGACATGTACACCCACATACTTTGCTACAGCTACATGTACATCACGCATACATACTGACATGTACACCCACATATCTTGCTACAGTTGCATATACCCCTAGGTGGTTTTGCATTGACATGTGATATTGAGACGTTGACTATTGTGCCATTGCACTTATGAAATGCATCATACATATTTGATTACATGTATATACTTATACCTTGCCACAGTTACATGTACACTTCATATGATGCTGCACTTGTTTTCGGAGGATTTGGGAACCACAAGATATATTTTAAAGCTGGATTCATTTAAAAGAGCGGTTTTCCCTTTATATGCTCATATTGATGTTTTCTGTTACATATATCAGTTTTATATGGATTTTACGCATTGAGATATGGATTTGAGAACCGTGGGGGTATTTTCAAGAAACTATGTATTGTTTGAAAACCCGGTTTCTCTTGATATGATATTTTGATGCATCCACCATAAGATTTCTCGGTTCTGAGATTTGTGATATATACCCGATACGAGTAGTGAGTGGGCCGTGTACGGGTACATGGTGGAGCCCAGTACGGTTCCCATCGGCAAGATGTTCGTGGTACAGACGATGAGTCTGGAAGGTGGGAAAGTACCAACCGGTGATAGTATTTAGACTCGGCGGTTATCGTGGGGATACCGACCGGAGTGATGTACGGACATGACGTCAGGGCCAGTCCTAGTGACAGCGCCTGAGTTATGAGGATTTACGTGTCGATGCTAGACACGGGTATTCATGATGTTTCGGGTGTCGGTGATAGACACCCAGGTTTCCATGATTGTGATGTGGCAATGATGGACACACATTCTTTGATATCCTCATATTTACCTGCATATGCTTTTATGATATTCACATGCAGGAGTTTTTGTGTCAGTGGTTGACACGTGGACGAGATCCACTGCATACATGCTTTGATTTTATTGTTGGACGAGATCCGCCTGCATACATTCATTGATTATATTGTTGGATGGTATCCACTTGCTGATAGGCAGTTATTTATGTGATGGCACATATGCAGATACGGTCACCCTAGATATCATAGTATTACCTTTATGATATAGTTGACCTAGGAATTGTTGTTTATTTCGATTTCTACCTGATGATGTTTTTCTATTCACGATTTGGTAACTCACCCCCGTTGTGCCACAGTTCTTGCAGGTTGACCGCAGGGGTCAGTTGCGGCATCGCTGGCACACAGCTGTTTTCGGATGACTTGCTTGTGGTAGGTGGTACATGTTGGATCGTGCCCCTCTTGTATTCATTATTCATATTGTATCTAGTCACTCCATCAATTCAGAAACTAGCAAATTGTATATGTTGCAGACTTAGGGGACTTGTAGTTGCGAGACTTGAGCGATGGGTTTTATGTTCGCTTTTGTGGTTGATGTCTTGCTTTATTTTTTCTTATGTGGATCTTCGCCATTGGACGTCGTATACTTGCTATTTATACTTCTGGTGGTTTTTTCCGCCGTTGGGCATGATTTGCTCCCGTTTGGGAAGCTTTATTTATATTTTGTGTTGTACCTGTTTTCGGGGTTAGTTTTTACAAAGGACGTGCTGCCCAAATTTTCAAAAGACAAAACATGATTTATTGTATCTTTATCTCTTAAAAAGGTTTAGATTTCTGGGTTTCAGCTTACTTGAATTACGTTACTCCTGTAGACGTCGCGTGATTTAAGTGCTGGTCGCGAGCTAATATTTTGGGTCGTGACATATACAGACTCTGGAGGATACGCTTGTGCGTAAGTACTAATTGTTGTTGGCAGTTGGGATCGTCACTTGCCATTGTTAGGATTCTCCTTCGATAGCTGTTATCAGGAGGCACTCCAATTGGCAATATTTAGGTTTAGTTGTTAGGTCGTGTCGATCGCCATTCTGTTTTTCTGACTCTGCGTAAGTGGGATTTTTGGACCCCAGCTAGTCTAGAGACTTCGGAGATGATCCGGTTGGTTCGGATCAGGATGAAAGCAGCCCAGTGTAGATAGGAGTCTTATGCCGACCGTGGTGGTCGCAGACTTGAGTTCGCAGTGGAAGATCATGTATTCCTACGGATTTTCCGATGAATGACGTGTTGAGTTTTGGAAAGATTATTCCAGATTGTTGGTCCTTTGAGATCCTCGAGCGAGTTAGTTCCGTTGCCTATAATTTGGCACTTCCGCCCAAATTGTTTTGATTATTCACCCCGTATTCCTTGTGTCGATACTTCGCAATTACCTTCATGACCTTTCCCACATAATTTAGTATCAGACATTTAGCTTGGACGCGATCTTTTCGTTCACCAGCAGCCGATAGTGTTAGTGGATCGGCAGGTGGAGAAACTTCGGTCAAGAGTCTTGCAATCTCTGGAGGGTTTTCTTGGCGTAGCCGTATAGTGAGGTGATCACTTGGGAGGCTGCGAGTGAGATTTAGGAGTTTTTGTACTCATCTCTTTGAAGGTACGCTTAGTGAGAATTTTTAAATCGGGGACCGAATTTCTTTAAGGGGGGAAGATTGTAACGTTTTAAAAATCGTTTTGCAAATTTTCCGTTTTTAGGGTAAAATTGTCGGTGTTTTCCATTTTAACACGATTGTGATCAAACTTCTGTATAGACTTGTCAGCACCTAGTTTAGCTAGAATAAAGCTAGTACGCAGATTTTGGGAGTCAATGGGAAGTTTTGGTTCACATAGAATTTTTCCCTAATTAAAATTTTATTTTAATGCTTTATTTGTGCAATTTATTAGTGCACTTTATTAGTGGTAATTACTTTTTGGTTTGGGTTAATTACTACTAATATGGTTTTATGCTAATCTAATCACTAGATATTTTGTTAAACTTTTCATTCTAATATCTAGATATTTATGGTGACAAAAGGATTTATTTTTTAAAAGAAAAGAAAAGAAAGAAAAGGTGGCTTTTGCATTAAATGTGCATTAATTGAACTTTTGCTAGAACTTTCTTTTTTTTCACAAAAACCATCCACATCTTGCAATGGCCGGCCACTTCTCCTCATGCTGCCCATTTTTTTTTCTTTGCCCATTTTCTTCATTCCAAACTCAAATAAATCTCCAAAAATCCTTGAATAAATCCACAAAACTCTTAAACAAAACATAACCCTTTATTCTCCATCACTAATCTAGCTTGGATCATCACAAAAGTCTTGGTTTTTGGAGGCTTATCTTTGGATTTTCTAGTTTCAAGTTGTGTTTCTTTGAAGGTATAAATCCAAACCCTAATCTCTTTATGTGGTGTTAATACTTTAATCAGCTTATTTATATGTTTAAATTAAGCTTTTAATTTCATATTTAGATTTTCTAGTAAGAGTTTTGTTAATTAAATTAGGGTTTTGATTAGTGAGGTGGTTAGTTGATAATTTTAGACAAATGAAAACTAAACCAAGTTGCTAATTTGTTAAATGATATTTTCCTAATTGGTTAATTAAGCTAATTAGCAAACTAAACATTTACAAATCCTAATTAGTGAGATTTAAAATTATAGTAAAGGTTTAAATGGTTTAACCTTGCTATTTTGTGATATTTGTAAATTCTAGTTTGGTAAAAAGTTGTAGTTTGGTGCTAAAATGATATATATTGCTTATTAGGTTTCGGTAAATTTTAGGCGTGGGTTTCTTTTGACGTTGCGACGTTAATTATATTGATTCCATGCTATATCTTGTGTTGTGAATGCGCGATCGGTACGATCAGGGTCTAGGTTTGGTAGTTGTGTCGGTTTGCGTTCCTAGCTAGGGTCGTGCCGATGTCGTTCGTATCTTTGTGTAGCTTTTGCTCTTGAGTTGGTGTCGTATTGTCGCTACGCGCGTTAGCCACTTGACGAACACTTAAGAGTATGTTTGGAGTTAGTGCATCGGTCAAACGTAGTTGGTACGTGTTATTGGTCGATTGCTAATATATACTTGCTTTATTGTGTTATGTTTTAAGTTCGCAGGCGGGGACTTCGGACGCTGCGAAGAAAGGAAAACAGGTGATTGGCTTTACTTAGCCAGGAGTGTTGATGAGTAGATTTAACATCTACAGGGGAATCGCCCGCATGGCGTTATGCGTCTGGGCTAGAGATGTTATAATATTGTCGCATATTCTATTTCATATATATAGAGTTGCGCATACACCTTATTGCTTAGTTACTAGTTGTGCTTGGACTTGTACCCTTAGGACACTGCACTATTATTGACGGCTCATGTTGCACGAGTACTGATTGTATGCCACACACACCGTCAATAATTGCCATGACACGCACAACACACATATAGATATGATATTGTTTGGTTAGGGACATTGTGACATTGATTCATATTCCTTTATGCATATGACATATAGCATACCTGTATACCTACATGCTTACACATATGCCTTGACATGCTTACATGCTAGATACCTGTATATCTATAGGGTATTGTACCATTAGCGATAGGTACATACACACATAATGACATAGTTACATGTATACCTTGCATACATACTTACACTTATACCTGGAGGGTATATTACATCATTACTGATAGGTAGATACATATACCTTACTATACCTTCATGTTTACACATATATCTGGCTATAGCTACATGTTCACCTTTATCTGATATTATATTGGATTTGGAGAAATTAGGAACCGCATGATTTATATATTAACTTGTTGCAGTTAAATAACGGCTTTTCCTTTATATGCTCACATTACAGTTTTATTTTGCATATATTATATTCATTGAAACGTTTTAGAAATCGTTATGTGAATTTTTCCGTTTTTGGGTAAAATTGTCGGTATTTTCCGTTTTAAACCGACTGTGATCAAACGACCATATAGAATTACCAGCACCTAGTTTAGCTAAAATAAAGCTAGTGCGCAAGCTATGGGGAGATATGGGACATTTTGGTCCAATTTGAATTTTTCCCAATTTTAATATTATTTTAATGCGGTATTCACATTTTGGGAAATTTTCTCTTAAGTCTTCTTTTCAACAATTAAGTTTGAGTTAATAAAACCCTTCACATAGCATCTAGATAATTGTATGGGTTTTAGATTTAAATTTAAAAGAAAAGAAAAGAATTGAAAAGAGATGCATGAATGTGTGTGTGAATGCATTAATGAGCATTTATCACAAGAATGAGCTAGAAAACCCTACACAATTCCCTCACCTTCCTCCATTATTGGCCGAGCCCTCCCTCTCTCTTCTGCCCTTGAACATTTCTTTCTCCATTTGCATCAATTCAAAGCTCATTAAATCCCCAAAATTCCAAAATATATCACAAAAAACACATCTTTGATCACTTTTGCCTCTTGGAGCTAGGAAAGCTTGGATCTTTGAGTTCTTTTGTGTAGGTAATGTTCTTTTGCTGTTGTTTTAGTGTTTTTAGTGTAGCTTAGCTTATTAGTCTCAGTTTAGAATGGTTAAAGTTTTGTTTGGTGCATATATCGTATTTTAGTGTCGATTTGCGATATCTGTGACCTGCTATGACCTGGATTTCGTACAGAAAAATCAAACAAAATTGTAATGATGTACTAGTGACCCTGGAGCACCACCTGAGACACGAGACCCACCCCACCGGCCTGGGACGGCGACCCAAATAGAAATTCTGGCGACACCGGTTTTGTAGAGGAGTTGGGGTGTTGGGTTTTTGTGGGTAGTTGTCTGCTTTTGGTTAGGGGTGTTTGGTTCTATTTGTTTGTTTAGTTTTCTCTGTATACAAAATCTGGGATCACTTAGATAGGTTGTAGTGTTTTGTCTTCGCGCGATACCTTATACGACACGGATCGTGCACTTTGCGTGGTTTTGCTCTTAAGTTGTTTTCGTCGTGTCGCTACGCACGTTAGCCACAATACGAACACTTAAGAGGATGTTTTGTGTTGTTGTGTCGGTTAAATGTAGTTTGTGCGTGTTTTGAGTCTATTATTAATATATGCTTGCTTTATTGTTTTAATATTGTAGGTTCGCAGGCGGGGACTACGGACACAGCTACAAAGGGAAAACAGGTGGTTGGGTACACTTAACCAGGAGTGTTGGTGAGTAGATTTAACATCTACAGGGGAATCGCCCGCATGGCGTTATGCGTCTGGGCTAGAAATGACTTAACTTGTCGCATATTCTATGTCATATTTAGAATTGTGCACTTACCCTACTGCTTAGTAAATTGTTATGCTTGGACTAGTATCCTTAGGACACTGCACTATTATTGACGGCTCGTGTTGCACGAGCACTGATTGTATGCCACACACACCGTCAATAATTGCCATGTCATGCACAACCAATATATAGAAATGATATTTTCTGGTTAGGGACATTGTGACATAGATTCATACTTCTTATCGCATATGATATATATAGCATACATGTACCTATATGCTTACACATATGCCTTGACATGCTTACGTGCTAGATACCTGTATACCTATAGGGTATCGTACCATTAGAGATAGGTACGTACACACCTAAAGACATAGCTACAGGTATACTTTGCATACATATTTCACTTATATCAAGGGGGTATACTACATCATTACTTATAGGTAGATACAGATATCTTGCTATACATTTATGTTGCACATATATCTGGTTATAGCTACATGTTTACCTTTACTTGATGTTATTTTAGAATTGGAGAGATTAAGAACCGCATGATATTATATTAACATGTTACAGTTAATTGCGGCTTTTCCTTTATATGCTCGCATTTCAGATTTATGATGCGTATATTATATTCATGGATTTTCGCATTGAGATATGGATTTTTCATGATGTTTTCTGGATTTGGGGACCGTGGGAGTTCATGAAATTATGCATTATTTGAAAAACCCGGTTTCCCTTAATATGATGTTTCAGCAGCCACCATGAGATTTATCGGTTCGGATATATATACCCCACGCGAGGAAAGGAGGGATCCGTGTGCGGGTACATGGTGGGGTCCGGAGGTACCCCGGGGCAAGAATCTCAGTGAGGAGATGAGTTAGTAGGGGAACCATATTTTTCGGTGACATTACCAATGACTCAGCGGTTATCATGGGGATACGATGGGAGTCATGTGCGTATGGATACGTCGAGAGGCGAGGGTCAGAGCTAGGCACTCGAGCTTTCGGGATAGCGTATGATACGTAGCTATCAGGGGGCCAGTCATGGAGACAGCACCTGATAGATCAGCCTTTCTGTGTCAATGCTTGACACATTGTTTTCATGATATTTTACTCTTATGTATATATAACAGTGGATTAGGACGCTGTTATATATGCCCTTACACCAATATTAGTGGAATGGGACGCTAATATATATGTACTGACATCATCATATTTATTCATGAAAACACACAAGATATGTGAGATATACTTAATATTGTACATACGAGATATGTGAGATCTACTTGATGTTGTACATTCGAGATATGTGAGATATACTTGATATTGTACATACGAGATATGTGAGATCTACTTGACGTTGTACATTCGAGATATGTGAGATATACTTGATATTGTACATACGAGATATGTGAGATCTACTTGGTGTTGTACATTCGAGATATGTGAGATATATTAGATATTGTACATACGGGATATGTGAGATCTACTTGATGTTGTACATTTTGGATACACGAGATATACTTGATATTATACAATCGGGATATATGAGATTTACATGATATGAGTGCCAATTTGGGGGCTGATTTGTGAAAATTAGGAATTGGACCGTCTTGTTGGATTTTGGTCCTACCACGAGGTTAGGATTTCCGTGGAAATGACATGTTGTATTCCATACTCCATATTTACTGTTTATGAACTGCTTCATGCATTAGTGTACCTGTTAGAGTACCTCCCATGACTGTTGCATTTACATACCTTTATTCATATCGTTTCTTCATGTATTAGTAGTATCTGATAGAGTACCTTACTTGATTATTGCATACAGACTGTCATATTATTGCTTCATGTGTTAGTAGTACCTGCTAGTGTACTTTTCATGATTATTGCATTACATATGACTATTCATTGATATTAAATGCTTATGTTAGATTCGCGCTGTACGTACATACTCGCGATTACCTGCATATGTTATTTACTATTCACGAGTTGGCAACTCACCCCCATTGTGCCACAGTGTTTGCAGGTGTTCCTCAGGATATTCAGAGGCAGGGCTATTTTCTTCCATCGTATCATCTTTTGCTGCGGGTACCGCTTCGCCTGACAGAGTGCAGTTTTGCCCAGGTGGGTTTTGTGGTTATCCAATGTTGTATTGTATATTCGTTGTATCCATGTACTCTCGATCTACCAGTATTATGTATGACTTAGTGACTTGGTGTGAGGACGATATTGTATATTATTTTGTGACTTGGAGGTTTTTATGCAGTTTTATTTATATCGTCTCTTTCTTCGCTACGGCGTCGTATAACTGTTGTGGTGATTGTTTTCCGCCGTTGGGTGTGGATTTTTCTCCCGTTTAGGATGCTTTACTTTATATTTATGTTGTACCCATTTTGGGGGTTTGTTTTATAAAGGGGGTGCTGCCAAAATTTTAAGGAATTAAAGTGAGACTTTAAAGAATTTGGGTTGTGATTTCAAAGGTTTTGAAAATACTATTATCACTTTCTTGCTACTTTTGATGGTTTAGATTGCTGGGTTTTGGCTTTCTTTTACTACGTTACGTCTGTAGACGTTGCGTAGTATTAGGGCCGTCACGTGCCAAATTTCGGGTCGTGACAAAGTTGGTATCAGAGTGCTAGGTTTTACCTTTCGGAGTATAGGATGACCTTGGTATGATGGAGTAGGTAGCTTAAGCAGAGTAACGTTGTGTGTGTATGTCTGCAGCATACTCACGATGCAGTACTCCGCCTAAAGTGACCTAAGTACAAATTTCTTGAAATTCCTTCCTTGATGATACATATTCTTTTGATTCAATTTCCGTGTTCTTATCGAATCTTAAATTCTATTTATATCCTTTGTCGCCGATGAATATGGGGACTCAGAGAGGTGCAGCGAGGGCCGAGGTAAGTATTGACTCGGGGAGAGCGAGGACTGACCAGGATGGCACGCTCGTTGCACAGGTGCAGACGGTTTCGCCTTCGACTGATAGTATCGTTAGGCTTGTGGCAGAGATGCAGGACTTGCGCCATTCCTTGGTTGAGGCCATTCGAGTGCAGCGACAGGAGGTTGTCACCTCTGTTACCCAGTTGTCCTTGCGGTCAGTACACATCATTCCGTTACCTACATAGCACCTATGGAGGCAGCCCCAGTTGACGAGACACGTATTCCTGAGACTTTGAGAGTTCCGGAACAGTGGAGGACTTGTACCGGTGTACCATCTCAGAGACAGAGGCATAGTCATCGAGACATATTTCGTGACCATCGTGGGAGTAGCAGAGGCTATGGACGAGGACAGTCGTCCAGCTCTCAACCCCAGGAGGGTCAACAGCATTATTCTGCTTGCTATCTGTGCGGGAGCCTTCATCACCACATCAGGAGTTGTTCCCTAATACCGTGTCAGGGTCGTATTCAAAGAGGTCGGGGACGCGGAGGGTTTGCTCAGAATGGACAAGTCGGCAGAGGATGATTTCAGTCAGTTGCGGGTGGAGGAAAGATATGAGAGTTTGCTTCTACTCATCGGGACGTGAGGGCGTCCAATGCGGAGTTTCAGGTACTATAGTTCACATGTTCTTTGATGTACTGGTTTGTTTTACACACTTTGTGCCGTGGTTGGGACGAGGATCGTGTTAGCTAGATCATCCGCTTGTTGTGTTAACTTCTGTCAGCGATACTTTTATTACGTAATACGTATTTCAGTCGTGTGCCAATCGGTTAGGAGATAGAGATTCGTCCGTCACTTGATCCTTCTAGAGATGTTGGATTTGACGTTCTCCTGGGCACGGATTGGTTAGATACGTGCTAGGCATCTGTGGACTACCGTGAGAAAACAACTAGGTTTTGTTTTTCCGGCAAGTCAGTTCGTATTATGTAGAGGGACGGTGGTGCCGCCTCTCACGGCTTGAATTCTGCCTTTCTTGCTAGTCGGCTTTTCAGGAGAAGATGTCGAGGATTCTTGGCGTTCATTCGTGATACCGGAGCCACAGTGGGTTTGTTGGACCGGCTACCTTTCGTGTGAGAGTTTTCTGATGTTGTTCCAGATGAGCCGGCAAAGCTTAGGGAGCTTAAGGATCTGCTGCAGAGTTGTTTGTTGGGGGGTTTGTGCGTCTGAGTGTTTCTCATTGGGGAGCTACTATTTCTGTTCGTCAGGGAGCGAGACGACAGTTCGAGATTGTGTGTTGATGGATCGTCAATTGAACCGGCTTACAGTGCGGATAGGTATCCTTTACCTCGCATTGACGATTTCTTCGATCAGCTCCAGAGTGCGAGACATTTTTCTAAGTTTGGTTGGGATCAGTTCATCATTGTTGCGGGTTCGGGTGATGGCATTCCGAAGACTGCTTTTGTGCGTGCTACGGGCAGTTTGTGTTTTGGTGGTGTCGTTGGACTCACCAGTACCCTAGCAGCATTCGTAGATATGATGAACAAGATTTCTTCATGTCATTCCTCGACCAGTTTATTATTGTATCATTGATGACATTCTGGTCTTTTCCTTGTGTCGTGAGGAACAGGAGCAGCACTTGAGGGTTTGTTTTGCAGACATTAAGAGAGTGCCAGCTGGTTGCTAGATTCTCGGAGTGTTCCTTCAGGCTTGTTTGTGTTGACTCCTAGGTCTTGTAGTTACGGGAGACGATTGTCGTATGGTTCTGAGGGAGATCGAGACCGTACGGTTTTGGCCCAGACTTGTGTACGGACAGGGGTCCGTTAAGTTTTGGGCTTAGCAGGTTTTTACCGTCGTTTCATGCAGGATTGCTAGTGTAGTGCTGCACCGTTGACTGGACTGACCTGAAAGGAGGTTTCTTTTTCTTTGGACTGAGGCATGCGTGCAGAGTTTTTCAGCAGTTGGAGATTCGGTTAACAACTGCACCAGTTCTTTCTTGCTTTTTGGTTCGGGCGACTTTGTTGTTTTAACTGTGATGTTTCGCGAGTGGGGCTCGATTGTGTACTGAGGTGACACTATAGAGTTATCGCTTTTGCTTCCCTACATTGTGAGGAAGTATGAGCAGGATATCCCACTCATGATCTGAAAATGGCCGCGGTGGTTTTGCGTTTGAGATTTGGAGACACTACTTGTTCGGAGAGTCGTGTCAGATTTTTCACGGACCACCAGAGCTTAATGTACATCTTCCTGCAGCGGGTTTAGATTGTTGAGACAGTCTTCTGCAGATTTACAGTTCTTGTGTGATCGTGGAGTACAGCTTAGGTTCGCCTCTTCTAAGGGGACAACTTGCTCATGTCCGTGCCCGACCACTTTTCCTTAATCCCTTTCGCGAGGCACTGCCCGCCGATGCTCGTTCTTCAGAGATACTTAAGCATACTCGACTGGGTAATGATTCGGAGTCCTTGATTTGTGACCAAGATGTGCTACGTTTAGGGACGCGTTTGTGTGTACCTGTTGATGGGTAGAGACGCGAAATCCTAGAGCAGGCACGTCAGTCAGCTTTCTGTATTCATTCAAGTTCCACCATTGTGTGACGTGACTTGTGAGGTAGTTACAGGTGGACAGGGATGAAGAATGATGTTTCAGATTTCGTTTCAAGGTGTCTGTCTGGTTGTGTGCTAAGGTTGAGCATTTGAGACCGGTTGGAGAGTTGCAATCTTTAACCGTTCCGGTGAGGGAATGGGAGCAGATCTCCACGAATTTCGTTATGGTGTCTACCCAGGTTTAGTAAGGGTGTGACTCCATTCGGGTGTTTGTTGTCCGGTTATTCTCAGTTTGCTCAGTTGTTCTTTGTTGTGCTTGTGCGTACGTACTTGTTGTTGTCGGCAGTTGGTATCGTCACTCGCCAGTGTTAGAGTTCTCCTTCGATAGTTGTTATCAGGAGACACTCCAATTGGCAACCTTTAGGTTTAGTTGTTAGGTCGTGTCGATCACCAATCTGTTTTTCTGACTCTGCGTAGTAGGATTTTCGGACCCCAGCTAGTCTAGAGACATCAGATATGATCCAGTTAGTTCAGGTCAGTATGATGACAGTCCTGTGCGGACAGAGGTCTTATGCCGACCATGGTGGTCGCAGGCTTGAGTTCGCAGTGGGAGATCATGTATTCCTAAGGATTTTCCGATGAATGACGTGTTGAGTTTTGGGAAGCTTATCCCAGGTTTTAGGTCCTTTTGAGATCCTGTTAGCGAGTTAGTTTCGTTGCCTTTAAATTGGCACTTCCACCAAGATTCTTGAGTTTCCACCCCGTATTCCTTGTGTCGATACTTTGCAAATGCCTTCATGACTTTTCTCACATGATTCAGCATCAGACCATTAGTTTTGACGCGATCTTTTCGTTCACCGGCAGCCATTTGTGTTAGTGGCTCGGCAGGTGGAGAAACTTCGGTCAAGGGTCTTGCCATCTGTGGAGAGTTTTCTTGGACGTAGCCATATAGTGAGGTGGTCACTTGGGAGGCTGTGAGCAAGATATTAGACTTTGTAATATTTTCTTTGAAGGTACGCTTAGTGAGAATTTTAAATTCGGGGATGAATTTTTATAAGGGGGGAGATTGTAACGTTTTAGAAATCGTTATGTGAATTTTTCCGTTTTTGGGTAAAATTGTCGGTATTTTCCGTTTTAAACCGACTGTGATCAAATGACCATGTAGACTTGCCAGCACCTAGTTTATCTAAAATAAAGCTAGTGCGCAAGCTTTTGGGGTATATGGGACGTTTTGGTCCAATTTGAATTTTTCCCAATTTTAATATTATTTTAATGCGGTATTCACATTTTGGGAAATTTTCTCTTAAGTCTTCTTTTCAACAATTAAGTTTGAGTTAATAAAACCCTTCACATAGCATCTAGATAATTGTATGAGTTTTAGATTTAAATTTAAAAGAAAAGAAAAGAATTGAAAAGAGATGCATGAATGTGTGTGTGAATGCATTAATGAGCATTTATCACAAGAATGAGCTAGAAAACCCTACACAATTCCCTCACCTTCCTCCATTATTGGCCGAGCCCTCCCTCTCTCTTCTTCCCTTGAACATTTCTTTCTCCATTTGCATCAATTCAAAGCTCATTAAATCCACAAAATTCCAAAATATATCACAAAAAACACATCTTTGATCACTTTTGCCTCTTGGAGCTAGGAAAGCTTGGATCTTTGAGTTCTTTTGTGTAGGTAATGTTCTTTTACTGTTGTTTTAGTGTTTTTAGTGTAGCTTAGCTTATTAGTCTCAGTTTAGAATGGTTAAAGTTTTGTTTGGTGCATATATCGTATTCTAGTGTCGATTTGCGATATCTGTGACCTGCTATGACCTGGATTTCGTACAGAAAAATCAAACAAAATTGTAGTGATGTACTAGTGACCCTGGAGCACCACCTGAGACACGAGACCCACCCCACCGGCACAGGCCGGCGATCCAAATAGAAATTCCGGCGACACCGGTTTTGTAGAGGAGTTGGGGTGTTGGGTTTTTGTGGGTAGTTGTCTGCTGTTGGTTAGGGGTGTTTGGTTCTTTTTGTTTGTTTAGTTTTCTCTGTATACAAAATCTGGGATCACTTAGGTAGGTTGTAGTGTTTTGTGTTCGCGCGATACGTTATACGACACGGATCGTGCACTTTGTGTGGTTTTGCTCTTAAGTTGTTTTCGTCGTGTCGCTACGCATGTTAGCCACAATACGAACACTTAAGAGGATGTTTTGTGTTGTTGTGTCGGTTAAACGTAGTGTGTGCGTGTTTTGAGTCTCTTATTAATATATGCTTGCTTTATTGTTTTAATGTTATAGGTTCGCAGGCGGGGACTACGGACACAGCTGCAAAGGAAAAACAGGTAGTTGGCTACACTTAGCCAGGAGTGTTGGTGAGTAGATTTAACATCTACAGGGGAATAACCCGCATGGCGTTAGGAGTCTGGGCTAGAAATGACTTAACTTGTCGCATATTCTATGTCATATTTAGAATTGCGCACTTACCCTACTGCTTAGTAAATTGTTGTGCTTGGACTAGTATCCTTAGGACACTGCACTATTATTGACGGCTCGTGTTGCACGAGCACTGATTGGATGCCACACACACCGTCAATAATTGCCATGTCACGCACAACCCATATATAGAAATGATATTTTCTGGTTAGGAACATTGTGATATTGATTCATACTTCTTATCGCATATGATATATATAGCATACCTGTACCTGCATTCTCACACATATGCCTTGACATGCTTACGTGCTAGATACCTATATACCTATAGGGTATCGTACCATTAGAGATAGATACGTACACACCTAAGGACATAGCTACAGGTATACTTTGCACACATACTTCACTAATACCCAGGGGGTATACTACATCATTACTTATAGATAGATACAGATATCTTGCTATAGCTTTATGTTGCACATATATCTGGTTATAGCTACATGTTTACCTTTACTTGATATTATTTTAGGATTGGAGAGATTAAGAACCGCATGATATTATATTAACTTGTTACGGTTAATTGCGGCTTTTCCTTTATATGCTCGCATTTCCGATTTATGATGCGTATATTATATTCATGGATTTTCGCATTGAGATATGGATTTTTCAAAATGTTTTCTGGATTTGGGGACCGTGGGAGTTCATGAAATTATGCATTATTTGAAAAACCAAGTTTCCCTTGATATGATATTTCATCAGCCACCATGAGATTTATCGGTTCGGATATATATACCCCACGCGAGGAAAGGAGGGATCCGTGTGCGGGTACATGGTGGGGCCCGGAGGTACCCCGAGGCAAGAATCTCATTGAGGAGATGAGTTAGTGGGGGAACCATACTTTCCGGTGACTTTACCAATAACTCGGCGGTTATCATGGGGATACCGACGGGATTCATGTGCGTATGGATACATCGAGAGGCGAGGGTCAGAGTTCGGCACTCGAGCTTTCGGGATAGCGTATGATACGTACCTATCAGGGGGCCATTCGTGGAGACAGCACCTGATAGATCATCCTTTCTATGTCAATGCTTGACACATTGTTTTCATGATATTTTATTCTTATGTATATATAACAGTGGATTAGGACGCTGTTATATATGCCCTTACACCAGTATTAGTGGAATAGGACGCTAATATATTTGTACTGACATCATCATATTTATTCATGAAAACACACAAGATATGTGAGATATACTTGATATTGTACATACGAGATATGTGAGATCTACTTAATGTTGTACATTCGAGATATGTGAGATATACTTGATATTGTACATACGAGATATGTGAGATCTACTTGATGTTGTACATTCGAGATATGTGAGATATACTTGATATTGTACATACGAGATATGTGAGATCTACTTGTTGTTGTACATTCGAGATATGTGAGATATACTAGATATTGTACATACGGGATATGTGAGATCTACTTGATGTTGTACATTCGGGATACACGAGATATACTTGATATTGTACATTCAGGATATATGAGATTTACATGATATGAGAGCCAATTTGGGGGCTGATTTGTGAAAATTCGGAATTGGACTCTTGTTGGATTTTGGTCCTACCACGAGGTTAGGATTTCCGTGGAAATGACATGTTGTATTCCATACTCCACATTTACTGTTTATGCACTGCTTCATGCATTAATGTACCTGTTAGAGTACATCCCATGACTGTTGCATTTGCATGCCTTTATTCATATCGTTTCTTCATGTATTAGTAGTATCTGATAGAGTACCTTACATGATTATTGCAAACAGATTGTCATATTATTGCTTCATGTGTTAGTAGTACTTGCTAGTGTACTTTTCATGATTATTGCATTACATATGACTATTCATTGATATTAAATTCTTATGTTAGATTCGCGCTGTACGTACATACTCACGATTACCTGCATATGCTATTTGCTATTCACGAGTTGGTAACTCACCCCCGTTGTGCCACAGTGTTTGCAGGTGTTCCTCAGGATAGTCAGAGGCAGGGCTATTTTCTTCCATCGTATCCCTTTTGCTGCGGGTACCGCTTCGCCTGACAGTGTGCAGTTTTGCCCAGGTAGGTTTTGTGGTTATCCGATGTTGTATTGTATATTCGTTGTATCCTTGTACTCTCCATCTACCAGTATTATGTATGACTTAGTGACTTAGTGTGAGGACGATATTGTATATTATTTTGTGACTTGGAGGTTTTTATGCAGTTTTATTTATATCGTCTCTTTCTTCGCTACGGCGTCGTATACCTGTTGTGGTGATTGTTTTCCGCCGTTGGGCGTGGATTTTGCTCCCGTTTAGGATGCTTTACTTTATATTTATGTTGTACCCATTTTGGGGGCTTGTTTTACAAAGGGGGTGCTGCCAAAATTTTAAGGAATAAAAGTGAGACTTTAAAGAATTTGGGTTGTGATTTCAACGGTTTTGAAAATACTGTTATCACTTTCTTGCTACTTTTGATGGTTTAGATTGCTAGGTTTTGGCTTTGTTTTACTACGTTACGCCTGTAGACGTTACGTAGTATTAGGGCCGTCACGTGCCAAATTTCGGGTCGTGACATTCATGGATTTTCGTATTGAGATATGGATTTTTTCATGATATCTTCTGGATTTGATGACAGTAATGGTTTCATGAAATTATGAAAGTATTTCTTATTCCTTACTTGATATTTGGATGCATCCACTCAGAGATTTGTTTTAAACCGATACGTGGATCACGGGTGTCGATACCGAACACTTACGATTCGAGGAACGTATATACCGATATGTGGATCACGGGTGTCGATACTGGACACTTACGAATTGAGGAACGCATGAATATGAGAAAGACCGATACGTGGATCACGGGTGTCGATGCCGGACACTTAAGATTCGAGGAACGTATGGATATGAGTATTTAAGTGTCGATGCTAGACACTTGTTTTCATGATATTTTTACTCCTAAGTATATATAACAATAGAATGGGACGCTGTTATATATGCATATATATATATATATATATATTAGTGGAATGGGACACTAATATATATGTATACATATCTAATTTATATACATCATCATATTTATTCATGCAAATATACTTAGGATATATGAGATTCACTTGATATTGGATTCAATATATATGAGATTTACTTGATATTGGATTCAGGATATATGAGATTCACTTGATTTTGTACATTCAGGATATATGAGATTTACTTGATATTGTGCATTCAGGATTTATGAGACTTATATGATATAAGAGCCAATTTGGGGGCAGATTTGAGGAATTGGGATTTGGATTTCCTTGATAGACTTTATTTCCTACCATGATGTCAGGATTCCGTGGGAATGACATGTTTTATTCCATACTCTGCATTTATTATTTATGCACTGCTTCATATATTAGTAGTACCTGATAGTGTACCTTCCATAACTGTTGCGTTTACATACTCTTATTTTATATGCATTGCTTCATGTATTAGTTGTACCTGCTAGAGTACCTTTCATGACTGTTGCATATATACATTGTCATATCATCGCTTCATGTATTAGCAGTACCTGATAGAGTATCTTACATGATTGTTGCTTACAGATTGTCATATTATTATTGCTTCATGTATTAGTTGTACCTGCTAGTGTACCTTTCATGACTATTGCATACATATGACCATTTATTACTATTAGCTTGCATATGTTAGATTCGCGATGTACATACATACTTGGGATTACCTGCATAAGTTATTTACTATTCACAAGTTGGCAACTCACCCCCGTTGTGCCACAGTGTTTTGCAGGTTGTTCTCCAGAATAGTCGAGGCAGGCTATTCATCTATCTTATCATCTTTTGCTGCGGATACCTCTTCGACTCACAGTGTGCAGTTTTGCTTTAGGTGGGTTTTGTGGTTATCCGTTCATTTTCATTGTATATTCGTTGTATCATGTACTCTCCATCTACCACTTTCATGTGTATGACTTAGAGACTTGATGTGAGAACGATATTATATATTTTGGTTGCTTGGATGTCTTTTATGCAATTTTACTTATATCGTCTTTTATTTCTTCGCTACGGCGTCGTATATCTGTTGTGGTGGTTGTTTTCCGCCGTTGGGCGTGGATTTGCTCTCGTTGGGGATACTTTACTTATATTTATGTTGTACACATTTTTGGGGTTAGTTTTTACAAAGGAGGTGCTGCTAAAATTATTAAGAAAGTAAAGTTGGACTTTAAAGAATTTGGTTTGAGATTTCAAAAGTTTTGAAAATGCTATTATCGCTTACTACTTTTGAGGGTTTAGATTGCTAGGTTTTTGGCTTACTTAAATTGCGTTACGCCTGTAGACGTTGCGTAGTTTAAGGGACGTCACGTGCCAATTTCGGGTCGTGACAATGTTTTCTTCTCTCTCTCTCTCTCTCTTGGTAACGACCATCTCATGCCTTAATCAAGATAATAATATGGATGTTTTGACCGAACCTGCTTGTTATACTGAGCTGAGGAACATTGGTTCCGTTCTTTCTTATAATTGTTATGAGTCTGAGCAGGAAATAGGGGAATATCTTGATTCCCATGCCACCCAATCGAAGAAAGAGCATGTTGATGCATCTTCTTCAGGTGTGATCATTACTAAGAAGTGTTTCTCAGTATCCTCTACGTCCTGGGTATGTGATACTGGATCAGGATCCTGCATATGTAATATGTTACTGTTGGGTTTCCTAGCACGGCAGCAAGTTTTCGGGAGGCATCGTCCATACCAATTTTAAAAATTTGTTGTTCTAGTAAACCCTAACCGTAGAATCGCTACTAGAAAATCCGACGAAACTATATGTAAACTCTTTACATATGAAGTGAACAGAGAATACAATCTTTGTAGACCGGTCCTTCACTTCTAAAGCTCCGTGTAGTAGTCCCTTCGCTGCGATCATCGAACTCCCGGAATCTAGTGAAGGTTCACATGAAGAAATGAACGGGCTTGCTCAATGCCTTCGAAGCCGAAGATGATCTACGTCGAGGATACTCAAGCTCATGCTACCTCTTCACTAATGGTGAAATTAGTGAAGAAAACACGCTAAACTAAATGGCTAATAGTAGAGGAGGATGAAGTAGGAAGTGGGCTCACTTTAGATTTATTTTTCTCACAATATTTCATCACCTCTAAAAAACCTAGAAAACCTTTTTCTTGAGCTCATGAAGAAGATGAAGAGAGATGAATGAGAGTGTGAACTCCTCATAAGGTTAGAAATGCAACCATGGTGAGTTTAGTGTCATGCCTAACTCATGTAGAGAATAAACCAAAGCTAAAGGTTAAGGGTTGGGTTAACAAATATCTTAAGCTAGACAAACAAGTGGACTAAGTCAATGTTCTACTAACTTCTCCGAGCTCATCCATGACTAATTCCAAATGTTTGAATTACTTAAAACTAATAAAACCCTAAATTTAACCCTAGCATGGTCTAAGTCTCAAACATCCATGTTGCATGTGTAACCTAGCATGACACACTTATATATATCACATATATATTTTGTGCCAAAAAGAAAACAATACATATATCACATATATGTAAAGTATATCAAATGTGAGAAAAAGAATTAATTAAGTGAGATAATATTAGTTAATGTAATGTAATATATCAAATATATAATTAAACATTAAATTATTAAATCAACTCTTGATTTAATAATCCGGCTATATCACATATAACCGACATCAAATGTAACAACTTATCGAATAAACACATGATCCGATAACTTGGCTATTTCATATATAACCTACGAATGTCACATATCGCGAGAATAGAATGCGGTATCACATACTCGCATTAATCTCGGTCTCCTACTCCGTTTCGCATGAACCAGGAAACCTCTGTGTAGGACTCTACAGACTCGTCAATACGCCGGCAGTAGGTGATGATCATATCAAACACCCACAAGCCGCAAGTGGTCTGCTAAATGTAATGGCCACCCGGGTATTGAGCGATCAGAAGATCAACAAGCAAGCCTGCTCGTACTCTTGCAAATCCAATCGGTAACACTACCGTACAGTCCAGTCTCTTCGTCTGATATGTCGCATATCACAGCCTGGGGGTGGTATGACGTCAGACCCCAATAGCCTGATAAGTCATGCCGATACAAGGTCCATAACGGTTCGAGAAACTACTGATAACACTTACCCATAGATCTCAGCAACCCTGTGCAAGGATTTCCTGTTATGGCCAATCGAGTATAGCGCAACATCAACTCCCAATGCCGGGAGAGACGAAACCCCTCCTATCGCTCATTGCTTCCATGTGACTCGGGACTGTACCCAAAAACCAACTTTTTGCACGATCTCTTGACTGTGGTATGGTGGAAATCAAAGCACGGTGGGAATCACACAAGACTATATGACGATCTCGGGTCTACAGACTAACCTGTACCAGTGTCACCAGAGAACTGCTATCCGACGATAGGTATAATACCATCTAGGAGTTCTCGGCGAGTCCGTTCAGTGTACCCAGTCTCCACTAAGCACCCGTATACCTTCTCTGATGTAAAACACCAATGGATATGGGATCATCCATCGCCCATCACATAGGTCGAGAAGCGTATTAGTCTACTCTAGAGTATCGATGCCCTGTCTCAATACTCCCACGACTAGGAACATTTGAAGGATGTACTTAGCGACTACCCTGTCGCCACTAGTATGATCTGCATCATAATCCTGGTAGTCAAGTACTCATCCTAAGGGCTTTATCAACATGTAATAGAGAGACAATAAGTGTACATGTTAAGATAAAGTGCAACCAGAAAGCATACTATCATGTCGAGCAAGAAAGTCCTTCCTATATATGTCCAAGCATCCACTACAATATACATCGCATGTACAGTAATGGCCTCTAGGGCATACATATAACTAACAATCTCCCACTTGCTGTCACGACCCGAAATAGCCCGTGACTAGCACTTGAATCATATGAAGTCTATAGGACCCCATCTAATCCAAGCAAGCCAAAAAGCCCAGAAACCTAAAACCATTTTAAGGAGTAAATAAAGAAAACTAGTTTAAAGAAGTGAAGAAAACATGTTTTGAAGTCAAGGTTTTTAAATAACTAAGCCGAATATGCATTTTTGAAATGTATAGTCTTTTCTAAAAATTTCGGCAGAGTTTCCTTTGTAAATACTGGCCCCGAACGGGGTACAACAAGAATAATATATATGCAATGATAAAAGGCATCCCCAAGCGGGAGCTAGCTCTTCGTCAATCGAAGGTCACAACCACGCAAGCAATATAATATACAACGCCGAATGGCGAGCATCAAAACTCAAAAAGAAACTCAAAATAACATGAAAACCGTAATACTACTACACGCGACTCTAAGGTTGAAATAATACATCACTAGTGTTTAAGTCTGAAACAATATACAAGTTTTGGTTGATGGAATTTCTAGATACAAAAGAATAATACATGTACAATGGTGGTTCTGATGCAAAAGAACCCACCTACCCAATGCAATTCACCCGCAAAGGAAGCAGTGTGCCAGAAATGCCGATATGGAACCTGTACGGCAAAACCTGCAAGAACTGTGGTACAACGGGGGTGAGTTGCCAACTCATGAATAGAAAATATCTACAAGCAGAAATCGAATGCATGACATAATCCTAGGTCAATACGATCAGATATAAAATAAACCTCAAAGGATAAGTCTGAAACATGATAAGGTAACAATGTAACATCTAAACATGTGTGTAGTGCCAGGTACTCAGGTAATAACATATCATGAATATGAGGTAAATCTGCATGAATATATATGATGAAGTATCTAAATTGATATCAATACACATATATTAGCGTCCCATTCCACTAATATTGGTGTAAGGGCATATATAACAGCGTCCTCATCCACTGTTATATATACATAAGAGGTATGATCAAAGTAATCAAAGCCTGTATGTGATCAATGTCTGTATATATGTGGATCCCATCCACCTGTCACCCAATGACAATAAGCATCATGTATGTAAATATGAGGATATAATCAAATCATGGAAAACATCATAAAACCTGTGCCTAGCATCGGCATGTAAATCCTCATCTATCAGGCGCTGTCACCAAGACTGGCCCTGATAGGTACGTATCAAACGCTATCTCGAAAACCCGAGTGCCCAGCTTCGACCCTCGAATTTCGACGTATCCATACGTACATAACTCCGGTCGGTATCCCTAAGATAACCGCCGAGTAAAAGGTAATGTCACCGGACGGTATGGTTCCCCTGACAGGCTCACCGTCTACTAAATCCAGCGATCCGTTCTCGCCCCGGGGTACCTCCGGGCCCCACTATGTACCCTTATACGGCCTCTACGCCTCATAGCATGGGGTATATATATATCAGAACCGATAAAACTCATGGTGGATGCTGAAATATCATATCAAGAAAACCGGGTTTTTAAAACATCTACATAATCTCTTTGAAATACCCACGGTTCCCAATTCCAGAAATATCATGGAAACAACAAATGTCTCAATGCGCATAATCAGAAAGCATGATGTATGTGACATATAAATGAAATGCAAGTATAACAGTATATCATGCATCATGGAATAATAGTATGCACATACAAGGGTCATATCCTGATGCAATAATACTACTTTGTAGTGACATGGCAATTATCGATGATGAAGTGTGTGAGCCGGCAAGCAAGTGTACGTGAAACATACGCATCATCGATAATGGTGCTGGTGTCCTAACAGCATGATGGTAATATAGCAATAAACACATTTACACCTGTAAAGCGATGTGAATAGCATGAATATGCGGAAATCGAATAATTAACGCAACAGTGAAGAATCTACATCCATATGTATATGTCATGCAGTTACGCCATTTGAAATAAGAGGAATCTGGGTTTTTGGCAAAATAAGGGCTACGGCGTTTTTAAGAAAGGATGCGTCTTTGAAAATGTCCGTAGAGTCCCTTTTTCCTATCTTTGAAATACACCCGTTTCGTTATTTTTGAAATAGGTATGACTCAGGTCTAGTCTAATGTCTACTAAGTAATCTACATCTAACTATCAAGTCAATCGGAAGGGGTAAGGAAACCACCTAAATCTGAGTCGATATATATAAATATAAGTATAATAGTCGGTGATCCCGCCTCAATAGTATCGCGTACGATACAGTATATCATCTGACGTCCTCGAGTCATGAGTGCGGATCAATCATCAATATATAGCTCGTACGGTAAATCGTCGTACGGCATCCCAATAGCTGGGTACGGGTCAACATCACATTATCTCATCAATTATCTGGTATCCTTATCATCATATCACATAATCTGGGGTATCGATCTAAGACTAGTACAAATCGATACCATCTATATAAGTATGAATGCGTGTGTGGAACACACGTCTAAAGGCCCGCTAAACATCACATGTCGTATCCCAAATACGAATCATATCATATCACCGATCTCAAGGTACTATGCCCAATATCATCGACTCATCTCCAATGTCATCCAATATCATCATCAAAACAGTGTAAGTACAATGAATATGCAAGGGTGTGTGTGTGGGTGTAAACCTATTTTAGGGTTCGCGACTATGAACTACACTAGTTTACTTCTAACCCTAGTCTATCCATAGTACACCTAACACAATATCCACGACACACTATAAACTATCAAATATATAATATATATATATAAGGTATACCAACTACGGACTGCGGGGGTGCTATACGCCATCCACCCGACTTCCCCCCGTAGATATAATCTACTCACCTTGCGTCTTCATTTGTCGACGTCGCCACGCGCTTGCCTGTCGTCCCGAAGTCTTCATGGGGTACCTACACATCAACATATCGTAAATGCGTATTAAAAACCAAATCCGAACTAAAACGACATACGAAAACCAAAACGATACGCTAAGGGGCCTATAGGTTAGAACCTATGGGTACGCTTTCAAAACCATCAATCAATCCTCGATATTGTCGTATAAACGCCAAGTATTCGAGGTAAAACGCAATACGCAAATCCAGAATTCAAAATACGGAATACAGAAACCTGAATCCAAAACAGCAACTAGAGAAAAGGGTCCCAGATTTCACCCTAGGTCAAATTGGACAATTTTGCACATGCCAGGGGTCTAATCTACTGATAAGGGGGCACCAAAACCAAAACGAGACAATTCCCTACTGGTCTGGCCGCAATTTGCGGCTAGAATACATTTATTTGTGGCCGGGAAAGAGAGATAGGGGCTAGGTTTCTGGTGGTGGCTTCCAGGGTGCCTGCACATATCACTGTCCAACCAAAATAATTTTCAGAGTCTCGGGTTGATAGCAGATTCAATATAACCTTCACAGATTTCTTAAATTTTCCGATATCGGTTTCTAAATCCGTATTCCGGGCTTCAAGTCTCAGGTTTGGGTCTCAAATCTAGCACTAAGGTGTTTGTATAACCTCTACTGAGCTCAATTTCACATCATAACCCAAATTCCCTCAAACCCTAACTAGGTTTTCCTTAAGTCCACCAAATCAAACAATATCGGTTCTAAACTAGCATGGGGATAAAAGAAATGCTAAAACTAAGCTAATGGTTCAGTAAATACCTTATTTGGCAACTCAAGAATTTTCTTGAGTTGCCCCTAGTGGCCAAAATCCTTGCTTTCTTGGTCCAATGGGCTTGTCTTGAGCTTGTGCACACTTTTTGTGAAATGATGATGTGGTTTTGGTGTTGTTTTTGAGATGTTTTTTTTTTGGAGGTGAAGTGGGGAGGGAGATGAAGGAAGCAGCAGCAGCAGTAAGGGCTGAAGAGGGAGAGAGATGAGTGAAGGGATGGTGGGAAATGGCTAAGTCTTTGGTCAAAAGAAACCATACCTTTCTCTCTCTCACCATACCTCATATTATATTCCAATTTCAAACCCCTTTTTCTTTTCTTTTCCTTTTCTTTCGAATTTCCTTCTCACTCAAACAGTAACCCCAAAAGAAACATGATAGAAAATGCACAAGTGTAGAAAAAAAAGATATGTGCATGTTTTGCACAAAATTGCTAAAAAGCCGATTAGCGATTTTTAATCATGATTAGAATTAAATTAGTATATAATTAATTATAAAAACTTTAAAATGGCATAATTTCATAAAATACCCTATTTTAGAATTTTCCATAATTTTTCCAAAATTTTTCCCATTTATCTGTATTTAATAATACCGAAATATTAAAATATTCAATAAAATAATATTAAATTATAAAAATTCCTAAAAACAATATTTTATTTTTTTTGAAATGTTATAATCTTCCCCCCTTAAAGAAATTCGGTCCCCGAATTTAAATTTAAACCCCCAAATTCTAAAACATTTCAGTAAAAATCCAAATTGTCGGGGCTCCGAAATCATCAATACATAAAACGCATCATAGCGCAATGCATGCGCATAAATAATGAGCAGATAACTCAAAATCGAAACTCCGTCAAGCATCCCGCACTCATCGGAGTCATGATAAAGGCACAAATGTCAAATCCAAAACAAAACCAATATGATGTATATCAAAATTATACATGTATATATGAAAGCTATATATGTAAATAACTAAGGTAAATGCATGCAAAAATATGCGGGTGCTGTCCTCTGTCTAGTCCCGCTCAGTACAAAAATACATAGCGAATATCATAAAAATGTACTGCTCTATAAGAAATCAATCCCAAAGATGTATATAAGAATACCCTGTGCGTCTGGTGCGCACGGAAATAAAAACCCAAATATGTGCCATACATGTGCACAAAACAACATCTAGGCACAACGGGTGTGCACACAACATCTGTCATAGGCAACGTGTGTGTGTCCGACAGTAAAATCAGGTGCATCTGACATGCACGGAGAATCCCGATTTAGTGCATCTGGTGTGCACCAAAATCATATCTCAAAACATGCGCTTATCACGCGCGAAAATCCAAATCAAATGCACAGAGTGCAAGAAATCAATATCAAAATCGATGGTATACAATACGGCTCAATCAAAATCAGGTATACCGCGTGTATAAGCTCACAACCATGTACATCAAATCAAATCAAAACACTAAAAGTGCATGAAAACGATGCTGGAAGCATAAATCAAATCACAGGCATAAAATAGGCATGAAATCACAATCAATACCTCAAGCGTAATAACTATGTACAAAATATAAATACCCAGTAGGTGCAACCATGGTGCATGAAAACAAATATCATGAAGCTCACCCATCAAGACTAAATCATGCGAATAGATCGCCCAAAATACTGAAATCCAAGGTGACAGATACGTGATAATCGAATCACAAAATCATAAATCATAAATACCGTCGTCGGTAGTCCCTCCTTCAAAGTCGAGAAGGTGTCGGTGCATCCAATGCTAGAAGCGCAAGATATCTACTTGCCTCTTGCTCACGGTCTGGCGCCCTCTGTCTCTGGGTCCTTATCTTCTCTGCGAATTACCTATCTCGCAATCAATCGGCTCATCGGCCCTATCAGGTGTGCTAACGGGGACGATTCTGTTCTGGCACTTCTCTGGTCATCTCTCGGTCAATCATCACGACCACTCGTAAAGCAGCATGTCACTGGCGTAGGCCTCTGGCTCTCTGAATGCACATGACACATCTGATCCTTGGTGCAAATATCATTGCAGCAGTGCCCTGGAAGGAATCCCGCTCAAGGTCTCTTCCGATCTTGCTTATGCCGATATGTACGGAGGCTGGTACTCTTGCATAATCTCTTCTCGCTCAATGGACATCTGTGTCCTCAGCACAGTATTTCTCAGAAACTGGTTGCATCCCAACGCCTCTGTGGACATCTCCGGCCTTTAATCTTAATGGGGAGTAGCAACAGCTCGTCGGCATCTCGCACGAACCTCTTGTCCCGCTTGTCTGTATCATCATCTATTTCGACGCCACGTCTCTATCTGCGCACTGCAACTATTCTCGGCTACGGTCCATCCGAAGTCTCTCTCAAATCTCTTTTCTGCCGAATTGCCCGGAAGTCATCGTTCTTTACTGAAGCTAATTCTTGTTCCGGAACGGCTGCATGCTCATCGCGCCTCTTTCTGGAAGATATATTCATATACAATGCCTCTGCGTGCATATCGCATCTCTGATGTCAGCGGAGTGGGACGTCATCTCGTCGAAATCTCCTGTGAACACTTTACTTCGCTCGTCCTCGATCAACTCACAACGCATCTGGGTGAAGTCTTTTATCCAAACCTGGTCAACTATCTCGTCAACGATATCAAACTCTGGCCTGCTGGGTATGCACAACATGACCACTCCTGGGTCCCGGTCTTCCCGTATAGTATTCCAGAAAGTTCCTGTCGAGGTCTTTCTCGAATCTCTTTCTCCACTTTTCTCTGATGTCGACTTCTTCGGACTCGTCTCATCGTGGCTGCATGGACGGCGCTCCAACGGCTATACTCGTATCTGGAGTCTCCCAAGCAATGTGTCCCATCATATGAAATCCAAATAATGTCGAACCCCGATCGATTTGTCAAAACCTCATAATCCCCCAAGAGATCAACATCTTGGGTACAGTTTAATAGTATCGAGTACATACCACAGCGTCGGTGGTCCAACCGTAGATGGGCAAACCCAAGCCTCACTAATGGCGCCGCAGAACTGCCACAAACCCTAAGGTTCAAAGTCTTTCACACGGTCATTATGTCGAGTCAGGGTTTCATTCTTCTAGAGGGTCCATAGAATCGCTTGCATGTCCTTCCGAATACTTTAAACTTGGAAAACGGCTCCTGACATTCGATCGTCTCTATCGACTCTCAACGAATCTGCTTGAAGTCGCCTCTAGCTGAAATCAATCTATCTGATGACCTCGCATCGGGGTAAGCGAACGAACCACATGTCCTAGTCATTCATCCTCGGGTGAATAGCGACCTTCCATCATATCTCTAAGTATATACTCATGCTGCAGTAGCTCCAATCATCTGGGCGACATCTCTTCATTTGAAGCTGTAGGGTTACTAGGCACACTAACAAGGCCCTACAAGGCATTGACCATGCCAAAATTAAATTTTTTATATGCCGAATTACCCTAAGCAAGATTGTATACTAGAGTTTAGGCGAAACTAATAGCAAGTAAACAACTTTACTTTAAAGGGATTCGAAATACAATCTTTGTAGATCGGTCCTTCACTTCATTTGCTCCTTGTTGAAGTCCCTTCGCTGCGATCAAGGTTCTCCCGGGCCCTTGCATGGCTTCACGACGCGAAGGATGCGACCTTGCTTGAAGTCTCCGAAGCCGAAGATGATCTACGTCGAGAGAATTCCGACTCAAGCTTCTACTTCACTAACTAGAGAATTAGTGAATTAAACACCCTAAACTAAAGTGCTAGTCTACTAGAGGATGGAGAAATAGGAAGTGGGTTCTCTTTAGAATTTTGTTTCTCACAAGGATTCTCACTTTGGATCAAACCCTAGCTTTCCTTTTCTTTTGAACAATGAAGAAGAAGATGAACAAAAGAAAAAGAGAAGAGGATAATGATCAAGTAAGTGAGCTAACCATGGTAAGTGAGTATCATATACTAACTCTTGTAGAGCCATAACCATGGCTAAGTGTTAAGGTTAGGTTAAAACCCAAAGTAAAAACAAATTTAGTGGACTTTAGTCAATACATCCACAAGCTTCCACAAGCTTCATGCATTTTCTAATTTACCACTAATTTTGTAATTACTTTTAAATGTTAAACCCAATCATAACAAATAGGATGGTGTATGTCTCATACACACATGTATGTTGTATCATCAACCATGATACAATATGATAACACATTTTAACATATATCATATACATGTTAAAGTAGTGTACATGTGAGAAAAAACCCTAAGTGAACTAGAGTTAGTTAATGTAAACTAGTATATCAAATATACAATTATACAATAAATTATTAAATCAACACTTGACTTAATAATCCGGTCATATCACATATAACCGAATAACATCCAATGTATCGTCTTATCGAATCAACACTTGATTTGATAACCTGGCTATATCATATATAACCGACCGATACATAAAGTCACGAGAATATAATACGGTATCGCATACACGCATTATTCTCGGTCCCGCACATATCACATATGCGCCCCTATTTCATTTTGCCTGAGCCAGTAAAACCTCTGTGTAGGACTCTAAAGACTCGTCAATACGCCGGCAGTAGGTGATGATCACATCACGCACCCACAAGCCGTCAGCGGTACTAGCTGGACGTAACAGCTACCCGGGTATTGAGCGATCAGAAGATCGGCAAGCAAGCCCTCTCCAACTCCTGTAAAAGCCTGCCAGTAACACTTCCCGTACAGTCCGGTCTCCTCGTCTGATATGTCGCATATCAAGTCTAGGGGTGGTAAACGTCAGACCCCAATAACCGATAAGTCGTGCCGATGTGAGGCTCATAACGAGTCGAGAAACTACTGGTAACACTTACCAGTAAATCTCTAAATCAGCCCTGGCCAGGGACTTCCCTGTTACGGCCAATCGAGCACAGCACAACATCAACCCCCAATACCGGGAGAGACGAAACCCCTCCTATCACTCATTGCCTCCATGTGACTCGGGACTGTACCCAAAAACCACCGTTTTGCACGCCCTCATGGACGTGGTAAAGTGGAAATCAAAGCACAGTGGGAATCACACAAGACTCTATGACGATCTCGGGTCTACAGACTAACCGGCACAAGTGTCACCAGAGAACTGCCATCTGACGTGAGGTATAATACCATCTGGGAGTTCTCGGCGAGTCCGTCCAGTATACCCAGTCTCCACTGAGCACCCGTATACCATCTCTGATGTCAAACACCAATGGATATGGGATCATCCATCGCCCATCTCATGGGTCGAGAAGCGTACACGCTAGTCTACACTGGTATATCGATGCCCCGTCTCGATACACCTATGACTAGGGACCTTGAAGGATGTACTTATGGACTACCATGTCCCCACTAGTATGATCCACATCATAGTCCAGGTAGTCAAGTACACATCATAAGGGCTTTACCAACATGTAACTATAAGACAGTATAAAGAGACAAGTACACATGTTACGATAAAGAGCAACCAAATAGCATACTATCATGTCGAGCAAGAAAGTCCTCTCTATATATGTCCAAGCATCCAATATAATATACATCATCTGTACAATACTGGCCTCTAGGGCATACATACAACTAACAATCTCCCACTTGCACTAGGGCCGGCTGCTGTAGTATCGCATACCGAGCATCCCGAAGAGTCTCTCAAACTGTATCTGGGGAATGGCCTTCGTGAGTGGATCTGCTGTGTTATTCTTCGTATCAACCCTCCTGACCTCGATCTCCCGGCGATCAACTATCTCCCGGATCAGGTGATACCGCCTCAGAATGTGCCTAGATCGTTGATGGGACCTGGGTTCCTTGGCCAAAGCCACCGCTCCATTGTTATCGCAATACAAAGGTATTGGATGCTCAATGGATGGAACCACTCCAAGTTCAGTAATGAACTTCTTGATCCAGACAGCCTCTTTAGCAGCATCGTTGGCAGCGATGTATTCAGCCTCCATTTTCGAGTCTGCCACAGTTTCCTGCTTGGAACTCTTCCAGCTAACCACCCCTCCGTAAAGGGTAAAGACAAATCCCGACTGCGACTTAGAGTCGTCCTTATCACTCTGGAAGCTCGAATCGGTAAAGGACTCCACTTGGAGTTCTCCGTTACCATACACCAAGAGCATCTCTTTAGTCCTTCGTAAGTACTTGAGAATGCTCTTCACAGCTGTCCAGTGACTCTCTCCAGGATCAGCTTGATACCTACTCACTACACTTAGTGAGTATGCTACATCGGGTCTGGTACATAGCATCGCGTACATGATAGAGCCTACAGCCGAAGCATAGGGTATCCCTTGCATGCGAGCTCTCTCCAAATCAGTCTTGGGAGACATCTCTTTGGAGAGAGTGAGCCCTGAGATCGTGGGTAAAAACCCACGTTTGGACTCTCCATACTAAACCTCTTTAATATGGTGTCAATGTACCTGGATTGGGACAATCCCAATATCCTTTTAGATCTATCTCTATAGATCTTAATTCCCAATATGCAGGAGGCATCACCAAGATCTTTCATTGAGAATCTTTGTGATAAGAAGAGCTTGACCGATTGCAGCATAGGAATGTCATTTCCTATCAGGAGTATGTCGTTCACGTACAATACGAGGAAGACATCCTTACTCCCTGCTACCTTCTTGTGGATACAAGGTCCATCTACATTTTTGACGAAATCAAACTCTTTGATAACGACGTCAAAGCAGATGTTCCAACTCCGCGATACTTGCTTTAATCCATAAATGTATTTAAGCAGCTTGCACACCTTCCCGCTGCTCCCACTATCTACGAAGCCCTCTGGCTGAGTCATGTACACGCACTCTTCTAAATCACCGTTTAGAAAGGCAGTCTTAACATCCATTTGCCAGATTTCGTAGTCATGATATGCAGCGATGGCAAGCATGATCCGGATGGATTTAAGCATAGCCACTGGAGAAAAGGTTTCGTCATAGTCCACACCTGGTCTTTGACGAAAACCCTTTGCAACAAGTCTAGCTTTGAAAGTCTCCACTTTCCCATCTACACCAAGTTTTTTCTTGAAGATCCACTTGCTCCCAATGGGTTTTACCCCTTCAGGAGCATCTTCCAAAGTCCATACTTTGTTGGTGTACATGGATTCCATCTCGGACCGCATTGTATCCAGCCATTTCACTGAGTCTCCATTCGTGATGGCCTGCTCGAAGCTAGTTGGGTCATCATCAACAACGATGCAATCCTCGCTTCCACCATCCATGAGAAAACTATAGTATCTCTCAGGTGGGTGAGGAACCCTACTAGATCGGCGGAGTGGCTGGGGTTCATCGGGAACTACCGAATCCTCTGGTTCTACCAAATCTTATGTCGTAGTCTGTATTGCTGGAACCTCTTCAAGTTCTACCTCCTTGCCACTAATCTCTTTTTCAAGAAATTCCTTTTCTAAAAAGGTGGCATGTCGAGAAACAAACACCTTTTGTTCCTCAGTGTGGTAGAAGTTATACCCGCGCGAATGTTTGGGATATCCAATAAACTTACACAGAATGGACCTTGCCGCGAGTTTGTCCGGATTTTGCGTTTTTACATAGGCCAGACAACCCCATATCTTAACATAATTAAGACATGGTCTCTTTCCTTTCCATATCTCATATAGAGTGGTTGGCACAGATTTGGTGGGAACCATATTCAATAGGTCTACAGCTGTTTCCAGTGCATACCCCCAGAAGGAAATAGGTAACTCAGCTATGCTCATCATAGAGCGCACCATATCTAATAGGGTGCGGTTCCTCCGTTCTGATACACCGTTGTGCTGTGGTGTATATGGAGGAGTCAGCTGAGAGAGAATCCCATTCTCTTTTAAGAAGTCCAGGAATTCATTGCTCAAGTATTCACCTCCTCGATCAGATCGAAGGATTTTAATACTTTTCCCGGCTTGGTTCTCAACTTCTTGTTTATATTCTCTAAATTTCTCAAAAGCATCTGATTTGTGTTTCATCAGGAACACATATCCGAATCTAGAGAGATCGTCAGTGAATGTAATGAAGTACGCAGAACCATTCCTGGCATGTGTAGACATGGGGCCACATACATCACTATGTACCAGTCCCAAGAGTTCCGTAACTCTCTCTCCGTGTCCCGTAAACAGAGTTTTGGTCATCTTGCCTTTGAGACATGACTGGCAAGTGTCATAAGATGAAAATTCAAACGGATTTAAATATCCATCCTTATGCAACTTAGCTAGTCGTGTCGCATTTATATGACCGAGTCTATAATGCCATAAGAAGGATTCGTTCAGTTCTGAACTCTTCCTCTTGTGTGTGTTTGTTATGCTCAGAACTGTTGACTGATTTAGAACATAAATGCCATTGCACAACGTGCCTGATCCAACCAACTTTTGGTTAAGGAAAATATTCATAACATTATCCTGTAATACAAAATTATATCCCTCTTTACTAAGTAAAAAAACCGATATAATATTGCATATCAGGTTCGGCATGTAATAACATTCATTCAGAACCAATGTATTACCAGTTGGCAATACAAGGTGATATTCCCCGACGGTTTTAGCTGCAACAATTGCACCATTTCCAACCCTTATGTCTTTATCACCTTATCCAAGTTCTCTACCTTTTCTAAGCCCATGTAACTGATTACATATATGGGATCCTGACCCGGAATCTAATACCCAGGACATAGAGCAAATGGAGAAACAGTTCTCCGTAACGAACATGTAGGGTTCCTAGGCACTCTAGTGAGGTCTCCCAAGCCATCAACCATGGCAATTTCAAAAATTATGGTGCCTACAAACCCTAAAGTACGGATCGTTTGCTAGATGTCTAGGCGAACAAGCTAACTAGTTAACACTTAACTAAAAGATACGGAAATACAACCTTTGTAGATCCGGTGCTCCACCTCCACGGCTCCGCAACGAGGTCCTCTCCGCTGTCCAAATCAAATCCGGGCTCTAGGATCGGCTTCGTCGGAGAATGGGCAAGCTAGGTCGTCGATGTCCATGCCGAAGATGATCTACGTCGAAGCATCGATGAATCAAGCTCCACCTTCACCAAGTCATGAAACTTGTGAAGGAAACACACTCTACTACTTGGCAAGAGGTAGAGGATGAAGAAATAGGAGGTGGGTTAACTTTAGAATTGGATTTCTCACTCATTTCCAACAATCACCATTGATGGACCTTGCTTTTCTTCACTTGAAGAATTGGAGGAAGAAGAAGGAAATTGTTATGATAAGTTATTAGAAAATGAAAAGAAAATGAATTCTTATCATAATATTAACCATGGTCAAGTGTAGAGAATGAATCATGGTTAGTGGGAATGGTTAGGGTTAAGGATGAGATAAGTATGGTTGACTTTATCAAAGCTTCATGAAGCTTCAACTAAACTCCAAATCTAGCAACCATTCTTTTCTCTTCTTTTCCAAAATGAATAAATAAATAAATAAATGAATAAATAAAGGAAATGAAACCCTAACCATTCTTTTAACCATGGTTTATTCTTTGCACTTAACCAAGTAAACTTGTATCATCAAACATGATACATACAAGTGCACAAAATCATATCGCATATGTAATGCGCACACCCGAGTGAGAAAATCCATCTTAAGTAAACCGATACTAGTTAATGCAAAGTAATATATCAAATATATAAATATGCATTAAATCATTAAATCAACACTTGATTCAATGACCCGGTTATGTCGCACACAACCGACTAGTATACAATATATCGGCTTATCGAATCAACGCTTGAATCGATAACTAGGTTATATCGCATACAACCATTCGATATATTTATCGCGAGAATAGAATACGGTATCACATACACGCATTATTCTCGGTCCCGCACATATCTCATATGCGCTCCTATTTCGTTTCGCTTGAGCCAGGAAACCTCTGTGTAGGACTCTAAAGACTCGTCTATACGCCGGCAGCAGATGATGATCATATCAAACATCCACAAGCCGCAAGCGGTCTGCTAAACGTAACGGCCACCCGGGTATTGAGCGATCTGAAGATCGACGAGCAAGCCCGCTCACACTCCAGTGAATCCGACCAGTAACACTACCGTACAGTCCGGTCTGATCGTCTGATATGTCGCATATCTTGCCTAGGGGTGGTAAACGTCAGACCCCAATAGCTCAATAAGTCGTGTCGATATGAGGTCTATAACTGTTCGAGAAACTACTGGTAACACTTACCAGTAAATCTCAGCAACCCTGGCCAGGGATTTCCTGTTATAGCCAATCGAACACAGCGCAACATCAACTCCCTATACCGGGAGAGACGAATCCCCTCCTATCGCTCATTGCCTCCATGTGACTCGGGACTGTACCCAAAAACCACCGTTTTGCACGCCCTCTTGGACGTGGTAAGATGGAAATCAAAGCACAGTGGGAACCACATAAGACTCTATGACGATCTCGGGTCAACAGACTACTCTGTACCAGTGTCATCAGAGAACTGCCATCTGACGTGAGGTATAATACCATCTGGGAGTTCTCGGCGAGTCCGTCCAGTGTACCCAGTCTCTACTGAGCACCCGTATATCATCTCTGATGTCAAACACCGATGGATATGGGATCATCCATCGCCCATCTGTATGGGTCGAGAAGGTACACGCTAGTCTACTCTGGTATATCGATGCCCCGTCTCGATACACCCACGACTAGGGACTTTGAAGGATGTACTTATAGACTACCATGTCCCCACTAGTATGATCCGCATCATAGTCCAGGTAGTCAAGCACACATCCTAAGGGCTTTACCAACATGTAACAGAGAGACAATCACTATACACGTTAAGGTAAAGAGTAACCAGATAGCATACTATCATGTCGAGCAAGAAAGTCCTCCCTATATATGTCCCAGCATCCACTACAATATACATCCTATGTACAGTAATGGCCTCTAGGGCATACATATAACTAACAGAACACACCCGAAGAAAATGCATCAACATGTACTTTCTTCACACGGGTGGCACAGGAATCCTGGTATTCCCCTATATCCTGTTCAGTCCTATAACTCTTATAAGAAAGAACGGAACCAACGTTCCCCAGCACAGTATAATATGCGGGTTCGGTCAATACATCCATATTATTATCTTGATTAAGGCATGATATGGTCGCTACCTGGAGAGAGAGAGAAGAAAACACTTTAGCGTATGCTCTTGCAAGATCAGATTGGTTATTATTTTATCTAATCAGGATGGCTCCCACTGTTTTTATCAAATCTTCCTTCAAACCCTAAAAGGAAACACTAGCCGGGATTAATTACACCCTACAACTTCGCCAATCTTTCGGCCAGGCCAGTGTCAGTACTTTGAGGGAGGTTCCCCGTGCTTTCGCACGGACCTAATTAAAGTAAACCTCGTTTTCCCAGAGGCGTAACCCCGTTGACACCTTTCTAGACACCTACTTGATCGGCTAATTGTCCTGTGTAAAACTCTCCCGGGAATAACAATTACTCACAGTGGGTATCGGGATCCAACTATCTCATAGAAGGTATGCAATCTCATTGCAAATCTCAACACTTGAAATTCCCGATAGTATTTTGCCCCTTGCGTCCCATGACCTTGACGCGGGCCAACAAACCATAGTGCGCTAGTCAAGTTCAACCCGTTATTTCTTGATTGAATCAAACCCACCCGTACGACCCTTGACGCAGGCTAACAAAGTCGCACGACTACCCTAATCCAATCTGCATCATATGCATAAGCAGATAAATACTAGTTAGCTACCGCACACTACGCCTTGACGCAGGCCAACAAACGTAGCACGAATACTAAGTAGGACTTATCTGAATGACGGAGGACTACGACAGGTTTTTCTGAAAACCTATTGCGTAATGAACTTGGTATCGTTGTAGAATCGAGTGAATTTTGAAATGGAGTGATTTTGAGGCTTTCATTAGTTTTGCGAAAGAGGTCACTCCCGGTGAAGGGATCTCGGCTCTTTCCTCATCGAATAAGGTGCAGGACATATCATATATATCGCTATGCAAAGCAAAACTCCAAAAGCAATCAAAAGTCAAACCGAGTTTTGTAGCATCTGCCAGTTTTGCTAAAGAGGTCACTCCCGGTGAAGGGATCTCGGCTCTTTCCCCATCGAATAAAGTGCAGGGTATATCATATATACCGCTATGCAAAGCAAAACTGTAGCTACCCCTTTTTATTTGAAAATTTGATTCTACAACATCTTTTAGGTTTCTTTTCTTTCATTAATCACATTAATGAAGTCCCATCATTTAAATCACCTAAACATCACAGATAAATACGACGTACACTTATGCCATCCGCATTCGCCTCGATGTCCCCTCGTGCACCGTTAGGTTAGGTAACTAATGGCAGAGCAGGGCAGGGCTAGCGCGGGTGTAAAACATAAGTAACGTCTATATAATATATCATATATACTATATACAGTATTTATCACAGAACATCACATGATCACATTACAGATATCGCGGCAGAAGAAACATATGAAATATTGGATATACTAGGACGTCCGTGTTTTATTTTGAGCCTCTATAAAATACGGATTCCATAGTCGCGATGAATAGCCAAACCCGCACCCCTAGATTCCTACGAGAGCGGCAAGCAACCCTTCCAATTCTAGGGTTAGGAGACCCGGACTCGACTCCTCGAGTTGGTCTCCTACTGGACCCTAGAACCCGGTTACTTGTGCTCCCCTCCTTGGGTCTATCCTAGTACGGAAAAGTAAATAATATACAAATGGTGACATCGACCTCATCCTGGAAGTGCCCCAATAAAAGAATATTACATACATTTAAATTTTACATGAAAGAAAATAAAAACTCCCATCTCACATAAAAAAAAACCCGGCTATTCAGAACGCGACGATCCAATATAACATATCCAGCAACACAGAACATCACATGTCATCAACGTAAGTAAATATGCGCATCCTAATTGTCGTTGACATATAGCAACGAAACCGGCGATATCACATATTACACTTACGGTCGCAGAAAAGAAAGTGTAAAACTACAACATTTGGAATCCACAATCTCTTTAGACATCGTAAATCCGAAATATAACATATTTCGCATTTCATGCCTAACCGTGTGAATTCCACATATTGTATCACATTCCAGATAAATAGACAGTATTAAACTTTTCGATCGAATAATCAAATACCCAAGATTTCCTAAATAGCTCAACACTTGAGCGGAGTTCAAAAATTCCAGAATACGTCACAGTAGCAATGGTCCAGCCGTAGAAGGGTCAAGCCAACGCCTCACATGTAGCATGCCGTACTGCCCCAAACCCTAAGGTTCAAAGGGCAGTTCAAGACGGTCACATAATCGAGTTAAGGTTTGTTGTCTTCTAGAGGGTCCATCGCGTCACATGCACGTTTTTCCGAAAGATTTAAACCCGAGAAAAATTCAACACTTTAATGTTTTTCGTGCCGGGAAATAATGAGTTAATGATATCCGTTCGAACATTTTAGTACTTTCTAAATTATCCGGAATAACATAACAAAATTAAATTTTCCAATCGAATCGACGATTTCAAAATAAACCCCAAAATACTCAACACTTGAGTCAGAATAAAAAATACCCAGAAAGATATACTCACAGAAATATACATTACTGTAGAAAATCCAAAGCCCATAGCTACAGTACTGCCGCGGATCCGCGGCCCAAGAGAGGTTTGGCCGCGGTTCCGCGGTGGGCTTTACTGTTCTTGGGCTCGTTTTCTATATTAATGTTTATATTTACCTGCTGATTTTTTTAGGTATTTTTAATTCAGAAAAATCACAGAATTTAAAAAATGTACAGAGAGGGGTTCATTTTGACGTTGTCGGGTTCGATCGGGGTTTTAACTTCGTTAACACATCGCCTAATACTCTAGCTAGGCTCTGATACCACTATAGGGTTACTAGGCACACTAACAAGGCTCTACAAGGCATCGAACATGCCAAAATTAAATTTTTTATATGCCGAATAACCCTAAGCAAGATCGTATACTAGAGTTTAGGCGAAACTAATAGCAAGTAAACAACTTTACTCTAAAAGGATTCGAAATAAAACTTTTGTAGATCGGTCCTTCACTTCATTTGCTCCTTGTTGAAGTCCCTTCGCTGCGATCAAGGTTCTCCCGGGCTCTTGCATGGTTTCACGACGCGAAGGATGTGACCTTGCTTGAAGTCTCCGAGGCCGAAGATGATCTACGTCGAGGGAATTCCGACTCAAGCTCCTACTTCACTAACTAGTGAATTAGTGAAGTAAACACCCTAAACTAAAGTGCTAGTCTAGTAGAGGATGGAGAAATAGGAAGTGGGTTCTCTTTAGAATTTTGTTTCTCACAAGGATTCTCACTTTGGATCAAACCCTAGCTTGCTTTTTCTTTTGAACAATGAAGAAGAAGATGAATAAAAGAAAAAGAGAAGAGGATAACGATCAAGTAAGTGAGCTAACCATGGTGAGTGAGTATCATATACTAACTCTTGTAGAGCCATAACCATGGCTAAGTGTTAAGGTTAGGTTAAAACCCAAAGTAAAAACAAATTTAGTGGACTTTAGTCAATGCATCCACAAGCTTCCACAAGCTTCATGCATTTTCTAATTTACCACTAATTTTGTAATTACTTTTAAATGTTAAACCCAATCATAACAAATAGGATGGTGTATGTCTCATACACACATGTATGTTGTATCATCAACCATGATACAATATGATAATACATTTTAACATATATCATATACATGTTAAAGTAGTGTACATGTGAGAAAAAACCCTAAGTGAACTAGAGTTAGTTAATGTAAACTAGTATATTAAATATACAATTATACAATAAATTATTAAATCAACACTTGACTTAATAATCCGGTCATATCACATATAACCGACTAACATCCAATGTATCGTCTTATCGAATTAACACTTGATTCGATAACCCGGCTATATCATATATAACCGACCGATACATAAAGTCGCGATAATATAATACGGCATCGCATACACGCATTATTCTCGGTCCCGCACATATCACATATGCACCCCTATTTCATTTTGCCTGAGGCAGTAAAACCTCTGTGTAGGACTCTAAAGACTCGTCAATACGCCGGCAGTAGGTGATGATCACATCACGCACCCACAAGCCGTCAGCGGTACTAGCTGGACTTAACGGCTACCCGGGTATTGAACGATCAGAAGATTAGCAAGCAAGCCCGCTCCAACTCCTGTAAAAGCCTGCTGGTAACACTTCCCGTACAGTCCGGTCTCCTCGTCTGATATGTCGCATATCAAGTCTAGGGGAGGTAAACGTCAGACCCCAATAACCGATAAGTCGTGCCGATGTGAGACTCATAACGGGTCGAGAAACTACTGGTAACACTTACTAGTAAATCTCTAAATCAGCCCTGGCCAGGGACTTCCCTGTTACGGCCAATCGAGCACAGCGCAACATCAACCCCCAATACCGGGAGAGACGAAACCCCTCCTATCGCTCATTGCCTCCATGTGACTCGGGACTGTACCCAAAAACCACCGTTTTGCACGCCCTCGTGGACGTGGTAAGGTGGAAATCAAAGCACGGTAGGAATCACACAAGACTCTATGACGATCTCGGGTCTACAGACTAACCTGCACTAGTGTCACCAGAGAACTGCCATCTGACGTGAGGTATAATACCATCTGGGAGTTCTCGGCGAGTCCGTCCAGTGTACCCAGTCTCCACTGAGCACTCGTATACCATCTCTGATGTCAAACACCAATGGATATGGGATCATCCATCGCCCATCTCAAAGGTCGAGAAGCGTACACGCTAGTCTACACTGGTATATCGATGCCCTGTCTCGATACACCTACAACTAGGGACCTTGAAGGATGTACTTATGGACTACCATGTCCCCACTAGTATGATCCGCATCATAGTCCAGGTAGTCAAGTACACATCCTAAGGGCTTTACCTACATGTAACTATAAGACAGTATAAAGAGACAAGTACACATGTTAAGATAAAGAGCAACCAAATAGCATACTATCATGCCGAGCAAGAAAGTCCTCTCTATATATGTCCAAGCATCCAATATAATATACATCATCTGTACAATACTGGCTTCTAGGGCATACATACAACTAACAGAAGCAACAACTGGCTCATTCGTCTGTACACTGAACAGCGCCTCAATCAACATGAATAAGCGATATATCAATGATCATCACATATGGCTGGCCTCTAGCAGTAGCCTAATCCGCTGGTACCGATCGGTACATCCGAGAAATCTTGTAAAAGCGATCTGTCAAACGCCCATGGCGCGAAAACAATAAGAAGATGCCTCTCAATGCAATCGTATGTCCCTGGAATCACGCCCTGGTCAGTCCTCGTCTGCGACGAGCTCAAGCTGATGCAACTCTAGCCGTAGCTCTCTCTGCCCGTATGATCGTGGCAGAAAAATCATAACCAGTATCGATGCGGATAGATCAGGAATGAATATAATACCGTGCAAGGAAATGTACATCCTAAGGCTCCTTCAGCGGAGTGGCGTGTCGTATGTATGCCCGGGAACATACAAACGGTACATCACTCTATTGAAGTCACCTATTCCATCAACCAAGGGTCATCCTACGCGACGAAAGTTCGGGTCTAATACCCCCTCGACTATGTCTAAGTTCCGTAAGGTCAAGCCTAAGTTCCGTATATATATAAACGCCCTAGGCTCCACATAGTAAAACTTAAACTCGAACCAAGGTTAACCTAGCGCTCTGATACCAACTTTTTCACGACCCGAAATAGACCGTGACTGGAACTTGAATCATATGAAGTCTATAGGACCCCATCTAATCCAAGTAAGCCAAAAAGCCCAGAAACCTAAAACCGTTTTAAGGAGTAAATAAAGAAAACTAGTTTAAAGAAGTGAAGAAAACAAGTTTTGAAGTCAAGGTTTTTAAATAACTAAGCCGAATATGCATTTTTAAAATGTATAGTCTTTTCTAAAAATTTCGGCAGAGTTTCCTTTGTAAATACTGGCCCTGAACGGGGTACAACAAGAATAATATATATGTAATGATAAATGGCATCCCCAAGCGGGAGCTAGCTCTTCGTCAATCGAAGGTCACAACCACGCAAGCAATATAATATACAACACTGAATGACGAGGATCAAAACTCAAAAAGAAACTCAAAATAACATGAAAACCGTAATACCACTACACGCGACTCTAAGGTCGAAATAATACATCACTAGTGTTTAAGTCTGAAACAATATACAAGTTTTGGTTGATGGAATTTCTAGATACAAAAGAATAATACATGTACAATGGTGGGTCTGATGCAAGAGAACCCACTTGCCCAATGCAATTCACCCGCAAAGGAAGCAGTGTGCCAGAAATGCCGATATGGAACCTGTACGGCAAAACCTGCAAGAACTGTGGCACAACGGGGGTGAGTTGCCAACTCGTGAATAGAAAATATCTACAAGCAGAAATCGAATGCATGACATAATCCTAGGTCAATACGATCAGATGTAAAATAAACCTCAAAGGATAAGTCTGAAACGTGATAAGGTAACAATGTAACATCTAAACATGTGTGTAGTGCCACGTACTCAGGTAATAACATATCATGAATATGAGGTAAATCTTCATGAATATATATGATGAAGTATCTAAATTGATATCAATACACATATATTAGCATCCCATTCCACTAATATTGGTGTAAGGGCATATATAACAGCGTCCTCATCCACTGTTCTATATACATAAGAGGTATGATCAAAGTAATCAAAGCCTGTATGTGATCAATGTCTGTATATATGTGGATCCCGTCCACCTGTCACCCAATGACAATAAGCATCATGTATGTAAATATGAGGATATAATCAAATCATGGAAAACATCATGAAACCTGTGCCTAGCATCGGCACGTAAATCCTCATCTATCAGGCGCTGTCACCAAGACTGGCCCTGATAGGTACGTATCATACGCTATCTCGAAAACCCGAGCGCCCAGCTTCGACCCTCGAATTTCGACGTATCCATACGTACATAACTCCGGTCGGTATCCCCAAGATAACCGCCGGGTAAAAGGTAATGTCATCGGACGGTATGGTTCCCCTGACAGGCTCACCGTCTAACAAACCCAACGATCCGTTCTCGCCCCGGAGTACCTCCGGGCCCCACCATGTACCCACATACGCCTCTACGCCTCCTTGCATGGGGTATATATATATATATATGTATATATCAGAACCGATAAAACTCATGGTGGATGCTAAAATATCATATCAAGGAAACCGGGTTTTTAAAACATCTACATAATCTCTTTGAAATACCCACGGTTCCAGAAATATCATGGAAACAACAAATGTCTCAATGCGCATAATCAGAAAGTATGATGTATATGACATATAAATGAAATGCAAGTATAACAGTATATCATGCAACATGGATAATAGTATGCACATACAAGGGTCATATCCTGATGCGATAATACTACAGTGTAGTGATATGGCAATTATCGATGATGAAGTGTGTGAGCCGGCAAGCAAGTGTACGTGGAACATACGCATCATCGATAATGGTGCTGGTGTCCTAACAGCATGATGGTAATATAGCAATAAACACATTTACACCTGTAAAGCGATGTGAACAGCATGAATATGCGGAAATCGAATAATTAATGCAACAGTGAAGAATCTACATCCATATGTATATGTCATGCAGTTATGCCATTTGAAATAAGACGAATCGGGGTTTTTGGTAAAATAAGGGCTACGGCGTTTTTAAGAAAGGATGCGTCTTTGAAAATATCCGTAGAGTCCCTTTTTCCTATCTTTGAAATACTCCCGTTTCGTTAGTTTTGAAATAGGTATGACTTAGGTCTAGTCTAATGTCTACTAAGTAATCTATATCTAACTATCAAATCAATCGGGAGGGGTAAAGAAACCACCTAAATCTGAGTCGATATATATAAATATAAGTATAATAGTCGGTGATCCCGCCTCAATAGTATCGCGTACGATACAGTATATCATCTGACGTCCTCGAGTCATGAGTGCGGATCAATCATCAATATATAGCTCGTACGGTAAATCGTCGTACGGCATCCCAATAGCTGGGTACGGGTCAACATCATATTATCTCATCAATTATCCGGTATCATTATCATCATATCACATAATCCGGGGTACTGATCTAAGACTAGTACAAATCGATACCATCTATATAAGTATGAATGCGTGTGTGGAACACACGTCCAAAGGCCCGCTAAACATCACATGTCGTATCCCAAATATGAATCATATCATATCGCCGATCACACTGTACTATGCCCAATATCATCGACTCATCTCCAATGTCATCCAATATCATCATCAACACAGTGTAAGTACAATGAATATGCAAGGGTGTGCGTGTGGGTGTAAACCTATTTTAAGGTTCGCGACTATAAACTACACTAGTTTACTTCTAACCCTAATCTATCCATAGTACACCTAACACAATATCCACGACACACTATAAACTATCATATATATAATATATATATAAGGTATACCAACTACGGACTGCCGGGGTGCTATACGCCATCCACCCGACTTTCCCCCGTAGATATAATCTACTCACCTTGCGTCTTCATTTGTCGACGTCGCCACGCGCTTGCTTGTCGTCCCGAAGTCTTCATGGAGTACCTACACATCAACGTATCGTAAATGCGTATTAAAACCAAATCCGAACTAAAACGACATACGAAAACCAAAACGATACGCTAAGGGGCCTATAGGTTAAAACCTATGGATACGCTTTCAAAACCATCAATCAATCCTCGATATTGTCGTATAAACGCCAAGTATTCGAGGTAAAATGCAATACGCAAATCCAGAATTCAAAATACGGAATACAGAAACCTAAATCCAAAACAGCAACTAGAGAAAAGGGTCCCAGATTTCACCCTAGGTCAAATTGGACAATTTTGCACATGCTAGGGGTCTAATCTACTGATAAGGGGGCACCAAAACCAAAACGAGACAAATCCCTACTGGTCTGGCCGAAATTTGCGGCCAGAATGCATTTATTTGTGGCCGGGAAAGAGAGATAGGGGTTAGGGTTCTGGTGGTGGCTTCCTGGGTGCCTGCACATATCACTGTCCAACCAAAATAATTTTCAGAGTCTCGGGTTGATAGCAGATTCAATATAACCTTCACAGATTTCTTCAATTTTCCGATATCGGTTTCTAAATCCGTATTTCGGGTTTCAAGTCTCAGGTTTGGGTCTCAAATCTAGCACTAAGGTGTTTGTATAATCTCTACTGAGCTCAATTTCACATCATAACCCAAATTCCCTCAAACCCTAACTAGGTTTTCCTTAAGTCCACCAATTCAAACAATATCGGTTCTAATCTGGCATGGGGGTAAAATAAATGCTAAAACTAAGCTAATGGTTCAGTAAATACCTCATTTGCCAACTTACGAATTTTTTTGAGTTTCCCCTAGTGACCAAAATCCTTGCTTTCTTGGTCCAATAGGCTTGTCTTGAGCTTGTGCACACTTTTTGTGAAATGATGATGTGGTTTGGGTGTTGTTTTTAAGATGTTTTTTTTTGAGGTGAAGTGGGGAGGGAGATGAAGGAAGCAGCAGCAGCAGCAAGGGCTGAAGAGGGAGAGAGATGAGTGAAGGGATGGTGGGAAATGGCTAAGTCTTTGGTCAAAAGAATCCATACCTTTCTCTCTCTCACCATACCTCATATTATATTCCAATTTCAAACCCCTTTTTCTTTTCTTTTCCTTTTCTTTCCAATTTCCTTCTCACTCAAATAGTAACCCCAAAAGAAACATGATAGAAAATGCACAAGTGTAGAAAAAAAGATATGTGCATGTTTTGCACAAAGTTGCTAAAAAGCCGATTAGCAATTTTTAATCGCGATTAGAACTAAATTAGTATATAATTAATCATAAAAACTTTAAAATGGCATAATTTCATAAAATACCCTATTTTAGAATTTTCCATAATTTTTCCAAAATTTTTCCCATTTATATGTATTTAATAATACCGAAATATTAAAATATTCAATAAAAAAATATTAAATTATAAAAATTCCCAAAAATAATTTTTTATTTTTTTTGAAATGTTACAATCTTCCCCCCTTAAAGAAATTCGGTCCCCGAATTTAAATTTAAACCCCCAAATTCTAAAACATTTCAGTAAAAATCCAAATTGTCGGGGTTCTGAAATCATCAATACATAAAATGAATCATAGCGCAATGCATGCGCATAAATAATGAGCAGATAACTCAAAATCGAAACTCCGTCAACCATCCCGCACTCATCAGAGTCATGATAAAGACACAAATGTCAAATCCAAAACAAAACCAATATGATGTATATCAAAATTATACATGTATATATGAAAGCTATATATGTAAATAGCTAAGGTAAATGCATGCAAAAATATGCGGGTGCTGTCCTCTGACTAGTCCCGCTCAGTACAAAAACACATAGCGAATATCATAAAAATGTACTGCTCTATAAGAAATCAATCCCAAAGATGTATATAAGAATACCCTGTGCGTCTGGTGTGCACGGAAATAAAAACCCAAATATGTGCCATACATGTGCACAAAACAACATCTAGGCGCAACGGGTGTGCACACAACATTTGTCATAGGCAACGTGTGTGTGTCCAACAGTAAAATCAGGTGCATCTGACATGCACGGAGAATCCCGATTTAGTGCATCTGGTGTGCACCAAAATCGTATCTCAAAACATGCGCTTATCACGCGCGAAAATCCAAATCAAATGCACAGAGTGCAAGAAATCAATATCAAAATCGATGGTATACAATACGGCTCACTCAAAATCAGGTATACCGCGTGTATAAGCTCACAACCATGTGCATCAAATCAAATCAAAACACTAAAAGTGCATGAAAACGATGCTGGAAGCATAAATCAAATCACAGGCATAAAATAGGCATGAAATCACAATCAATACCTCAAGCGTAATAACTATGTACAAAATATAAATACCAAGTAGGTGCAACCATGGTGCATGAAAACAAATATCATGAAGCTCACCCACCAAGACTAAATCATGCGAATAGATCGCCCAAAATACCGAAATCCAAGGTGACAGATACGTGATAATCGAATCATAAAATCACAAATCATAAATACCGTCGTCGGTAGTCCCTCCTTCAAAGTCGAAAAGGTGTCGGTGCATCCAATGCTAGCAGCGCAAGATATCTACTTGCTTCTTGCTCATGGTCTGGCGCCCTCTGTCTCTAGGTCCTTATCTTCTCTGCGAGTTACCTATCTCGCAATCAATCGGCTCATCGGCCCTGTCAGGTGTGCTAACGGGGACGATTCCGTTCTGGCACTTCTCTGGTCATCTCTCGGTCAATCATCACGACCACTCATAAAGCAGCATGTCACTGGCGTCGGCTTCTGGCTCTCTGAATGCACGTAACACATCTGATCCTGGGTGCAAATATCATTGCAGCAGTGCCCTGGAAGGAATCCCGCTCAAGGCCTCTTCCGATCTTGCCTATGCCGATATGTACGGAGGCTGGTACTCTTGCATAATCTCTTCTCGCTCAATGGACATCTGTGTCCTCAGCACAGCATTTCTCAGAAACTGGTCGCATCCCAACGCCTCTGTGGACATCTCCGGCCTTTAATCTTAATGGGGAGTAGCCTTAGCTCGTCAGCTTCTCGCACGAACCTCTTGTCCCGCTTGTCTGTATCATCGTCTATTTCGACGTCACGTCTCTATCTGCGCACTGGAACTATTCTCGGCTACGGTCCATCCGAAGTCTCTCTCAAATCTCTTTTCTGCCGAATTGCCCGGAAGTCATCGTTCTTTACTGAAGCTAATTCTTGTTCCGGAACGGCTGCATGCTCATCGCGCCTCTTTCTGGAAGATATATTCATATACAATGCCTCTGCGTGCGTATCACATCTCTGATGTCAGCGGAGTGGGACGTCATCTCGTCGAAATCTCCTGTGAACTCTTTACTTCGCTCTTCCTCGATCAACTCACAACGAATCTGGGTGAAGTCTTTTATCCGAACCTGGTGAACTATCTCGTCAACGATGTCGAACTCTGGCCTGCTGGGTGTATGCAACATGACCACTCCTTGGTCCCGGTCTTCCCGTATAGTATTATAGAAAGTTCCAGTCAAGGTCTTTCTCGAATCTCTTACTCCACTTTTCTCTGATGTCGACTTCTTCGGACTCGTCTCATCGTGGCTGCATGGACGACGCTCCAACGGCTATACTCGTATCTGGAATCTCCCAAGCAATGTGTCCCATCATATGATATCCAAATGATGTCGAACCATCTGATCGATTTGTCAAAACCTCATAATCCTCCAAGAGATCAACATCTTGGGTACAGTTTAATAGTATCGAGTACATACCACAGCGTCGGTGGTCCAACCGTAGAAGGGCAAACCCAAGCCTCACTAATGGCGCCGCAGAACTGCCGCAAACCCTAAGGTTCAAAGGCTTTCACACGGTCATTATGTCGAGTCAGGGTTTCATTCTACTAGAGGGTCTATAGAATCGCTTGCATGTCCTTCCGAATACATTAAACTTGGAAAACAGCTCCTGACATTCGATCGTCTCTATCGACTCTCAACGAATCTGCGTGAAGTCGCTGTTAGTTATATGTATGCCCTAGAGGCCATTACTGTACATTGGATGTATATTGTAGTGGATGCTGGGACATATATAGGTAGGAATTTCTTGCTCGACATGATAGTACGCTATCTGGTTTCTCTTTATCTTAACATGTATACTTTCTGTCTCTTTGATTACATGTTGATAAAGCCCTTAGGATGTGTACTCGACTTCCAGGAATATGATGTAGATCATACTAGTGGGGCCTGGGTAGTCAATGAGTACATCCTTCATTGTTCCTAGTTGTGGGAATATCGAGACGGGGCATCGATATTCCAGAGTAGACTAGCGTATATCTTCTCGACCCATATGATGGGCGATGGATGATCCCATATCCATTGGTGTTTGACATCAGAGATGGTATGCGGGTGCTCAGTGGAGACTGGGTACACAGAACGGACTCGCCGAGAACTCCCAGATGGTATTATACCTCACGTCAGATGGCAGTTCTCTGGTAACACTGGTACAGCTTAGTCTGTTGACCCGAGATCGTCATAGAGTCTTGTGTGTCTCCCACTGTGCTTTGATTTCCACCCTACCACGGCTCTACTGAGTCGTGCAAACAGGTGGTTTTTGGGTACAGTCCCGATTCACATGGAGGCAATGAGCGATAGGAGGGGATTCGTCTATCCCGGTATTGGGGGTTGATGTTGCGCTAGGCTCGACTGGCCATAACTAGAAATCCCTGGCCAGGGTTGCAGTGATCTACTGGTAAGTGTTATCAGTAGTTTCACACATGTTATGGACCTTATATCGGCATGACTTATCAAGCTACTGGGGTCTGACATTTACCACCCCTAGGCGAGATATGCGGCATATCAGACGAACAGACCGGACTGTACGGTAAGTGTTACCAGTTGGATTCACAGGAGTGTGAGCGGGCTTGCTCGTCGATCTTCTGATCGCTCAATACCCGGGTGGCCGTTACGTTTAGCAGACCGCTTGCAGCTTGTGGGTGTTTGATATGATCATCAACTGCTGCCGGCATATTGACGAGTCTTTAGAGTCCTACACAGAGGTTTCCTGGCTCAAGCGAAACGAAATAGGAGCGCATATGAGATATGTGCGGGACCGAGAATAATGCGTGTATGTGATACCGTATTCTATTCTCACGATGAATGTATCGAATGGTTGTATGCGATATAACCTAGTTATAGAATCGAGGATTGATTCGATAAGTCGATACATTGGATACTAGTCGGTTATATGCGACATGACCGGATCATTAAATCAAGTGTTGATTTAATGATTTAATGTATAATTATATATTTGATATATTACTTTGCATTAACTAGTATTGGTTCACATTAAATGGATTTTCTCACTTGAAATGCACATTGTATATGTGATATATTTTTGTGCACAAGATTGTATCATGTTTGATGATACATGCTAACTTGGGTTTGTGTAAAGAATTAAACCATGGTTAGTTAATGGTTAGGGTTTCATTTGATTTACTTATTCATTTATTTATTTATTTTAGAAAAGATAAAGAGAAATGGTGGCTTTCTTTGTTTGTTGTTGAAACTTCATGAAGCTTTGACTAAGTGACCATTTTGTCTTCATGCTTAACCCTAACCATTCAACCTAACCCTAGTTTATTCTCTACACTTAACCATGGTTGCTATATGATAAGAATCAACTTATTTTCTATTTTCAAATATACTTATCATATTCTTTTCTTCTTCTTCTTCATCATCAACAAGAAGAAACCTTGCCTCCATCAATGGCAACTTGAGAAAAAGAGTGAGAAATCCAATTCTAAAGTGAACCCACTTCCTATTTCTTCATCCTCTACCACTTGCCAAGTAGTATAGGGTGTTTTCTTCATAAGTTTCATGACTTGGTGAAGTTGGAGTTTGATCTTGAGTTGCCTCGACGTAGATCATCTTCGGCATCGAAGTCGACGACCTAGCCCGATCTATTCTTCGATGAAACTACCGCGAGAGTCCGAGATCCGATGGGTACAGCGGAGGGACTTCATCACGGAACTATAGAGGTGGAGGACCGGATCTACAAAGGTTGTAGCCCCTTCCCTTTAAGTTAAAGTCGTTAACTTGCATTGCATCGCCTATACTTCTAGTTAACGATCCGTATTTGGGTTTGTAGGCACATGAAAAAATTTGAATTGGGCATGTTTGATCTGTTGTGAGACCTCATTAGTGTGCCTAGGAACCCTACAGTGGTATCAGAGCCTAGATAGAGCCTTAGGCGATGCGTAGACGGAGTTAGAAGTCCGATCGAACCGAAACCCTAATGCAAAATTGCTCTCTGTACATTTTTTGAAATCGGGGATTTTTGAGAATTAAAAATATGCAGAAAAATCATCAGGAGTTTACATGAATTACTGTGAAGCCCGTACCCATGATTCCATCAAAGCGCGGCGGAACCGTGGCATTAGCATGGCTAATGCGGCGGTTCCGCGGCCATTTTGTCTCCTCTTTCATTTAATTTTACACAGTAATTCCTATTTTGTAGTGTTGGTTTTCCTGGGAATTTTTAATCTGAACTCAAGAGTTGAGTTTTCTAGGTTGTATTGGGAGTTCGGAGATTCGATCGGACTGTCTAATTTTGTCTGTGTTTTTTCCGGGTAATTTTAGAATATATTAAAAAGTTCGACCGGATATAAATACCCACTTTTTCCCCTGCCGGGAAATTTCCAATTGTTGGATTTTTCCGTAGTTTAATGACGTTCCAAGTAGTGCAAGTAACGCGATGGTCCCTCTAGAAGACAACAAACCTTAACTCGATTATGTGACCGTCTTGAACTGCCCTTTGAACCTTCGAGTTTGGGGCAGTACGGCATGCCACATGTGAGGCGTTGGCTTGACCCTTCTACGGCCGGACCGTTGGTACTGAGGCATCAACTGAATGTTTTTAAACTTATTTCATGTGTTGAGCTGTATCGGGAAAACTTGGGTGTTCGATTGTTCGATCGGAAAGTTTAACATTTTCTATCTTATCTGGAATGTGATACAATATTTGGAATCCACAAGTAGTTATGAGATAACTGAATGAATGTTATAAACATAGCAGTTTAGTCTCACTTGATCGGTTGCCACGGAATTTTGATGTGATCAAAAGTCCGTCGCAATCACGTAGCATACGCGGATACTCGCAGGGTAAACTTAATAGACAGCCTCACCCCCATAGCCCCGACCAAGTGACTGTAGGAGAACCCCGTCACCGAAAGCATCCGTTTGGGTGCTCGCGGCAGCGGTGTTCCGCCTTGGTGCACTTCGTCGACGGTATCAGGGGTGCGGCCGCCTACTAAAGTTTGCGACGAGCATTCGATCATGATGTCGGGAATCTTGTTGAATTGCCCGACTTGATATTGAAAAGAGTTTTCGATAATGAGATTAAAATGCGGGGTTTATAATTGTTAGGCATGTGATGTCTAAGGAATTCATTGGTTTGGGCATGCGATGTCTAAAGAGATTGCGGATTCCAACTGTTGTAGTTTTACACTTTCTTTTCTGTGACCGTAAGTGTAATATGTGATATCGCCGGTTTCGTTGCTATATGTCAACGACAATTGGGGTGCGCATATTTACTTACGTTGATGACATGTGATGTTATGTGTTGCTGGATATGTTATATTGGATCGTCGTGTTTGAATAGCCGGGGGGTTTTATGTGAGATGAGTATTTTTCATTTTCATTCATGTAAAAACTTGTATGTGATATTCTTTTATTGGGGCACTTCCAGGTTGCGGATGTTATCACCATTTGTATATTATTTTCTTTTTCGCATTAGGATAGACCCAAGGAGGGGAGCACAAGTAACCGGGTTCTAGGGTCCAGTGGGAGGCCATCTTAAGGAGTCGAGTCCGAGTCTCCTAACCCTAGAATTGGTAGGGTTGCTTGCCGCTCTCGTAGGGGTCTAGGGGTGTGGGATTGGCTATTCATCACGACCGTGGAATCCGTGTTTTATACTGGCTCGTATTGAAAACACGGACGTCCTAGTATATCCAATATTTCATATGATATTTTCTGCTGCGTTATCTGTGATGTGATCATGTGATTTGTTCAGATAGATATTTTATATAGTATATATGATATATTATATAGGCGTTGCTTATGTTTTACACCCGCGCTAGCCCTACCTCGCTCTGGTGTTAGTTACCTAACCTAACGGTGCAGACGGGACATCGAGGCGAATGTGGATGGCATAAGCGTACGTTATATTTATCTGTGATGTTTAGATGGACTTAAATGATGGGATATTCATTAATGAGATTAATGAAAGAAAATAAACCTAAATGATGTTGGGGAATCGAATTTCAAAATAAAACAGGTAGCTACAGTTCTTGCTTTGCATCGCGGTGTTCATTGTAGAACATCCTGCACCTTATTCGATGAGGAAAGGACCGAGATCCCTTCACCGGGAGTGACTCCTTTAGCAATAACTGGCAGATGCTACAACCCTCGGTTTTTCTTTTGATTGCTTCTATAGTTTCTGCTTTGCACAGTGATATATATGATATATCCCGCACCTCATTCGATGAGGAAAGGGCCGACGATCCCTTCATCGGGAGTGACCCCTTTAGCAAAACTAGAAAAACCTAAAAAACATTCTATTTAAAAACCATTTGATTCCGCAACGAGATCAAGTTCAAAGCGTTAAAGGTTTTCATAAAAACCATTCGCAACCCTCCGTCATTTTAGGAAGTAGAGTACTTAGTATTCGTGCTGTGTTTGTTGACCTTAGTTAAGGCACAGTGTACGGTAGCTAAGTGATGTCTTCCTACACTGCATATGATGCGATTAGTTAGGACAGTCGTGTGACTTTGTTGACCTTAGTTAAGGGTCGTGTGGGTAGGTCTAATTAATCACGAACTTAACTAGTACTTATGATTTGTTGACCATAGTTAAGGTCATAAGTGCTAGGGGTAAAAATCTTTATCGGGAGTTTCAAGTGTTGAAATTTGCAATGAGATTGCATACCTTCTATGTGATAGTTGGATCCCGATACCCACTGCGAGTAATTGTTACTCCTGGGAGAGTTTTGCACTTTACAATTAGCCGATCAAGTAGGTGTCTAGAAAGGTGTCAACGGGGTTACGCCTCTGGGAAAATGAGGTTTACTGTAATTAGGTCCGTGCGAAAGCACAGGGAACCTTCCTCAAAGTACCGACACTGGCCTGGCTGAAAAATTGGCGAACTTGTAGAGTGTAATTAATCCCGGCTAGTCTTTCCTTTTAAGGTTTGAAGGAAGATTTGATAAAAACAGTGGGAGCCATCCTGATTAGATAAAATATATAACCAATCTAATCTTGCAAGAGCGCACGCAGAGTGTTTTCTTCTCTCCCTCTCCAGGTAGCGACCATATCACGCCTTAATCAAGATAATAATATGGATGTATTGACCGAACCCGCTTGTTATACTGAGCTGGGGAACGTTGGTCCCGCTCCAACTTATAATTGTTATAAGACAGAGCAGGAAATAGGGGAATACCAGAATTCCTATGCCGCCCAAACGAAAAAAGTGCATATGATGCATCTCCTTCGGGTGTGTTCATTATACAGAACTGTTTCTCAGTATCCTCTGCATCCTGGGTATCTGATACCGGATCAGGATCCCAGATATGCAATCTGTTACATAGGGCAACAGAAAGGCAGAGAACTGAGAACGGGTGATAAGTTTCATGAGACAGAAAACGGGGCAAGTGTTGCAGCCAAGTCTGTTGGTCACTGTCACCCTGTATTACCAGTACATTGATTCTGAAAAAATGTTATTAGATACCGAACCTGATATACAAAATCATATCAGTCTCTTTATAATTAAAGAAATGATAAAATTTTGTATTGTTGGATAATGTTTTGAACATTTCCTATATCAAAAGTTGAGCGGTTCAGGCACGTTATCTAAAAACATTGATGTTCTAAATCAAACTACAGTTCCTAGTATACAGAACACACACAAGAGGAAGAGTTCAGAAATGAACGATTCCTTCTTGAGGCATTGTAGACTAGGTCATATCAATGCGACCCGACTGGCTGAAGTCACTTTTTAGATGCATATTTAAATCAGTTTGAATTTACATCTTATGAAACTTGCCAGTCATGTCACAAATGATTAGATGACCATAGCTCTGCTTATTGGAAACAGAGAAAGAGTTAATGAACTCTTGGGACTGATACATGATGATGTATGTAAGGTCTCCTGTCTACAAATGCCAGGACTGGTTCTTTATACTTCATTACGTTCCCTGATAATCTCTCAAGATTCAGACATATGTTCCTGTTGAAACACAAGTCCGAACCTTTTGAGATATTCAAAGAATATAAATTAGAAGTAGAGAACCAATACGGGCATAAGTATTATGTCCTATGATGAGATCAGGGAGGAGAATACTTGTGCATGGCATTCCTGGACTATTCTAAAGGAGAATAGATTCTCTCTCAGTGTTTCTCCTCTGAATATACCACAGCACTACGGTGTATCAGGGCGGAGCAATAGCACCCTATGTGATATGGTGTGCTCTATGATGAGTATTACCGAGTTACCTGTTTCTTTTAAGGGGGTTATGCACTTGAGAAGCTGCATACCTACTGAATTAGGTTTGAATCAGATCGCTGCCTACCACTCCATATAAGATATGGTATGGGAAGAGCCTATTTCTTAAGTTAGTTAAGATTTGGGGTTGTCCGGCCTTTGTCTAAAGCAAAATCCGGACAAGATCGAGGCAAAGTCAGTTCTGTAGAACTGGAAAGGTTCCAGCTATACAAAACTGCAGCTGATGATTTGACAGAACCAAAGGATTCAATAGTTCCCGACGAACCTCAGCCTCTCCGCCAATATAGTAGGGTTCCTCATCCGCCTGAGAGATACCCCGGTTTCTCGATGACAGTGGGAGCGAGGAATGCATCATGAGATAATGACCCAACTAGTTTCGAGCAGGTCATCGAGAGTAGGGACTCTGTAAGAATGGCTGGATGCTTAGCAATCTGAGATGGAATCCACATACACCAACAAAGTATGGACTTTGGTTGCGATATCTGAAGGGTTAAATCCCCATCAGGAGCAAGTATATCTTGAGAAGATTACTCGGTGTAGATGGAAAAGTTGAAACTTTCAAAGCTAGACTTGTTAAAGGTTTTCGTCATCAACCAAGCGTGGATAATGATGAAACCTTTTCCAGGGACTATGCTTAAGTCCATCCAGATCCTACTTGCCATTGCTGCATACCATGACTACGATATCTGATGGTTGGGTGCCATGACTGCTTTTCTAAAATTATGATTTAGAAGAGAACGTCTATAAGAACACAGCCAGAGAGCTTCGTAAACAGTGGGAGCAGCGGAAACGTGTGCAAGTTGCTTTACAGAATAAAGCAGGTATCGCGGAGTTGGAACGTCTGTTTTGATGTGGTAGTCGAAGTGTTTGACTTCATCAAAATGGTAGATGAACCTTGTATGTACAAAAAGGTAGTAGAGAGTAAGGTGGTCATCCTCGTATTGTACGTGGACAACATACTCTTGATAGGAAAAGAGTTTCCTATGCTACGCACGGTCAATCTCCTCTTATCACATGGATTCTCCATATAAGATCAAAGTGATACATCCTAAATCCTGGGTTTTGGATCTATGAGATAGATCTAGATGGATGTTAGGATTCTCACTAGTTGTAGTGAGATGGTATCAATCGATCCTGGGGAGAATCACTGGAAGTGTTCCAGGTTGATAAAGACGACTGAATGTCAGTCACAGGCATTGTCTTTACCCTCAGTAAAGGGACGGTATGTTGGAAGAGTTCCAAGCTAGATACCGTGGCAAACTAGACGATAAAGGCTGGTAACATCATCGCTATTAAAGATACTACCAAAGAGGAAGTTTGGCTGTATATTGGTTCATAAGATGAACTAGGTTCCTACCATTGTATGACAATGGAAGTGTGGCTTTGGCCCGGGAACCCTGGTCCCATCAGTGACCCAGACATATTCTGAGGCAGCATCACCTGATCATGGAGATAGTTGATCTCCAGGGTGATCGAGGTTAGGAGAGTAGACTCAGAGGACAACACGGCGGATCCACTCACGAAGGCCTTTTCCCAAAGAGAGACTTTTAAGGGATAGTTAAGTATTAGATACTACAACTACTGCTACAGATAGCCCTAGTGCAAGTGGGAGATTGTTAGTTATATGTATGCCCTAGAGGCCATTACTGTACATTGGATGTATATTGTAGTGGATGCTGGGACATATATAGGCAGGACTTTCTTGCTCGACATGATAGTACGCTATCTGGTTGCTCTTTATCTTAACATGTATACTTTCTGTCTCTCTGATTACATGTTGATAAAGCCCTTAGGATGTGTACTCGACTTCCAGGAATATGATATAGATCATACTAGTGGGGCCTGGGTAGTCAATGAGTACATCCTTCCTTGTTCCTAGTCGTGGGAATATCAAGACGGGGCATCGATATTCCAGAGTAGACTAGCGTATATCTTCTCGACCCATATGATGGGCGATGGATGATCCCATATCCATTGGTGTTTGACATCAGAGATGGTATGCGGGTGCTCAGTGGAGACTGGGTACACTGAACGGACTCGCCGAGAACTCCCAGATGGTATTATACCTCACGTCAGATGGCAGTTCTCTGGTGACACTAGTACAGCTTAGTCTGTTGACCCGAGATCGTCATAGAGTCTTGTGTGTCTCCCACTGTGCTTTGATTTCCACCCTACCACGGCTCTACTGAGTCGTGCAAACAGGTGGTTTTTGGGTACAGTCCCGATTCACATGGAGGCAATGAGCGATAGGAGGGGATTCGTCTCTCCCGGTATTGGGGGCTGATGTTGCGCTATGCTCGACTGGCCATAACTGGAAATCCCTGGACAGGGTTGCAGTGATATACTGGTAAGTGTTATCAGTAGTTTCACACATGTTATGGACCTTATATCGGCATGACTTATCAAGCTACTGGGGTCTGACGTTTACCACCCCTAGGCGAGATATGCGGCATATCAGATGAACAGACCGGACTGTACGGTAAGTGTTACTGGTTGGATTCACAGGAGTGTGAGTGGGCTTGCTCGTCGATCTTCTGATCGCTCAATACCCGGGTGGCCGTTACGTTTAGCATACCGCTTGCGGCTTGTGGGTGTTTGATATGATCATCATCTGCTGCCGGCTTATTGACGAGTCTTTAGAGTCCTACACAGAGGTTTCCTGGCTCAAGAGAAACGAAATAGGAGCGCATATGAGATATGTGCGGGACCGAGAATAATGTGTGTATGTGATACCGTATTCTATTCTCGCGATGAATGTATCGAATGGTTGTATGCGATATAACCTAGTTATCGAATCGAGGATTGATTCGATAAGTCGATACATTGGATACTAGTCGGTTATATGCGACATGACCGGATCATTGAATCAAGTGTTGATTTAATGATTTAATGTATAATTATATATTTGATATATTACTTTGCATTAACTAGTATTGGTTCACATTAAATGGATTTTCTCACTTGAAATGCACATTGTATATGTGATATATTTTTGTGCACAAGATTGTATCATGTTTGATGATACATGCTAACTTGGGTTTTTGTAAAGAATTAAACCATGGTTAGTTAATGGTTAGGGTTTCATTTGATTTACTTATTCATTTATTTATTTATTTTAGAAAAAATAAAGAGAAATGGTGGCTTTCTTTGTTTGTTGTTGAAACTTCATGAAGCTTTGACCAAGTGACCATTTTGTCTTCATGCTTAACCCTAACCATTCAACCTAACCCTAGTTTATTCTCTACACTTAACCATGGTTGCTATATGATAAGAATCAACTTATTTTCTATTTTCAAATATACTTATCATATTCTTTTCTTCTTCTTCATCATCATCAACAAGAAAAAACCTTGCCTCCATCAATGGCAACTTGAGAAAAAGAGTGAGAAATCCAATTCTAAAGTGAACCAACTTCCTATTTCTTCATCCTCTACCACTTGCCAAGTAGTATAGGGTGTTTTCTTCACAAGTTTCATGACTTGGTGAAGTTGGAGTTTGATCTTGAGTTGCCTCGACGTAGATCATCTTCGGCATCGAAGTCGATGACCTAGCCCGATCTATTCTTCGATGAAACCACCGCGAGAGTCCGAGATCCGATGGGTACAGCGGAGGGACTTCATCACGGAGCTATGGAGGTAGAGGACCGGATCTACAAAGGTTGTAGCCCCTTCCCTTTTAGTTAAAGTCGTTAACTTGCATTGCATCGCCTATACTTCTAGTTAACGATCCGTATTAGGGTTTGTAGGCACATGAAAAAATTTGAATTGGGCATGTTTGATCTGTTGTGAGACCTCATTAGTGTGCCTAGGAACCCTACAGTCGCCTCTAGCTGAAATCAATTTATCTGATGACCTCGCATCGGGGTAAGCGAACGAACCACATGTCCTAGTCATTCATCCTCGGGTGAATAGCGACCTTCCATCATATCTCTAAGTATATACTCATGCTGCAGTAGCTCCAATCATCTGGGCGGCATCTCTTCATTTGAAGCAACAACTGGCTCATTCGTTAGTACACTGAACAGCACCTCAATCAACATGAATAAGCGATATATCAATGATCATCACATCTGGCTGGCCTCTAGCGGTTGCCTGATCCGCTGGTACCGATCGGTACATCCGAGAAATCTCGTAAAAGCGATCTTTCGAACGCTCATGGAGCGAAAACAATAAGACGACGCCTCTCAATGCAATCGTATGTCCCTGGAATCACGCCCTGGTCAGTCCTCTTCTGCGACGAGCTCAAGCTGACGCAACTCTAGCCGTAGCTCTCTCTGCCCGTGTGATCGTGGCAGAAAAATCATAACCAGTATCGATGAGGATAGATCAGGAATGAATATAATACTGTGCAAGGAAATGTACATCCTAAGGCTCCTTAAGCGGAGTGGTGTGTCGTAAGTATGCCGCGGAACATACAAATGGTACGTCACTCTACTGAAGTCATCTATTCCATCAACCAAGGGTCATCCTACGTGACGAAAGTTCGGGTCTAATACCCCCTCGACTAAGTCTAAGTTCCGTAAGGTCAAGCCTAAGTTCCGTATATATATAAACGCCCTAGGCTCCACTTAATAAAACTTAGACTCGAACCAAGGTTAACCTAGCGCTCTGATACCAACTTTTTCACGACCCGAAATAGACCGTGACTGGAACTTGAATCATATGAAGTCTATAGGACCCCATCTAATCCAAGTAAGCCAAAAAGCCAAGAAACCTAAAACCGTTTTAAGGAGTAAATAAAGAAACTAGTTTAAAGAATTAAAGAAAACATGTTTTGAAGTCAAGGTTTTTAAATAACTAAGCCGAATATGCATTTTTAAAATGTATAGTCTTTTCTAAAAATTTCGGCAGAGTTTCCTTTGTAAATACTGGCCCCGAACGGGGTACAACAAGAATAATATATATGCAATGATAAAAGGCATCCCCAAGCGGGAGCTAGCTCTTCGTCAATCGAAGGTCACAACCACGCAAGCAATATAATATACAACGCCGAATGACGAGGATCAAAACTCAAAAAGAAACTCAAAATAACATGAAAACCATAATACTACTACACGCGACTCTAAGGTCAAAATAATACATCACTAGTGTTTAAGTCTGAAACAATATACAAGTTTTGGTTGATGGAATTTCTAGATACAAAAGAATAATACATGTACAATGGTGGTTCTGATGCAAAAGAACCCACCTACCCAATGCAATTCACCCGCAAAGGAAGCAGTGTGCCAGAAATGCCGATATGGAACCTGTACGGCAAAACCTACAAGAACTGTGGCACAACGGGGGTGAGTTGCCTACTCGTGAATAGAAAATATCTACAAGCAGAAATCGAATGCATGACATAATCCTAGGTCAATACGATCAGATATAAAATAAACCTCAAAGGATAAGTCTGAAACATGATAAGGTAACAATGTAACATCTAAACCTGTGTGTAGTGCCAGGTACTCAGGTAATAACATATCATGAATATGAGGTAAATCTGCATGAATAAATATGATGAAGTATCTAAATTGATATCAATACACATATATTAGCGTCCCATTCCACTAATATTGGTGTATGGGCATGTATAACAACGTCCTCATCCACTGTTATATATACATAAGAGGTATGATCAAAGTAATCAAAGCCTGTATGTGATCAATGTCTGTATATATGTAGATCCCGTCCACCTGTCACCCAATGGCAATAAGAATCATGCGTGTAAATATGAGGATATAATCAAATCATGGAAAACATCATGAAACCTGTGCCTAGCATCGGCACGTAAATCCTCATCTATCAGGCGCTGTCACCAAGACTGGCCCTGATAGGTACGTATCATACGCCATCTCGAAAACCCGAGTGCCCAGCTTCGACCCTCGAATTTCGACGTATCCATACGTACATAACTCCGGTCGGTATCCCCAAGATAACCTCCGGGTAAAAGGTAATGTCACCGGACGGTATGGTTCCCCTGACAGGCTCACCGTCTAACAAATCCAGCGATCCGTTCTCGCCCCGGAGTACCTCCGGACCCCACCATGTACCCTCATACGGCCTCTACGCCTCCTCGCATGGGGTATATATATATACCAACCGATAAAGCTCATGGTGGATGCTGAAATATCATATCAAGGAAACCGGGTTTTTAAAACATCTACATAATCTCTTTGAAATACCCACGGTTCCAGAAATATCATGGAAACAACAAATGTCTCAATGCGCATAATCAGAAAGCGTGATGTATGTGACATATAAATGAAATGCAAGTATAACAGTATATCATGCAACATGGAATAATAGTATGCACATACAAGGGTCATATCCTGATGCAATAATACAACTGTGTAGTGACATGGCAATTATCGATAATGAAGTGTGTGAGCCGGCAAGCAAGTGTACGTGGAACATACGCATCATCGATAATGGTGCTAGTATCCTAACAGCATGATGGTAATATAGCAATAAACACATTTACACCTGTAAATCGATGTGAATAGCATGAATATGCGGAAATCGAATAATTAATGCAATAGTGAAGAATCTACATCCATATGTATATGTCATGCAGTTATGCCATTTGAAATAAGACGAATTGGGGTTTTTGGTAAAATAAGGGCTACGACGTTTTTAAGAAAGGATGCGTCTTTGAAAATGTCCGTAGAGTCCCTTTTTCCTATCTTTGAAATACTCCCGTTTCGTTAGTTTTGAAATAGGTATGACTCAGGTCTAGTCTAATGTCTACTAAGTAATCTACATCTAACTATCAAGTCAATCGGGAGGGGTAAGGAAACCACCTAAATCTGAGTCGATATATATAAATATAAGTATAATAGTCGGTGATCCCGCCTCAATAGTATCGCGTACGATAGAGCATATCATCTGACGTCCTCGAGTCATGAGTGCGGATCAATCATCAATATATAGCTCGTACGGTAATTCGTCGTACGGCATCCCAATAGCTGGGTATGGGTCAACATCACATTATCTCATCAATTATCCGGTATCCTTATCATCATATCACATAATCTGGTGTACTGATCTAAGACTAGTACAAATCGATACCATCTATATAAGTATGAATGCGTGTGGAACACACGTCCAAAGGCCCGCTAAATATCACATGTCGTATCCCAAATACGAATCATATCATATCACCGATCTCACGGTACTATGCCCAATATCATCGACTCATCTCCAATGTCATCCAATATCATCATCAACACAGTGTAAGTATAATGAATATGCAAGGGTGTGCGTGTGGGTGTAAACCTATTTTAGGGTTCGCGACTATGAACTACACTAGTTTACTTCTAACCCTAGTCTATCCATAGTACACCTAACACAATATACACGACACACTATAAACTATCATATATATAATATATATATAAGGTATACCAACTACGGACTGCGGGGGTGCTATACGCCATCCACCCGACTTCCCCCCGTATATATAATCTACTCACCTTGCGTCTTCATTTGTCGATGTCGCCACGCGCTTGCTTGTCGTCCCGAAGTCTTCATGGGGTACCTACACATCAACGTATCGTAAATGCGTATTAAAACAAAATCCGAACTAAAACGACATACGAAAACCAAAACGATACGCTAAGGGGCCTGTAGGTTAGAACCTATGGGTACACTTTCAAAACCATCAATCAATCCTCGATATTGTCGTATAAACGCCAAGTATTCGAGGTATAATGCAATACGCAAATCCAGAATTCAAAATACGGAATACAGAAACCTGAATCCAAAACAGCAACTAGAGAAAAGGGTCCCAGATTTCACCCTAGGTCAAATTGGACAATTTTGCACATGCCAGGGGTCTAATCTACTGATAAGGGGGCACCAAAACCAAAACGAGACAATTCCCTACTGGTCTGGCCGCAATTTGCGGCCAGAATGAATTTATTTACGGCCGGGAAAGAGAGATAGGGGCTAGGGTTCTGGTGGTGGCTTCCTGGGTGCCTGCACATATCACTGTCCAACCAAAATAATTTTCAGAGTCTCGGGTTGATAGCAGATTCAATATAACCTTCACAGATTTCTTAAATTTTCCGATATCGGTTTCTAAATCCATATTCTGGATTACAAGTCTCAGGTTTGGGTCTCAAATCTAGCTCTAAGGTGTTTGTATAACCTCTACTGAGCTCAATTTCACATCATAACCCAAATTCCCTCAAACCCTAACTAGGTTTTCCTTAAGTCCACCAAATCAAACAATATCGGTTCTAATCTTGCATGGGGTAAAAGAAATGCTAAAACTAAGCTAATGGTTCAGTAAATACCTCATTTGGCAACTCAAGAATTTTCTTGAGTTGCCCCTAGTGGCCAAAATCCTTGCTTTCTTGGTCCAATGGGCTTGTCTTGAGCTTGTGCACACTTTTTGTGAAATGAAGATGGGGTTTTGGTGTTGTTTTTGAGATGTTTTTTTTTGAAGAGGTGAAGTGGGGAGGGAGATGAAGGAAGCAGCAGCAGCAGCAAGGGCTGAAGAGGGAGAGCGATGAGTGAAGGGATGGTGTGAAATAGCTAAGTCTTTGGTCAAAAGAAACCATACATTTCTCTCTCTCACCATACCTCATATTATATTCCAATTTCAAACCCCTTTTTCTTTTCTTTTCCTTTTCTTTCCAATTTCCTTCTCACTCAACCCCAAAAGAAACATGATAGAAAATGCACAAGTGTAGAAAAAAAAGATATGTGCATGTTTTGCACAAAGTTGCTAAAAAGCCGATTAGCGATTTTTAATCGCGATTAGCACTAAATTAGCATATAATTAATCATAAAAACTTTAAAATGGCATAATTTCATAAAATACCCTATTTTAGAATTTTTCAAAAAAATTTCCCATTTATCTGTATTTAATAATCTTGAAATATTAAAATATTCAATAAAATAATATTAAATTATAAAAATTCTCAAAAATAATATTTTATTTTTTTGAAATGTTACACTTGCACTAAGGCCATCTGTTGTAGTATCCAATACCCAACAAAATAGCAGTAGTTGTAGTATCTCATACTCAACCATCACATAGAAGTCTCTAGGGGCAAGGCCTTTGTGAGTGGATCCGTTATGTTATCCTTCATATCTACTCTCCTTACCTTGATCCCTTAGAGATCAACCATCTCCCTTGTCAAGTGATACTTGCCTCAAAATATGTCTGGAACGCTGATGGGACCTTCGTTCCTAGGCCAAAGCCACAACTCCATTGTTGTCACAATAACAATTATTGGACGCTCAATGGTAGGAACCTTGTTCATCTCATGAACAAGAAAATGCACAGACAGCCACTTTGGCAGCATCATTGGTAGCAATGTATTCAGCCTTTATCGTCTAGTATGTCACGGTATCTAGCTTGGAACTCTTCCAACATACCGTCCCTGCACTGAGGGTAAAGACAATGCCTGTGACTGACTCTCAGTCGACCTTATCACTCTGGAAGCTCGAACCAAGAACTTTCTTTTAGTGCTTCTCAAGTACATAAGAACGTCCTCCACAGCTGTCCAGTGATTCTCCCAAGATCCGATTAATACCTGATCACTACACCTAGTGAGTCATCTACATCTGGTCTGGTATATAACATCGCATACTCTGATAGAGCCTAGTGCTGAATCACAGGGTATCCATTGCACGCGAGCTTTCTCCAAATCAGTCTTGGAAGACAACTTTTTGGATAGAGTGGTCCATGAGTAAGTGGGCGAACCACCATTCTTAGAATCATCCATACTAAACCCCTTTAGTATGGTGTTAATGTACTTTGATTTGGGGCACTCCCAGCATCCACATAGATCTATCACCATAGATCATAATCTACAAGATGTAGTAGGTATCATCCAGATCTTCTACTTAGAATCCTCGTGATAAGAGGAGCATGACCGAGTGTAGCATAGGAAACCATTTCCTATCAAGAGTATGTCATCTACGTACAATACGTGGAAGACAACCTTACTCTCTAAAATCTTCTTTTATATACAAAGTTCATCTACTATTTTAATGAAGTCAAACTCTTTGACTTCCACATCAAAACAAATATTCTAACTCTGCGATGCGCGCATTGATCCTGATGGACTTGAGCATAGCTTTGAAACTCTCAACTTTTCCATTTACACCAAGAATCTTCTCAAAATCCTTTTACTCCCAATGGGTTTTACCCCTTCAGCTGTAACATTCAAAGTCATACTTTGTTGGTGTACATGGATTCCATCTTTAATCGCATAGCATCCAGCCATCTCACAGAGTCCCCACTCGTGATAGCCTGCCTGAACCTTGTTGGGCCATCATCAACCATGATGCAATCCTCGCTCCCACTGTCATTGAGAAGACCGCGGTATTTCTCAAGTGGATGAGGAACCCTACCAGATTCGCGGAGAGGCTGAGGTTCGTTGGAGACTATTGAATCCTTTGGCTTCACCAAATCATCAGCTGTTAGTTTGTCTAGCTGGAACTCCTTCCAATTCTACCACATGACCACAAATTTCTTCATAAGAAATTCCTTTTATAAAAAGGTGGCATGCTGAGAAACAAAACACATTTTGCTCCTCAGAGTGGTAGAAGATATTCCCTTGCGAATGTTCAGGATATCCTATAAAACTTGTACAGAACTGACCTTGCTTCGAGCTTGTCCAGATTCTGCCTTTCAACATAGGAGGGACAACCCCATATCTTAGCTTTTCCTTTAAGGCATGGTCTCTTCCCACACCATATCTCATATGCAGCGGTAGGCTCTGATTTGGACGGAACCCTATTCAATAGGTATGCAGCTTCTCAAGTGCATAACTCCAAAAGGAAACAGGTAACTCAGCAATACTCATCATAGAGCGCGACATATCTCATAGGGTGCGATACCTCCTCCACGATACACCAATGTGCTTTGGTGTACTCGAAGGAGTAAGCTTAGAGAGAATCTTATTCTTCTTTTAGAAACTCTAGGAACTCCATGCGTAAGTATTCCCTCCTCGATCATATCGAAAGACTTAATACTTCTACCCGTCTGATTCTCAACTTCAATCTTATATTCCTTTAATTTCTCAAAAGTTTCATGACTCGTGTTTCAAAAGGAACACATGTCCGAATCTTGAGAGATAGTCTATGAATTTAATGAAGTACCAAGAACCAACCCTGGCATTTGTAGACATAGGACTGTATACATCATCATTTATCCATCCAAAGAGTTCACTAACTCGTTCTCTATTTCCAGTAAACGGAGTATTGGTCATATTACCTTTAAGACAAGACTGGCAAGTATCATAAGATGAAAATTCGAACAGCTTCTCATATTCATCCTTATGTAACTTAGCTGGCCATGTCGTATTGATATGACCTAGTTTACAATGCCACAAGAAGGATTCTTTCATTTCTGAACTACTCCTCTTGTGCGTGTTCTATATACTTTGAACTCTGGTTTTATTTAGAACGTATATGCTATTACATAACGTGCCTGATCGAATCAACTCTTGATTCAGGAAAATGTTCACAACATTATCCTCCAATACAGAATTATATCCTTTTTTAACTTAATAAAGAAAATGATGTAATGTTGTATATCGGGTTCGGTATCTAATGACATTTGTTCAGAATCAATGTATTTACCATTTGGTTATACAAGGTGATATCTGCCAACTCATTTGGCTGCAACACTTGCACTATTCTCTACACTTAGAGACATATCACCCAATCTCAGTTCTCTACCTGTCTGTAGCCCATGTAACATATTACATATGCGGGATCCTGATCCGGTATCACATACCTAGGACGTAGATGATACTGAGAAACAGTTCTTGGTAATGAACACACCCGAAGAATATGCATCAATCATGCACTTTCTTCGATTGGGTGGCATGGGAATCCGGATATTCCCCTATTTCCTGCTCAGACTTATAACAATTATATGAAAGAACGGAACCAACGTTCCCTAGCTCAGTATAATAAGCAGGTTCGGTCAATGCATCCATTTTATTATCTTGATTATGGCGTGACATGGTCGCTACCAGGAGAGAGAGAGAAGAAAACACTCTGCGTGCACTCTTGCAGGATTAGATTGGTTATTATTTTATCTAATCAGGATCGCTCCCACTGTTTTAGTCAAATCTTCCTTCAAACCCTAAAAGGTAAGACTAGCTGGGATTAATTACACCCTACAAGTTCTCCAATCTTTCGGCCAGGCCAATGTCGGTACTTTGAGGGAGGTTCCCTGTTCTTTCGCACGGACCTAATTAAAATAAACCTCGTTTTCCCAAGGGCGTAATCCCGTTAACACCTTTCTAGACACCTACTTGATCGGCTAATTGTAATGTGTAAAACTCTTCCAGGAGTAACTCTTACTCGCAGTGGGTATCGGGATCTAACTATCTCATAGAAGGTATGCAATCTCATTGCAAATTTCAACACTTGAAATTCCAGATAATCTTCTTCCCCTAGCAACTTATGACCTTGGCTAAGGTCGACAAATTATAAGCGCTAGCCAAGTTCAACCAGTCATTTCTTGATTGAATTAAACCCACCCGCACGACCCTTGGCTAAGGTCATCAGAGCCGCTCGACTACCCTAACTCAATCGCATTATATGCTTGTAGATAGGCACTAATTAGCTACCGCACACTATGCCTTGGCTAAGGTCAACAAACGCAGTACAAATACTAAAAAATTACTTATCTGAAATGACGGAGTGCTACGACAGGTTTTTAAGAAAACCTTTTGCATAATGAACTTGATATCGTCGTAGAATCGAGTGAATTTTAAAAGGAGTGTTTTTTAGGCTTTTACTAGTTTCGCTAAAGAGGTCACTCCCGGTGAAGGGATCTCGGCTCTTTCCTCATCGAATGAGGTGCAGGATATTTCACAAATACCGCTATGCAAAGAAAAAACTATAGAAACAATCAAAAGACAAACCGAATGGGTTGTAGCATTTGCTAGTTTTGCTAAAGAGGTCACTCCCGGTGAAGAGATCTCGGCACTTTCCTTATCAAATAAAGTGCTGGATATTCTATAAGGAATACTTCTATGCAAAGAAAGAACTAGAGCTACCAGTTTTTAAACAAGTTTCTACAACATCTTTTAGGTTTCTTTTATTTCATTAATCTCATTAATGAATTCCCATCAAATTATGCTTCCCAAGCAACACAGAAGAAACGAAAGCGACAATATTTATTATATCTCATATATATAATATAGGCATTCGTCTCAGAACATATCAAGTGATCACATCACAGAATATCAGGAGCAGAAGAATCACATATGAAATATTGTATATACTAGGAATTCCGTGTTTTATTTAAGCAAGTAAAAACGCGGATTCCACGGTCGTGGTGAATAGCCAAACCCACTTCCCTAGACCCCTACGAGAGCGGCAAGTAACCCTGCCGATTCTAGAGTTTGGAGACCCAGTCTCGACTCCTCGAGATGGTCTCCCACTGGACCATAGAACCCGGCTACTTGTGCTCCCCGCCTTGGGTCTATCCTAATGCGGAAAAGTAAATAATATATAATGGTGACATCATCCTCAACCCGGAAGTGCCCAAATAAAAGAATATTACATACAATGAATTTTACCTGAATGAAAATAAAAACCCTCATCTCACATAAAACCCCTGGTTATTCAAAACACGACGATCCAATATAACATATGTTGGATATAGTGCCCTCAGAGTCAATTATTAGATCACAGGCACGTGATTGCAATGATTGAGAGAGGACCTATACCGGTAGGACAGTCTTACTCAAGATGATAGTATGCTATCTGGTTTATCTTTATCATCATGTACAGCTTTAGGTGACATTACAGGTCACTATTACACATTGATAGAGCCCTTAGGATTCTTCCTTGACTACCAGCAGTATGATGGCGATCATATACGTGAGAGTTGATTAGTCTATATGCACATCCTTAAAGTGGTCCCTAGTCGTGAGAGTTTCGAGACTGGGTATAGATACTCCATTAGTAGACTGGTGTATACAGTCGAGACCCCGATGAGGGGCGGTAGCCGGTCTCACAAGTCATTGGGGTCAGTTGGTTCACCTAAGATGTATACAGGTGCTCATTGGGTTATGAGTACACGGGACAGGACTCGCCGGGAACATACTAGTTGGTATTATACCTGACGTCAGATAGCAGTTCCCTGGTGACATGTGTACAGGTTAGTTCATCGACCTGAGATCGTCATTTGTCTCGTGTGAGTTCCTACTGTACTTTGATTACTACCCTACCACGGCTCAAAGGAGTCGTGCAAACTGGTTTTAGTTGGGTACAGTCCCGAGCCACATGGAGGCAGTGAGCGGATCGGCAGGGGTTTTGTCTCTCCCGGTATTGGGGGTGAGATCGCATTGTGTCTAGGAGAGCCATTACACGAAGTCCTTGGCCAAGGCAGGAGATTTACTGGTAGGTATTCCAGTAGTATCTCAGGGTGTTCTGGGCTACACTCCGACACGACTTGTACCGCTTTTGGGGTCTGACTTTTACCAACCCCCTAGGCTCGACATGCGATGCTCATAGACGAACGGACCGAACTGTACGGATATTGTCACTGACAGGCTAAGTAGGGTTTCAGGATAAGTTCGCTCATCGACCTCCCTTTTGGTCAATACCCGGTAGCCCGTTACGTACGTCTAGTACCTCTGACGTGCTAGTGGTTAAATCCACAGCCAAAGTATTGACGAGTCTTTAGAGTCCCCCACAGACAGTTTCTCAAGTTTTGGGCGAAACGTTGTAGAGGCCGTATGATATATGGCAGGGTTCGATCATATACGTGCAGTAGTGCACGGATCATGATCGGACGGATCATACTAGTGGGCTTTAGTTTAAGCCAGATCCTAGTATTAGATTTGTTGGATTACTTTAGTCTCATCGCATTCGCATTCAGTCGGAATGCGAATGCAGGTATGTATATACAGGTGAGGGGTATCCTTGTGATCCGTCACGAGTTTACTTTAGATGTTGTCGTATCCTTTTGTTGTTGTAAACATTTGGGTTAATGTTTACAAATGAAAATAATGAGCTAGAAATCATGATTAGGAGCATTAATTGTGACACATGCACAAGTGGTGACTCATGGTGTCTTTCTTTGTGCATGTGTCACATTATGTGATTGATTTGTGAGTTGAAATGAGAGGAAGAGAGAGAAGGGCAGCCATGGTAAGGGTTGGCTCTTGTATTATTTTCATTCTCACTCTCTCATTTTATCATACAACACACTAGAAAAAGAAAGGCTTCTTCTTATTCTTCTTCCACTAGCTCACTACCTCCATTGATGGCTTCATCTTCAACCTCCATCCATACACTCTCATGCGTTGAGAATCAATGGATGCAAGAGACAAAGTGATCACACACATTCTCCACATCACCTTGGACACGTCGGGTAGCAAACTTCATGTCCAAGTTGCTTCGGACGAAGCGGGAGACCGTAAAAGGATTCAAAGATGTGGTGCCCTTTCCGACGAGGAGACCGGAGATCGGAGATGCCGCGAGGAGCTTGGGTTGGTGGCCAAAGACCGAAGGACACGGGTCGATCGGTATATCTTTTCTAACCTTTCTCTAGTTTGCTAGTTATAGGTTAATGGTTCGATCCGGGATTAAAGTATGCGATAGCGCCGGTTTCAAGTTTTGAAAAAGTTTTCATTTTCGCATTTTGGCCTCGTACAGACGGCCGGGGCGCTACCGTAGAATTACATGGTATCAGAGCCACGCCATTAACCTTTACTAGCTTGTTCTAACGTATTTAAAACATCAATCGAACGAAATTTCCAAAACCGCGATTCCAATTTTGCAGTTTCTGTCGAATTTTTTTTGTCGTCGAAAAATTATTTTGAGTATTGCAGAAAATAAGGCAAGCATTTCTAAGACCACTGCAGAAATTTTGTGCAACGATCTTACTGTAGCACCGCGGAACCGCGGCCGTACCTACGTTTTGGCCGCGGTTCCGCCGCGCTACTGTAGCTTTAGTGCACTAATTTTTCTGCTGTGGTCTCTGACTTGGAATTAGGGTTTCTGGTATTTTTTGTTTTGGCCCAGATTATTTTGAGTACTGGATTTGTACTTGGGGCCCACTTCGCGAAATTTTGTCGATCGAAAATTTTAAATATGTTAGTTCACAGTGCTTACATTATATCTGCGACCGTGAATGTCATTTGATCGGTAAATCTTGTCTAATTGCTATAGCTCTTTTAGACGGATTTGCGAATATGACATTCACGTTGATGTTCTGTGTTGTGCTGTGATGTTGCGGATTTGTCGTGGTGGATAGCATGGATGCAATGGCAGTACAGTTTGGTTGTATTTGTACATTTGATATTTCGGGGCGAGCGTCCGACATGTGGACTGCCGTCACTGCCTGTTTGTATATTATTCTTTTGGGGCACGACCGGGCTGAGGTCGATGTACCCGTTGTATATATTTTACTTTCTGTACTAGGATTACCCCGCGGTGGGATGCACGGATAGCCGGGTTCTAAAGGGCAACGAGCCCGCATCTCATGGCTTTGAGACGGAGGGGGCTTCATTCTAGAATTGGCGGGCTATTCGCCGCACTTGTAGGGGTACAGGTTGACCCAGGGAGGGGTGCTCAAGTTACCGGATTCCGTGAAGTGTTGGTTGGTCCATTCACTTTGTTGAAGGGGGCTGCCTCGCTTCAGGTTTTGGCGGGTAACTTTCCGCGCCCGTAGAGGTCTAGGATTTCATTGCACAGGCTATCCACACGACCAGGGGAACGTCGGGTTTCAGTAGCGGCTCTATGAAACCCGGGGATCCCAGATTATCTGTATTGTTCTATGATGCTTATTATATTTCTGTGATGTTGCATTTTTATAACGCCTCGAGCGATTATTATATATTGATATATATACTAGTAGATGTTGTATATGTTTTACACCCGCGCTAGTCCAGTCCCCGCTCTGTCGTTAGTTAAGTAACCTAACGGGTGATGACGGGACCCAGTGGCGAATGTGGATGGCATATACGTACATCATATTTTCGTTCTTTTGTGGTGTGATTAATTGATGGGACTGCATTGATTTGGATCAATGCAAGCTAAAAAAACCTGTTTGGTGTTGTTGGAACCTTTTTCAAAAAAAAGCTGTTATTGCAAGGACGTTCTCTTTTCTTTTGCCCAATGGTATTCGGTTATGAATATCCAGCACCTCAATCAACGAGGCAAGGGCCGAGATCCCTTTACCAGGAGTGGCCCCTTGGACAGAAGTTTGCATCAGGGTAATAACTTCACTATAGCCGATTGCCTTTTTGCTTTGCATCATGGTATTCAGTTGGAATATCCTGCACCTCATTCTACGGGGAAAGAGCCGAGATCCCTTCACCGGGAGTGACCTATTTAGCAAAGGTTTTCGCCACTATATTTTTGTAAAAAGCTATCTGGTTCCTTCAACGATATCAAGTTCATTATGTTAAAGGTTTTTCGCCAAAAACCATTCGTAGCCCTTCGTCATTTCAAACGGGTAGCACTTAGTGTTCATGCTATATTTGTTGGCCTTCGTCAAGGCATAGTGAATGGTAGCTGCTTGTTACCTTTCTGCTGCATAGATAGATGCGTTGGTTTGGGACAGTTGTACAGCCTTGTTGGCCTTCGTCAAGGGCTTGTACGGGTGGGTTCAAATTAACCTGGACAATGACGGGTAGAACTTGATATGTGACTTGTGATTTGTTGGCCTTCGTCAAGGTCATAAGAGCATGGGGTAAAAATAACATCGGGAGTTTCTAAAGAAACTGAAACTTGCCAGATATGCGCATACCTTCTGGAGTGTGATAACATGAGTGGATTCCATCACGTTATCATGCGATGATAGTTGGATCCCGATTCCTACTGATGAGTTGGTTTACTTCTCGGGTGATCCCGACTAATTCTTCTTTCAGGTTTGGAGGAGAATTTGAGGTTACAGTAGGAGATTTCCTGATTAGATAAATTGATAACTATTCTAATCTAGGTTAGAGTGCATGCAGAGTGTTTCTTTTCTTTCTCTCTTTGGCAGCGACCGTGGCCCGACCCTAGACTATGACTCAGTGACCAAGTTAACCGAACCTTCTTAAAACACTGACTTTTGGATTGTCTCAGTTGCATACCTCATTGCCACTCCTACTTTTACCCTTTTCTCCAGAACACCCCGTATTATTACGAACATCCACTTCCATTGGATAAAACCATCGTATATTTATATACGAACTCGAAGGAACTTGTTCCAGATTCGAGGATGGTTTCTGGTTCAGGAGAAAATGAATAGGACTATTCAGTTGTCTTTTCCTTTTTCCTTCTCTCAGGTTGCGAGTGCTCCTTGGATTAGGACGGTACACCTATTATGCTGATTAGATAGTCTTGTTCCAAACCATAGGCAGGTGCTGAACGGTGAGGAATGAAGAAAACCAATCAGCCTAACGAAGGTGTACATAAGGTATTAAGTAAAGACAAATAAATGGATTAGTAAGAGGGCAAAGTAAATTGCGACTGCTATTCATGACCAAACCAAGTATTTCATCGCCACTCCTACTTCACCTTTGTATTTATCCCGGACACTCCGTATCACTACGAAAATCCACAGTTATTTGGATATTCCATCGTATGGTTATATACGAACTCAAAGGAACTTGTTCCAGTTCGGGGATGGATTCTGGTTCAGGAGAAATAGGAATAAGGTTTTATTCAGTTGACTTTTATCTTTACCCTCTCTCGGGTTGCGAGTACTCCTAGGATTAGGAGAGTACACCTATTACGCTTATTGGATAGTCTTCTTCCAAACCATAGGCTGGTGCCGAACGGTAGGGAAGGAAGAAAACCATTTAGCCTAAAGGGGTGTACAGAAGGTAATGACTAAAGACATATAAAGGGATTTAGAGAGATGGCAAAGAAATATACGGTTACAGTTGTGAATCTGATAATGGAAGAGGCATTACTAAGAATACCTGGATATCCCTTCGAAACATTTACATGTTTCAGTTTCACTGTGTATTGTTAAAAGAAAACTGATTTCCCAATTAGCCTTTACTCCAGAGTGTGTATTCACCAGGTTTGATTCTCACATCTGTATGGTTTTACAGATGATGGGTGGGAGTAAGTTATTGGGAATTGGGTGATCATCCTCATTATATCGGAATTCGTTGTAATTGGTGATATTTGAGGAAATCGCCTGGGCTATTTGCCGGACGACAAATATTTGGTTTTGAATATCCGTTGTTATGCACCAATTTCAAATTGATATATCTATACGTTTACTTTTATAAAGTGAGATATAACTGTTTGAAATTATGTCGATGACATTTACCTATATCAGTTGATGGTTAGGTAAGGAGCATTAAACAGCGGTATAATTCTTCTTAACCATAAGTACAGTTTTCAACCTACGACTCACAGGGAATGAGTTATTAGACTCAGGGGACTTATACAGAGTATTGTATGTCATCCAGTGTCCATTAGGACAGAGGGGTTGGTCCTCATACTATATTCTGTTTACTTGTGACTTCTCTAGTTCTTAGACATGTGTTTCGTAGAAATGCAAAGTCTATGTTTTGAGAAGTTATAGGTATAAGAATAAAGTAGAGAACCAGGTGTTGCAAGTATCGGGATTATTCAAGGTGATCGAAGATGTTGATACTTGTGTATGGCATTCAGATGATAGTAATGATTATGAGAACTTGTTTCTCTTTCAGGTTACTCATAATTGGATGCACTCCTAAGTTGAGTAATGCTGATCGGCCCTCTCTCCATTTAGTTGACATGCACTGGAGACAGATGCATGATTTGAATCTGGTTCCAATTAAATCAGTGCCTATGTTTCTATATTGGATATAAAATAGTTCATATCTTAACAATATTAAGGTACGGGGAGTTTTCCGGCTTATGCTTAAAATCATACTCTAGATAACTCAAGACACGTTTCTGTAATGGCTGTTTGTGGGTTGACCCGGGCTATGACGAGGGTTGATTTTCTACCATCTGGAAGATCAATAGTGATATTGTTCTTGACTCGCCACAGTTTTAGTAAAATGGATTTTTTTTCAGAAAACAGTAGTGGGAGTATGGTAGAACTGGAAGTGATTCCAGAACCGCAAACGATTACTGAAAATTTGATAAGAACCTAAAGATTCAATCTGGTTTAACATTCCATTGTCCGCTCCGCAGATATGGTGGCTAACCTCAAACACTCGAGAGGTACTTCGGTATGCTCAAAGACGGTGACAACGAGGTTTTTGTTGACCCAGACTTGCTATTGCTGTTGTTCCAGACTGTGAGACCCGGCAGGATGATGAGTATAGCATCGTTCTAAACTAGCTTTAGAAGTGTACGTGTATATAACTCTGCCAGAGGGTTGTCGTAGTCAGTGGGAGCAGCGGAAGCATAGTGGACAAGTAGCTTATGTCTATTTATAGACTAAAGCAGATATAGCGGAGATAGATCATCTATTTCTGATATGACAGTCATAAGTTTGACTTCATCAGAATAGGGAATGGATCTGTTAAGAAGGTAGTAGGGTGTGATGTCCTGGTATTTGGATGACATTCACAATGTAGGAAATAAAATTCCTATACTACAATCGGTTATACTTTGGTTGTCACACAGTGGTTTCTCCACATAGGAATTGGATATTATATCAGACATTCTGGTTACTAGATCTATGGTTTTAGATCTAGATTTAGGAAGTGTCCCAATCAGGGTACTTAGACAGCATTCTAATGGTATTTAGAATGGATGACTCCTGGCATGGTGGTGTACCTGCAGGTGATGGAGTCACCTTCTCTAAAGGTGTCTTACAGACTAAAGAGGAGAGGGATGTGCATGATTGGTAGATCACTTGCTTAGGCAATTGAGTCAATCATGAGATGTCAAGTACCACACCAGATATTGTTTTTTGCACTAGATGCAATAAGTTGATATTAATCCTATCCTGGAGAAACGTTCGGAAGCAGTTTTAGAACATAAGTGGATGTTCTAGGGATATGATAACGACAGCCTCTTTCGGGAGATGGTTATCATTCCAGGCTTCCAAGATGACCTGGATGACAGAGTGGCTGTCAGATTTATAGTTTTCCCTCAGACGAGGGGCAGTGGTTTGGACATGTGATCCAAGCGGACACTGAGGGAGGCATGACGCAGGATACTAATTAAGTTCAGTTGACGATACAGTCTAAGAAGTTTGGATTTGGAGTTCATTTATGAACTAGGTCCCATCAGATATCCAGACATATTCTAAGACAGGTATTGCTCATTTCGGGAGATGGCTTTCTCCGCGAACTTGAGATAAAGAGAGACATAGAAAGAAACATTAGGGCAGATCCATTCACTGAGGCTATTCCTCGAATGCAATAGTTTCGCAAACGGGCTTTGTGAAACTGATTAGTAGAGGAGTTGGGTGTTCGGTATCACACGGGCTATGAGTATGCGACATCGCAATAATTAGCCTTGAGTGCAAGTGGGAGATTATTGGATATAGTGCCCTCAGAGTCAATTATTGGATCACAGGCACGTGATTGCAATGATTGAGGGAGGACCTATACCGGTAGGACAGTCTTACTCAAGATGATAGTATGCTATCTGGTTTATCTTTATCATCGTGTACAGCTTTAGGTGACATTACAGGTCACTATTACACATTAATAGAGCCCTTAGGATTCTTGCTTGACTACCAGCAGTATGATGGCGATCATATACGTGAGAGTTGGGTAGTCTATATGCACATCCTTAAAGTGGTCCCTAGTCATGGGAGTTTCTAGATTGGGCATCGATACTCCATTAGTAGACTAGTATATACAGTCGAGACCCCGATGAGGGGCGGTGGCCGGTCTCACAAGCCATTGGTGTCAGTTAGTTCACCTAAGATGTATACAGGTGCTTATTGGGTTATGAGTACACCGGACAGGACTCGCCGGAAACATGCTAGTTGGTATTATACCTGACGTCAGATAGCAGTTCCCTGGTGACATGTGTACAGGTTAGTTCATTGACCTGAGATCGTCATTTTTCTCGTGTGAGTTTCCAATGTGCTTTGATTACTACCCTACCACGGCTCAAAGGAATCATGCAAACAGGTTTTAGTTGGGTACAGTCCCGAGCCACATGGAGGCAGTGAGCGGATCGGCAGGGGTTTCGTCTCTCCCGGTATTGGGGGTGATATCGCGCTGTGTCTAGGAGAGCCATTACACGAAGTCCGTGGCCAAGGCAGGATATTTACTGGTAGGTATTCCAGTAGTATCTCAGAGTGTTCTGGGCTACACTCCGACACGACTTGTACCGCTTTTGGGGGTCTGACTTTTACCAACCCCCTAGGCCGGACATGCGATGCTCATAGACGAACGGACCAGACTGTACGGATATTGTCACTGACTGGCTCAGTAGGGTGTCAAGATGAGTTCGCTCATCGACCTCCCTTTTGGTCAATATCTGGTAGCCCGTTACGTACGGCTAGTACCTCTGACGTGCTAGTGGTTATATCCACAGCCAATGTATTGACGAGTCTTTAGAGTCCCCCACAGACAGTTTCTCAAGTTTCGAGCGAAACGTTGTAGAGGCCGTATGATATATGGCAGGGTTCGATCATATACGTGCAGTAGTGCACGGATCATGATCGGACGGATCATACTAGTGGGCTTTGGTTTAAGCTGGATCCTAGTATTAGATTTGTTGGATTACTTTAGTCTCATCGCATTCGCATTCAGTCGGAATGCGTATGCAGGTATGTATATACAGGTGAGGGGTATCCTTGTGATCCGTCATGAGTTTACTTTAGATGTTGCTGTATCTTTTTATTGTTGTAAACATTTGGGTTAATGTTTACAAATGGAAATAATGAGCTAGAAATTATGATTAGGAGCATTAATTGTGACACATGCACAAGTGGTGAATCATGGTATCATGGTCTCTTTCTTTGTGCATGTGTCACATTATGTGATTGATTTGTGAGTTGAAATGAGAGGAAGAGAGAGAAGGGCAGCCATGGTAAGGGTTAGCTCTTGTATTATTTTCATTCTCACTCTCTCATTTTATCATACAACACACTAGAAAAAGAAGGGCTTCTTCTTCTTCCACTAGCTCACTGCCTCTATTGATGGCTTCATCTTCAACCTCAATCCATACACTCTCATGCGTTGAGAATCAATGGATGCAAGAGACAAAGTGATCACACACATTCTCTACATCATCTTGGACACGTCGGCTAGCAAACTTCGTGTCCGAGTTGCTTCGGACGAAGCGGGAGCCCGTAAAAGGATTCGAAGATTGGTGCCCTTTCCGACGAGGAGACCGGAGATCGGAGATGCCACGAGGAGCTTGGGTTGGTGGCTAAAGACCGAAGGACACGGATCGATCGGTATAGCTTTTCTAACCTTTCTCTAGTTTTCTAGTTATAGGTTAATGGTTCGATCCGGGATTAAAGTCTGCGATAGCACCGGTTTCAAGTTTTGAAAAAGTTTTCGTTTCCGCATTTTGGCCTTGTACAGACGGTCGGGGAGCTACCGTAGAATTACAACATATCACAGCAACACATAACATCACATGTTATCAACGTAAGTAAATATGCGTATCCCAATTGTCGTTGACATATAACAACGAAACCGGCGATACACCACATATTACACCTGCGGTCGTAGAAAAGAAAGTGAAAAACTACAACAATTGGAATTCGCAACCACCTTAGACATCACAAACCCAATGTATCACATACTTTGGATTTTATGCCTAACCAAATGAATTCCTTAGACATCACATGCCTAACAATTATAAATCCCGCATTTTAGTATCGATTGAAAACACTTTCTAATAACCCGTCGTGTAATTCAACAAGATTCCCGATAACCTGATCGAATGTCGTCGGAAACTTTAGCAGATGGTCGCACACCCCGATGCCGTCGACGAAGTGCACTAAGGCGGAGCACCGCTGCCGCGAGCACCTGAACGGATGCTTTTAGCGAAGGGGTTCTCCTACAGTCACTTGGTTGGGGCTATGGGGCGTGGCTATGTAGTAAGGTTACCCAGCGATTATACGCGTACACTACGTAATTGCGACGAACTTTTGATCCACATCAAAATTCCATGGCAACCGATCAAATGAAACTAAACTGCTAGATTTATAAAATTCAAACTAATTATCACATAACTGCTTTTGTGGATTCCAAATATTGTATAACAATCACAGATAGCTAGACGAACTTAAACTTTCCGATCGAATAATCAAACACCCAAAATTTCCCATGAAGCTCAACATTTGAGCGGAGTTCAAAAAGTACTCAGAAACATGCCACAGCACCTATGAACCAACCGTAGAAGGGTCAACCAATGTCTCGCCTGTGGCACCGCTGAACTACCATAAATCCTAAGGATTGATGACGGTTCTGACGGTCACAAAATCGAGTTAAGGTTTCGTTCTTCTAGAGGGTCCATAGAATCGCTTGCAAGATTTTCTGAAAATTTTAAACTCGGAAAAATCCAACTCTTGGAAAACTTCAGCGAGGGAAAAATTGGGTTATTGATATCCGTTCGAACTTTTTAACATCGTCTAAATAACCCGAATACATGTTAGAATTACGATTATGGAACACTCCGAGTTGCCTTTGCAGAAAGTTAACATCACATGCAAATTTAGCAAAAACAAACAACACCTGAAACCCTAAAACCCAGAGACTGGAACACCCTGAAAATTTGAAGCCCAAAATCCAAATTTGACCCGAGGTGACCGGTTTTGGAGCCTATGTGGTCGTTTTTGTCATGCCTAAATTGTCTCAAATTTTCACAGTGTTCATGTCATATCACATACAACATTTTGCAGTTGTTTAACAAAAATTTTGAAGACTTTTTAAATTCGACAGAAACCAAATTTTCGTATCGTGTGTTTCGAAGTAGTTTCGGTTTCATAATCCTAGAAAACATCGTCTAATTTTCTAGCATGTCTCTGATACCACTGTTGGGTTGCCTAGCACGGCAGCAAGTTTTCGGGAGGTATCGTCCATACCAATTTTAAAAATTTGCCGTTCTAGTAAACCCTAACCCTAGAATCGCTACTAGAAAATCCGACGAAACTATATGTAAACACTTTACATATGAAGTGAACAGAGAATACAACCTTTGTAGACCGGTCCTTCACTTCTAAAGCTCCGTGTAGTAGTCTCTTCGCTGCGATCATCAAACTCCCAGACTCTAGTGAAGGTTCACATAAAGAAATGAACGGGCTTGCTCAATGCCTTCGAAGCCGAAGATGATCGACGTCGAGGAGACTCAAGCTCATGCTACCTCTTCACTAATGGTAAAATTAGTGAATCAAACACTCTAAACTAAATGGCTAATAGTAGAGGATGATGAAGTAGGAAGTGGGCTCACTTTAGATTTATTTTTCTCACAATATTCCATCACCTCTCAAAAACCCTAGAAAACCTTTTTTCTTGAGCTCATGAAGAAGATGAATGAGAGTGTGAACTCCTCATGAGGTTAGAAATGCAACCATGGTGAGTTTAGTGTCATGCCTAACTCATGTAGAGAATAAACCAAAGCTAAAGGTTAAGGGTTGGGTTAACAAATATCTTAAGCTAGACAAACAAGTGGACTAAGTCAATGTTCTACTAGCTTCTCCAAGCTCATCCATGACTAATTCCAAATGTTTGAATTACTTAAAACTAATAAAACCCTAAACTTAACCCTAGCATGGTCTAAGTCTCAAGCATCCATGTTGCATGTGTAACCTAGCATGACACACTTATATATATCACATATATATTTTGTGCCAAAAAGAAAACAATACATATTTCACATATATGTAAAGTATATTAAATGTGAGAAAAAGAATTACTTAAGTGAGCTAATATTAGTTAATGTAATGTAATATATCAAATATATAATTATACAATAAATTATTAAATCAACTCTTGATTTAATAATCCGGCTATATCACATATAACCGACTAATATCAAATATAACAACTTATCGAATCAACACTTGATCCGATAACTTGGCTATATCACATATAACCTATGATTGTCACATATCGCTAGAATAGAATGTGATATCACATACTCGCATTAATCTCGGTCTCCTACTCTGTTTCGCATGAACCAGGAAACCACCGTGTAGGACTCTAAAAACTCGTCAATACGCCGACAGTAGGTGATGATCATATCAAACACCCACAAGCCGCAAGCAGTCTGCTAAACGTAACGGCCACCTGGGTATTGAGCGATCAGAAAATCAACAAGCAAGCCTGCTCGTACTCCTGCGAATCCAATCAGTAACACTACCGTACAGTCCAGTCTCTTCGTCTGATATGTCGCATATCACAGCCTGGGGGTGGTATAACGTCAAACCCAATAGCCCGATAAGTCATGACGATACAAGGTCCATAACGGTTTGAGAAACTACTGATAACACTTACCAGTAGATCTCAGCAACCCTGGCTAGGGATTTCCTGTTATGGCCAATCGAGCACAGCGCAACATCAACTCCCAATACCGGGAGAGAAGAAACCCCTTCTATCGCTCATTGCCTCCATGTGACTCGGGACTGTACCCAAAAACCACCTTTTTGCATGATCTCTTGACCGTGGTATGGTGGAAATCAAAGCACGGTGGGAATCAAACAAGACTCTATGACGATCTCGGGTCTACAGACTAACCTGTACCCAAATACCATCTAGTAATTCTCGGCGAGTCCGTTCAGTGTACCCAGTCTCCACTGAGAACCCGTATACCTTCTCTGATGTCAAACACCAATGGATATGTGATCATCCATCGCCCATCACATGGGTCGAGAAGTGTATGCCCTGTCTCGATACTCCCACGACTAGGAACATTTGAAGGATGTACTTAGCGACTACCCTGTCCCCACTAGTATGATCTGCATCATAATCCTGGTAGTCAAGTACTAAGGGCTTTATCAACATGTAATAGAGAGACAATAAGTGTACATGTTAAGATAAAGTGCAACTAGAAAGCTTACTGTCATGTCGAGCAAGAAAGTGCTCCCTATATATGTCCAAGCAACCACTACAATATACATCGCATGTACAGTAATGGCCTCTAGGGCATACATATAACTAACAGTTACATAGGCTACAGAAAGGTAGAGAACTGGGAATGGGTGATATGTCTCTAAGTGTAGAGAATGGTGCAAGTGTTGCAGCCAAAACAATTGGCAAATATCATATTGTATTAATACATTGATTCTGAACGAATGTTATTACATACCGAACCTGATATACAACATTACATCGGTTTCTTTAATAAGTTAAAAAAGGATATCATTTTGTATTGATGGATAATGTTGTGAGCATTTTCCTTAATCAAGAGTTGATTGGATCAGGCACGTTATGTAATGGCATATACATTCTAAATCAAAGCACAGTTGTAACGTTTTAGAAATCATTTAGGCGGATTTTCCGATAATCGGTAAAATAATTTGTGTTTTTCGTAAAAACCAAGATATAATCATTTTTCAATATAGACTTAAATGCACCTAGTTTAACTATGTAATTGCTAGTATGTGGTATTTATTTAGTCACTTATAATTATTAGTTCACTTAAATATTTTTCCTTAATTCATTATTCCAAATATTATTATAACCTTTTAATTATACATTTAATTAGCGATAATTACAAATTGGAATGGGTTAATCATTTATTAGTGAACCATGGCCATTATATAACAAGTTATAATATGTTTACTTGTTCTCATAATGTCTCCATAATTCTAGAGAATTCTAGGGGAAAAGTTAACTGAAAATTTAAAATAAATGGAAAAGATTGATGTGTGGTGTATTAATGAGCTTTGAAGGGTTTTTCTTGACTTGAATTTCTACACACTCACACACCCACACCCTCATTCTTACCTCATTGGCAGAGCATAGTGTGGCAGCCCCCCTCTCTCTCTCTCTCTCTCCACCAATTCTCTATCTCATTTCCCACTTCTAAACTTAGTAGAAAAGGAAAATTAAATAATTAATGAAATAAGCTAAAAGATGTAATTATTGGTGGGGTTTCTACACTCATCCACACACTTCTCTCTCTCTCTCTCTCTCCCTCTTCCCTCATTCCATATTGGTCGAGCCCCTCTAGTGCTGCCCCAAAAATTTCACCACCTCTTTTCTCTACAAAAATTCTCTAAAAATCCATCAAAAATCAATACAAAACCCCACTAATTCCTATTTAAACCTTTACCCATTTTTCCTTTTGCCAAACTAGCAAGGATCTTGGGGAAAAGTTAGCATTTTGGAGGCTAAGTTTTGCAAGCGTGGATCTCATTCCAAATGATTTTGAGGTATAATCTTAACCCAATGGTTACTTGATATTTAATTACTTTAATTTAGTTAATTAAGATGTTTAATTATGGTTTTAATTGCTAACTTGAAATTTCAAGAATAGGGTTTGAGATCAAGTTAGGGTTTTTATCAATTGGATATGGTTATATGTGTGGTTTAACATGTTTAGACATGCAAAACCTAACCTAGTTTTTAAGTTTACAAATTGTTGCTCCTAAATTGTCCAAATTGCATAAATTGCAAACTAAATTTAGGATTTATGAAAATATGTGAGATTAAAGTCAAGTTATTGTTTATGTGACCTAATTAAGATATTTAGTGAATATTGTGGCCACTAGTGTAACATTTCAAAAAAATAAAATATTATTTTTGGGAATTTATATAATTGAATAATAAATATTATGAATATTTTAGTGAGATGGCATAAGTATATACCGATAGTTTGGAAAATATTGGAAAATTAAATTGAATGGTGATTTTTGGAGGGATTTCTGTGATTTAGGTAAATTATAAATTTTTATAATTTATTATATACAAGTTTATTTCTAAACTTGATTAAATTTCACTAATCTTGCATGAAGCTTGATTTTTGCATTATGACATGCAACAAAACTTGTTTCATTTTGTTTGAACCATGATTTCTTCTTTTTCAAGAATGGCTTCATTTGGTTTTTAAAATGGTGTTACAAAATAAAAGAAAAGAGAAGGAAAAAAAAGGAGAAAAGAAAAGAAAATGATTAAACATAGGAGGTATGGGCAAGAGAGAGAGAGAGGTGAGGGATCAACTTTGGTCATGGCTCATTATTTTTCATTTCATCCTCATCCTTTTTCTCTCCTCTCCCTCCACTTGGCTGCCCTCTTCCCTCCACCACCTTCACCACCTCACAACACCACCAAAAACACATCAAAACACTATTTTCCCTTCATTAAAAATGTGCACAAGCTCACTACAAGCATGGGAGATCTAGAAAGTTTGGATTTTGAGCACTTGGGGCAACTCAAGAAAATTATTGAGTTGCCAAATGAGGTAATTCATTCACCCTTAGTATAGTATTTCATTCACTTTAGCATCTTTACATGTTTAGAAGTGTTTTAGTGAAGTTTAGTGAACTTAGAAAATTCCTAGATGAGGTTTGAGGAATTCTTGAATTGAGATGGTGAAATTGAGGTGTAGTAGTGATCTTAAACCCCTTTAGTGTTAGAATTTTGAACTGAAACCATAAACTTAAACCCAAGACTCGAACTTAGAAACCCCAATATCGGAATATTTTGTGGAAATTGTGATGGTAAATTGAAATCTGTTATGACCCGGGGCACCTGAAAATTTTATAGCGATTACTGTGAGTCGTGCAGGCAACCTAGAAGCTACCCTGATGACCCGAGACCCCAAATCATTGCCTGGGCCGCAAATAAATCCTTTCTAGCCGCAAATTGCGGCCAAGGTAGAGGTGATTAGGCTCGTGTTTAGTCCATGGCTCCATTTTCAGTAAATTAGACCCTCCACATATGCAAATTTGGCTAATTCAATCTAGGGTAAAATCTGGAGGTGTTTTCTTGAGTTGCTACTTTGTTTTGCGACTTCGTTTTAACTTGAGTTATGGTGTTTAGGTTTTGACTTGGTGGTGTAACGTTAACACATCAATCTCGAGAGTTGTTGGTTATTCTTGCACGCGTAGACCATAGGTTTTAACCTATGTGCGACTCGTATGTCGTTTTGGTTTTGAATTGGATTTTAATGCGACACGATATGTTATGACTTGTAGGTACCTCCGCGTGAACTTCGGGACGACAAGCAAGAGCGTGGCGACATCGACTTCGGCAAGCAAGGATCAAGTGAGTAGATATATATCTACGGGGAAAGTCGGGTGGATGACGTATAGCACCCCCGCAGTTTCGTAGTGTAGCACGCGAATGCGTTACGATATATATATATACACACGGATGTGTTTTATGAGATGTGTATACTTAGCAAGAAATGCTTAGGTTACTTTGGGTTCGTTTTAGCGTAATTGTAGGAAAATGCTTTTAGCTTAGTTTCTTAGTCGTGAAACCCTAGAGTAATGATTTGCACACACGCACACACACACTCATACATTCGATGTTCTTGTGAGTATATGGGGTTATGTATATATATACATATATGTATATGAGTATGTGTGTGTGTGTGTGTATATGTATACGTATACATGTATGATGAGGATAGTATATGATACTTGGAGATGAGTCGATGTGATTGGGCATGATGCCGTGAGATCGGTGACGTGATTTAGGTCGTGCTATGAGACATGACATGATTTATAGCGGATCGTTGAGCGATGTGTTTTCATACACATGCGATATATGTTGATGGTATCAGAATGTACTAGACGTTAGATCAGTACCACTAATTCATGATATGATGATAATGATACCAGTTAAATAATGAGGTATATGTGATATTGACCCGCACCCAGATTTTGGGATGCCGTACGATAGATTTTACCGTACGATGTATATTTATGATAATTGATCCGTACTCTTGACTCGAGGATGTCGCATTATATATACATTTTATTGTACGTGACGCTATTGAGGCGGGATCACCGACTACTAGATATATCGACTCGGACTTAGGTGGATTTCCTTACCTTTTCGTTTAGTCTTTTAGTTTAGTCATGTAGTTACTTGGTAGATGTTAGACTGGGCTCGAGTCATACCTATTTTCAGAAACTAACGAATCGTGAATATTTTCAAAAGGCAACCAGGGGGACATTACGGATTTTCAAAGGGCGTACCTTTTCTTAAAAACACCGTAACCCTTATTTCCTAAAAACCACGATTCGTGCTATTTCAAATGCCAAACTGTATAACTCGTATATACACATGTATATTCTTCATTATTGTGATTACTATTCATTCTCTGTTTATTCGTGCTATTCATATCGCATTGCATGCTTATACCTGCGTTTTCTTTAGTATTATAAACCCATGTTCTCAGGACACCAGCACCATTACCGATGATGTGTATGACTACGAACACTTGCTTGCCGGCTCACACACATCATCATCGGTAATTGCCATGTCACGTACACTTTAGAGAATATTATTTCATTGACACAACTTGCTAGCTGATAGTTCTAATATATTATTACTGTGCTCGTTTAGATATTGTATTTTGTATTTAGATACCCATGCATATATATATTCCTTGTCATGCAATATTATAGAGCTTTATGCTAGTATTCACTGTTTATTGACATCGTGATTTCGAGATTTTGGATTCCATGAGATTTTTGGATTTGGAGAAACCGCAAGGATTTTATAAACTGATTATCATTTCTAAGAATAGAAATTTACGGTTTTCTCATGATATGATATGAGATATGTCCACCATGAGTTTTCTCGGCTCTTGAGCGGTATCATACACCCGATTCGAGGAGGAGGAGGAACCGTCTGCGGGTGCATGGTGGACCCGGTGCGGTACCCCGGGGCGAGAAGGTCGCAGATGATGGCGTTGAGCCTGGCAGGGGAGCACTACCGACCGGTTATTTGTGACGCGGCGGATATCCGGAGGATACCGACGTAGTCGTGAGATTTGATGAGGGGCCAGTCCGGATTGCCGGAGCCCAGGGGCCAGTCCGGATTGCCGGAGCCCGAGGTATTGAGATATTGAGATTATATGATAGGGGCCAGTCCAGATTGCCGGAGCCCGAGATATTGGATATATGTTTTGTGTCGATGCTTGACACGGATTTTATGTTGATTTCATTAATGATACCTCGATTTTTATATACAGAAATCTCACTAAATAAAGAAAACACTTTTCTCATTTATGATGTATTCTGTTTTCATTTATAATGCATTCATACATCATATATGTGATATGTTGCTACCTGAGGCACTGACACGAGCACTTGGTACTACACTATAGTAGATGTTTACCCTTGCCATTTTTATATGCTTTAGGCTATATTATATTATTGAGGATATTATTATCGTATGACCTAGGATTGAGTCATACATGCGATTTCTACTCGGTGATGTTTTCTACTAACGAGTTGGCAACTCACCCCCGTTGTGCCACAGTTTCTTGCAGGTTTTGCCGTATAGGTTTTCTTGGCGGCTTTGGTAGCACACTGCTTCTTTCCGGGTGATTGATTTGGTAAGTGGGTTCACTCGTATCGTGACCACCATTGTACATTTACTTATTTCATCTATATCTAGTAACTCCATCAACCAGACTTGTATATTTATAGACTTAGAAGGACAGTATGTTTATTCTTTCGACCTTAGAATCGCGCTTGTATTATTATGGTTTTCTGGTGGATTTTTTGTCTTTCTTCTGAGTTTTCATCCTCGCCCTTTGGCGTTGTATATTATTGCTTGCGTGGTTATGACCGCCAATTGGCGAAGAGCTAGCTCCCACTTGGGGATGCTTTTATTCATATTATTCATGTTTGTACCCGTTTGGGGCCAGTATTTACAAAGGAGACTCTGCCGAAATTTTCGGAAAAGACTTGATGTTTTAAAAATATTTACTACGACTTTTCAAAGTGATTTATATGCAAACTTTAAAACAAGTTTTCCTCCACTTTCTTCTTTTAACTGGTTTAGATTTCTAAGCTTTTGGCTTACTTGAATTAGGTGGGGTCCTATAGACTTCACATGATTCAAGTGCCAGTCACGTGCTATTTCGGGTCGTGACATTTAGATTTGTTAAAACATCTAGAATTTGCACTAGAACGATTAATGGTCGCTTAATGGGTTTTCGGAATAAATCGATTTGAATTAAAGTTGAGGTTTTGATGAATTACAACCTATTTCTTATAATATTTAATGTGTTGTGAATGCGCGATTGGTGCGATTGGGTCTTTGGTTTTGTAGTTTCCACGTATAGCGACCCTAGTTGTGGTTTGTGGCATTGTCGCGGGCGCGTTTCGTGTACCAAGTGTGGGCGCGTCTAGTTAGTGCGCGTGGTTATCTTGTATCGTTGTGTCCGCGACCATTGATATATACATCCTCTTATTTACTTATGTGTGATTCTAGGATCGGATACAGAGGCGTCGGACGTGATGCGGAAATGGCAGAGCTGAAATCGGATCAGATTAGCCGAGGCGTCCCTGTGTGTAGATTTAACATCTACGGGGAAATCGCCCGTGTAGCGTTATGCGTCAGGGCTGGATATGATATTATAGCCACATGTTTATATGCATATATGTAGATTGTACATGAGCATCATTGTATACCATTACTTGTTGTGTCTTGACTTAGTACATATTGGACACTGCACCATTGCTGACGGTTCATGTTGCACGAGCACTAAATTGTATGCTACACCCACACCGTCGGTAATTTCCATGACACGCAAAACCTATACACATATGCGGTATTGTATCGTTATTGACATTTAGACGTTGATCCTTGTTCTATTCCGCATATGAAATGCATCATGCATACATACTTACATGTATATACACATACCTTGCTATAACTATATGTACACCTTTATATGAAGTTGCATTGATTTTGGAGGAATTGGGAACCGCATGATATATTTAAAAACTGGATTCGTTTAAAAGAGCGGTTTTCCCTTGATATGCTCATACTACTGTTTTATGTTGCATATATCATATTTCATGGATTTACGCATTGAAATACGGATTTCATGTGATTTATGGATTTGATAAACCGTGGGGATATTTCAAGAAAGTATGCATTGTTTTGAAAACCCGGTTTCTCTTGATATGATATTTCGGTGCGTCCGCCATGAGTTTTCTCGGTTCTGAGACTTGTGTTGAAACCCGATTCGAGGAGCGGTAGGCACAGTCTGTGGGTACATGGTGGACCCGGTATGTTACCTCGGGGCAAGAAATGGTTTTTGTGGTGTAGACAATGAGCCTGGCGGAGGGAGTACTACCTACCGGTGATAGTATAGAAACCGACGGATATCCGGAGGATACCGTTTGGGAGTTATGACATGAGATATATTGAGGGCCGATCTGGGTATGCGGCGCCTGAGAGATGAGTATTTACGCATCGTTGATGGACACGAGTTTTCATGATGTTTCGAATGTCGATGTTGGACACTCAGGTTCCATGAGATTTACATATATGAGGGCCGATCAGAGTGACGGTGCCTGAGGTATTGGAATTTGGGGTGTCGTTGATGGACACCAGGATTTTCCACGATGATGATTCATTGATGATGTTATGTTTTATCCCATACTCTGCATTTATTTGATATGCATTGCTTCATATATTTGTAGTACGTTGATCATGATTGTTGCATATCCATATTACCATATTTATGCTGTCAGACTGCATGTTATAGATTATCGTTGTTAGTGCATACCTGCGATTATCTGTGTGATGTTACTTACTATTCACGAGTTGGCAACTATCCAGTCGAAAATATTGCAATCTTTAACATAACAATTTCCTCACTTTTCTAAACATCTAAGCGTGTTTGTTATAAATATAACACGTATTACATGTTCGTCTGGAAAATATCAATTATCACGTGTTATACATTATAATCAACATTCTGGAAAGAAATTGTGTGTTTATTATTTCAAGCATGATATTGTATATCTTAACAATCTTCAGTGAGATTTTGTGCAGAAAATTATTTCAGGACGGATATCGGAATTGCAAATTCGCCGAAAAAATACAGCAAGTCAAAGAGTTAAAATCTGGTAGAGATTCAGAAGAGATAAAAAGATTCCAGATATCACCTAAACACCAATTAGCCAACAATAGAATACACAGAAAGTTTGAAGCTACAAGAACACCAAACGGCCGCGGAACCGCGGCCGAGTCAGGCCGAGGCGCCGTGGATCTGTGGCCGAGTTGTGGGCG